>JAVTVJ010000608.1:0-1252990 GCA_034509425.1 Eopsaltria australis
ACATGAAGCAGCTTTTCCTGTGGGCTGGCTGTTGGGCAGGGAGAGGGATCCCATTTGTGTCTGTGGGAGCTGAGTGGAGCACATCAGTGTGTCAGTGAGCTCGGGAGGAAGGGCTGTGGCATGGCACAGACCTGCAGTGACAGCTGGGGCTGGCTGTCCCTGCTGCTGTCGGTCGTGTCACTGGAGAGGTCAGCAAGCTGTTTGGAACATGGTGTGTACTTACCCTAGAATCCGTGCACAGGTATGCAGGAAGGAACTGTTTGTGGTCCACTTAGCTCCTAGTCTAAAGACTGACTGTCAGTTCACATCTATTTCTTGGTGGCAGTCTATTATGGTTACTAATTAAACTTGTAAATGTATTCAGAAATACGTGTCATAATTATACCTTGTTGCTAAGCTGTTAGGGGATAGTTTCATTCTCGTTTACAACCATCAAGTTATAACTTTAACCTTTTAAATTTGAGTTGAATGTAAGAAACACCTTACCTGCTTTCTGTGAGCAGCTCTTGTACCTCTGTGCATATTGGTAAGTACTAAGCAGTATTGCAGTTCAAAATTCCTTATAGTTTCATGTCCAATATATGTCATTTTGTTTTTGCTACTGTTGGCTGAAGGTTGATGTGCTAGATAAGAGAGAAGGCACAAATCCTCCCAGAAACTTTAAAGCCACCTTTTCCATGCTTGTAGGTGTTGTGATGGGGGGTTTGCCTTTATTTCTTAAACAGGGGAGGAAAAGGTAATTCTGGAAAGTTCAGAATGTAATAGTTGGCTTTTCTGACTTCTACTCAGTAGATGGAATAGTGTTAGTATTGCTGCTTTGACTTGCAGGCATCCTAGTTAAGATGATTGTGATCTTTCTAAAGGCTTGCTGTTAATTAAACACTTGACTGTGATTGGATTCTGGACAATTGCTAATGCATAGAAGGAAAAGTAGGCCAAAAAATTAAAGACCATGCAGGAAGTGTGACTCGTGATCCTTTTCAAAGGGACAGGGGAATCAGTATAAAATGAAACTTCAATTTTGTGCATTACCTGTCTTTTCTACCTAATGAAATAATGATAGGAGATCATCTTAATAAATATACTAGAGTACTGAAGGCAGGTGTACTGTATATATTCATTCACCTTCCAGATTTCTAAAAAAATTATTAGTTGTAGTATGTAGCACTTAGATTTGTGGCTAATAGTCTGTCTTATGATAGCCCAGAGTTAAAGAATATAATGTTAACTGCAAAGTATGGATATTTTGCATTGTTTATTGTCCTTAGTGGTGGGTTTTTGTTATAATGGTATATGATTATAAGCATGCATTAGTAATATATTACTTGTGTATCTACATCTTAACATTACATGTCTAAAAAGTGACCCTTTCCCCATGGGCCTCCTTTGAAGCTGTACCCGGGGTAGTGATGTGAAGAAAACCTGAAATCATTAACACTCAATTCTGTCAATTAGGAGGAAATGCTTTGAGCTGCACTCTTTAATGTGTAAGGACCAGCGTTACACCTGCACTGCCAGTCTGGCTCTTAGACACTTTGTCTAAGGAAGTGCAGAAGAATACAGAGCTCAAAGACAGCTTATTGTGTGGAGAAACATGGACTGTGATGTTTTCATATTTAAAAACAAGATTTGTGAAAGTGCATCTGAGATTAAGCTGTAACACTAAGTATTTCACTGGTAATTCTTATAAAAGGAATAATGTTGCTAAATCATATTAAGATGCTAGGAAATTTCATCCCATAATGGTACAGTAAATTACGAAAGTGTTACTCTTTTGTAAAACCCGTATTTTTTTTCTTATCTACAACATTTAAAAAGTCTGCCATTAGCAGCCCATGCGAAATTCGACTGGAGAATGGTAACAAGATAGACAGACATGTAGGTGTTTCATCATGCTATTCGTGCATCTGAAGCCCAGATAATGCTTCATCCTGTGTTCTAAATAGCTCTTCCGAAGTACTTCATTGAAAAAGTTTGTTAATACTTACGGAGGAAATGGTACAACTGAATTTTTAAATATAATGTTTTCAAGGTTGAGTGTTTCATTGGAATTTTTACTTAGCCTTTTGTCAAAAGTGTTCACCAGCTACTTCAGAGTTTTAAAAAATTGGAATAATTAGTCTGCTTTGTGCATAAACATTTGTCTCCTTTGTGCAGAATTAAAATTTAGGCCATCTAACATGTGATTTAGGTGTGGTTTTTGGGGATTATTTTGTTGCTTGATACGGACTCATGCTGAGGGTGAGAAGAGGTGCAAATAATAAAGTAACCATTGTCATTGGGAGTTACCACTCCCAAGAGAGCTGCCTTTTATTTAAACTGCAGAGGTTACCTGGCCTCAGTAAAAATGAAGACATGCAAATCCAGGCAAGCTTAGGCTGCAGATCTTCTAAGTATTTTTTAGTACACTGAACTAGTGGCAGGGGGAGTGTTGCCATAATCTCTTGCCATCTGATTTAGTATGAGATTGTACTCTGAGTTGTTTGTTTGCTAATCTTGCTAGTCGTAGGTTTTAACCTCTTTCTGTTTTTCTCCAGCCAGCATAGCCAATCTGCTGCCTTAAGCCACTAAAACTGTTTTACCTGTTTTCTTCTCTTTACGTTTTTTCCACTTGCCACCAACTCTTCACAATTTTTTAAATTGATGTTAGTACAAGGAGTAACTAAGAATCACAGCCCCTTGTTGTAATCTTAAAATCATAGATATGTGGAAAAGAGGTATTAAACATATGCAGTCTGTGTAACAAATTACTTGAATGGCCCTATTAAATAAAATGTACAAGGTAGGGTGATTACTTACTTTATTTTTGCCAACTCTTAATATACTATTACCATTCCCAGCCTCCTCATGAAGCTCTCCTTTGTTTAGGATGTCTTTTCTAGACCAGTTTGCCCCAGCATATTAATAAACAGAATAAACTAGTGATGCCTGAAGGATTTCAGACATCACTAGAAATATTGAAAAGTGTGGATACATCTGTGATCAGAAAAAAAAAAGAAAGGAAGAATTGAACTATATTGTTAATAAATAATGGTCATTGTAATAGATCAGTGAGGATACTATAGGTCTGAGTATAAAATGTTTGAAAAATAATCTGTAAGTGTATAAAAGCAGTAAAGGAACATGTCCCCTTTTAGCACAGCAGAGGAGATGCTGTGTTTTAAGAGATGCTTGATCTGGAAACAACACGTACCCTGAAGATGCTGTATCGTTGCACAGGAGGTCATCTTACAGGAACACTGAAGTGGTGAAAGTGCAGCTTTGCCTCTGCATTGCTTCAAGGTCAATTACTGGAGAGATAATATCCAGCTGCATAGTCAGTCTTCAATTGTACGAAAAATGCAGTTGAGAGTTGTAACTGGAGGAGGGAAATGTAATTAATGCTAATATAAAAATCAAGTATTTATTAAATACTAGGCTGAAATATACACAAAACCATTCATAATTCAGGAAATAGGGATATAGAAATAGAGAAATTAAGTTGCATCTTCAGGAAGCATTCTTTTGAAAGTCTGTAAAATGTAGGTCTTGGCAAATCTGTGTGTAGTTACAAATAAGAAAAAATCCTTGGCTAATGAGGATATACTGAACCAGTTAAATATATTTTTGGCACTTGTACATTTACAAGATAACTTGTACACGTGCAGCATTCTATTGCTGGATCCTTTTTGGCAGCAATTCTTATGTCCTGTGAGTTTTCTTGTATCCACCTGAGCTATCTCAGTGGTATGGTGTAAGTTGCCCATCAGTTCTTTGCACATCCCACAAGTCCCCAATCTTAAAATGGAGATGTGTCAAATTGTAGAACATGTACAAATAGTATATCTCAAAGAATAGTAGGTTTGTGAGCAAATGAAATGCACTCTTAACAGAAAGATATGTATTGTGAAACAGAAGGATGACTGGTCTTAAACCCCAAATGTTGATTTGGCCCACAGCAAGAACCATTCAGCAGCACATTAGTGTAGGGTAAGACTTGTAGGATAAAAGGGGTCCTGCTGCTCCCACTTTTCTGATCCTCTTTCTTAAGCTACATTCTGCTTTTGCTTCTGCTATGACACTTGAGAGAAATCTGGTTAGTGTGTAAGATAATAATAGTTCTACTGGGCTGCCCCACAGCTGCAGTGCCAAAGGCAGGGAGCTGCCTTGGAGGGCTCTGCAGTGCTTTGGGTGTTTGTCCAAAGGACCTGGACATGAAGCCTTTTGCAGCACAGCAGAAATCCACTGCTGTCACACTTTGATGAATGAAAGGGAGCTTAAAACTTAGGTTGCCCATCCGAATTTGTTTAGGCTGCAGTGGTATGGAACTGGGTTAGGTCAGTTCAAATTGATGACTTAAGTGGTGTTAGCCAATCCTCTGCCACAAATGGCACAAAAGTCATGGAACTGTTGGTCAAACTCTGAGGTGGCTTCTGCAAGTTCTGCTGGAACGAGAACTGACACCCTGTGCAGGTGTGACTACCTGACATAGGGTAGTCATCCCAGGCAATTCTAAAATCCTAGTCCTCTTCAGCATCTCTGAATCGCTGATTTCCTGAGTGTTGATGGTAATGAACTTCAAGTCGACATAGTTTATGCTGCCTTTAGTTGATACTTTGTTTTCTTTAGCTTCTTTTATGAGAAAGATTAAATACCACCAGTGTTTCTGTTTGTATCGTTCCTAGTTGATCTACTTCTGTTATGTTGACTAAATTCACCTCCTCTCCAAAGTAATGTTAATCTTTTAAATCTCTCCTTGTATGGATGACTGTCTCTGGTTTTAATCTGTTTACGACATTTCTGGTGCTTTTTTGCTTCTGATATATCTTTTTTTAGATAGATGCTGTTAGTGAGCACATGATTTCTAGAGAGGTCGTGCCACAGATTTATGTAATGGCATAATATTTTAAGTCTGCATTAAAAAGAAATGGTGGTGAGCTCCTTTCTTTTGTTTATGCTGTCCCTTAAACTAATGGTAATAGTTGCTAGGTCTTTTTTTGGCTGTAGTTTCAGTTTAAATCTCAGTGGTAAGTTGTAAAAATCTTTACCTAGAACATATATCAGTGTTTTCTGGTGGTTATCCTAACTTATGTGTGGGGGTTTGGAGACCCTTCCACGCAAGGTGATGTGCATAGTTTGTACTTCTTCTCCAGCTCTTTCACACCACCTCTGAAAGCTGTTCTTACTCAAGTTACTTAGCTGGACACTGATCTTGCATTTTCCTCCCCTCTTTCTTCATCTTCCTCAAAATGACTCCTTGAGAGCTATGAAAAAGAACTAGAAAGGTGCATCCCAGTCAGTGTAACATCAGAATGGGTTGAGAGTCAACTGGTAAATAGTTGGGCATATGAATCTAAGACACAAAACAGTGTGAGGGAAAGTGCTCTACAAGTGCAGCAAAATGTATACATGGTAAATGTGCCCAAACATTAGAAGAAATACATTAAACATGAAGAGACTGAAGTTTCAGGGTACATTGGAAGTTATGCAATATACTACAGACGTGTAATGCGGATGCAGATTGACAGAACTTCAGTCCCTCATAGATCAGGTTTCTGTTTTAGAGGAGTTCCGTAGTTGCATGACACTGGGTAAATGATATAAGAGCTTTTTGCCTACTGAGATTATCTTAATGTTCTTGAGCCATCAATTTAAGAAGCATGATAATGGGATGAGGATGCAAATAAAACCAGGTAACTTCATAAAATTCTACTTCCAAGACCTTGACCCTGCTTCTAGAGAGAAGGGGATGAGATGAAAAATTGAACTCTGTATAAAAAAAGCTGTAACTCTTTGGACACAAGAATGCAGATGTACACTGCTCATTTGAATCAATGTTAATAATTTTCTTTTCTTATAGGTGTATCTGAACCTTCTTTTATTGCTAAAAGTGAAGACCGTTTGTTTAAGCATTTATTTGAAGACTATCAACGGTGGGTTCGCCCAGTGGAACGCTTGAATGACACAATAAAAATCAAGTTTGGCCTTGCAATCTCTCAGCTAGTAGATGTGGTATGTATAGTAGATAAGTTGTATTTTTTTTCCCACTAATTTTAAAAGGAGCATAATTTCATGTGAAATAATTGTGCCTGCTTTAGCTTAAACACAACAGATTAAGCATCTTAAATTATTATCTGTGTAATAAAAATTCCCTGTAGATGGATATATGATGTTCTCATGTAAACATACTTAGTGATTGGAATGCTTTCAGCAGGGTGCTTTGTATTTTAAGTTACAGAACCCTGTGAACTAAAGCAGCTATTTCCTATGGATAGATTATTTTTTGTGATATATGCTTTATTTTACAGGATGAGAAAAATCAATTGATGACTACAAATGTATGGTTGAAACAGGTATGTGTAAAATATTGATGAAAAATTCTGAAGTTTCATAACTGCTAATCAGAATTTGGGAGAAACTTTTCTAGTAAATTATATATTCAAAAAACCTTAGTTCTTGCATGAAGTTTTATTTCATATAGTATCTTTATAGAATGTCCCTGGAAATGCTTTAAAGGATTGTGACAAACCTCTTGAAAAAAACATAACAACAAGGTAATTAAAAATTCACCAAATTAAAAGAAATCTGATTTGGCATTGCATGGCCATTTAATATACCAATGTGTATATATTCAACCATAAATTGCTGCTTCAGTGCAAAAGTTTTCATTCAAAGGCTTTATTAAGAAAAATATGATTGGTGTATTCTTCTTTATAATAGTTTTGATGTCTTTTTCCTGGGGGATATTTGAAATTATTGGATATTCATTACTGAAGAATTCCAGTTTCAAAGTTAAATGTGCTTGCTAGAAGGAAATACTTTTTCCTCTTAAGAATATTTGGGTTTGGGCAGAAAAAAGCCTCGAACTTTGTGATTGTAAGAGTCCAGTGCTAAACTTAATTGCCACTATTTACTTGGGTAATGCTGCTCACAAATCATTCTTGATTTAACTGGGAAGAATCTTTGCAGGTGCTGGTTATACTTACTACCTTTTGGAATTATTTTTGTTTGGGCTAATGCCTTTCTGCTTGTTTATTTGGTTTTTTTTACCTTTTGCTTCCCATTCCCTTCTTTTCCAGTAACTGTAATTTTAGGCCAAGTTTTTATTTTTAGGAAAACTTTGGGACTAGTCAACAAATATGAGATGGCCATGTGGGCTGATAATACTTTGTGCCCTCTTTAATAGTTTCTCCAGATCTTCTTGAAGTTGAACCAGTTTTAAGAGCTGGAGCATGATGGGGTTTTTTGTGTAATGAAAATGTCTAAATTGCTTCTGATTAGCTTCCAGTCATTGGTATTCATCCAGAACAAGCTTTTTTCAAATTTAATTTATACAATTAAATTACATTATAATAGCTCTTACTTATAAATACATGTTCTGAAAAAGGAACATCATATCTTAAGCTCTGTACAGAAACATTGTCAAGAAGCTCTTATAACAGAAAGCAAATACTGAGTGAGGCAACTACATGTCTGTTCAGCAAATTCATTGTTTTATGCGTATTTTAGGAGCCAGTTTGATTGTTGTTAATTGTCTTGTTATCTGTTTTCATCTGATATCACCCTGCTTAAATCCACTTCCCAATAATAATGATTTTTACATCCCACATATCCACAGGAATGGATAGATGTAAAATTAAGGTGGAATCCTGAAGACTATGCTGGAATAACATCTATCCGTGTCCCATCAGATTCTATTTGGATTCCAGATATTGTGCTGTATGACAAGTAAGATTTGAATCTTTTCATACAAAATGCATTTACTTTATAACTTCACTGGCCAAACTGCTTCTAGGAGGCTCACTGGATAGACATAATGTGTACATGTAGCGGGCTAAGAATCTGTGGAAGGACTTGCCTCTGAATGCAGATGGACTTTGTTGCCATGTTAAATGCTCAGATGTTTTGCTTTACTTCTGAATGGAATTTCTAGTCCCTTTGAAAAGATTATTTCCATTTTGTTGTGTGAACTTTTTTCTTAATTAGAATAAAATGTCTTGCACAGTGCTGGGTACAAATAGTGTAGAGTGATGGGAGGGAAGCAGCTAATTTGTGCTGTTGTAGGTCAAATTCAGCATGGAATTAAAGTCAGGTACATTTAACTGTAAGGGGGGGTTGCCTTGATTTTGGGTTGGTTTTGGTTTTTTATTTTGAAAATTAACTGCTCTCAGAAACAATAACTTCTGAACTGACCCTTCTGTACAACTCAGGTGCACATACAGTGCTTTTACATTTCCTGACTTGTCAAGTCAGGATGAAAGGCTGTTGCAGTGATTGTAAATTCAGGTTTGGACACAAGTATTATTTTATCTCTTTCGTGACTCTTTTTCTTCTGTGATTATGATTTGGCCAAATTTAAAATTACTTTTTCTGTATTATTAATAGAAACAGCAGAGCTGGGTAATGCTGTTAAAGATCAGGATTTTACAACCCTTTTATAAGTAATTGGGACCATAGAAAATTGTACAGATCTTTTCAGGACTCGAAAATATTCTTCAGTCTTCCAAAGCTGTTCACCTGTGTGAGATTCAGATTTGTGGGAAAAAGTTGACTATGAACACAATACAAAATTTTGGCTGTCAAGGGATAAACAGCTGAAATGACAGTAACAAAGCATAATTTCTTGTTCAAATACACCCCCACATCCCACTGTAATTGCATGCATTTATCTCTCTTCTTTCAGTGCAGATGGACGTTTTGAGGGAACATCTACAAAAACTGTGGTGAAATATGATGGCACCATTGCTTGGACTCCACCAGCAAACTACAAAAGCTCTTGTACTATTGATGTAACATTCTTCCCCTTTGACCTTCAAAATTGCTCAATGAAATTTGGTTCCTGGACTTATGATGGCTCACAAGTTGATCTGATTCTTGAAGATTATGATGTTGACAAAAGAGATTTTTTTGATAATGGAGAATGGGAAATAGTGACTGCAACAGGGAGCAAAGGAAACAGGACTGATGGATGCTGCTGGTATCCTTTTGTTACATATTCATTTATAATTAGACGTTTGCCACTTTTTTACACTTTGTTTCTCATTATTCCTTGTATTGGGCTTTCATTTCTAACTGTCCTTGTCTTCTATCTTCCTTCAAATGAAGGCGAAAAAATTTCACTCTGCACTTCAGTATTGGTGTCTTTGACTGTCTTTCTTCTTGTTATTGAAGAAATTATTCCATCATCTTCTAAAGTGATCCCACTCATAGGAGAGTACTTGGTGTTTACGATGATCTTTGTGACCTTGTCCATTGTGATCACTGTCTTTGCCATCAACATCCACCACCGATCCTCGTCCACACACAACGCCATGGCACCCTGGGTCCGCAAGATATTCCTGCACAAGCTGCCCAAGCTGCTCTGCATGAGAAGCCATGTCGATAGGTACTTTGCTCAGAAGGAGGAAACAGCAAACATGAATGGATCAGAGTTATCCAGGAACACCCTGGAAGCAGCTCTGGACTCCATCCGCTACATTACGAGACACGTAATGAAGGAGAATGAAGTTCGCGAGGTGGGTGTGCGTGTGTTGGGCCTGCTGCTCTGATTTTGTATAAGTGCAAACTAGAAAACCAAGTGCTTTACTGTGCAGTTCCATATTAAAGATGTGCTACAGATTTCCAGCTTTTGGACTTCACTGAAAGCTATGTAGTTGTTTCCACCAGAAAAAAGTGCAAATATGATACAATACTGAGAATATTTGGCTGATACAGAACAGTCTTTGGGTTCTTTAAAAGTCTTTTGCTTTCTTCTGGAAATAAGTTCTTGTCATTAGTTACACATTGTGAGACACTTGTCTGTGACAAGAGCATGTACAGTAACTGTTCCCTACAGCACTGGTGAGACGATGAGAGAAGGAACTCCTTTTCATTTTAGTGTTGTACCTGAAGGCTATATTGAAAAATGCATTTGCCTTATTATTTTCCAAATAAATACTGCCAAGACTTATCTTGCAGCTTTCAATTCCAAATAAAACCAGTTTTAGTGCTTGACTTACATTAGTTTAAATACAAGCTATAGCTATATGTTGGTCATTTTTTGCTGAGATGAAACATGGATTCAATGACTTACTAAGTGTTCTCTTCTACCCTTACTATTATTTGTCTCTAAGTTTTATCAAAAGATGTCAGAGGCTTTTCCACTCTGAATTATCCTTAAGGAATGTTTACATTTGTGTAAGAGCATTATGAATTTGTTTTCTTTACGTACTTTTTAAGCTAGCACCATTGATACATCAGAAACTTAAATGCTGTTTCCAGCCCAGTGAAGAAGTTTGTAGAAATATAGAAGATTGTTGTGTACTGTCTGTTTCTGATGGCAAAGCCTGAGGTTCTTTCAGTTTATATGGGGATTGCTGTCTGCAGAAGGCTCTGCTTGCTGAGTGTGTTCTCCCATACAAGACAAGGATTAACGTGCCTCCTCTAATGTGCCTTCTCAGGACTTGATTCTGACATTGTCACAAGGGATGCGGCCTAGATTTTTAATAAATGTCTCTGCTGTACTGTTAAAGCAGCATCTAATAGCCCTGCATTGTATGAATAAAAGAAAGATAATAGTTTGCTATTAAATACGTAATTTCTTGTAAAAGACGGTGAGTGACAGGTAGTAAGTATTTTGTTTTTCAAGTGTAATGTTGTTGTGACTGTAAACCTTGGAAATTAATATACAACTGACTGGGAATTCACTTGTTTTTTTGTTACTGGGCTCCAGAGAATGCAAGCTTTAATTGCAGGAGTTGTTAATAAACACTAGACAGCTAGTGCTGTTGTAGCCTTACATCTTAGGAAACATTAGGCTTGGGAAATGTGGATAGTTCCAGTTCAAATCCAAGACAATTTTTTGGCAGGGTTTTAATTTGCCTGCACAGTTATATCTGCAATACTCACAAAACTGTGTATAGATATGAATAATTTTATCAAAAAGGAAAGTAGTCTTGAAGCTACTGTGAGTGTTCTCTCCAGTGTATAATCCTGTGCAGCAGTAATTTTGCAGCTTTCAGCAATTGTTTTTAACACAACAGCTGCTCTGTACTAACAATTTGAAAAAAAATTTTATAGTACTATTTGGGAGGTTTGGTTTTGGTTTTCTGGTTAGTGTTTTGTTGGGGGTTGATGTTGTTGGTTGTTAGGAGGTTGTTTACAACTTTTGCTTCCAACTGCTGCTTGGGAATTCCACTTTATGATGCCGTGAATCCTGCAGGATGTGAGAAAATGGCAGAGCAGTCTCATCTCTGTGGATGATGTTTGGTGCTTGCCAGGGTCAATTTCTGCATCAAAAGCTACATAGCTTATCCAGCTTCACAGAGGGAAGCTTGCTTCTGATCTAACTCCCAGTGTAATTATAAAATGTTGTTCAAGAGGGTTATCATATGGACATGGTTGAAAAAAGTGTGCTTTGAAATAACTCATAATTGCAGGATTTGGTACTGTGTTTTTACCTGTTCTTGCACACTCTGACTGACTCCTGTGCTCTTTGTGTTTTAGGTTGTTGAAGACTGGAAATACATTGCTCAGGTGCTTGATCGAATGTTCCTATGGGCTTTCCTTCTGGTTTCAATAATTGGATCACTTGTGTTATTTATTCCTGTTATTCATAAATGGGCAAGTATAATAGTACCTACTCATATAGGCAGTACAAATGCATAAAATACTTTTGGAGCCATGTCCTGCTGCTATGGCTCTTAAGTTTTGCAGTAGCCCTGTTTCCACGCATGTTCTTTGTAGGCATGTTTCTGATAGAGTGAAAAAAAAAATTCCAAAACTAGAAAATTAGGTTTATCTTAAAGCATGGCATTCCCAGGACACACAGAAGTCAATTTGCTTATTGCCAGCCTACTGAGTTACTGCTAAGCCAAGTCAGAATTAAAAGAACTTTCTTAAACCATTGCATGTATGGTCTATCAAAAAAGCATACACTGACACCTACTGTGATATAGAAGGATTTTAATTTTTTAATGATGATCACTACAGTCCAATTATTAAATTACTATATAAATTGTTACACTGAATATTAAATATTTGCAGTTACATGGGACAGTTGCTTATTTCAATTTAATATACAAAGGAGAATTTTTATCTCTCTCTTCAGTGTGTTGTAGAAGTATGAAATTCCACCACAGTAATTTAAAATAATAATAAAAACACAAGTTAAACTTCCTGTGTATCTAATATACAACTAAGAACACCAATCTGGCCATGTTTGGCCTTTATAAATTTTCAGTGGAATTTGCTGCTAAATTTTAAAGCTTGTTAATTCTGTGATACCAACATGAGCATTTAACAAGCCTTAAAATGCCTAAAGCACGTGTATATATTGATGTCTCCAGCAGCTTTGGAAAGGAAGCCAAAGGCAGTTAACTCAGTTCCCAAGGTGCATAAGTATTCTAAGGGGCTAGAACATTAATTTCTTTATTCTTGATGAAGAATTTGATACAGTATGTGAGTTTGGAGACATGTTCATTAGTTCCTGTCTTTGGGTGTTCCTCAGAATTAAGATTTTAGGCAGAAGGAATTTGTGGAGTGTCTTTCTAAATGAAATGAGTTATAAATTATTACGCTGTGGAACAAAAAAGAGATGATTAATGATTTTCACTTTTGTTAAACTGAACTTAAGAGAGCATCTTTCTGAAGGAAATGGATTATAAATTATTATGCTGTGGGACCTAATAGAGATGATTAATGATTTTCACATTTGTTAAACTGATCCTAAGAGAGCTACCTTGGATTAGTTCTTCACTTACAGAACCATATGTAACTCTAAGCAGCAAGGACTCAGAGTTTTCCATATGTCCTTTTTCCTAAGACTGTTGAAAACAAACTTGCAACTTTTCAATTATTCCATTAAAATACATTCTTTACATTGATTCCAATGTCACCTTTCTTCCTTTCTTAATAGCTTTATTTCTGGAAAAGACTCTAAAATAGTTGGGTGTTTTCCTACACCAAAGTTTTTTCAGTGTTGTTCATAATACAGTTGTATACTGTAGGCCTAATACAGGAATGCCAGGTTAGAGAAAATCTTAGGAAGTTTTTGTTTGCTTAAATTGCTGCATTACTAATAACATGTTTAGGTGGGAAGTTCTAATGTAAACTGTGGTATGTTCAATAATCTTAAGTTTTTATAGTGATTATAAATTTGAACAACAGATACATTTCTCCCACACCCCTCCCAGATCTCCTTTACAATAGTCCTGTACTGATTATAATAGTGATTATGTCTGTAATAACTTATATATAATATAATATTTATTTCAAAATGTTTTAATCTGCAGGATATTTTTGGTTTTTTGTAGCTTTTAAAGGCTCACAGGTAGGGAAATTATGTCAGGCAGGCCTTTTTTTCTTTTTTTTTTTTTAATAGCACTTAGGGAGTCACTCTTCTTCAGTTACACAATTACATCCGACATTGGGTATCCATGTTTCCTCTATTCCATCATAACTTTAAAGGTGAATTTGCAAAGATTATCTGATTTAATTCATTAATATAAAAGCTTAAACTTTCTCAGTGTTACTGAGGTTAAACGAAGCATCAATGACTTTCTCTGTGTGCAAGTTGCAGAAATACTTCAGATAGCTTGTTTCCTCTTCAAATACATTTCTTTTTCAAGTCTTCCATAGGTTTGAATTACTGAAGTTTGCTCTTACCTGAAGAGAAAGCAAAGTGAGTGAAACTGCAGATTAGATATGTATCTTCTTTTTTTTAACTCTACATTTCATCTCTTCCCCTTGTTAAATGATGTCTCCAGGCCGCCCAGTTATATCATGATTGGCAGCCCAGGGGAGTCACTCTCTTTATTATAGTACCTCACAGTTTTTGCAAAAGCATGAATTTCTTTTAGTGACTTCTAGTCTGATCATGCTAGATTCAGATAACATAGCTGACACTGGAATCCTTGGGGTCTTCTGCTGTGTCTGAAGAATGTTAATATACTCAGAAGCATGGACTTTTACTTCTGTAACTTACTGCTGAATGTATTGAACTGTAGCTAATGCTACCTTATATAGATTTCTGTCACTCGCTCAAAATAAATGAAAAAAACCACAACTTTCAACAGTTTGATTCTCTTTATTTTCATAAATGTTATATCACTTGATACACTGGATTTCCACAAAGATTCTGGTTTGATACAGAGAGAACAGTTCATATTTTTAGAAAAGACGATCTGATTACAGTGTTTTGTTGCATTCTTTATTCATGCTCTTAAATAATCTGCAGTTACTGATTAAAAAAAAAGAGAAACTGTATATGCCTAAGCAACAACTTTAGCAGACTTTACAGGACTGTTTCTGTCTACCTGCCTTCCCTTGTTATAAAACACTTCACTACAGCAGGATGCCTCTGTATCCAAACTATTCTGTCAGAGTTTTGTGATCCTGTGCATCACTTGCAGGCTGCCTTAGTGTGTGTTTTACTTGTACACAATTCTAGACATCATTAGGTTTGAGCAGGTTGTTGTTTTTTTTCTGACAGCTTTCACATACATTGCAATCTGGGGATACACAGAGTTTACTTTATGGCTGCTTTACTACTGTCCTCTATTATTTACCTGTTTGTTTTGCTTTTGCAATAAACCTCTCCTCAGTCCTTCCTTGCCACTGTGTGGGTCAGTTTGTACAGCAGGTGGCAATGTCTGTGTCCCAGCAGTTCGGTACTTGTGCTTCCCACCATTCCATCCTCGTGAGGGTATTCATGGAACTCTGTGAACTCCTTCCAGAAGATCCTGTCACGGTCTGGAGAGGCTTGGCACCAGACTATGAAACAAACATAGTAACCCAAAGCATTCAACCCATCTTGACTTTCCAAATATTCATGTAATTTTCCATTTCTTTATTAAGTCCTTCTTAAATCATTCCCATAAAGTTTAATGTACTGCCTCCATCTTCTCCAGTTACTGCAGGAAGTAAAGCATAGCTCGTACTACTTTGAGATTAGCTGTCATAAAGGTTCCAAATAATTTCTTTTTCTGCATTTTGAACAAAGCTGCCTTGGTCAAGTGAAGTTGAAGCCAAGAGAGATTCTTGTTCTACTACACATGGAAGAGACATGAGGTGCTGGGATGGGGATGCAGAGTTGCTTGGCAGTTTTATTTGATTTCACAATGTTTTATTTAGTCTTTACATTTCTTCTCCAGCCATCAAAGGTTGTAAAAACAATCCTGCTGTTCCTAGAATACATACCAGGATGAAAACCCATAGAAAAATACGATCAATTACCATGGCAACGTATTTCCAGTCATCTTGAATCTGTAAAGAAAAAAAAGAATAGCAAGTTGGCATGTTTGTCAGGTGAATGTTGCATTAGCAATAACACCATTTCTTATAGGAAGCGCAGTCTTTTCTGTGTGTAGATATCCTTACGAATACACAACTTACACATCTGTTATCACTGACAAATGAATTCATCTTGAAGAAGCTTTACTTCAATATGCTCTTTGGAGCAAAGCCAAAAGCTCCTGCTTCAAATCCAAAAGGTTGTTCACTAAGACACTGGACTTGAGGAGACACAAAACTTCTCTATTCCAAAAATGAAAGTGAAAAGCTTTACATTCTTAGATGAACAGGTTTGTCCAGAAAACATTACTGAAACAAACGGCTCCTACTGGTCTTTAGGTAGTATATAAAAAAACAAAGATTAATTGGTATCTAATTATTTGGTACTTTAATTATGTAGTACTGAAATTTAACTGTTTTCATGCATGATGTAACATTCATCTCTGTACCTTTCATGTAAAAAGGGAACCAAGTTTCAAAGAACACCTGGTTTTTCTAATTTTCTTTTTTTTACAGTGAGTGTTACAGCAAGAGTGACACTGAAGTATTCTATATGCTATCTATGAATAGAAACTTGGTGATCCTTTTAGTTACTAATAAGATTACAATTAAAATTATTGTTTTTTGTCAAGAATGATAAGAAATGAATAATGCATTTGTTGTTTTTTAAAATTTGGTTTTTTTAACTTAGAACTTTTTTGTTACGGGAAACTTAAAATCCCAAAGCAACCCTGTATCTTCTGTACCAACTCAATCTAGAGTTGTGATTTCAGTATAAACAAAGTGAAGTTAGAATGAGTGCCATAGTTTGGGGATTTAAAAATTGTGATGGTGTGGCTACTGCTCATAGTATGTTTGAGGAATATGGTAGAAAAGAAACTTTTAATTTTTTTTCTCCTTTGTTGTATTAAGATGCAGCTTTATGAAAGATGCTGGTCCCTGTCTTGCAGTAGTTGCCTCATTTAGCTACAGCATTTTACTCTGCAGCAGCAACAGAATGAAACCATCATCACAGTGAGGGACATTCACATTTCTGTTCTTCATGGTAAGCTGTGGGAGGGACAGTGTAACTTTCTAAAGGCCACAGGGTCAGCAAATTCCACTATTAAGATTATAACTTGGAAAATCCTAACTTAACTCTCATGGGGTGGGTGCTCTGGTATGTTCCCCTAGCAGTGGTTACCTTAACACACTTCCCTCAGTATACATTGTCAATAAAGAGATCACTGTGCAGCAGAGCTGCTTCTCAATTACATACATTCAAAATTGCACATATTTGTAATACAACTTGTGTAATTTACTTGCATAAAATAATGGTCTTTGTTACCTTTTTTTGTCTGTTTGTTTGAGATCTTTTTTGTACCAAGCACTCTAATGGCAAAAATATCTGCAGTTTGAGTAACAGTAAAATATGTTCTTACCTCTTTTGCTTCATTCTGCATTTTCATATTTTCTGCAATGTATTTCACACTTTCAATAGCATCTCTCATTTCTGGTGACAGAACTGAAAATGAAAGCATGGGATCTACAGACTCAGAGCTTGAACTTCTGGTGAGATTGCCACTGAAATCTGAGAACTTGGTGCGCTGATACTGGCAGCAGCTGCACGCCACGTCTTGACATACAAAGCCATCTTTGCAGCATTTAGTTTCAGAGCCGTTGATGCAATTTAAGTTTGAAAACTCAGAAGTGAATAATGGTTTTGGCTTCTGATTATTGTCTTCATCACTGGCAGGCCTTGTCATGAACATGATCCGGGGAAGTAAGTTCAAGAAAATGGTTCTCACCCAGACGGGCATTGTGTGTGTCTTGGGTGTTCTGTAGTGCACATTTAGTACAAATACTGTAATGACAATCGATAGAGTTACAAATATCATGGTGAAAAGGAGGTATTCCCCAATAAGGGGGATTACCAGGGAAGTGGAAGGTATGGTTTCTGTGATAACAAGAAGGAACACTGTTAAAGAGAGAAGGACTGATATGCAGAGTGTCACCTTTTCACCACAGTCTGAGGGCAAATAGAAAACTAATACAGTCAGAAAAGAAATCAGCAGACAGGGAATAATCATATTGATAGTGTAAAATAGAGGTAAACGTCTAATGTAAAGAGAATATGTGATGTCTGGATATATCTCCTCACAACAGTTGTATTTGATGTCATGTTTATATCCAGGAGCTTTAATTATAGCCCATTCTCCACTCTCCCAGTAATCTTTCAGGTTCATTGTAGAGCCAATTAGAACTAAGTCAATTTTGGCTTTGTCATAAGACCAGGAACCAAACTTCATGGTGCAGTTCTGGTAATCAAATGGGAAGTAGGTTACATCTATTTTACATGAACTTTTAAATATAGCTGGAGGTATCCAGGTCACATCACCCGTGTATTTTAAAAGGGCCTTTGTCTTGTCATCAACCTGGAAATCCCCAACTGCACTGTAAAGCAAGTAAAAATAACAAAAATTAGAATGATCTACTCCAGGTAGTTCCATACATTCAGATCATACACATTAACTTTTCAATCTTTTGGGGAAGCCACCAATTACTTGTTTACTTGGAGCTGAATTGCTCATGCAAGACTGAGTCAGTGACCATAATTAATTTGCACAGTTGAACTGAAACAAACAGCTCTGTAAACTCACCAGGGAGGAGTTGGTAGCAAGTATTCTCCCTTATTAACAGCATGGCTTGGTGCAATCAATATTCAGATTGGCAAATAACAGATTGCAAATGGCAGCCTGACTAGATGAGTCTTGTAGGCCCCTTCCAACTGAACTATTTCGTTCTACTCTATTCTAGATTGATCAAGCACATCAGAACACAAGGGATGATAAGGATATCACTGATATTTCCACCTCTTCCATGGACAGTGCAGGTAGTAACTGTGGAAGGAGGGGTTAGGGTTGGGGTGTATCTTTGCATAAGGAGTGTATTTGGTGAGAGGGTTTTTAAAGTCCCACTTTGCAACCTTACATGATCCAGTTGAGCATATGAAAAAGTAAAAGGGTAATTCGAAGTTTTAAGGCTGCAGTTAGAAAAGAAGTGAAGGAGTGTCATCCCTGTTGATCCATAGACCTGAGTTTTGGATCTGTGTTGCTGAGTCCATTTCATTGAGAATTGCTTACAGATCTGTTTAGTTATGGTTTGGCTCTTCACAGTCTCAGAAACTGACATCTAAAGCTAACTTTATCTGTGGCTTTTATTTGTCAACACTGGTATTGTAATGGTGTCAAATTGTGAATTTAACCGCTGAAAAGCTAGAATTTGCATTCCTTTCAGTTAAACTTGTGAGTCACAGGGGTTTGTGAGGGGGGAAAAGCCAAGTTCACTTTGCCCTGCTCACTTGCAGCTCCAGGTTAGAGCTGGCATGAAGGTAAGAACAGCAGTGGGGGCATGCAGGACACAGGTGTGTTGAACAGCAACTTCTTAGTGCATTCTGTGAAGTTTCTGCTGATTTTTCTAGAGCTGGGAACATCACCCCTCTCCCCCTGAATTAAGAAATAAAATATGCAAGAGCCTTACTTGTTATATAAAACAATATCTGGCTTCCAGATCTGTCCAGATGGAACTCGGATGAATTCAGCACCTCCATAGTCTGCTGGATTCCACCGAAGCTTGTAATCATTCCAGATCTAATTATGGTAGAAATGAGTCTATGTTAGGTTTGTGAAGAAACTGAAATTCAGTGGACTAGATCTCAACCATGTGCTGTCATATCACTTCCAGGGTTGATTTATTTTGGACACTACAGTATTTAGATATTTCTTTAACAAACACGTATGTGTGGTGTTTGTTCATATGCAGATTGTAGGTGGGCCCAGATACCTTGTTGGTCACATCCATATATGACTTAAATATATGTGACTCTGTCCCAGGAATGTCTGCTCAGTCACTGGAACAAGGTGAAAGAAGGAATAAGACACTCTGTTTCCAGAGAGTGTAGGATGGTAATAATAACTTCAATCTCAAAAAAACAGGTGTCTGTGGGACAGTGAAAACAAGTTCCTGGAGGCTGTGCTGCAAGCCGTGTCCTTGGGTAGATGGGTCAGAGAAAGCTCCAGCCTGGGATGGCTCAGGTAAAGCCTTTGTCACTAGGGCTGGTTAAACCCCATTTTAATGAACTCGAATATGACACTGAAGGTGGGAACGAACTTGGTTACTAAGCTGACTGCAACATTGAGTAACTGCATTTTTAAAAAGCCTTTTTAACATGAAGTACACGTTTCTGGTTTGTTGTCACTTCATGGGAGCTAACCAGCACCAAGTGGCGCTATGCGTGAGTGCAGCAGCCTTGCTCCGCTCCCGTCCCGTCCCCGCCTGCCGCTGGGGGGCAGCAGCGCCCCGGGGAAGGGCTCGGGCGGGAGCGGCGCGGAGCTGGGGAGATGGGGATGCTCTCCCGGGATCCTGTCCGGGGATGCTGGCCCGGGATCCTATCCGGGGATGCTCTCCCGGGATCCTGTCCGGGGCTGCTCTCCCGGGATCCTGTCCGGGGATGCTGGCCCGGGATCCTGTCCGGAGATGCTGGCCCGGGGTCCTGTCCGGGGCTGCTCTCCCGGGAGCCTGTCCCGGGGTGCGTCTGTGCCCCGAGGGACGCGAGCCTGGCCCGTGCTCCCGGAGCCCGCAGCCGCCTCGCTGGGCTGGCGGCTCTTCCCGCCCCGGGTCGCCCCGGCGGAACGGGGGACGCTCCCGCGCCGGAAAGGAAGTGAACCGGTGCCATCTGGGCTGTCACCGAGCGCTACTTACGTGCTTCAGCCACAAGTTGGTTTCCATTATCTGGTTGACTTCATCCTGGAAAAGAGAGGTGTGTCGGGCGAGGCGCCGGCCGTGCCGCGGCGCCCGGCGGGGCGGTACTCACCACCTTTACCAGCTGCGACATGGACACCTCGAACTGGATGATGACGGGGTCCGACACATTCTTGACGGGGCGCACGAACTGGTTGTAGCTCTCGAAGAGGGCCGCGTAGAGCCGGTGCTCGGCCTCGGAGCCGCCGCAGCCTGCAGAGGGCACGGGGTGAGCGCCGGGCTGGCCCCGTGCGGGGCACCGAACTGAGCGCTCAGCATCCCTGAGCGCCGGGCAGAGCCCCAGCCCCGGTACCGAGCTGAGCGCTCAGCATCCCTGAGCGCCGGGCAGAGCCCCAGCCCCGGTACCGAACTGAGCGCTCAGCATCCCTGAGCGCCGGGCAGAGCCCCAGCCCCGGCACCGAGCTGAGCGCTCAGCATCCCTGAGCGCCGGGCAGAGCCCCAGCCCCGGTACCGAACTGAGCGCTCAGCATCCCTGAGCGCCGGGCAGAGCCCCAGCCCCGGTACCGAACTGAGCGCTCAGCATGAGCGCTCAGAGCGCAAACTGAGCCAGCGAGCAGCCCTCAGGAGCGCCGGGCAGAGCCCCAGCCCCGGTACCGAGCTGAGCGCTCAGCATCCCTGAGCGCCGGGCAGAGCCCCAGCCCCGGTACCGAACTGAGCGCTCAGCATCCCTGAGCGCCGGGCAGAGCCCCAGCCCCGGTACCGAGCTGAGCGCTCAGCATCCCTGAGCGCCGGGCAGAGCCCCAGCCCTGGTACCGAGCTGAGCGCTCTGCATCCCTGAGCGCCGGGCAGAGCCCCAGCCCCGCCCAAGCGGTGCCATGGGGGCATTCGCTTGGGCTGCGAGAAGAACAGTGAAAGGTAGTGCTGTGACAGAGGTTTTCTAACACACGTCTGCAAAAGAGTTTAAAAAATAGTTTCGGGGAATTAGTGAAGAACTGCGGGTGCAAAAGCCCTTTCCCCTCACAGGCCCGCAGAGTCCCCCAGAGCTGATGAGGCCACAGGGCTGTGGAGCAGAGGAAGGTGCAGCCCAACAGACCAGGCCTCTAGTAAGGGATCAGAACGCCTCACAAGAGGAGGAGTCCGAGGAAGTGAGAAGTCTGCTTTCTAGTCTGAGTCATGATTGCATGATTACAGTGAGAATAACACCCTGCTTCTTAAAATATAAAAAAAAGGGTTAAAATTTGATTAACTGTTACATTCAAAGACTTTTCAGCACACTCAAAGAAATACGCTAGTTACTCCTCTATTATTCTAAGTAGTTTTTATTTATAATAGATTCCTACTGTCCTTTTGCCACTCACAAGTGCAGTTCATTGTACCCTGTGACCAATAAAAAAGCTGCAAACTGAAATTCTTAAACAACAAGGTTTAAACAATCTCAGGATGAGGTGTGAGAGCCTGTATTTTACATGGCCATTTTACTATCAAACTATCTAGGCGATAACCATCCTGACACCATTGGAAGCCACTGGCCTTTTATTTTTAGAGGGCTATCTCTTAAACTCTCTTCTGGACAACACATCCACATGAATTCCAACTGAAACACCAGAAAAGGTCTGTTTTGTCGTTAATGGATAGCACTATGCAAATTTGGCAAAGGCACAAATTGAAGTCTGTTGAACATATTCTACAGTTCCTTTGAAACAGAAATATGAATATATATGAAATATGAATATTTGCAAGGACACATTTATTTTTGGTCCGTTGTTTTTTAGTAGAGAAAGGGGGGAGGCAGAAGTATCTGCAGGTAACCGATTACACAAAGCAGGTGTTACTTTAGAATCTGTGAGACCTCACCTCTCCCTAAGACAAGAGGGTTCCCCTCATGTGAAACTACTCAGCTAAAAGGTCTGTTGTTTGGTTTTGGTTTTGTTTGGTTGATTTTTACCCTTTGTGCCTTCTCTTGTTCACTTGGAATGCAATTTTGTTTTCAGATCAGTGAAATCAATCAAGCTGACTTGCTAACTAAAAAATGAACACTTTTTAACTGCCAGTCTTACCCATATTATTTCTCGATATCTCCTATCAAGATATAGGAGATCAGAGATTTGAGATCTCCTAGACTGAGATTTCCCGGAATAAATACCCCCCAATCTTCTAGGTAAGTAATTTTAAATCTAGATCTTAACAACTATTATAGTCAATCCCAAACTGCCAGCCTTTTTACATGTCACCAGCACTCTAATTAAGGCTAGCATCCACGGTTTCTAGAGGGTTTTTTTGTTCAAATAATTTGTGCTTTCCAAATCGGCAGAGAGAAGTGCTGTTTGCAGCACATACTCAAAGCTCTTTAATGTTGTCACTTTATTGTCTTCTCTGCGATGTGAAACCACACCTTTATGTGCAAAGGTGCTTTTCCTTCATGTTAAAATGGCTTTATGTGTCCTGTTTGGCATCTTTAATCAGGACTACCTAACTACTTTGCAAGGATAAACTTTAAAAAACCCTACTGAACAACAAACCATCTAACAGAAAGAGCTGTAGCAGGATTCTGTACATTTGCCCCTTAGGTTGGAGAGTGCTTCTGCATTTCTTTAAAATAATTTACACCAAAGCCGTCTCCTGCTCCCCTTTTCAACCCTTCCTTCACCATCAGAGAATAGCAAAAGAAGGCTCACTCACCTTGGCAGAGAAAGCAAACAGCAGCAGTCAGAAGCAGAGTGTTCAGGCGCTCCATGGTGTTACGAATTGCTGCCTGTGGACGGGGCTGTTGAGGATGGGCTTCGCTGCCAGGGCTGTTCGAGCACCGGCAGCAGGGCGGGCTCGGCTCCTGCCGTGCGTGAAATGCCTGCAAGCGGCAGCGGCAGGACCCTGGGCGGCTCTGCGCACTGAGCTCCCATTAGGTTTGCTGTGCTGCCCCCTTTCAAGCTACCCAGGCTGTCAGAGCTTTGAAAACGGCAAATAAAGTGCAGGAAAAACAGATGTTATTGTAGGCAAAGAGCAGTCTGCTGGCACAGATAGTGGGCAAGAGTCCTTAAAATGCTGCATAAATGAGCCCGGTAATCTGACAACGCTGAAGAGTTTTCAAGCCAGCTGCTATACAGGATCCTTATCTGTCAGAAGCTCATGCCAGTCTACTAGGGGAAGTTTAATTAATACAAATCTTGTAATTGAATTGTACTGAAATGAATATCCACATTAGGGATGCCTGATTTAGCAGTGAACTGAGATCATGGGACCTGAATTTCCAATTATGCTGTTAATGTTGAGGTTTTTTCCTGCTTGTGTCTCATCTCGCAAGAGCGTGTGCTGGGTGCTTGACCATGTAAAAAGGATGCACTGTTCCTGAGGAGTAATTAAAGGCATGTACAATTGTTGGTGGGATCTGAGCCCAGAGTGGTAAACATAGCAGCTGAGATCTGGCAAGAATCTGGGGCTTTGAATGGAAACCAAACTTGACCAAACCCTTGAGAATAATTGTCTCTGGACCATTCCTATTTAGTAGATTAAAAAGGTGAAATTTGAGAAGGGAAATATGAGCGCAGGATCCCAACTTGATTCCACAAAACCTTACTGTTCATGGGAAAGGACAGTAAAAAGAAGGAGTTGTTTGAAGCTCAACCATAAAATCATGATTTGCAAAGTGAGGCATTTCCCAGGTGCCCATCCTTGTGAACTCCCACATCACCTTTTGCACTGCCCTCCCCGTCTGGAATGGCAGGGTGCTGCAAGGCTCGTGCAGTGGTTGTTGCGCACATCCGTGTAAGAGGAGGAAGGGGGGAGAGAAAAATATGGGATTCTACCCTCATTTTCAGAACAGATGAGAAGGAAGCCCTGTTGGACAGGAGCTGCACCAATAGGTGCTTCACTGCCTGCCCTTAGGGAAGGATGAGCAATGACCCCATTTGGCACTGTGGGAGAAAGAGCACCAGACTGGGTTCAGTTCTTGGCACTGAGCTTGTTTATCCTGTTAGCCCTATCTCTCAGAGCATCATTCACTTTGTCCCCAGACACATGCTCTTATGATAATTTCTGTAATTCTATTTGCTTGGAGGAAATAGGCTTTACTGTCCATTTGATTTTATTTCTTTTTTTTTTTCCAGGGAACTCAGCTGCTTGGAACTCAGCTTTACCCTTTGTGGATAGTTTTGGTTTTGCATTTCCAGGGCATTGAGACTAAATGTTTTCCCTTTCTGTCTCCTTGCTATAAGCAATGTTCTGAGAATTTTGTTTGTTCTTTTTAATCCCAGCTAGAAATGAGTTAAAGGTTCAAAGATCAGATCACAATCTGTGTTCCCCAAGAGTCAGTGGTTAACCTGAATAATTTGGAAACATCAGATCTCCAGAGGAAGCAAAGAGCTGTAGCATCAAGAGATACAGGTATTTTAGCTTAATTTGCCTAGTTACTGAAATTTTCAGTGGTGTTTGTATGGCACAGATGTTTTGTTTCTAACATCCCATGCTGGATCTCCTGGTGAAATCAGCTCAGAATTGTGGCAGGATTATTTTTATGTCTGGGGAGGGTGATGTGATGAGAACACGTCACCATGACTGCATTGCAGAACTACACAGAAGAAGAATTTGTATGGGTAGGGGGAAGTTGATCTACCCAGGAATATCTGCAGTAACAAACTGTGCAGCCTTTGTTCTTTATGAACATGCTGCTATTAGAGGGATTTTGCTTTGTTAAGATCAAATCTTAATCAACTCAGGTGAAGAAGAAAGGCTTATTTTCCCACCTTTGTCTGGGGTGTTGATGCTCCCAGTTGTTCCCAGTTTGCTGTAGGCTGCAGGGGTGCAGAAAGAGTCCCCAGTAAACTCACCTGAGTGCAGGTGGTGCATGTGAGTGGTGATGTTGGGATTTCTACGTGTTCCCATGGAAGGTAAGATTGGTCAGGATTAAAGAGTTTTGTAATGGGAGGGAATAGAGAGAAGCCAAACAGAGGCTTTTCCTCACTGATAGGGAAGCAAAGACTGGTTGCACACTACCATTGAAAAACAATTGTAGTGTAAAATACATTTTGGATGTCCACTTTTTTCTTAATGAAAAGTATCATGGTGCAACCCCTGAGAAGCAGAAATGTTGAAGTTTATTTTGTTCAATGAGCTGGGACAGTATTATATTTGTATTTGCCTGCAAGAAGACATATTTGGTATTTCCTTTTCTCCTGTCTTTTAGTTTTAAGATTTTGCCAAAAAAACAAAGCAGAAAGCGCTGTAATTCTTTGACAAGTCAAACTGGGAGCAGTTCTATCTATTCTGTAGGTGGAGCTGCTGAGGGTTAGGCAAAAAATAGCATTTGCCATTTGGAAAATGCAGCTTTAGGAGGTCAGATTTTTCAGAATTTTAGGACTTTGGGTGAAGTTTTTCATTCTGAAGTTTGCTATGGATTAAATCATATCTGGAAATGCTAAAGATACAGTGGTGGTTTCCAAGAACATAACTACGAAAGAGTATATTGTTTCACTCGTGATTAAAAAAGGAGTAAGGTGGCCACAGTGTATGCGAAGCAGCAAGCCCACCATTTCCTGGATGAGGAGCTCTGGTTGTGCAGGGATCTCCCTGGGGCCAGAGATGTGCCTCTTGAAAGCTTTTTCTGGGTTTGTCAAGTCTGAGGCCTTCATCTGCCTGGACTCTGTGCTAGCTGCTAGCTGAGCTGCCAGATCCTTTCTGAAACTTCTGTCCATGCTGAGGATAATTCAGCTGAAGGCTGCAGTTACAGAGCCAAGCATTATCAGTCTTTACTGCTCATGAAGATAAGGCCAGTTCTGAGATGGGAGCACCTGAGGCCTCATTTCAGTTGCATTCAGGCAGTGAGGGGGAGGATAAAAAAGAGAAGGGTAGGAGAGTAATGAGGGTAAGAATGGGACAGAGCCCAAAGTGCTGTTGATGCTGGGTGAAAACAATAGAAAGGGTCTTTGCACAGCCCCATGTCAGCCAGGGGGCTGCAGCTGCCTTGCTGCATCCTTGGCTGGGTGAGTCCCTCTCCCTCCTGCCCTGAAGGAGTGTGCAGCAGCTCTCACAGTGTTTCAGTCTGCACTGCCTCTTTCAGATTCCCTGTCCAGGGTTATTTTGGTATTTAAAGGGGCTTTACCTTTACACTACCTGCACAGCGCTGGCAGCTGCTCTGGCTTCCCTGTGCCTCCTCTGTAAGCAGAAAAAGCTGTTCAGCAGCTGGGGCAGTGTGTGCACCTGTGGTTGGGATGTAACCTAACATACAGCAGCATCTCCTTGCTTGGGGAAGGCAGCCCTGGACTGCCGGGGCTGTCCGTGCCCCACCTCACCTCACAGCTGCTGTTTCAGTTGCCTGCAGAGGAGCAGCTCTGCTCTCTAGGTCTGAAAAGGAGAAGGAAACATTTAAGGCATTTAATTTAACATTAAAGCCTGTTTGACCCATTTCAACTTTACACCAGCCACCGGTCACCATGGGAGTGACCAGAGCAGTTAGTGTCTGGGGAGATGGCCCAGGGGCTGCCCCCTCTGTGAGAGGAGGATGTGGCAGCTGTGCTGATCCCAGGGGGTATCTGCATCAGTAGGGCAGGCAGTCCTGCAGTTATCCATCACCTCCCTGCCCTGTCTGTGCGGGGGACACAGTTACAGTGCTGAGAGGAAGGGGAATGGAAGGGAGGATGACAGAACCCTTCCTTCTTCTAACGTGGGGCTGAAGGCAGCCTCACCCACCCCACTTGTGATTCTTTTCCCCCATCTCCTTCCCAGGCTGCTGGGCACCCAGCCCTGCTGAAGCGCTCACGCCCTTGGGGATGGGGCTGTGTGCCCCTGGTGCAGGGGAGCTCAGCCACAGGCTGGGAGGGAGGGAATGCAGTCCTGCAGCTGCTCTGAGCAATTGCACAGGTGTGGATGTGGCTGTTTCGGCACAGCTAAATCTAGGTGCCCATCTGGGGCTGCCTGGGAATGGCGATCTAGATGGAAATTTAGCTTGGTCTTGATGAAGGCAAGTAGAGCTGGAGCTGTCTTCAGCTGTGGCTTGAAGAACACAGGTTCAGGTGTCAACTACTCCCCTAGGACAGGTGAACCTCAAATCCCCTTCACAAGCAATAGTGGATTTCAAGTTTGTTCACCAGGCATTAGTGAATGGTGGCCCAATTGTTGTGTGTCCTCACAGCACCCCAAGGAAAAACTGAGATTGGTTTAACTTGAAAAGTGCCAGGAGCCCTTCTCTTTTTGCAGGTTACCTGGAACAAACTGTGGTGGGATTGTCCTTTGATGGGGGTCTAGGGCCTCAATCTGTCCTTTGCCAAAGGCTTTAAGACTCTGTGTGCTTCCCTAGCTGATTTGTTGAGGGTTATACTTAAATCCACATTAAAATCTCCCCGGAGAAACACACAGGTCTGTGTGTTCTCAGGCGTCCTCTCATTCTTGCTGCCTTTCACTGTTTTCTCCTGTTGCTTTCCTGTGCTTGTAGCCTCAGACTCATTAAAGTGTGTTTGTGCCCCAGATACACGAGATGTTAAACTTGCAGGAAATTTGAGGACTAAATCTATATAAAGGAAAATTTTATGTTTTATTTGTATTTCGTCATCAAACAGAGTATTATATACATGTTTGTTTATCCTACATTAATTTGGCCTTTGTTGATCCATCAGCTACCAGAGATGGCACGGTGAGAAACCTTTCATAAATTTCACAGCAGTACCTTCTTTGTAATAGGGAAATTGTAGTATTCTAAGGAAAGAAAATATCCTTCCTAAGGCAATGTATTTAAAAGACATAATAATAATAATAATAATAATAATAATAATAATAATAATAAGATGATGATGATGATGATGATGATGATGATGATGATGCCAGGATGACATCTTGCACAGTAAAAATCTTTCACTGTAATGTTCAGACTTCAAATAATTGAAAAAAGGGCAAGATATCACCAGAAGTACTGGACTCACTGGGAAAAAAGTAGTTTTCTGTTTGTTTTGCTTTTTTTTCCTATCCCAGTAAGTCAAGTTCTACTTTCCTTTTCTCTACTCTAAGGGATGTAAGTGCAGCTCACTTGGCACCTCTGTGGAGTTAACAGAGAGAGCCAAATGAGACCTAAAATCTGTGTAAGTACTGACAATTTAAAATAATAACTAAGGATTTATGGTAGCAGTGTGGTTTTGAAAAAGTGGTTGCAGAAATAATCCAACAGTCCCCAGGACACAAACAAGGACAAATATCCAGAGAAACAGCCTGTCCACTACCATGGCAACATACTTCCAATCTTCAATGACCTGGAAGAAAAAGCCAATTAAAGATATTAGCAATTTGTCACTTTCTTTTGGTCTTCCTCTTGCTCATGCTGAGGTTTTGTTTATGAAAATAAATGGAAACAAATCTCAAGGTTCAGGGAATAAACTGACTTTAGGCTTGGGAGGGGATTTTTCTCCCACTGTCTGAGCAGTGGAGAAAAATACAGTAAATATTTCTTAGCTTTCTTAGATACATCAGATACTGAGTGTGGCTGCCTGGTGTGGTGCCAGCCCTGAAGGACCCACAGTATAATCCAATTAAGGAATTTTTTTTTCTTTCATTTTAGTTTGTAAATGCTATTAATCTCAGAGGGCAAGAATAGATGGTGTTTACTGATGTTAAACAAGGTTAGCTTCAGTGTTCTTTTCTTATCAGCAGGCATCTTACTCATGGGATTTAATGCATATTAATACTGTTTCTTTTATTAAAATCCCTTTTTGCCCTGCATGTGCTGTCTGTGGAAGTCATGGCCTTGGATTCTGTCTCAGACTGAAGTGACTAATTGGGCTATTATTGTAAAGGAGAAATATATCAATCTTCATTTGCATCTCAGAAATAACTTTTCCTCTCTCATTGATTCTAGTTACACATGGGATGTCCTCACATCAATGACTTTATCATCCTTGTCAGTTGAATCATGTCTGGTATCAGAATATTACATATTTTTCCTTCAGTGCACACTTTGAATTCCCACTGCTGCTAACAGGAATTGAATGCTTCCGCAGTCAGACCATATAAATGCACATGAACAGTTGTTATCAGACTGTTGTGATGAGGGAAGGAAGCAGAGAATAAAGTTATGAATCTAAAAAATTACATGTAGTATCAGAGATATGTAATATCTGTGAAAAGCAGTAAGTGGATTTTCAGTATATAAAAATGCTCTCGACAATTGTTCTTACTGTCAAGTGAAAGCTTTGTAGATCCTTTAGTGTGCAACACATCCTTGCAAGAATTTCTGAGCTATTAGAAAACCTTTTCATGCACTATGAAGCTGACTTCTGTTCAGTCAGCTTCAATGTTTAGAAGCTCATGTCTAGTGTTAATAGCTGAACTTCTTTATTTATGTTGACAGTAATTTCACTTAATAGAAAACATGAACTACTCAGCAGCATGCTCTCTAGGGACTTCTGCAAGATCAGAAAGCAGACTTTATTTAATCTGCTTGGCTGAGGGAGGGGAAGCACAACAGGAATAGAGAGCCTGGAGTCTCATTGGGGTCTGGGTTAGAGAGAGGACAATGGTTGGTATGAGGAGGATTTTTCCCAACCGTGGGTGCTTGTCTAAAAAAACCCTGTGAGCCACCTGAGTTTTGCAAACATTATTCACAGAGTGTTTCTGTCAGCTCTGTTGTGCTAGCTAGTGGCCTGTGAGGAAGGCAGGGGAATAGAGCAGCAGCACTGCTTGAATAAAGTACTTCTCCTAAGCAGGACTGAGTCTGGGTTAACTCAAATGAAAGAGGCTCTGCTGAGGTTTTTAATCCTCCCCATGGTGTTTGCCATATACAGACAGGCCTCTTAGCCCAGAGAGGGTGCTTGCTACCAATTTTGCTAAATCCTCCTGCTGTGCTCAGTGAGGTGAATAAATGCATGAACTGCAGGTACAATGTTTCTGGTTGACTTGGCCTGGCCATGGGTCAAATCACAGTCTTACTGATCCACGAAGGTGAAAAATACTCTATTTCTAACCTTGTTATTTATCAGGAGAGTATTTGCAGTTACCAGATTGCTGTTCATTAGGTTCTTTTAATGGCATAAATTATTTCCTCTTATGAGCTATATCTAGAATCCCTCTAGATATAGCTAGAGAGTTCAAATATGCTTTCTGAGGAGCAGCGTGTTGCAGAGGAGGGCAGGAGATGAAGTTTGGAAGGACAGGGATTTCTCATTTTTACTTACACTCTGGTCGTTGTCATCACTCTTCATGTGCTCTGCTATAAAACTGACTCCATCAATTGCTTCTTGCACATCAGGAGAAAATTTTGTGCCTGTTCTTAATCTAAAATCTCGATGACTGCTGACATTGTCAAGTGTCTCAGAGACTTTCATATCATATCTTTTGGCAGAGGCTGTATTCAGAAAATAGGTAGAGTTCTTGTAGAAGTCAGACGGCTCCATACAAGGATTCTCTGCTTTTGTCTTTTTGTAGTGGCACGGCTTCTGCCGTGGAGAATGATTTTCCGGGCGCTTCATGAACAGATAGGCTGGGAGTCTTTCAAGGAAAACCAGCTTTACCCAGGGGGGCATCGTGTGAGTACTTGGAGATCTGTGGTGGACATTGAGCACACACACACTGGTAACTATGGAGAAGGTCACCAGCACCATTGTAAACATGAGGTACTTCCCAATCAATGGAACATCTAGAGATGTTGGAGGAACAATTTTGGAGATCAGCAGCAAGAACACAGTCAAGGCAAGTAACACAGATATGCATAAGGTCATTTTTTCACCACAGTCTGAAGGCAAGTAGAATACTAGGATGGCTAAGGATGTAATTAGCACACAGGGAATGATAAGATTGATGGTATAAAAAAGTGGTTTCCTTTTAATAATGAAGTCATATGTCACATCAACGTAATTGGGGTCCAAGGGATTTACAGTCCTTCTTCCTGGGAGTGCCACAATGTCCCACTCCCCACTCGGCGTGAAGTCGTCCATGCTTGCCATGGAAGTCTTGAGCACCATATCAATTTCTGTGTGGTCATACGTCCAGGAGCGGAACTTCAGGGTGCAGTTTTGTTGGTCAAATGGGAAATGCCTCACCTCAATCTTGCAGGCACTCTTGTAAATGGCTGGTGGCAGCCAGCGAATGCTTCCGTTGTTCTTTACAATGGCATTTGTGTACAGCGAGACTTCGTACGTTCCATCCGCACTGAGGAGAGGAGAGGAGAGGAGAGGAGAGGAGAGGAGAGGAGAGGAGAGGAGAGGAGAGGAGAGGAAGGGGAGAAGGTGATGAAATATTAGGTATTATTAGGAGTTGAAACATAATTCAAAACAGAAAAGTTCTTACATTCTTGGTCTTGTGGGCCTCAGTTGTTCCAAGAATCAAAGTTTAGTAATACTTTTATTCTGAAATCTATGCTGTAAGGAGCTATAACTTGATAGGGATATCAATGTATGTATGCATTTCTCCCAATCAGAGAGTTGTTTTTTGGTCCAATACTTACAGAAAAAAAAGTTATAAAATTATTATTAAATACCAAATTGTCCTAGGGTCTCTGTTTCATCCAAAGAAATCAATGTATTTTGTAAATGTTTGCTCAAGTAATTAAAGCTTCCTACATCTCTGAAGGCTGAGCAAAAATGAGATCATCCCATGTGAAAATGGAGGTACCTTTGATCTGGAACACAGCCACTGCTAAGAACACAGCAGCACTCCTAAATGACTTGGACAAGGAAATAAGGATGAGTGGCATTAGTTAGAAATGCAGGGAGAGTGTAGGCAGAGGAAATCTAATTATATGGGTTATAATTTATTGCGTCACTCCTGTTAATGTTTACTTATTACAAAACCAGAACAGACAAGCCACGGCGTTCTGAGTGCCCACAAATAATCCTGGCTTTGTATCTCTTCCAACTGCTGAACTTCTATGTTGTGATGGGCCCTTTAACTCAGGGAGAAGATCATTCTCACTCAGTGGTATCTGCTCCTGCCCAACAGTCTGGGCAAACAAGGTAGGGCTGTTTAGGCCATTAAGTACCCTGAGGTGGAATTTGTGTTTATTGACAAGACATCCTGGAAAATAGAGTTATTTCAGTGCTAAGGGTGACTTTTTTTTCTAAGCAGGGAAGTGCTACAAATACCTAAGGCTTGGCATACATGTCTGAATCAGTTAGGTTTGGCTCTGGAAAGAGCTCACCTGGGTGAGGCAATGAGTGCGTGGCACTGAGCTGAGACCTTTGTAGCTCATTCATGCAGACAGTGAAACAACCAGATGCAGGAGTGAGTGGCTACAGCCACTAATAGGGGTCATTAGTTCATTGCCAATAGAATAGCTGATTTTTGAGAGATTAATTGTATCTTAGTTCTCACATGTCTGTGCTCCCCGAGTTAGCTTTGCCATCGTGCCGTGCCATGTGTTGGGCAGGCTCCTGGGCTGGCAATGTGTGGGTTCTGGTGCTGGCTGCCCTGTCCCAGCTGTGGGGAGAGGCAGGGCTGCAGTCCCAGAGCCCCCTGCACAGGCCACACACAGAGCTGGTGCTTTGTGCTTTCCTGAGCACCTGGAACTGACTGATGCCTGGGAAACTCTGCTCCAGCAGCAGGAAGCTGCACAGAGCTGCCCTTTAGCTAAAATTTAATTAAAACTTCGTACTAATGTAGAAATCCAATAGAGTGAAGCTTGTTCCTGTGCATTTAAGAAACCTTCTGAAACTATTTCTTTCTATTTTTACAAACTATTAAATGGTATCATTTGGCCAGTAGCAAAAAGAAGCAGAGGGCAGAGGCACAATTTCCCAGAACAAGCTTTGAGCAGGCAGAGTACATCCTAATCCACTGGCTGAATTATTTTGTGACTAATACATTAGTTTTAAGTGTTCATCAAATCTGATTTCCAGTAGTAGGATTCCAAGGACTTAACTCAGTTAAATATAAACTTTCTGGGTTTCCCATCTGTATATGTTCATAAATCATCATGTGTTCATGAATTCATTGGTTTTCAAAGTATCATAAAAGTATAAATTTCGATTATTTTAAAAAAAAAGTTTATATCTACTTCAAGGTTTTGCTGGAGACTTAAACCAAAGCAAAACAAAATTGTCAGTTAGCTGCTTGTTTGAAAGAGGAACTGAAGTATGATATTTTTCTTAGTACTATAAAGCAATAGGGTCAAATGTTGACAGATTTATTATGTATTCAAAGAATGGATTTTTTTCAATGCTTTATGAAAATGGAATATAATTTGGTTTTCTACATAAATATGAACTCCTGGAGTTATGGTATGTGTGAACTTTTTAACAGATTCACGTCCTGGGGCCTGTGGTAGAAGGAGTGGGGGAAGAAGGAGACAAAACTGTATCTCAGACCCTGAGATGTCTGATAGGATTCCAGATGTCTTCTTGCCACTGCACTTACACCTACAATTGATTCTTTCCATACAGTCTATTTTCATATAAATGTCTCAGTTGTGAGCCTTGTCATGGGTCCCCTGCTGTGACCCCTCACACTACAGACATCTTCCAGCTCTGCTGGAACTTCTTTAACCAGAGCACTGATTTTGCTAAAATTATCTTTGAGCCTAGTAGCCCAGTCAGATACACTTGCTACCATCTAAAAGTTACAAAATTCAGTTTTAAAATTTTACCAGACCTACTTCATTCTTTCTGATGCTTGTTCCTTGGTTAAAATTTTGTTCACTGTCTGCATAAACTACACAAGTTTTACTTACTTATTGTAAAGCACAATGTCTGGTAACCAGATGTGTTTTGCAGGTATTCTCAGCTTATTTATCCCTTCATAGTCAGAGGGCTTCCAAGCCAGTCGATAATCAATCCACTCCTAAGAGAAGAAGTGGACAGCAGTGATGGGAGTGTCCAGAGCAGCACTGACAGAACAATCATTTGATGAGGTGAAAGCAGTCACATTTGTGGCCTGCAAGAGCCATTTCTCTGGGGTTTGTTACCTGGTTCAGCCAGACGTTCGTAGTCATGATCTGCTCCCGTTCGTTCTGCAGGGAAAAACGGGGACAAAAATTGGCCTCTAGAAGGGTTCCCTTTATTGCAATAATAAGATTTATTCAGTGGGGTTTTGAGCATGATTTTGCCTGGTGTGTTTCAAGACAGACATTTCTCTGAGGTGAGATGGCCAGTCTTGTACCCATACTGATGATAAATAGTAACCCCATAAATGTAGAATTCCAAATGCTTTTTAACAAGAACAATTGTGGCAGGAGTTACTGTAGTTATTTGGAAACCACCTTGCTAAGCTGGTTTCCTCCCCCATCCCACCCGACTTCTCCACCTTTGGTTTGAAACAGAAGAGCTGTTTGACCATTAGGGAGGCCTACATGAGGTTGTGAGAGGTTGGTGTAAGGTTTGCCATGTAATCTCTCAGCTGGCAGGCTCTGCTTCATGAACTGCTGTCTCTGGACAGTGGTCTAGAAGAGAAACCTCCCTGTAGATCTGTCAGGAGGATTTCTGCAGGAAAATGAGTTAATTCTCTGATCCTGAAGATGCTTGAGATTGTTAGAGCCTACAAGATGCATAATTTTGTTCTGCTTGAAGAGTGAGGCTGTAGAGGGATAGGGACTGAGCTGTGCTATTCTTGATCCCTGCCCATTCATCCACCTTGTTTAGGTTGTTGATCACTGGGGCCTCTGGAGCAAGACATCTCCCTTTTTATGCCCAGAATCTGCAGTCTGGGGGACACTGTGCTCGTGGTGGTAGTGCAGGATGTAGGGAGGCACGTCTGTGTCCAGAGGGAGCTCCCCAGGAGAGAGAAAGAGCACTTAACTAGAATCATCTGTATGGGTGGCATTGAATCCTGTGTGTACATGTATATACATCTATGTATAATATATCCTCTCTGCGTGTGTCTATGAAACCTTGGCTGTTTGTACAGTTTCCCTTTTGTTCCATCGGAGTCTTTCTCATTTCCTCTTGAATTTCAGAACATAAATTCTCTATGTCTCGGAAAGTTTGCAGCAGTTCTGTCACTAGCCCTTACACAAATTCTGACAGGGAGGCAGTCATCTGTATCTTCTTTGTCATCCAGGGAGAGAACAGCAGAGTTGAAAGCCCCAGTTCAGGAGACTATTCCCACTTATCTGCTGGCTCTTGTTCCCATTGCAGCTGATGCTAAACTCTCTTAGTAATGATGTATTCATACCTTGGAATAACTGTCAAGCACCTGTTAACCTTGTGGGTGAAAATGACTTTCAGACCCATTGTAGTAATTTTTATTGAATATGAGGAGTTGCTTTCACGAGGATTGTTTTAACCATGTTAAGCTATTCCAGCCAGAACTAATGAGTGTTTTTCTTTACAACATTCCACTGTTCTTTGTTGATATGCCTGATATGTCATGGGATTTGGATCTGGCCTTGTAGCTTGTTTTCAGGCCATTGAATCACTAGAGTAGAAGATGGATTAGCATTCCACTGATGGTGGATGGTGTGCACAGTCCAGGATAGGTCCTGACCTGGGGTGACTTACAGTGGCTGTACTGAAATCAGAGACATTATTTTGAATTTTAGCTAGGTGGAATTCCATTGGATGAAGATCTGGCCCTGGTCCTTCAATGCTTAGGCACAGACTGATTTCCTCGTTGTAGCTCCACTGTGAGGTATAAACCCAGTAAATTGCAAGTATGGACTCTGCCTATTAACAGTATTATAGAAATGAGAAAAGAACAGAGGCACAGCAATACCAGCATGACTAACTTAGAGTGCTGTGCAGGTGGGATTGAATTTAAAGGCATAGCCTAATTTGAACTTACCACACTTATGAGCTGTGCCAGGGAAACCTGCAGTTCTATGGATACCAACTGGGAGGAGTTGACAGCTGGTCGAATTAGCTTATTGTATCTGTCAGGACTCAGGAGGTGATTCATTAGTTTTTCTTCAGCATCTGCAGCCATGCTTCCTGTAAAGCACCAAAAACAGGATTATGGAAGGGAGACTAAAGTGACATGATGTAGGGATCACAGAATATCAGTGCATCAGATCATCTTTGGGAAAGAATGACAGCTTTTGATTTTCTAAAGACCGTAGGCTTGTGTGAACTGGAGGATATGGTGCTTGCACTAATACCTGTTCTGCTGAAGTTGACTGTCTTTCACAGAGCACAGATCAAAGCAGATCCCTTTTGGGGTTTTTTGCAATAAAATGGGAAGCTCAAATTGATAGATAGTTTGGGGATTACACTCAGAAATAGAAACTGGGAGCAAACATCCCTCTTAATAACAGAGGAAGAATTATTCTGTGATCCAAAGGGAGGGGGTCCAGCTGTGACTTCTCTCTTTAGTGCTGTAGGAGAAAGAGTTGCAGGTACACATACAAATTTAAAGACTCTGCTTTATGCAGAGAAAACCAGGGGATAAGCTCTAGGAGTCATAAAGGATTTTTTAATGACTGGGAACTTTCTGGTAGCTAGTGATGTTTCTATTTCAAAATTTGAAAACCCAAGACAGTATGTAAGCCTTATTTTATGTGGAAGTAAAACCTGATTTGTGGACTAGCACTAGTAAATCTTACTAGTAATTCCTGGCTTGCCAAAGCTGGAGTCCAGTGACTACAAAATGTAGTATCTACAGGTTACTATCAAACAAGCCTGAACATTCCCCATGGAGCAGAACAGCTCTGGGCACAACCCCAGGGTCATTTATTCTATGCTCATGTTCTTTGTGTGCTTTTAAAAGTCATCCCAGTGGACTTTGCAGACCACTGTTTGAAAACCTGACAATAGTAATGAGCAGGGTCCTGGTGACATCCTGCTCAGAACGGAGCCAGAGACATTGTGCTGTGTGTGGGGCAGTTCTGTGTGGTGATGCTGATTACAGCATCACAACAGTGTTAATGAAAGCAGGTTCCAGTGCAATTGATAGAATGACTCTTCCATAGGAAAGGTCACCTAATTCAGCTCACCTAATTCACTCTAGATATTACAGAAATGAGGGTAGTGTTCTTACAACATACTTGCTTCATTTTTTCCCAGAGCAGTTCCACACAGTATAAAACATTGGTCATGCAAGTATTTTAAATTTGTGATATGTTAATTTGTTCTGGGGCTTTTTTATGTTGTAGCATATCCATGAAATCTGGGGAAAGACACCAAAAGGCCAGGATCAAATAAGCAGCCAAAGTTTGTGTGCATGTCTGGAAGGTGCCACATTTCCTTCTGAAGTGGGCTGTAAGTTGCTACGCTGAACAAGTCTCTCTTGAAACTTGAAATTCTTCTGAATCCAACTCAGGTTAAAAAAATATCCTAAGACCACCTTGTTTCTGATCCAGTGACAAAGTGGAGTGAGGTAAAAGGAAAGATTATCAGACAGAGATTTCACATCTAAGAACAACTTCTGCTCAAACTCTGTGGAAAGGCTGAGGTAAACACCAAGCTTGATTTAATTCTAGTAAGACCAGCATGGGCTGTGGCCTGGTGGCCAATTTTTTTCACATATGCTGAAACATAACATTGTTTTTCAGAAGTGGCTCTTCAAATACTTTCCAAGGCATTTGGGAAAACAAATTTGGATGAATGCATTTGTTGGGTCAGTTTGTTTTTTGATTCACACTCGCTTTGTACCTCCCTGCCAGTCATTATAAAAGTGCTATACCACATGATATTTTAATACTACATTTGTTCTCAATGCAGGGTGCCTAATCAAAAGCTTATCGAGCTAGAGCTATGCTGAGTCTTGCTGAGCTTCACATTCTGGTGTGGTTTTTTGTGTATAGCAATCAAGTAAAAGCTACATTTGATACTGTGAAGAAAAGAGGGCAATGTTCTAGGAATGAATCTTTTTGTGCTTGTGAGGATAGGTTAGAAGTCCTGTGGTAGATAAAGAGAGAATCCTGGTTAAAGTTATTTTATTGTGAGATTTGGTGGAGTTTTATGTTGGGTTTGTTTGTAGTAGATATTTTTTTGCTAGATATTCCCACTGTTGCATATGTAAGTGACGTAAGCAGATGGCTGTAATTTAAATATAAATAAATAGTCAGTTGGTTTGTTTCATTCATTGATCACTGAATACTGTTAGCTAAGATGGTGAGTTCTTGTTTGAATTGTTAACTACGTTTTCACTGCACTGCTGCCTTTGTGAATATTCCAGCACAGAGAGTTATTTGCTAAACAGGGACTAAGAAGTAGGAACTGCAGAATATTTGCAGAAAGCTAATTCTGGATTTGTAATTAGATTTTACTCTGAAACATGCTTTTAAAAATCACAGTCATCTGGTCTGCAAATCCAAACACACTGTGGGGTCTGCTTGTCTGATGAGAGCAGCTCAGATTTCCAAGTGCTGACTGTTAATAAACTTTATGAGGATTAATGACAAGCCATGACTTTAATGATAAAAAATATTTATTCGACAATGAATCTTTTTGAGAAATTATTATGTGTTTTTAGTGGAGGCATTCCTTTACTAGGGATAATCCTTTATAAAACTGCCATTCCATTTCAGTCTTTGTAACTTAATAATCGGAAATAAAGGGGCTACTCTGTCACCTCACTCAGAAGCCTGTGTCACACACCACTAGATGTCAGCCCTGCATCGCCTTAAAACTTGTTAGACCCAATCTCTCTCTAAATACTGGGGAAAGTGAGTGATTCTTGTCTAATTTTTATAGTCTACTTTCCATTAACAATCTGCATACAAACCAGATGGCACCTAATGAGAACAAAATTACCAGGCATCCAGTTCCATCTCTATGTGCATTGTGTGTCAGTAGCCAGGCCTTTGAAACTTCTCTTTTCCTCTCAGAGTTGGGAGGAATATAAGTGCAGTTTCCCCCACAAACTGGTTTTTTTCCGAATAGCAGTAATTGCCAGAGATGTTGCAGAGGGTAGACTGATGCTTTTAGACAAATGATTTTAACAACTATGATCAAGCAGTCCTAATTTGAGGGTGGAACATTTTTGTGCAGTGGAAGCAGTAATAAATAAAGCCCATTGGGGTTGGTCCTGAGCTGGGGACATTATTTTAGCTTCACTGAACACGCTACACATCTGCTCCTTGATAATGAGAGAAATTGCCACATAACTTGCAGTACACATTCCTCAGTAAGTTTGTTTTCTCTGTGGGAGTATGAGCATTAAAAAAAATTGCACCAAGATGCTTCCAATTTTCCAGCAGAAGAAACTAAACCACAGACTTCATTCACTCTGCTGTGGAGACTTTCCTTTTTACATATTCTAATTTAAATACATAAAATGAAATGACTAGACATCCTGTCTTATGCTGTTTGTTTTCAGTGTAATGACAAATTTGTTGGAGTGATTTCCACAGAAAAGAATAAGGAGCAATGCTGAGAGATACAGGCAAGTTCACTGTTAATCACTGTCTGCATTTCAAAATGTAACACATTTCCAGTGTTGCCCTGAATTCAGATATTGTAATAAATGTTAAAACAGTATTTGTTTAGAAGTAACACTGTAGCATGTGTTGCCATTTTAGTCCTTTACTCTCTCACAAATAAGTGACACACCAAGTTCCCACCTGTAATTAGTAAAGAGCAAGTGAGAAGCAGCAATGAAACAGTTCCATTATCTTCTCTGAAATTACTTCATGATGGTGTTACTTCTCAACATACTCTCAGGCAAAAAGATTTTCATAACCTCTTAGAAAAACACAGGCTGATTTGGAATGCTTATTGTTCCAATGGAAGTAGCAGTGAATTTACTGTATTTTAAAGACTTGTAATTTTTACATTACAATTAATGCAAAAAAAAAGTAAATACTCAGGGGCTTAGAAGTGTATAATTTAAAAATCTAAAGTGGGCCCTCAGTCTCCTTTTGTTACAAAGCAGATGTTTTCTAAAGTTGCCTTTCAGAGAGGAAGAAACTAAACAAGTGTGGGATGAATAGGTAATAATGGGAAGGGTGTGATCTGATCCTGGTTCAGTTCCAGCCAGTTTCTCTCAGAACATTTCAGTGGAGCCTCTCCATGGGAAGGAGCTCCCGTGCTAAATGCCCTACTTCATGCTGCTGTCAGGCTGTCCGTGTGGGCTAAATCATATCCAAGAAATCCTGACAGACTCAGGGAAACGTTCTTGAAGTACATTTGCTTTTTGTAGCATATATTTACGTATGACAACTTAAACTGTTTCCACTCTAATTTAAAAAATCAGGAAGTATGAGCTTTGCAAAATACAGGAACTTGAGCAAATAATGGTAGAGGGATGAGATCTGTCATATTTATGGATCATGTTTTTTCGCCTTCAGTACAAATATCTGCTTTTCCTATCACAGGTGATCCTGGGAGCATCTAAAGGGATATTATTTGGTCATTATCATTGTCATCTCCTACAGTTATGTAATTTTATATCCAACTTAATGTCTGTCCATATCCATCATAGTGCATGTGCTGACACCAAACAAGCCCAAAACAACACTAAAATAATCAATTTTATACACCCTCTTAAAGTCAGCAACCTCCCGAGGTGATGGTTAGAGATCGTCTGCGAGCTCATGTCGCTGTCCTACCTCCTACCCCCAAAGCTCCCCCTGTTCTGAGACTGAAAGAAAAGGTCACTTACCGTGGAGACAAAAGGAACCCACTACAAAGAGAACGAGGGTGAGCATTTTCCTCACGGCAGGAACAAGAGGTGGATTACTGTTCTTCAGCTTCGACAGCTGGCAATAGGCTCTGCTGGCAGGGATGCACGGGGAGGAGATGTAAAAGCAAACCTGAATCCTGGAGGTATGAAATGCCTGGAAAGAGACAGACAGTAGGACCTGGCAGAAGCGTTCTGCAAAGTGGAATTTTCGTGAGCATAGTGGTCCCTCCCCCTTTGCAGCTGTTTAAAGAGCTTTGTGAAGAGGAAAAGCAAATAAGAAGAGGGAACATATTGTGATAATGTTGAAAAAAAGGAAATGAAACAGCAAGCTAAGGGATGTGATGTGCAAAACACAACTGCTTAATTCTTGCTACTAGATAACATTTAAAAGGCTTTCTGATTAATGAGTGCAATGGGTGGGAATAGCTGTGTGGGAAGAGCTGGTTATAACTTTGTGCCGTAAAACCTCTCAGTGTCAATAAATTATAGCCCCAGCAGAGGGTTATTTTCTGTGTCAAGAGAGAAAGTTTATTACCTACTGCCAACCCTTTTCCACTCCAAGGCCCACACGTGTGGCCTCTTTAAACTAGAACTCCAAAAACTTTTTGGGAGCACCCAGAAGGGAACAGAAGATTTGTTGTCATTAGCATCTGATAGGATTTAAAAAAAAAACAAAACTAAAGCAATCTGTGATGAAGTAGCAGTAGGGATAAAGACACTCCAGAGGAGCATTAGAGAAATTCTGTGGAATTCATCTTTTAGAGCTGAAGGGTTCAGCGGTGTAGGGTGTCATGTGTTTTGGGACTTGCCATGGGAAGATTTGTGTAGAAGGAAGGGGCAAGAAGACCTTGTGTGCCCTTTGCAAGCACTGTAGGACAGGCTGAAGTCCATGGGCAGAAAAAAACCAAACCAACCTTGATCCCCCATAACTTCTAAACTTTTCTATATGTACATGTAATCAATTTTGTTTAGAGGTGCATTTATTATATTTAATGCTATGCAGATGTCTCAGATGATAAAAAGTTCCATGGACTATGTAGTGGAATTGATGGCTGATGATTTCTGTGTACTCAAAAAATTTTCTCAGCACACTGTTGCTTTGTTGCTAAACATGCCAACATTAATGTGCTGTGTTTGCTGCAGATCTTAGTAAGTTGAGCCTGGTATCAGAGGTCACCTGTGCAAGTTACTGCCTGTTATTTTCAGACTTTTTTTCTGCTTTCATCACTCCCTTTTTCTCTCTGATTCGCTATCCATTAGCTAGAATTGGCTTAAATTGGGACTGTTTAGCCTGGAGGAGGCTCTGAGGAGACCTGAATGTGGGTTTGAGTACTTAGAAGGGGCTTATAAGAAAGATGAGGACAGATGTTTTAATAGGACAAGGGGCGATGTTTCTAAACTAAAAGAAGTGGGTTCAGTCTAGATATAAGGAATGAATTGTTTGCAATGAGGATGTTGAAAAACTGGAATTGGTTGCCCTGAGAAGTTGGTAGATGGTAGAGGCCCCATCCAAGGAAACAGAGTCAGATTGGATAGGGTTCTGAGCAACTTGGTCTAGTTGAAGATGTCCCTGCTCATTGCAGGGTGGAGTTGGACTAGATGACCTTTAAAGGTCCCTTCCAACTGAAATTAGTCTATGATTCTAAATAGTGTGGGACCCCAGGGAGACTGTGAATGGTTTCAGGAAGACAAACAGAACAGTCGTGGTGGGGAAATCTACTTGACTTTAAAAAGCCAGCGCAGTCCTAGTGAGTACCTGTAAATAGACTAACTGCATGAAAATATAACACCATTTCTCTGTTTTTCTCGTGTTTAATCAACAGCATGTAGAAAAGAGACCTTAGAAAATTGTTCTCTTGCAAGGGTCAGAAATCCTAGGAGGTGTGTCCCAAGTAAAGTCTTTATCCCGAGCCTTCCACTTTGTGCTTCTCACGACAGTGCTTGTCACGTACCTTGTCAGAGGCTCGTACATCAGAGACCTTGCTACACCCCCGAGCCTGCCGGGCAAGATTGGCTCTCATCCTGTAGAGGGAATTGCTTTCAGAGAGCTGAGCCTGCAGTTAGTAAGGGTGTGTTTGAGCGAGGTACCGGTGTGATGGGGAAGAAAGACTGCATCTGTCTCTCAGTTGTTACTTTCTGATGTCTGACCTATTTCTCCCCAAAGGCAAATCCTCCGTCTGCCAGCCCAGCCTCTGCTTTTGCAGTGGTTGTAGAAGGAGCAGATGTGTGGCCCCTGAAGTCACTGGCTCGTGCCATCTATGCTGCTTGGTGCTGGAGATCTGAGAAAGTTCAGGGTGTAACAAAACAGGCTGGGATTGCTTCACCAAAGCAGTGGGCACTCACAGAGCCACAGGGTCACTGACCGTGCACTGATTGCTCTGGTTATCCTGCTGAAGCTGAGGTGCAAGGGAGGAATTACCACAGCTGGTTTTCATATTCCTTCCTTTGCCATCCACTTGCATCCGTTCATTCTGACAGAGCACTCAAGGTCTTCCTTCATCACTGGTGCTCTGCAATTGTTTTCCCTACAGTGATGCTGCAGGATTCCATTTGTTCATTAAGCTGAGGTCCCGAAACGAAAAGCCTTTTTAGCAGACATTAGCATATGAGATGTTGTGGGTTTGCATGTTAATGGCCTGTGAGAGCGTGGGAATGGCATGGCAGGGAACCATGCCCTGAACTGCCCGGGGGTGCTGCTGGAACTGAGATGCTTCGCGTGCCGAAGGGTGCTGGAGCTCTCAGATGCTTGAGGAATGCAAGATGTTCAAGTGGCCAGGGAAACTGGCAGTCCCGTTCTATGGGTTTATCATGGTGATTTCCAGCTGCTGTTTGCATTAGGAAAGAACCAGTCAGAAATGCTGGGGCTTTCCAAGTGGAAGCAACCTGGGGTATGGCCGTCTTCCTCAATGGCACAAGTACAGGCACAGGGAGTTTGCTGCAAAAAGAAATGATTCTGGGTGGAAGGGCACAGTTAATTTCCAGTGGGCACAGTTAATTTCCAGTAGTTGTGATGCTGAAATGAAGTTTCAGAAAACATAGGACTGGCTTAATGTTGCATTAACAGAACAGCTGTCACTTTCTGGTTGAAAATTGCTACAGAAAATGTCAACTAATAGCAATTTTTTTTCCCTAGCCCCTTATAGGTGTGAAGTTAATGATACCTGCCAAAGTCCTGGCTCATGTCATCAGCAGCAAGGCTTGCGTTGCTTTCTGTTCAGTTGAAAAATGGAACTTTTTACAGGGAACTTCTGCAAATACCCAGAGGGCTCTGTAGGTAAAATCCTGGTTTTCCCTACTCACCACTACCTAGATGAGCTCATTAGAACAGCTGTGCTGGAGCTAACATTTTGCATTCCTGGTTTTTCTTTTTCCTTACAAGTGCACTTACAGTCCTATTAGAGAAGTGTGATGCCTCAGCCATTCTGGTGCTGATGTTTTTTGGGTTAAATTGTGCTGCTGCTCATTTCACAGTGCTGTAGTGTAGGCCGATTTAAAATCTGCAAGGCAAAACAGAACTGTGGCACTGTAGCTGCAGTAACTGTCAGCTGGATGAGCTTAGCTGGGTCCTCACAACTGTTAGCAGAAATTACTGGGAAGGGCAAGGGTATGTGAAACATTTAGTCCGTTGTAATCTAAAGCTTTGGAATTTAGTAAGCTTTTTTTGGATTAGTAGATGCTTTATACTAGAGAACTAGTTTTCATCCTGAGGCTTACTCTACAGGGATGAACTGTGTCTATGTGGGTAATTGTGTCATGAAGTCTGTTTCCTACAGCATTTCTGTAGATGCATTTGCCTTCCCAGATGGTTTCTAACCAATTTGTACAGGTATTTGTAATAAGCTGTCTTCAGGCAAGGCAAAACACCACCAAGCTTCTGCAAAGGGCAGTGCAAAACAGCTGTGGGTGCTACCAAATTATCAGGTAAAAAACACTCCTTTAGGGTTTCAAATGACGGCACTACATGTTATCCCATCAGAATCTGCTCCAAACCTCCAGAATGTTCCAGAGAATTGCCTCTCATAGCACTGGGATGATGTTAATAACAGTAATGACTCGGTAGCAATGGATGCAATTCCAGGTTTCATGGTTAAAATATGAATGACTATGGATAAATGAAAAGCCACCTTTCTGCTCTGGAATATGCCTGATGGCAGACCAAGTCACTCCTGGAAAAATAGTGCGTTCCTTTTCTGGTTCATTTTGGAAGTTGTCACCATGTGCTTTGAGAGCTACAGGTGTGTTGTGTTTGTAGAGTACTTAGGCAATAGTATTAAAGCCTCTAACACTCACTGATTACCTTCAAGATCGTTAACCTTCAAAGTGCACAAGTGCAACAAGTCCAGAGAGCTCTCTAAAGCAGTGCAGAAGCAGCAGCTGGAAGTGGTTATGCTATTTTGGAGCTGATATTCTAATTTTTATTAGTCTTCTTTTGCTTCCTCTTACACGCTTTGATATTTATTGCACAAAAACCTGTTGAGTGCCCAATCTGTGACTGGCAAACAGTCACGCATTCTTTGAAAACATTGGAAATGCAGCTGTAGCCTTTCTTGCAGTGCCTGTGTTTTGTATGAAGTTATTAAAGAGGGGCTAAATATGTCCACATCCTTGGCAATATCAGTGTGTTCTATGTGCAGCATAAGCATTTGTGTGTGCTCTTACTTTCTGAAGTAAAAACTCTGAATGTAGATTCCAGGAGTAGGAAACAATTTCTTAAGTTTTTTTTATCTTGCTACATTATTCTAACTTCTTCTTTACCTGCCAAATCAGTGTAATTGCTGTGCAGTTTCCAGTTTTGGTGTAATGACAGAGTGTATTACATCTCTTGGTAAAGGTCCATTTGTAAGTTTTTAGTATTCACAGTGTTTTCTAGATTCAGTGGAATTGCCCCTTTTAATCCTTATCACCTTCTTTATTAAACAGAACCTAAGAGTCAGTTCCTAAGGATTTATTTCCAGCTTTTTCAGTTTTTACACCTTTCTACTGAAATATGTGGAAAATCCTACAGCAAAAACCATGGGTGTAAAAAATTATAACGCATATAACGTTGCTGTGAAATAAAACATCATTATCCCAAGAGTAGAGTTAGCAGCCTGTGCTAAGGCAAACGCACAGTCAGCTATGCAGATTGAAATTTTAGTACCATTTACTACTGTGTTTTCTGCAGTAATTGGTAAGCTATTGAGAAAAGCTCTACTGTCTACCAAAAGTAGATGCTGTGAATAAATCAAACATGATATTTTCAAGCTGTTGTGGAATTTAATGTTGCAGGGCCAGACCTGCAGATCTGCTTGGACTGTAGAGTGATGTCAGTTTTATCCATGAGGCTGGAAAATTTTGTACTGGGCAGACTTGTATTAGAAGGGTCACTTTTTTGGCAGTAAAATGGTTTTCCTTCTCAAGATGCCTCTGTATACTGCAGGATGTTAATAGCAATAGCTAAGTACATACCTGGTCATCTGGAAAAGTCAGCAGTGCGGTGGTGCAGAACACATTCACTGCAAAATTGTGAAGAGTTTTACTTGAATTCTACCCATTGCTCTTCAGTGAGACAGAGCTGCCCACTGCTGCCTCCTTCCTTGCTTTCGTGCTGGGCCCGTGCCAGGATAGTAATGGCTCTTTTGTACACTGGGCTTTTAGGATGAGACATTGGCGTTTGTGGATTAGTCTCCTGGTACTGGGAGTACTTGTGTGCCAGAAAAAAAACAAACTCCCAAGTGTTCGTGGCACAGTGCAAAGGCTTCTCTCTTGCACCCATGGTGGAGGGAATCATAACTTTTGTGTCTGCACATCCCTTCAAATGGAGAAGCAGGAGAGGAGTGAAGGGCAGCTGTACTGTTTGAGCTTGACCTTTTTATTTGGAACTGCTACATTTCCAAATGAGAAAACTGAAAAAGTGCACTAAAAAAGAGGGCTTTATGATACAAGACTGAGAGCCAGAAGACATGGGCTTTGTTCTCTGCTCTGCCATGAGTCTCTTGGGCTGTGTGTAGATAAGTACCATCCTTGCTCAGTGCTTCATTTTCGCCAGGTGTAAAGCAAAGATAAGGATTTGCAAAGAATTAACTGATGTTTGTATAGGGCTTGGATGGCAAGGAATGAAAAAGAATCATGAAAACACAATTTTCTGTGTAGTACTTTGGCTTTCACACTTCTGCTACCAAGGAGGATTTTGCTTTCCTTAAGAAGCAAATGAAATGGATACTGGCCTTGTCTATCATGAAGTTAATTTGGTCTCTCTAACTGATTAATTAAACGTGTTAAATGTAAAGAAATGTGGCCAGGACAGATAAGCAGGGCATGGGGTTCTGTAAATATGCATAAAATCTTGTCTATGAGGGACTTTCTTCAAGTTCACTTAAAAGTGTTTGGGTACATGTCAGATTGTTCCTGCTGCACTGCAGGGAAGGATTGGCCTGAAAACAGAGGTGGAAAAGGTCTCACAGGTGTAGAGGCCTTAAGGTACAGTCTTCATTTTTGCCTAGAGAGAGGCTCCAAAATTAATTCTTTAAATTTAGGGCTTTTATACTTTCTCAGCTTGGGAAGTAGCAGCACTGGGAGACTTGGAACCCAGAGGTCTGATACCAGAGCAGATAGCTAGGAGATGGAACCCCATGTTGGAGGCAGGGGGTTGTGGTGCCAGGGCTGAACTGCAAGCTTTAGTTCTGTCCACAGCCAGGTACAGGGGATGGGGGAGTGGCCGTAGGGAGGGGAAGGGAAGGGAAGGGAAGGGAAGGGAAGGGAAGGGAAGGGAAGGGAAGGGAAGGGAAGGGAAGGGAAGGGAAGGGAAGCCAGGAAGCCCTGGGAGAGGGCTTTCATCCCAATGCCCTGGTCACCAAATGATCCCCAGCCAGTCCACTGGATCTGCTGCTGCCGAACCTGGAGTCCCCACTCGTCCTCTGCATTTGGGCTCGAGAGGGCATTGATTCCTCTCCGTGTGACCAGCTGGTCCCCAGGCTGTGTGTGAGAGCAGCAGCTGTGCCTGTGCCTAACAATTCTTGGAGCCTCCTTGGCATGGCCTGGCCATGCTGACACAAGTGCAGGAGCAGGAACAGCAGATGGCAACCACGAGCTTGGCTGCTGGAGCACACAGGGCAGTGATGGAAGCGTGATAAAGGGATATTACGCAGGATAATGAAGCAATTCCCAGATCTTGGATTTGAAAATTCAGTATTTTTATCTCAAGTAACAAAAAGATTTTTCATGTGTCTGACAACCTGTTGGGTTTTTTCCTGGCTGTCTCACTTGATCGAGTAAAAGATTCTATTACTGCCTGCAAACTTTGCCATGTGTAGAACTTGTAAACCTGTCATGTAACCACTAGCATTTCCTCTGCCCTTCCTTCAGCTTTGGTACACTTAGAAAAATTAAAAGAATAGGAAGTCATTTAGAAAAACACTCTAACTGCATATTCATTATTTTTTCCAAGCTGAAAATAGAGCTCCTTAGTTTGCTAAATAATAACCCAATCTCTCAGTATGACACATCAATATACATTTAGTGGAGAGACATGAGTATCTAAAGGCAGGCACTTCCATTTGATGGGGTTTTTTGGTAATTTAGAGCAAGAATCCAAACTTGAATTTAGGTTTTTAAGTGTGTGAAGCTTTTGAAGCTCCATCAGTGTCCCAAATTAAGGGTTTTTTTTCTTTTGCCTTACCCATCATACCCCAGCAGACATTGTTATTTCCAAGTCAAAGGAAGCAGTTCCTTCTGTCTCTTCACATTTGGCTTTTGGAAGTTTCTTTACTGCCTCTGGTTCTATCATCTGCACTGTGTGGAAAGCAGTAATTTGTGCTGACATCATCTAACTGCCCTGAAGAAAAAATATGTTGCATATCACCAAGGAAAGGGAGAAATTTATCCATAATTTAGGGCAATAATGGGGTTTAATTCGCAAACTCTCATGACATCTCACATACTGACAGATTCTACTATCATTAGCGACGTCTTGGGATTCTGTTGTGTGGATTTAATCAGTTGTGACTGAAAGGAAATCATTATAAGGGCCTCCGTTTTGTAACCACTTCTGGAGTTTATTATCCTTTGTGGCAGTTGTGCTTTTGAGAACTCAGCAGATGTTTATTTTTCCAAGCTAGGAAACCCACACAAGTTATTGATATTTCAGGGGGTTGGTGGTAGTGAGGTGCTGATACTGAATAAAAAGCTGCGTCCTCCTCCCCAGCAGCAAGCTCTCATGACAGCCCAGATTGATGGATGCACATTTGGTGGTTATTGTAGCTCTTAACCTGCCAGGGCTGTGCTGGTGGCCCTGCCTTCAGCATACCAGCACCATGCAGGCAGCTGCACTGCCCAAGGGTGGCACAACTCCTCTGTTTCCAGCCCCTGGTGTCCCTGAGCCACACAGAGCTCACAGGGCAGCTCTACCCAGCAGCATCTGTGACCTTATCTTTACCTTCCACGTGCACCTCATTGCTTCTGTGTTTTTTCTCAGTGGATGGAAATCATGTTATATGACATACAAGGCAATATATGGCCTCTAGTTTGAGAAATCTGATTCTTTTTGAAGAGATGAGGTATCTGATTGAGTAGTAAAACATTTGATTCAGCAGGTAGTAGATCTGACTCACTGGGTCATTTATTTGTTTCCTAAGTAGTACATATAAAGTGATTAACAGAGCATCTGGCTTAATACATGTTCTGGTTTTCTTTTTTTTTAATCCTGTGTAATTAACTTATGTATGTCGGTGTGATTCCTCTCTAGCAGTCCATAAAATCCCTGTCAAATTGGGTTTGTGAGGTGTATCCCAGAGTGTGGTCAGAAACAATGGTGGCCCTGTTGTCACATAAAACTCAACAGCAGTCACTGTGAATGTGGCCATGAGCTAAATATAAACATGGGATACATTTGCTTGTCAGTAAAGGTGGGGTATTTTTAGAATTCATCTGGAACCTCACAGTTTCTTACACATTATTGAGAGGCTTCAGAGACGACTGTGTCTTCCATAGCCAAAAACCTATTTTGAGTTCTACCCAGTGCAATCTGTATCCCACCTGCTCCTTATTTCTGGCAGTCTGAAGCATGCCAGCATGCAAGGGGACAAAAGCCATCCTGTTCTGACTGGGCTAGAAATGTGTCTGTGATAGTCTTCTTACACTCCCATTTGAGGCAGTCGGAGTAATTGATTTAGTGGGACTGGCGCTAAACCAGACAGATTAGGTCAGATCAGCACTGAACTAATTTTGTGAGGATTTTTCTTGCTGAAGATTTTTAAATAAATATTTTGTGTTGTCATCACTCCAATCAAAATGCTCTGACTGAATAAGTTGTAAAGGTTGCAGGCACTGACCTGGAGATACGCTGAGGTGAAATGCTTCTAGTCTCTGATTGCCACTGATTCCTTTCCCAGAGTTTTAAAAATACTCACATTCCTATTTTGTAAATTCTTTTCATTTAAATGGCTGCTTTCCACTGGGAGCAGGAAGGTGCTTGGTTTGAAGCATGTGCACACATTTGAAACACATCTAGGTTGGGTATTTCTGCCTGCCCCTACCTTGTGTCTGACAGATGTGCCCTGACTTCTTATGATTTACATGACTCTTTTCTGCCTAAGTACCATTTTGTTGAAGTTTCAGTTACTTCTAAGAGCAATTAATTTTTTGTAACAGCTGTCAGTGAGGAGTTATTTTACACCTGAAGCTGCTAAATGTCAGCATCTGAGAGAAAGGTGAATCCTTTGTCATTGGAGCTGTGAGGTTTGTAAAAGGAGGACACTCCTCCCAGCCCTCCTGGTGACCTGAGTTCCTTTATCCCTGCCCTTTGAGGAGATCATGTCCCTGAGGCTGCTGTCATTGAAACACAGAGCTAAAGCAGTCTTAGAATGTGACATGAAAGGGATTGGAAATCAAGGTGTTGGAGCACAGCTTCAGGGATCAGTTACCCTGGCTGAGAAAGGAGGACAAGCTGCTCAGGGAGCTTGTAACGCTTGATTTCTTCATAAAGGCCAGATGTGGTGGGACAAAGAATTTTAACTTGCTGTTTGTTAAAGATTTATCATCATCCCTTAGTATATGGGAATGGCTAATGAAGAGGCCAAAGGCCTTTCACAGTGTCTTTAGCAACATCAAGGGAAGCTAACCTTGATGAAGTGTATCATTCCAAGATTCAAAGACTTCTCTTTCAGATGAACCCCTTGGGTTTTGCCTAATTCTCACAAGAAAAAGCTCTTTTTTAACATGCAAAATTTATAATCCACTTATAATCAAACTGTCTTGTGCTTCTCTGAGCCTAGTGGGTCTTTCTGGCTTTGGGCTACCAACACTGGGATCAGGGAGGCTGCAGAAAGTGACTGGCACAGGAGAGCAGAAATGTGTGCATTATGAAGATACAAATACCTGTGCTGGGAATGAAATTGGATTTTCAAGCGAACAGAATTTCCCCACTGCTCTCAAAGCAGATCTGTAGGGGTTTGTTAGCTGGAGCTGAGGAGGAGAGAGCAGGAGCTGTTCATTAGTGCACAAGGCTTTCAAGAGGTGGCTTTGGGAAACTCATGTTATAGGGAACAGCTCTCTGCTTACAGAGGAATCAGAGGAATTGTTCCAGGCTTTCCGTGACCAGCTGGGTCTCTTGGTAAAACAGTTTCAGAGAAGGGTGGTCACGAGGGGGCACAGAATATTTGCTTGTCATGTATTACCGTTTTTTCCCTCCCCTTACCTTCCTCTCTGTCTGACTGAAGTCAGCTGCTGTGTGGTGGGCAGGAGGAAATATCACATCCCCCAGCTTTCCCAAGCTCTGCCTCTGCCAGCTTGTGTTCAAAGGACTCTCCTGCCTGGTGTCTTACTTGCCACTACCCATCCCATGTCTGCGTGGGTTCCCTTGCCAGAGACACCTCCCAGGCTGCAGCAATGGAATTGATCTGAGCACACACACCATTAGAGTGAAGTGCTGTTTGCTTTAAACCAAGAGCCACACTGTTTATGTTCCAGTTATGCTCTCCAAAGCACAGCTGGACTGGAAATGTCAGTGCAACCCATTTGGCCTGGCCCTTGCATCGTGTTTGAGCAGAGGGTAGCATGGATGTGAGCCTGTAGGAAACTGCAGATCCCACAGGTCTTTTTCTTCCTTATGCTTTGCCAAGCAATTATTGAGGTTTATGTTGGCTTCAGTGCTTTTTGAAAAACATATCTTCAGGGTGTTTCATATTACCTTATTGTGTACACTTGGAAAATACTTCAATTAAAGCAGATTAGTATTTTATTAATATGATTTGTACAGGCTGTTTTCAGGCAGCTGCAATAAAAAAAAAGATGGAATCTCATAGAAGGTGGTACAGAGGGTAAACGACTCCCAGCTGGAAAGGCTATGCCTGATACTTCATTTTGTATTGCAGTCTTCACAAAAGATAACTTTGAACTAACTCCAACCACACTCCAAAACTAGAGATACTCTGGAGTGAATCTGTGTGAATGTGTGGTAAGAGCTGGAAAAGATGCAGTGCTTTAAATCCATTTGAAGGGCTGCTGTACCACCTGCTCATGGCTATGCTTCCACCAAGAGCACTTTGTGAGATGGGGATCTAAAGCAGGAGTTCAGAGGATTTGGAGCTTGTGCTTGGAGCCCTGCAATGCCACGAGTCAGACAGGTGTCTGGGGAGACAGGATCCACAAAACTGCAGGCAGTCAGCTTGTCAAGGCCAGGAGGACACTTCAGTGAGTGAGAGCTGGAAGCACTGACTGAATACCAGAATGCCCGGGGGGATGTCTGTGTGTGCCCATGGGAGAATCCTTTCTCTGCTGCCTAAAACCACCAAGAAACCCCAGAAACTCTGGTACCCAGTCTTACTCTCTTCAGTTGCTTGGGTCATTCAAGAATTGTTTGCAGTCCTGAGTAGGTCAGACCCAGGAATTTCGGAACTGGCTGAAAATGGAGCCTGATTTGCAAAGCTGTTTCTAGTCCAGGTCCCCTGATCAATCAAGATGAGCACATTGGGATTTCTCTCTGCTGCTTGTTGCCTGTCTGCAGGGGTATTGAAGTGGCTCAAAGCCTTGCCCTTCTGGTGAGCACAGCTTCAATCAGCTGTGAAGTTCCAAAGCGACTGGGGGCCAACTGGACAGGAATGTGACAGGAATAAGAACTCTTGTTTTACCAGGAAACAAGGCTAGGAATATAAAGCATAAAGTCACTACCCACAGAAGTTAAGGGGATGCGCTTTTCCTTGTTTTATTTGCTTCTTACTCATAGAGTGTTTTTTCATATTAGGATGGTACTTACATTGAATCTTATTTTCCCATCCCCTCTGGTTTTGCTCCTTTAAATCTCTCACAATTCATTAATCCCAATGTTTTTGTGAATTGACTATCTACAAGAACCCTTTTACTGTTGAGTTTCTAGAGACATCTTTTCCTTCTCTAACTTTACTCTTTGCACCCTCTTACTCCTTCCTTGCCTTTACCCACCTCCTCCTCTTTTGCTTAACACCTCAGCTGGTTCTTCTTCCAGTTTTATCACAGCACTGGGGGACCAGCAAGTTGGCAAATGCATGAAACCACTTCACTGATGGCTCTTGCTATGTTTGCCAGTACCCAGCCGGAGAACTAAATTCCAGTAAACCAGATACAGTCTAATTTCATTGAACTTCATGTTACTGTGAGATCCAAACCACCCACTGCTTTCTGTGCATCAGCTGCTTCCTTTCTGTTACGACTCTGAGAGCAGCACTTGAGCTGGTTTTGTGCACACTGGGTAGACAAGAAGGGTGGGGGAGCTGAGGGTGATCAGATGTGTTCTGCTGGCACAGAATTACAGGGAAAAGTTCTGTGGGAGCTTTTCCCTTTTATTACTCACCTGAAGATTTACAAGGGCTCTTGTAAAGGAGGAAGGAGGCTGGGTTCAGAAGGCAGCAGGTGCAGCAAATGGTAGCTTTCCACATGAGGAAGGCTGAATTCTACTTTTGCTTTACTATCAGTGATTTCTTCCCCCTCTGACGTCAGTTATGCCATTTCTGCAGACCCAGACCCTAACCTGTGTACAATCAGTGTCACCTTAATCACGTGGGATGAAAAATGTGTGCTCTAATCTGGCAATAAGATTTTAGAACTCCTGGTTACTAGCTCAGTATTTATTGCAAGCATTATTAGCTTAAATAATTAAAAACAGAGAAGTCATGTGTTTTGTTTTTACTTCTCTCACCACTTAGAGAACCATTTGGGTCCATCACTAGGTTCCTGCAGGGGGAATTTTCTGATGACTGCAGCATAGCAGTATTGATTACTTTTGTCAGGCAAAAGACAAATAGCCCAGCTGCTGAGCTGCTGTGCTCCTGAGCCAAGGCCAGCTGTGTCCAGCCAAACTTCTAGGGAAGGAGGGTTTGGTTTTACTTCAGTGCTTTCCATGTTCTGACAGGACAAAGTCAGGGAAGTCTTTCAGGGCTTGTGCATGCTCCAAGCACTCCTCCTCATTAGACTCTTCTCTGTTTCTCCTGCCAACTGGCACAGCCTTTTTAAGTCATCACCATGCTACACTTGGGGCAGAATTATCTGTGTTGTAGTCTCCCTGAGGTCAGTGAAAAGATGCAACTGAATTGCTGGAAATGGATTTTTGGTCCAATCTGCCTCCTTTTGCGTTGTCTGTAAGCTCTCTCAAAACCAGCGTGGTTAAGTTGGGAGTATTCTGGGACACTGGATTTGTGCAGCAGATGCCATGGAAGGCACTTAATGCTGGATGAATTGTTTTCTCTAACCAGTGTGTACATTAAGTACTAGGCTAAATCCTTTTGGATTAGGTAAGTGAGACGAAAAGAGACTATTTCTAGAGAGAATTTTCCTTCCATGCCCCTGATTTTTGTGTATTTACAATTTTGCTCTGAACTGGAATCAGCGTATCTGGAACACTTGATCTTTTCAATCTGTTCCAATTATTAAGATTTGAAGTAGCATCCCAAAAAAGTGCTGATTCCTTCAGGATGACACTGAGCAGTCAGCCCAGCACTTCATGGCAGCTCGGTTTGCCAGCGTGCTAAGTGCTATTTATGTCTCCTCTTATCTTTCCCAAGTCCTGGCTGGAGAGGAGACACAGCAGGCACGAATCTGCAGACAGACCTCACACGAGCCCTGCCCTTCCCATTCCCATTCCCATGTTGTGTATCCTGTAATTGCAACAATGTCTTTCACACAAATGCTCAGACATTCCCAAAAACAGCCTTCTGGAGCACTCATTCAGGGGTTTCTGCCTTTCCCCTTAGGAAAAATCTTGCTCTTTTGCAAGAAGTAAGGACACATGAAAGGTCCAAATGTGCAGTGGGACTCGAGGCCAGTTCTACCTTTGCAAAAGAGTTTATTCTGAAATGTAGGGTTGGTCACTGGCTAACTGGGAGTAAGGTGTGTCAGTAAGGAGTGTCAGGAAAAGTCTCTTCTGTTACTTTTTTCCACATCAGTAAAATATCAGAACTACAATTGCTACACACTTGTAATAATTTTTTTAAAACAGAAAAAAATACTGCTAGTGAGTAACAAGATACAGGCTCATAAGTTTACTTAGCTAGGAGTTTGTTTAGCTTATTTATTTAGCTCTCCTCTCTAGTTCTCCTGCTCTTCTAGACAGTTCTGGCGTGGTCCAATTTGCTGACAGGGACTTCAGCTGAGATCTGGTGTGTGCAATGTACAACATCCTGCTCTAGCTGCAGGTTCAGGAATGAGTCTGTGCTTTCAGCTTCAGTTCAGCTGAGGCTGGGGCAGTGTAAAAGCAACATATTTGCCTGCAGAGAGGACGGGAGGTCGGGTTTGTGGCACGCTTCACCGCTCGCTCTCAGCTGAGGCACAGCTCAGACCCATTTCACAGCTGCAGGGGAGCACAGAAACAGCAGCTCCTACAGGAAGGAGCAGAGAAACATAAAATGTTAGGGCAAAAGCTATTGTGTCCAGAGACACGGACTGAAATCTCCAAGGAATATCATCCATCTCTGGTCCTTGCTCTGTGTACTCAAACAGACACACATGTGCACGTGCACTCACTGGGAGCCTTGATGCACGAATAAAAGGAACAAAAATCAATAGGTTGCTCACATTAGGAAGATAATGGTGGGTTATGCCTCTGGTGCTGGGATCAGCTCTCTGGTGTATAGTGAGCAGAGCTGTTTCTAATGCTTTAGAGCAGTAAAAGTTATTAATATTTAAATATATATGCCTTTTCTGTTCCACTTTTGCTGAAGGTATGCTGTTATGGATCATGCTATCCCAGAGACCAGTGAGAAAATAGACACACTGAGTGTCATGTAGATGTCTTTTTTTTTTTTAATTTGATTTCTTTCAGTTTTTCCTATCCCAGCACTGCTGGTAGAACTACAATGTCGTCCTTGTAAAAATTCTAACATGGAAGAACTGACATCCAGAAAAGAAATTGATACCAGATAAAAGTCTCTCTGACTTTTGCCTGTTTGCCAGAAATCTCCACTGTCTGGATTGGAAAGTTCATTTCTACACAGCAAATGCAGAATTAAAGCAAAGGGCTTTTGAAAGTACATCCTCATGGTTTTGGGCTCCTGCTGTGCTCTAAAATAATAGGTTATTTTTTTAAAAAAAAGTCATTGCTGATTTCAGGATGCCTGGGACTTGCAGGACATTTCATTGAATGAAAAGTCAAAAAGTAATGGGAATAGAGAAATTTACTCACTCTGCAAATGCATTTAAGTATTAGGTATTAGGTATTTTAAGTATTTTAGGTATTAGGTATTTTAAGTATTTTAGGTATTAGGACACTGTACTACTTGAAGACAATGGAAAGTGTTGCAAAGATGAATGGTAGATATTAGGTATTAGGTATCCTTAGATATTTAAGGACAGAGATTAAGTTGCAGTATTGCTTTTTACATCCATAACTTTAGATTACTATAATTCAATATGTTGAAGTAATTTAAATACTGTGTCTGATTGTAGCAGAAGGAGGGGTTTTGGTTACAGTTGATAACGTGGTTGCTCTGTAAGTATTTGCACTGGTAAAATGGATCAAAAAACCAAACCAGTGCTGGGAGAGCAATCACAAATGAACCTCACAGGGTGAACTTGAAAATAGTTTTTAATCCTTTATGAATTGTAAAGAACAGAAAAGGCTTGTTTGAATCATGAGGAAAGTGAAATCCCCTCTCCTTAAAGATGCAATAAAATGTGAGTAATAAAGCATTAATACCTCACAGACCATCACTTTGAAATGGTTTCAGCAAGTACAGGGGTTGGATGAAAAAGGCAAACTCTTTGGGGGATGAATGTCTTTAAAGAGAATTAAAGGCTCTTAGAGGAGGAACTAACTGATACAAAATCAAGAAAATGGAATGGAAGGATGCCCCTGGTGGTTTATAGGCACTGTAGGTGCTGTGGGGTGCTCAGAATACGGATCCTGGCAGCAGCCATCCCTTGAACCATTTGTTTCACGTGCAGGAATGCACTCCAGACACGGTGCCTTGGACCCCAAACACTCCGGAGTGTGTTTGATACAAAGTGCTTAGCTTTGCCACGAGTGAAGCCTCTGAATGTTCAGCAGCTCCTGTTGGTAAAAGCCTGCTTTGTTCTTCCTGGGGGGCCGTGTTGGAGGGGCTGTGCCCGCTGTGGGGCTGCCTGGAGCTGTGGGGCAGCGCTGGGTCATCGTTCCTTGACACAGTCTGTGCCACTGCGAGAGCTGTCTGAAAATGAAATTTGCATCTATAACAGCTCTGGGCTTTCTTTTTGCATTGTGAGTGAGGCTGTGACCTGAACAGACCCAGGAAGGATTTCTTGAGATCATCAAGTTCTTTTCACTTGATGTGAGAATCCATTTTCTAGGCTATGAAGGTAATTCCCTAAGTCACTGTCTCTGCTTTGTCCTTTTCAATTACTTCATTTTGGAAGTCAGTGGCTATATTAAATAAGCTGCTACTAAAGGGGTTTGGAATATCTCCTTTCTAGCACATCCCCAGGGAAAATTATTTGAGAAAAATAGAGAGAAGATGACTTGGCAGCACTAATTCACCATTAGCTACCAATTATATTTGTGGATGGTCAATATCATACCCGAAATAATGCAGGATGACTTAATTATCTGCTTCATCATGCTGGCCTGCTTCCCTTTCTGGTTAGCCCACCTAAGAGCATAAAACAAACAGAGAAGAGAGGAAGATACCAGCCAGCTCATTTTATGGTTTGGGGTTTTTTTAACATTGAATGCTTCACCGTAAGAAGTGGGACTTGATTTTGCTCTTCAGGCCTGGTGCAAACCACAGGCATTGCCTATCCAGAGAACTTTTGACCCACATGAGACAGGTTTGCTTTTCTTAGCCTGGTTTGTAGATGGTGCTTTTAGCAGTGATGGCAGAGGGTGACAATGGACCAAGGGAAACTCATCACTGTTTATCCACAGTGCCCCCAGCCAGGGGCTCTGAGCACTCCTCTGGCCCCTGCTATGAGGATGAATATCGAGAAGCCCCTGAGCTTCAGGTGCAGGGGAGGCTGGTGGTGGTGTTTGTTTTCCCCTGGAGAATTTAGGGTTACTGTTACCCAATAAGATCCTAAATGGATGGTGAAAAAGATGCCATTATCAGCCATGTGTTTGGTTTGGTCAGGGGCTGTCAGAGGGGAAGGGACTTACTAATGAGCAGTGAAAGGAGAAGCAAACAGAGAGTGCTCTCTCCAGTCTTAAAACTGGGTCAGTCCTCATTAGGCAGCATTTTCATATGTCAACAGATAAACTCCAGAGCGCAATACTTCTTTTCTGAATATAAATGGACTTGTGTTAGTTCTGTGGATGTGAGAACCTGCATTGGTCTGCACTTTTATTTTAGCACTAATGCTTGCCCAGCTCCTGCAAAATGCTGGATGTTAACTCCTTGGAGAAGTTTATGACTTGTCTTCAATTTACTGTCTCAAGCACTGCAATCCTTATTAGGTTTTACAACAAACATGTGCAAATTATGCTGTGAGTGTTTCAAATGGCTTTTCCATGCTTATAGCTCCTGGCTGCTAATCAACTTGCAGAAATGCCCTAACATTTAAAAAGCTTTGGCCAACTTCACCAGAATGGCTTGCTAAGAGCAAACTGCAACATTAAAGCTTCATTTCACTGGGCTTTCCTACGCCCATTCAGCTTTGACTGGCCCCTTCAGAGCTGGAGCTGCACCTGCTCCTGAGATGCAGGCTTTTCATCATGTGCTGCTTTGTTCCTGTAGTTCACTTCAGAGCAAACCTCTGGAGATACCTTGAGGAGTGAAATGTCACTGGGGCTGGGATCCTTATGCTTTTAAGCCAGTGGCAATAGAGCAGCAAATGAAGTGTTTGTCTTCCTGTGTACTTGTTTGTTTGGGGTTTTGTTAAACAACAGGTAAAAGTGAGGTCTTGATTGCGTTTGGGAGGCTTTGAATCTCATCTGCCAGCCCTTCTGATCACATTTGGTCACTTAATAAAGAGAGAGCCTGTCTTTAAAAATAAATTCCCACTTACAGGTTCAAATATTTCTTTACTGTCAAAATACCAATTAAAAAAACCTCAGAACCCAAATATATAGGCTTGATAAAATTTCCGGTTTCAAAATACCCTGCAGCTCTACATCAACTTCTCAGACCTGTACAGAAACCACCACAAATAATTGAGTAGTAAATAAATCTGAATTGGCTACTGGCATTAAAATATTTGTCTATAATTTACAACTTTCAGTGTGCAGTCAGTGCATAGTAATTTGAGAGCATGAATTGTAGTGCTGTGATTTGTTCCAGCTTTCCTCATGGGGCCATGGTTGAGAGGAGCCTATGTACTAGCCTTAAGTTATTCTGTCATTAATTCATTGCAATGTCCCACTGAAATATTTAATATTGTTACATTTACCAAGGCACCATGTCTCAAAACAGCCACCTGAAAATAAGAAATTAAGTAGGGAAATGTAGAGGAGAAATTAATCTTGTCTCAATAGCCCAAGGCTGAAAGCATTTGAGCCCTCAAAGGAGAGTCCTCTGCACTGTTGGTTGTTGCAGCAGCTCTTGGAAGCCCTGGCTGAGACCTGGACAAGTCTGTGCTAGGCCTGTACTCACACAGGTACAAAGTGCTCTTCCCTCAGCTTTACCCTCAGAATCCTCAGCCTTTTGCTCACAGTTGGTGATGCTGCCTCAGGGTTTACCTCCCACCAGGGTCTCAGGCACAAGGAAGGCAGAAAGAGGCACAAAAGCCCAGGCAGGTCCTTATTGATGAAGTTGCCGCTGCTGCTGCTGTTGTTACTGCATTTATTTGTCAAGTGCCAGCAGATTTCCTGATGCTATGCCAGAGGGAGGTGGATGTTTCCTGTTACCTTGAGTTTAAAATCTAAGTGCCACCTCTGTGAGCAGTACAGCCTTGTTGATGCTTTCAGCTCTTCCTTGTAGTCTCAGTAACAGCAAAAACCATTGCCAAGCAACTGGGTACTAATGCACTGCAACACTGAGGAAAAGACAACTTACAGACATGATATTAGTGTGCTTTTTTAACTTGGGGCTGATCTGAAAGCTTTTCCCTGTGAGGTATTTGACATGGTGGGTTTGAAGGAAGAGAAAGCAATGCTGGATTTGAGTAGAGATGGGAGCTGATGCATGGAGCATGGAAGGAAGTGAATGATAGGAGAACAACTTTGCAAGAAAGCTGGAGAGGAAAGTCTGGTCAGACATGAGGCTTGTTTTGCAGAATAAGGAGGGTCATAATTAATATATAACCTTTAGGCAGGCCCATGAAATAATGGAAATAATGGAAAGTTAGAACTGTTAATGGAGGGAGCTGAGCCTTTATTCTTCTTTGCGCCTTTGAGAAATATCTTGCTTCATGAGTACGGGATTCCTTCCAGAAAGAATAATTCTGTGAGCCCCAAAACCTCAGCTGTGCCTGCAGTGCTGTGGTACCATGAGAGGCAACGGCTGCCCCACTCCTCACTGTCTGCACAGCACCAGCTCTGCAGCAGCACTTCTGCCTTCAGAATGCTCCCTTTGGCTCTGGGCATTCCCACACATTGTAAATAATGCATCAGGACTGTCCATCTTCATCACAGCACACACAGTGGAAAGATACTTGAGGAAACTGGAAGCTTGCTTTTTTTTTTCCTCTGGATCTTTCCAAATGCTTCTGAGACTCACATGAATGTTTCTTCTCCTATGTGTGCATAGACATTAAGGTGGGTGTCACATTCACCACTACTTTTGAATATGGGGAATGGAGCTGACTATGTTTCAGCCTTCTGAGGAAAGGTTTCATCTGATTTCACCCACTGACTGCTGCTGTGGTGGGTCCTGTGCAGTTCTGTAAGGTGAAAACAGAGTAAGCAAATGATGGCATTAAATCAACTGTAAGGACTTTTACTGGGCCTTTAAGAGCTTGGGAACAGATTTTCTGCAGTGTAATTCAGCCAAATTTTACCCAGTATGCTTTCAAATAATTTACTCCTTTGTGCTCCAGGACTTGGAAATCACATCCTAGGGTCCTGCTGCAGTACATATTGATCTGCAGTTATTCCAGGCAGGACAGTTTATACCTGCTGGAAGCTTCTCTGCATTAACTTCATTTAAAAACAAAACAAAACAAAACAAAAAACCAAACCAAACAAAACAAACCAAACAAAACAAAACAAACAAACAAACAAACAAACAAAAAACCAACCAAACCACAAAAAGAAACAAAACAAAAACAAAAACAAAACAAAAAAACCACAAAAAACAACCACCTACCAAAAAGTAACTACTACTTTCAAAAAATTCAGAAAATGTAAAACTCTGTGTTATCAAGTAGTACTGTTACTATTTTTTATAGCAGCCTTCATTTGAATGCCATTTGAATATGCTTTATTTGAGGAATACTATAAACCAAGGTGCAGAATGTGCTATTAATTATACATGTAGGGGGAACCCAAAAAGCTTAAGAACATGGGCCTTGCCCTGTGGCAGCACGGGGTCTGTTCAGCTGTGGGTGAGTCAGAGGCTCTGGGTCCAGCACTGAGTGAAATCCTTGTTGTGCAGTGACCTCTAGAGCTGCAGGGATGGCAGAGGCTGCTCTGAAGTTCTGCTGCTCTGTGAGTGGCATCTGCAAGTGCAACCCACATGTCAGAAGCAATCTGCCTAACCCGTGCAGAGAAACCCAAGGGCTTCCTGAAAAAGTTAAACTTGTAGCAACCTGTCCCCATTTTGTTATGAATGACAATCATGAGATAGCTGACATGTGCCAGTGACATCAGTGTTGTAAAAATACCACAGATACATTCTTGATAAAACCCGACAAAGGAAACCTAAAAATGTACAATGATGGTGAACTTCTGTATGTGCAACATAGAATTCCCAGCACAGTTATTCCAGAAGTTTAGCTACATGTTGTTCTACCTGAAATTATTTCTACTTATTGCTCAAATTTCTTTGTTATGGCTTCTTTAATTTCCTGTGCAGAGGTTCTAGATCGTGTCTTCTGGTGGGGATGAGTGCTGCTGATAAGCAGAGATTTGTCAAACAGAAAATCCCCCTTCCAGAGGTGACTGTTGTTGTATACACTATGGCACACTGTTAGGTTTAAAATGGTTTAAAAAACACTGAGTGCTGCTGTGTACTCTGGAACATCATCCCTGCTCCAAGGAGCATCCATTTGCAGTGTCCCACATGGGGACACCAACTGGTGAAGGAAGAGTATTCTTTGTCTGCAAGCTGGGCAGGGAACAGCTTGGCCAGATCATGCAGGAAGTCAGGGGCAAATACAGTTTTTAACTGAGCTGGTAAGCTGCAATCAGAGTTGGTAACCTCAGCACTGTCCTCCCTCAAACACTAGCTTTGGAATTCTCCAGAATTATGAGGTTGTTGTAAACAAAGCCAGGAAAGATTCATGAGATCCTCAAAGGTTTGAGCAGAATTTTCACTACATCCAAGTGAGGTGTAATTATGTTAGCTTCTCTGTTCTGGACTAACACAGTCACATAGCTCCTGGTTACAGCAAAAAGAGTTTAAGGAGCAATCCCTGCAGTAATGGTCTGACTTTCCCATACCATTACTTCAAGCTCTTCTGTCCTCTTGGCCCACACACAGACCCCTCTGTCAAAAGGTCTGGTGATGTTTGGCCACAAATACACCTCTCCAAATAGGTGTGTTGGCTAAAACTTGATTTTTGCTTCCTCCTTTCTTGTTATCTGATCCATTTTGCATGGTGCTAGTGGCACTTTGGTGCGTCTCCACATTTTACCATGCACAGAAAATGCAGACAAACTTTCAGACAGTTCAGATGCAGCAGAAACTGGAATTACAACCAAGGTCAGGCAATCCTAGCAGGGCACAGCACAGCCTGTGGGGCAGGGGCTGTGCTGGGGCTGCTCACACCTGGCTCAGGCTGCTGTGCTCCGACACTTGTGCCTGTCAGACAGCAGCTCTGAGCAGCTGCTTCCTAACATCTTTCAAATCTCTTTGGAACAAAGCCTGGAAGTTCAGTAACAGAGAGACAAATGGCACTTAGAATGGCAATCCTGCTGTTCTGTGCTCCTCTCTGAATGATTGAAAGCCAATCGTGATGTGCTGTTAGTTAGCACTGACAGAGGAAAAAGCAAACTGGCCTCCCAGTGGGACTCTTGCTCGTCAAGTCAAAATGTGTTCCCTCATTTTGCAGATGAAGTGTCTGAGGTGTGTGGCAAGGTGGGTGCTGTACAATCTGTTGGCACCTCAGAATGCTGGGTGGGCCCTGCAAAAGGTCCCAGATTCTGGGTTGTTTCCCCAGGAACAGCCCTGTAAGCTTTGTAAAATACACACAGCTTCACAGGATGCTGTGGAGTCAGCCTGGTTCTTGTCTTTCCAAAACCAGGATAATTACTGTTTCAACACAAACACTAACTGCTTTTTGCTTCCAACAAGGTTTTCTTAAAAACGTGTTGTAAAAAACAAAAGAAGAAGCAAAACAGAAATCAAAGGTGTTACTTGACATGTATCAAATGCTACCCACTTCTGCAGAGCTCCAAGCGTGCTCAGCACATCTCTCAATTTTTCATTCCCCAGAATGAAAGGAGCATATTTTTCACAGAGCAAATACAGCAAGTAAGCAAGAAGAGGGTCTGGTGAAGGAAATGCCTGATATAGTCAAGGGCTCAATTATGCATCAGTGGATTCAATTTATAGAGTAGAGAGCATCAGTCTTGGACAATGTCAGTCTCCCACACAGAGCACTAAAGTACACGCTGACAGAATGAATTAAGTAGAGTGCTAGCCAGAAGTCTTTACTTCTTCCAAAAGGTAATTTGATTCAGTCCTGCAGAAATTAGACTCCAGAAGCGGAATGTTTACATCTCTTGCTTGAAATCACTTGGAACGTGCAGGAAAAAAACACAAGCAAACATTTATTATCAGGTGGCTTGTTTTGTGGGGAAAACTTTTCCTTGGATACAAGTGTGTCTCCTCAGAAGAAACTGAGTGAGCAGACACCCCTGTACACTTGGCTTACAGAATCTAAGCATATTGGACTATAGCAGTGATAATTCTTTCCCTGGGTGTGTTTTGATACAAGTGAGCAGTTTGTGTGACATTTGGATAATGCAGGTGGCACATAGGACTAAAGAGCATCACAAACCATCTTTATCTGCTTCTCTTCATTACAGGACCAAGAAAATCTTATTTGTAAGAGTGATAAAGTTGGCCCTTGTGTTCTAAGTACTATGTGCATTGCTTTAATGCAGAGCATCAAGCATCACAAATGATAAAAGACCAGTGCTGAAGGCTCAGAATGAGGTCAGTTGCATTTCTCTTTGCTTTTGTGTGACAATAAAAGCTCTTGTTTGGTTTTGGTCTGCCTACATGTGACCCTAGGAAACCAATACACCTTATCCTCTGTTGCTGCTGACAACCAAATCCTGGCTTTTAAGCATTCCTCTATGGGCTTGTGCATCTGAACTGGTAAGATATGTTCCCATTTCTCCTACTGGAAGGAGGATTATCTTCCAGAACCACCTGTCAGATTTGGAGATTTTTGCTCTTCTATTGGAAAAAGCTTTTATAGAAGCAGAATGCATCAAGCAGCCAAAACGAGATTTTTGGTTCAAATGCTGAGGACTAGAGAGTTGCAATCAAACTGCCTCTTAGCCCTTCAGTTTGGCCGAGGCCTTCAAGTTCCATCCCAGATCCTAGATGATGAAACACTGGTTTGCTGCCAAAAGAAGGAAAGCTTTGCATTTATCTCTGGTGTGTTCTGCTAGAAAAGCTGCCATCAGTTTCTGTTAACTGACACGGAGGTGAGCAGACACAGAGTGAGTTGTGGTGAAGGACTCTGTGTTCTGTGGCCTTTCACAAGCCTCCCCACCCATATATAAAAGGCTTGGAGATGGTTTGGATCTTCTCCAAAACACAGTGCCTCATCTTCTTCTTCCCCCAGCTCCATTCCACTAATGAGTTAGCAGTCCACCTGAGGTTGGTAGCTATGTGTTGACATCAGACCTTATTTTTCTGTGGCCTGAGCAATCTGCTTGGCACATGATCTGAGGCCAGGTTATTGCAGTGAGCTGTGCAGTGTGTTTTGTAGATATTTTTCACTCAGTTGTTGGCAGGGCCCCAGGCTACTGCGGCTTACTCCATTGACTCTTTCACTTGCATTTCCAATTTTCTTTGCATGAAAGCTCAATCTATCACAGGCAGCCTTTCCACTGGCCATTAATTCTCACTGACTGGCTGACTGACTGGGCTCCCATGCTGCATCACTTTGGAAGTTAATAGGATTACTGGAAGTGCAAGAAACAGCTCACATGGTGACTTAGAAAAAAAAAAAAAAACAAAAGGAAGGAAGGAGGTGATAGCCAATTTGTCAGGATTCGTGCAGTGAGTGAGTTCACCTCCTCTGAGTTATCCAAAATTGCATTTGACTGGTGGCAGCCTTAATGGACCGATTGTCATTTTGATTGACAGTTCTACAGCAGAGTGTAATGAAGGTGGTATAAATTAAATGAAGTTGCAATGACAGTGGTGGCTCAGGGCTGTCAGCAGGGTACACCCAACCTGCAGAGCAAGTGTGGGCCTGAGCTGTGCCTGAGTCCAGCCCTGGCAGCAGTTCCTCACTCTGTGCTGCCCTGTGCCAGCCCGAGCCAGGGCCTCTCTCAGGGCAGCCTGGGCTCAGTGCCAGCCTGCAGGGTGAGCTGGGTGAGCTCACCCTGTGTGCTCAGGCTGCTCTGCAATCAGCAGCACATCTCTGGGGAGTCCTGCACCACGGCACACAGCACTGCAAACCAAACTGAGCACGGCTGCTCCTGTGCTACAGCCAAGGCTCTTGGCTTACACTGACAGCATAGAAGCACCATGAGAGATGAGGATTTACTGGGATACAGGCCACGTTTTAGTCTGCACAACAGTCCAAAGCACTCTTTCATGCTGTGTTCTTTTTGCCTTTAGATTAAAGAACTTTAAAACTGTGTAAAGGGCAGGTGTGTTTCCCATTGCTTTTCTCTTCTGATGGACAACTGTAGTTTGCATCAATTTTTTTTTTCTGGATACTGAGGAAGACTGAGAAGCAGAGAAGTCTTACATGTCTTCTACCTGGGATTGAAAAGAAGCTAATTCCTGATCTTCCCTTTGGCTCCTCCTTCTCCCAGTGTCCCATCACTTCTTTTCCCTGCCTGTAAAAGCAGGCTTGGGTACTGTAGACAAATATGGTTACTGGTGCTCTCTACCTGGTTCATTATGTTAGGAGCCTGAAGAAGGTGAGAAGTGGGGAGGTGGTCTCCAAGGGGGGATAGGTGAAGTGGTTGTAAAGTGAAGAAGCGACAAATTAACTGCTCCTTTCAGGTTTGACAAGAGTGATAGTGCCTCCTGTTATATTTGTCTTCCATAAGGTTCTTCCTAACATTTTAGGTACCCAAACTATTCAAACATTTCTGCTTTCTCTTTCTAACTCCGTGTACCATAGTTCTCTCACAAGGCAAGAAGACCCTGGCAGGGTCTTCAGCTGCTGAATTGGTGTTGGTTTGGTTTTCTTTGCTTGGGTTATAATCTTGTTTGAAGCGATGGTGGGGCTCAGTATTGCTTGACAATAATTTGGGTGTGGTACACAGCCCACATCAAACTTCCCTGTGGCAAACACTTGGGTGTTCATGTCCTTTTGGGAACACTGGCATTAAGGCCAAGGAGTGAAGCTGAAAGACAATACTGCTCACAGCCCAGAAGGGATGTGGCTCTGTTGGGAGGCACAAAGGGAGCAATTTGGGCAAGGGAAGCAGCATCTTGTTGTCCTCTGGTGGGAATAAACAGAGGAAGAGTTGCCACTGCCTTCTTTTCCTAACAAAAACACTCAGCAGCTGAATTTTTGATGGAGGGGAGAGAAGATCGATTATTTCTTTCTCAGCCTTTACTGTCAAGTGAAGTGTTCTCTCAAGTTAGCTTTACTTTCTTCACCTGGAGGACGTTGCCTTCAGCTTTTATATCAGTAAGGCTGCTCTAATTCTTTCCTTCTGATTTTATGGAAACAGTAATGTGTGATCCCTGTGCTGTAACATGTGCAATTCCAAAGGCAGCAGTACATGTGAGATTTCCCACAGCCACATGAACAGAGCTGTTTCCAGATCCATCTATTCCTGTAACTCCATATGCCAATCCCAGATCTGGGGAGCACAAGCTTCTGAAATTGTGTGTCCTCACACGTAAGAAGAAAAGTGCCCATGAGGATGACAGGTGCAATGTGAATATGTGGATTAGCAGAACTTCTAAGACTGGGAGTGGTAGGGGATGATTTGGGAACTGAATAGATTATTCGTCTCAGAACAGCACTTTCAGACTCTCTGCATGCATACGTTTCCATACCAGGAACAAAGTCTGTAGGCAAAAAAAAGTCAATACATTTGTATGACAAATTGATAGTTGGGCAGTTCATAATTAGTCAAATTAAAATAGAATCAGACTGCCTTTTATCAGATTGGTTTCCTGTGCAGGAATAAGCTTTTCTGATTTAATCCTGTGCATGCACACTGGGGACAGTTGCCTGTATATAAACAAGAGAGCCAAAATGCCAAAGTTTCTGGTGAGGAAAAGGTTCACAGTCCATTTTGAGAGTTCCTCTGGTTTTAGGGGCAGCTCTTGTGTAGATCCCCAGAGCCTTTCTTTTCTTCTTGGGTTTGTTACCTAAATGCACCAAGGTAAATACAAACAACCAACCTCATCTGCTGGAGTAGCAATAAGTCAACATACTGTCATCTTTTGCCATGCACAGGTCTCATAGGAACCCTATTCTTTCATTTATGGATAGGCAGAAAAGGATGGGATTAGAAAAAATGTCAGCTGTGACAAAGTGAGAGAATCAAACACAGATGCTGAAACTGAGCTTCATTAATATTTTTATTAGGCTGAAGAGGCTGCATGTAAAAGTTTATATAGTTTCAAGGCAAAATGAGGTTTATATGGTTTCCTTTTACACAGAAAAAAAGAGTAAGCTTTTAGTCTCGTTAAGTTAACAATAAAGATGAAAGAAAAGCTAAATCTCCAGGGGGGCATATAGTGTATGTTTGTCTGCAGATGTGTGCATTGAGCTGAACAGCTTTCAGAGACACAGTCCAAAGAACAAAAAGGCTGCCACAGCTCTGCAGGTTGTGTGGGGTGATGCATTCCCTTTACACACTGACTGTTTACAGCTGCATTTGAGGGGGAGCAAAATTCACACGGGCAAACCTAACTTTGGATGGAAAAAAATGAGCGAGCCTTCCAAACTGAATTAAGTTACATACTCAGAGCAATAGGTACTAGTCCAAGCCAAGCATGGAAATGACACGAGAGATTCAGAGACAGTCTGTAATTCACGTTTCTGCTGTGGGCCAGACCTGAGTGGGGAGTGCAGGCTCCACGTTATGCCCCAGCTGTGCCTGCAGTGCAGCAAAGACATCCCAGCAGCTGGCACAGAGCAGAGCTGGTGATGCCAGAGCTTGGCACAGCCCTCACCCACATGCTCAGCTGCAGGCAGGGCTGGAGCTGCTCTGTGGAGACTCCCAAACAGCAGCTGCAGCCTGAGCACTGCAATCCCAATTGTCTGAACAGCATTTCCTCCCACCGCTCCACGGTTCGTTCGTATTTCATTTATACTCTCTTTAAGGACTAATTTCATTGCCAAGGGAGTCCGTATGAGGAACTTCTTTCAGAGGCATATAAGGAAGCCCCTAACAGAAAAGCAGGTATTTAACCAGGGTGTCTAACCGCTGCACAAGTCCTGAAATGGATCACATTTTGGTTTCTGAACCATTTCTGTGTCCAGATAATGGATGTGGTTCTATTTGGTGTTGTGGATTTTAACTTCCTTGGACTCTTATAATCCAGACACCATTGGAGTTTACTTTTTTTTTTCAGTAAACAGAAGGGAGGAAGTGATAACTGTGTTTGCCTTCCATTTCCTTATGGAAAGCAGCTGCAGATCTGAGTACAGTGCTGTAACTGTGCTGCTGCTGATTGGATTATATTGCAGAGCTTCTGGCAGTCGCTTTCAGGGTACTGGGGGTGGCCCAGTGTGTTGCAGCCTTCCTGGAGGAAGTGTCCCATCAGAGAACGGCTTCTCCAGGGGCCATAGCAACCCCCTGAGCCACGGGAGACTCCAGCAAGTGCAGCTCCTTCTGTGCTACAGGTGATACCAGCTCTTGTGGTTCAGCTCTCTGTGAAATCACCTGAGGCAGACCTGGGGACAGAGACACGAGGGATCTGTATGACAGCTCCACAGGGCAGCTTTATTGTCCAGAAGCTGCTGTGAAGGGAAGCCAGGGATGACATCTCCTCCCTGATGAAAGGCTGGGACAGGGCTCTGTCTATGGGGAAGGCAGGGAGTGGGGTCAGAACCAGTTATCCAGCTGGGCACAAGGCATTGCCACGGAGGAGCCAGGCATGCAGTGAGTGCTTCAGCTGGTCACCATGACTGAGATGTAGGTTTCTTATCTCTGAGTCATCTTGCCCTCAGGCTTTTCTCAAAGGGAGTGCAGAGGGCTCCAGAGCCAAGAGCTCTCAGCCCTCCACATCTGGCAATTCTCTAATGACATTTTGTGATTTTCTTTTTGCCTCATTGGTCTTATGAAATGTATGTTAACAGGGTAAGAGGATTTTAAAAGGGTACATACTGCTTATTAAATATCTCCAAAGACTAGTAGAAAAAGAGTTCACCTTGGCAATGAAGGTTACTTCTACCAAGATAAATTTATTTGCTTTTAAAGCTGACAAAGTGATCTTTTGGTGTCTGATTTATGGTGATGACTTGTACTTTGAGTTGCCCTTTGTCTGTATACCCATGTGGGGTTTTTTATAAAAATCTTGAAATTTTTCTGAAATGAAAGAAGAGTTATGTTGAGAAGGGAATTTGTGTGCTTTACTTCTTGGTGGAAAAAAATAACCTGGACAAATCTGTTTCTTGTCAAATACTGAGATTTTCCAAGAGCCCTCAAAAATTCTGCTCTCCTGAAAATAGAGGAACAATGAAGATTTTCACATTTAGAAAATAGCACAGTAAAAGGAGGTTTCCAGCCATGACACATGCTAATAAGATCTTGTATGGTTTTGAGCAATTCCTCATGAGGCCCTGAATCATGTTATAAAACCATCCACTAGGAATAATAGCACTAAAGACTTAAAGAGTTTATGAGCCACCTAAAAATCCATGCCCACTTCTGTACCTTGTTTAACTGAGCCTCAGGGAGTGCTGGAAGGTTTTAGCCCAGTAGATGACAGGTCCTAGGAAGCTTTCCTAGCACATTTGGAAAAGAAACCATTGCAGACCAAAAAGCACTGAAGGTCCCAGATGGGGCAGAAGTGACTGGAATGGTTCCTATTGGCTCATCTAGTGGAAAGAGTTGTTCTCAGGCAGAGTTTGCTCTTCCTGTCCCTGGTTTAAATCCAGAACTTCACTCAAATGGATGGAGAACAGGTGAGCTGTAAATGGGGCCTCATGATTTACCTGCAGCAGCTCTGTGTTGTTGTGTCCCCACTGCAGGCTGCAGTCCTGGGGGGAACTCCCCCAGCTGGTTGGGAGCAGTGGGAGCTCTGCTTCTGAAAGCGACAGCCACATCTGCTGCAGGAACTTTCCCCAAGTGCACTCCTGATCTTGGCTCACACCAGGCAGGGCCTGGCTGTAAGTTCAGTGGAGCTGGGCTCAATTCTGTCTTTGTGAGCAGCACCCAGACACTGCCTGCAGCTCCTTGTGGTTCAGCAAGCCTTGGGGAGCAGCTGCAGAGAGCTGGCACCCAACTGCTCCTGCAAGAGGGGAAAGAGTAACACAGCAGCTCTAGTCATTCAAAAATAACATTATCCCAGGACATACTGCTTCTCAAAACTTCAGAGTAGCGAGCAGCTGGATCCCTGACTCTTGGGAAATACAATTTCTGCTGTTCTTGTGTCACTGGGGCAGGAGAGGGAAAAATCTATCACTTCATTGAGGCCGTTCCTTTAAATGTCATTGTTTCCATGTCCAGTACTTCTAAATCTGCCTTTTGTTCCCACAGCAGTTCAGATTAGCAGTGCCTTCCTTTAGGGAGCTTTTATATTGCAAAAATAATTTTCTAGTTTGCTATTTTTACTGCATACGTAATGTAAGCATAAAATGATGGGGTTTGCATGCCTGGAGTGAGGCTTAACTTTAAAATTTCATTCAGTTAAGCAAAGAAAATCCCAAGTTCCATTTTTGCCTGCCTAGCTAGGAAAGTGTTTTTGTTAATTCTAGTAATTATTACATATTTCATTAGTCTATCAGTTTCATCTAACCTGGTCTTTCCTATTTTACTCCATAAACTCTACACTGGGTAGAAAAAGGGACATGGTTAAGGCTTGTGCCTGAGTGGAAATTGTTTATGTGCACATGTTTTCCCTCTCCCCTGATCCCCCCTTTTTTTTTTATCTGATGATCTCACTTCTGCCAAAGTCAAGAAAAATGCTGCTGCTGGCCTCCCTGTGCACATGGGGTAGGAATGGTCTGTGTAATCTCTTTCTTCCACAGTCTTTCGTCTGTTGTATCAAAATCTCCCTTTGGCCATAGCCATCAAGGAAAATAGCACTAGCAGCATTTCTGGCTGGGTAATCTGTGGCCACATCAGCTCAATGTGTCCTGATAAGCTTCTCCATGGCCCCAGTGACTCCTACAACCCTTTCCTCCTTGTCCCTCTTTCCCTCCTTTTCTCACTTCAAAATGGGAGGCTTCAAAGCACTTAAATTGTGCCTTCCCTGGATTAATAGGGTCAGGATTTTTGAGACCCGTTTGTCCCAGAGCAGGGAGTGCTGTGTGGGGGAGAGGAGTTTCCTGGGAGACCTTGGGTGCATGAACTGAGCTGAGGTGTGGAGTCCTGGGGCTGTGCTGGTACTGAGGGAAGGGGACACTGCCAGCTCTGCTTTGCCTGGGGAAGGTCAGGGGAGGGGACACTGCCAGCTCTGCTTTGCCTGGGGAAGGTCAGGGGAGTGATTCCTGTTCTCAGCTCCTCTGACTGCCTGTGCACACATTCCCAGGCAGGAGCTGAGTGCCATGGGCTGCCTGAAGTGAAGGCTGCAGTTTCTCTTTGGCTTGGACCAGGCTCCTGTGATACTTCCCTCCCAAATTTCCATTCCTGACCATGCACTTGTTCTGCTCTGGACTCAGCACTCTGCCACACTGCAGTGTTTCACTGACTTCACTGAAGCTGCTCCTGCCCACTGTCACCTGAGGGGACAGGGCTCAGTGGCACCAAAGCAGCTCAGTGGGGTCACCAGGTTTGCTCCAGGATTCTGAGAAGAGGACAGCACGACCAGAACCCCTTCAGCCTGTACAGATGCTTATCTGCAGCTTTCTGTAGCAGCCCTGTCAGCAGGCAGGCAGAGACACTGCATTTCTTTCTCATATGCAGGCTTGGTCCTGAGTCCAGGCTTTGCTTCTCTCTTTTGCACAATCTCTGAAACATCCAGAGGCAGCTGCCAGAATCCAGGTCTCCTTAACTGGTAAATTACTTTGTCAGTGTTTTGCTCCTCATCATATCCTGCAATTTCCTGTTCTTTTCTGATCTGTATTGCTGTCATCTTCTTTGTCTGATCTGTGTTGCTGTCACCTTCTCTACTTCTATTCGGAATAATCTGATAGAAGTTGAAGAAAGTGGTTTTTCATTCTTACATTTGTATGTAGCAGTTCCAGTTAGTGTGCAATAGAGCACCTGTGTATCAAAAACAGACAGGCAGGAATATGAGCAATAAATAGCAATGCTCATTAATGCTGTGTTTTTCTACCATGAGAATTCTCTGCCTCCTAATTATTTTTCCTTCTTCAAAGTCAATTAGTTTAATGTGGTAACAGGAATTTATGATGATGCTGCCAAACCATATGTGTCTCAGTCTCTGTGGATTCCCAGCATGACTCTTTGTTATGCACTGAGCAGTGACAGATGTGTGACACTGAGAACATTATTTAAACCTCTTCCACTTTTCTCTATCTTTGGGCCAGGATCAGTTTAAAAAAAAACACACATGGGCTAGCAATAACAGCACATTAACTTGTCCTTTCTTGGTCCCACAAAAATTCCTGTGTGTTCTGGTGTTCAGATGCAAACAGGTCCGTTGAACTTGCCTGGATTGAGCACAGAGATAAGGAAAAACCTGGCAGTAAATCACACAGGACTAGGACCTTAAACCTGAGCAGGACACAAGGATACAGCAGCTGTACAGCCCAGTCTAATCTGGGCACTGTTCCTGAGGACAGGCTGCTTTACAGGAAATTATGACACGTCCAAGATGCTCCTTGTAGCTCCAAATCACCTGGGGGCATTTCTGTAGTGATGAATATTTTTCCTAATATTCCTCCAGCCTGGGTTCTAATGACTGGGGTCTGAGATTGAGCGTGAGGTTTTGAAGAGACAGCACTTACTCTGCAGATTGCTAGACCTGTGATACTGATAGATGCTATTATTTTGGCTGTGCTGCACTGTCAGCATTTCCCATACCACAGATTTTTGTATTGTGACCAAGACATGCAGTGCCAGCTGAAACTGTTGGCAGCTGAATGGGATACATTTGTGATTTTTGGCACTTGTTCATGGTGATTTGGGGCTGGGTTTCAGCATCCCCGCTGACCTTCTCAGTACAATATTCAGCTGGGACATGATTTGCAATTTTAAACTTTACATTCAACATTTTTTCTTTTTTGATGAAAGAGTGACTCTTCAGAAAGCTCAGAGCTGGTGTCTGAAGCTATCTGGAATGTCTAGAAGAGAGCACTGAGTGTGATGACTTGCAGGGTTTGTGACAAGGACTGTGCTTGAGTAACCTTGTCAACCAGGGAGTGCATTCTTTATTTTTGCACACCTTCTTGGGTTATGTCTCAGCATATATATTGTATTCATACAGAAACTCCTCCCAGAACGGGTTTGGAAGACCTAACCTTAGTTCTGGAATAACCATTCAAGCTTCAATTTTGTTTTCTATTTATACACCTGCTGCAGATGTTTTATCTGGAAATGCCCAAAGCATTTTCTAGGAACATTCACGATGCTGTCCTTTCAGAGCTTTGCTGATGTTCTTTATCTTTATTGATGGTGCTGCATCTGGGCATAAGCCACATTTTATGGCTGGATGGAAGATTGTTATCTGGATGTTTATCATTTCACACAAATCTTCTCTCTCTGTAATCAGTGAAGTGAATGTGGCTTTTACAGGCACTGCTTTGTGTTAGCACCTCTGCCCCTTTATAGCATTTCAAATAACAGCTGTCCCAGTTCTGCTCTATTTTGGGCCAGTTCAGGGTCCTGCTACATTAATTCTGGTCTGAGACCAGAAAGAGGTATAAGAATTATGTTTGTTTTGAGCCCTGTCCATCTAACCCTTCCCTCAGCAATGGCTTTAGCACAGGTTTATTTCTGGAAAAAAATATAAACAACAGATATAGAGTGTGCTTTATCCTATAATCATTTTAGAGGATCCTAGCAATGAAGCAGAGATTATTTCAAGGATTAGTCAGAGGCTGAATGTTAAGCTAATGGAAAACTAGGATGAATATTGGGGGAAAAAGTAATCTTGCTACTGCAGTCCAGTGAGAGAGAGAGGAAATGGAAGGACTATTGATTGGCTTATATGAAAAGGGCTGAGAAGTATATTACATCAATAACAATCTTTCCTTGGTTAAATCATCCAGACATTATTTGCCTACTCAGACTGAAGAAATATGGAAATACAGCATTTATTCCATCTGTGTTAGGACCTGCACAAATGTCCCCCCACTTTTGGAAAAGTCCTGACATTTGAATGCACACTTAGAACAAAACCTCTCTTTAGAAGTGATGTTGAATTGGGGTCTGAACCTTTGCATGGTTCATGAGCAGCTGTAAATGTTGTCTGGCAAAGCATCCTTTCACAGGGGTGCTGTCCACTGCCCAGCCCCAGCTCTGCTGCCTGGGCTCTGCAGCATTTCTGTGCTGCCCTGCTGTCCCTGTGACTGTCCTGCAGTGCTGTGGCTCAGCTCATGGGCTCTGCAGCATTTCTGTGCTGCCCTGCTGTCCCTGTGACTGTCCTGCAGTGCTGTGGCTCAGCTCATGGGCTCTGCAGCATTTCTGTGCTGCCCTGCTGTCCCTGTGACTGTCCTGCAGTGCTGTGGCTCAGCTCATGGGCTCTGCAGCATTTCTGTGCTGCCCTGCTGTCCCTGTGACTGTCCTGCAGTGCTGTGGCTCAGCTCATGGGCTCTGCAGCATTTCTGTGCTGCCCTGCTGTCCCTGTGACTGTCCTGCAGTGCTGTGGCTCAGCTCATGGGCTCTGCAGCATTTCTGTGCTGCCCTGCTGTCCCTGTGACTGTCCTGCAGTGCTGTGGCTCAGCTCATGGGCTCTGCAGCATTTCTGTGCTGCCCTGCTGTCCCTGTGACTGTCCTGCAGTGCTGTGGCTCAGCTCATGGGCTCTGCAGCATTTCTGTGCTGCCCTGCTGTCCCTGTGACTGTCCTGCAGTGCTGTGGCTCAGCTCATGGGCTCTGCAGCATTTCTGTGCTGCCCTGCTGTCCCTGCTGACTGTCCTGCAGTGCTGTGGCTCAGCTCATGTCCAGCCATGTGTTCACCTCACACAAATGAGACCTGCTGTGCCCAGGTGTCATCATCCACTACAGAACAGACACTGAAATGGTGACACTTGGGCACAAAAACAACCGGATGCAGAAGTACGTGGCTTGCATGTTGCTGGGCTTTATTGCCTATAATACAGCATTCATTTAAATTACAGTCTTAAGTTCTTTATGCTATTTTGAAAAGCTGTAGAAGCTGTATTAAAACTATCCAATTTTCTTAGTGATTTCATCCTCAGAGGAAGCTTGTTATAGTTTCATTCTGAAAGATCATCAGTGGGTCTCCGCTGCATTGCACTAAAGTTGTTTTTACGTTGTAATCTTATATAATAATGGGATTGTAATTACTTTGCTAATAGACATGCAAGATGCAATGTGTCTGTTTCTCAAATTTATATTTTTTTGTAGAAGGAGCAGCATAATGGAATCATCAAGAGGGTTTTGAAAAGTTCCTTCCCTGTTTTTCTCTGTGTGCTTGACATGAGATCACTGAGACAGTATTAGGAAACGAGATTTAGTGTCACTTTACAAAAGCTGTGTATTTGATAGGCAGTGTAATTTGTGGAACAGTGGTCTCATTCTAAATGGAAATCCAAATGGAATTATGGGCACTCCTGAACTTTCAAAATTGTACACTTAATGATGATGGAGATTCATTTTATCAGCTGTGCTTGGTGGCTGAAGCTGCAGGGCTGGAAGCAAGCATTAAAATTTGATGAAAGAGATCTTCCCATGGGGAAGGTCTGAATCTGATACTGACCAATCATCCAGATTTGGCCCTAGCTGATTTTTTTTAGGGCAAGTACAAGGTTGATGGGTGGGAGAGAAGTAGAGACAGAGTTGTTAGAAAAATAACAAGGGTTAGAGACCACTAGGAATTACTTGTGCAAGAGTGGTAGCATACAGGTTTTAGAATATCTATGCTGGATGTGCCTGTAGCTGCAGTGTAGCTAAAGATGATGTTTTTCTGGCATGTATAGGGGCCAGCTACTCCTATATACTGTGAGCTAGGTAATCCTCTAGTCTAATTTATGCTTCCCCTAATGCATCATTTCTGTAAGGAACTCTCACTCATATCACACTTAATGTGATTAAAGAATCATGTGACTCCAATGTGTTAAAATCACATTAAATGATTCTTTACCAAGAATTTCAGCAGAAATTCCCTGTAGCTGTTTCTGTGTGAAAGCTGTGCATTGGTTCTCCTTGGAAGTCCAGTGCTAACTGTAAGGTTTGAGGGTTTTTCCCTCTCTTCTGCTTCTACTTATCAGCTTTGAGTCCCAGTGAAAATAGCAGCTGCCAATGCCTTCTGTCTCTGTAAGGCTGTTCAGGTGCAGAAGAAATTGTGCTTTCTTTAGTTCCAAAGTCATTTGACTTACCCACAGTTACAAGGATTTCCAGGAGATTTGTTTCTTCTGCTTCGTCCTGTGCCAAGGACTACAAAGGTGGTATTTTTATCTTGGCTCAAATCTTTCTATTTAGTGTGTGCTTAAAACTTGTAAGACAGCTGCTAGAACCTCCTCCTGTCCTCCAGTGGTACTGGCCCAATGCCTGAGGTGTGCTGAAACCTGGCTGGTAAATATCCTAAACTTGGCTTGTTTATGTGAAATGTTTATGTTAAATGCACGTCCCTCAGGCTGGCAGCTCTCAGGCTCCAGAGCCACTCTCTGGACACAGCTACAGAGCTATGGCTGCAGGCAGAGAGAGCAGGCAGTGACACAGTGTGAGTGAGGTTGGGCTTTACAGGCTCTTTGTTTCCAGAGCTACCAGAAAAGCTTCATCATGAAATGAGCAAATTGTATTAGAAGGAGAGCTGGCTGGGAATGCTGTGATGAAAACTTTCTCATTGCAAAGTGTTACAGCTGCACCTGGCTGGAAATATGTCAGTCTGGTCCAAATCTGTCAGGAAATTCCTCAGGCATGAGACAGAAATGATTGCAAAAGCAAGCAATAATTAGAATTTAATTTTCAGTCATGAAAAGTTTGGGCTTAAGATCTTTGTGTTTTAAGAGCAGATATTTAACCTTTCTCTCCCAGATTCCCAGTCTGAGCAGCTACTTTTGCAACAGAAATGATGATTTGAGTGAGTGTCAGATAAACTGCCTGCCTTGCTGAGTGAGTGGGGTAGTTTGTAACGCATTCATGCATTCCAGAACTGACTAAAAGGGAGGGATCTATCAGAAGATATTTGTACAACATTCCAGAATCCATCAGAATCAAAGGATTCAGAACTGAAGGTCCAAGTTTCCCAGGTCTCACATTGCTTTTTCTTCAGAATTAGAATCAGTAGAATCCCTTGGGACACTGTATCTTTACCTCCATGTGCTCATTACATGTACAATATATAAAACATTTATAAAAATAAATGCTTAGCATCTAAGTTTCTGACTGGAAGAGTAAAGAAAGAGTGACAATTAGGAAAACAGATGTACTGGGAATTGAAACAAGATTCTTTTCTTAAAAGAGAAAACTTTTTTTCTTTCTTCTGGCTATCATGAGATCCTCTTCCACTTATGGGAAAAAACCATTCTCCTCAATCCTTTAGATATATAGAGGCTTGAATAATACTTGTAGCAAATATTTATGAGATGCATTTTATTAAAAAAAACAAACAATCAAGCAAACAAATAAGCAAAACAACCACCAAAAAATCCAAACCACATCCACCTGTGCACTGTGCCTTCCTGGCTGCATGCTGTGCTGGTTTTAAGCCTGACTTAGGAAAGAACAAATACAGCATGCTCAGCAAGAGCTCAGGAGAGGCTGGTTTACCTGTGGCCTCTACTTCCACTTGTAAATGCAACAATTGTAATTACAATTGCTGCTAAATTGCAGCGACTCTGGCAATGCTGGGGTCTACAGGATATTTGTGCTTGTGGCTTGACCTTTCCACAAAGGGCTGAACCTGAAAAGCATTATCACCACAATCCATCCTGTACTAACCTCCCAATAAACCTGAGAGAAACTGTTTTGTCAGCTGGAGCTAATGCCTGCAGCCCTCGGTACTGAGCCATTTCACTGCCTGCAAATGTCAGCAGTTCCAGCTTATCCTATACAGTGCTTCACTGAATTCAAGCCACTGTCATGAGGCACAAAAATACTAATTTCTTTTCGATGTGAAGTAGGCCATCTGTGAATTGTTCAACTTCTCACTCTTTAGAATGCTTAAATAGTGTAACATGAATCATAAAAGTGTATTGGTTCATGCACTCAGATTCTATGAAGTTTGTTAGTATTCATGGTTTTCTTATCACAGCCTGAAAATGGTGCTGCATGTATTTCAGCCCAGCTCTCAGTCAAGCAAACGCTCCCATGCTGATGTAATGATGAACTCGAGTAAGATATCAAAATGTGGAATGCTGTTTTAAAAAGTTTGCTGAGGTCACTTCTTGCACAGTGCTGGGGAAGCTGAGTGAGTGTCTGTGCATTAGATCCCCTGGAGACTGCAGATGCAGCTGGGCTTACACTGCAGCCTGTTCCAGGGCCTGCAGCAGAGCGTGGAGCTGCCTGAGCCACACATGGAGAGAGAGGGAGCTCCCTGGGGGAACCACATGGAAATGTGGAATGGTGGGAGACAAAGGAGAAACAGCACTGAATGGGGCAGCTTTTGGGAGCAGCTTCTAAGGAATCAGAGGCAGCAGAAACCACTGAGAAGGAAGGTTTCAGTGTTGGTGAAGTGTGGATACAGCCAAAGCTTCCTGGTTGATTCAGTTCTCTCCCAGATTTGGGGATGGTGTGTCCTGGATGCCAAAAGAGTCCAATCCTACAGGCTCGTCCCAAGGCTGGCTTTGCTCTCTCCTGTGGTAGGACTGTGGCCTGGCAGCACAGAGCTCCTCAGGTACCTGGCAGCTGGGATGAGGCTCTGCAGGGCTCTGGGGAGTGAGCTGGGACCCTGCCCTGCTCCATGGCCTGCAGCATCCACGTGTCCACCAAAGCAGGAAGGGAGGCTGCTGTGCCCAGCTCAGGAGCTGCTGTGTGCTCTTCCATCTGGAAAAATGAGCAGCGTGCTGACTCGTGGCAGTCCTGTGAGAGCAGGCAGGTGCATGTAAAGAGCTCTGAATAAGCATAAAGATGAGGAGCACTGTCACTGCTGCTCCCTGGAGAAATGCTGTGGAATGAAAGTGCAGCGTGAGTCTTGCTGGATGTGACATGATGCTCCTTCACCACACTGCAGATGGAGCTCTGTTTGAGCCTTGTGTGATGGGGTGTTTTCGTTTTGCCTTCAAATCTTACGTTATAGCAAGTGTTTGATGCAATGAGATTAATTTCCCTCTTTCAATTACTTCGATATTTTGCTCTTGCTCATTCTGTTTAATCTCCCCCCACCTTTTGTAGTGCAAAATATAAATACATTACTATTTTCTACAGCATAGGGTCATAATTGAAATTTTTGCACATGGAGCAAGGTGGTAGATTTTTGGATCCAAGACAATAAAGCTTTTCATGTTCATGGTTTAAATTTTAAAAACCCATATATGTCCCATCCCTGATGTGTTCCAGGCCAGCTTGGATGGGACCTGGGGCAACCTGGTCTAGTGGAAGGTGTCCCTGCCCATGGGAGGATGTTGGATCTAGGTGACCTATAAGGTCTCTGACAACCCAAACTATCCCTGACTCTATGACTCTGTACTCTGAATATTTATAACCTGAAGTTGGGTAAAATCAAGAGAGATTTTACCTTGCTCAAGCTGGATTCCATGGGCTGGGCGGGTGTCACTCCCAGTTCACCCAGAGGAAAACAGAGCCACACAAGGTTTCATGCACTCCAGCTGCACACAGACTTTGTGTTCATTTAGCCTGAGGACAACTCAGGCTTAGTCTCTTACCATGTAAGCTCAAAATAAAATGAAAATAACAGTTCTAAGTGGCAGAGCTTCTTTTGCAAAGTCGCTGAGTGAAGAGCTGCCGTGTTACATAAAGAGCACAGTTACTGGGACTGGTTACTCCATGCAGGGGGTTTGCCAGTCTGTCTCCTGTGTAATCATGAGGAATGCATTGGCTCCAGAATAGCTGCACATAAATAAGTTGTGAAAAAGTCTGGGAGACAACTGGAAGTTCTTGTCACGATTGGTGGTGTGGAGAAATACTGCCAAAGCTATGAGAAAAATACTCTTTTCATGATGTATTCCAGAAGATACAGACACACATCCCAAGAATTCTTTAAAATGTTTGGGTAGAAAATGGGCACACGTAGCAACACTTGCTAGTGCTTAAACTGGAGTTAATGGACTTAGTCCAGGCAAGCACCAACCCATGGAATTGTCTGAAGTGCATTGCTGTGCTTTGTTGTAGAAATGAGTTAAGGAAGTAGCTGTAGTTGTGAAATACTGAGTATTCTGTGGCAGTGATCCATGTTTGTCCCTTTTGGAGAGAACTCTTCCAAAGTCATAATCTACAAACATGCATTCCCTGGTCCTCGTGCAGGCTAAAGCACTTGGCTTTGTCCAAAGCCCTGAAGAATAAATACCTTCACTGTCAGTTTGCTCTGCTCTGCCTGGGTAAGACCCAACCAATAAACTTTTCAGTGAACTTAAGCAATTTGGAATTGCACCAGGAGAAGGAGCAACAGCTTCAATCCTTGTTCACATAAATCAGTGCCAAGGTGCTCAGGCATGGAGCTGTCCCTTTGAAACCCTGTGGATGACACTGGGCTTCCTATAGGATTCTACCTCTAAAAATTCTTCCAATTTCTTTCTCTCTTCCACAATTCATTTTCTGTCTTCTTTTTAACTCAACAAGTCTTCTAAATGGCAAAAATTTCATTTTTATTTCTCTCTCACCACCTGTTGGCATGGAAATTTGTTAAAAGTTTTTAAGAAGGGTTGGTTGAGTTGGTTTAGCTGAGATTAGTTTTACCAGAGGTTTAGAAAACTTAGAGAAACAATGCTTCTATTAATGAGGTCCTATTTCTGTCAAAAATTGAGATGGGAAACACTCTGAAATCTGGTATTTACAATTTTGCCTTGAGCAACTGTGGTTTGCAATGAAAACTCAAAACATTTCCCAGGAAACCTTGTCTGTGTTTGGCAAACAGACATTTTTCTCCAGATGTCTTTAATTTCGAATATTTCTAAATCCTTTTCAACTTGCATTGCTTTCTAAGCTGTCACTGCAAATATTCAGTGTACACCTTCCCTCCAGAAATACTGAATGGAGGCCCAAGAGGGGTTTTAGCTATTTCCCTGAGGGAGGAAGGTGGTGTAGGAGCATTAGCAGTTGCCCTTGGATCAATCGGGAGGATCAGACAGGAGCTCCAGGCCTGCTTCTAAGAGTGGGTTTTGTATTTGCTCCAGATCAGCTGCATTGCAAAAGCTGCCATTTAATGCCCTGGTGGTTTGACCTTGTTGCCTGTTATAACCAGTGTTCACCTCATAGTAAAAATGCACATTACAGACCTCTTCATGCAGAGGTGTCCTAGAAAAGCCTGCTTGTTTCACCTCCTGTTCTGACCCGGGCCAAGCAGAGTTCCAGAGATAAACTGAATTTCATTCTGTACCTTGGGGCAGGGCATTGGCAGATGAGGCAACAATTATCAGGATTTTCTCTGGTCATGTGAAGCTCCTGTGGGAGGCCCACAACAGGGAAAAGAATACGAGGGTTATTGCAACAGGTAGATAAACTGTGGGATTATTGGTGTAGGATTGCAGATGCCAAACACTTCCATGAACAAATTTGTGGAAGAGACATTTGTACTCTCTAGGCACCACTAATTACCTCAATTCCAGAAGGCTCTGGGCTGCAGTCTGTGGAAGGGTATTTGGGGCTAGATCTTGCCCTCTTGCCCTCTTCCCTGAGCTCTAGCTTGGACAGCAGGACATCCAGGACAGTGGGGCCAGAGGGATGTTTAGTCCAGCTCTGTATGGCTGGACCCTGCATATTCTCAGCTAGAAGGTGAGAAATGGATTGGTTTGTAAATGTACCTAGCTGACCTCCAAAGGCTGTGTCCCATAAAAGGGCTGAGCTGCACTGTCAGCTCAGTGCCACACAACACAATCTCCTTGTTCCTGCAGTGCCTGCTCTGGGGACAGCATCAGGCTGCAGTTCTGAGTGCTGGCAGCCTGGCACCTTTCGTGAGCACCAGATGAATTTTTAAAGTGAAAAAGAGCTGAACCATTGCCAAGAGATTATAAGGCTGGTGAAGGAACATGAGGCTGGGGAGGAGATTGCACAGAAAGAGCAGTAAGTGAGAGATGCTTCAGGACAAGAAGCTGTGCTCTGAGCTCTATTAACTGCACTGAACTGGAACTGAGAGGAGATGGAGGCCATCTCCAAGCAGCACAGAACCCCAGGGACTGGTAAATAATGAATACAATTCTTCTGCTGTTAGTGGGATGACTCATCACTGCTCTCTGCTTTAAGCACCTGCTGCAGGGGTTGAAGGAGGTCTGGGCCTCTTAAACCTGGATTGCAAGGAGAAAACAGCTCTGAGCTCTTGCTGCTGCTGGGTTATTCCTTTACCCTCCTGGATATAAAAGATAACAGCAGCAATTCCTGAGAGAGGGAGCCTGAACAAGGAGGACAAATTCTGTCCTTCTGTATTGTTTGGCAGTGGAGGATCTTGACCCACAGGTTATTGTTTTCCTTGGCTTTCCTAAACCCAGGGAAGCAGGAAGGTGGCAGCTGACACGAGGCTCTCCAGACCTGTCTGGGAGCTTCTGCCAACAGGCACTGAGGGCCCAGCAAAGTTCTGGGACAGAGCCATTCTGCCCAGGGAAAGCCCAGAATCACTGAGCCAGACACCACCTGCTCCGTGTGCGTTGGTACTGACACCAGCAAAAACCTGATACTGTGTCCCATCATTTGTCCATTTGACCAGAACAGTCGAATGTGAGGTCTTCTGCTTCCTCCCCCAGCTCTGACATGTGCAAAGCCAGGAGCTGTTTCCAGCTGACATTTCCACAGATAATGTCACTGTCTAAGTTTGTGCCAGTTCCACTGTGCAGGCTGAGGGGCAGCTCAGAACTTCTTAGCAGTGGCTATAAAACCAAATTTTGTGTTCATTCTGTTGTAGTAACAGAATGGTGTTGCAGGATGCCCAGACCAAAGAACAGGTCACAGTGGTCCCTCTTTCATGCACCCATGTCCTTGGCTTGCCTGTTGCTGGGTGTCTGTATTTGCTCACAGTATTGCAGAAAATGAGTGGAATTGACTTTTTCTCTCAGATGACTTTGCAGCCCAGAAGAGGGCAGAAAAATTAAACCTGTCCCTCTGCTTGGATGACATTTTCTCCCACAGATAAATCATGGAAATCCCACTGTCAGTCATGGAAAATAGCTTAGCAGACTATACTTCAGCTTATTAGAAATATGCAAAAACTAAGGCTGTATTTTGAAAACAATTTTACCTATGTTTGGACTTGCAAAGACAGATGTGAGCACACCCATTGACCTGGTTGTCACAGCTGTTTTCATCTGTGATGAATTTGATCCCCAGCTAATCTCATGTGCCTGAGAGCAGGATCTGACCTATTGCCTGAAATTCTTGAAAAGAGATGGTAAGCAGTGCCTGGTGGCATGCTGGGAGAACATAACTCTGCTGCTGCACATTTACTTGTAGGAGGGAAGTTTTCTTTAAAACAAAGGGATTCACTTCAGTGTTAAAAACTTCCCATTTGAGAGTGCCCATTCAGGCATACAACCAGAAGTTGTTCTGGATTAACTGATTGGTTAGTGATGTGAGATAAAAGTAAAGAATAATAATTCCTAATTCCTAAAGGTCCAAACCCAGTAACTGGCAGGTACAGCTGTAGCAGCTGATTCTGAATTGCTGAGATGCAGGAAATTCTCCTTTTGCTAACCAGACAACTCTAAACTTAGAGTACCTCCTTATCCTCCCCGGGGTGTTTGGGCTGTTTTACTGATGAAGAACCTACCAGCTGATGAGTGACAAGTCACAGTTTCAGAGGTTTTGAACTGACATCTTCAGTTCAAAAATTCAATAAACCTACTGCACCTTGGCCTTTCCTGGCCAGCCTAATGCCTGCTCCCAACTGTGCTGTCCAGCCCAGGGCCACCCCATATTCAGGGCTAACTTCCTTTTCTGGTGACAAGTCCCTGCCTGCCCAGGGCTGTTACTAATCAGCTGCTTGTGTGAGATTTTGGACATATTTATATCTGTTTCTTGTTCATATTTTCTAGTAGTGGCCTCTGCAACCTATGAGAAATTTGGGGGTTTTGTAGTGTCTTTAAAGTGCTGTTCTCTGTTGCCCTATTTTGCTTTTTCATCCAGGAACTGTTTGTTGTCTTCTTGCTAGCAGGAGTGCCACCATTTCACACCAATACCTTGCCTCTCTTTTCACATCCAAGACTGTTCCCTATTTATAACCATCACTTATTACTATAAGTATTTTTCTCTGGCATTTCTCTATCTCTGTTTAACCAAGGGCATTGATCTCCGTGTTTAATCTTCCTTTCATCTGCAAAAAAAAAAAAAAGTCTTCCTTTTTACTTTTTAAGAAGTTGAAAACAGAACTCCTTTTAGGTCATTGAGAAACTTAGAACAGCCTCCAGTATTTATTAGTGAGATCATTTCGGTGACTGCACTGTCTGCTCTTTATCCACAACTGTGTGTATCACATTAGTTCTCTGCCTCTTAAGTGGATTCAATGACTGCAATGTGCACACTCATTTGATTTAAGCCATTCAGATGAGCAATGAATTCTGCCCTTGGCACATCCTCCTGACAGCACTTCTTGGCCTCACCAGCCTCACGCTGTGGTCAGTCTCAGACCATGGCTCAGCTCTGCTTTTGTGCTCCCATTGTGCTCTAGTTGTGTCTGGAAACCACACCTGTGATCTTGGATGTGTTTACTGTAAGAAGAAACCCTTGTTCTGCAGAGCTCCCAGTCTGAAGAGATGAGACAGATGACAGGTGGAGATGGAAGGGAGGCACCAGCAGGCTCTGGGACTTGCTTGACCTCATGTGGCAGTTGTGAGGTCCCCCGTGCAGGGCGTGTGACAAAGCTGGGGCAGTGTTCCAGCTCTCTGGGTCCCCATGGCTTTGGCACAGCTTCTGGACCAGTCAGTCTCCCAAAGGATCAGGTAGTGAGACTTTACAAAGAGTCCAACAGTGCAGTGTACCTGTAAATCAAAACAATGCAACTGCTTATCAGCCCAGGAAAAATTATCAGGAATAAGTGTTTAATCTGCAGAGCCTTTATGTCTGAAATGGGATTGCTAAAGATTATTTATAGTGGCTTTTTTCCAGGGCAGTCGTCCTGGAGAAATCATGGCAATACCAGAAGTGATGCATCTGCTTCTGTAAAGTATAAGGTCATTCCCAGAGGGAGTGGTTTCTGGGAAGACAGCAGTGAGGTTCCAGAAAGATGCCTGTAGCAGTGAAATAGCCTGCCTGGGTATCAGCTGTGCTGCTCCTGCTAATTCATAGGGGCACAGCAAGAGTGTTCTTTGACCAGAGTGGGAAATGCTCAACTCAACATTCTCTTTGGGTGTCAAGCTCTGTACCCAGCTGTGCAGGGCAAGCACAGGAGTGAACAAGCCCAGGTAGGAGAGTCAAAATCCACAAAAAGATGGAACACCTTCTTTTAGAAAGGGAAGCTTGAGGAGACTTCTGTTTTCACCAGCTTTCCCTTTGCCTGGGTTACATACAAGCCTCACAGTCTTGGGTGTGTGAGACTTTGTGTAGTATCAAGAGTACACTTCAGATATTGTGTTATTTCTATTCACCTTGGTTCCTATCCCTAGAGACATGCCTGAAGATCATCTGCTGAGAGGTTTCATTTACAAAAACACTTTTTTGCAATGCTGACAAAGACATAGCCAGTAACTGGTAAGGAATTGTGAGTTAAACTATTAGAGTAGTCATTCCTTTGTTGTTAGCATGTTAGGAGAAAGGGTAATATGGCAGGGAAATCTTAAGAAAGTTGGCCAGAGATCTTGCTTTGGATATTGCAATGTTGCTTTGGATACTGTTTTTCTAGCAGTGTTTTGTTAGTGTGCAAATATATAATACCTATCTTAAATCTACTTACCAGGCATTTTCTTACCATCCCATTGATTTGCTGTGCTATAAACCAGATCTTATATCAAACGAAGCATTTACAACAGCTGCTTACCAGAGGCTGTGCTCAGGCAGCTGGGACAAGGCAGCTCTGGATTTAAGGTGCCCTGATGCTGCAGCAAGAGAGGATGTGCCTGGTGCAAGCTGCAAGGATGCACTCTTGTGGCAAAGAGATGCTGTACAGGGAATGGGTGGAGTTGAAATCACCTTCTGTTTATCAGGAAATTGAAGACTTTCACACTCAAATAAGCTGAAGAGATGATCAGCTATACTGGGGAATTTTCAATGCAGCATCAGTATTTTGTATTAGTTCCCATTATATTTCCTCTGCTGGGGGGAGCATTTGTACTTCTGTTTTTCTGAATTTATGAGCAGGTGCTTTCAGCATGCCTCAGTGTTTGCTCCCCTGGGCACACATTCATAGCTGCCTCCCAGCCAACTGTTTCTGTGTCTGACTCAGAGGAGAGGAGCTGGGGCAGCCACAGCTGGGGTGTCCCTGAGTGCCACCTGCCTCAGTGAGCCTTGTACCCCACCAAACCCTGTCCCTGCTGCCTTTGCTCTGCAGGCAATGCAAGCACCACACCTGGGGCAGTGCAGGACTGCCTCCCGCTGCCACTTAAAACACTTCCAAGGTCACCCTGGGAGAGTGCCAGGAGAGGATGGCACAGGATGGCTGGTGGCTGTGGAGTGTTGCTGTTAACCACAGAGCAGCAATGTCAGAGCCATGGGAAGGGTTGTGTGTGTGCAAAACCCAGTGACTAAGAACCAGCCAAGAGGAACCCCAGGTTGATTGAGGTGAACTGCTGAAAACTCTGAGCCTGTTTCAGAGGTGCTTAGGTGCCTGCTAATGTGGATGGAGTTTTGAACTTCCCCAGAGAACCTACCTGGAGGCTATTTCCAGTCCTTCCTCTTGGTCTTTGCTCCTTCTCTGTAGCTCACAGCTGATCATGTGCTTTTTCTCTCCCGCTGGTTACCTAACCTGTGTGTTCAGAGAGGTTCTTTTTTAACTGTTTGCTAGTGTGTGACTGAAAAGTCTTTAGCATGGGTCTCCCATGTCCGTCTCTATCATTTAGGGGCCCTGTTTCTACAAATAGATGTGTCTAACAAGAGTTTCCCTGTGGAGGAAATATCTGGGGGCATTTGCAGATTGTTTATTAAGGTAGTACTGACAAAACCCACTTGAAATGGTCTGTAGTTATGTCACTGACAGGGTGTTTAGCAAATATTTCTTAACCGTGTTCTGCAAAAGAAACCAGAGTCAGTCAGCAGCTAAATCCATAATGCAAGAGGTTAATAGCAAACAGAAGTGAAGAGCATTGTAGCAGACTGCCAAGCAGTTGGCTCCATCCTGAGTGTGACAGATGGATCCCAGGTACCACAGCAAACATGGCATGTGCAGAGCAAAACACAGTCTGTAACACTGCCTTACTTCTCACACAATCTCTGAGGATGGGTGGCTCTGCCTGCTTCCCAAGACATCCAAAGCTACCCTGGCAGAGTTAGCTAGAGTGGGACTTTGCAGGACGTGATCAGGGAGCAGCATCCTGAAGTGTCAGATAATGGGGATTATTCCTATGAAGTCCTTCTTATTTTGAGCATTTAAGATATTAGCATATACAGGATAGGAACGTAGGGTTGATCAGGACAGATTTGAACAGTTTCCAGTATTCCTAGTTGAAAATGGGTTGGGAAAAGTGAAATTAATGGAATATTCAAAGGGGAAAGAAGTCATGGATAAATATTGAGCAACACTGCTTCTCCAAACTGAGTTTTTCCCCTGTGAAAATGTGGCAGTTTAATGAAATGGAATAGACTAGCTTTGGAACATTAATGAGAGCATGCTTTCCTTTTACGCTGAATTGTAACCACTGTCAATGGATCTGCACTGAACACTCTTCATCAAACCACCCTGTGCTGCACTCAGATGGTGAAACTCCATCACAGCTCTCTCTGGTAGCTTACAGAATTAATTCCCTGCTTGACTTCAGTCTGAGCCCAAGCAAATATTGGCAAACAGGTGAAAGTTTTATGAACCTCAGAAAAGTGGACTAATAGGTGCTTTTTCAGAATACAAAGCATGTTGTAGATTCTCAGGAAGAGTAAAATTATCAGAAACATTTAATCCCATACTGGAAATACCATGTGGTTTTCCCAAGATGTTGAACAGTAAAATTAGTGTGACTTAAATGAATAGGAACAGATGTCTAGAAATAGAACTCTTTGCTTGATCTTGAAGGAGTTTTTTCTGAACTTGCACATCAGTTCGGTAGGAGAAGAAAATAACCATGGCAGCATGTAAGGAATTATCTTTGAATGTCCAGGGTTCTGATCTCCTCTGGATGAACATTGACCCATAGCAGCTGCAGTGATGTCATAAGGATGCTCCAGGTTTACCTGAGTGTCACTGGCTTTTTGTGTGGAGATACCTGGCAAAGAGTGTGGTGTCTGCACAGCCTTCTGAGAACCAGCCGAGATGTCTTAGGAATATTAAGAATTATTTTCTCCCCTTCTGCCTCGGAAGATTTGCAGATGCTATTTCCTTTTTGTACTCAAGTTTTGCAGATTTTCAGAGAATTCCAGATTTCCAGAGCAAACGGGACTCGGAGAGCACAAATGCGCCTTTAATTAAGCGGCTGGAGCGCTCTCCATCGCTGCGTCCCGTGGGATGGGTCTGCTCCCTCCCCTGCTCCAGGGCAGCCCCAGCCCTGCCGGGAGGGTCACGGCTCTCGAGGCGCTCCCGAAAGTGCTCCTCTCTCGCCATCTCCTGGTCAGCTCTTTGGCATTGGCTCGGCGTCCTGCTGCACACAGAAAAGGACTCAAAATAAGGCCCTGTCCTTCCTCGCTGGAGGCGTTGCCGAGCCCTCCCCTCCTGCTGCTGCTGCCCTGCCCTGTGGGGAGCGGCTCCGCACGGTGCGGATGGCACTGCGGTGAGCAGGGCTTGGGAAAGCTGCTTGTACTGAGCACCGAGCCTGCTCACAGGCATCAAAGGCACAAAACACGCTGGGAGCTCCATCCCCACACGGACAGGAGCTCTGCGTGTCCTGCACGGTTCTTCTTAAGGCAACTCTTCTGTAAGAGGTGACGAATATCCAGGAGTTGAAGGAGGTAACTGCTCTGTAGGTGCTCGCCCTGAGAGCCATGGAGCCTCCTGTGCCTCGGCTCTGGGTGCAGCCTCTGGGATCAGATCAGTGTCTGGAGGAGCTGCTGGGACACAGGAGCTGAGAACAGGTGCCCCTGCTTGGAGGGGTGCAGATCTTTTCTTTGGGGACTGAAGCCCACGGCTGGTTAAACCAACAGAAGTATAACTAAAGATCTGTAAATAATAGACCTAATTATCCATTACTGGGGGGGAGGGAGTAGAAATCCAAAATTTCTAGCTTTCCTGCCTTGATAACTACATACCCTTTTTCCGTCCTAAAAAGAATATTATCCAGCTTGTGTTTCTAAAAATATAAGTGCTAGGCAGAAGTTGATCGCTGACTTCTCATGCTCTTTTAACCTACATAGCCACATATAATCTAACTAATAGAGATGAAATTGTGTTTCTTCAACTGATTTTGAAATTGCCAGAGACAGTGATAGGTTGATGACTTGTGCTCTTTTGTTATAGAAAGAGACTATATTTTCTACAGCTAACTAGGCATAGTAAATTTGAAATGCATTCACTTTTTTCAAAAAGTCAGAGGAGTTCTTGGTCCTGCACATCCCCCTGCTGGCTGTTTTAAGTGGATTAGAATCACATTTTTCCAGGGTTTTTTTAGTGTTTTCCTCTTCTGTGTTGTGTGTGAAAAGCCCACACAAACAACAGGGAAATCTGACTGACAGCCTTGGGGAGACAGTGAAACTCTGCAAAATGCTGCCAGGCACCAGAGCAAACTAACTGAAACACCAGGAAACAAACAGTTATTTTTAGTCTCTGTGTGTTATAATAGGAGCCTAAAGGATTCTGACAGATGTGGGATTTTTGAAACAAGATGGTATCCTCAACACAGATGATGCTGTACTCCTGATGAAAGGTTGAGTGGAAATGCTGCTTCTCACTTCACCATGACTGATGTGGTCCACTGGAAATTACAAAACATCGGAGGGTGATGCAGCCTCCAGAAGATCTTGCTTTAGAAGAGGCAGCTGTCTTTGGCTCCCTTCCCTGGATGGGAACTCTAAGGTGTTCTACAAGTGAAACAATGTAGAATTCACTGCCTCTGGGCACACCACCCTTTCCAGCCTGGTGCTTCTTGTGAGCCAAAGCCTTTGTAAACAACCTCCAAAGGGATTTTAAACCAAACCAACTAACAAAGCATGGGAGCAGGACCAGCAGGAATGGTGGAGGGCAGAGGCAGAGCCAGTCTGGAGAGCTCAGTGCTGTGTCCCTGTCACAGCTGCTCCCCTGCAGCTGTACCTGGCACATTCAGGAGCACCCTGGCACTGGGATCTGGGGCTGCTGACCCTCCTGATCTGAAGAAGGCAGAGAGGACTCCTAGGGCCTGAGCTGCAGCTCAGCAGCTTAAGAATTTTCTTATGCAGGTGCCATGCTGGTATCCTGGTATGAAGAAAACTTCAGGAACCCAGCTCCAGGTTATGTACTCTCAGCTAAATCCCCTCTGAGCTGTGTGAGCTGCAAAAATCAAATTAGAAGTTCAGACAGATGGGAACCCCTCAAAAAATGTATGCTATTTTGTTTCCTAAAAGGATTTTGACAAGCTATTTAAAGCTGTGCAGCCTACTACCTATCTCTGCCTGATCTTTGAGACACAATTCAAAATAAACTCATTAAAGGTTTGTGTTTCAGCAGGGGAAATGCAGAGTTTCCTTTTTGCTTTTCAAGTTGCAACATCAGCAGCAGATAGCAACAGCTGAGAAGCTCTGTTTAGGTCACTGCCATCCCCCATAATGGGCCACATACATGTGATGACTACTTATAAGTGTGAAAAATACCTCTTTGTAGCTCCTCCAGTGCATGTGCAGCACTCAGCATTAGTGCTTGGTGTGAGGCTGCCTGCAGTGAACCTTGAGAGGAGACTGGGCAGTTGCATTTCACACTAGGAAGTTCTCATGGAATGCTGCAGGCATCAGGAAGAAGTAATTGCTTCTGCATGAGTATCTGCAGCAGCTAAAAACCCTGCATCTCCAGAATGTGGCAAGTGCATGAAATAGAAGTATGTGGTTCAAAAAAGAAATTTGTGGATGAGTAAGTCTGAAGTTCAAGCATTTGCCTCATAGAAGGTTAACAAAACTTCTAAAAGGCTTTGGCAGTTTTAGTTGGGGTTTTTAATTGGAGCCAACAACAAATGCTCCAAGCTCCCTAATAAATGTGTGCAGGCTTGTCTTCCCCACAGTCCTTCCCTGAAGCAGGGCAGGGAAAAGCTGGCCTGCGAGATTTTTTTCTTCTGGACCTGCAGTAAAGTTAGGCATTTAGAGATTTTCTGTGGCTCCTGAGAATGCTGCTCATCTGTCCCAGAGAGCCGGGCAGGGACCTGGTGACTGTCCCTGCAGCCAGAGCTTTACACAAGAATCCTGTTCTCAGCTGCCCCAGGAGCTGCACGGCTGTTTGCACCTGCAGCACAGGCCCTGGGCCAGTGGCACAGTGAGGAACAGAAGACTGGAGCCCCAGTTTGTCTGCAGTGCTGGCCTGCAGCTTGGGGTGGGGTGGAATGGGCCCTTTGATCCCATTGCTGAGGCTGCTCTGGGAGATGCTGTTGTGGGAGATGCTGTTGTGGGAGATGCTGTTGTGGGAGATGCTGTTCTGGGAGATGTTGTTGTGGGAGATGCTGTTCTGGGAGATGCTGTTGTGGGAGATGCTGTTGTGGGAGATGCTGTTGTGGGAGATGCTGTTGTGGGAGATGCTGTTGTGGGAGATGCTGTTCTGGGAGATGCTGTTCTGGGAGATGCTGTTGTGGCTGCTGCTGGAGTTGGAGCTCCCTGTCTCTGGCTCCCATTCTGCCGTCCCTCACTGCACACACAGGCACTCCCTAACCTAGTTCTGTCACAATGATGCAGGTTAGGTTAGGTATTTCTTTAACATGGGAAAAGTAGCCTCAAGGCCAGGTTCCCTTGCTCAAGTCCTATTACAGTAATTGCATGTGATGTTCATATTATGCTCTGCTCGAGTGTGTGCGATCAGCTTGTGATTGGACTTAATGCCTCTGTAAATAAAAGAAACACAGCACAAAAAGCATGATAGTCCCTCAGAAATCTGGCTGATTCCTGGAAGAGTTAACTCATTTAGAAACCTTTTAGAGGACCATATTGATTACATGGATGTGTTCAGAGCAGCTGTGGATATTGCAGTAACAATGAACTGAAGCAGTTTATCAGCACATCAATTATTTTACTGGTATGAAAAGGAGCTTTAATTGGACTAATGATGATGGGCTCAATCTTATGTTGAAGCTATCTGGCTATCACAAAATTATCTCTCAATGAGCTCATCTGTTTTGCAAGGAAGAAGCTCATAATCTCATAGGATGGAAGATGTTCTGGCTATTTATAGTCACTGATTTTGTTTGTGGGGAATATCATGACTTCACAAGTGCGGTGGCACTAATCTCCCTGGTAAAGCATTTATCCTAATCTAAAGGGAGCTGTTTGCTACAAAGCCAGCCATGTACTTAAAAGGGCCATTGAACAAATTTGCAACACTGGCTGTCATTTGCGTGTGAAAGCAGCAGGTGAATCAGTGTGTCCTGGATGCACAGCAGCCCGGAGCCAGGCTGCTCTCTGCACATGAGACAGAGACACAGAGGAGAAGATGCTCCCACCCAAAACGGCTGAGCTGCCCAGATGAATTGGGCAAGAGCAGCTGAGAACGTGCTGCAGCCTCCTGGCTGCTGGGGTCTGCAGGGCTGGGTTAGGCACCCTCAGTTAAAGAGCAGGCTGCTGTTCTTGCACCAAGGACAGGGAGAGTTTATTTTCTCAGGTATTTCCTACCCTGTTCCAAACTAGCTAGTCTAGGCTAGCTTTTAACACTAAGTCATATGGAATTGCTTTTGGCACCTGCTCCCAGGGGATGAAAATACCTTTCTGGTTATGTTTGCACAGATCACTGAGGACCATGGAGATAGCTGGAGTTTATCTCCAAGAGATCAAACATGTTCCCAGCAGAGGCAAATGGAGAATGAGTTAATCAGAAAGCAGGGGGGAATGGAGTTTCTGCAGAGCTCAGGGCTGAGAGGAGCAGAGCCAGCAGAGATCACTGCTGGGAGGGAGGAGTTAGACTGGGAGCTGTGACCTGCTCGGGCCAGGGTTTGGTTCACAATTCCACAGCTCGAGCCTTCAACAGGATGTGGAGCCAAGCCCAGGACAGGCTGGGGGTGCAGGAAAGCATGGCAGGGCTGGCAGGGCTCTGAAGGGAGGGAGTGTGGGTGCACAGCACCTGCTGCTTTCCACCAAGCCCTTCATTTCTTGCGCTGCTGCTGCAGTACCCCTCAGCTAGCAGCAAACTCCTGGGCTGCAGCTGGGCCTGAAAGGATAGTACAGCCCCAAGGCTGAATTTATTGTTTCTCCTTGAAATCTGCAGGAATAGAGTGCACTTCACTCACTTTCTGCTGAGGCCTGCCCCTCCTGGTCGTGGGCTCAGTGACTCCACAAAGAGGAGCAGGTTTGCACACAAGGTACACACAGGATAAACTGGGACCACGTCAGTGGAAAAGGCCAGATGTGTGTTCCTTTAAATCATAATCCTTCATGTAATATCACACTTAGTTGTCATAGAAACCATGGCATCACTAAGACTTGCAGCTCTTGATCCAGCAAAACAGTTGAGCATTTGCTTTTAATATAAAGTATGTGCTTAAATTCCAGCTATTTCTGTGGCACTGCTTGTATGCCTAGAACAAAGCCTACACTTTATTTTTTTCCAGTGTGAGAGTGATGTGGCCCAGTAAAACCTCCTGGTTGCTTTAGTTAAGCCCAAATAGTATGCATGCTGCACAATCAGAAACATTACCAGCACAGGAATGGTCTGAAGAGAGTCCAAACAGAACTTCTTTAGATGTATTGGCAATTGAATGCTTGATTAGATCACATCACTGTCTCTGCTTCTGCAACCTGAAAAAGCATTAGAATCATGCTTTTCACAATTTCTTCCAGTACTTAAGACACCGGACAGCTCTTAATTCTATTGATTGTATGAGGAGAATATTTTTTTCAATTACTCTAGAAAAAATAGAAGTTCAATCATCATTTCTAACAGAAACATTTATGCTCCCAAATAAAATAAACTATTTATTGTAGCTGTTCATGAGGCACTTTGTGTTTTCTTTGAAAACTCAGTTTCTGATTTAAATGTTTAACACTTTCTGTTTTAATTTTCAGGTACATTTTAGCATTCAAAGTGCTGAGGAAAGTATGAAAGTGTCTCCAAGAAAACAACAAGAAGAAGATGGTGACAAATTAAGAAAATGCTACATGTGTTTTAGTTTGAATTTCTGGGGGGTTTAAAACATCTTTTAGCTGAGTCTTTGAGCAGGTGTCATGTTGAATATTCAATTCTGTTGCAAATGCATTTGAAAGATGACACGTGATATTTCATTCAATTACATTAACTACAGTATTTTTCCCCAAACCATACTGCAAACGAAATGTCAGGGTAACTTTTCAGTGACTGAATGTTCCCCTGCAGACAGGGCATATTCCAGGCTTGCTGGACTCAGTGGTTTTCCCTGGAGTTCCTGGGTTGTTTATCAGAATTAGGTGGTTTAGTCTGTACATGCCTGGTTTATAATTCATATTTGGTCTCCTGATAGACGTGGGTTAGTGCTTTGACCAATTTCAGCAGTTGGTAGCTGGGTGTACCCACATCTGTTACAGCTGTTCTATAAAATTACACATTTGCATTTGTGCCAAGGAAACCTGTTCTGTACGACTTCAGAAGGTCGAGGTGGTAACAACTCCACAGTCAATTCAGTGCATTTGTAATTCTTTCTGTCAGCAGGAAACAAAAAGCAGCAATACCCCAAAGGTATCAGCTTTTGTGGAAACTAAAGCAGGTTAATAAAGGCGGCTGAGTCACAACTCTCTTCCAGTTCGGGGGATGTTTGTGGATAAATCTTCCTGCTATTTACTGAGCTCCACCAGCTGGTAAATGACTGTGTGTTTCTAAAAGCCCTTCTTGTAAAAAGTTGAAACATTGTGAATGGAAAAAGGTTTTTAAAATGTTCATGACTAATCTCCTTGCTCTCAGGTGAAGGTATCAGCATTTGTATGACTGCTAAGATAACTTGATGAGTGTACTGTTGATTTTGCTGATTTCAGAGTACCTGGGCAAAAAGAATCTCATCCGTAAAAACACTTTATGAAATAGCATGATTCACACAAAAAATGAACAAGGATTTATGGCCAGCCATATTCCCCAGCAGACACACAAAGGGATAGTTCCCCGGATCAGTTGTTAATAATACTGTATAAATGTAATGAATTTAAGCTGAGAACAAGATAGGGAAAGGAGGCAGTAAGCTACTTTTCTCTTTTATACTTACAGGGCTTAAGTGCAATCTTTACACAGCTCCTCTGAGTCTGAAAGTTCGCGGTGCTCCCGAGTGTTCCCTGCAGTCCATGGGCGGTGATGGAGCGAATGCGGCTGCCCGTCCTGAACGCTTGGAATCAGGTTCAGAGCGCAGGAGAGGCCAATGCGCTCTTCAGCGGGGTCTTTGCTTTATCTCCATGGCTGTGGCTTTGCGGGGGCTTTTTCTCCTCCCGAGCACGGGGGATCCACACCGAGCACGGGGGATCCACACCGAGCACGGGGGATCCACACCGAGCACGGGAGATCCCATTGAGCACGGGGGATCCACACCGAGCACGGGGGATCCACACCGAGCTCGGGAGATCCACACCGAGCACGGGAGATCCCGGCCGAGCACGGGGGATCCACACCGAGCACGGGGGATCCACACCGAGCACGGGGGATCCACACCAAGCACGGGAGATCCCGGCCGAGCAAGGGAGATCCACACCGAGCACGGGGGATCCTCACCGAGCACGGGGGATCCTCACCGAGCACGGGGGATCCACACCGAGCTCGAGGGATCCACACCGAACTCGGGGGATCCACACCGAGCTCGGGGGATCCACACCGAACTCGGGGGATCCACACCGAGCTCGGGGGATCCACACCGAGCTCGGGGGATCCACACCGAGCTCGGGGGATCCCCGCCGTGTCCGGGACCGTCCCGCGGGGCCCGTGCGGGGGAACGGGCCCGCCAGGGGGCGCCGTGCGAGCGAGCGGGGCTGCTGCGGGACCGGCCGGGACAGCGGGACACGGGGACAGGGGGACACAGGGACAGCGGGACACGGGGACATGGGGACAGGGGGACATGGGGACAGCGGGATATGGGGACATGGGGACAGCGGGACACAGGGACATGGGGACAGCGGGACACAGGGACAGCGGGACACGGGGACATGGGGACAGCGGGACACGGGGACATGGGGACAGGGGGACACAGGGACAGCGGGACACGGGGACAGCGGGATATGGGGATATGGGGACAGAGGGACACGGGGACAGCGGGATATGGGAAATGGAGACACCAGAACGTCGGGACATTGGGACACCAGCACATCGGAACACCGGGACATCGGGGTGGGGCAGTTCCTGGGCGCACCCGGGGCACACCCGGCACACACCCGGGACACCGGGACGGGGCAGCTCTTCGGGCACACCCGGGGCACACCCGGGCCACGCGGCAGGGCAGCTGGCTGGGCAGTCCCGGATCCCCAGCGCTGCCCCGCTCGCTGCCCTCTCCAGCCCTTCCTCGCCGCTGGAACACCGCAGCCTTTGCCCTCGGCCTTCCCGCCGTGCTCACCTTGGGCCACCCTTGGCCTGCTTTTGTGGCCACTCTTGGCAGCTCTTCTGCCCCACGGCATTGCTTCCTCAGGGATTTCTAGGGCCTCTTATGTCGCAGTGGCAGGAAGCTTGGGGCCAACATTCGAGTTATGTTTTCCTCTTCCCGGCTTAATTTAACTTTTCTTGCTTCTCCTCTGTATCAGTAATAAATAATCCCTTACACAGCGCTCTCAGACTGCAGACTTGGGGAGCCAGAACACAAGAGCAGGCCTGTGCTACAACTCCCTATCGCTTACAGGATACAAGCATGTACTAATGTAGGGAGAGGATGATAAAGGTCCTTTAACTCCTTCCCTCCAACCCTGTCCCTCTCCTCCTGTCCCTGTGGGAAGAGACTGTATCCCCATTTGACTATCCTCTAGTTAAAACTCTTTATATGAAACTGGTTCTTCAAGCCAAATAGGGGACAAGTTAAGACTCTTGTCTAGGATAAAAAAATCACCTTGGTGAGTAAATTGCCATACTGCATTCTTGCAGGTGTCACAGAGATGTTCTGAGGCTGCTCCGTTGTGCCTGGAGCTAAAGTGAGTGCAAGCCAGGGCTGGGATTGGGGCGTGTAAAGGAGAATCCCAATGGACATTGGCTGCATCAGAGAATCCAGCTCGGCTCTTGAGTCCTAGTAAGTCTCACATCAGCAATCTGTCCTCCAAGTCCCACACTCTGCTGTGATTTTTGACAATTTCCTGCCAAGATCACAGTTGCGGTGTTCTAGGTAAAGAACACAATAAAATGTACCAAGCAGGGTGGATTCTGAAACCTGCAACAGCTTCTGCTCTGCCTCCCCAGCCAAAACAGGTGGTGACTGTGTGTGGGAATGTGGAGAATCCTGTGGAAAGGGAGCAGTGTGCAGGCATGGGAAGGAACTGGGAAGGGGTGGGGGGCTACAGAATGAGCCCAAGTGAGATACAGTGTGATGGTGCAATAAAACACAATCTATAGGAGAGAGGAATCACTTAGTTTGTGGCTTTATAGATCAAGGACTTGACTTTTTTATTGATTTTTCTGCACCTCTTGGAATTATTTTCTTGTCCTCATTGCGATTCAAAATGTGTCTCGGTGTCATCTGATAATTTCATCAATTATAGTCTCTTCTAAATCACAGTGAAAGTCTTGATCTGAACTCTAACACAGCACTACCATGATCCATTTTAAACACATTAAGTACCTTTTCCTGCTCAGTAATTTGCTATTTTTATTCCTTATTCACAATTCTTAAGCCAGTTCTCAAATTATGTGGGTGCTGTATGTCAAAAGAGATGTGAATTAGTTATATTCAGAATTCTGTGATTCAGTCTTCCCAATGTTTGTTTAAGTCAAGTATGTTGGTTCTGTTACTTTCCTTTTACTCACTGATGGTGTAAGTCTATAGGAAGCTCCCTTCCTTACAAACTCCAGGGCACATATAACTGCTTGAGTCTGTTATCCTTCATCTGTTTCAGCAGCTTTTTGTGCTTAGGATTTGTTTCTACCAGGAAAAGAGTCAGAGTTACAGAAAGTAATTGCTATGATCATTTTTCTCTGAGGTTTGGTCTTGCCTTTGGTTCTGAGACTGCTGTTTTCTGTGACTTTTTCTCAGTCATTCTGAGGAAAGATGACTTCAAGTCAGCTTTATAATGGAAAAAAATCTTATATTATCTGTCCTTTCACCCATAAAGGTACATGGGCTGGTTTTCCAGATGTACTTCACCACCATTTTTTTTTTACAGTGTTGTATCTACCAAGCTCAATTTTGTGCATTTGATATTTAAAATTTAGCAGATGCAGATTGTGTAAAAAATCTCATACTGGGGCTGGTAGACCTTGACTTTTGGCCTGTGGACACTGGTGATTTCCACATCAGCAAATGATAGAAAAGCACTGGTTTAGCTCCTCAGTCTGACCTTCCCCACGTATCAGATGGGGCTGCAGCCTGGGCCTGGTGTGCTGTGACACTGGAAGGGCACTGTTTGTGCAGGGTTTGGACAGGGACAGTGCTGCCACAGCCACCACTCTGTTTCCCAAAATCTAAACTCATCTACAAAAAGAGATAAAAGTAAATGAGAAGCCATGGATGGCAGGGCTGCTGAGATGGGTTTGATATGTCTTTTCCTTGCTAAGTGATGTGGTTGCAGAATCTGAAACAGTAACTCTGACCTGCCCAGTTCACCTCAGCTGCCCTGTGCTGGTGTTTTAAATACAGACAAGGTTAACTATTGCACTGCCTATCAAAATAGGAAATCCAAAGGGGGTGAAGGGCTGAGTACTCAGCTGTGGCTACGATTGCATCTCAGCCCTGGGAGCACTTGACCTGGGGGTCTGCCCATTCCCCTGCCTCCCACTCCTGGCAGAAATATGTTTAGCAGGACTGAGCCTGGCATCTGGCCTCTGCTCCTGAATCCCTTTTAAGGGTCTGTGATGGCAAGGGAGGAGAAGCTTGCTGAGCCTGTGAGGCTCATGAGCCTGTGGATTCCAAGGAAAGGCTGCAAGTCCTAGAGAGCCCAGGGAAGGTGTGTGCTCTACTCTGAACAGTTCCATGCAACTACCTCTTCCCTCACCCAGCTGGGTTTGGAAAAATTATATCACATTTTCCTTTTTTCTCTAGCTTGTTCATTTATTTCATCAAGTGGAATGCCTCAGATGTGGCTGCATGGCTCCTTATTGCTTTCAGAGATGTGTTTTTTATCTGTGTTCAGGAAGCTGTGTGAGCTATTAAGAAGAGCACTAGATGTGTTCCCTCACTGTATGCTCAAGGAGTTTGGTTTCTGATGTGTTTGTACAGTGGATTTTAATCCCCACCTGCAGCATTGTGAGACTGTGATTAGCATGGCTTGGGTTTCCTGGGCCACCTTTCTTCTGATAAATTAACTCCACAACTTTCATATAGAACAAAAACGCACCACTGACCTTGCTTTGCAGACACTATCCAGCTTGTGACATTCAGAAATATGCACTATTCAGCCATAGAAGTAAGTACAGCCAGAACTACAAATCCACAAACAGAAATCCATCTCCACCCAGAGGTTATTGCTGTTTCCTCTACAGGGTTACAAACACTCCTCAGTGGATGAGCCAAAGCACTCCAAAGAAGGGACCTACTTGACTTAATTGCTGACAGCCACAGGGATGGACTCAAAAGAACTGGAGTTGAAAACCACTCTGACCATCCTGGGTGAAATCATGCAACTTGGTTTTTTTTTAATATTAAATTCATGGCCATGGCATTTGAGTGCCTGCAGACATCTCCTTGATGCCTATTACTGAACATCTGGGCAACAGTATCCCTCTGTGTCCCAAGCTGCTCTAGGATAGATTGCTTTGCAATACCATCCCTTAACTGTTAAAGCCTTTAAAAGTGAAATTGGTGTCTGAGGACTAATGAATCCCTCATCCACTGCACATGATGCTTCTTGAAACCAGTCATTTCAACAGCTTTCATGCACTGATATATATTTTTTTCTCAATGCTTTGAAGGTGACTTCATTATTGAAGCAATGACACTGGTGCTGTGAGCTCAGAATGGTGTGAAAGCCTGGCTTTGGCAAGCAGGACAGCTTGACTTGTATCTTGGTAAAGCAGGATCCTCTTGACTCTTTCTGCCTTTGCCTGAGGTTTCAGGTAGGGTCCCTCTCTTATCCTTCTCTTTATGGGTGTCAGGTATTACTTGTCTTTTCTAGTCTCAGGTTCTGCTACTACCTGTGAAAAAGTTCAAGAGTCTATTCTACCCAGGGATCAGTTATTATCAAACTGCATCATCCATCAGTGAAATCAATTTACACTTCCTCCCATCTCATTAAATTTATCTTTTACTTTCTCAGTCTGCTGAGGTTCAGGGTTACAAAAGATCTGGGCCTTCCCTATTTCTGAAATGGCAGTTCCTTTTTGGTCCCTGATATTTCTTTCGAGAAAGTGACATCAGAATTAAACAGAAAGACCCTTTCGAAGTGCTAGGCTGTAAATGACAGCAGTGATGTCAAAAAACAATTTGTTACTCTCAGAGGAACAAATCAATCCTCTGCTAGGCACACTCAACTGAATGTGCAGGAGCTTCATTCAGGGGTAATGTTGGAAATACAGCAGACCTGGAAAAGGCATTCACAGGAACAAAAGGACTAATACAAACTGAAATTCATCTGTGCTCTGGAATATAATTTTTTAAAGCCCTAGACAACTATTGCTTTCATCAAAGCCCATTCATCCTGTATTTTACTTCATTTCCTTCTTAATGGCTCATCCTGAGCTCATCTTTGCTCCAGTTCCCTTTGCCCCTTGCTGCTGGCCTTCTGTCTTGCCAAGGAGACACCCATCTGATCTGCTGGAAACAGGACTGGCAGTAATGCTAAGGGGAAAGACAACTTTGGTCCAAACTGTTTGTCTCCTTGTTCTATCCAAGAATGCAATGAGGAATCTGCTGGGTTTTTTCTGAGAGTTTCAGTTGAAGACTCTAACAAAATTTCCTATATTTAAATGAAAAGGAGGAAAAAGAAATAAAGAAGGTTATTAAGGTATGTTATCTTCAAAACAGAGATTACCCCTGAGAGAGGTAATCCAGCTGTATGATAGAGAAAGGCAGTCATGATGTGGAAGATGTACATGCAAATTAGAAAAAAATGGTGCTTCCGGGCAATATAGATCAAGGGAACTTAAGAGCAACTGTAACTACTGGAATTTGATAGAGTGCTCCTGAGGGGCTGTACCAAGAGTCACTACCTTTGTTAACCTGAGATGTGAGGTCGTGCCCTGTGTACAATCGTTCTGGTCTTAGGGAAACTCTGGGTTTTCCTGAATCATCTTATGACCATCATGAGATTCATGTAAACGTCCCATGGCAAGTCCTGAAGAAAGAAACAGGAATGAGTCAGACATGTCAAACAGCTCTTTGCACCTCTGAATCGGCCTCTGGATTCCAGAAAACGAGACAGCCCCAATGTGTTCCCAAGCTCTTATCACAGAAAGTAATTCACAGCTTGCACAATGTGCTAAATACTGAGAAGGGCAGGAGAATTCAGAGGAGTGGTGGCTGTGCAGCTGCATGTTGCTTCTTGAAGCCTGCAATGAAAAGGCAGACTGAAGGAGCTGGGGAAAATTCTAGACCAGATTTATTTGCAGAACAGCCTTGGCCAGTTAAACAATTTGTTTGTCCTGCTAGGTGCTCAGGAGACGGTGTGGGGTTTGGATTGGTGGTGCCTGAGAGAGCTTCCCGTGCCTTCACCCAGCTACTGCAGGCCTGGTGTCCTCCGAGCCAGCAAATCCACAGCTGTGCAGCTGCCAAAAAAGTGTGGTGTCACAGGCAGTGGGGAGGCAGAGGAGAGGGAAGGGAGACGAGAAGCCAAGGAGGATGGGAGAGCAGAGGCAGTGACAGAGGCAGCTCTGCCAAGCTGTGACAGAAGGTGCAGTTTGGACTTGCTCACCCAACTGCTGCAGTGAGGCTCCCAGGCCAAAATCCCATCCTACGAGGGAGATGGGGCTGAGTCACCGAATCCATTCCTCTGCTGTTTCCTGCATCACACTGTGCAACGCCTGACAAAGTCTGCTTTGTTTGCTTTTGACTCTAGGGTTCCCATAGGGAGGCTGCTCCAGGTCCTCCCTTTCTAATCGGTGTAGTCATTTTCTGCTGCTTATTCGCAGCTGGTTTGCCCTTACACTTAAAGCTCCCCTTATCTCTCAAAGTTCTTTGCCCTGCCTGTTGATGGATGGACACACAGCAGTGATGTCCACTCTGGCTTCACTTTGCAGCTGTACAGTCTAAGCAACAGTTCAGCCTGTCTAGGAGAGCTGAGATGCACACACTGTATAGTCAGAGTCTTTCAGATGACACCTAAAAAATCCTTTGGACCTTCTGGTATCTTTCATTCAGAGTGTTTAACCAGTGTCAATCCTTCCTGAGTCCTTTTGTAGCCAAGCCTGTTCCTTGCAGCTCTCTTTGCTGGAAGGATGGGAATTTCAAGCCCACAAATCAGTAGGACTTCCATATGCTTGGGGTTGGGCATGTGCATGACTGTTTTTTTGGATCAAGATTAGACTTCTCACCACTTGACAAGATTCAGCTTGTGGTTTGTGAAGTGCTGCCAGTTTGTCTGGAATTAAAGATTTATATAAAATAGCAATTAAAAAAAGGCAATTCCCTGTTCCAGCTTTATGTGTGTACTGCATAAATTAATAGCTGGTTGGGAAACGTGAAGGACACAGTGCAACAACATTGCTTGTGTCACACCATGTGATGTGAGAACTGCTCCATGTTCCCAAAGAACTGACAACCATCTATATGCAAAACCAAGATGGGAAGGGACAAATAAAGGCGCAGAGATGCTATTTCCAGTGTCAGGAAGGGGCAGCACCTCTTGATCTCTGGATGTAGTGAGTATTCACTGCACTGCCGATGCTTTCATGCATCGTGATGCTTTATCTAGGGATAAAATGTTGTACAAACAATTACAGGGGAGCTTAAATGGTAACAATTTTTCTTGGCCTCTGTATTGCTGTTTTCCAGCCTGCAGTGACTGACACCAGATTTTATGCTTATGGATCCGCCAGAAATGTCAGGACAGGAATTCCTGGCTTGAGTCGACTGACCCCCGAGGAGTCCTGAGGGACTGACAGGACTGTGAGATGCCAAGTGCAAACGCAGAGCTGCAGTTTTTTCTCAGGCACACAGAAGCGCCGCGAGGAAGCGATGCCGCGTGCCCTTCCGCAGGGCTGGGCGCTGGGAGGAGAGGAGCAGCGCGGGTGAGCGGTGCGTGCGAGCCGGGCTGCGGCGGGCAGTGCCCGGGCAGGGCAGAGCAGCCGCGGGTCAGCCCGGCCCGGCGGGGCCCGGGGAGGAGCGGGCCGGGCCCGGCCGGTGCGCGTGTCCCGGCGCGGGGCCGGGCTAGCGCGGGAGGGCAGGGCGAGGGCGGGGCGGTTGGCGCGGCTGGCCCGGCCCGCCGGGAGGAAGGGAAGGCGAGGGGAGCGGGCTGCGCTGTTGCCCTTTTAAGCGAGCGAGCGGGCGCAGCAGGCCGGTACAAAGGGAGCTCCGCCGTGCCCCGCCGGCTGGGGCTGCCCCGGCCCCGCCATCTTCCGCCCCGCAGGCGCGGCCGGGGCCAGGGTCGGGCCGGCTGAGGCGGAGGGAGGCGGCGGCAGCGCAGGCCCGGGCCCGGAGATGAGGCCAGGATGTCGGTGTCAGGGCTCAAGGCCGAGCTGAAGTTCCTCGAGTCCATCTTCGACAAGGACCACGAGCGCTTCCGCATCGTCTCCTGGAAGCTGGACGAGCTCCACTGCCAGTTCGTGCTGCTGCCGCCGCCGCCGGGCTCCAGCCCGCAGCCGCCGCCGCCGCTCACCATCCACTGCAACATCACGGTGCGGGGGCCGCGCGGGGCGGGGAGCGCCGGGCACGGAGGGCCGGGCACGGCCCGCCCTCGCCATTGTCCGCGGGCCGCGGGGAGGGGGCGAGCCCCGCCGGTGACTCAGCACGGGGGGGCCGGGGCCGCTCCCCCGGGGCTCCGGGAGCCTCCCCGCTGCCACCCTAACAAAAGTTACAGCGGCCGGGCGGCCCCGGCCTCTCCTCCTCAGCGCCGGGGGCTCCTCCGGGGGACCCGGGCACGGGGGAAGGACGCGGGCCGGGGCCGCCGCCGCCGCTTGGGGCCCGGAGCCGCGAGGCGGAACAAAGGGCGGCCGGGCCCGGGCACAGAGCGGGCACGGAGCCCCGGGGGGAGCGGAGGGCCCCGGGCCCGGCCCGGCCCCGCGGCGGCTCGGGGGCACCGGCGGCGCTTTACCGAGTGCGCCACACGGCCTGGGGAGGGGCCCGGGGACGCCAGACTGGCCCGTGTCGCCGTCGTGGGGGTGACACAGCCCCTGCTCTGCTGCCCGAGGGCCGTCCTGTCATAGCGGGGCGTCTGAACTTGTCCGGGCTACGAGCAGCCGGCTCCCATCCAAGGGTCTGCTGCCTGCCCAGGGCTTTGGAGGTTCTCCTTTCTGTGGGTTTTTTTCCCCTTAAATTCATTTGACTTAATATTTTTTAAATGAGTAGAAGGGAAACTGAATGAAACGTTCAGCGTTGTGTGTTATGGTAACAGTCCTCTGGTTCTTTAGAAGTTTAGGGCCTAAACTTGCCAAAGGATTTGAATCTATTGGTATCTGTGACTCACGTACAGGAAAGTGCTGGAGGTTTGTTTTTGTTGGGTTAGTTGCAGTTATAAGTGAATTTAAATGCCTTATCAAGATTCAACCGAACAGTGACGTATTGAAAAACTTTGGATGAAAACATCACGTTTGTGTTTAAGGAAGATAAATTCTACTGCTACTGCTTTTTTTTGTCTTTGTATGAAAGTTTCAAACACCATGATGGTAGAAACATTCATATAAGTGTGAATGTTTCAGTACTGAAAGATGAAAATGTGTATGCAAACCAGGCAAGTCTAATAATAATCATGACCAGATTATCACTCACCTTAAAGTAACTTTATTAAATTAAAAACAAGCTGTTTAGTGGATCTTTCAGTTTTCACAGTTAACTGTTATGGGAAGTTGCTTCTGTGGTCATGGGACAGGTCTTTGTTTTACTGGATGCTTGTAAGACGTGGGTTTCTGGGGTTTTATGGTAAAATAAACAAGATGCGTTGGTGTTCTTGTTTCCAGACATGACCCATCAGATGATGGATTGTGTGACTTCCTATAAATGTTTTTTATTCAGTAGAGGGTGTTCCACTGCAGAGAAATTTGGCTTTTTGTTTCCACACAAATGATCTGTTTCATAAGTCTCTCTCTAAACAATAAAATAAAAGGTCTGATGATTGTGCACCCTCAGTTGCCAGTTGAATTTGATGGGTTATTTCTCCTTTGTCGAGTCAGGTAAGCCAGCAGTAAGACCTGAAGTTGTCGTGCCCAGGATTTGTGCTGTGGTGTTTATCTCCTTCTGAGACTGCTTTCATTGTAACTACTTTTGGTGGTAATTCTTACTGGGAAGAAATGTGCCCCGCTTGGCTGTGGGCCTTTGGCTGAGGTGTGTCTGAGCAAGCAAGGAGCCACTCGGGTCACTGTTGTCATGTTTGTGTTAATGAGGAAGCAGTGTCTGCAATCTGCTGCTACAGTCACTTGCCCCAAAGGTCAGATCTTTTTGAGGTGTACGAACTTGCAAAAAGAACAGGAAAAGTGCTGTTTGAAACCTCAGAGCTGAGACTTCTGCTTTGATGAAAGGCTGTGTCTGAGTTTCTTGAAAGTTCTGTTTACGGTTGTCTGTGAGCAGCTTGCTGCTTTCTGATGTTGGCTAATTTTTAGCTCTCTGAGGCAGGTGGCTTTTTTCCCTGTCTGATAAAAAAAAGTGGGATGTGGCAACCTGAGATACAGAGGTGGCTCCCTTGAAACAAATGGGTAGCAGATGACAGAACCAAGAGAAAGCTCATCTCTGGGCTTCTGTCCTAGTTCTTTGACACATGTTAGAACTCTGAAGTGTCACAAAAGTGATTTTTTTTTTTTTTTTTTTTTTCCCCTCTCCCCCTCCCCAGTGAATGGAGTCTCTTGACCATAACTCCTGATTGCCTCTGGATATTTTTGGGGGGTTTTATGGGTACTGTAAACTAGAAGAGCCTAAGTCTTGTTTACTGTGCTTCAGTGGCTCTGCAGGTACTGTGGGAACTAGAACTCCAAATAGCAGTAGTAGCATGCGAAGACTAGTAAGGCTATAAAGTTGTTGGTAAATATGTTTTTTTGGGGAGACTCTCTGCACCAGAAGCTGCTGTCTTAGTGTTCTGGGTTTGCAGAGCAAATATGCAATTTTAACTGTTTGCTTCGTCTAGCTGGCTTAACCCCTACAATACTGACCCGCCAGGGTATTTCCTTTACTCAGCAAAAGCATACAGTGAATTGTGTCTGGATGTTCAAGAATCCTGTTAAGGGGGAAGGGTAAGCACAGAGCTCAATCATAACTTCTTTTCTTTGTGGTTCTGTTAGTATACCTCAGTATTTTACATAAAATGACAGCTCTCTAGCAGTGTGTAGAGATGCTGAGGTTACGGGATGGAGAAGTACCTGGTAGGGAAGGAGGCTTTCAGTAGCTAAAAAGAGGTCTGATAACTAAGTTGGCTCTGATATTCCCAACAAATCTTTTTTTTTTTCTCCAGCCTAGAGAGAAGGCAGAGGGAAGAGCCAAGATTCCTCTGGAGAGGTGAGGGAGCATAAATGCTTAGCAACTGTGTAGGTCTCCACAAGTTTTCTAGACTAAAATTCACAGTTTGAGAAGTCTGCCACTGGCATTTCTCACTGAGATGATTTCCTGATTGTCTCTGTAGTATAAGTTTGTGGAAGGAACTATTTGCTATAGCATCTCAGGGATGCTGTACCTGAACACTGCTTGAAATTAAAGCAAGATACATTTTACTTGATAGCTCTTCTGTTTATAGAGTGGCAGCCAAACTTTGTCCAAGTCTGTCCTTCACTATTTCTGGTAGTGACCTGTATTAGAGCTTACATGGTTAATCAGATTATTTTAAGAGGCACTTCAGGGTGGAGTCACCCCTGTCAGAAACATTGCTGCTTATTCCTGAGAACTGTCTAATTATTGAACTTGTTCAGGCTGTGTACCTTCACATTCCCACTTTGTTATGCCAACAGCAGCGTCTCCATTTGGAGTTTTATTTCTGTTTTTCTCAGGTTTCCTTTTTAGTTAACAGCACTATTCCAGTTGATCAAGTTCAATAAACCTTGTCCTGTTCCTCATGTGTTTTGAAATAGCATCAAGCCTATGGCCTTACTTAGAGGAGTGTGTTTATTGCTCAGGGCTTTAGCTAGGTGTCCTTCAGTACAATCTCTGGTGTCGGTTTGGTACCTTATCAGACTTAGGTCATAGTATTGCAAAGGTTGTGAGAGAATTATTCTACACCGAAGTCTTTTCCTTGTTATTTCAAGGAAAGGGACTGGTTTGGATTGCTGTAAAGCATTTTGTGTTTTTTAATGTCATCTCTTCAGAGAGAAAAGAAATACTAATTTATTTTATTATTTTATTTTTATTATTTTCTTTATTTTTTTATTTATAAATACTAATATCTCTCCACCCATATGCAAAATTACTCTTGAAATATTGTATTCTCCAGTGACACTTGCAGGTAGAACGGGGGTTTGTGCCAATTCTGAGTGGGCGCAGGTTTGCCCTAAGCAGATCCAGGGCTGTGATTGCAGTGATATCCTTCATACTTCAGCAATTCAGTTCAGGTGATGTGGCTGACTCAGTAAACTCCTGCTTCTCTGCTGGAAAGATGCATCTTCTGCTTCTGCTGAAAAATACCCTGCTGCTAAATCGGAGTTGGAAGCTGCTGTGAAAGACTTGAAAAAGGTTGCTGCCTACGGATAACTGCAGTTGATGGGAGAAGACTTTGTTTTCCCTTCTAAACCAGAATGGGTGAAAAGATATTACCTGTGAAGCTTTTGACAAGTTGGGAATATACAGAGAGTGAGTGTATCGGAACCTGGGACAGTTCTTCAAAGGCATAGGATTTTCATATTGAACTCACTCCTGGCTGGTGCCTAGACAGCTGGTAACCTTTTTAAAAGGTTATTTATTTGTACACAGAACTAACCACATAATGAGTGAGGAGTTCAGTTCCAACCACGGATTCATTTTGTTTTGTACATCATTAGGCATTCTGTAGTGAGGTTGAGACCTTTGTCTCACAGCATATGGATGCCAGGACTGTATAAAAGCACATGGCTTTATCTTGATAATATGTACTTTTTAGCTAGGGTTAGATATACTTGATGATTTTTAAAAAGGCACTCACGCAACTATTATCAAACATAACATGCAGTAGAAATGGACCAGATTTAGTGTTGTTTTATTTAGCAAACCAAAATTAAGCTAACAGAAAAATAACTTGAAGAGTAATGAGGATTTTAATTTCTCTTTTTATGTCAAAACTGTAATTGGAAAAAGGAGATCTCAAAAAGGAGTAGGAGGAATCTTTTGTGTCTGGAAGACAAGACCTTTCTGACACCAGAGTCTGGTTGAGTGATGTGTGAAAGGCTGTAACTAGTACTTTAGGACTTTAAATAAGTTTCTGTCTGCCCTACAAGGTATGAAGTGCTCCTAAAATATCCTGGAAAGCCACAGTGGTGGGCTTCAAATAGAAATGCTGGCATATGTTGAGGTCTCAATGTGCAGTAAATTGTGCTCATTTCCAGTGGGTTGCTCATGTGAGTTGATGATACAGTAGCCTCAGAACTGGGATTGTTGTGGTCCTTGAAAGAATTCCCTGTGCACTTTGATAATTAAAGATGTTTTGTAGAAAATAATTACATTATTTTTACTCAGCATCCTTCCTCATGTGAGCTGTTCAGGAGGTTCTGTGTATTGATGCCTTGTTGGTATCCTCACCATGTATTGAAAATCGTGATTGTTAGCAAGAACAAAGTGTGATGGTGTCCTGTGCACTCTGTAATAGTGCTGTTTCTTGCAGATCAGAAGAGGCCACGTGCCTTGTGAGGTGGCTGAAGTTGAGTTTGCTGGATGAAGGAGCTGGCTGGCATGTAAAAATTCTCACTGAGTTCTTGTTGACCTGGACTATTTCCCAGTCTGGTTCAGCTGCACAAACAGCTGTCCCATCACAACAAGGGCACAGGAGGAGTGGGAGCTGCTGGATCCAGCAGTGCCCACAGAGCCACTGGCAGTGCCTGGGGTGGCACTGGGGACTGGGCTGTCCTGGGGGCAGTGCCTGGGGTGGCACTGGGGACTGGGCTGTCCTGGGGGCAGTGCCTGGGGTGGCACTGGGGACTGGGCTGTCCTGGGGGCAGTGCCTGGGGTGGCACCAGGCCCCTGGGCCTCTACTGTGCCTGTGTTGTTGCAGTGACAGCTGGACCAGACTTTACTGCAAGGAGTTTGTTTACCTGAAAAATCGGATTCTTTCCAGGAGTCTCCAAGAAGCAGAGATGGAGACAGTTCTCTAAATAGTATTATTATTAGGAAAGAAAAAGAGGGGGTGAAATTTCTTGATTGGAACAAATGTTTGTAGAAGTTGATTCAACAGAAGTGACTACTATTTTAGTTATGCTTCATTGTGAGCTACTGTTCAGTACTGTCAGGTTGTTTGCCTTTATGTAGTTTTGAAAGGTTGTAAATGCATGAATTCCTGGCTGGAGTATTAGGGTTTTTTTCCCTTTAAATGGTAATACTCTGTTTTTAAGAGACATGACAGTTATGATTTAGTATGTGCTCTACTATGTTTCTTCAGCTACAAACTCTGTGGAAGAAGCAAAAATGACCTTTCACCAGCTCCTAGAAGACAACTGGGAAATTAAATTACTGATTATAGTAAGAAGAAGCTATTTAACATATAGATCTTCAGTCAGTCTGCCTGTATGCAATACACTTGAAGCTAATATGATCAAAATAGTTCTCAGTTCTCTGTGGTGGGATCAAGTGTACCAGTTATTGTATGTCTGTACCAGTTATTGTATGTCTGTACCAGTTATTGTATGTTTGTACCAGTTATTGTATGTTTGTACCAGTTATTGTATGTCTGTACCAGTTATTGTATGTCTTACTGATGTCTTGCTTCCCGCTGTAATCTCTAAGCGTGGTATGAAAATAATGACCTTACATGTGGGGATTTTTCTTTATCTCTTGCTTACGAGACATGTCTGTGTACTAAGTGCTGTAGAGCAGCTAATACATGATTTCTGAAGACTTAGTATGAACTGTATTCTCCTTTCTCTCAGACCTCATAATCTTTTTCCCCCTCAGAGCAAAAGAATTCAATACAGTTGGAGATCTTGCAGCAGCTCCTGCAGTGTGTATTCAGGAAGGCAGGAGCATAAGCTCTGTTAGAACTTGTATAATGGCATTGGAAAAAAATTAGTGTTCCTGAGCAGTGGTGTTTAAGATACCACAGGCTTCCTTGAATTTTTGAAGTAGGAAATAACTGTGGTGAGAGTTGTGGTATTTAACTTATTAATAGTAAACACTGGTTGAACTCCGTGGTACTGAAATTTTGCATGTGGGGGACAAAGTTCCATCCAAATGGAGCTGACATGAAGGCCATGGCTGGGCAGCATCAGGGCAGCTGTGTGCATGGTACTGTGAGGGGAGAGCTTGGCAGCCTGCTGAGTGGTGCCTGAATGCTCTCGGGGTAAGGAGCAGCAGGACCTCTCTTGGCCATTGGTGATAGGGAGGAATCCTACCTGCAGGTGTGCCTGGAGCACAGCAAGTTTGCAAAGGGAGAAGGTGGAAAAGAGGAAGGTTGCTCTCAGAGAGGGGAAAGGGCACAGACAGAAGGGGGATGCTGAGTGATTTGAACACTTGAAAGATGTAAATTCCTGAAGGTAGAGGAAGAAGGGGAAGCCTGGATCTTCTGGGTGACAGAGGTGATATTAGACTTTGCATGCTGTGGAGTTAATGGTGATAAAGGTGAGAGCAGGTCTGCAAGGGAAGTTTGCTTTTCTTTCTGGAGTTGGCTAGAGAGGGCTGTGTCACAACTCAGTTACAACCAGTTCTGTTCTAGCCATGCTGGAAGCCATTTCTTGTTACTCTGGCTTTGTGACACTCATGTTGATGGTACCTGGCCTGTATAGTTGCAAAAGTAGGTAATTAATAACGTGTAATGATTAGAATGCATTGATAATTTGTTACAAATAACCAGACTTCTGCAGGAATTTGGGCACATCAGATTCTGTGCTGGTAGTAAAGAGAGTATTGCAGAATCAGATGTGCAAAATACCTTTCTCTCGAGCCCATGTGTGTTGTGCTCTCAGGTAAAGCACTGCCAGCTCGAGTGCAATGAAGAGACGCCCTTGTGTCTGAGGCTCCCAAGCAGCCTCTGGCAGCTGGTGAGCTGAGGGAGCAGCACACGGTGGGGTTTTTGTGAGGAGCAGGACAGCTCCATCCTATTGCACTGAGGTGCTGCAGTGGAAACCTGGCCGTGGCCTCGGGTCTATGGCCACGTTCCCAATAAAAGAGTCACTGAGGCTTCAGCAGTGCTGTGTGCTTTGCTCAGTTCTGAGTGTGCAGCATCTGTAACTTCATCTGTTGCTGTTAACACTGGCAAAGCAAACTTCCTGAGCTCCCTTAGGTTGGTCCTCCACCATAGTGCACATTTTCAGAGGCTACACGCTGCTCGAGAAGAGCTGACCTGCTATGCTGTTAGTGCAGTTCTGTGTAGCGTTAGCTGTGTTTGAGCAGCAGTTCAGGAACATTTGGTGGATTTTTAGTTTGGCTCTGGACAGAAGTGTTAAGAGTGTTCAGGTATTTTTGTGAATTTCCTTGAGTGGAGAGAATACGTGCTGCATTATGATGATGGGGACAGTAAAATGCTGCTTCACAGTGATGAACAGTAACTGCATTTTATCAGAAAAGTGTGGGGTTTTTTTCTTTCATGCTCCAAATTCATGTTTTAATTCTGTGTAGTTTTCTTACACTGGACAAGTAATCTCCTGACTTTTGCTTGGTATGGAGAGAGAATGAGGTTATGACAACTGATAAGAGAATCTGATAAACCTATTTTTCCCAGGGTTATGTGCAGTTTCATGTATGGGAATTGGCAGTTGGGACATTTTGCGTAGATTAAATAATTTGAAGAACAACGGGTTGAAAAAAGTTGACTGAAAGGACTTGACCACAAGAAATGTAAGAATTCTAACGCCACATTTGCATTCATGTTTGTGACCATTTGCAGTGGTGTTCTGTGCCTTTGCTACTTTGGTTTTGGCTTCTTATCAGGTAATGAAGTTTTGAGCAGTGAGAGGTGTGTGTACCTGGACAGAGAGATATGAAAGTAAAACACTAAATTATCTTAGATTACTTCACAAACTTCAGAATTATTGGCCTCTTGTATGTGCCTCTTTGAAAGCAGCAGTTGCTGAAGTTTTCAGGATATTTTTCTCAAAATGTTATTTTCTGTCTTGGGTGTGTAAAAAATATAAGATGTTAAAGATTCCGTAATAATTTCAAGAGAGTTCCATGGACTTGAGTTGAACTGATGAATTAGTGCAGATTACAAACTGCTTGGATTTTGGAATAATTTGTACAAAGTGAATTGCCATTGTAATACCATCCCTGTTGATGCTTCCTTAGTTCTGTGGTTGCTGCCAATGAAGATTGGCACTTACAGATGCTGCTGAATCTCTGTATTGCAAGCAGAGTTCCATGATGTGAGCTTTCACTTGATTCAGAGCCGTGCTGTGGTCGCTGTGCACTCGTGCAGAAGGGGCAGTGTCAGAGCACCTCGCCGTGCCTGTGGCACCTGACGGGACAGCAGGGCAGCAGCTTTGCTCTCACAAGGGCCTTGTGAAGGCAGAAGGGATCTCCAGAACCATTCTGTATAGTCTCAACAAACATTTCCTCTGGTTACTCTTGTGATAGCCTTCTGCAGTCTGTAGAACTTGTTTGCACAGAGAACAGTATTTTTGTTTGGCACAATTTGTGGTTGCAGAGTGAATTTTGCCGCCATCTGTAGAGTTGTGGTTTGTTATGGTCTTTCTGCTCCATGAGGCACATACCTTTGACCCTCCCTTCTCTAGCACACTGTGTTTAATAACATGAGCAATTCTAAAACAAGGTGCTCTGCTGCACTTGCCTGGTTCCCTGGAGAGTGTGTGGGAGAGGCAGACTGACCCTGTGAGCTGTGCTGCTTTAATGTGCTCCTGGAGGTGTTGGCTCTGCAGTGCTGAGCGTTTAGCAGAGCTGACACGGAACAGCATTAGGGGTTCTTTCACCTTCTGCCTCTAAAGGTGCAAGGTGATTCAGCTCTTGCAATCCCAGAGATCCTGCTGAAGCATGCTGCTTCACCTGGGATTGTCGTGTATAGGCTGGAGCTGTCAATACAGCCATTGAACTTGAGAGCAGACTTGCAGTAATTCTGGGTGTTGTAGAGGCAGATGTGTGTTTCAGCCAGCTGAACTTGGTGCCTTACCAAGCACAGGACTTGTTTTAAGTGTTCTCACTGAACTGAGCCTGTCAGGCTTTAGGGAGGAGGGAAGAAAAGTAAAGCTATACAAGCTTGCCTTTGGGCAGGTTACTACTAGCATGTTATATACAATTTTAAAATTAAAGAGGAAAAGCAAGTTAAAGTTTTCCTCTTGATTGGTAGTGATGTTTGAATTTGAATTTGCTGCCTTGCTACCACAAATACTAAATTTCATTTTAAGCCCCCCATTGCAAATACCTTTCTTATCTTTTAGAAATTTGGATCACTGACATATTAGATTATTTAAGAAATGACAAATTTTCATATCTAAGTGCTAATGTTAGAGTAATGTTCAATAACCTGATCTATACATAACAGCAAATGGTGATGTCTGAATGTTTGAAAATAAAAATTTGAGGGGTTTAAGTAACTGGAGGTTTCTGGGAAACAGTTTGATTTGGATTACTTTCAATGAAAGTGATTCTTTGTGCTTTCTTCTTTATTCTAATGTGTTGGTTGAGAGGGCAGATGACAATCTGCTGGCTTTTAAAGGTTCTTAAGCCTGTAGATTTCAGTGGCACTTGAGCTGCTAGGGGTAGAAAATGCTTACTGCTTCTTAAGCTGCCTTTGGAAAATTTGGCCTCTAATAATGGGAAACAATCTGTCAGTTGTGTAATCACAACTAATGCTATTTTAAGTAGCTGTAAATACTAGTGTTTTATGGTCACCAAGCTAAACTTTAGCTTTAAGAATATCTTCCTAAACTCTGATATTTTTGTTAATATTAACTCTGTGGGTTTTTTCCTCTAAAGGCAGTTTGATACAGGTGGAAAAATAAGTGGTGTATGATTAACTAACAATTGCAAATAATGTGTACTAAAATGTAGCTAATTGTTGTTTATTCTTCAGTATTTATTGATTGTTCATGTAGGATGTATAAGTGACCTTTAAAAAAAAAATCTGATTCTCCTGTTTAATTAAATGGACAAAGTTGGAAAGCCATCTGTGATTTGAAATCAATTATTTGGCATGTGTTTATAGCTGCAAATGTATTCAGCTTGAGAAGATTGTATTAGCCCTCTGGGATGTCTTGTCCCATTAGGATTTACTTCATTACCAAGATTTGGGTGAGCAAGAATGGTCTCTTTCCAGCCTTCTCAGAGTCTCTAAGCTGGTTAAAAGACCTGGGAGTTTGGTGTTCTGCTCTTTGTAAGTAAAGGAGGATGAAGAAAAATTTTGGGACGGAGAAGATGAATATTAGGACTCTTAGGAAAATTAGCTAAGTTTTAGTTGTACCTGGTATAAAAAGAACAGAACTGTCTATGATGGGGATTTTGTGAAAACTAACAAACAGAAAAGAAATAAAACTGGTTGAAATTTGTTGAGACAGTATGCTAAGGATTTTTAAAAGAAACCACCCCCACACTTTTTCCATCTAGTATGATTGGGAAATTACAGAAAATTAAGAACTGTCACCATGTCATTGTGATTTTAAATCATAATGCAGTAGCCATGTGTTTAAATGTGTTTTCCTACCATTTAGCTGTGATAAAATGGCTCAGTTGTGTACAGGGAGAGATAATTACTCTTTTGCCTTGTAGCAAACTGCAGGTACAGGTTCTTCTAATGTTAAGAGTGAGAGCAAGATGTTTTGATTTAGCAGCATCACAATTCTAACAGTATTGTAGTAATTTAGAAATGTCTCGTTTCAAAGTCTCATACTAGTGTCAAAATTGTGTCACTGTAGCTTTAGAAAGCAGGATAAAGATTATATAACATTGCAAGGAAACGGCCTTATTGTTAAGGATGAGAAAGCTTAGATAAGGTATACTTAGATGACAGATCCTGCCCGGGAAAAGCTGTCTTAATGTGTGTGTTCCTGGAATCTTGTGTCACATTTTGCTGGTGCTTTTTTTTTTTTTTTTCCTTTGGTAAGCAAAATTGTTAGTAAAATGTAAGTAGAGCTCTTACAGAGGATGCAGTGGAATGTCTGAACAGTGAGATCCCACGTGTATTCTTGTAACATGCTGTGGTTTTCCTAAATGATTTTGATCAGTTTTGAAATTGTTCCCATGGCAGGAGTGCAGGGCTTTATTGTCTTTGTGTTTGGTGTGTTTATTAGCGGGCTAAATTCTTTCGCCGCATTCTGTCACAGAAGCGTTTGTGTTGACAAAGCTCCCGGTCTGTCCCGGTGCTGATACAAAGAGTCTCTAGAAGTGATGATGCCATCAATTGTAATTGTATCTGTGCTGCTGTAAACATCCTGCCTTTGTGCTGCCCCGCGCAGGCGAGGTGCGATGGCCCTGCTGGCCCTGTCCCTGGCCCTGCTGTCCTGTCCCTGGCCCTGCTGTCCTGTCCCTCGGGATGAGCTGCTGCCTTTGCTCGTGGAGAGCAGCAGAAAAGCAGCAGTTACATAAAACATCTCCAATACTGAATATGGTGATGGCTGTGCAGCTGAGAGAGATCAGACAAAGTCACTGCCTGACAGCTCCCTGGTGAAAGGCCCACAGTAATAGGGCTTTTTAGCCACTGACAATTAGTAGTAAAATAACTGCTATTTTAGGGTTTCTCTCGTGCAGTGTTGTCTTTGAGAAGCCTGTGCTCCTTACACAACACAGCAGCTCAAATCCACCTCTTATCTCTACAGCATGCAGATACAGAAAAAAAAAGCTGACTTAATTCTCTCAATGGAATTAGCTCATGTGAAGTTCAGTTGTTTGACCTTACAAACCACAAGCATAGCTTTAAGTTGCCTGTTGTGGTTATTACAAACTCACGAGCCTTTTTATATCTCAAGTTCAGAATGTTTGAAGCTCATGTGTGAATTCTGTATTTCAAAATACAGTGACTCATATCCGCGTGGAAATCAGCTGTTCCAAAAATATGGATTACTTACAGATCTAAAGAAACTTAATGCCATTTGTGTTTTTAAATTAAATGAATAAATTTATTGGTAAGTCTGAAGAATTAAGAAGCATCGCAACAAAATGGAAGTTTGATTGAATTTGTATTTTAATATTATGCATCTGTTGTGAAAAAGTCGGAATGTGCAATTAAACAGTCATATTCCAAAAATCTAAAATTTGAAGTATTTTCTGATAGAGCTGAGTAAATATGCTTGCAGTGTTAAAGAAGAGCCTTTCTGAGAAGTGCAGTCTTCCATTCATGTTTCAAAAGCGAGATCAGACTAAAAATGTGAATAATTAGTAATTTTTAGGACACAGTCATTCATATGTGCTATACACTAACAGTCCAGGCAGTGTCGAGTCCTTGTACGTTTTCTCACCTGCAGGAGGGCTGGTTTTCAGGGCACGAAATGGAGTGAGTGCAAACCATGAGTAAGGAGTGTCCTTCAGAGCAGGAGGCAGCAGCCCCTGCAATGGGTTTAAACTCATGCTGGGAGTGCTCGATCATCAGGTCTGCACTGGCAGTCATGGCCCTGGCTGACGACAGGCCTGCTGCAAGTGTTTTGGAGGAGATATTTATACAGGCCCCCGACTGGAATAGATACTGCTCTCAGTAAGCAATGTCCTACTGTGGGGTTGTTCCTTAAGTTCTTCAGGTGGAAAAAGGAGAAAGAAAATTGTCAGAAAAAAGGAATATAGAAAGTGAAGAGCTGAGTTGCACTCTCTAAGCAGTCTTCAGATTCCAGATATGATTTAGAAGAGAGGACTAGCAGGTGTTTGTCTTCTATAAATCATTGCTGTTAATAAACTTGTATAGGTTTGGACTAACAGAATTTTAAAAATGCTTAATTAAAAAAAAACCAACCCAAAAATACCTGTTAGCAGAATGGTGCATGCGTGCACAGTCCAAATGTGACTGTATCTGGAGAATATTTTTACTCTGTTGAGTCTGAGGATTTTAAGGAACAGATGGCTTGGTGAATCTTGGAAGGGATTTTGCTTGCTCTTTGTTATTTCTTGATGGGAATGTTGGTGTAATCCAGTCATGGTAGTAGTGTTTACCCTACTGCCTTTCCCTTAACTTCATGAGCTGGACAGAGGAGTTTGGGTCTGGGTCAAACAAGTCTTCAGGCAGTGGGGCCACAGTTCTGAGAGACTCCCTGGAGCTGTTCCCCCTGCACACCCAGATCAGTGTGCAGTGGGAAAGGCTCGAGGTGAGCAGATTGCACCAGTGCAGAAGACTTCACAAGTAGGTTGCATGTTATTAAAAATGAGTGAGATGTTATCAGTACAAAACCTGAAATACCATTAGTGAAGTTTAGCTCCTAAAAATAACAGTTTAGAAACCCAGTGGCAAAGGGGAGTTTGGCCTTGTTTCTCCCACAGAGATCATGGTTCATCTATTAAGTGAAACTGAGGAGAAAATACACACAAGTATTGTGTTCTGTAAAGGAAGAAAGTGATCACACCACATCTGTGAGCCTGAATTAGCTATAAATCTTGGTGAGCTGAGCACTGGACTTTCTTGACAGATACTTGAGATGCAGGCCTTAGTTAATCAAGAATAGATATTCCAAAGTCTCTGCTTTGTGTATAGTGTGCTTTGAAGTGAAGATGAAAGATGTGAACAAGTTGTCTTTTCATAATGATATTGGGAATATAATGTGTTCCTTTAAGGACTTTTTAGCTGTGATTTAGAAGAAAAATGTATATAAACTTGAGGGGATTGAACTTGTTAAAAAATAAGTTTATGCAAAGGCTTCATTTTACAGGTAGGAATTTTAGACCTCTCTATGTAGAGCTCCTCTCAGTATGGTGTCAGTCTGTTTTGCCCAAACTGATGTCCTTTAGTCACTTGGCTGCTTTTATGGGGTTCAACACTTCAGTCTGAAGGTCAGTTAGGAAATACACTTTATTAAAAGCCAGTTCTGACATGCTTGTATTTTTCTCCAGTTTTCAAACCTTGTCTGTTAAGTGTTGAAGAATGAAGCATAATTTATTGTCTCTGGAATGAGAAAGAGATGGATTTTTTTTCTCTTTTCAACTGCAGTGAGGGTAATGAATGAAAATTCCCTTGTTATTTTGTTAGACCTGGGGATATGAAGATAATATCTGGGTGATAAAACTGAGGTTCAGCAATTTGTCCTCAGCTACTAAAATTTAATTGAATGGTTGAGAAGTGGTGAATGCCTTAAATAACTAAACCAAAACAAGTAAAATCACACACATCAAGGATATGAAGGGACACTTACAGTTGAGTTGGAAGCTGCATGGTTTCCTCCATCCTCACAATGTTACCAAACCTGTGTGATGAGAAAATTGGAATTGGTTTTTGAAATGTCTGAGCAAGAGCTAAGGGATTTCTGTTTACCTTTCTGTAGCAGGGGTCTGTCAAGCAGACATTTTAAAATTTCTCCCTCCTGTTCCAGCTGCCCCCAAGGTTTTAAACATTTCAGCATTGTTCCTTATGTATATCTATCATCTGAGAAAGACAAAAATAGGTTGAAATACTAGAAGAACCAGTTGTCTGGATTTCTTTCAACTTCTTTTGCATTGCTGAAAAATGTGGTGTTAAAAGCTTCTGTGTTACCTGACCTAGAGTAAGATAAAAGGTGATGTTAATACTGTGTCTGGAAATTTTGGGACTAAATTATTTTTAAAAGCTTTGGGATTTTTTGTTTATTTTTTGGGTCTTGTGTTTTTTTTTTTTTTTTAACAGGAATCTTACCCCTCTTCATCACCAATATGGTTTGTAGAATCAGATGACCCAAACCTGACTTCAGTCTTAGAGCGTTTAGAAGATATTAAGAAGAGCAATACTCTGGTGAGTGAAGTATTTTGGTTATTTTGGGCATTTCCTGGGGCTTGAGTGTTTACTTGGCTTTGCCACATTAATGAGCAGGTCAAGTAGCTCAGTTTTGGGGTTATTTGGGGGATTTTATAAACACAACTTTCTCTTCCAAAAAAACTTATGAGCCAAAAGGAATCTAAAATATTAGAGGCAAGAAGGAAAAGATAACTTCTATTAGAGAGTAAGCATTTAAGTAAAGTTTCAGCCCCAGTAATTACAGTGTAAAGTTTTCCGAAAATAATTAAACAGTGAAGTGGATGAAAATGTTAAAACTACTGAATAAAACAGCTGTTGTAGAGTTTTCTTTGCATAGAAATCAATTACAGAAGCAAAACTTTGTACTCTTGAAGAATGCATGTTCTCCTAAACATTCCTATAATACAAAGAATTGTTGGTTTCAGTAAAGGAAACGACTTGATAGCTTCTGGTTCATCAGAATGTTCCTTAGGTATTGATACATTTGAGCAGTGTTGTGACTTTGGACAGTTGCTACTTAAAGGAAATCTTTAAATACAGATTCTAATGGTAATTTTGTCTTTCAGAAAACTCAAGCATTATGTCTTACCTAAATGCCCTTTTCATGTAGTGATGGGAGCTCAGGGGAAAGCCACCTGAATATAAAAATTAACTTCCCATTCTATGTAGGAAACTGTTCTTGAATAGTGCTTGGAAATAAGTTTCAGTACAAATGCAGTTTGTGCCACAACGAGGAGTATTGCAGCATGCTGACACTCAGGTGATCTTTATTAATAGATATTAACATTTTGTTTTTATTTTGGTGGACATGAATGTGATGCGTACTAAACAAATCAGTCTGCAGAATACTGCTTATTGCATAGGTTATGTGCTTACTGTTTTTCTGGTTTGGGAAAATTTGGGAATGTTCTTTCTTAGGAAAGCCCAGTACTTGTTATATTTACTGGGATAATGTTAATCTAGGATGCCCAACCTTAAACAAGAATGTACAAGTGTCTTTTTCTGAAGATAGTTTAGGATGCATTTGACTTCTAGCAGAAATAATTAGGAAACTAATAAAAGTGAGAGTCTTTGTGGGCCTTGCCATAATTAAAAACAATAGTAGAGGAACATGTGTGTTTTCATGTATTTTGTTGGAGCTGATTGCACAGCATGTGCATCTCTGTATTTTCTACTTCAACTTAAAGTTTAGACTAAACTACATTCAGAAGAGTGTTACAAATCTTAGTCTTTTAAGTTTTGCCTAGAAAGACACGGAAAGGGACAGTAGCAGAAAATCTGGCCAAATGAACTTCTTGCTTAAAGACACTTTTCAGAAGGTTGTGCAGCTTGCAGCTGGTGTGGCTGATAGTCAGCCCAAAGGTTCTGAACAAGATAGTTCCTGTGTGCAACTGCCTGCACAGGGTGGAAAGCTTTGCTGTAAACATGCATGGGACTGGCTGTGCTGAATTGCATATGCACACAGCCTGCTTATGGAGCTGGCAAGAAAACAGCTTCTGCTATCAAGATCGTACTTGCCCATGTAAAAGCTGCTGGATTGATGTAATAGACACCTGTGATGGCCCATTGGTTTCTCAGGAATCCACCCTGCATCGTGCTGTGCCAAGGTGAAGGCAGATGGGAGTGGCTGAGGAGACAAATACTTGCACTTCAAAATCTGACTTCTTTTTTTGCTCCAAAGACATGACTTATGGCATTTTGATTGGGTCTCTTTCTCCATACAACTCTTCCCCATGGAACTCCCTCCCTTTCAGTGGTGTGGAGCAGCTCACACAGACTTGTTGCAGCAGAGTAGGAAGGGATAGGGGACTACCTGTAAAAAGTCAAAGGCTTCCATTTTATCAGTCTCATAAAAATTCACTTTGTTTAATTTAGAATAATCTAGACTGTTTCAAGCCAGCTTTCATTTAATTTACTGGAGGTGAAGGATCATTTGTGCCATGTTGCTCTAAACTCAAAGTTACTGGAGCAGTCAAATTTTGAGTGGGAAAAGGCATTGGACTCTTCCAGGAGCTCAGCTGTGCTGAAAGCTCTGCTAGCACATGTACCCTGGTTTAGCCTTTGGTATTCCACTGCCCTTTCTACCTGCTGTGTAACGTGGAACAGGTGTCAGCTGTTGGGAAACTGAAGAACATGCTCTTCAGGCATAAATGTTTGACATGTGGAAGCCTTGTCATTTGACATGGTGAGAGGAAAACTGGTGTATGATGTTGAAATCATACACGTGTTTCCTGGAAAATCTTCTGTGGGTCTGGAGCGGTGTTAGTTACCTTGCACCAGCATGCTGCTTTTGCTATGAAAATTTGTCAAAGCACTAAAAACCTTGAAAGGTTATTAAGAATGTGGTCAGCATAGATAGCATCAGGTTTGGACGGCTTAGCTGCTTGGTTGTCAATGGTGAACAAGTTTCAGTCAGCCCATGAAGAGGCTACAGAGTTCTTTCAGCCCCTGGTGTCTCCTGAATTTCCTTCTGAAAAATCATCCACACTTTAGACTTCCTAAGTGTGAAACTGCCATCTGCCTTCTAGTGGCTGTGCTATGCAAAAGAGAAACCTTACTGTGATTCCCTTGCTCTGTTTAATGTGATGGAAGTTACATGATGCAAGTCTGAAGCCTCAAACTGTACTTCATGAGATGTTAAGTATAACTCTATGCTATTTGGAGGATGGCTTTTTAAAGAGAATAGGGAAATGGGCTTAAATTCAGAGAGGCAGTTGAATTCTCACATTCTAGACTTTAAACTTGCATGGAAGATGTCAAAAGTACACAACTCCTGGCATCAGTATGTGTACAGCTTGGATAAGCTGCTGTCTTGAAGCACACTGCTTCTGTGTTAATATTTTCAATTAAGTCCCGTATGGAGGCATTTCAGGGAAGAATGTTGTCTCTTGCAAGCTCCCAGTGTGGCAGCAGCTGTTTCTGTACTGGGAGTTTTGGAGACAAAGTGCAGCCATCAGCCTTGCTTTACTCTGAAGTGCCCGAGGCTGCTGGTGTGGGGGAGGCCAGGCCAGGTACTGGCACTGGGACCTGATGGCCAAGGAGTGGCCACACTCCAAGGGACAGTTGCTGCTTTCCTCTGCTTCCATTTGTATCTTCTTCAGCACTTTCCCTGTGGTAGGCTAAGATTTATTGATGCATTTATTTTCATATAGATATTGTGGGTGTAGGTAAAGACACATAGAATAATTAAGTGTTTCTATGCTTAAACTGTACTTCCTAAATTCGTTTTTCTTGGTGATCTGGAAACAGGGTGTTTCCCAGTGAACCCAGCAGGATATTAATATCATCAAAGGTATCCTAAAATCGTTAATGCTTTCATACTGCATTAGGAAGATCTCTTCATACATAAAAAAAGCCTCCTAATGTAGGCTGAGTTTCAGAAAGAATTGTTCTAAACTGTTTTTGGATGTGCAGAATATTAAGATAGGAAGCAAAATTCCAAGAGGTGTTTGTGTTCTGAACCAGCATTGTGGTGTCCAAAAGAACTACCAACTTCTCAGAACTCCTGAAGCATTAAAAATATGTATTCTAATGGTATAATTTTTGTTATTTTGATATTAATTGTAATCAATATAACCAATTTATTAATTGTGGTATTTGGTCACTTGAGGGTTTCCCCTCTGCAGGCTGTTCACATTGCTCCTTTACCCTGAGGGTTGTGTGTTCTGGGTGCTGTTTGCTTTGTGCTTTGGGCAGTTTGTATGCCAGGGAAGCTCCTGCTCTACTGACACCTCACTTCTCTCCAGTGGCCTCCCAAGTGTGTGTGTTAAGTGTTCATTTTACATTAGTCAAGCCTGTGAAGTTACTCTGGAAATAAATTTAAATTATTAATACATGACAGAAATCTGCTCTCCCTTTTGATAGTCTGTTCATGTACATACCAACACATACCAAATCATGCCAGGCCCTGCTTAGAGCACAGGGCTGGATCAGATGTCTTCCAGATGTGCCTTTCAAATTATCCTGTGATTTTTCATACAGATGAGCAGAGGATAAGGGATAACAGTTATGGTGATCCATGGCAGAAAGATCAATGGTATTAAATTAATTCCTTTGGAGGAAAAAATGTAGCAATAAGGAAGAAGGGTTGTACAGACAGGATCAGCTTCTTGCTCTGCCACCACCTTTGCAAATTATGGACACTGATTTAAAATAAAGCAGCTGATCTATAAAAATGAACTGCAGCATGAGTTGCATGAAGCTAACCCTGAAGTGTAGAGTCCTGCCAAGGAAGGGGATCCCTGCTCTCAGGAGGTCTCTGCTCCCCCTTCATGATGAAATGGTGCCTGTGTGCTGAAGCACAGCAGGAATTGGTGTGGCACAAAGCTGAGAAGCTGCCACAGAGCAGTGTGACCTCTGGGCCAGTGGAAGTGAGGAGGTGAAAAGCTGGGGGAGGCCCTGGTCAGGCACAGCTGCTGTGGCTGGGCCCAGGCTGTACCAGCTCCTCCTTGTTCTGAGGGTGCTCCTGTTCCTGGCTTGTGGTCCTGTGCTCGGCAGCAAGAGAACTTTCAGTGTCTCTGGCTGCAAAAATCTCTTCTGAATTTCAGTTCAGCTGGCAGGACATTTTGTAGGGAGGAGGGGGAGTGAAGGAAGCAGTTCTTAGCTCTGCAGCCCTTACTGTCTTTATCAAGACACATCTAATACTGTGTTCATCTGCTTTTCCAAGGCCAGTGCTCACTGACCAGCCCAGTGCCAATGGTGGCAGTCTTCCCTCACTGCTCAGATTTATTCTTGTATGATTCACAGAAGATGTAAACAAATTATTGGGTCTGTGAGAAAAATTACAGCTCCTGGAATTGTATGGTTTATACTCCAGCTCTCCATGAGGCAATGCTTGTGCAGAGAAAAAGTTTCTCAATAAAATGTGTAGCAGTGCAACTTTAAGTGTCTTGCACGTGCTGGAAATAATAATTCTAAGGCCTGTGATTCTATGTGGCAGCTAACTTTTTGATTGATTAACCTGATTCCTGTCTGCTAAAAGTTTTCCTGATGTTCTGGGTACCCAGGCAGCTTCAAACAAGAGTAGAGTATTGAGGAGAAATGTGATTGTTACAGAAGGATTTTTGCCAAAACCTGTCGTGTCTCATGTACATACTCCTAAGAAATGTGGTGCTGGTACCCCAGTCCTTTGGGTGATAGCTGCTTTATTTTTGAGTTAGGTTGATTATCTGCTTTATTTTTGAGTTAGGTTGACTATCATGAGTGCTGCAGAAACAGCAGACATGGTGTGATAGTGCTGTAATGCAGGCTGGTTTCTCAGTTCACGGCCTCAGATGGATAAATAACATTCCTGTTAGGCACAGTGTGGGATTCTGCTGTAGAAGGGAAAAGCACTGAGGCTTTCAGATAGCACGAGGGCAACATTTGCTCATCGCTGCTGGTGATCTGGGCTTGGAAATGAGCTCTTAACCCTGGAGAGACCGAATCTTTCACTTGCAGTGAGGTAAGGTGAGAGCATTTAAACTGGCCAATAGCAAGGTTTAGATGTGTATTTTGGAGTGTGTGTGCAGAAGTGACTGCATTGCACGCTGCCCTCGACAAGTGGCAAGACAAATTCTCCTTGGTATCGGGAAGAAAAGTCCATAAATGGAAGTATTATTTTTCAAGCTTCATCTAGGGTATTATTTTGCAAATAATGAGATCTTGACCCTTTTACAAATGGATTTTGCAGCCCTTTTTCTGTTTTCCTGACATAGATGTGCAAAGACCTTGGGAAGTTAGGAAATGCAGTAGTACAGTCTTTTATGTCTTGGCCTTAACTGGGGATCTGAGACTGCCTAGAGAAAGTTAACAGCTGTGGAAATCAGTTAGTGTGGTGATCAAAAAGCAAACAATGTTTGTTTCTGCAGAAGTAAGTTTTTTTTTTTTTTCTGGCTTGCATTAGTGAGTGTGAGGTGTTGCATAGTTTGGAGTTGACAGAGCAGGGTCAGTGGAACGCTGCAGGTTGGAAACACAAGTCAGAGATAGTAACAGATTGTGCCTCGCCCTGACACAAGATACAGCAAGCAGAGTGCCTGGGCTCCAGCTCAGAGCCTGCCTGGCTCCTGGGACTTGGACAGGGTTTGTCTGGCTTCTGCTGCCTCGCTGGTGTGCCCTGCAGAGGAATTCAGGATATGGAAAACCAGACTGTTCCTCCTTGGTTTTTTGAAGACATGGTTATTTAGGCTGGGAAATGGGAATGGACCATTTTGTCTCATGGAATGTGACCATTTGCTTGTTCTGCAGTGATTGGTGGCTCAGACACCTGTGTTTGGAACAGATGATGCTGTCAGGGCAAATTAGTTTTCTGCTCATGGCTTTCTTCTTAGACATAGGAGGATGAATGGGAGCCATCATGAACTTGCCATGTCCTTGAGTTTCTATTGTGGGGACTTTGCTACAGAGATTACAGAGGAAATTTTATTCCAGCCTGAGCAGATTTAAAAGCTGTACACTGGCTTTAAATTCAGTATCAATGTGTGAAGAAAACTCAAAATATATTGCTCTGTACTTTGGTTTAAATAAACACATCCATGTTTTCTTGCTTTTTATAGCTTCTTCAGCAGCTGAAGCGATTAATATGTGACCTCTGCAGATTATATAATCTTCCTCAGCACCCAGATGTTGAAATGTTAGATCAGCCATTGCCAGCTGGACAGGTAAATTAAAAAGCTGTGGACACCTTCTTATGCCAATAAAGGAGTTGTTTTTTCAGCTCCAAGAAACAAGATAATGGGAATGATTAAACCTTGTGTAAGCCAGAACTGAGATATGAAGCACTTTTGCATTATGGTTTCCTTCAATCTGAATTTTGTTTGCAAAATAATCCATTTAATAATGGTGTGGTAGTATTACACAATTCCCTTTGAAGTTTCTGTATCACTGAAAGGTGTGTATGTGATACCAGTGCTGTCAATTTTAATTCCCTCCTAAACACTGTTCAAGCCAATCTCTGTGCACTTGGAGTGCTTCCCAAACTTACTTTTTCTGAAATGTTTGGCTCTTTGTTGAAGAGTATGTGTTTTACAGTGTGCACTTGGATGAACTACTGTTGATGTTTTCCTTCTTCAGTCCCTTGCAGAGACATGGGATATCAAGGCCATATGTTACTTTGGGTAGGGAGGTGCCTTGTTTACTTCTTGTGCTCTTGAAAAATTCAGAATCGTGAAGGCCTGTGAGGTGTTCTTCTTAACCAAAATGTTTTGTATTGTGCTGAAAACAGAATTGGTAACCAACAGTAACTGTTGTTTTTGTATGTTTAATAAGGTGATGGGACCTTCTTTTGCTTGTACACATTAAGATGACATGATTACTAAAAAACTCCTGTAGTGTAACAGATGGCTTTCCTGTGGTGACAGTACTATAGTAATGACAAATAACTTGTTTAATTTTTGGGCATGACCCAATGGTAATCCTATAGGTCTTTGAGTCACCCACTCAGCAGTGCAGCTGTAGGGCCATGGGCTGTGCTGTTAGGGTGTAGCTTTGGGAAGGGTCTCACATGTGCTGTGAAACTCAAAAACAAACTCGTGGAAGGTTTCTTAGGCAGAAATGTCAAGAGTTTCAAGTTAAATAAAAGAGCCCTTAGTCACTCTGACCAGTGATTCGTCTGGTCCCATATCTTGTCTGGAGCAGTCATTCCTTCTTTGCTAAAGGAGGAGTAAGCAGAGGACAAGCATATCAGAATGCTCCTGAGGATTTCTGCAGCTCAGACTTCTGAGCTTGGAGTGGTATCCTGAAATAGAAAGTCATAGAAAGGAACTCAATGCATTGTTTTGATATTTCCTCAAACAGTCTAATAGCAATGGCTACATGATGACAGGAGTGGCTGCATAGAAGTGCTAGGTAGTGAGAAAAAGAATCCATTAAGTTTTAGAGGTCTAAAGTTCATGGGGTTTTTTCTTTCTAGGGGTGTAGTATGTAGATGGATTCTAGTCAGAGCCATGATCTGATCTCATGGTTAAGAGATTGTGGGTTGTGACCCACTTGATGTGTTTGTTGCATTTGTCATTACTCAGAAAAGGATGTTCCTTATCTAAATCTAAAGTTTCTGCTTACAAATTTATTGGAATTAATTGTGACCTCTTTATTTTTGCTTCATGCAAGTCTCTTCACTGTCATACTCCAGGAAAGCATCTTTATGCATCTTACCCTTATCTGCAAAGGACTGAAGTTTAACATGTAACTTCTGCATTTACTGCTTCTCTTTTCTTGCTGATTTTGAAAGCAAGAAGCATATGCAGAATTTATGCAGAGTCTTCATTGTTGTGTTGCAGAATGGAACAACAGAGGAAGTTACATCAGAGGAAGAGGAAGAAGAAGATATGGGTGAAGTATGTCTATATATGAGATTGTTGTCCTGATCTAGGAGAATTTTGGCATTTTGCTCAGCAATGTCTGGCTAATAATTAACCAAACTGTAAAATGTAACCTTGCTGGAGTTCAACAGAAAAGATACTTAAAATTGGGATGTTTATCTAAATGTCAGCTTTCCCTTCAACCACAAAACTAGTGAAATTTTCTTCTTAAACCTAGATCTCAGCTGTGAGGTACTTGGATACAGAGAATTGGACATCTGTTTGTGCTTTAGTCAAACAATACATAACATTGTGTGCCAAATCAGTAAGTTTTTGCATTGTTAACTCCTATTTCAAGCAGCATGTGAACTGGCTCTGATACAGTTGGAAGTGCCTCCCAAATTGAAGCAGACTAAGAGCAAATCAGTTTGCTGACTCATTAAATGGGTGAGCCTGTTTTTGACTGTAATAAATTGAAGGAAATGGAAGGACATCGAAACAGACACACTGAACTTTTATGTCCATGTCTGGCAACATGGTGCTCTCTTTAATGAGCTTTTGAGTGGTGAGAATCACCCTTTTTGCTTGCTGCTGCTACATGTTAGAATAGCTCCAAGATGCTTGCTTTATAGATTGCCTTATTAGAGTAGAACTGTTCTGACTACTTCAGGTTTTGATTTGTAATGAAGGTGTAGTGAGAATGACCAGCTCTCTCTGAGTAAATGATCTTCCTATAGAAAAGATCTGAATGTTACCAAGTTCTTTAATTTGAAGAGCCTTTCTTACACCATGTTTAGCCTGGTCCAGACTACGTTTGCTGGAGCTGGTGTTCCTGTGAAGGTGGTGTGTCCCATGTCCTGCTGCCACAGGGCTCTGCTTGCTTGCAGACTGCTGGAGTAGCCTTTTGCATTCTGTTTGGGTTACTTTGTGCAAAAAAGAAATCGTCTGCCGTATTATTTATGTCAGGGACATCGTGTGTGGCAGTGATATCTGCAAGGTGTAATCTAGTGCCAGTTCTGAATGGAGAAGCACTTTACAGTTCCTTGGCTCTATCATTGGAGAAACAGGAGCATTTTAAAGAATACTCAGGCTAAAGTCTGTTACAGCTGAAGGAAACAGTGTTGTCAGATGCACCAGGAGTGTTTCTTACTACCTGGGGCATCCTTGCATTGGAGTTTGCCATGCAAGCAGATGGTGCACAGAGAGCAGCGCCAGGTGTGGCAGAGCTCTGCACATTGGGGTCTATCTGCTAGTTGTGTGACCAGAGCCTGCTGCTGTGGCTGCTGCAGTGCTTCCTTTTTCATGTCAAGGTGTTTACATCCTTCCCCTCCTCTCCACAGCCAGCCTTTGAATCACCTTCAGGCAGTTGTCTGAAGCTCAGAGTGCTCTCCTGCAGCAAGATAACCCCATCTCAGGATACAGAGTGGAGGGGTTTTAGTGCCTTGGTCTAGGATGTAGAACTGAAGTGTTGGCTTGTGTGATCAGAATGCTTGACCACAGAATTTTGTCTTGTGTCCTGATTCCAAAATTTCTGCATCTAATCTTTAGCTGAAATGTTAACCTTGAATAAAGTACACATAGTTTTCTAACATTCCACTTTCTTGGAGGGTTGCTGTAGCCCTGCCAGATATGTTAATCACTGCTTGCCAGAAGTGTAGTATAGCTAGGATTCTAATTGCAAAAGAATCTGCTTTTAGAAACATCTTGGAGCCACCCTAACTTTGGGTACTTTTGGATTCTCTAGTCCTGTTTGCTACCTACTTCAGTGGACTAATTCTCTACAATGCTGTCTTCTTACAGAGGTTGTGCTTGTTTCTGTGACCACAAACACGTTGTGAATTTGGGTTTAATTTGTATTATGAAGGCTCCCTGTACTTCCAGTGGATAGTGTTAGCTGAGAGTGAAGTTAGTACAAAATAGAAATGGTATCCAACAAATCCATAGTGCTGTGCAGTGTGTGACTGTATCCCAAATGCCCTTGGAGAGGGTTTCATTGAAGGAAGAGCATAGTACAGTTATTTACAATTAACTTTCCTCTCTCCTGTAGGACATTGAAGATCTGGATCACTATGATATGAAGGAGGAGGAACCAGTTGATGGCAAGAAATCTGAGGATGAAGGCATTGAAAAAGAGAACCTTGCAATCTTAGAAAAAATCAGAAAAAATCAAAGGCAAGATCACTTAAATGTGAGTTAATTATTCCATGCTTCTTCTTTGCAGTACTTCTGACTCTAAAATCGAGATGGTTTTCAGCCAAGAAAGCCCACTGCTATGCACCTGGACATAAACTAACCTGTAGCCTACTGTTTAACTGCTTATCTCATTTCCAGAGGTATCCATGTGGTTGTTCCTCTGTTTGTTGCTTGGTCCCTTTGTTACAAGCATTAGTTCTCCTTGCAGAATCAGCAGAATGCATCTAGGCTGTGAGCGTGACTTTTGTTGCTGATCCCTTATTAAAGTAAAAAAAATAAAGCTATATTTAAAATTGACTATTATAAGTCATAGGTGACTTAAAATACTTGGTAAACCTGTGCTTTAAATCTGTTTTATGCATAAGTTTATTTCTCAGTAATAGCTGTGCCACCTGGGAATTACTGAAGGGTGGTGGATTGTTGTGCAGTTTTTTTATTGCCGTGTGTAAAGTAAGGGACCTTCAGCAGCTCTGCAGCTTTGTTGACAGTTTTCTGAGTGGTCTTGCCAGCAGGCAGTTGTAGAAAAAGTGTTTGTTCTCCAGAGGCTTAGAAGTGTTCTGTCCCAAGTGCCAGGGTCCAGAGAGGCTTCTGCTTCTCAAATGTGCATGTAGGAGGTTGTGATGATATCCTGTAACCTTAATTTTATTTACCCTGACTTCCAAAGAAATCAAAGCTTTTGTTTCATAGAGGCTTAAAATGTGTAAAACAGGAGATTTAATACTTCTGTTTATGATCTTCTTCATTAACACTGAAACCTGTTGGGCACTTCAGGGTTTAAAAGCAGGTAAACAGAAGGTCCCAGACTGCTTTGGCTGCATAGTCAAGTCTGGTTTTGAGACTTGACTAAGCATAAGTGTAACAGTCACTTACTGGTTTTGTTTAAACTTGAATGTTCACAGATTGAGAAGATGCCTAGTGCAGTTTTGTGTCTTTCTGTGTGTACGACTCACTCCTAATAGTAAGGAGTCTTTGATTGTTAAAGAAAATATATCCTCTTGCAGCCTGAAAGGCATGGCCTGCTTTGCAATCATCTAAAATTTCGTAGAACAGGAAAGAGGTTTTTGTAGTGTCAGCATTCTTCCTTGGTGCAGAAAGCCTCTTAAAAATACACATTTTCTTTTGCTACTTGTTCTTTTCCCATTTGGCAAATACTGCCTTTCCTTTTGCTTTTCCCCTCCACATTTAGTGGAGCTGAAATGAACACTGCTGGTTTTCTGTTTGACAACAGCAGATTCAACTTACATAATAGCTGTTCCTCATGCCAAGACACTCTTGTTGATGCTGGTGCATAAACAAGGTCAGCTGAGTACAGGGAACAGGGTATTCAGCTGCTGCTGAGGAACTGTGGTATTTTTGTGGGTCACCAGAAATAGCTGGGCTGCTGAAATAATTTCTCCAAGGACTTGTGAGAGTTTACTCTTAGGTGCTGGAGAACCAAAAGCTGTAGCTATGCTACTGACCTAGGAAAGAGCTACCCCAGGAGCACTTTTGGTCCTGCATGCTGCCAAAACAGGGGGCTTCTAATGGAATGTGCTAACCATGCTCTAAGACAGCAGAAGTTGCTGAGTATCCTGACACAAAGTGAAATTTAAATCTGTACAGCGCTCACAACTGGACTTCTTAGAGGACAGTATGAGTTTCACAAACCTAAATGCAGTGGCTAAGCCTGGGGTGTTTTACAGGAGCCATGCAGCCTTTTGGGATCCCTTTTCTCAGCAGAGGCCAGTGACACAAGCCCATGCCATTTGCATGCTGCTTGTTGGAAAAGGGAATGTGCAGCATAACGTAGGGCTCTGACTTGTGCCCAGTGCAGCCAGAAGACTTTTCAGATCCTTTCCATGTTCTTTGGCACAAGTCCTGGGCTGTCCTCTCTCCCCTTGGCTGCAGTGTAGGCTGGAGTTGGGGGATCGTGCTCAAGGCTTGTTCATGGGAAAGCAGTGCATGCACTCCCATTCTCATTTACTCCTGATAGGTTAAAGACCTTTTTCTGCTTCTCATGATGTTGTCATAGGAATTTTTAGGTTTTATGTGTGCTGTACAACTTAAGAATGTGTATTTACTAATTCTGCAAATGAGTTCTGTCCTTGGCAGTATCCTTAATCCCATTCTTCTTGCTGGCATCAGGAAATAAATTTGGCTTGTGGTACAGTGTGTAACTTGGAGCAAGAGTTAATCCTCCTCTTAACATTGTAATAACTTTAAAGAACCACTTGCTTACCTGGAGTTAAAAAAGGTCTTTGAACTGGAATCATTAACTTTAAATATTTAACAACTTGCTGCTGCTTGCTTTTCAGAGGTCTCTCGCCACATAGTCATTTTAGAGATTAATGCCTTTCTTATTTAGATAATGCTATTAGCTTTTCCCATTTATACTGAGGAGTTTAAGCACTTCCCTTTAGAAATCTCCAGTGTCTCTACTTGCATCTTCAGACTTTATGAAATCTAAGGTGTCATTTCTATTTTTAGTCTTAATCCTTGAAGGAAGTATGAACCTACTTTAACTTTTAAGAATGAATGTGCTTCTGCACAAATACTGAGAAAGGTCAGTGACAGTGCAACTTGTGTTCTTTAGCTCTTTTTGGGTCATTTTAGATTTCAGTGTATTTTCTTGGAGGAGTTTTCATGTTTTGTTTCAGCAGGTAATTTTTGGTCTTGTAGCTAAACCATCTGAAATGTATTGAGGAGGTTTCTGATGTTGTTCACGGTATTTTTCTGATCAGACAGAAAACACTCAGATCTTTGGATACAAAACTGCAGTGAACTGCACCTCCTACCCCCTATGACTTGTGGAGAGCAGGCTGTGGGTGCAGTTTGAGGGTTGGAAGGGGAAAAGAAACCCCTGATATCTCTGCGGCCTGAGCACAACAGGGCAGTGGCAAGTGCTGCTCTGACTGCAGCACGAGTTTCGTGTTTCCAGCAGTGGCTTGTCCTTGGGGGAAGAGTTTGAGAACAGGACAGGCTTGTAGTGATGCATCTCGTGTATTTTTTTCATGTCCAGCATTCTGGCTGTGGGCATTCCTGCATCAGGTATTTCTGTTACTTGCAGCTCTCAGCAATTGGCATGTTGTCAGCATAGATGTTTGCCTCTTGTAGAGGGGATTTCTCCAACTTACCTGCTCATTGTTCTGGAGAGCCACAAAATATCCTAGTACAGGAGAGGGTGATGGAGACTTTTTGTGCCTATTTGATTACTTTTTAGAAAAAAAAAAAGTCACTTGAGTCTGGTCTGGCAGCTCAGTTAACTGCTTCAGATGAAGTGGCTTTGCCTTTTTGCTCTTGGCATCAGCTCCACGTGACAGATCCTATCAGATCCCGTGATGGACCACTTATGTCTGAGGCAGTTGCAACTATAAATCTTACAGTCACAATTTGAGAAATGGGAACTTTATCTCCCTTGGAGTGTCAAGTCCCACTTTTCCAGAAGGATACTGTTATTTATATCTGAGTTCAGTCTTTGAAATTATAACTTGCATGTAGTGAGTTACGGAAAAAGCTTTTAATTTTAGTATCACTACAGTCAAAACTGACCTCAGTGCTCTGTGTCGTGCAGTGGTGTGATGCAAGTTCTGCTCTCCTCTAAACTGCACTTTAACAGTAGCTCCAAAAGCCACCAGAGCCTCCAGAATGAAGACGTGTTTCAGAGCAGTGCTGTTTGGCATTAGGCTTACATCAGCTTTAGCTGTTACCTTCCTCCTCAGGTTCCTCCAAGGGTAGTTCAGAGCACACAGAATAAGCTCCTGTGCTAAACTGCTTAAATTAAGCTTGCTATCCTCTTTCTCCTGATTGTAGATTACTGATTTGCAGTCCATCCATTCTTTAGAGTACCAAGTGTAACTATATTTAATGCTGCTATATAAAGAGTGGGCAGCCCAACCAGAAACTCCTAGGGAAAAAAGGGTGAAAAACAGGTACAAAGTGTGTTGAGGCTTGCTTGCACACAGTACAACTAACTTCTTTAATATCACCTCATTTTATCAGCACTTATCATGGCAGTCAGGGGGATGTGGGTGTGTTAAGCTTTGGTTTTTAAATATCTGCAGTACAGAAGATACTTAACAACAACAAAATGAGCTTAACATACAAGATGAGCTTCCAACATCATGTATAGAAATTCAGTAGTTTAATTGAATGGAAGTAGAGATGCAATGAGAGAGGTAGTTTTCTACAGGATGTCTTTTACCATCTAACTTGTTCTTAAAGTGCCTGTATTTATAGGTTGATAATTTGTGAAAAGTGTAGGAAAATTCCTTCTTTCAGTAAGAAATACAGTGGAAGGGGCAAGGATCAGGACAGCTCTGCACAGAAGAAAACCAAAGTCTTGACACTTGTCTATTAAATCTTTTCTCCAGACTCAGCAGACCGAGGAGTCTCAATCTTAACGCTCACAAAGCACAGCAGCTCTACAGAGAATGGTGGTTAACACTGCTGTGTGGTCTGGTTAAGTGTAATGCTTCCTATTTCAGCTAATCTGTAAATTCTGACTCTAAATAGTTTATGTGCAGATAATGCATATGAACAACCTTTCTCCATAAAATTTCATGTACTTGGTGTTGGAGAGACCCCTTCTTTTTCTGATACTGCTCTACAGAGAGGGGCATGGAGAAATTCCTTGTCTGAAGCCCTGTTTTTATGTAATCATAAAGATTGCATAAATGTTTAATCAGATGATGTTATTTGCATGTTTAATTATAAGGTTCATCCTTCATACTGGTCTGCTGAGAAAAACTAGTGGAATTTCAGAAATCTGCATAATTAAATCCAAAGGCATATGAAAATGAATATCCTTGAAGGAATAGTCTACAGATTCTAGTGTGAAGCTAAACATATCATTTGATTCTACTGGACAGAGAAGACAGAGGACTATGTGGAGGCTTTACCATCAAGTAACTGTTACTGATACTTGATTCTTATTAAGAAGTAATTTGGTCCTACAATTAAGACCCTGTAGACTATAAAACATCTCTGTGGACTTCAGGCAAACAGGGATGATGTTTCAGGTATTAGGCAGTGGTCACAGCTGCTTTGTATTCTTCCAGAAATACTTTTTGACACTTCTGTCCAAAAAGGATGTGTTTATAGATGTTCATAGTGTCAGGAAGGAAACTGAAGAAATAATTACCTTTGAATTTTCAGATGGAGTAAAAAAGCAGCCTCATCAACTTATTCATTCAGTACTTGATACAGACAGGCTGAATTGTTCTAGCTGGGTCTTTTTTATTTGGTAGTGGGGCAGTTTTATTTTTTTGCCATGGTTTCTCCCCCCAGCCATGCTCACAAGCTCCAAGTGTTAGCCTGTATTTCAGTGGCAGTGACTGCAGAACAGGAGCAGAAGGGAACTGTAAAGGTCTCATGGAACAATCTACCCTTGGGAAGCAGGGTGATGGTGAAAGCCCCAGTGTCACAGGGTCAGGGTTTGGGGTGGGAACTGCCTTAGCTCATTTAGAGTCCTTGTTTCTATTCTGGATTTTAAATCTTATAATAATGCTAACTTTTATCTCTCTATTTTTCAAAAGTCTTGAACCTAAAGTAGTGTTTTGTATATGAAAAATCACATATCTTATAAGAAAATGGTGTGTTAAGTTTTCTCTCACTTTGTGTTGCTGAGTAACATAAAACTGAGCTCCCAAAGAACAGGAGAGATTTTTGCCCTGGTTGCACAAATCACAAGAACTATGACAAGTCACAAGAAATATTTTGTATTTTTAGGTTTACGTACCTTTGTCTTCCTCTGTGTAGGTGTTGATTTTTTTTTTTTTTACTCAATTGCAATAAATACTGGTTTTGTTTCACGTTTTCTAAATTCATTGGTTGATCTTATTTGTCTGGAACCTGCTGTTCTAGAGGGGATCCTTCCCAACTCCTGTACCTTTTTTAATGACCAAATAAAAACATACCTCTGAGAAAGCAATAAAACCTTATGTGTAGAGCTTGTTCCTAGGATTAGTCTCACTCTTCTTCCCAGTGTGGAAAGGCAGAATGAAATGGAAAAGTAAAATGAAATATTTCACTCTGAGATGTACTGTGCATCCATCTTGGAAATTAAAATGCCAAAGTTTTAGCTCCTTTACAGAAAAATACCTGTTGTACCTTGATCAAAAGTTTGTATCACCTCTAGCATTCAGTAGTATTTATTAATGTGCTTCTTTAGAGGGAGGGCCCTGTTTCTTTGGAGGAGACTTTGCTCACTAGAATATTTAACTTTTCAGAAGCCTGATTCTCATACAGAAATTAATATATTGTTAATATCTTCTAGTTAGCGAAACTTTGTAATGTAAAGCTGTCTGTAAATATTACTTTTCACTTATTTGGAGTCTTTTTTTGTTTGTTTCAGGGTGCAGTCTCTGGGTCAGTTCAGGCTTCAGATCGACTTATGAAAGAACTCAGGGATATATATAGATCACAGAGTTATAAAACAGGTAAAATGCCTCAGATTTCCCTTTTTAAAATATACTTTAAATGAATTCTCTTGGGAAATACTTCCTGCTAATTTTTCTGTGTTTTGTTCTCCTGTGTTTGTATATACATGAGTGTTTGTGTGTGCACTTACGTAAAAATACATAGATTCATTTTATTATACTCTTACTACATAAAGTAGTTTATTTGTGGAGAAAAGTCAGAACATATATTTATTGGAATAGTGATGTGAAATACAGTGGAAAACAAGCTTGTATTTTAAATTAGTTTGAGTAAGGACCAGTGATGATCTTTAGGCAGTGGGTGGCTGTTTTGTTTATTCCTTATAGGAGCTGTATCTAAACTAGCTCAGCAAAGGATTCAGCACATTGAATTGTCTGAGTGTTACCATATGAGAGATAGAAATTACATAGATTCTGGGCAAGTTGTGTTCCTCTAGGTCTGCCAAATAGACAACTCCACCACTGCAGCCAGGTGGGGAACAGGAAGAATGCCTAATTTAGAGAGTCAGTATAAACTTAAATACTCTTTGACTTTTCTGAACTTCTGCCCATATTTATCTCTAGTGGACTTAAATGGCAATGCCATTTTAATCATGTGTAAAGGAACAGAGGTGAAGAGACAATAGGTTCCTGTTTTGATTTGTCATATGTAGCTTTTAGGTTAATTGTTTCATGCATGGAAGTGCTGGGGACAGTGTAAAATGTCTGGGGTATAAATTTGAGGTAACCTGGTGTTGATCTAATGCAGCCTCCTTCTTTGAGCTGTGTTGCAGCTGAGTGCTTGCCAGTGTGCCCTAATCACCATCTATCCGGGAAGGAATGGATTAGTGGGTCTGGGGAAGAGCTGGAAATAGATCTGCATGAAGTCATGGGGGCTGCTGTACTGGCTCTTTGTGACCTTTGGGGTTTGTTTTGGTGATCAGAACTAAGGCTGGCTGTAACAAACCAGCTTAGCTGTAAGGACTGCAGTGTGCTGCTGCCACTGGAGTCAGCCAGGGGCCTGGGTAGGTGTGGTTTGAGGGGAGGATTTAGGCTCTCCTGTAATGCCATTTCTTGGCTTTGGATAAACAAGTCTTAATAAGTTGCAAAAGACTGATCTCAATGCAGGACAGCATACTCTAAATTATGAGGAAGAGCAAATCCTGCTAAACTGTACAGAAAGCTGAAGTTCTAAAGGGTGAGTGCAGTAACTTACAGCTCATGACTTAGGAAATCTGTAAAAATACTGCAGCTGGACACCTCGTGCTGATCACTAGAACATGGTAATGAAGTAGTGTCCAGTGGAGGCTGGAACTACAAAGATTATGGTGATTCTGCTTTGAAACACCATCCTACTTACACATTTATTACTATTTGCCAGTAAATTGAGGCTGTTTGTTACAAAACTTACCTAGGTCTGTTCCTTATGGTTTCATTTATTCTTTGACCTTGAGTGAATTTGTTATCGGTTCTTTTCCTTCACACAAACCCCTGCTTTTACAGCCTAGTTCTGCCTTTTGTTAGGGAGCTGTCACCATGAGCACAGGCTGTGGCAGGTAATTGGCTTTTTTTAATGTCATTTTTGTTCTGAGTACTTGCTCCGTGGTCCATTTTACCCCAAATTTAATTTCTTCCTACTAATGCACAAAGGGAAACATTGTGAAACTTCCAGGTTCTGGTAACTGTTGCAAGGTAATTTAATGCTGTTTTCATTTCTTTGTAAGACAAGCCAGAAAAGCTAGGGCTGATTTTTATTTGGGTAAAGATAATTTTATTTAGTTTGCATGAGGTTGCATGTTTTTAGGACTGACAGTAGGACAACGCTGGGAGTTCTGAAGTGAAAAGCACTTGTAGTGTCCTCTACATTTTTTTTTTCTTTTCTATTAGACTGTTTTATAAAAAAGTACTATTAAAAGACAGTGGCTTCAGTTGTAGGTGTGCATTCAGGGTAGTGTCTATTTTGGAAATGAATTTCCTTCAGCAGCATTGCTTCAATTGATAAAGTTCAAGCAAAAGATGACAAGCTTGCTGTCAACAGCAAAGTTGCTTATCTACCTGGGAAATCTAGGGGAAGAATTTCCCGTAAAGAAACAGAAAATAATTTTCTTAGGAGCTGACAGAAGAAAAAAAAATACTCCAGCAAATTAAGATACTCTGTTGTGAATTAGACAGATTCATTAACCTGTTCAGATAATGGGAGCCATAAGTCCTGCAAAGTAAGATTATATCATTTCCCCATATCAGATTGGTGACCCACGAAGGACTTAATGTAATTTAAGAGATTGGGAAAGGAGGGCAAGAAACAAAGAATTTGGGGATATTAAATGAAATTTTTCCTGTTAATATCTTTAGCATCTGTTTCATTCATATATAATTCATACAGACTTCAATTCACTGTTTTTATCCAAAGACTGGATGGGATTTACTTTTTGCTATAGTAATGTTGCCATAAGTTGCCTCAGTTTTGAAAGGAATTGTTTTTCTTTCTACATTTTTTTTTTTTGCTTGCTTCATGGTTTAGTGGGCTTCTTTTTACTTGATCACCTCTTTTACTTGATCATCTTTGAGTAATAAAAACCCCACCTTGTGTTTAGTATTCTGTGCTCATGCTAGGGGCCAAAACTGGAATATTGAGAGGCTGCTTCTTTCCAGTCTTTGCTCCCATTTGGATGCAGGTGGAAGAAAATGTTCTGGATACAACAATGGAATAGATTTGTCTTTAATGGGAGTTGACAATGAGCAGAGTTCTGAATGTCAACTCTTTTGTTGTTACATCAGAGCAGTACAAATTGAAATTCTTACAGTTTGTGACTTACGCTAAGGTCAGTTCAGAATATACTGTCCTTGGATCTGGGGAATTGGAAAAAGGCCTTAAGAGCTGCTTTGGTTGATCCTCAAACAGAAATGTCATGTCTCTGAAGTTAGCTGCTGATTAAAAGGGGCATGGAGAGCACAGTGACTGTGCTCAGGCCTACACTGTTATTCTAGACATAGAAAAATCAGAACTTGTGCTCTTGGCTGCAGTACCCTCTTGTTAGTGGCACTCAGTAAGGAGAAACAAGCATGGATGCTGTAACCTGTGTGCCAAGTTTTGAAATGCTTTAGAAATAAAGGTGTCTGGACAGCTTGAAATGTCATCTGTATTCCAAGTACTAATGTTTATTAAGTTTTAACTGCAAGATTTTTTTTAATGCTAGAATAATAAAACTCAGAAATTAATACCCCTGTTCCTTGGGGAACATGTGGTGGCTGCAGTCTGGTGGTTGTATTGCCTTCAGAAATCCTAGGCAGGCTCTGGATTTGCATATGGCTTCCAAATAATTAAGTCGGTAACAGAGATGCTGTTAAATATGAGGCCAGGTAATGAGTTTAGTGACAGTGGGTTAGTCTATATGCATGAACATTCTGTGAAAGAGGTACATGACTTCAGTACACGACTGATACCATGTTCTAAATCTTGTCTGGTGGTTAAAGATTGATTGCTTTTTCCAAAGCTGCTTGAATTTATGCAGAGAGGAAGCTTTGAATATACAAGAAAATGGCAGATAATTTCCATCTTTCCCTGGGAGTGAAATGCCTAACTGTTGTTTAACATGCTTAAAACAAACAGGCCTCTGAAAATCACCAGCTGGCTCCCACAGATCATTCCATTCTTTAGATGCATCTTTCTGGCCTTTTCAGTCAGCTGTTGGGAATGTGCTTCATCCACTGCAGTATCCTCCTTTTTTGGGTTTCTACTGCACACACTGTCCAGTGTGCTGTCCTGGTCTGCCTGTACTGATGAGAACCTGAGAGACACAAAGCTGCACACTCAAACTGTGTTGTAAAGTGTATTAAAAGGATGTTGGTCGTGTACTGGGTGTAAAATATAGTGAGTAATAAGCAAGCTGGAGTTGTAGTTGTGAAGGTTTGAAGGTGAAATGGTTAAGTATCAGAAAAAAATTTGATTCATGTGGAATTTTTTAGCAGAAGTGAAAACACTTTTCCTGTAGTTGCTCAGAAGTGCTTCTGCTACTGGAGAAGGCATGTGCCTCAGTATCAGTATCCTACCCATTGCTTACACCTGCTGACAGTATCATATTTAAAAGCAAAGAATGTTTTTGCTAAATCTTCAATCTACACTTTCAGTGCATAATTAATTCCATCTAATATTTCTGCAGGGATATATTCAGTGGAACTGGTAAATGACAGCTTGTATGAATGGCATGTTAAGCTTCTCAAGTAAGTCAATAAAGTTTTTACACATCCTGAACAATCTGTTTTATTATTGTTGCAGAGATTCTTTTGATAAATGAGAATATCTAGCCAGAGCATATAAAATAGCATGTTACAATAGTAGTAGCAGTAATGGTAAGTGTAGCCACTAAATAGTGCCTGTAATTCTGATAAATAGAAATGTGTAGAGATGGAACTGTAGTAATTGAGCTGGCAAAAACACAGACCTGCTGTTCACTGCCAATACTGTGTGTATTGCATTAACTGTCACTACTGTTCAATTCTAAAACTCAAAAACATGCAGCTTGAAATGATGAAAGTTTTTTTCAAGATTTTTTGCATGACTTTATTTTTGTTTTTAATGACAGGAAAATCCAGCTTCTAGTTTCATTCAAGATGGAGGAAAGAACAGAACTGCCTTAGTGTCCTTAGTTCTTTATTTCTACTGTTAAATAGGCACATAGGACTGAAACTTTTAGCTATCCTATAAATGTGAGTTACATCATAGTCCAATAACTTTAATCTTAGAGGTGTTAGAGTGAAATTATTCCTGGTAAGAGGATCATCTGCTGTCATCCCTATACAGTAGCCTAAAAGAAAGGACTAGCCTACCCAAACTGTGCTGGGTGGCTGCAACATCTGGCAATGGATGAGATTCCATGGGTTCAGATATGTCCTGGTGGATAGGGATGAGGACAGAGGCTGTTTCAGTCATTGACCTGCCTGTAGGAATTGTTGCCCTGTCCTAGGGATGAGACTTGGGCAAACTGGGTCACCAGCTGCTGAAATAGTTTTGTTTCCTTCCTAGTGTAATCACGGGCATGTGAAGGTTCTGAGGCTGCAAATTGCAGGAAGGACACATCAGGGAAATCTGTGTCATGTTGCAGGAGGCCTTTCCTACCGAGTGCTCAAACCTCCTGCAGTGGTTTGAAACCTCTGTTCAGGTGCTGTGACCAGGCCTCATTTTCTGCTTTCAGAAAAGAGGAAATGGAGTACATGCAGCAAATGCCTTCCAGAATGTCTTAGAGAAGAGGTGTTGTGTTTGTTTATTGCAGCAAAAAGTGTCTGGAAACAAATGCAGAGTGTGCAGATTAGCTGAGGGGGAGAGGTCAGAGGGAAGAGCCCATGTGAGGAAGGACCAGAATTGTTACTGGAACAAGTCCCTTGGAACTGGCCCAGCAAAAGCCAGGGCTTGAAAGGAGAGGTTCCTAAGCACTGGAGGATTTTTTTCTGAAATAACTTCACACTGGAAGGATAGGGACAAGCTGCCCAAGAAGTTCTGAAATGAGATCTAATAACTTTGTCATTTCAGCTGTAGCAGAGGATTAGATTTAATGGCCTTCAGTCCCTTTAACATATGCTTTTGGCTTGCTGCAGGTGTTTTTGACCAGTCTCTTCTATTTAAAAGCTGATGGGGTGTCAGAGCTTGGTGGGATTAACCCAGTAGTGTCTGAATTAATGGCCAGGCTGCTCAACACCAGCATTTTGGAACAAACAGTTGTTGAAATTCTGCTGAGCAGAAGCTGCTGGCTTTAGTACTTCTGCTGATGCAGATTGCTTTTTAACAGCTGATGCAGAACTACAATTACATATTCCATAAAGAATTCACTAACTGTGTGCTGAAAACTAGATGACTACAGTCTTCCTGTTTTTCTCCCTTCTTATTTGAATACAACTGAACTGAATAGAATTAAAATTGCTCTTTTCAAATAAACAGCTTATTTTGTGCTGTGTTTAAGTAACAGTTGATAGCATTGGGAATGTAGTACATTGCAGCAAGTTTTCATGCTGATCTTGGGGCAACATTTTTACTTGATAAATGGAGCAAGAATTTCCTACAGTTCACTGTAAATTACAAATACATAAAGGAAGTCTTTAAGAGGAATTACTGTTTACAGGTTTTGAAAGTATTAACTTCATCCATGATCTTCCCCCTGCTGCTTTTATAGGGTTGATCCTGATAGCCCACTGCATAGTGATCTTCAGGTCTTAAAAGAAAAAGAAGGTGTAGAATACATTTTACTCAACTTCTCTTTTAAGGTAAGTGCCTGTGAGGTGAAAAGCTGCAGTTAAATGAGGCTTACTATAGAAAGTGACTGAAATGACCCTCAGCTGTTGCTTGGGTAATAATGAACCTGTAGCATAAAAAAGAGAAGAAAAAATAGAACTAGCTTCTAAGTTCAGCACTAAATCTTCCCAAAAAATGCTTTTTAGCCAGTACTGTGGAAAGGGAATTTTTACAGAACTGAAAAATTGTAGTACTTCAAATCTGATTTGACAAGTAAGGCTGTTGAAATATTTTCTGGTTGGGAAGCAATGTCATGGTATTTTCCTGAACCTGTTTTTTATTATTTTTTTTTCAGGATAACTTCCCTTTTGATCCTCCCTTTGTGCGAGTGGTGTCTCCTGTGCTCACGGGAGGGTAGGTGTGAGTTGCCCTACAGAAATTGTGCTTACTGGTAAAAATGTTACAGCTTGAAAAGCTGCGTGCCTCCCATGGTGTTTCAGAACTGACCTCTGGCGGGGTTGACATCGCTGGTCCTGCTGCTGTGGGGTGCTTTGAGTTGCTGCTTGGAATGGGTCTTGATCCCTGTGTTGCCTTAAGTTTGGAGTATAGTCAACTGTCTCTCTCTTGCTGGTAACACTGCCATGAAGTTTTTGTTTGAAAACTTCTCAAATGCTAATCCAAAAATACTGAATTTAATTGCAAATGTGCTCCAAATGTCATCTAAAGCATATTTGAAGTGCTGTGGCACTTGTATATATCCATGGAGACAAGATTAAATTCACCTTCCAAGGATTTTATGCCTTTATGCATCTCCTGGTGACAGGAAATGATACCTGCATTTGAAAATGCACTCTGTGGTAACTGGTGCTGATTCTGGTTTGATTTGCCATGGATTCTTCTTGAATTCAGTAAATGTGCAGTAAATAGTGCAGTTAAATAGGGTTCATGAGGGGTGCTTCTATCTCAAAACTAAACAAGCAGAGCCAAACACCAGAAAATTCACTGGATTTCAATTTGATTGTACTCAGATTTCTTTTTAGAATGCAAAAAGGATGGCTTTTCAGTGGGATTTCCCTCTGAATGTCATATGGATGTATGAGATTTAAAAGTCTTGATTATAGAGGAGAATACATTTTGGCAGTGGTAAATTCCTTCAGTCCAGGTTTTGTGATGCTCAGGTGTTCTGTTGAGTCCCAGTCAGCACAATGGATGAAATGTTACTGAAATTAGAAAGTGATTTACAGGAAAAGAGCTGATTATCTCATATTATTTATAAGTTCACCTACCTTGTTTGAAATGGTGTTAAATTTCTTTACAGAATTGAATTTCATTGGTTTCTTTTAGCTGCACGTCAGTACAATGTGTGTGTAGAGTAGCCATTAAAAGTAACTTCCCTTTTTCCATGGTCTCTGCAGTTGTGCAGAGCAGCTCATTCAGTGGTTTAAATTAAGTCAAACAACTTTTTTTTTTTTTTTTTTTTTTTTTTGTCTCACAGTGCAAATCTTCTTTGCTTAAGTATAACATGGCTAACTAGTTACAATATATTACTGGTTAAAGGGCATTTCAGCTTTATGAACAAAGAATTGAACAAACAAGCTGGCAAGAGCTTGAAGTGCTGTGAGCACTTGCATCTTTTTACTAACTGCTGATGTCAAGTATATTTTCTTTCACATTTGTTTCTAGGTATGTCCTCGGTGGAGGTGCATTATGCATGGAACTTCTTACTAAACAGGTGAATATGGGCTCTGTTATCTGGACAATAAAATATGCCTTAAAATAATCAAAATAGGTGCTTCCCTTAAGTTGAAGAATCCCTGTGTGGAATAAATTACACACTCCAAAGGAAATGTGGTGGAATTACCCTCAGTCCCACAAGATTTGCCTTGCTGATCTTGTTTGAGATCTTTTCTGCCTTGGATGGCTTACAGGAGAACTGAGGAAGAGGCAGGAAGTGTGAGCATGTCAACTTGGAGTTGTCAGAATTTCTGTGAGAAAGGCAGTGTTAAAAATGAGTTCTGGGGAACAAGACACGTTGTTTTCTTTCCTAAAAGCCTCTTCAGCTGCATAAAGTCAGCTCTGGAGAAGTGAGGAATGCAGAGGCTTATAGGCATAGGTGATTGGTGTAGACAGAGGGATTTTTTCTTTAAAATAAATAAATGAATAAACGAACTTCCTTGCAGGCTCTGGCAGAAACTCTTGTGAGCTCTGGAAGGTAAAGCAATGCCAGAGATGAGCAAAATTCTTAGAGCTTACTGAATTGACTTCATGAGAGTTTAGTCTTTTCTGCTTCTTGGATAAAGGAGTTGTAATTTCTGTTGTGACATTGCTGAATATGTGTCAGTGCTGGAAGGATGGAGCTTTTTTGTTTCTGTCTGGCTGTATTTTGGAAGTGTGATTCAGCCTTTTCATTCTTCTTACAAGTTCTTAGTACTAGTACTGTATATAATCTTACTGATTGTCTGTGGAAAATAAAAGTTAACTAGAAAGAAGTAGTTAAAACTGGAATGCAGAAAAAAAATCCCAAAGCACGCATTCCAAAATAGACTTGCAAAGTGAACACAAGAAGCAGTTACATGTTGTGTGTTAATATTCCTTTCCTCCTGCAGGGCTGGAGCAGTGCCTACTCAATAGAATCAGTCATCATGCAGATCAATGCCACTTTAGTCAAAGGAAAAGCCAGAGTACAGTTTGGAGCCAATAAGGTAAATGTGCTGTGTTTATCAATTACACAAATCTCTGTTGGGTTTCCATTTCTTTGCTGACTCACACAGACTCTGCTTAATGACAGAATTGCTATTGTAAATATATATGCATTTTGAATTGTCTGGTGCCTGTATTAGTATTTTATAGGCAATTAAGATTTTTGTATGTAATTATGAGCATATGAGGTGGCTAAAGCCTTGGGATGGGCTGGGTATTTAAGGAGTTCAGCTTTTGTTATCCTTGTATTGGCAAGGGAGGAAGGGAAGGAGGATCAGAATTGGGAGGATTTGGAATTTCTGGCTCTAAGAAGGGAATCTTGGAAGCCAGAAATGTTCTAATATTGTGCATGGATTTTATTTTTAAGCCCATTGTAGACATTTCCTTATAGAATTGTTTTTGAGTCTTGTGTGTCTAGATGCAGTTTTTTATGTTAGTTTTTTCTCCTTTCAGAATCAATATAATCTAGCAAGAGCACAGCAGTCCTATAAGTCACTAGTACAAATACATGAGAAAAATGGTATGTATATTCTTGCCACTTTGTTCATGTCTGCACAGCACCCTGGGAATTGGTGTTTGGCCACAGAGAAACTTGAAGTGACAGAGTGCCATATTTTGGCTTGGGAAGACCATAACTGTTTCTTCTTCCTTTTCTTCTTGCACTGGAAAAACAGTAGTGCATAAATAACTTGACTGCAATCATTGCAACTTTTCCAGCTTACTTGAATGTTCCATGTGTGTTCCTACTGCTTCTTGAAAGGCAGCTCCAGTTCATTTTCAGCCAGTTGATCAAGGAACTTCACTGTTACTGTAGCTTCCTGGACTCTAAATATTGGTGAAGTATCTGCTGGAAGTTTATCCCTTTCCCTGAAAGATTTTGTTTCAATGTGGCAAGAACCTAGTGGAAATAATCATTAAGGAAGAGATAAAGTAGAAAAAGAGACCTGAGACTAAAAAACACAAGAAGTCCAAGTGAGGTGCACTAACTAGGAAACTGTACAATGGAATAGGGAAACACCTGTTCTGGTGTGGGCTTTTTTACTCTATTTAAAGTCTCTCTGTTGCATAAATCAAGTGCACAAGTGCTTCAGGTAGAATTGAATTTACTGTGGCAGCATGAGAAGCCTGAGGCTTTAAAAGGTTTAAGTAGCTTACATGTTACATAAAGGCAGTCAGCAGAACTGGTACCCTGGTCTTGTGATGAGGGAGTCAGTGCAGTTCCACGTCTGTGATGTTCTTTGCTGTGGGTGGGACACGGTGTTCTCTGGGAATTCAGGTTATTGTGAGTAACAACCTGAACGTGTTTGTGTGGCTGCAGTGAGCACCTCAGCTTCCCTGCTGCTGAAACACAACATAACACCTGTACTCGGGGGAGGAAGATCAAAGATAATGCCTTTAACATGCTCTCCAATTTTACAATATTTTGATCTTGCCATTAACTGAGCCTTTTGCTCCTTTAGTTTGCTACAAAAGCCAGCGTGGCTGTTTACTTGTATGTGCTACAAGTGATGAGTGCTGTCTCAGGAGCTGTACCCAAAGCATTCACAGCACTCAGTGCTGCTGGGAAAGGTGTCTTCAGCTTAGAGCTGCTACCTGCTCTCTGCGACAGCACAAATGGGCCCTGTAGTCACTGTACGCACATTTAGAGGAAATTTTACAACAGGGCCTAGGAGAATTAAGATAGGGGCTCTGGAGGTCTCTAGAAAAAGCAGTGCACACTTGGTCAGGTATGATTCAGCTGCTAAACATGCCAAACTATGTCAGGAGACCAGTTATTCAACTGACATTTCTGAGCTTATTCCTACGGTAAGATTTGCAGAAGTAGGATAAACCATTCAGTTGCTTGTGCATGCCTAACCCTGCAGTACACAAAATGGGATTTATGTAAGTGTCCCGGTGCAGTTGTGTTTGTGTGTCTGTGTTTTAAGTAGCTTGAAGACTTGGGAGTTTTACCTCTCTTCTAGTAAGTTTGTTTGGGGCACTGTTCTTCCTTCAGCAGCTTCCTCTTGTTGGTGTTCAGCCTGTCCAGCTCAGGGTAGCTGCTGCCACAAAAACCCATGTGTGCACACCCAGACACCAGGGCTGATCCTGGAGTGTGCCACATGGTTTGTGTGCCACTGCTGACTGCTCACATTTGGGGCACTGGGGCTCCTGAGCTGGCCTGCTTTAGGAGGGAAGGACTGAGCCAGGTTAGGCTTCATGTGCCGCAGATGAAGGGCAGGATGGCCTGGACACAGCAGGGTTGGTGCCTAACGTGTCTCTGTTCTCCACAGGCTGGTACACTCCTCCGAAAGAAGATGGCTAACGCTGAGGACTGTTGTATACCTGGACCAATGTCAACAAAACAAGCTCTTTTTTATGTTTTCCAACACACAGACTCAAGCTATGAGTGCCCCTATAACAGCTGTACTGAGGACTTTAGCTATTAGATAAGTTAGTGGATAATCTGTCAACTGACACGTACAGTATAAGTTACAGCCTTACCATTCCGCTCTTCTTAGGCATCTGGACTGAGCAGTTTGGGCCTTTACCATGTTTGTTCTTATGGATTAAGCATTTTTGGGCCACGTCCTCCCCTCTCCCATTTTTTTATTTGAAAGCATAAGCTCTCCCTGCAGCAGGCTATCGACTTACTAAAGATCATTCAATAGGAGTGAGTTGTTCACACATTTCTGTGTATTTCTTACTTTTTGCGAAATGCAGACTGCAGAGACTTGCATTGTATTGTTTCATTTAAAGCCAAGAAGTTTAATACATTGTTTAATACTGTTTTAGGAAATGTCAGGTCTTGCAAATCACAGTGGTTTTTCTGGTCTAAAATGACAGCGTTTGTAGTATTTTCCAAATTAATGATATAAGAAAAACACATGTATGTTAAGTCATTAAACATTTTCCATGGCTGTATGAGAATATGAACTGTTTATTGGAAAGGATGCTCTTTGTTTAGATTATCTTAATTTTTTGGTTTGTTTTTTTCTTTTTTTATTTTGTTTTGGTTTTTTGTTTTTATGCAGAGCAAGGCTGTGCCAATAAAACCTTGTAACTAGTCACTTCCACTGGGGCATCACAACTTGCTGGGCTGTTCCTGCTACGTGTTGGCTCAACCTCCTTAACAAGAAGAGCCACAGTATGAAGCTTGAACTTATTTAAAATACTAAAAACCTTTTTAGGTGTTCCATTTTATTAACGGGTTGTTGCAATCATTTCTAAACTAATGAACTTATAAAGTGATTGGCACAAATTGAGATGAAAGTCCTTGAATGAAAAAAATTTATATAAAAGCTACAATAAAGTACAAAAACATGTCATCCAATTCAGAGGCGTGAGAAATGCTGCCATAGTCATGATGGTGGTTTTGTTATTGAAAGACTAATGGGAACTGTTCTTTCTTTATTAGGAGCTGAATCTGGGTCTGTGTACTTACACGATTTCATTGCCTTACCGGAATCCACTCTATTTTGGTTGTAGTACAAGCCCTTAGGCCTGTGCACCCTCGGGGCCGAGCTAAGGCTGTGTTCCATGGATTAAGCACTTGCAGAAGTGCAGAAGCATGTTTTTGTTATTTTTTTTTTTTCAGTTGACTATCGAACTTGTGCTCTTTTCTCTATCAGGCGCCCGCGGGTCCTTGTGCATTCGCTTGTAGCTGCAGTTTTTCCTGGGGAGCAGCGGCGGGCGCGGCTCGGCCCCGCTCCAGCGCGCCTTGCTGTTACCGCTGCTGAGGGCTGGGGGCGGCCCCGGCCCCCGCCCTGCGGCCACGCTTCGGTTTGGGTTCCATTTCTTCTGGCAGAGTTCCTTGGCAATGTACAGTAATTTGTAAACTTGCATCAAGTTTATGAATAAAAAGCATTTTACGAAGCGCTGTGTCCGTGCTGGGGCCCGGGGCGCGTCGGCGGCGCTGGCCAGCCGGCGCCCCGCCGAGAAGCCACGCGGCTGGTGCCGCGCGCTGGCCCGCCGAGCGCGTCGAGGTGAGGGCCGGCCCCGACGCGGGCGGGAGCGTGCGCCTGCCGCCTGGTGGCGGCGCTCCGAGACGCGCTCGCTGGCCCGCCGCCCGGCAAAAGGCACGCGTTCGGAGGCGTGGGTGGTTTTGACAGTTCAAGTGTTGTGTGTTAGTACACCGCGCAAAACGCCGAGGATTTGCAGTTCAGGGCGCGTCTGTTCATCTCGGCAATCTTGTTAAGGGGTAAACCCTTTTAGGCTGGGAGACACCGAGGAAACACTGCAGGATTTCTCTGTCTGGCAGGATTCCTTTCCAGCATTAATCTCGTGCTGGGTCTTCACTACACAGAGATTCATGTCAGGGTCTTCAGCAGCAGCCAGGCCTCAGCAGATCAGTGTTAAACCAGGTGGGACAAGAAGGGCCGGGAGCGCCTCTGCACTGTCCCAGCATCAGTACTGATGGACAGCAGAAGCCATGAATGTAAGGAGTTTAGATAGTGCTAAAAGGAGCAGAGTCATGGGGCCACTCTGCAGAGCCGTTGTTGCTCGTGTGAGGTCTGGGTCAGCTCCCTGCCTGTGCTATCAATTCATGAGCTAAATGTGGGCACTCCTGAGCCTATCGAGAGGCTGTCTGTTGGCTGACAGGAGCCTGCTGAGGAGGGAGGGGGCCAGCATGGGCTGGCGGTGGAGCAGGAGCAGTTTCTCCTCGGTTTCTGCCCCACTTCCCCTCCTCTCCATCCCGTCCCATGTACTCCTCTGCCCGTGTCTTTGCAGAAGGTGCACGTGCTGCCCCAGACCGTGCTCTACATCGCTGATGCCGAGACCTTCAGTGGGCACGAGGAGTGCCACGAGCAAAAGAAAGGTAAAGCCTGGACTTAACTCCCTCCCACCTCGAGATACGCTGGGATGTAAGTAGAGCATCTCAGTCAGCTGAGAGAGACTTCTCTGAGTTTCGGTTTCAATGGAAAGGAAACCTTTCACAGAAACCATGACCCCGTAGTACTGCATTTATGGCACAGAGCAGCTCTCAGATCTGTATTAATGTTCACGGATGGGTTCCTTTCCTTCTGTGGAGGGCGCTGAGTGTTTGCCTGCCGGCAGCCCTGTGCTGTTACCAGGGCGGCCACTGATGGGCAGCATTGCTTAAACAGGACAGGCTGGCTGTGGGATTTGCTCGGAACACGCTTTCACTGCTGTCTGATGGGCTTTTTGGTCTCTTCTTATTTTAACAGCCAGAAAAAGAAACAGTAAAGAAACAGCACTCGCACTTGAAAAGTTGTTGCCAAAGCGATGTCAGGTTCTTGGACTGGTCACCCCAGGGATTGTAGGTAGGAGCAAATCGTGTGGGGTTGAGAGGTCAGCTGGGAGGTGTCATCTTCCACCTTCAGTTTTAAGGAGTTCACAGTGTCTCTGCTCAATGACGTGGAGCTTACTTCATGTATTGCAGTTATAATTAAAAGGGTTGATTTAATTGAGCAGGCAGCTTTCCCTGGCACCTTAATGTACTCATTGACTGTTGCTTGGATTGATGTCTACGTTTCAGTCACATTGTGACTAACTGTACAGGGCATCCTGCTATATACCTCTTTGTAATGGTCTAGCAGGAGGCAAATGCAGTAACTGGAGAATTCACAGCCTCCTGTGGCAGGCTTTTTCTTATGCTTCACTTTCATCATTAGAAAGTTGTTTTTTTTTATAGTTTCTCACCTTAAATTCACTTTCCACATCATAAGTAAGGTGTTTGATTGTTGTCACTGCCATATTTACACTCCCACTTGTTGTGACAGTTTGCTTTATACTGTCATCATATGCTTATAGGACACCTTAAAAACTTGAGTATGTCTGTATGCCTGCATAAGTTCTTGTTTTGCACTGTTCTTCTTTTCCTAAAGTTGTATATTTGGTGTGACTAGGGGGATATGTGTAAATATATCCATGTCTCCTTATCAAAACTGACTTCAGCGTGATCCATGGCCAGCAGGACTTACACACGTTTCATCTTTCCACAACATTACCAAAAAATCACACGCATTTTCAATTAGATAAGTTGATATGGAAGTAGATTGCCATGTTTTATATCACCTGAGCTGTTCAACCTCTTTCTACCCGTGTTACAGTGGAATGTACTAAATGAAAGTATTAGAATCTCTGAACACAAGATGCTTGGTTTTGTCTCTGTAGTTACCCCGATGGGTTCAAGCAGCAATCAGCCACAAGAAATTGAAGAGGGCGAAGCTGGGTTTGCTCTGTTGTTTCCTAAAATTGATGGGGTGAAAATTCATACCTTCCATTTTTCTAAAGACGTGAAGAACAGGGTCTTTGATGAAAGTAAATTTGCTGAAGCAGGTATGTAATTTATCTCTCCTTTACATGGGCTTTTGTGAGGTGCTGCTCTCTGAGGTGCCAGTCTGGAGCTCTGTGTAGAGCCAGCAGCTTCTGTGCTGGCTCCAAGAGCCTCTGTGGGGCTCCAGCTGGTGACTGCATCTCTGCTCCTCCAATCTCTGGAGTACTAAGGTTAGGTTATCCTGAGTATCAGTTCCAGTTCCCTCAGTTACATTTCAAATGGAGCTGTTCAGAGAGAGGTGTGATGCATTATTTGAGGAGAAACTAGGATGGTTGGACTTCAGGATTTGAAAGTAAGAAGATCAGTGTTGGCTTTTGTTTGTAGGTCTGAAGAATAACCCAGATCTCCGTGTTGTTCTTCTGTTTGGCTATAACTCCTGGAAGACTGGAGCTACTCGATTTCTTCATCAAATAGTCAATCCATTGAATGAGAAGAGTATCATCCTGGCTGGGGGACAAGTGGAGAGCTTTACATCACTGACCTCTGAGAAGTAGGTATTTTTTTCAAGGTAAACGATGAAAAAGATTTAAAACGAGAGAAACATTGCAGATCCATAGCCTTCTAGTCATTTTGAAAATGCCCTTTTTACCAGTAGTAAAATAACAATTTCTTAAAGCAAAAAATGTCCCAACTGCTAAACTGTGGTGTAGCCAGAAAAGCTGGAAGCTTTGTATGGCCATGTTATAATTTGGATTTTGGAAACCCACTGAAAAGTACATTTCCAGCTTCAGATACGTTTGTGTGTTTATTGCAGTCGGCATTTCATCTCTGAGTGCAGGTAAATGAGTGCCCGTGGTGACGGAGCCCAGGATGTGTTTGTGTATCTGCCTCGGTTTGGCTCACAGCAAGGAGCAGTGGCTGCACGCACGACAGGGCTGTGCCCCAGGAGCTCCCGTGGCTGCTGCAGGACATGGCACTCCATCCTGGGGAGCGCAGTGCAGCCATGCCCATGGGCTGCTCTTGTGCCATTGGGGTCTGGAGTCCATACTAATATCAACATTTTTCTTGCATTTGATTTTGCCAGCTGCACCATTGCCCCAGATAAGAGAGCTGTCCTTAAATAATGTCACTACAGACAGAGGTCAAGTACATAACTACTTAACCCCGTGTGTCCTGGCCAACCAGTTCAAAGCAACACGAATCCGAAACTTTTACTGACTGCTGCCCTGCTTCCATGTATAAATCCTCAGTGCCTTTGCTTAAGTTTAACTGATGGTTTAGTTGGAGTTGCAGAGCTGTGACATACACAGACTGCTGAATTTGGCATGTGTGAAACAAGTTTATACTTAATACCCAGTAATGGGTGTGGAAGTTTTTCCTTGTGAGGTTGCTACACAAAAACATTGCTAAAATGGGAAGTCTTTGGTTTGCTTTTTAACTCTGGATGGTATCAGAATCACTGCAATGCTGGCTGCTTTGAGCCCACGTGTGCTGCAGCAGTTCAGTCAGGTGAGAAGTGCCCCCCAAACGTTCTCTAACTCGGTGCCTGTTGCCTTGCAGTAACCACGCCCAGCCCGGTGATGCCTGCGGTGTGGTTGGGTTGGCTTTCAGCGGTCCCCAGATCCAGAGTGCCACTGTCCTGTTAGACCAGGACGTGGCTGATGAGAGGACAGCAGAAGCGGCCATGCAGCGTCTCAAGGCAGCAAACATCCCCGAGCACAACACCATTGGCTTCATGTTTGCCTGTGTTGGCAGAGGATACCGGCATTACAAAACCAAAAGGAATATGGAAGCAGATGCGTTTAGGAAGTTTTTTCCAAACGTACCCCTCTTTGGCTTTTTTGGACATGGGGAAATAGGATGTGATCGGATAGTTACTGGGAATTTCGTACTAAGAGAATGTAATGACATAAAGGATGACCTGCTTCACGGTTATACCACCGTTATGACTCTTATTCACCTTGGTTCAACTAAAGCAAACCAAGCATGAGTAAGGTTTAATGCTTCAGTGAGCTGTTTGTTTCATTCCAGAGAGCTGAGAAGTCTGGAAGAATGGACATCTTGCAGTCAAAGCCCCTTCCAAAATGTAAACATCATTTTGGTAATATTATCAAGTCTTGTAGTTGCAATAGAGTTTTCTATAATATCTGTGAGAAAGCCTTGCATTTTGTGTAATCCCCTGTACACATCAGAATTGCAGGACATTATATTTGATGGAATTCTGCAATTGAAGAAAGCCTCTTCCAAAATGAAAATGGTTTCTACAAATCATAGAATATGCTGAATTGGAAGGGACCCATCAGGATCATTGAGTCCAACGCTCAGCCCTGAACAGGACACCCCAAGAATCCCACCAAGTGCCTGAGAGTGTTGTCCAAACTCTTCTTGGCGTCAGGCAGGGCTTGGTGCTCTGACCACTTTCTTGGGGAGCCTGTTCCAGTGCCCAGCCACTCTGGGTGAAAATTTTTTTTCTGATCTCCAACCTAAACCTCCCTGACTCAGCTTCATGCCGTTTCCTCAAGTTCTGTCACTGGTCATGAGAGTGAAGAGATGTTGAAGACCACAATGAGGTTTCCCCTCAGTCTCCTCCAGGCTGAGCAAACTAAGTGTCCAGCCAGCCCTCATAAGGCTTTCCCTCCAGATCCTTCACTTCCTCATGGCCTTCCTTTGGACCCTCTCTAAACTTCATGTCTTTTTTGTATTGAGGTTCCCAAAATTGCCCCCAGGACTGGAGACTGCCCCAGTGCAGAGTGGAGCAGGACAATGCCCTCCCTGGCCTGCTGGTGATGCTGGGCCCTCCTGGCTGCCAGGGCACTGCTGACTCCCAGCCAGCTGACCATCAGCCAGGACCCCCAGCTCCCTTCCCACAGCTCCTCTCCACCCTGCTGCTCCCCAGTCCATGCACACAACCAGGGCTGCCCCGTGCCAGGTGCAGAATCCAGCAGTTGTCATTGTTACATTGCACATGGTTGGTGATTGCCCATCTCTCTTTGTCAGGGTCTCTGCAGGGCCTCTGTCCTTGAGGGAGCTGACAGCTCGTCCCAATCCAGTGTCAATGGCAAACCCAAACCCAAAGGTAGAAAGAAACTATTTATCTATGTAAAGCACTCTAAGAAAACTACTGATGCATTAAGTCTACCATCTCCTGGATTTTATTTCTAGAGAGATGTACAACTTTCACAGAATCCTATTTACAAAACTGAACAGTTTTACTAGATAAAATCAATGAAAATCTTTAGAGAAAAGTAACAAAGTACTTGGTAAATAAAGATAGAAGTATGTCAAAGTACCTTGCCATCTATTCTGAGGGGAAAACTTCTGATTTAAAGATACTGTCCACGTAAGAGTTCAGCTGGGCTCACCACCTTGAACTGAATTTCAGTTGCTTAGCTGTGTGGTTTAGAATACAGTGGTTGCCTCTTCTCCTGTAGCGTAATTACAATCTTTGGAATCCAGAGTGCTCAGAAATAACTCTATCTACCTTTAACTTTCTTTAAGAAGTTTTTTGCTCTTAAATTTGGAATTGTGGGACACACAGGATCTGGCTATATTATATTTATATAGAGACTTTAAGTAAGACTTGTGCTTCTGCATGTTTTTCCTATGCTTTTACATCAGTCACCTGTTTTGATTGCTGCAGCTGGCATGCAGTATCAAGTAAGTACATCCAGCATAGTCTCAGTATAGCTAATAATATATTTGCTCATTTTAAAATTCTTTCCTCCCTGTAATTTTCACTTAGTAATAGAATGACAAGGAAGTAAGATTAATTTCACACCATATCACCAGATTTCTAAATGCAAAATCAGGCAGCTGGCCCATTTTCAGTGTAGTAAAAAGAAAATACTTACCTCTATGTTGTACAACAAAATTACATTTTTTGCTTTAAGTACCAAGCAAGACTTAAGTTAGCAACTTTATGCCCATGTCTAATTAAAACTTTTCCTGAACTTGGCCTAACAAGCTAAGGTAGGGGTGGATCTGTCCTGAGAGTTAACTGTTGGTGTCAGCGTGTACTGAGCACAGACAGCACTTTCCCATGGCTTGTATTGATGATGGGGTTTCTTTAATTAGATAGGATGAACTGTGAACTCCCAGTGGCCTTTGGTGGATGGGAGATGAGTAAGTGTGGGTGTGACTTGGACAACATTCAATTATTTCATTTAGAGGGAAAGGTGTCTGGAAATGGAGTATGGTTGAATTTTGAGAGAAGCCCCTTGGTGGGAGGTTACTGTGTGTTCTTTTAGCGTAACCAGAATATCACATTTGGCCCTTCGTGTCTGCATAACCTTCGTGTTTAAGAGGACAGAAAGGAAGTGTTTCATTTCTGTAATGCAGATCAGATTCCTGGTGCTGACTAGCCTAGGAACATTAACTGGTGGCCGTATTGGAGCAGTTGAAGAATGATCAACCACGTGTCCTCAATAACAGTGCAGACTTGGCCAGAAGGTCAGAGGAGCTGCTGGTGAGCTCAGAGGATGGCACAGCTAAACCAGAACTGCCAGGGTGCTCTGCAGGGGACAGTCAGCAGCTCCTGTAGCTGAGGAAGCTTCAGAGGTAAACACAGTACAGAGAAGGGGGTGGAGGGGTGGGGGTCTGCATCAGAATCCAGGAATCCACTCCAGCATCAAGAAGTGTGGGAATGAGCCAAAAGACCCTAGAACCATGCACATGGCTGGAACCACGACTCTGTCTGTCCCAGGCCACATCATGCCTTCCATGTGACAGGCAAGTGGTGTAAGTGATGAAATTGCAACATCTGTGATTAAAGTGTTTTGCTATCCAGATTCATTTTGCCTCCATGCTGTTATTTGCTCTTCAACCACAACAACTCCTGAGAGAACCCAAAATATATTTGCTTACAAGGTGCATGTACCAAAAGGCAGAGATAATTGATACAAAGTTTTGCAGTGCCAAAATTTATACTTCTGTCACTCAAAATAAGCAAGCATGAGGTTTTAAAGTGGGTAAAGTTACTCAAATGAGTATTCAGTGACTGAGGCAAATGTGAATAGCAGGACTGCTCTAAAGATATCTAAAGATAAGGTTTATCTGCAGTTACAGTGCTGACAGTAACGTGTTTCCAACAAGAGAATGGAGTCCCTAAGTGACCACAACTGGATTTTGGTTTTGTTATGAAAAAAGTAAAACTTGCAAAGTCACAAGACCTGCAGGGAGGAGTTACTGTTTTACTGACAAAAGGTAAAGACATTGTTTTTTCCAGTGTTTTGAATATTAATGTTTTGCTGCACATTTGTTCTTGATGCATCATTCAATTACACAAAAACACAAAAATAATAGGCAAGCAGTGTGATGTATAACCTTGTACTCACACAGCCAAAGTAGCAACTACCAAACATAGAGCTGTTACTGCAACTTTTATTTTAAAGTTACTATCCAAAGGTCTCCTCATTATGGGATGTTTGTGTAACATGCAGTTGTAATAAAGCGAGAATAAATTGATAAAGAGGAGCCAAGTTTTTAAGAACAAATAGTTACATATGATTCTGAATTAATTTTTAGTTAAAAATTTACCTCAAAACTCACTCAGTGTCATTACCCACTCTTAGTTTATATTTTTCTTTCTAAAAATGAAGAACTTTCTACTAGAAGTAACTGTTGTGGGGGTTCTTAGCTTTCATATCAGAAATTGGAATTAAGTTTTCCGGTGTTTGGCCCAGTGAGAGAACAAGTAAAGAGTATTTGTCATTCAGATACCTATTTCTGTTTTACTCAACAGAATGATGCAGAAAAATAACATTTGAGGTATAGAAGTTTGTGTAGTTAGAAGTTACAAAGATTGTAAGTGTACAGTTAAATGGTCTTTTATAGGATCTCTTATAGTCCCTGAGCACTCTGCAAACATTAAGAAAGTAATGATTTCCTCCACTGTCTGATTATTTTTCATGATTATGTGGTGGAGAAGATTTTTTTTTTTTACTTCATGAATCTGTGGTGGATCTCTAAAATCCATTTAATCATAATACAGAGTTGCATGTTCTGCACACAAGCGCAGGTAACAGTTGTTTTAGCCCCATGGTCATCTGCAGTCTTTCCTGTTGCTGAGCACATTTCTCAGGCAGCACAAGCTCCAGAAGAGGCTGTTCCAGCAGGACTCCACATCAGCCTTGAGGGGGGTCTGAACTGCAGGCTCCAAGGTGTGCAGCAAGGTAAAGCAAGCTCACTTCTGCTGTTGTGCGTTGGTCCTGTACTAGTGCTTTAGGTCAAACAAATACAAGTTTAAACACTGTAGGGCCTTTTTATTGATCATTGCATGCCTACCAGCACTTCAGGACAGTGAGGTGTTATTCTAAAGAGAACATATAGCTACAGTGAGAAATTGGAAACTCAAAGGAAATCCCTAAGACAGATACGGATTATTTGGAAGTGATATCACCTGGATACTTATATTAGAATTATCAGCAGAGAAATAGCTAATTCAATTTTTTTCCAAGCGCTTTGACAATTTAGAAGAAAAAAAAATTATTCCCAAATCACTGGGATTTGTGCTTCTAAAAGCTTTTAAAATACAATGTCTAAATTGTCATCATTACATTTCACAGGTGTATCTTCCCTGAGATTAGCAGGTAGCACAAAATTCTCAAAATAAAAGATTCACATCACTGAGTCAGTGGCAGGGTCATGTCACCTTTCCATGACACATTTTCACAGCTATGAGAGTTAGAAACAGCTTTTTTTGAAATAAACTCAGCTGAGTTCTCAGTATGGCACGGTGACAGCAAACAATAATCCCCTCAAAGGAACTCTCCTAGAATCTTCAGAACTGGTGAAAATGACTGTATGGTTTGCCACAGCAGCAGATTCTGTGGTGGAGAATGTGCAACATAGATTCAAGTGACCCAGCCCTCCTAAAAAACACTTATCAGTCAAAGCTCACCCAGGTTTTTTCTGGCCCATTGTTTGCCTGCCCAAAAGTTTTAGATGAAATACCATTACTTGCCTTGAGAGGACAATTTGAAAACAGTATCTTTTTATGTGCACTAAAGAAAAGGGTTTTCAAATGCTATAGAAATGGACATTGAGGTGCATTGAAAAGTGTTAAGAATTGGTTGTAGCTTTAATTTGGGGGATGAAAACAGCAGTATTGTGTTATTTCAGGTTCTCTGCAGCTGTAGTTTCTGTTCACACGCCCTTATCTAGCTCTAGAAATGGTTGCTGCTGAAAGGTTTTGTGGAGTATCAGTGTCAAGATGGAACTGAGCAGCAGCCTGACTATTGCTATCTCACAGGGTTTGTATTGCCTGCTCTGCTATCACAAAATGGATCTCTTGCCTCTCATACAGATTATGTTGAACAGGCTGCAGTCACCAGGAGAGCAAGAACAGACTTGGATAAGCAGAAGCAGATAACTTACACAGAATAATGACCATTTCTGCTGTGAGAAGTTCTATCCTGCATTTCTTCTTGGCTTTCTTTTTTCAAATAACTGAGTTACACAATCAGAGCCTCTCTACAGCTCCTCAAAAATTCAGGGCCAGAAGGAAGTTGTTTTCTTTTAGTGCAGTAAATCTTGAAGGGGTTGCACAACACTGAAGTTATCTTTAAAATGGGGAGTGCTACCAAATGGACTTCTGTTGGGTTTTCTGCTTAATAGTCAATAGTATAAATCAAAAGGCTGCAGCACAGAGAAATCCCCATTTGCTTTGAAAAGCCATTTGACTCTCTTCTTTAACTGTACATTGCTCCAGTGTTTGGGCTGCTAATGAAAAACAATTATATCTTGACTAACATATAAGCAACCTTTCTTAGGTCTATAAAGAGATTTCCTGCTAATGGCTGTCAGTTCTGAAAGTGATCAAAAGGTTTTTGCAATGCATTATGAAGAGACTTTTACTACAAGGTTCTGACAGGATAACATGGTCCCCAGTTATAAAAGAATTTTTGCCATAACACTATAATAGATCGTTGTGTAATCATAGTAAGGGAGTTCCTTAGGAAATTAGTATTTTCCAGTTTCTTCCCTACATAACCTTTCAGCTGGTGGAGAGGTAATTTCAAAGACATGAGATCTTCTCTTTCATGAAAATAGAAGTCAAACAGACAGGAGAGAGCCTGTTTTACTCACTCTTTCATAAACATGTAATAATTTTTAAGACTCCAGTGACTCCAACCACAGGATCTGATCCATTGGAACTGGAGTTTCCTTAGTTGCTCACAGAACTGCTTCATTAATTTTGTAAGCAATCACTGCTAAAGAGTGTTGCACTATTTTATTAAATTGTATATAATGCTGGCTACCCTGTACTTTCTTTGGCATTTGACCACCTTAAAATGAATTTGTAGCCTGATCTCATTTTGATTTGAACATCATAGTCACAGAGTTTGTGAACTGAAATAATTTTAGAAGCTGAAATGTTCTCAGATGCAATGGGTTTGAGGCAGTCTGAATTGCTAATAGCATTTCCTTCACAGATAACACTGTTTCATAAATCAGCTTGTTCACATTTAAACATGGGGTCAGTTTATTCAGCCCCTTTTTTGTACAGATTGTTTCCCAAGTAATGCACACAAGCTCAGTAACTGTGAATAATTATTCCATATCTGTCTGGAAAACTGAGAGGATTCTAAGAGTTTATACAGAATCACTTCAGTCCATGTATTTCTTATATCTTCTATTAGTATCTCATTCCTGAATTGCCACTTAAGATGACCACAAGCCTTTTCCTTCTTCAATGGAGACAGTGTACCAAACTGTGAGTCTGACTGTCTCGTGGTCAATAACACAGCAAAGTGATCTAACAACTGTCATCTCTGATTAGCTTCCACTGAGGCTGTGCAAAGTCCTTCAGGTAATGCTGATTCTGATGTGGCTGTCAGTACTGCTACAGATCTCCTCAACTCTGTGCAAAGTGGCCTGTCCCTCTGTGATGAAGAGTAACTTCTATCCTTCCTAGCCTTTAAAACAATATTATCAGCTTCCTTCAGCTTATCTCCTAAAGATTTGAAGTCCAGAAAATAACATGTAAAATTGGTTAATTTGGGGAGAAAGTGATCTTGTAGTGCTTTATATAACTTAATCTCTGGACCAGGTCCTCTCCCTGATTTGGTGCCCTCAGATTCTCCTTTCACATGCTGAGCACTAACTGGGACTCTGACCTCTCTGACAGGAATTTTCAGAAGGTAGTGAATTTTTCTGGTTTGTATTTTAGTAGTCATTGTGACATGATTTCTCTTTGACTTCTCACCTTATGCACTGTCCCCATGTGCCTTTTCTTCTCTGTCCCACTGTGCTTTTGTCTACATTGATACAAAGTACACACTGCTTTTTCTGACACCAGAGCATGTAGTAGACATCCTAGGAAAAGGAGCTTATTCAATATTTTCTCTACACTCATGTTTTTACACATCTCCAGACTGTTTATTTTGGAGATAAGAAATCTCTGTTCTGCATTTTCTCTCCTTTGAATTTGTGAATTTTCTCAGCTAATCTTCCCTTCAATACAACCTTATAAACCCCATATAATGACCTGCTTGGTAATGTGCCATTATGGAAACATATCTGATTTTTGCTGGTTTCAGCATCCAGTGCCAGAAAAAAGTTGAAAAGAAAATGGTTCAGTTCACATTTTCTATGCCTCTGACTAACCAGACATTCTCTTTGTCTTGTGAAGGCAAAAAAAAAGACATGGACCATGGCAGGTGGCCTCTCTTCCCCTAAGTAAGAGCATCCTTTAAGGGTCCAAAGTGTGGTATATAATATATTAGTGTGATCAACAAATGCTTATGTGAGTAAAAGAAATAAATCTTTGGAGAGGCCAGCATTCTTTCAGCCAAGACACCTGTCTGGATAATATTCTGTGTCAGAAATCAACCTGACAAACAAAATTCCTGATGTCTGCTATCTGAAATTATCAACTGGAACACTTAATGTAAGGTTTGAATTTCCCTCAGTAGTGAGATTTTCAGAAGAAAGGCAGACAAAATTAAAAGCCAACAAGGAAGATGTCTTGCTTAATATTAGGAATGCCAAGAAGCTTTTTTAAACCATTATCAATCTCTTTTCTTAATATTTCCCTTTAATTTGAATTAAAATCGTGTGCCAGGAAGCTGGGCAGTAAACTACAAACTACCAGTGGTACTTTGTGCTTGTGTTGTGTTTCAATTTAAAAAAAAACAAATGTGTGTGTTAGCTGGGACAAAGATAGCGGTGTTTTCCCCCTACATCTGGCAAGAGTATCTGAAACAAACCAAATTCTGGACATGTATCACAAATACCAATTTTGAAACTATTGAATCAAGACACGCTTCAGCTCCTCTGGTGAAATCCTGTGAAAAATGAAAAACCCCTATCAAAAATTCATGGTATCACCTCACGCTAAAACCCTGTAATATTTCATATTCTCTGCAGTGAAAAAAAATTACTGTATTTTATTTATTTCCCATATAGTGAAACCCAAAAATATCTCATGCATCTACCTGTGCATTATTGAAAACCACAAAAAATCTCACAGAATTCAAACATAAATTATAGTGATTTCTGTATAATTGACACCGCTTTAAATGTACATAGAAACTCCATTAAGTGTAACTATTTGAGTCTTAGATGTAGTCTTGTCCAACATGTTAGCCTCCTATTTCAGTCAGCTTTCTTCTCATCTTGCTTACCATGTCACCTTCTACAACTTAGATTCTTAGCGTTGCTCTGCATGTTGTTTCCCCACTATTCTTCCACTCTAATGCTTTAGGCTGTTGTTATTTCTGAAAAATAAACAAAAGACGTGACTTTAATTAACAAAAACTTCCTCCCCCACTTCCCTCGTGGGGTCTGGTAATTTAATTTTAAACTGTACTCACTGTTGCAACCATTGCTGCTCGTAGTTTCAACTAGGTTGGCACCACACTCTGAAGAACTTGTCCTTGGAATGGAAACTTTCCTGACCATAAAAAACAAAAAGGAGACAACAGAGAGAGAGAGAAATACAGCGTGAGAAAAGTTATCAGGGAAGAGACAAATTAATGGAATGGTTTTTCCATTGAAAAAAGAGACATGGATCTTCTCCAATTACCTTTTAATTAATACTCATTGTTTTTGAGAAGCATGTATTTGAGGGAGAAGAACAGAGGGCAGTACAGCATTTGGAACTACATAGCTTCTCTCCTGAAGGTAATGTTCCTGTTTGTCTGATTTCTTAGGTCTTTATTTAAACAATCAGTAAATAGCACAGAATTATTTATCTATTCTCCTAGTGTTTGGAAATGATGTGAAATTTTCCACACTTTGTTGAGGAGAAGCAAATCTTGTAAATGGAGCTGATCATTTGCTGTCTAGTTCCCTTTCTTTTAATAGGAATCAGACATCTGCTCTCTTGAGAAGAGTCATGAGCTATGCTCCGTTCTGTCCAGTTTGTGTCCTGTGGTGATGTAACTCCTCCACAAAGTCTGTTGTCTTGGACAGCTTAAATGGCTTTATTCCTAGACCCTGTTGTTTGAGCTGGCTCAGTTCCTGCTCATCAATATTACACTTACCTTACAGGTCATATGGCACTTCAGCATGCACTTATGATGAAATATAGAAATTAACTGCAGATTTATTTTGGCTTTCCCTAGGGTTTGCTCTACTTCTCAGAGCTATATGTGTGGCATTTAGGCTTCTCTATTGCTTTTAAAGAAAAGCTGGCTCAAGTGGCATCTCTTCTCATCAGCTACCTTTCTTATTCTTCTTCCAGTAACCCTGGTACAATATGTTTCTGGAGGAAGAAGACCAGATGGACCTGGTCTGAGAGGTGAATTGCTGGAAGCAGGGTATGCCATTTGTTCCTCAGCAGCAGTGTAATAGCAGGGATTTTTGTCCACTTTCCTGTTTTGCCCATGTCAGAGGGACAGGCTTTATCAGTACTGTTTGTTGGAGAGGGTGGGGGGTTGTTTCAAGATGGAGAGCAGCTAGATCTGCATTTGCCCTGCTTCCATGAGCTCTGCAGATTGGAAAAAATAAATCATCAGCTAATAAAAATGTGATGAGTCAGCTACACGTAAAAGCAGAATTATTTCCCACTGTTCACTCAGAGCTTTCATGTGCATCCCTACTCTTTTATGGATTGCTTTCACTGTTAGTTGTGATTAATTTTACAAGCAGAGCAATGAAACCCTTTCTCTCCACCCTTGTATGTTGAATGGATTTGTTCCTAGTGAGCGTGAAATGCACTTGCACATGATTGGTCCTCAAATCTGCCCCAAATAGCCTGAGAGAAAGAAAACTAGGAAAGGAAGGGAGGTACAAGTGATGATATGGACAAGAAAGTAAATCACGGAGCTCCTATATTCCAAAAGATTTGATGCATAATTTTAGGAATTCAGTTGCCTTATCCTGAACTTTAATTATTATCTCCTCTTCTGCACCCCTCCAGATTACATTACTGTTCATAGTAAAACCCCACTAGAACCCTCTGCTGAAAGAGCCATGGAAATGCTCACTAACACAGTATCAGGGAAAAGACTTTCTGCTCTCTGACTGTGGATCAAATGTCTTTGTTAATAAAGTGGAATAGTGGAAACTTTAGCACAGTATGTCCCTTTCCATTTTAAACTTCATATATCCTGTCAGGAGCCAAGTCAAAGATGATGCAAACTCTCAGCTAACCCTTAAAAGCCCCAGTTCCACCCTCTTCTAAGATACAGGTGATAGATCAAGCTTGAGAAAAAAGTCTGAATTAATGACACCTCTTAGCAATAATCTTCATTCACTCAGCTGAAAAGAGGGGAGTAGATTAAAGTATCCACTTGAGACTCCTCATGTGTTGATCGCTTCAGCCAAGAGATAAGGACTTACAGATGTGAAGTGTTTCATTTATAGATGAGTTCTCTAGCAGATGATCATTCTACATCAGCCTCTGAAGTGTAAAGGTAAGACAAGACAATTTTAGCCAGTTAGGTTCTTTTATCTGTACTAAAGAAGTTGATAATGGTTTTATGAGATTTCCTAAGTCAGTCTGGTATGTAAGATAGGGTTCAAGGGCAACTATGTTATGACTGAGTTGTTGCCCTTTTTATTTTGCTAATAAAGAGGCACAACTACTTGTTCTGCCAGTTAGGTAAAGCTTGAGTTAAGAGAGTTGATGTTCTGTCTAATAAAAGAATTTTCACAGCCCTGTCATTGCTGTCACTCTAACCTTCTGTACTTGGACCATAAATCTCAATAGATTGTCTCCAGCTTTGCCCTAATTTTACAGTATGTGAGAGAAAGCGATCTTTTAACACATTACTCTCTGAAGACTGATTTTCTCAGAGACAATTTTACTTCTAAAGAAATACTGTCTGTATCTCTATGAGACTTGAATGAATTTTTCTTAAGTTAGTTAAAGCTGTGTTTTGTTCTAATAACTTTATAGTAATTTGCAAATGTTCTTTAGCGAACAACCACTGTGGCATTCCGTGGCTACACAGGATTAATTTAATTAAAATTGCTAATGTGGGGGGTATCCTTTACAACAAGGGGTTTTTTTATACCAACTGTTTTATCAAATGCTCTCTATCTCTTCTAAATACATTCAGCTGTGGGAGAAGCTGGCATTCAGTGGGTTTCCATGACAGCAGCTGAGGTGAAACTAGACCAGCTATTCCAAAGGTCGCTCATTGAAAGGCACAGATCAGAAAGGTTGATTTGGCAATGTGACCATGGGAGCACAAAGAACAGAACTGCAGGAACCTTTGGTTATCATAACCAAGGAGAAATGCAGTATAAGGAGGAAAGAGAAGAGGCTGCAAGTCTGTGATGGCAAAGAATTACAGGGGTTATAAGTTACCTTATAGAGGCATAGAGATGCATAAACACATATTAATGGTATATGGCAAAATGAGTTCTTACAAGAAGTGCTGTACTCTAAAAATAAAGAGGAGACATAGGAAGTTGACTTGCATTGCAGGTGAAGATGATAAGTTTGTTTGGGTTTGGTTCAAGTGTAGGGATGTATGTACAGTATCAAATAGTTGCCTCAATCCCAGTAACTGCTTATGTGTTTTCATTCCAAGTCCTAATACGTTTAAAATGCTACTAAAACCAGCCCTGCAGCACTTGCTGTCTAGCACTGATGTCTGCCTTCTACTCAAACATGGGTCATGCTGGACAAATTAGTTAGCTCTCTGAGTTGTCCTAAATGCTAGTAAAAACCTACCTGGAAGTATTCTTCAGTTTCATTCTTTCCTTAGTTTTCCTTTTTAGACCAGGAGTGGTAGAGGAATTAGGAGCTAATGGCACCAGCTGCTTTGGTTGCCAGTTCAGTAGGAACAATTTCTGACCCCTAAGCACTTTGTTAATTTACTTCTACTGCTCAGTCGTTGGACAAAGTAAGGTAGACTAATGTTTTAAAATGTTAGTACCAACTCTAGATAGATTGTTAAATCTCAGATATGGGTGTACTATGTCTATTTTTTATAAAGCAACTGTAAGTAATAGCTTAGAAAAGACACTGAGAAAACTTCAAGCCAAGAAGTAAATATAACAAGCAACAAGTTGAGACATCCACATTCATTATGTTGAATAACCATACAACCTTATGGATAATTCATTACATACTTTTACATTCAAATAATTAGTACATGATTACCAGAAGAAATTTCTACTTGATTGAATAGCTTCAGCCTTATGAATCACTTTTACCTGCAAAGGAAGTAGAATGCTCCAATTACAAGAACTCCTAGAAGAAGAAGGGAAGCCAAGAAAGCTGCAAACAGGTCACCTTTTGTTTGGGACTTGATGCTGGGCAGCAGAACTTCCTCACAACGAGCTCCTGTGTAATTCTCAATACACCTGGGAAACCAAGTTGTATTTGGATTAGATGGTGGCTTGTCATCTACAACGAAAAGCACAAAGACTTCTTCTGGGTAGAGAACTTGTTATGACACAATTCAAATGTTGAATTTGCTTCACAGCAAGTTTTCTTACAGAATTTCCTCCCACCTTGTATTTCTGGAACAAAGGGAATTAGGCATGTTGGGCATCAAGTTTACATTCTGATCCATACTGCTTTTATATATTAAGTTTAATATATTCATCATGGACAGATTTAATTAATTAGGCCTACTTCTTTAGTGTTAACTGTGTCATCCCACTGGTTCTCACACAGCAGCCATGCTTTCTTTTCCCCATTTCAGGTAACTTTATGGCTTCCTTTGCTGAAGATAATACTGTCAGCTGAAGAGATCAAGGAAATGGAGACACAGTACAGCTTAAACTGTGAAAGTAGTTTATGCAGTGTAATAATTCATGCCAGAACGGGTTACATGCTTGGTGAATAACCCCCTCTTGGAGAGACCTAGGTAGGAGTCTTCTCTACTATGCTTATTTTATGTGTTGAGCTTCTGAAGACTTCTTCTGAAGAAAGGATTAAAATGAATATGGTATTTTACCATGGTAAAATAGTACGATATTTTATTAAAAATAAATAAAATTAATGGCTTAGTAATACATATTCAGTCAAAAATAGGTAGGTTGAAGCTAAACTAATCTTCATTTGTTATGTATTTTGCACTTATTCTGCTAAGTTTTCTTAAGGAATTGATTTCATTACAGAAAATGAAAAGCACTTCTTTCAATATCTACATTCTGCGTGTATCTTTTATATATGTAAATTTGCTTCTCTCTATTTGTATTACTAAAGATCTTGCTCCTTCTTGCTATTTCTGGCACTGAAGTCATAATAATCTGTGACATAAGCAATTTCAGGCTCCAGCTGAGAAAAATGGGCTAAACTCTGCAACATACTTGAAGTTCTCAACTGCCATTGGCAGCTGTAAGGTATAATTTCAGATGAGGGATAAGAAGGTGGAGAGGGGAGGAACTGCCAAAAAAGAAGAATGTTTAGCATATCTAACTAAGACCAAAGGATCTCTGTGAATTTCCTGACATGATGCCTGATGTGACTCCCACTACACTTTCTGTAGGTTATGGACCACTATTTCAGTACTGCTGGCCTAAACCACTGCACAAACAGTTACTACCCTTTTATTTTGATTCTTTGTCTTTGGAAATATAATGGCAGATTTAGACACTAAAAAAAGACATCTAATTATCATCATATATTAAAGCTATGCAACTGATCAAACAGACACCATTTACTAAGGACAATCTGAGGCTTTTCAAAGTCATGATGTTTCACTGCTGGGAGAAGCAAGGGTAGGCAGACGGCTCTGATTGCTTGAGATAATGTTCCAGATATTTATTCTAAGTGTAGTGGCTTTTCAGTGGCCTATTTCTGAAATACTGTAGAATACTTTAAGAATAGAAGTGTAGTTTGAGTGGGGCATTGTTCTCTAGCAAGTGAGAGAAAAATGCTTAGGAGAGCTGAATAGAGTAACAGGGACAGAAAATGGAATAAGAAATTCATGGGAGTATTCTTGAATAGCAATGAAAACTGGAGAATAATGTAAGGCTGAAATGATACAAAAAGAAAAGAAATAGGTTTTGGCATCAAATTAAGGCTCATGGAAAAGTTCCAAAGAATGAGTGTAAAGAGAGTAAGTCAGTAGCCTAAAGAGCAGAATGACGCAGGAGGAAGACAGTCGTAGCTGCAGAGTTGCATAAAGGATCAGGTAAAGGGTGAGGGTTACCGAACTGTTGTGATACAGGAGAGTGAGTTGGTGTGAACAGTGCATGGAAGCTGTATTCGTGCTCTGCAAAGACTGTAGGAAAAATTGGGAATGTGTTGACAGCATAGCAAAAAGGTCACTGAGATTGTAGCACTACCTACAAAACAGAAAACAGAACCAGATGCTTAAGGTAGACACAAGTTTTTAAGAGGGAAAAGAGCTTGAAGGCTTAAGATGGTAAGGGGAAAACTACAGCAATATGAATCCAAGGTTATAGCAAAGAGAAAAAAACCTATACTAAAAAAGCCCATGCCAAACTTAAAACATCCTGAATGCAGTACCTATTAATTCTGCCTGGTTGTAACAAAAACAAGTTGTAGAAACATGACTAGCTAGTTTGATAGTATCTGTTTAACTGTGAGCAGTGCATTAGGGATTACAAAACTACCCATCTGCTTTCTCTAGGCTGACCTGTTGACACACTTGCTGAAAGTGATTCCATGCTATGTAGAAAATGCTATCATATAACCTAAAAATTATGTAGGTTTTCATAGAAACGGGAAAATTAAGATGAGGTACCTCTGGGTTACATTTAAATAATAAGATTATAGCTAATGGGACCAAGCTGTATTACAGTTAGAGCATTTCTGAAAATCCAGATGTTCAAATATTGGTTTGAACAAGCTTTTATGAAGTTACCTTTCCTGATGTACAAATAGGTAAAGGCCTATGTTAAAGATAGAAGCAACTGGTGCTTTAAGACAACCAGGAAAGGTTTCTTCTGCACATCCTTTGCTAAAGTAGGTGAGAAAGAAATTAAGCAGATTTCAGTAACTGGCAGTGGAATTATCTCAGAAGACCTGCTTATCCTGCTGAACTAGCAGAGCTCCAATCATTTCAGGGGAGTTCCATATGCAGTGACTGCAAGCAGACAAACACAGTCCCTAACAAGCATGTGGGCTGTGAATGTAACCCAGAATGATGGTGTCTGTACACTGTCTCCTAGAGGCACTCAGTCTTACTCTGCACAGCCTTAAAAGCCAGGAGCAACTCACTTTATCTTGTTTATAATGGATGCCTAAAACTAGAGCACGAGTTAAGAGCAGTTACTGGTGCACTGGTGCACCTGCACTTGCATGAACTGGGGCAAAGCACAGAGGAGCCTGGTGCAGGCTGTAGTGGGGAGGAGTTACACTCTGGGTTCGTGTTCACTGGCCAGGTGCTGCTGTTGCACACCCCCTGCATGTAGTTAACCTGCTGTTTCTGCATGTGTCCAGTGCTGCCTTTAAATGGCCCTACTATGCAGCATCCCAGAGTTGATTTTTAAAAGAGAAAAAACATCTTTCCTCCTCTAAGAAAACAGAATTTGTAATTCAGAGTTGAAAGACAGCAGCCTTCAATGTTTGAGGAAAATCTGTGCCTAAAACCTCCCATTTTCAGCTGGCATCCAGATCTTTCCTGGATGGCTGCACACGTGTGCACACATGCCCACACCTCTTGTCAGGGATGAGCCAGCCTTGACTGTTGGATACAAACGTCCTGTAGAAGCTCCAGACTAAACACCAGCATGTGCAAAGACATCCACAGAATCTTTCAGCACAGGGTATGAATCATGTGAGCATCAATGCAAGGTGGAAGAAAACAGACTGCATTGGATGTCAGGAGATGAGCAGCAGGTCTGCAGTTACATTGATCCTTTACAGTCGGTTAGTAAGAAAAACACAACAGCCTTGAAGTAACACAGGCATTGCATCCTGTCAGACGCTGTTTGTGGGACAGTGCAAATGATCCTGTGGCACTAGGATTTAGTAAGAAGGTGAAGTTTCTTTCTTTGCCAGACTCTAAGGTGGACATAAGGAAGTATCTGACAGACTGTAAAAGTAGGAAGTAGAATTTGAGTCAAATATGCACACAGATTCTCACTGCTTTGCATTATACAATCAGGGTGTTGACTTTAGTTTTCATTTAGTCTTTCTTTAGTCAGGAAAATCTTGGATACTTCTTGGTATAAAAACTATTTGCATGTAAATACAAAGCTCTGAGCAGAAAAAGATGAGAAATTATCTGCTTGTCAATGAAATTCCAATTACATGGCTGAGAACTTCAAAATCAACACAATCTTCAGTCTGTAGCAGCCTCCTAAAAGTTGTCCTAATCCATACAGTCTAAGAACATCTAGTAAGTATGAAAAGGAATTTATGGCCAAAGTGAATAAGGAATGGGAAAGTTAACTGGACACCTAAGCAGCTTTTTATAATGTTTTGCATTTAGAGGAGTTTGAAAACTGTTACTCTCTATACACAGAGAGTAAAATGAAATGCTCCTATTGGAGAGAAGTTGAAAGAATGGGTTATTCCTCCCTAAAACTCCCTTAGCTATGTGTTTATATGGCAAGTTTTCCATATCTGGCAGTTTATTAATTTGGATTGCTAATAGTTTTCAAAAGTGTAAGACAGTGTTGCATTTTATATTTTATATCCCATTAAAAATAAATCTTAATTATTGGCTCTTGTTAGCTATCCTTCTGGTGTGTATTCTAAATTTTGTTACTACCTTTCAAGCCAAAAGCAGAATTGAAAAATACTAATTGGACAGATTGTTTTCAGAAGAGCCTGAGGTACATTAAAGTGTATTCTTGGAGGCAGAGAAAGAAGACAAGCCCAGATGAGTGGGAAGCCCTTCCCTGGGAACTTGCAGGGTGCATATTCTGAAGGCTGAGAGCACAGCAAGTGTAGGACTTATGGGGATGTCTGAAAGGGGAATGAAGGGCCCAGCACAGAGAGCCAGGCAAGGAGGGAGTGCACAGAAAGTGCTACAAGGAATTTGCATGGGATTTACTGGATTACCTAGGAAAGGTGGAGGACAGATTCCATTAGGATAGAAGCAAAGGAAGGGAAAAGTAGAGATACCCTTGAAAGATACACAGGAATTTCAGGGAGGAGATCTGCAAGGTCTGCCTGTGTCTCTTGCAGTACTCAGCCCTCTGCAGAGTATGATCCCTTTCCCACAAGGAGAGCGCTCACTGGTAATTTCTCTGTGTGTTGTCTTAGACCGTCTGTATTTTGCTTGAAATACAGAAAGATTGCTCTCAGAAATCTGCCAAGTGTAAGAGAAAATGGGAGCATCAGAGCTTCCCCTCAGAAACCAAAATCTTCACTTAATTCTGCAGTGCATTAATTAATGACCATGGGACAGCTGTGCATCAGGTGCTGAGGCAAACAGCTTTCAGCCTTGTGTTTTATGATTCACCTGAGGCAGCTGCTTTGCCATCCTTCCCTGTCCTGCTGCCTGTTTATTTAGTTCATTTGAGTGTTCCTGGGTTTGAAGCTCATCTGATTTATGGTGACAGGTGTGCCTTTTGCTGCTGAGGACATTAACTCATTGTTAGGAAAGCACTGAGCGAAGATGGCAGCTGAGCAACCTCATGTTTTAACACACATCAGCTGTATTTAAAATCTGCTACTGTTGCACATGGGGGGGTCAACTAATGTTCTGTTTATATTAAATCTCTGCCTTGTATATATCCACTTCTGAATGATAAAAATAACTGAAATTCCAAAGGTAAACAGCAGCTCTTCATTTGTTAGCATGCTATGAAACACGTATTTCTAAAGAATGATGCATTTTTCTCAGTCACATGGTGAAATTACTTCCAGTGATGTTGCATGGGGTAATCTGGACAAACTCTGCTGAGCACAACACATTTGTGCAACTAAGTACCATGTCAAGGCAAATGTGTTTGAAGGTATTTTTACAGTTTGCTAGTCTGTTCTTTCTCATCTCCTCCTTTTAATTAACAATCATTCAACCCTTGATTCTAAAAGTGATTTGAGTTTTCTTTCAGTGGGAGATGATCATTTGAGAACACTGGGGAGCTTTGGGTGGAATTTGGCAGAAACCTTCATCAAAGAAACTGCACAACTGTGTGATGATGCCAGTCATGAAGTTCCAAAGCACCAAATATTTTCTGAATTCTGCTGAATAGTGATGCATTTTTTCTGTTGTTTCTATTCACATCACTGCTGATTACTAAGATATCTGTGTGTAAACAAAACCTTTCTCATCTATAATTAGCCTTCTCTGACTGATTAAGGAACATGCTTAGAATGAGGATGTGCTTAAATAGAATGCTGCTATTTAAACCCATCTAACTTCATAATCAACCACTAAATACAGAAAAAAATAGTTGATAATTTAAATGCAATAAGATTGCCTGAGTATAACAGAAATGCTCTTAAGATGTTACTTTTCTGCTTCAGCAGATTATAAAATCCTATAGTACCTGAATTGAAAATTACTTCATTTGGAGCTGTTAAAGTGAAAATTATCTATGCTGACTGTTTGTGCTCCTGAAGAATGAATTGTTCTGAGTATTTGTTACTTCATATTTATAGTTATTGCTTGGAATACACCTTCCTTGTTACACAGGCTAGCTGTAGTTGAGAGGGTGCTTTGAAATTGTGTAACTGCTGCTCTTTAGTTTAACCATTTATTTTCCATTCATGTACAATAATACAGGATTCTTTCTAGAAAAAAACATGTATTTCAAAATGGTTTTATTTTTGTTTGTGTAGTATGCATTTTAAATTGCATAAGCTTGCAAGGTTTAAAAGATAGGATAAATCATCATTATACAGCACTTCAGAGCTTTAATCTCACTTCTGGATCTGATTCATTGTGACACTGAACAATGACTGTGATATGCTGGGTATAGTTTTCAATGAGCATTTACCATAAAATTGCCTCTTTTCTCCCTAACTAAATGAGTTTACGTGCTTGAGTTTAAGTATTTAAATTGAACTGTCCCAAACAAAAGAAAGTAATATTTTAATTAGGCATCTGGGAAAAGATGGTGTTTCCTTCTTCAGCTATTTTATCCAGTTATCATTAGTTATAGCTCAAGATAGAAGAGGAGACAGAAGTTACCATGGAAGAAAAAAAAAGGTAATATCCTTAAGTATATGTAATATTTGTCTGAATGCCTGTGTTTTGTTAAGCAGACCCATTAAATCAACCATAACTTATTTTGATGAATGATAACTCAGGATTAGTAAATGCAGGACCTTGAAAAGTGACAGTTTTATTTAGCAACTTATGTCTTGGTAAATCAGAGAATAAAAAGATAGGGCAGTGTTTATGCAGGAAATGTATCCACACCAAACCAGGAAGTGCTTCTTTTCCAGGTTGCTACATGGCCTTCAAAAGGAAGAATGGTTCTGTTATGGAGCAGTGTAAGAAGTGTCTGTATTTGCTGCCTTGATGTTTCTTTATCAAGTGGTCTTTGGCTGTCACTGCAAAGCTGCCCTTTGAGTATTTCAGCAAGATTCGAAGAACACAGCAAGTCTTGAATTACATTCTTTTTTTTTCCTCCTTAAAGGATTATATTATTTTTTGTGTCTCCGCATTTTGTTCAGGTCAGGCCATTTTATGTTACAAAAATTTTTGCAATAGAATTAATTTATAAGAAAAGCTGTACTTTGCCTTTCTGAATGCCTTTCCCATAGTCTCTATTCATTGAGGCAAAGGGTATTTTGTTCTTTCTGTATTGTAATAAGGAAATGTGGCTCTAAATATAGATATAAACCTGAACGCATATGTAATGAATACTGTTCCACCTGCCAAGCAGGAATACACATTTCTTTTTCTCATATTGTCATGTCTCTGTAAGCTAGGTAAGTAATAGGTAATTTTCTTTTAGATAATGCTTTAGTAGTGATTCCTTAAAGAAAGAAAATGGAGAAATAGTCTTTAGACAGCTACTGTCCATACTTAAACACACAAACTTTAGTTTCACTGACCTGCAGAATGGACTGGACACAGTAGGAATCATATAACAAATCCCTCCATTTAGACAAAAAGATCCGTAACTGGTGCCACAGAGTTCTTCATGATCTTAAAAATAAGACCAAAACAAACACTGAGAAAAATAGAGACTTCAAACCCAAAAAACACAAAAATAAACCACCACACAAACAAAACCACCCTATGAGCAAAAAAGGTGTAGGTCTGGCCTTCCGGGCCAGCACTGTTTTGCAGAACTGTTTCATGTAACAATATGCAGAAAAGATCACCAATTTATCACCATATCAGGCATGAAACACCTAAATTAGATGAGTAAATCAAACTTTCTCTTCCAGTGAGAGGAACTTTTGTACTGTCCATTCCTTCCTTTGCCTTTCATGACCACTCACCACAGTGAGTGCAGTGACTCACATGATGACCTGTGTGAAGGCTGGTTTGTCCTGTTCCAGTGCACGAACTATCTTTAGCTAACCAGCTCCTGCAAGAGAGTCAGTCAGTCCAGCTGCACCCAGAATAGTCTCAGGTTTGCCCAGGACATTCTGAAACTGCTCTGGGCTGCATTCAAGCTGAACTGTGAAGCTTTAACCCTGGGACACCACTGGGTGTTCCCACCCCGATTCTCCATGGCCAAACCAGGGCACAGCCTGCAAGCAGTCACTTCTGTGCAGGATTGCTGGCTATAGTATCATTCCCACAGATCCACAGGAAAGGCTTTCTCCTAACTGAGTAGGCTTCTTAGATGAATTCTTAATGTGTTAAACATAATTAGACATTCAAATAACACCCCAAATACAGGACACTAACGTTGGCACTTGTAGCAGCACTTGTCCATTTTGTGCTTAAAAAGCATATCTAGCTGTACCACTTCACTCTTCCTGAAAGCAGGCTAAATTTGGAAGTTGGACTGAATATATTTATGACACATTTAATGCATCAGTAACTCATATATATGCATCTAATATCTCTATATATTTCTTCCATATTATGAAACCACAGTATCTCAATCAAAACAAGAAGAGAGCAGTCTTCTGACATCACAGGGGTGATAGTCATGTGTTACCTCACACTTTAGGTGTTCTTGCTGTTATCTCACACAGAAGTTCTGAAAACAAGAATTCTGCTGTGTCACTATTTACGTATAGAAGATATGTTCTATACATAACATAGAGTTAGGAGGAATCAAGATTTTCATTTTCTTATTTGTCCTTCAAGAAAAAGGGTTAGGGTTCTCCTTTATTCCTGCAGAAAAAAAGTAGGAAGTGTGGCCTTAAGACATTCTACCCCAGAGAGACCTTCTACAGCTTCTTACCTAAATTAAGCCAGGCTTTTCTAAGAGTGGCAGAAATGCTCAGCTACTTCTACCTCTGTGCAACAAACCCATTGTGCATCCTGCTCTCCTCTAGGCCAGCTCTAGCAATCCCACTCTCCCTTTTTTCCCTACATTTTCCATTTCTATGACAGCATATTGATGCAGGAGTGTAAAGTCCTTACATTATTTTAAGATGAAGACAGTTATACCCCACGGCCCAAGAGGAATTCAGTTTCATGTTCCTGTTATCAGAGTGCCAGCATCCAAATGGTACCTGGACCTTCTTGCCTGTGTGCAGATAAATTAGGAAGCTGGAGGAGGGGAGAAGAAAGGCTGGAAAAATTGTTCATGTTTGACTTCGTTGCACAGAAATGTGTCTTCTGCCCTACCTTGTTAGAAGTTAAATGGAAATTTATTTTAACTCTGAAGCTTTTTGTCCTTTTCTACTGGGAATTCATTTACTGCAAGTTCACAATTAGAAGGCTTTTAAAATAATTTTGTATGGGTAACTGTACAATTGCAATAGGAATAAAATGGGAATGGGAGAAAAACAAGTTTTTTAAACAAGAACTACAACTTACTTGATTTTAGTCTATTCAAATGCAACAGTGGACCTCCTGTGAGAGTGTAATTCAGTTGAAGGCTACATCCTTCCTTCAATGAACAGAGGGCACTGAACACATCAACAGGGTATCAGAGTATCTATATAATTTTAAGAATCATGTGGGAAAACAAAACTCTCAACTCTGACCTGCTCTCAACTCTGTTGTGTGTAAGGGAGTTAACTGCTGAAATTCTCCCAGATGGAAAAGTATGATGATTGCAGGTAGGCCCGGCAGAAAAATCCTTTCAGACATGGAAGGGTTCCAAAGAAATCCTCATGAGAATTAGTGAGAATTTATTAACCACCTTAAAATCCTGCCATGTGGTTCCATTTTTTCATCTGTGTGCAGAAACAGACCTGTCTCACACTGGCCCAGGGGCAGAGTACTGAGGAAAGCTCAGTGCCTCGAGTCATTCAGGCCTTGGAACATTTGGAGAATGAATGTGGTTAAGGTGTGATCTTTGTATCAAGGACCAGCTCTGCAGCCCAACCACACATTTCTGTCCTGGCAAAATACCTCGGGCACTTTCAGGTCTATTAGAGAAAAGTGAGAGGTGGAGAGAGAGAACAAAAAGTGCCTAGGAAGCCTTTGAAACCTTTTTGATTGTAATTACAGACAATTTTTCTATAGGCTATTTCTTTCTAGAGATAGACTGTTCTTCCAATACTAAGGGGAAAATGGTAACCTTAATTTTAGCACTAATGAGAAACTTGAAGAAACCTCTGTATCCATCTAGATCAGGTACCCCTTTTTCCATCCAGTTGTGCTTTTCATTAGTTCTGTTTTGTGTATTAATACTTTGCTACTAATTAGTAAAACTATCTGAGTAATACAGTATAACATAGATGTTAGAATTATGAAAGAAAATAAAAGAAAATTCAGAAAGCTTTAATACTAGGAAAAAGTATTACTAACAAATTGCAATTTGCTACAATACAAAAATAGGTATTCTTGTACTCCACACCTACTGCATTGAAATGCAGTAGCTTGTAGCAAATTTCAAAGCTACAGTTCTGTATCTGCACACAGGAAAGTGTGAAAGCACCAGTTTATCCCTTTAAATGTATAGTCAATGATGCAAAAGACTGTGCTGGAGGATCAGAAGGGGTTCAATAGAAGCCAAAACCCAATTACATTAGCATTGGTAAACGTGTTATGATTTTTCATGAGGTAAGTCAATACATTATATTAATCTAAAAATGCAAATTGTATGCTTTGAAAGTCAAATGTACACTACAGTCAGACTCCATAATCAAGACAGAAAAGTTTAACAAGTCAAGTGATGATGGGCAATTCAAAAATACAAAAGATTTAGCTTTGAAATTAACAGAACTCTATCAATGTATGTTGTACATAACATATAAGTATGTCTTTTGATACCCCCTTCTATGTGAGAGATTGAAGAGAATTAGGACACAAAAGTTACTTTTAAAAAAAGTTGGATTTTGGTGGAAGAAGTGAAGAGGAATAAAATGAGGTTGTTCTTTCTAATGCTAGACTGTGAATGCTTAAAACTGACTGACATAATAGCAGCCTCTAAATACACTTATTCTTAATTATTGTTTTTGAGGACTCGCAGATGTCCTGCTTTCAGCTGGGATAGAGTTAATTTTCTTCCTAGTAGCTGGTACAGTGCTGTGTGCCTAAACTATGTGATGTGTCTGCATTTAAACTTTTGTAACTTGACTGTCCTGACTATTCAAAAAAAAAAAACCAAACCAACTGCAGGCTCAACACCATCTTAACCCCAAAGAGCCAAGCCAGCCTTGATAACCCACGTTGACTCAGCTGTCTTGCCTAGTCCAGAGGCTAAAACACTAAACTGCTAACACAAAAAAGGAAGAGAGAGGAGTGGGAAATGCTGACAGAAGATAAAAGGGGGCTTTATCTGATGCATGCTTCTTCACTTGTAAGCAACTTTGGACTGCATGCTAATCAATCACAAACTGTGAAATATTAGGACTGATCAAAGCAAACGTCTCCTTACAGAATTTGTACCACTGGTAAACTCTAGTGATGGCAGCTCTGTGGAACAGTTGTGACAATCCCAGTGGCAGCTATCAAAATCAATGCAGTTTTAATTAATTATACAGGTGTATGTATCCAAGTAATGACTTGGAAGAAATTACCTGTTCGCATATTATTCCAACAACACTTTTTGTTCTTGGTCAGAGGCACAGCACCTAAAGACAAACATGTAAATTAAGCATGTCATTTTTAAACCTGGTGTCTTTTCCCCCTGAAGAAATAGCTATTGGAATGCAACTTTCAGTGTTTCTGCTAAGGCATCTGTTGCACTCTGACAGTAATGTACTGTTACATGTAAGTTCCATGAATTCACAGTTAATGGCAAACGTTCAAGTCTGCTGTCAAGTTCAGTGAATCCCTGAAGTCAAACTGAATTCAGACTAAAGCATGTTTAAACAATGAATACTTTTTTAAAGCTGCCATGCTTATTCAGAATTGTAATACCTGATGCCTTTAGGCAGTCTGATTGATTCTGGCTAGCTAATTAGATTGACTCTTCCACCTTGAAAGACAGTGCACACAACTGAACCATTCCTCAGCCTGCTAATTAGTTAGGTAAGATCTTGGTAGTGGAATTCTTCCATTCCACAAACAAGAACTTTCCAATTTGTCATTTCTCAGAGCGAATGTGTGTTTCCCTTGAGTGTTCCTCGTGTCTTGCTGTCAGGTGAAATTAGTAATATAAGCTGTGAGTTTACCAGAACTTGTACAATAATTTTTAAAAATCTGCAATAGAAATCCTCTGCCTGGACAGAAACCAATGCTCACTTGACATTGCTAAAAGAAACTTATTCTGTGGACGTGCCAACTCTATAGCCATCTATCCCAGCTATGTTCTGTTTTCTTGTTAGGTATAGTCAAGGTTTACTGTACCAAACAGGCTACTGAACAAATCTAACGCAATAGATCATTTTTTCGTGTTTGTTCTTTTTTTCTTCAGAGTGTATGCAAAGTAAATATTTAAGCAAACTGTCCTAAATTGCATGAAAGATTTTTCCTTCCCATTAAATGATCAAATAAAATAAATTATCAGCTTTATGAGAAATAATTGCCCATACTGCAGCTTTAACTAACAGAAAACTGACTTTCTGTAGAGGCCCATTTCAAAAGGTATAATGCATTGGTACTTACTTTATAAGTAGATGATTCTGGTTTTCATGGGACCTCAGGTGGCTTCTCTAGCTTTTTAAGTGTCCTGTCCATACAAGAAAATCTGAAATGGCAGTTGCCTGTGTTACTGGGCTGTACCAGCAAGGTCCCCACCCAAAGGCGTCCTCTTGAGCTGGCTCACAGCTACACTTTGCTCTGTGTACAGAACCAAGAACAATTAACATAGCATGTGGCACAAAGGAACAAATGAACAGAGGTCACTTCAGAACTAGCATCCTGTTTTTAAAATAAATAAATCATCCTGGAGAATTGTTTATCTAGCAGTCAAGATCTGAATTCTGTATGTGCTGTTTAAAAGGTTTCAAATTTACGTACAGTGCAGTGAGGGTGAGGCTACAACAAAGACAAACGTGTACAGGGGCCAAGTACAGAGTAGGGTAACACCCTGTTATGCTCACAGGATCACTTGCCTGTTGTTCTAGGGTTACCAGTACTTGAGTTTATTGCTGAATTCAAAATACTCACATCATGTAATACATATAAATTGTATCATACATATATGTTACACTGGCATCAAAAATCCGATTTAAATTTGTTTCATTGGAGCGAGTAGTCCTTGTTCATTTAGTTTCCCTCTTCACAGAAAGCTCCACAAAATTCTATAATATCCAATAGCTCTCATAAAATATAAACAAGATATATAACCTAATTTTTAGACTAGCTCCTGTACCAGATTTAATTAGGATATGAATCCTTGAATTGACAAAACAGCTTGAGCTCTGCTACTGCCAAAGGGAGACCCACATCTCCTTTCCTTCATCTTGCTGTCAGGATGTACCTCAGTATCTCTGCTGCTGCTCCTGATGGAAGTTTAACTTTTTCAGGAGATGCTTAAATCCAAAGATCTGGCAGAAAATCCCTTAGGGGAAGTTGATGGTATTCTACTGCATCAGTGTGTTAAAGGGATGGACTGTGCAACTCATCAGCTCTTGGAACTTGGACTAATTTTTCCTCGTACACCAAATTGTTTATGGGCTGAGTGCAGAGAGCAGGACAGCTTGAGGAAGGCTGTGGGACTACTAATTATTTATTTTCAAACTTTGTTGCCTGTGTATTCAAGGAAATAGAGGGTGGCAAAGAGAGGGAGGGAAAATACTTCCTCTCCAATGTGTAAGCACAACTTTATTTTTAAAGCTCTGATAATAAGTATGACAATATGGGTCTAAAGATGGTTTTTGAAAGAGGTGTTACTGACAGCATTCACAGTTTTGACTTTTTTAAGACTGAAAAGTACATCATTAAGTAATCATGTATTCAGATGTTTTTCTCTGAGGTGTTGCACTCTGAACAGACGTTCAAGTATGTATCAGTGTTCTAAAGAGAACAAACTGGACTCTGTCTCATTAGAAAATAATATATTTACAGAAAAGGAAATACTACAGCAGAAATTGTTGCTAAACTTGATTCTAACTCGCTTACACCTGTGTGTGCCCTGAGTTCATACCAGAAACACAAAGATCATCTGTGCACCTTCCTTGCACTTTCCAACCTGAGTCTTCCTCTAGATGCAGATGCAGCCTATGCTCACAGAAACGAAAAACCCAACCGTACGAATCTCAAATGTTTATCTTCCATGTATCTTGGGAGTTTGTGAAAGGTTACTCCAGTTAAGAGTATTTTAATCTGAAATGTAAAATACAGCCTCTTTTGCTCTGTGCCAGCTTGTTGAAAAATCTTCTTATCAATTCTACCCTTTTCCCCTCATCTTTGTCATCTAAACTGATATTAATAATAGTAATGCATTGTTTGAAATGCTTACACATTCAAGCTGGGTCAGCTGTGTATACTGAGATATATTGGAACAAGTCTTGAACTCATTAGATTTGTCTTGAAATGAACCTGTGTGCTTTACTCCCCATATATTTAAATCAGAATCTGTATTGCCTCTTGCTTTTGTGTACTTTTACTCCTTAGCTGGCCTAAGCATCCACAGTACCTGTAAGTCTTAACAAGCACAGGCAGATAAAAGCCAAGCACTGAATAATGATTTGGGTTTTGCTTTATGGATCTTTGCTATTCAAACATTCTTAAAATTAATCTCTATATAAACTCTCCCCCAAATTAAAGAAGATCGTTTCAGTCATGTGGCTATTTCCAGTACACATTGTACATTTTGATTAAGTTGCACCTTACAGCTGTCTTTGAGGATGGGATTTTACTGCATTATGTATTCTTTCTAAAAATCAAAAAAGGTAAAATCTCATTCTGCCCCAATATTGAGCTCAAATATTTGTATCATGACAACAGTGAAGGGGAGAAATTTTAAAAATTGCTTAGTAGGCTGATTAAATATAAATTGTCTGCTGAGATGTCCTTGATATGTCAAGCAGTCAGTAGTCTACACCTCTTACTTTCTCCAAGAGCCAGGAACTGTCCTGAAATCTTGTTAAAAGGAGTCTGCTTTTTCTCACCTAGGTATAACTTCTCATACCTTCAGTGTCTGAAGCTCATAACTGATCTGAGCACAGAAAATCATCAGGCATCAGAAAAAAAATCCATCCAACTGCCTGAAACAAGTGAGGATCTCTGTAGGGAAGAATTCCAGGTGAGGTCTTATAACAAATCTGTATAAGAACAATGTTTTACTCAAATTTACACTAGAAGTTTCTTTTAGGATGGGATAACCACAATTGAGGAAATTCTGACAAAAGACAGGAAGCTAAAGCAGATGACAAATAGCTCACAAATCTCAACGTGCTTTGGTTGACAGAGTAACTTTTTTGAAAACAGTCGTTCAAAATTCTTTCCATTGCAGTTTTCTGAAATGACAACAAATGAATGAGCCCTCTTATCTTAGAAATCCCTACAGCAGAAGTTTAAGTTTACATTTTCATTTCTATTCACTAAAGTATGTCTAGGATTAATTATATACTAAAACAGTGGGTAAAACTCGTCATGGTGTTGAAATTGAAATTGGAGACATTACAGCAAATTTCAGGGAAATCTTTCCACTGCCAAAATTTCCTAAGTAGCTTGCAACCAACTGCAAATTTCCATCTGAAACCCCAATCTATTGTATGAGATATTCATACAGATATTGGCAAAGCTACAAAGTTTGAGGCTTCTGTCAAATGTAACTGCTGTAGTCCTACTAAAAACTTGTCCATTTGAGATAGAGATTCCAGTCTCAAACTCGTGTGTGCTTATGTGAGGGGAATTATTAAATCTTACAAGACCCTTGCATTAAAAAAATCACCATCAGTCTTGGAAAACAAACCTCAAAACTCTATTCTTTCATTCTGTGTGCTTACTGATTTCTTTTGTGGCAGTTTTGCTTCCAAGTTTTGTCCCTAACTCTTGTAAGAAATCAACTGAAATGAATGCAATTTAAAGTTTGTCTTTGCATGGTTAATTTTATTCATAGCTCAGTGGCAGATGTAGTGTCCATCATAATGTCAGCTCTCAAATGTCAGCTAATCTCAGATCCAGTAATCAGAACTCAAAGCATCCGTATTACAGGCTAACATACAAGGAGACCCTTTAGCACATGGTGACAGAATAATACAGACCAGTGCCACTTAAACTATTTTGAGTTACTAAAAATGTATGTCATAAGAGTTTAGGTATTTACTTTACGTGGCAGTCATCTGGAATCAAATGTAACTAGTCTTCATAATACTGATTTTGATTTTTTAAGACTCATCCAGCACTAATAGGTGGTTGCTGCTAACAGCAGATGTTCCAAAGCATAGGAGGGATAATTGTCAAAACCTGAATTTCAGCCCCTCGATTATTTTGTCCATTTAAAGCACGTTCTTAACCTTGGGGCGTTTTACTTCCTTTCTTTTTTCATTAAATTTTGTATTGAGTTAATTTGTTCTACTTAAACCACGGCTTACCACAGCAAACGGGTATTCTTAACTCTGCTGGTGTAATCTTTGTCAGACATGCACAGGACAATCTGCTGAATCAACGTAATCCCTAATCCGCATGGTGTAATCCTGCAGCTGCTCGCTCCGGCGCCGTTATGCAATGCCGGCCTCCGGGGAAGGGAAGGGAAGGGAAGGGAGCGGAGCGGGGCGAGCGGAGCGCGCTCCGGGCAGCGCCGGGGGCTCCGGGCAGCGCGGGGGTCGCGCTCGCGGCCGCGGGGGCGGGGCGGGGGCGCGCGCTGCGCTCGCTCCCGCCCGTAGTACTCCAGCGCGCGCCGCCCGCCGCCGCGATTGGCCCCGCCGCGCCCGCGTGACGCGCGCGCGCCCCCTGCGCTCCCGCGGACCGACCCGCGCGCCCGCCCCGCGTTTCCAAGGCGACCCGGCAGGAACGGCGGGAGGCGCGCGCGGGATCGCGCGCGGGCGGTCCCCGGGTCCCTCCCCGCGCGGCCGCCGGTCCCGCGAGCAGCAGGTACGTGCGGAGAGCCCCGGGCACGGGGGGACGTGCGGCGGCCCCGGCTGTGCCGTGCCCCGGCGCGGCCGGCGGGTCCGTGCCGTGCCCGAGCCGCGGGACCGTGCCGCGCTCCGGCGCGGGCAGCGCGTCTGTGCCGTGCCCCCACCGTGGCCGTGCGCGGCGCGGGGACCCCGCTCCCTCCGCCTGCCGGGGCCGCCGCACGCCCCGCCGCCCCCGGGGTCGGGCAGGGCGGCCCGGCGGGCTCCCCGCGCCGCGGTGGCGGGGCCGCGCTGCCGGGGGAGCCCCTCCGCGCCGCGGCGGACAAAGTTTGGCGGCGGGCGCCGCCTCCCGCCAACTTGCCGGCGGTGGGGCCGGGGGCCTGAGGGCGCTGTGCCGCGGGCCGGCCTGCGCGGGGCCCGAGCCCCTCACGCGGGTCAGCCGAGCCGCGGCCCGGCCGGGGGCGGCGTGAGGGTCGTTCCGCCTGTGGTGCGGGGCCGCGGCCGCGCTGTCGCCCCACAGGGCAGGGGGCTGCGGGGGCTCTCGGAGCCGCGGGCGCCTCACGCACCGCAGCCCCCGGCACCGCTCGGCGGCCGGGCCCGCGCGCCTCCGGACGGGCCCGGCCGGACAACTTCTGCTCCGCGGATCCCGAGTACGAGCGGCCCCGGTAATGCCTGAGCGTCAAAGTTGCTTTTATTGTCTGTGTGTGCAAACCCACCCAACGGTGGTGCCTGAGCAGTGTCTTCACGCAGGAGTACTCTGTATGTGTAAGGTGCTGCATTGCTTTTTGGAAATCCCCTGTCCTGGAGCAGCATCATCGCTTGCCCCAACCTGAAAAGCAATAGTAGTTTCTTTTCTGGAGTCGAAATCCATTTAGAGTGCTCTTTACTTGGGAATTTTCGGTTTGCCTTCTATGTAATGGAATAAACTTAATAGGCCTGTTTTGTTAGATTTGTAGAGGTGCAATCTAAATTGTGGGGATTGATGAGCTATAACAGGACAGCATGTCATAATAACTTTTCTTAAAAACAGTAGTACATGAACGTGCATGTTTTCTAAGCTTGCTTGTATACTGAAGTTAGGAAGAGGTTCTGCTAAACGTTTCTCCAGAATTTCTTGGTTCTTACGTGCAGGTTTAAGAGCAAACCGATCTACATGCTCTGTATTAGAGCATGCACCTGACTCCAGTTGTAACAGCTGCAAAAGATTACATGTGCAAAAGGAGTAAAATGAGTAACGGTGTAGGGGTATTTACAGCTGTGAATGCAGTCAGCACAGAAGGCTCATTTTTCTGAATGCAGGGCACCTGGCATTGGTGCACAGTCAGAAGCTGCTGCTTTGGGAGGTGACTGCAGGAATCCGTCTATTTTTGCCACACTTATTACTGGAATTTGGATAAAAAGGGATAAGCAACCTGTGTACTTTTAATGTAATAACATTACTAACCAAGTGTGGATTACATGAAACAATACTAATAATAATTTTTGATAGTTCCTGTGAAGATGCTGCAAGTTCCTGCAGGACACTTGTAAAAGAGTTATTGCTACCACAGTCACGTTAGGTGGGGATTATAAATCAGCCTGTACAATAGTAGCATGTAGATGCTCTGCAACAAGATACTGCAATTAGCATTGAGCACCAAGTATCTTGTATGGGAAAATGTGTGTCTTGATGTTGTGGACAGTGTGTGTCTTGTGAGACAATACTCTGTACAGAGAAGGCGAGGAATACTTCACATTTACAGAGGCTGCAGAATAAGAAGCAAGTGTGTGCTGCCTCAAACGTGTTGTGGTTCCTAAATGCTGGGCAGAGTGTGCCTACAGTCAGTGAAGGGACTGAGTGAGCGAGGAGCCCGCTCCCAAAGCAATGCATGCACACGCTCATCTTACTCATTTCTCTCTGCTTCTGAACAAAGTGGAGTTTTCGCTGCTCTGTCCTGATGCTACGTATTGCGAAATTGTTTAGTTCAAGATGCTGGTTTTGCCTGAAGGGTGAAAAGAGCTGGAAGTTGCACACGAAGTTAGATGTGGTTGGAGAGTAGTAATTATGCTAAAGACAGCAGTGGACAGCAAGGACGTGAAGCAAGAGTAGCATCATCTATTTCAGCCACAGAAGTGGAGTAGTAGGTGAGATAAAGATCTGCCCTTGCACTGGTTTATGAAAAGGCCAGTAAGAAAATTAAGACGTGAGCTTGCAGTGTGAGTACCAGTGCAAGCCTGCTACTCAGCTGAAGTATTTTCAGATCGTGACTGACGGCATAAATGCAGCACATAACCCAGCGTAGCTGTCTCGCCTCTCACAGTGCCTGTTCCCAAAGGTTGGTTGGGTGAAAGCAGGTTACAGTTCTGAAGGTGCCCTGTACGAGATGCTCTCAGCTCGGTACCCTGTGCCTCTCCTGGCCCCCAGTGCTGTGGTGCTGTTACACCACCTTGGGCTCGTGGTGGCTCCCAAAGCTGGCTACCTGGCAGCGTGCTGTTTGTCTCTGATGGTCTCTACGCTGCGGAGTCTGACGCTGCAGCAACATTGCATCACAGATTACTTTTAGCATGGAGGGACACAACCAGCAAAATCTCCAGCAGCATGAAGTGCATGGTTTCAGTGTTATTACACGTGATTAAGTCCAAATTAGGAGGAGAAACTGCATTGCCCTACGAGATCCTGACATGACTAAAATTTACCTGTATCATCAGTATTTGTTTAAATTAGTTGCATTACCTGGCAATAGCACAAGAATTAATTCAATTGTGTTACGCAGGACAAAACTGCATATTTTATCAGAGCAATAAAGAGGGTGTTACTTCAGTTATAGTGGCACTCAGCTGAACTGCTTCCTGGACAATGGAATTAACTAACAGAAAAAATACTTTATCCCTATGAGCACTGCAGAATCAATATTGACGTAGGAGACTGAGCTGGAGTCTTTTCTGCCATGTGTGTTAACATCAAAAGTGTCCAATAAGTGCTGTTTGAAGAATATGCATTGCTAGTTGGTATATGAGAGGAGGACTGAGGTTTGATTTCTCCTTTTCCTCACTGGTTCTCGAGTCATCCTGTGTGCTGCTGAATGGCATTAGCCTCACTCTTTTTAGGCTCAGTAATATGAGGGGTAAGTCTGGAGTCAGCAATATTGGAAAATGGGGAGTTTAGGATTTTTTGACTTGGAAAAAATTTCTGAACTTTTGGGAGTATTTTTGTAGTGTAGGTGGATATGAACGTACGTGGTGAAATGCCATTTTCAAGAGAAGAAGAGTAAAAAAATAGTAAAAATTGGCTTCTTACTGCTCTGGGGTAGAACTTTGCTTTTGTTTGTTCTTTGGCTCCAGAGGTTTCTGTCCAAGGTGAATTGAAACCTTTTTTCCTCCAAACTCTTAGCTGGTGTGTTGTGGGTAGCAGCAGGGTTACGTCAGTCTCTGTCATATTTCAGCCCACCCATTTGCTGGGCTTAGGATTTGGTGTGACAAGTTGATGTATTAGGGTTTAATTCTTAATTTAGTTATAAGGTCCCAGTGAAGCCTGTTACCTCCATGTAATCCCGTTGGAATCACTGGGTTTGCATTAATAGAGTGAAGTCAGGTCTTGCAAATTCAAGTAGCAGTGGATGTTTCCTAATGATACTTGTGTCATCAGCTAAGCATTATAAAATGCAACATCAGCTTATTTCTTGCTTTATTCCTCTGTCTCACTTGCATTTGATCATGTCTAGAGTTCAGTGTTGCTTTGATGTGTTTCAACTAAAATTTCTTGGGGGCAATTTTTGTATCTTTTCATGCATCTGTAAAGCACCGTGTGTGCCTGTAGCATTATACACAAATGAAAGTACATTTGAAAATGTGTGTTCAAATCCATTGGTTGCAGAGTTAGACCTCTCAGTCAGTAAATACCTGATTTAGGGTTGTGCAGATACAGTTTTGTGTCACAAGCCATCCTGCTCACTGAATGAGGCAATGATATGCAGGAAAAGTAGTATGTGATCTTAATAGTTGAGAGGAGGGTTAATGCAAATGGAGCTAAAGTAATAGGTTGTTTTAAATGTGGTGCTTCTGAATTTTCAAGGGCTTTACTTTCAGCCCAAAAAACCTTGCAAATTAGTTTCTAACATGGAACCTCTTGGTATTGGGAGGCTTAGCCCCTTTTGGTTGGTTGGTTTGGGGTTTTTTTGTAAAATTACACTACATGGGGGTATAAACTTCCCTTGTTGACCTTAAAAAAATCCCTAAATGGGATTTGAGCCTTCAGTGATGATTTCTAATTCAGATAATTGCCTTACTTGGTAAGGTTGTTACTGGATGAATGGGGGAAGCACCTTTGGGTTCTATGCTTTGTACAGGGGGACAACAGGTGAAGTCTGACCTGTTTCATCCTCCTTTCTGCTGTGTCCTGTCTCTGCTCCTCAGCCTCAGCAGCCTCTCAGTGCTCCCAGCACTGCTGTGTTCTGTCCGAGCCCCAGGGTGCCCAGCCTCTGTCTACAGAGTGTTTGTGTCCAATTGGGTTGGCTTTGGAGAGGCCACCGAATACTTGATTAAAAAAGGCAAGCAGGCAATGCAAAACAGCTCAGTTTAACTTGAATGGATTGCCATGAGACAAAGAGCATCTCTGCTGTTCCAGGGAACTTCAAAGGCTGCCTGCAGACGAGGCAAGTGTCAGAGCTTCTCAAAAAAGTTGTGAAAGTCTTTGTAGTGGAAAGTGTTATGTGTCTGATATTTAAGTGTGCCTACCAGCTTTTTCCACTAATAGAAAATGAAAATTCATGTATAAAAATAGCAAAATACAAACTTTATTTAAGTTAGTGAGACTTTTACTGTTGAATTATATTTATAAATTTTCCTTCAATGCTTTTGTTCAAGTTTATCAAATAATTTCTTACAGAAAAGCAGCCATTTGGACTACCAGTCAATTTAGCTGATGGTACAAATGTAAAGAAAGCCCTTTAAGTGAACGAAAGAGTTCCTGTCTGTAATAATTAAAGTTAGCAAACATACAGGATGTAAACATGAGGCATGTGGTGTGTCTCAGCAAGCAGTGCATAGTTTTTCTCTGTATATAATATCTGCCTGCATTTTACAACCCACGTATAGTAAATAATTGCATTTTTATCTGGAAGGATAAAAGTAGACAGCTTTGAAAGCAACTTTTTAACAGGGAAATGAGATATGGATCAAGGTTCACATGTTAATTGCACAAGTGTATAAAAAAAAGCCAATCTGAAAGATTTTTCTTGCATGTATTTGTTGCTTTTCTTCTATTACCAGCTGCCACCTCCAGAAACCTGAGTGCTCTTTTTTTTTTTAAATCTTTTTTTTTTCTGTTCAGTCTTATGAAGAAGGACTTTCAAGCAGGGGCAATGGTGTAATTAAATAGATATGTTTAACTTGGAAAGGTGTTATTTTTAGGACTAGCTCAAAAGGGCAGGTACTCCTTGGAGACATTATAATATGGCCAGATTGTCTCCTCTAACTAAAGAGCAGTACAAGACATGGGCAGCATCAAGGTTTGCCTAAAAGTTTTTGACACGTGTTATCTCTGGGCAAACAAAAACTGAGAGGAGGCTGCAGAGTGGGCACTTGTGAGCCTCTGGGCTCTGGATGCTTCACGGGAAGGAGTGCAGCTTGCAGAGAGGCTGCCCCTTGTTTCCCTTCCTTCTTTCAGGGCCCTGTGGTGCTGGTTCCCTCCCCGTGCTTGTGCACTGGCTCCTCTCAGGGATGCAGAGAACCCTCCCTACAGGGATTGTGCTGGACACAGAGCTGCTCTGAGCTGCCCTAATCACTGCTCCCCTGAATTTAGATCCTGAGGTACGAGGAGCAGGGAAGTTGGTGAATGCTCCTTGTAGGAAAGCGTGTGTGCATGAATTAATGGGCTCACTGCAGAGAGATTTTTTTCTCCCTACTCTCTGTTCATTTTTTGTGGTTCACATTTGCTCACTTTTCCACCTCTGAGCAAAGGGGAGCATATGGCAGTGTGCTGTCCATCTGGTTGCCACTTACTGTGAAATCATTATGCAGGCAAGTTTGGCCCCATCTTCAATTTCTTAGGTAGGTAAAACTGTTACTAGAATGACAGCTGAAGTGTTTATACTGAGCTGTAAATGGGAATTAAGCTCAAGATGAACACAAAGGGCTCTTTCTGAATATTTTCCATCTTCTACATTAAAAAACCCCCACCTTGTGCTATGCTAGTGTTTAAAGCAAATGAGGCTTGGATCCTCTTTGTGATCAGTAGACTCTTCAAGTATGGATAAAAGACAAGTCCTGTCCCAGAGGATTTGCAGTCTAAATACACTTTAATGACAATACAGTGAATGGTGATGGGTGCTTAGGAAAACCTTATTTATATAGATAATACTGTGTGTATTGAACACAATTCTGTTGACATTTTTGCATCCTAGCACAAGCTTGTCACATAGTCTCTTGAAATGCATAGCAGATGTTAATTCAAGTCCTGTGCATTTTGGGTGTACCTAGGTATTTCTTGTTTACCTGCATATCAAGGATCAACACTGGCAAAGAAAAGTCTTACTGTCTTTGGCACCATGAGCACGTGTACATTTTTGTTATCACATTTCACATTGCAAACATTGAAATAGTAATAACCTAGCTTTCCTCTAATTATCTAAAGGAGTACTACTGAAAAAAGCAACTAGGTGATATTTATGGTGTAATATTCTGATATCTTATCTTCAGACAAGAGTACCTGCTGAAGTAATTTTTAAATTCAATTTATTTTATACTTAGGAGGGTTAACTTTTGTACATTTTCTGTTGTGTAAGTCAAGAGCTTGTTTTTCATGTAGCCACATGGAAAAGTGTATATTTCTATAAATTGGAACAGGTGGCTATACAAGTAGAAAATAAATCAGAAGAAAGTAATTTATCTGAAACAATCGTCCTTGCTGTTTAGATCAGGGATCCTCACTTTGGATTTTTACATACATATTTATTATATAGTACTGCTGCAGTGATTCCACTGTGATATGGGATATGAAAGTGCTTGTGGTCTGGAAAGAAGAGTTTTGTCTTTGTGGAGGAGAGTGACTAGAGTTTGTTCACTGCATTCTTCGGAGTTCTTATTTTATTTTGAGCAGAAGTGCAGTCAAGTTTGTAAATATTGTAAGTATTGAGATTTTTTGCCTTTTTTCTGTGAGAGCCTACTTAAAGGACTGTACATAGCTTTCTGAAAAACTTTTGTTCTGTACGTTGCAACGTGCAATGGGAAAAGTTCGTTTTAAGTTTTCAAGAAAAAAAATCCTGAGTTTGATATTTACTCCAAAGGAACTGTTTTTGAACAGATATTCTGTGCATTAGTGTGTCTTCCAAGTATTTTAAAATGGGAATTCAGCCCTCAGCACACAGCTGTGAAACCAGGCTGACAGTGGGAGTTGTGAGTAGGTTTGGGGAGGAGGAAATATTCCATGGCTTGTATTAGAGTCTGGTGAGAGCTGTGCCCTGTCTGTTGGTGACCTCTAGCCAAACACCTCTCGTGGCAGCACTGAGGGCAGCCAGCTCTGCTGCCTTAAACTGAGCGCCAGGGTCTGCTAAATCCTTGCTCAGCTGCACCTTGCACTGCTTTGTTGAATGACTTGTGCTCTGTGGACCTTTCTTCCAGTTCTAAAGAAGGAAAAAAGGAGGGATGGCACAGAAAAATTCAAAGCTTTTCTTTTAGCTTCCGTTCTTTAGCTCAGAACTTCATAAGGTACTTCCTGAGTAGTAGTTGGGGTTTTTAAATGCATGGTGTCATATGACTTGTGTTGAAGTTTTCTGAAATATATTTTATTTTGGAGTTTGTTGGAGGATAAATGTGTGCTGGATCTAAATGTGACATGGTGAGTGAGATTTGTGGACATCTTCACCAAACTTGTCTCGCTGCTTTTGTTTTTTAATGTGAAAATGAGGAAGAATTCCTTTCGTAGTTTCTCATGAGATAGAAGTAACTGGTAAGGCAGTTTCTCTCTGATTTTAGAAGTCAGCATGGTCACCACAGTGACTCCTGAGACTAACATTTGAAAACGATTGTATTTAGTTAAAGATTTGGAAGGGTTTTAGTTTAATGATACTGGTCATCTTCTTGCATCTATTATTCTGCTGTAGGAAAAGAGGTAACTGTTGTGCAGGTAAAAAACCACGGTTCTAGCTAAGTAAGAAAGTATGACAGTTGTCTTGAAGTGCTGCTTTTAGGCTGGTACCCAGGCTTCATATTGTGCCAGAAGGCAGGAGTTTTGATGTGTAAATGAAGGTGTTCTTTGAAATGCTGGGAAGGCCCGGAGTGCCAGGCAAAGGATTCCTTCAAGAGCCCAAGGACTAGGAGCTCAGGGACTGTTACAGCCCTTTGAATCTTGAGCCTATGGACTGGCCAGTTGTAAGGGTGATGCTTGCTTTATTCTCTAATTACATTCTCTTTTGATTAAAAATGCTCATCAGCAGCTCCCTTGTGCTTTTCTGAAATTTGGGAGCAATGGAAAGAAACTTGGTCTTTTTTCCATTAGCAGTTGGATATTTTACCCAGTCTGATTGCACCACTTCATTCTGAAGCGGAGATAGGCTTGTTGCTTTTGAAGAACTTCTTTCAGTATGATTTCCCTTTTTGGGGGGAAGGGAAGGGACTGCAGTCCAAGCAGCTGGTAGCCTGCCAAGGCCCGAATGTGAAGCACTGGGTACACTGAACTAGCAAACAAAGACTAATTGGTGATTTGTTTGACGCATTTGGCAACGCGGCCAGGTCTCGCAGTGCCCAGGTGACTGGCAGCAGCTGGGATCTGATGGATGTTTGCTGGGTAAAATCTGTAAGTGTATCTCTAGTGAGAAGGGTTCCACAGCCTCATCTCAGAACACTTTAACTGGTGCTTTCACGGGCTGCCGTGATGGAGAGATTTCATGGACTGAGTGAACACGAGGAGTCAGCGAGCTTTCTTCTGCTTCATGCCTCCAAATAAGGATTAAGGTACACGGGACAAATTGACTGGGAAATACAAGCTTGCACAGTTCATTCTGTCAGGAGAGGGAGGACTTTCTGCCCTAGTGCCTGTGTATTTCACAAGCTTTAAAAATCACTTTTTAACATACTCCCTTTTTGTTAGTGGCTGTGTGGGGCAGGAGCTTTCTCTCCTGGTAATGTCTAATGAAATAAAATACTTATCTTGGTTATAATGCTATCATAAGGCAATGCCAAGTGTTCTTTCCTAGAATGAAGATAGAAAAAAGGGAAGGCCAGTGTTCAAAATACTAAGTTATAAAATGGAGGATTTGGTATTGGAAGAAAAACTGATAGTGTGGTACTTCCCTTCCCTAGGTGGACATCTGATCTTGGGGCTTTTACTGGCTGTGTTTAAATGGTTTAGCAAAGCACTTCAGTCTGAAAAAGGCTGTTTTTCTCTTAGTTTCACTGAGTATATAAAGCATACTGCATGAACAACATTTGGCAGGAGAGGAGCAAAATGTATCTGAAACCTTTAATTATATACTGTAGGCAGCACTGTCTAGGTCAGAAGATACCATATTATCAAATAACATATTACAGGCATTCAGAACTTGCACAGTAGCCTGATTATTCAGTGAATAATTGGTCTTTGTTAAGCAGATAAGGGCACTGTTTGCATTCAGAGCCTAGGTTTGAAGTGTATGGCATAGAATATTTGTATTTTAAATCTTCTGTTACCCAGCTGATGTAAGAACTAAATAGAACAGAGTTCAGTAAAAGCATTTAGGATGATAGACTGCCTCTTCTGCTGTGCATGTCTCACTGACTGTAGCATACCTGCAGTTCTGAAGGTGTTAAAGAGATATTGTTTTTTGTTTATTGAATTTAATTTTGAGTGGGTGTTTGCAGCAACGCTTGGGACCATATAGACTGTTTAAACATAGACCGTATTAAAAACCAAACCAAACAGAAAATGTCCTGAAGAATAGAACAGTTTGGAAGCTTTCCAAACTACTGGTGGGCAGAAAGGGAAGAAAATAAATAGTGAAGGAAAACAAGTGTATGATTAAGACAGGCAAATAGGATTTATGAGAGAAATGCCATGTCTTTCTCTGTCACATACCACACCTTATTTTGCTTATCTAGAAGAGAGAAAGTATTTCTGCCTTACGAATATTTACTTAGGTTTTTTTAATCCTTAAAGATCCCAAGGTGGAATAGGAAATTGACTGCGGTGTCAATAGCTGATAATTTTTACCAGTATGTCAGAATATGAGCTCAGGTAAGTTCACAGGTTCCTCTGGGCCCTCATTTATGTAAGCTTACGCTTGGAGGTGACTGTCAGCTTGGCAGAATCCCCACAGTACTCTGTTTAGTCCAGGCTGGGGAGCAGGTGATGATGAACAGACCTTTTTCATCTGAGTTTCATCTTACTTTCTCTTTCCCAAGACGAAGTTTAAAAGAAAAGCAGTAAGGTGATAAAATTACTGCCTTAAAGGAAAACAACAGTGATCAAACCCTCCCAAAGTAATGGCTTTTGTATCAAGTGCAGCATAGTCAGCTAATCAAAACACATGTTCTCTATCTGTGACTGTTTAGTCTGCAGAAGATCAGCCTGCCTTGCAGTAAGGAAGAAGTTGTATTTTCCCTATGAGCTGAATGTCCATTTGAGCTGTGATCAGCACTCTGCCTTCCCTAAGGAGATGGCAGTGATTGTAGCATTTATCATACATAAAGGAATCTGTCTTGCTCTATATATCTGCCAGTAGACATGTGAAAAATAGAGACCAAGGCAGCAGCATCCATGATCTCAGTAACCCCTCAGACAACAAGACTGATGGTGAGCTAAGGAAATCACTTCTCTACTTCTCAGCCCAACCCCATATTTAGCCACAGCAATGGTTTTCAGGCGGGCTGATTTAGAAGCCTGTCTGTAAAGGAAGCAGAATTGGCTGAAAGGTTTGTGTAGTGCATGAAGCTGTTGACCTGTGCTGCAGAGCCGTGAACCTCCAGGTGAAAACAAATCCTTGTTCACACCAGAAATTGAGTACCTGGATAGAATGCTGTGGCTCATATTAAAAATGGTTACTTGTAAATTAAATGATATAGCAGGCAAGAGTTGGAATTGTTGGTGATCAAGGAAAAATTGTAGTGTATGCCATTGTTTTAATAAAAGTGGAGTGTTTGGGTTATTTAGGATTGAAAAAAGCACAGAACGTAATGCACATTCTGCTGTCATCAGGCATCCCTGTGACTGAAGCAGAGACAAAACCAAGGGCAAAAGTTCTATTCAGGGAAGGAAAGATGGAGCAGGCTTAAGTTGCAGAGCACTTTTTTTCATGGAAAAGCACTGAATATTAGAATTTTGCTTTAGTCCTCTGCTTTATAACATGTAGCAAAAATGATGGATCGGTGATTCTTCTGACTTGGCAAAATTAGGGCTGCTCCCTGGAAAATGCAGCAGAAGAGCCTCAGAGGCTGCTCTGGGTGTGCTCAGGGATTTGTGCTCCAAAGAGGAGCGTGTGCCTTTACAAGGAGAGGAGAAACAAAGGACTTGTGAGCCAAGATCAAAATAAAAAATGGTATATAAAAGGTGCCACACATGACCTGTTTTTCAATTCTCTGCTACCGGCAATGAAGCTGCATGGTATGTGATTTTCCTTGTATCAAGCTGAACATTCCCTTGATTTTTCCCTCTAAGGACTGAACTGTAAACATTCTTGTGATTCCAGCAAGGGCTGATCTTTATGTAGCAGCAGCTACTGGATCTACATGCCAGACTGAGCTGCTTCCCTTCTTGCCTGTCATGGTGTGTGGTGTCAAAGGTGTTCAGGTTGCTAATTGTTACTGTAACATCCAAATGGAAGGGTGGATGATAGCATTTGTATGTCCTTAGCTAGAGTTTGTGTATCCCCCGTGCAAGGAGTATGGCAGTGTTTTCAAGCTTAAGTTTTTGTCAGGTTTGATGGTTTTGTGTCTGTTTTGGTGCGTGGATAAGTGCATGTTTAAATTTGTTTTCATCTTTTCTCTGAGATATAGTTTTGCATTTTTATAATAATTTATAACTGATCGTTATATGTTATATAACTGAAATGTGGCAGGAAATCATTCAGGCATGGGTTTTTAATGAAATGAGATCTAGTAACACTGTTCACTATTGCAATTCATTTACCTAGAAAATCCTACTAAGTTTTTTCCGTAAATAAGCAGGTAAGCTCTCGTTTCCTTCCCCTGTTTTCACAAATTTCAACACAGTATCGGATGACAGTCAGTAGGTGGGGTTAGGAAAAGCCTTTATGCCAGGTGGACTTTGTGTCATTATCTATTATGTGTGTATGTACATGTGGATCATGTAATTTTTCTGCCCTCTGGGCTCTCATTAAGTTCATCCTGCTGCATCCTTGATTCGTACTTTTCACCAAGTTGTCTCTGGGATAGCATCTCATCCCATTGATTTGCTGTGATATTTTTATGCTAACTGTAGCAAAAGGAGATGTTTAAGGAGAAATATTTTAAGAATTTCAAATGTGCTTTTCATCTTGTGGACACAGACTGGTACAGCAAGGGGGAGAAAAGTCAGCATAATGTGACCAGCCGTCTCTGTAAGCTGTCGATGGAGCAGAGTTTGAGAACATCTGGACTGTGAAACGCACCTCTTGAACTTTCATTGATTGATTCCTTGGGCTGTCAGCCAGCAAGGGTATTTTTAGATACTTGCAGCAAATCTTACTGCATGTGAGAGAATGCCAGATCCATAGTTTGTCAGCTGCTGTTTTCCAGTAAGTAGGGAAAATGGATTTGGGTTTAAGTGAAATAGTTAATTTGGTGCTGCAGTGCTGACTGCAGTTGGTACAGATGTACCTGAGTTAGCTTTAAACAGGGCAGCCTGGCAACCAGTCCCACAGCCCAGCATGAGCTGTGGTAATCCTGAGTGGAAATACAGAGAGGAAAACTATTGGCCTGGACACAGGAAAGCAATCTTTCCTTTCACTTAGCCATGGCCTCTGAAAGCAGACATGGGAAAAATGTGTTTAGTTTTTATGGCTCATCATATATTTTTTTACCAGGACAAAGGGAGGCATAGTAATTTAATGGAAAATGAACAGGTTGACTCCTTATACAAGTGAAATGTGATGCAATGCTACAGTTACACAGCACACGAGAGTACAGCTGTTCCCTGGGGCTTTTGAAACGGGGCACGTTCTTGTTCAAAGCAGGAGAAAATAGTTCTGCCCTCCAGCTGTGTGCTCTGCCTGCAGCTGCAGCAGTGGCAGGGCAGAGGTGAAATGAATGTGAAGTGTGGGGCTGCCTGAACTGGTCCAGGCTCCCTGGTTACCTTGGTCCCATCACACTCCCGAAGGGTTCTGCTCTTCCTGAGGGTGCACTGTGGTTTGGGCTGCCTGGATGTGTTGGATTTTTAGCCTTTGGATGTTGCCTCTGAGCAGCATTATTCTCTGAAGCTCATTACACTTGGTTTGGAAACCTCTCTGTGTTGTGCTCAATAGAAGAGGGTTTCCAGTATTACCAGCTCTTGAAATTACTTACTAATGGAATATCTTGTCAAAACCTTGTTCATCTTTGATTCAAGACAGAAATTTTCCTGTCCTGGAGCATTCCCTGTTTCTCACGCTGTCTGTCCTGCAGTTTCTCCTGGAAGATCCTCTGTTCAGCATCAGTGTGGTAGGTCCATTAAACCAGCCTGTGTGATAAGGTATTTAATCTACACTTGTTCAGAACGGCGTGATCTCATTACTGCAAACAATGCCTCAGATTAGATTAAGTACTTTGGAGCAGGGGTTATATCACTTTAAAATCCACCTTCTAAATCACCTAATGTGTCTCTAAGTAGCATGTGAAGAGCTAAAGTATGGGCCAACTTTCCTGGCTGAAAGACTGTTCATTTCTAGGACCTTAAAAATCATAGGGTTCTGGTTGTCCTTTTGGTGTCTTTGCCATCTTATCCCTCAGTGGAATTAGCAGTGGACTCCTTTGTTGGCTCTCACTGAGAGCAGATGCTTAGGACCCTCTGAAAGCTTTCTACCCTCCCCTGTTCAAGTGTTGTGAGCTCTGCAGTTCATAACCTGTCAATTTGTCAACATCGTACTTTACAAGAGTATGGTGAGAGTGAGAAGAATTATACAAGGGAGTAAGTTTTATTAAGGACCAGTGTTTTGGAGCTATGAAAATGAGAAATGAAAGCTCACAAGATACTGTCCCTTTAAATCCCATAATGGTCTTTGCAGCAGGTTGTCTCATTTCTAGTGCTTGTTTTTACAGTGACAAGTGCAGTAAATCCCTCACCTGATGCCAGCATCATCTTAATTCCTTGCAGATATTCTTGGTTTATTGGAAAATCTGTACTGATCTTGATTTGTATATTTCTGATTCAAATAAGATTTCAAAAAACAATTTTATTTTTGGAATATTTTCATATATATCTAAAAAATCTCAGCAACGTACACTTACAATACTGGAGGCTTTTCTTTCTATTGGAAAGTGGCAGGATTTTTACCGATAGAATGCTAGACCAAAAGTCAGAAACTTGAGTACTAACCCAGATTTTAGCATCTGTTTCCTGTGTGGTCTTGGGCTTTGTGTTTAGTTAGGCAGTATGTACTCAGTAGCTTATTTAAATTCTACTGAAGGTACTGGGGAGTCTTTGACTGAGGTTGATAGATTGTTTAGCAGATAATGGTTGGGTTGGAGGGGTTAGTGCAATGGTGATACACAGAATATTTCTGAACATTTTCAGAGCTGTTTCGCCAGCTCTTCATGATTTTAATCCAGAAGCTAACATGGTTTGAACATGGTTTTCTGAGTTTCCTACCTCCTAAAAATGTTTAATTACTAGACTGGTAAAGTAGTTAGTTTTGGGCTTTTTATTTTTAATAAAGATGAATTGATAAACCTTAACAAAAGTCTGTGTTTGCAGCTGTAACAGACACTGTTCTCTTACAAGCAGGTGACCTGGTACGTGTTATAGGTTGAAGAGTGAAGATGTGTTTTATTTATATCTTGACATTTGTTTACTGTTCTGGAGCTTGCATATGGATCCCTTGCATAACCTTTGCTTGAAAAGCATCCTTTTATCTGCTTCAGTGTATTAGACAGAACCTCCTTATTGGATATGGGTCATGGGACTTGAAGTACTAAATAAGATCTTGCTAAAATAGAGCTGGGGAGGGTGGCAGCATGACTGCTACGTTGGGTCACTCAGTGGCCAAAGCTCTTCTGCCTGTGGTGCCACAGAATACTGAAGGATAGAGGAAAAAGGTTTTTTTGTGGGGCACTGTAGTTGGGGTTTCCTGTTTTCTTTAGGATCTTCTGATTTGAAGAAAACAGTTACTAACAAAGCATTTTGAAACATGTATTTCATATATTCCCTGTGCTGAACTCTAGGCTATCAGAGTTTGTTGCAGACACTGTCATGTGTGATAGAAGTGTTCACAGAAAATGATTGTACCTCCTTTAATGGATGTTTGTTATAATTATTTAATACAGAGGCAAAAGCCACTGAGGTCTGATTTGAAATTAATGCCAGGTATTTAAAATGGGAATAACTTTTCTCCATCATCACCCTAACTGCAAATGAATTAGTGTAGCTGTATATTGAAAGAGCAGCCTAGGAATGAACACGCATGACTTTTAATAGCAAATACATGAGAGGTTTGCATATGCTGTTTATTTCTTCCCATTTGCAATGATTTGATAAGTGTTGGATAGAACAATGCAAAGTTCACTCGTGGAATTGCCAGACAAGCTGAGGCAGGTCCCTGTCTGTGCCAGTCCCTGTCCTGTACTCTCTGGCTGTGCTGGCAGGGACAGCAGGAGCTTGCTGGGGCAGAACCTCTGGCATTTGTCCAGTCACACCAGGCAGGGATCCGTTTGCTGCTAGATTCATCAGTTTGCTTTCCCTTAGCATTGTTTCTTATCACTACAGTTGTTAAATTTATGGCCAAAACTTTTCTAAGGCAGGGGAGGGTTTTTTTGTTTTGTGTTTCTCTCTTCTCAGGAAGCCATGGTCTGGTCCTATGAAGGCACCTGTGTGGCATTCAGGCACTGAAGTGCAAACAGCTGAAACAGCATCCATCAGAGCATTAACACTCCTGTTTGAACCATGGTGCATATTTTATCTGCCTCTAAGATATTACTGTTCTTACTGCTCAGTGCTTCTTGCCTGCTCATCTTCTGCTGGGGCTGGAGTTTTACCACGTGTCTTTAGGGCCGTGGTTCAAAGTGCATTGCAGAAGCCTGAGGGAATACTGAAGTAAATTCGTATCTGAATTCCAGAGTACCATCCTCATTGCTTTACAACCTGGATTTCTTAATATGTTAGCAGTAGCACCAAATTAGTGTGCCACAGGAAAAGCTGGTTCTAGGCTCACAGTTTTAAATCACAATAAGAGTAATTTGCTAGTGAAGAGTGAATTTTGTGAGCCTTTAGCAATTGAGAAGTTGATTTTAAGTTTATCTTGATACTGGTGCTATCAGTGGAAGAGCACAAGCTGACAGTTCTCCCCTCTAAATCAAAGAGAGTTCATGGGTGGGTGTTCCTGCATCTTCTTTGAAATTTATTCAGTAGCTTGTGATGCTCTGCATTTCCTCATGTGACAAGAATATCAGTCCTCTCTGTTCTTGCAGAGTTAAAAAGAGATGAGGGCTGGGCAGGGATGGTGATGCTAGGTATTCTAGAGAGGGGAAAAAGATAAATTGGACTTTTTTACTTTCCAAGTATGGTTTATTTTACTACCAGTAGCTGAATGCATTTTGATATGTATTTATATGAATAAGCAAATAGGTTCATTCTGAAGGAATTCTGCATGCCTGTGCAGATCAAATGCTTTTTAACATTTTCAGAAAGTACTTCTCTTGCATACTTTATTGATCCTTTTTGTATTCCATACAAAATAACTAAGGAATCAATTACCTCTAGTAAAAAAGAGCCCTCACTTCCTATTCCTTTTCCATGTCCACTGGGAAGAGCTGTTGCCTTATCTGTGCAGTTTGCAGTGGACAGAGGCAGACTCCAAACATGCTGTGGCCACGTGTGTGTCCCCTGTGCTGTCCCAGGCCTCAGGTGCAGGTGAGGGGGAGGCACACCCTGCTGCAGGTGGGAATCTGCTCCAGCTCCCGGGGCTGCACGAGGTGGGCTGTGGCTCCAGGTGCTGCCCAGGACTGTCTGGGCTGGGCCTGCTTGCTCCCAGCTTGGACAGAGTCCCTCAGCATCAGGACACTGTGGCAGAGACCCAGCCTGTCACTTGCAGTGAGTGCATCCATCACCTGCTGGGGGAACCAGGCTGACCTGGTTAAATGGACCAGCCATTTATTAAATGATGCCTATCAGTACTCTGCATGCTGTATTAAGGTAGTTAAATCTTGCCCTTTAGGCTCCCACTGCTCACGAAAGACTTTGCCAGCCAAAAGCAGTACAGCTGCTGTGTCCTCATGCCTCTGAAGTACAAGACATGTGAATTCAAGAATTTTAGTGTGTTTCTGCAGAGTGGAGTTTATCCTATGTACAGCACCAGGATTAAATGCTGCAACTATTTGTAAATTTGCATTCAAAACAGCTGGGCTGTTTGTTTCCAAAAGCTGAATTACAGAGTGTAACACTGTCCAAGAGAAGAGCAATAAATTTCACATCAATGGGCTAATTGTTATATACTTGTTTTTAAGATACACAGTAAAGCCATAAATTCATATAAATTTATTGCATTTTGTCTGGAAGGTTGCCCATAATACTTTCCAGGAATGACAAAACACAGATATTTCTCACAAATATATTTGTGATTTAGTTGGTTCTTAGAATGAAATATTTGGTTCCAGATGCTTATTTTGATTTGTCTAATAACTGGATTTAGCACCAGTCTAGTTATGTTTGTTTTGATTCTTTACTGCTGATTATGTGAGAGATAGAATTGGTCTAAAGAACTTACTTCAAACTCTCCTTCCCAGCTAGAAACATATTTATGGGCCTCACAGAGCCATAATTGGCAAGATGCTTTGAAATCCTCAGCTTTAAGAGAAGACACCAGTTTCTTGTGAGACTTTCTCTGTACTTCCTCCCATTCTTGTAGTGTGAATCTTTTGTATTTTGGTTGACATTATGTCCTCTAGGAAACTAGAGGATACTTCTAAAATTTCTTAAGGCCTTTCATTCCAGATTCCATTAGGCCCAGGATTTGAAGAAAATTCAAATTAATAGCTTAAGGAAGAGTCTTAAGATTGAAGGCTAACGGCTGAAAGACAGTCTCAACTTTATGTGGATCTAAGAGTATGATCAGAAGCTCAAGTGAAAGTTAAGCTCCAAGTAGGAGGGGCAGCAGGTATGGTGGATAAAAATTAAAACGTAGTGAGTTTTGCCTGCTTTCCTGGCAGACGGGTGATGACAGACTCTGCTGCTTTCACATGACCAAGACAGATTGCCAGTGTCACCCCTGGATTGATGCATACCTCGTACTCGGGGTGTCTCAAGGATTTGTGTTACTCTGCTGCTGTTGTTAAAAGCCTGAGTGAAATTCCAGCTCTGTCCAAATAAAATTCACTGTTGGATTCAAATGGACTTCTATTCTTAGCTCAAAAGCCATTTACAGACTGCAAAAATTAGGTTCATGTGTGATAAATCTAATCAGAGGTGACCTGCCAGGTATCTGTATGGACCTAAAAACATTAATTCTGGCATGTTCAAAAGGGTATGTATTTTTTTATTCACTATTCTAAAGAGTGGCTGGACTCATCTTGCTTGTCTTGAAAACAAAAAGATGTGGCTGCAGGTTTCTGGGTTGGCTTTTCAGTGCACTTCCAGGGAGCAGGAAAAAGAGAGCTAAAAGAACATCCTAGAGTTGACTCTTCACAGGCAAAAACAAATCAAACTTCTTTGAAACTGAATTGGTACTTGATTTACTTCCAGTAGTAATCATTTGGTTTAATACAACTTGACTGGGTTAGTGTCATCTCCAAACATTTAAATTCAGAAATGCAATTGTTGTTAGCCAAGCAAATATAAACCCAACTTTGGGTTTAAAATTTAATATTTTAATCTATAATCCAAGGGAGATTTGAGGCGGATTTGGGGTGCGTATGTGTGTTTGTTTGTTCGTTTTGAGAAACAGAATTTGTGACACAAAAAATCATGGGGGAGTGCCTGTGTAATGAAATTTGTCCAGATGATCATCTGACTGTATGCTGACTGAGCCCAGAGTCATTTCGTTTCCCAGACCAGAAAAAGTCAGATGTTTTCAGTCCAGTGGAGCTGTTGATGCCAGGCTCTTTCCTATCAGCATGTGCAGTGGCACATTTCAAAAGCAAACTAAGCCTGAGCTCCCAGCAGCAGCATCCGCCCGGCGCCGTGCCAGAGCCATTGATCCGAGCCCCTGGTCCCTGCTGGCTCCCCGTGCTGGGCTGTCCAGGGGGATCACCTCCCTGGGAGCCCTGGCTGGCCCAGCTGCTGCTCCGTGCGTGCAGCTTTGGCCTCACCTTCCAGCAAGGGCCCCCAGCAGCAGCTGCAGCTGCCAGCAGGGCAGGAGATGCTCAGGTGTGCGGGGAGGTGCTGGGGGCTGCCAGCCTTGGGAGCTGCCAGCCCTGTGCCCAATCCTGCTGGAAGCAGCCTGCTTTGGGCTCTCCCTGACTGAGGAGGACCAGACAGATCTGTAAAGGCACCTTCTAGCTATGTGTTTGTTCTCTGGACTCAAGAAACCTGTGGTGTGGAGACTTTTTCTGCTGCATACAGGAACTGTGGATAACTGTGGGCATCACCAATTTATTACAGCTAATGAGAGTGGTTTGTAAAAGGGAAAAGGAAATGGCATGTTTGGAATCACTCCAGAGAAAGGGATCAAATGAATAATCTTCTTGCTGAACGAATGCCTGTTGTTTACTGAGGAGCTAAGAGCAAACTTGCTATTTGGATAGCCTTTGCAAATGGACAGGTTCTGCCTGTTTTTGAGATCCCTATTGCTCTCAGTATTTGCCATAGTATTAAAATTCCTCAAGCAGAAGCCCTCAGAGCAGAGAATACCTTTTGTTTGCCCCTGGCACCTTCTGAATTGGCAACACTGTGGATTGCTGCAGTACCTGCCAGACCTGTGCCTTTTCTGGAAAATGGTGTGTGTGTGTGAGAGCCATGAATTCCAGCAGTGCCAGTGTGCACCATGTAGCATGAACTGAATGAGAGCCCAGAGGAGCTGTGGGGCAGCTCTTGTGTTGAAAGCCCATTGATGCTGGAGTATTTGCAGGTCACAGAACCTGTCTGCAGACCTGATAGCCAGATTCCAGGTGAACAGAGAGCACAGGGAAGGAGCATGAGTGGAGTCTTTTTATAACCTCCCCAAACACAGCAGCTCCTCCTGTTTCTTTGGGTCTGGTTTGGTCTTTCTTCTGGTCTACCATGTGCTGCACACCTGCAGGCTCCTTGGAAGAGGGTGGGTTTGACTGGACCCTGCTCAGAGTCACATTTGGATTAGTCCTCCTCTAAAGGCTTGCTTGCAGCTACTGTTATTTGTTCTGTAGCCCAGATTTGTGGTACTGAAATGTTCAGGATTCAGCCGTGATCGTGTTGCTTTTGTGAAGAGATTATTGTAATTGTGCACAAGATAATTCTTCTCTGTTTTGGCCTATCTAGACTTCCCTCTAGAAAGTGAGAGTTGCACTTAGGAATAATGAGGGTCTTTAGTTACATGATTACATGCTGGTTTTTTTCCTTGAACAGCGTTCTGCTTGATTTCAACATACAGGATGATTCCACACGGGGATAGAATTATAACTGCATGAGCAAGTGCAAATCTGCCATTTCCTAATTTGTGAATGCCTGACTTTTTTTTTTTCCCCCAATGTAAATACCTTTCCTGCGGTGGAGGGTTTTATTCCCTTTTAAAAAATGTGGTGTATTTAAAAACTTTGCTGTCAGTCCCTCCATGAAAAAGATGCAAAATGCAATGTCCTTTCTTCCTTGAAATAAAAAGCTCCTTCTCTTGTGTCTCTTTTCTTTTGGACACTGCATAGGAATGTAAAGATTAAGGAAGTTATTTGCTGTATGTTTTCTGTGTGGCATCTCTGCATTCATAATTTTTTGACAAATCTAATACTTTATCAAACTCTTGTCTTAAATAAGGCATTTAACCCAAAGCAAAGCAAGGAAGTGCTGGAGCCCCTCCTGCAGATTTGTCAGGCTTTCCCCTTCAGAAGTACAAGTTGCTGGATTCCTGAAGGAAACAGTTTTGTCATATGTGACCAGTAAAACTTTCTAAATGCAGATGATTGGAGCTAATTAAAATTCTCAGAACAAAACCAATGGTGATCCCAGGGAGCCTGGGAATTTCAGTTCTTGGAGAAATGCAACTTACAGTAGTAGAGATGAGTGATCACATCAGGTTCATGGTGATCCTCAGGATGATATCCATGGTGTTCATCACCAGAAAATGTGGCTGGGCTAATTCACAAGAGCTAAATGTATAAATCACTCTTGCCTTTTCTCTTTGAAAGAAAGCTTCTGGGGTAATGTCTGTTTAGGTCTTTCTCCTACTCTCACTACTCTTTTGCCAGGTTACTCCTTTTCTTCCTATTTTTCTGAATAGCTCCCTGACCTCCCTTAGGACTGCCCAGCTGGCTCATGAGTGGGCATTGTTTGCATTTAAGCTTTAGAGTGTATAAGGCTTTTATTTTATAGACTGAAATAAGAACATAACTTGTTTGCACAAAGGAAGCAAAATTCTGTTTCTTGGTGTGGACTAGATTCAGAGTAAAAAGCTTCAGTGTGACACAGAAGGAGAAAAACCCCACGGAAGCTCTCTTCCTCTGCAGCCCTTGCCAGTCTCAGTGATTTCATGCTGGCTGTTTGCTCCAGTTGAATATTGCCACTGGCCAGGGCTCTGCACATCGTCCTTGAGTACTTGTGATCTAAAGTCTTTCTGCTCTGTGTGCTTTGTTTCTTTGCCTGTGCACAATGCCTTGCCCTGCACTCCCACTTCTGCTGACACAGCTATTTTTGGAGCTGTACTATGACCTGTATCAGGGAAGCCGTCCTGCCTTTTTTTTTTTTTTAATGGATGGGGTGTGGGCAGAGGAAGGAGCCAGAGCTGCCAAGAGCACCAAACCCTACATTGCAGCCACAGCAGTGTCTCCTTGAGTGGGGCCTGTGGCATTTCCTTTGAATGCAAGCTCTGAGCCTGTCCAAGTGTCTTAAGCTGCTCTTGGGGGACTTATTAGAAGAGCATGTCAGAATTTGATTTTGTGGCTACCTTGTAAGGGCACAAACTTGGATACTTCAGTTAGCATCTGAATTTCGTGCAGGAGCTTACAGATTCATGGTAATATGCCTCAGAACATGAGCAAGTGCAGCAAACAGCTCTGAATCATGTTGTCTTGACTTCAGCTCAGCTGAATAGGGTACAAGTTAGTAGGGACTTTGGTGCAAAAGGCTTAAATTAAATCATCTTCCTACTCCCCACCCCCAATTGGGCCCACTGCATTGTGACACATATTTTGTAAGACTGTGCTTAAATTAGTGCTAAAAGCCATGGTTTTCATGCACCAGTGGAGTATGGTTTTTTTTTAAAGTTTGTTCTTGAAGTTTTGTTTTGTTTTTTGTTTTAGCTTAGAGTGTATATACAGCATGTGCCATGCTTTAGCATACATTTTCCAAGCTCTGTCCTGTGCTTTTTGTTGTTTCAGCTGGATTTTATCTTCTGTTAGCGAGCTCCAGCCAAGGTGTGGTGGCTGACAATAGGAGGCTGATGTAAACATTAACAAATTACCCTGGGCAGGATGTGTGCTGGGCAAGGCCAGCAGCAGAACCTTTGCTCGAGAGCAGCGCGTGACCCCAGCCTGCACAGCCGGGAGCAGGTGCTGCCCGTGCCCTGCACAGGAGAGAAACCACAGCCAGCCCAAGGAGGAGCACTGGGGTGTGCAGAGAACACAGCAAAGCTGCAGGGCTTGCAAGGCAAGGACAGCACTTCCAGCATTTTGGAGGTGTTGCCTCAGAAAGAGCTGAGTGTTTGGGGTACAGCTTCCTTCAGAGGGGTGAAGAGCTGAATCAGCTTGGCTGAGATTTGAGCTGTGATGCCCCGTGTTTTAAGCTGGGCTATGCAAACTTGCATGCTTCCCATCAGATTGCACTGTCCTCTTGGTGCATACAAGGTGTCAGTCATTTAGTGCAGTGAATGTTTCTGGTTGTTACACTGATTAAAAGCTTGCACTGGAAACTAGTGGGACAGTTCTTTCCTTTCTGACGTGTCTCCCTTCTAAACTGTTTCTGTTAAACTTTGGAAACTGCTCCTGCTGCAGCCATCTCACCTGGAAAACACACCACAGAACAAACAATTGCTGAACTCCCAGGGCATGGCATTGCCCATGCTCACGTGGCAGCTCAGCAAGTGCTGTGTGCTGCCTGCTCTCAGTTCTACAAAGTGGGGAAAAAAGCCAAAACTCTGGACCTGCTAGTAATTCCATCAGGTGAGACTATGAGAGACAAGGCTTTTTTGTCTACTGAACATAGAGTACGTTAGGTGGGGAAAGGGCTGTATGGAAAAATTTTCACTCAGGTGATGGATGGGATACCCAAAAGTTGCCCTCTGCCTATCTTTGTTGGCAGGGAGAAGAGCAACATCATTCCACTTTGCCTACAGGAAAATCCTATAGGAATGCAAGCAATTGACAAGTTTAAAAGAATAAAACCTCCCAGCTGATCCCTGCTGCCTTTGAACACCCCTTGGTTGCACAGAAATTTCATGTGGAAGTTGCAAGTGGTTTATGTTGCTGTAAAATGTGATTTTTTTTAAGGAAGTTAAAAACAGATGAGGTGGAGTGGATGGTAAAAAAAATACGTTTTTGCAGAATACCAGTATATAGATTTCTATTGCTTGCATAAAGCCTGGAAGGAAGCACAGATCACAGTAATCAATTCAGGAGATAGATACACATGCACAGCCTACTGCATCTTTTTTGTCCTTCTATTGCACTTACTAACTCTACTTGTCTCTTCAGGTCATTAGCTCAGCTAACACATCAGTCACTTTCAGCAGAGGTTACTCACGTTTTGCCCCTTTTCCTTTCAGGAAGGCTGTGCTGGGTCCCTTGGAGAGCCGGGTGTCCCTGTCCCCGTTGGGGTGTCGCGGCGTGGCTCGTGGCAGCCGTGAGCTCCTTGTGTCATGGTAGCGATCGCCGCGCCGCGCCGCTGGACTCTGCTCCCTGCAGCCCAGCTCAGCTGCTGCCCCGCTGCCAGCGGCTCCTCCAGGCCTGCGGTGAGCAAACTTTACCTGTAGAGCTGCCAGCTGCAGCCCGAGGGAGCTGCCTGCCTCAGTGCTGCTCTCACTGCTCACGTCTGAGCTCTGCAACACAGCTCTGTTTGACTGCAAATCTGCTTCCAGCTTTGGGAAAACAAGAGACGCTCTTCTGGAGGGACAAATGTTCAATGTTCGTGTCCTGGCCCATTCCCTCAGAATCTTAGCATTCATCTAAAAATAAGATTCCTTAAAATCTAGATGTCCAGTTTTTGTCACTGTTCTGTTTCTTAAGTCCCCTTTGGGAGGGAGACTGGGGTTACCAGCACTGTGCTGTGTCCCGAGTAAATGGTGAGGTTTTTGCTAGGTTAAGAAGCTTCCATTTGTACATTTGCCTGCCTGTCCTCTAAGGCCAGTTTCCATCAGTCTTGTTCCCATTTCCTAAATCAGCTGTATCCTCGTGTACTTTTTATTTGCTAGGCCTGCAAATGCAGTTAGAGCATAACAGTGCTTGGCAGGATTTTCAGTTTTCAGTCTCACAAGACAGGTGCACAGTACCTCATGCCTTGGCCATTTTCTCATGTTGAGTGCTTAGAACAACAAGTTTGGGTAAAATTTTTCATTCAGAATTGTTTGGGGTTGTTTTGTGTTGTAAAAATGTCGACTGAAAATGAGATGTTAGGGAGCTAACATTGCAAAACAAGCCTGAGTTTTATATTTTAGTTTTGTTGTGCTGGTAGGTGCAACAGTTGCTATCAGAAAGCTCTGTGTGATTTAAATATTCATAATTTTAGGCAAATGTTTTAGTATTTTGCTGCCTTTGGGATATACTAAATAAAATAATTTAAGGAGTACAAAGTGCAGGGAATAGACTCCCATTGATACGTGAATGGATATCAAATCAGGTTTCTGCTGTATTAGCAAAGCTTTATCTGAAAAACATTTGCTTCTTGCTCTGTCTTTAGAAGTACTACAAGACTGCAAGAAAATGGAGAGTGTGTGTCTTTCTAAAGTACATGTAGTCTCTTGTTTTAAAGTTGTCCTCTTCATATGAAAAATTACTTTTGGCTGACTTATCTACCTGAGGAGGGTGATCACAGTGTAGAACTTTTCTTCTTGCATACCCAGGCACATTATCTGGAAAATGTGAAAATGCAATGGCTACATTTTGCGTTTTTGTAAAATTACAAAGCATGAAATAAAGCCCTGGAAATGGCTCTACAAAAGATGTAAGTTCGATTTTATTTTTTTCATGTCGTGATTGTTAAGGATCTTAATGTAGCTGCATTTGTGTGTCTCCTCTGTAAATACTTGGCTAACAATTTAGCCTGTGGCTCTAGTATAAGAGCATTTTTCATGATCACTGGTGTTACTTTAAGTAATTCTAATTTGCCAATGTTTGTTTCTGTTTAATCAAAATAAGAGTATGTTTTTATGTTACTTTTAAAAATGTTGTAGCTTTAGTAATATATAGAATACACCAGTAATATAGAATATACCAGTAATATTCACAACAGCTTTACAAAGTGTCTCATGATTTGGAAGAGCTTTTGTTTGTTTTGTGGTATTCCTCATTTTTCCTTCTACCAAAACCTGTGTATCAGTAGCTTTCATTCTCACAGGCTTGTCCTCTTTTGCTCTGGTGGCCATGCACTGCTCCAGGTACAGGACAAGTGGAGACTTTGCCTTTTCCAAATGTGGTACTGGGTTTTGTTGATCAAGATACTCTCCTGATAACAGCCCATCTAGAATGTTTGACAACATGATTTAATTTTTGGAAGAGACTTGCTAAGGTAGCAAAGGGAGTCAGGAACAGTTCAAACAGGAAAATGGAGAGCAAACCCCCAAACTTCACTGACAATGTCAATGCTCCTGTCTAGAAGGTATAAAAAATTGTAAAAAATTGTCTTCCAATAGAATTTTCACTCCTGAAGCCATGAGCTTTCTCTGAAAATCCCCTTCCCCTTTCTGATCGTGGTTATCTTTCTCAACAATCTAGTGGCTTAAAACAAGACCTGTGTACTTATGGAATTATGTATGTGTCTGTGTGCAAAAGTAAATGCATTGCAACTTTACAGCTTCCATAATATGGAGGAATTAACCTGGAATAAAAACACTTTGAAAAAGAATCATGGGGGGAGTTAAACTGTTAGGCACATTTGTGATGTGACAGCAGTAGTAGCCCTTTGGATTTCTTTCAGCTGGGTTTTAGATAACCTTGTTTTGCTTTTCACAGTGACCTAGTCTTGCAAGGATAGAACTTCAGTGCAGAGCAGCTGAAGGAGTTAAATACTGGAACCTCTGCTGATTGTTTGCATCCTCCAACATGACCAATCCTCAGTAAGTACCATGGGATACAATTGACTTCAAATGAAAGGGCTGCTGCCTGGAGAAGAATGATGTGACTTGAGGAAGGTTTTGTATTTGTCTGAAGAGTGTGAATTAGCAGAAAATCCATGAATAATGCTGTAAGCATGTCTGATGTGTTACTAACAGCAGTGGCTGAAAACCAGTATCTTCTGTTGTTTTCAGATCTGTTTATCTTTGTTTTTCCTGCCACCAAAGCTGTCTGCCAACACCAGTCTGTTTATTTTTCTTTTCAATCAAATCAGACTGTATCTGTCATTTAGTCTGTCTGAGAACACAGAAGCTCAATGCTGCTGGGGGAGGGAAGGCTGCACCCAACCCATTTCTTTTTTCTTTTATGATACTGGAAATTGGATCATTGTATGCTCTTTCACACAAAACTGAACCAGCTTGGACTTATAAAGGTAAATGTCCACAGGATGGCACTAAAGGTGAAAATCAAAGAAAATTCTTGCTAAAATTAGCTTTTATCTCTGGGTTTCTGATGTCAGATTGTTTACAGAAGAATACAGTTCTGTTTGAAATTAAAGAATCTCATTACTTTCCATTATTAGTTACACATGAATAAAATAAAAGCTTTTAGGTTGTTCAAATAGTGCTTCCTTTTACCTCCTTTTCCTGCCACAGTATGACACAGCTGCAGCCTTTCCCTGCCAATACTCTACATATAACAGGATTTTACTTTCTTGGGTAATTCTGGCAGCAGTTGGCTTCTGTTAATTCAAGAGTAATGTCTTCCATCTGAAGGAATTAGTCTAATGGTGAGACTCTGACCAATGGAAACTTTCAACATAGAATTTCAGTTCCTTCACCCACATCCTTAAATGATATCCTTACACAAGATGTACTAGTTAAGTGGTCTTCTAAAGTAGTCTCCTATTTTCAGGGAAAAAAAAGGAGCTGCTAATCAGGTTGCTTAAATTGCTGGAAGATTTTCATAAGCTTCTTTAAACTAAAATCAACAATGCAGTTTTTGCAGTCAAATTACACAGGGTGCTAAGAACTTTTTAACTCTATTCCTGTGGAAAAAGAGTTTCTTCACACCTGCTGTAAACGTCTGACAGCAGCCTGAGATTTCCTCCAAAGCTACCAAGCTCTCCTGGAAGAAAGCTGGAGAAGTTTGTGCTTGCACATAGTTGGAATCAAACAGGGCAAGCAGCTTTGCTGGGTGCTGCAGAGATCAGCTCTTGACGTGCAAGGTGTGTCCTACAGCCAAGTCATCCTGTGCGTGCACTACTGGTAACAGAGAAAACTCCTACAGGAGTAGTGTCTTGTTCTAAATGTGGGAGACATGCACATTGTCAGACTGTTTCTACCTGCGTGCAGTTTCCATTAGTGTTGCTGGGCTGCTGTAAGAATACATGGTCAGATTTAGAAGCTGTACATAAGGTTAGTTAAGATAATCGTGGAGGAGGCCATAATTCTTCTGAATCACTGTTCCCTTTCAGAGCTATTTTGAAAGAACTTACAACAGAATGATCCTTTTTAGGTAAATGTAACAAAGCTGCCATCCATCCAAACTATTTGAATCAATGTTCAAATCTGCAGTGGAAGAGGGGGTCTAACTGCATCTATTAGTTAGCAGTTGATTTGTGTATAATAATTAATAGGCCTAGCTGTTCATTGCTCACCAGTCTGACTTACAGAGCAGTGAGTCTTTAGTTGACATAGTTACATGCCTTCTTTCTATTTTGCATAAATATTTTCCTTTTGGGTTCATGCATTTTTTCTGTATTTGTTTATAACACAGCCATTTATATTTAGTGCTTTTGAAGCAGATTGAGCAGAGTGAAATGCTGCTCTCCTCTGTGAGGTTTCTGTTGATCACAGTGAGATCTACTAAAGTTTGGAGAGATTTGATCTGTCTCTTGAATGACAGCACCTCCCTCAATGACCTTGCAGGGGCCTTTTAAGTTGCTGGTTCTTTAGCAGTCTGTGAAGTTCTTGTCTCTAACTTCCCTTGACTTGCTTGCTCATTATATTTCTTTATGTGTATAAATGTGTTTATTACATTTTCAGGCCTGCAATTGAAGGCGGTGTTTCGGAAGTTGAGATCATTTCCCAACAAGTGGAAGAAGAGACCAAAAGCATTGCTCCTGTGCAGCTTGTTAATTTTGCTTATCGAGATCTACCTTTAGCTGCACTTGATCTCTCTGTGGCTGGGTCTCAGCTTTTGTCAAATTTGGATGAGGAGTACCAAAGAGAAGGGTAAGTACAAAGGGCAGATTTTTGTTGTGTAGTTTCAGGCAAACCTTAAGCTGGAGAAGTGCAGCCAATTGTCCTCAAACTCTACATAAAATCATTGTCATAGGATGGAAGAGACCTTTTCTGATATCTCTAATCTGGGCTGGTTTAGGGCTGTTTATCATTTTAAGTGGTTTGTAGCTACTGTTTTGCCACAGTCTGGAAGCTTTATCTCCAGAAAAACCAGATGAAACATCTGGCCTGTCAGACAAGCAGAATGGGCTGGTGGAAGCTGCTTGAGAAAGGTGATTCAGGATGATGAGAGTTGACTGCTGTGATTCTGGCACATAACTGTACATCCCCTGACTGAGAGATAATGTCTAGTACTGCTGATTCCAGGACAGATAGTGTGCTTGTCACCCACTGATTTGAATTGTGTAGTTTGCTGGTGTGAGAATGTCTCTGATAATGTACACAGTATATAAATACTGCTCCTGTTTCCATAGAACAGTGGTTCCAGGTTTATTGCAATAAAAGATCTTAATCAGTTTATATAATTTGCCCAAACATAGCCCAGTGTCAGATTATGGAGCATTGTTCTCCTGCAGGGCATTAGAAGTCATCTTTATGCCTGGTTGAGGCTTGAAGTGGCTGTAGGTGGACTGCTGTACTAAATTCTTTATGAAGTACTTGGGTCAACTGGAGAGAATCCAGAGGAAGGCAGTGAGGATGATCAGAGGCTCAGAAAACCTGCAGTGGAGTACTGATTGAAATAACTGTGTTTCACATGAAGAGGAGACTTAGAGGGAGCTTCTGAGAGACTCCACTGAGGAAGGGAACAGCCTGTTACTGATCTCCTTGATGTTTAGGACAAGAAGTAAAAAGCTTGAATTGCAGCAGGAGCAGTGAGGGCAGTGAAGTGCTGGGGCAGGCTGGTGTGTGTGGGAAGGAGAGGGATGGAGGTACAATTGCTGGATGTCCTCAGGAAGATGAATTTGTCAGGAATGGTAACACTCTATTAAACATCCCTGGGGACAGAGGTGGGCTGAGCCTGATGCCTGCTGTTCCCTGGGTGTCACCCTGAGCACAGACCTACCCCAGTGTCAGTGAGGAGCAGGGAGAGCCATGCAGAATGCTGCCTGCTGAAGGCTTTAAAGGCTTTATGGAAGCCTCCATTTATTAACAGCTCAGTGTGTTTGAACCTGTGCTCTGTAATCAGCAGGGACCTGCTTGATCTCAGCTCAGCAGGTATTCTCAGGAAGTGAGATGTGGGGAAGGCTCTTGCCTTTAATTTCTTTCCAAATTGGACTTTATGAGACTTCTCCAAGAAGCTGTTACTCCAAACAAGGGGAAATACATTTCGAGTAGGTTCTATAAGTACGGTACAACTATAACATAAAATACCCTGCATAGCAAAAGAGGCACTTGAAAATTAATTTGAGTATGCAGGTGTAACCCTCAGGCTGTTTTGGTGCTGAGTCAATACCAGTTTAGTTCAAATATGCATTTTTAGAGATTTCTGTGATCTGAAACTCAATTTTTCACTGTGCCAAAGGGCACAGATCTCTCACTGTAACCGTTTGAGCAGCTTTGCAATCTTAAGCATGGAAATAGGCTTGTCATTCTTTTCCTCAACAGAGATCTGTCCCTTCACACAGACTTCTTTTGTGGCTTTGTCAGTGTGAATGGAAGTAAGCAGGTGCCCTCCAGACCTCCCAGCTGTGGAGTACATTCTCTGAAGAAAGTTCAGAGCATAAGTTTGGACATCCCAGTGCATTTTGGCTGAGTATGTTCAGCTGCCTTGTGGCAATGGTGGCTTCTTCCTTTCAGAAACATTCATGACTGATGCCCTGAGAAATTTAGGAGCAGAGCTGGGCTTCAGAAGCCCAGTAGCAAAGTAGAATACTGTCCCTGTGCCACCTCCTGGCTTAGTTGGGAATATGTCTGGTTTTATGAATGTGGTGTCATTTCTTTCCCATGGCCTTGTTAGTTGTGAGTGGCTTCAATCCAAGTGAGGAGGAGTAGGGTGGATCAGATCACTTTGAGGCAGGAACTGGCAGCCAGCTCTCCCTTGTGTGCAGGGGGGGATGTGGGGAGGGCAGCACAGGAGGTGGCAGAAAATGTCAAAATCCCTGTGGTTTCTGCCAGCATCCATCTTGGTGACTGAGGCTCTGTTACCCCAGAGCTGGTGTGCAGAGTGCAGCTGCAGATACCAGAATGCACTGCAGGTGCCAGAGAGTACTAAAGGATTCCCTTCCCTGGAGGTGTTCCTTCTGTTGCAGACTGCATGTGTTACCTCCTGCATGCTTTTCCCAGAGAATGTCAGGGAAGGTGCCAGCCTGCACGGGCCTGCATGCACTCTGTGTGCCTCTGACACTCCAGATCTGCAGCTGGTCCGGGCAGGCTGCAGTTGTTCTACTTGCAGGGACTGGCACATGCCTTTGCCTGGACAAGAACGGGTGGTTGGTCTGTCCACAGCCTTGCTGAACACCACAACTGTCCACAGGCAGTGGTTCCTGGTCACTCTGCACATTCACCAGTAAGGCTCCATTTCCTTGCATGGAGAAGCAAGAGACATCAGACTAGAGGTGAACGAGAGGGCAAGAAAGGAGACTTCTGATTTAATGGTTTAGTTGTGTGCACCCCAAGGTGCACACGGGGTTTTCCTCTACCTTTCCTTCTTTAAGGCTAGGAGTTCAGGGTCCAAGCACAAATTTGACCTGGTTGCTACCTAAGGGGGCTTTTTGTTTCATCTAAGAGAATGTTTCTCTTCATAAAGCTGATATGAATAGGCAGTCAGGAATAGGTGGGTCATAACCCTTGTCCTGTGCCTGGAAACTCTCAGATGGCATCACACTGGCTACCCCTCCCACAAGAAAAGAAAAAAATGAAAAGGAAAAAGAAAATTATGGTCTGTCTTTAACTTGTTAGACAGACTATGTAAGCTGACATTCTGATGGCTTTAACACTGGAATGAAAATCTTGCTTTGTGCAGTTTGATAGGTCTTTGCCTTTTCATATCAAATTCTCAGAGCAGTCAGTTCCTGCCTGTTGGTGTTGAAGGAATTTTGTGGGCAGTTTGAGCTGGTTTTGTCAGATATTTAGATGATAATGCTGGTCCCTGTGTTCAGCAACAAAGAAAGGACTGCAGATCAGAGGCACGTTAAGCCTGTCCCTGATGTACACCTGGAAGTAGTGAAAGGGTAATCAGGCAAGAAAAACCTTCCTGCTCTACCTGAAACCCTCAAACAAAACACAAACCGTGTGAATTTATGGAGAGGCTGTGGCTGCATTGAACTCAGTGTGTATGAGAAGAGTATGGCAACGTTTCTTTAAGGAGACTCATCACCCAGAAAGGTGAGATGATTTTCAAATGTTAACATTGCTTTAAATGCCACTCTTAATTTCCTTTTTTTTTCCAATCAAGTATTATGTTTTTCAAAAAATAGTCTCTCTTCTGTTTTTTTTTTTTTTTTTTTTTGCATCAAGCCCAATAAAAGCAATGGGGAATAGCAGAAAAATTGACAACGTGCAGAAAGTAATACAGGGATAAAGAAAAGCTCTCCTTCCTTTATTTTCTGTAAGTTCCAGCTAATAGCTATCAATCATGATAAATTATAAAAAATTTGCAGAGAGTTGCACTACAGACTGTATTTTATTGTGTGAATACAACAATGAGCCTCTCTCTTAATAAACACCTGTCTTAATTGGGGTGGAGAAACAAGAGGGGAGAGATGTACACCAACTTTTAAATTATTTGTTGTATTTGTTTTAAATTGCAGCTCTTGAGTTTTAATGTTACACGTTTGAAACAGGAAGGTGTTTTCAAATACTGTGTTTTACATCAAAAGCTGTAAGGTTTGTGAGTTCACACAGTTAATGTGACTCATTTGACATTAGCTGTAAATAGTCATGCTGTTGTAATTTAATATTTTATGATCATCTGTTCATAGCCTTAGATTTGTTTGGTCACAGCTAGGAAGTGCATTAAACAGTGGGAATATCAGGAAAAAGAAAACTGTAAGGAGAGAGAGAGAAAGGGAGGGAAACCAAAACTGAACAGAGATTTACAGAGGTGCAGAAATTAACACAGAGAAGAGTTGTGAGCTCTCATTTTAAATTGGTTGCTGTTGAACATATTCACCCATCCTGGGAAAAAAAGATGTGTGTTCCTTCAGTCTGCCTTCTGTAATTGTACCAAGTAGGTGCCTTTATTTTGCTTTTCAGATTCATCTTTCAGATATTACTTCAGTCTTTTTAAGGTATTTTACTTGTGCTTTGTGCAAAGCTTAAAGGTGCTTTATCACATTTCTCTTGTTTTCTGCTTTTCTTGTCTTTATCTGGTCACATAATTAAAAATAATCCCTTCTCTGAAGAGTTTTGTGCACCTCTGCAGATCCTGGATCCATGGTGAACAGTGAGGTCCAAGCCCAATGTGAAGTGCAAATGTTCCATATAGCGAGCAAGCTGCCGTTTACAGAAGGGAGCTGTAATTTAGTTTTAGCTGCCAGTCACAGTCTGAACACAGAAAGACAGTGAAAATCCTAACATGGGGATGCAGTGAGTGAGGCTGTGGTGCTGATCTGTTCTTTGTGCAGTACTTTATCACTGCTTCTCTCTGTGCTGTGGTCCAACACAGACCTGCACTGCAGCAGAAAAGGAGCATTCAACAGAACCTGTGAGGTGCCCAGCTCTTCAGTAGAGAAAACATGACATTTTGGGCTATGTTACAGAGGTGTGCAGGGATTTAGAAATTTCTGTTTCTCTACACAGCCTTTTAAGTGTTTCTCTTGGTAAATTTTGTTTTCCAGAGTAGCTCATTTTACTGTTTACCCCAGTACCTAAGTGCTTTGAATGTGTCCCCCCCCCATGTCTTTTATCAATTGGTACAGAGAGCAGTACTGTAAGACAAAGAATTCATTTTCTAGCTCAGTGATTTTAAGACTTTTTCAGTTTGGAGATATTTCTGTATTTTTCCAATAGAACTTGCTTTTCCCATGTAGTTTTTGAGGATAGAAATGTAGCATTTGTAACCCACAGATCACTGCTTGCAAAGCTCTTTACTGGAGACTGCAAATGACACGAGTCTAATTTGTCTGGCTTGACAGTGGAATTAATTGTCTAAATTGGGGAAGATGTGGCTTGGGCCAAAAATTGAAATATGGATAAGCCATAGGACAAAGGGGAAATGTGAACAAGAGGAATATTTGTCTGGAAGGCAGGTCTGTAAAAAAATCAGCTAAATGCTGAGCAGCAGTGTAAAAGCAAACCAGATCTTCGGATTGCTTAGGAAAAGGAGCAGAGAATAAAAGAGAGGCTGTTGTTGTGCCCATCTCTTGAACACGAGTGCAGTTCTGATCCCTGTCAGATGGATGTGGCAGATATGAAAGAACTGGAAAAGAATCAGAGGAAAACAGTGATCAAAGATGTGATACATCTTCCATTGGAGATTACTATGTAAAGTAGGACTCTGCAGTCTGGAAAAGAGAAGCCTGGCTGAGATTTGATTGATATTACAAAGTCTGTGACACAGAGAGGTTAAAATAGGTTTGACACCCACACACCCCCCTCCCAGCAGAGTCTCTAAGGTACATTAATAGATTAAGGCTCAGTTCCAAAGAAACTAAAAGAGTTTGCTCTTGGCACAGAGGGCAGTGGATGCCTGAAGCTACTTCTGAAGGATGTGTGGCTGAGAGTGGCTTATCCCCACAAGGGGAGGTTGAACAAGTTTGTGGGAGAGAAATTCATTGAAGGTTACTAAGTACAATCTGAGAACACATCTGTCTCAGGAAGTGACCAAATGGAAAAGAGTTGGATGCTTTGGGAATGTTAAGGGGCAGGATTTATATATTTGCTATGTTCTTAGTCATCTTGAGACATTTGCTTGTGGTCACTGTTGGAGACAGGATGCCAGGCCTTTGTTCAGGATGTTCTAGTATGGCTGTTCTGATGTTTCTTAAAGGGAGTTTTTGAGGCTGATGTTACATTGCACTAAAGATTTTAGCATAAAAAGGAAAAACCTAACAAGCATTTTTCTAGTGAGAGGAGTAAAAGGCCAGGATCTCTGTGAGCAAATGGTGTGATGTACACCTCTAAAGAAAGCACAGATGATCCTAGAAAGCTTCAGGTACTTCAGATAGAGCTGGGAAGCATTCATGTAATTAATTAAGCCTATTCCGAAATATTACCTACCGCCTCAGTTGCCTGTGTTCACATGCAGAAAGAGGCTGCTAGGAGAGTTACAGAAACTGAGTGCCTGTTCCTCAAGAAGCATGGGCTTTAATTCAATTACACAAGTGGCTGCCATTACTGTGTGTAATGCATCATGGACAAAATGCCAGCTAGGAAAAAGACCTAATCAAGCTAAAGAATAATATTGGCACAAGAATGAGTGTGTTTAAACTGGCCATGGGTGAGTTTGGGGAGAACAGAGAATCACTCTTGCCATGTGAGCAGCAGAGTTTGGCAGGAGTCTTCCAAGAAGTGCCATGGGGTTTGAAATAGTGCAAGTTTTAGGGGGGAAAGAAGATGAGAGTGTTGTCAGTAGTTAAAGTACTGTAGTTAACCCAAGCTTGCAGAAGTCCAGCAAAGGTGCAGAGCTCTGTGTGCTCCTTGGAGTTGGCTGCTCCTGGCCTCCAGCTGCTCCCTGCAGCCTGCTGTGAGGATCTGCTGTCCCTGTTCTCTCAGCCAGCTTTTGCATTGTTACTTGTTCCTGTCACTTCCTGACCGTGGCCTTTCTGCTCCTTCAGATAGCAATTTGGATCTCATCCATCCTTCTGTTTGCTGATCATAACCATCTTGTGAGGTGCAAACACTTGCTGTTTAGCCAAAAGAGAGAAAAAAAAGAAAGGGTAAGGTATAATGCAGATTTTTGGGGTATTTGTTTACAAGACCAGAAAATAGAAACAGTGACAGCTGTTAACAGCTTGAAAAAACTGTTTGTAGTGGTTCCTTACGAGATAAATATGTTCAACCTTTCCCAGTTTTGCCTTATGTTCTTTTTTTTCCAAGCTGTTTATTAGTAAGACTAACAGGATGATGACAGATTGGTTTTTCACAAAACCATGTGTGAAAGCATCTTTAAAAATAATTACCCTTGGTAAAATTCCACTAAATATATTTTAATGTCTCAGAACAAAACTTTACAGCTCAATGTCACCAACAGCTAAAAATCTCCTGTGCTAGTGCATTTATTTACTTCATCCAGGCACTGCAAGAAAGGTAAATGATATTTCTGTTGTAGAGACAAAGTAACTGAAATACCTGATGAACCTGTTTGAAGTCATGCAGGAAGGTTTTCCAAAGTCACACTGGTCTGTGAATTGAAGCAAACGTAGGATGCCAATAGGATGTGTACTTACTCTCTGAAGAAAATAGGGGACTTTTTTACTAGTTTGTCAGTTTTTGGTGATTGATTTTTTGTTTGGTTTGGGTTTTTTTGTCTGAAGTGAGGGAAAAAGGTCTTGTACTTGTCTATGGTTAGTATGAAATCTCTTCATAAATTTATGAGCTGTGGAAGTTATATTTTGGTTTGTTGGGTTTTTTGAAAATTCTATGTAGCTGACTTTCTAATCTGAGCTTAAAATTTTAAGTGTAGCTTTGCAGTGTCACAGGTGAAACAGGCAGAATTTGGAAGTTCAAACCCACACTAATTCTGGTAGGGGTTTGTTCTTCTCCAAAACCAGATTTCTCATCTGTTGAATGGATGAGCCTTGCACATCAGAAGGGAGAGAGAGAGAGGCTGCTTTGCTAGAACAGGTTCCAGGGTTACAGAGGTGAGATTGGTGTGTTAGGATGTCAGCCTTGCAGGCAGGGGTGTGCAGGTGCTCATCACCAAACGCTAACAAACTCAACTTGGTGTAGCAAGTTACAGAACTGAAGGTGGTTCTTCAGTGCTTAAATTTCAAATCCCTTTGTGTCTTTGAAATCAGTTTATATCATTTATGAGTGTGATACAGGTGGAAATGTGCACGTGAGCTGCACTTGACCTCTTAAGCAGATTGCTTTTTCAATTGTAAACTGATAGTTTCATTCAGAAGCTTTTTAGAATTGGTGTTATTTATATTGAATAATAATATGGGACAGAATAATGCCACGTTATTTAGGACTCTGTAAGTAATTAACAGCTTGAGTAATAATTATCATGGTTATGTGTATTGTGTGGCAAGTATTACAGTTGGTTTATTCTTACTGGTACATTTGGTATATTTGAAAATCTTGACGATGCAGAGCTTTTAAAGGCAGGAACTTGGGCCCTCTACTGATGATTCTGTGAATAGGAAAAGCTGCCCTGCAATATTAAAATACTGGCATAATGGGTCTTTTGGAAAAGGGAAGATAAATGTAAACAGAGACTAGAAGCAAAGCCTGCTCTGTTTAAACAGAGCCACCTCCCCATTGTTTTTAGAAATATCTAAAAAACCCCAACCCTAAGCCCAAAATCACAGTTGCATTAAAAACAAGTTAGCCTGTTTTGAGATGATGTAAAGTAAAATCCATTAAAAGATCAAGCTGGCAAAAAGGCCCTGTCCCAATGCCTTTTTTTGCCTTATGTTTTAACACAACCTATTTGAAAGCTAGTGCATTCTGATTTCATGCTGGAGCCATAACAAAGTTTAACCTAAGGTCAAGTTCCTGATAGTAACACTTGTCAAAATCTTCTCTGAAGCTTTGAGAGTCAGTCGAGGAGGTCTTTTACAGTCAGGCAATCAGCAATCTGACTACAAGTGTTGTTGATATGCTTAATTCTGGGAAACTGCTTGAAAGTGTCGAGTCTGAGCACTGCTTGGCATCGCCTTCTCCCTCATTTGTGAGTATGTCAGAGAACATTTCTTGATGTTTTTCCAAGTGTTTGATTATAACATGAGTTATTGAGTCTGGAGGTGTTTATTAGGAATTGATCAATATCATCATATCTTCTTGTACACCACTGATTTCTGTGTAGTGATATTTTAGTCAGACAGTGGGGTTACTGCACCACACCTGCAGCTTTTTAAACCCTGGTCAATAAATCATGTCAGCTTTTCATTACCTAATGTGTATTTACAGTGCTTTGAAAATCTGAAGTGTCAGGCAACCATCCCGTCCGAACTTTCTGAGGTGAGCCAGTACAAGAACATTGCAAAACACGGATGAGAAAGGATGTGAGACTGAGGGGGAGGACTTAGGAGATAAACTGTATAGGATGGGCTTTATGCTTCTGAAGTCCATGCTATTGTTTCTCCTATTACCATTGCTCCTAAAAGAAAAAATAATATTTTTTAGCAACCCTCTTGTAAATGTGTATCTTCATTAGCACAACACTAGTGCAACCTTTACTGCTTCATCAACTTCCCTCCAGAGTTCTGGTCCTCAGAACTCAGCCTCCTCACAGCTTCCTACATCCTGCCTAAACCTTATTTTTCCTCTAACAAAGGGTGACCTCATCCAAACGAGGTTTGGGAGCAGTCCCTGCTGCATGCTGTCCCCCAAACTCTGGCAAGGTAATTCTTGGCCTGAAGCACAAACAGATTGATGAGAGCTGGACAAATAGCCAGGCCAGAGAGCCTTGGCCAGAGGCTTGGCCCCTTGCCAGGCTGCGTGCCTTTGCTCCTGTCAGGTGTAGCTGTGGAGTCACTGAGCTGCTGCTTTGGTGTTTTCCAGATTCCTGTTGTTCTTTTCCATGATGTCATGGACTGAATGTTGCAGCCCAAATTCGGCAGCCCTTGGCAGATCTGTCTCATAGTAGAGCAGGGTTAAAAGGTGCATGACCAGAAAATTCAATAGCAGAGAAGTTCTTTTAAAATGTCATTAACTTCTAAATAGCAGAGTCCTGCTGTGCCTTGGTACTCACTGATAAATGAGTGCAGTGTGTGTCAGAATAAGAGCACATGAGAACTGGAGAGACAGGAAGAAAGCAGAAATGTGTGTCTGGTAGTGAGGGCTGCATGACTCAGTGCACTGAAGGCACTTGGACACCAGTACACTCCAGAGCTGAGGAGATCACAGGGTGAAGGCTTTTCTTACATTTTTCTTGGTAAAGAAACCAGTGAAAGTAAACTTTGCAAAGTCTTTGTGCATTATTGCTGAGTGTATCCATAACAGCAGAACTTACACTTTTGAGTTCACTGCTCTTTAGCTCTTTTCCTTTTTCACTTCTTCTTCTTTTCTTTTCTTGTTTTTCCCTCAATTTTATTTCCTTAGATCTAACTGGCTAAAACCGTGCTGTGGGAGACGAGCAGCTGTGTGGCAGGTATTTTTGCTCAGTGCGAGTCTCAACAGTTTCCTGGTAGCCTGTGTAGTATTGGTGGTGATTCTTCTGACTCTGGAGCTCCTAATAGATATAAAGCTTCTCCAGTGTGAGTAGGAGGATTTTTTTAACTTTGATTTTTTAAAATTTTTTTTTTTAAATTTTGATGAAATAAAGGATTAACTTGCTGGGAGGTTTTTGAAGGGGGAGGATGTTGGGGATGTTTTTTTCCTACCATTTAAATGATTACTAGGCTAGGTAAGAAATGTGTTCATGTGGAACCCTGGTACAGTGAAGTCAGTTTCTTCCTTACTATTCCGACCAAAGCTAGGTCAAATAACAAATTCAGTACAGGACAAATTCTCAAAGGGTGCATGCAGAGGTTCAGACATGTTGTCATTAGTACTTGAAAAGCTTTGTCCTTTACAGACATATCCCATATGCACAGAAGAAAAATCTGTGCTTCATTAATCTCTGATACTCATCACATACGGAGAGACAAAAGTGATGAACATACAAAAATAAATAAGGTGTTAACCTCTTATTAATTCACTTCTCAAGAGGATAGGAATTGAAATTACAGCCTTCTGGCTTGTAATGCACTGAAATGATACAGATTTTCATTCTACTTTGCTAACACACTGTGAGTCAAATAGTGGCTTAAATGGAGTTTTGCTTTATCTGAATTCACTCTACACAGGTTCCACAATGGATATGTTAATGCTGCTGTTCTGCTTCTTAATTCATCTTTTTTCCCCTACTCTTCTTTTCCTCCATTCCACCCTTTTTTCTTTTTTTATTTTTCTTTTTTCTTTTATGATACAAAGCTGACATGATCACAAACACCATCTACACTTCCCCCTAAGGTAAATGTTGAGGAGCAGCCTCTGGTATCTCCATGCAATCTCAGATGTGTTGGAATGGCAGCTGGGGTTCAGACAATCCCATAAATGCAAGAATACATGGCATGAGAGAGTCCCTGTCTGGTTGTGTTCTGTGGCAGCTTTAAACCCAGCAAACCAAATTTTTATTTTGTTGAAGTCCTTTTACTGTTGTAATTTGTCAATTGATCATAGTGGAGTAAAGATTCAGGTATTGCAGTTGTATTAAGATGACTTGAAGGGACTTCTTTCATAATTGCAGCTATTTCATGAACTCTAAGATAAATAAATGACTGTGTGTCAGTCTGTGCTGTTGCTCACCGTTTGCACCCACCTGTCCATGCTGAACACACTGCTGAGGGCATGGCCACTCCCTTACAGCTCTTACTGTCTCTGGTCACTCACTGCTTTTGGATGAGGAAGCCCAGGATTTGGACAAGTCTGTCACTTTCAAAAAAGTCAGGAATGCTAATTGTGGGTGTAAGGCCTTAGGAATTGAATGGGGAAGAAGCTTTCAACAATATTTATTGAGGTGTCATCTTTATGTAGAGAATTTTCACTTCCTGTTGAGGCAGAGGGTTTTAAAGACTGTTGATTTCTCTGAGTTTTAACAGTTTTGGTTACTCTCCTCTGGAAGCACCCATTTTCTCTCCATTTATTTTCTGAAGAACCTTCTAAAGAAAGCTTTACTTAAGTAATCACTGCTCCCCTGTGTGTCTGGTGCATGTGGCACTGTTGAAAGCTCTGCAGCTTACACCTTGTGCATGACCTGCAGCTCTTTGGTTCAGCCAGGTGACTTCACTGTTCAGAGGTGGCCCCAGCCTGCGTGGGTTTGCTCAGGGCCCATTCCACTTGTGTTGCTACTTCACATTTTAACTAATTAATCTTGCCATGAGGCTTTTTGCCTTCACCAAGTTTGAATACCTTCTATGTTGCTTTAAATCAGATAAAGGCTGTCTTGGTGAGGCTGATACAAGTATTGCAGTTGTGCTTTGTAAGGGTTCTGTGTCACATTAAGGCTTTGAAAAGCCATTAGCCCATAACTGTTTCTCAAAAAATAATTACAATTTTAAAGGGTTACTTATTCTTTATAAAACCAAGCTGTGCATTAGGAACCTGGCAGCACATCACTGCCACTTCTGTCCATAACAACCGTGGCTAATCCATGCAATAGACTGTACTCAGGAAGCATCCCTTTATTAAAAGAAAACCAACCAAACAAAAAAAAAAATCCACAACAAAAGGAACCTGGTGTTTTCTTTGGCTGTGACATTTTTAGGAATGGTTTTCCTCTCCTGCTTTCAGTGTAGTCTTTGGTTGCACGATACACTTCTCCCATGCACAAAGCTGCTGGTTTCAGAGGTGGACACCGCATTTGCAAACTGTAAGAGACACACATGAAAAGGTCAGAGACCTTTTAGGGTATTTTAGCTTAAAGCACATTCATGCCAGAAGCAGAAGCCCCAGGAGGCAAGGGACATAGAATAGGTCTTTTGTTCTAGGTCTCTGTTCTGTAACCAGATTTTTTGTCTGTCTTCAAAGCTCCTTGCATGCAATAACAAAATAACATCTCAATACCTTGTGATGCTCTCCAAGAGCAGAAATAGATGAGTATTAACTCACTTGCACCTCACTTAAAAAAAAAACAGGATTGTTGCAGGTTCCAGCACCTCAGAAATACAGACCGTGCTATCCATTTCTGATCTTCAGCAGCTTTGGGGGGAAAGGAGCTCAGGAAATCGTGTTAGTACTGCCCTGGTTCTGCAGCAGGTGCGTGGGTAGAGGGCAGCAGCCTTGCTGAGCAGCGTGGAGTGAGCAAAGGCTCCGGGGCTGTGCTGGGCTGAGCCTGGGCTGAGCCTGGGCTGAGCCTGCAGAGCCGGGCTGAGGAAAGGCTCCGGGGCTGGCTCTGCTGGGCTGAGCCTGGCAGGGTGTATCTGCCGGGCCATCGGGGGAACGGCATCCCCTGAGAGCAGCGCTGCTGATGCAGCCTCTGTCACGGTCGCTCGGGGTTTGGCAGGATGGGTTTTGTCCCGGATTCCTGCGTGCTGTATCTTGCTGTGTCGCTGGAGGGCACCTGGGGCCCGGGCTGTCAGCCGACCCCTGTTGGAAAAACTGCATCCAAAAGGTTTCCCGTTCCTCAGGCTGCCCGGTAGAGACAGCGCCTTAGGAAACGTCAGTATTTTGTATTTTGCCGGTTTGTTTCACCTTTAAGTAGTTCCTCTGCTGCAGCACAGCAAATGCTCTCTCATCAAGCCCCAAAACAGCTTCAGCAGTGAGAGCTCCAGTGGCAGCACGTACTCAGTTTTATTTGTATCCTCATTTCTTCCTACATCCTTCTCTTCTCCTTCCCATATTAATCGGTCCTGATTCAAAAATTCATTTAGTGTGTGCCCTGTATGTTCTTGGGATGTAGTTAACTCTGCCACAGACACTGCTTGCCTTACGCAGTCATTGTCTGGCACTGCAAGGCTGCACAGACTGCTCTGGCACGTCTGCTGTGGAAATGGTAGACTCACTAATACCCTGCAGGAAGGAGAGAATGCTTTCTCTTCATTCCCTTAGCCCAAACTTGGGAGCATGTGGGAGTAGGAATTGCCAGCACTGCAGTTAGTGGACCCTGTCAACTTTCTGCGTTTTTTCTGTCAGCATGAAATGTATTTTGAAGCCCATTTTGAGCTCTAGCTTTTAAGCACCTGTTCCAGACAAATACTGACCACCTGAGCTGAGTTCTCAAAGACTGAAGACAAGGAATGATGTGGGCATAGTAGAGCATTCTGTTTCCTTACTGAGTCCTGGCTCTGGATTTTTAGGTACACAGGAATTAGTCACACATCTCGTACTAAAGCAGCACGTGGGGTGAGAACAAAAAGCAGTGGCAGAGCATCAAAGGCCTGAGCTGTGTCTGCCATTGCTCTCCAGCAGCAGGATCTGTAACAGCTCCAGGGAAGAGCTGCTAATGTGGTGAATGAGGGTGAGCAGCTGGCAGGGCTGGAGTTCCATGTCCCATTGCATCCCATCCTCTTTCTGGTACTACCATTTCAAAATCTAAGAAAGCAGGCTTCACCATATGTGACTTGTGGCAGTACTAATGATGCTAAACCTAAATCTCACTCTGCTACTATAATGACCCTTCGTTGTATTATGTTAATTGCAGTTTCAAGTGCTTCCCAGTTTGCAGGAGTAATTCACTGGATCAGCCTAGTCATCCTCTCTGTTTTCTTTTCAGAGGTATGTATAACCAAAGTCTTTCACCACGTACACAACTGCTAAGTGTTTTTATGTTGTCACTGGAATTAGCGAGAGTTTTACCGTAGTTTGACTGTAAATAATGTAGCACAGTGTACTTTAAGGGAAAAAAACAAGCAAAAATGTACTTAGCAAACTAAAAAATGTTATATAGATTAGCAGTGTTTGTCAGTTGCTTGGAATTGGGAAGAGAAGATATTGCCTTACAAATTATAGTTGGAAAGCTACAGAAAGAAATAATCATCTCTGAATCTCCAGGCACTGGACAGGATAGTTTGATCCATTTGTTATCAGTTACTGAGTGTAAGGTGTAGGATTAAGATGAAGATACGTTCTTCAAGAATAAAGATCCATGAGAGTTTTGTACAAAAAGTTCTGTTTTGGGAATGGAGTTATCTCCTCTCACAATTTATTAAGGTAGTTTGTATATTCCAGGTTGCTGCATATAGACCTAGTCAGAGAATGAAACAAATGGTGAATTTCTTTGCCAAAATGTGTATGAATTTAGGCATTGGAAAAGGCTCTAGTTGTGATGTAACAAATGACCAAACTAGGATAATCTGCCTTCCTGTGCTTTCAGCTTTGTTATAGAAAAGAGTCATTGGTATTGAGACATTTAGACTGCTCCTGAAATATTCCAAAATGCTTTTATTGCTGCTTTTTCAGGTTGTAGTATGCTACTTGTCACAAAAACAAGTTTTATGTTTGTTAAGTTGGAAGACAGCTTGGACTTAAATATTTTAAAATATTTTTTCTGGCTCCGTAGTAGAAAATATAATCCAGAGAGGTTTGTTAATGACTTCATTCTATAGGAAATTTAGATAGTTACAAGGTGAAAGTTACAGAAAACCAATAATCAAAAAACAGCTGTAATACCTGCAAATGATTCATTGGGTCACTTGTATTGAATTCATACTCGTCATATATCATTGGTAATTTCCATGGTGCTCCTAATGAAATCCATTTGCATCCATCATTTGGTACTTCTGTGCAGGGATTTGCAGCTGGTGTTGTCAGGGGGTGCTTCTGAAAGGATTGTTTGATGGCAGGCAGGGATCTCACTGCCCTGCATCCCAGCCTTCTGCTGCTCCTGCACAAACAGGTCCCACTGCTGGCCCCATCCTTTGGCAGTGCTGGTGGGCTCTAGGTTACACGTAAGCTGACTGAAAATAATCTCTAAACAATTAAAAGAATTTGCAGTCTTTCCTTTGTGAATTGTGCATCCTAATTCCAAAGACTCAGGTTTGCTAGGTGCTGTCCATTCCTTTTAAAGAAATACTTTCCTCTCCCCTCCAGAATCTTTCCTCAGTGGGGATTAGCACCCTGGAGCTCCCTGTAATCCTGAGCTTCCTAACACAGGATCAGCTTGTAACTGCTGCTACCAGCCTGGCTGCACAACCACTCTCACCTGGCCCCTTTGCTTTCTGGAGCTGGTTTCTCCAAACGATTGTGATGATTGTGTATGTTTGTCTGTTTACATACATCACTGTGATTTGTCTGTGCACCAAACCTTACCCAGATGTTAGGACAGAAGAGAAGAGAGGCACTGGGGGGAAATCCCAGGATCAACAGCAAAGCAAGGCCAGGGCTGCACCCTCTCAAGAGGGCAAATTCAGCCTTGGTGTTAGTTGGCTGAGAGAAGGAAGATGGGGAATGTCTCAGTGTTTTGGTAAGTGAAGTCTGTTCTTAACAGTTGTGCCCCATTGCCACAAGTACGTGGTTCTGTGGCTGGGGCTCAGTTCTGCTTTTCCACTCCAGCTGATGAGACTGTGCAAGAGTGGAGTTCCTTGGTATCAGTTGTTTGCAGTGCTGTGTGTGCTGCAGTCAGCCCAGCACTCAGGCATGGCTGAAGGGAGGCACTTGAGGGTTTCCCTGCAGGAACCAAGCCTTGTGTACTCCAAGGCAGGCAAGCACCAAATTGCAGCTTTTTCCTGGCACCTGTGTCCAAGAAATGAGCTCTCAGATTGAGCAGAGTAAGTCTGGGCTGCCAGCTGGTAAACAATCTGTTTCATTGGCTATGGCTCACAGGAGGAAAAGACTTCCTCATCCTGTATGTTCAGAGGAAGTGTTCCTAGTAACCTGCCACTTGTTAACAGCAGCCCTCAAAAGGAACAAAACCTCCGAAGGGAGACTCTGCTGTTAAGGTTCTGTTAAAAAGGAAAAACATCCCAAATGGCAAAACTAAGTAAATAACATATTTCCCCTAACAAATTCATAATTTATGTTAGAGAAACTCAGTAATGTTACTTTCATTATATTATTTGTGAGCTTCAAAGAGCTGAGTGGAAAGATAATAATCTTCTGTGGTTTCTCTTATGTGTATTTACTTTTATTCCATGTACACAAAAGTTTTCTCGTGGTGCATAAATGCACTTCATTGCTGTATGTTTTGTTTTTAAAATGGATTTAGTAGTGGGGTCTAGGAACAAAGATACAGATTTTATATATTAATATGATTTATAAAGGTAAATTTAGGCTTCTTTCTTTGCTGGTGTGTATAGAATAAATATTAATATACTGGGAAATTTCTTTACTAAGCAATTTTCTGGCTTCATAAAGAAGTAGTTACCATGGAAAGTGGTCCTGTAAAGTTCTAGGAATCTAGCTGGGCATCTGCCTGAAATGCCAGTCTGCCCATTTCATTTCCAGTAGTGTACCTGACTTACAGTGTGCTCTGTCAGTGCTTCTGTGCTTGCATCTCTCCATAGTGGCACTGCAGCACCTCCTGCACCCTGTGTTTCAGAGAGAAGTGTTAGTGCTTGTGTGGCCATGCCCAGAGGGAACTGGTGATGCAGGGCTGCTTCAGCCCAGGTCCCTGCCCACTCTGCAGGTGTGGTAGAGTCTCTGGTGAGCCATTCCCATGCCTGGAAAGCCCTTTCAAATCTATACAGAATTGGCAGTAGAAAACACATTGGTTTTCCCCATATGCTAAGAATTGAGATAGTGGGAGTATTAGCAGAACATAAGAAGAAACAGAAGTGCAGAGGTAGTGCAAAGGTGCATTTGGATCTATTGATGTCCTGGCAGGATCAGAGAGAGAGCACAGTGTGTTCATGTCTGCTCTGGCACCAGGCTTTGGCAGGGCAGGGTTTCTGTGGCACCCCTTGCTGATGTAGCCCCAGCAGTTCCAGAGCACAGGACAGGGGGTGGCTTGTGCTTGGATAATGGTGTCATGGGGTTGGTTCAGAGCCTTGGTTGAAGAGAAGCTATGTGAGGAGGGTGCCTGTGCCCTGGAAGCAGAAGGATGCGTTGGTTTAAGCATGCCAGCACGTTTCCCTGGCTTTGGTGGCCCGGGGACAGCGTGTGCTGGGACAGGCACACCAGGAGATGGCAAAGGAGGATTCTTCTAAGGACTGGATGAGTAAGGCCTCCATGGAGTGACCCAGATGAGAGGGGTTATAAATTACAGATTGGGTACAAGGTGTTCTGGGAAAGCTCTCAATAAATATTTGGTCTTATGAGATACGTCCAAAAGGCAAAAGCTTAATCTGCAGAGTTTCTGGAACCTCTGTGACAGATAGATTAGTTCTGTGGCAGTGGAGGGAAGGAAGGGCTTTTCTCCAGCCTCCTCCATCCTGCCTATCTCCTGCCCAATCCCTACCCCATCTTGAAATGCAGTTGTTCTCCTCTGCCTTGTGCTGCTGGGCCAGCTTCCCCTCCTGTGCTGCCTCCTGGTGATTTCTTCACACTACGGAGGGATTTGACGCAGTGACTCACTGAGTAGTAAATTGTACATTCACTGTGCAAGCAGGAAAGTACTTTAAATTACCTAATGTACCGTGCAGTCAGCTGACAAATGCAGGTTGTGGGAATTCACACAGCTGGCTCAGCAAAGGACTTGGCCAGGTTTCCCTGCAAAATTAGAGAGAGAACCTGCAGCATCACACAGTTCATCAGAAACTTGACTGCAGACAGTTCATGTCGTGCAAGCAGTTGTGTGTCACCAGGAGACTTTGTCAATTTTGAAATTCAGTTTCTGTCTGAAAAATGTTTTAAAGTTTTATCTGGGTTTACTTCAACTTTAAGAAGTTAACAGAACTGTTCAGTCATTTGCTTGTTATTAGTGCACTGGACAGACTTTTATGTAATAAATGAGTTTTTAGCAGAGGAAAGATGTATTTCTGATACAAGTAAAAATTACATGTGTTAAAGACTTTCTAATTAAAATATGTCCATTCAAAAAACATTAAAGCTTTCTTTTTCAAGTAAAAAAACCAAGCTGGCAGTACTTTCCTTTAACAGGAAAGTACTCACACTGATACTTAATGTTTTTTTCAAATCTGTATTCAAAAGTGCAGAATGCCTGTGGTGTAATGCAAAACGATGTGTGTGCATTTGCTACACACCTGCACATCAGTAGGAAACAGCAGTGCTACTCTGGTTTTTCCTTTTTCTTATAGTTCTTGTACTTACAGACAGTAGAGTTGTGACTAACGTGAGTTCTGTCTGTGATGCATGTTTAACAGCTGCAGGGTGCCTGTAGGAAGGGGGATGGCCCAAGGTTTATGGAAGGCTCTGCTTGTCCTGGTGTTTCCCCTTGGCTGCCTGCTCTGGAACCTGTGTGGGGGACCCCGGGTGACTGATGCAGCTGAGCTCAGGGGCTCACAAGGAACTTGTACTTGAGCATTTGGTGCAGCTCCTCGGTGGGGGAGTAAGGGAGATGCTGGCAGAGGAGCTGGGGTGCTTTTGCCTGGCAGAATTCAGCTCAGCGGCTGAGCTGAGGCTGCGGGAGTGCCCTGGCTGTCAGCAGCACATGGACTCCCACCTTGTGCCCACATCACATCACATCATGCTGGCCACTTTGGGGTCATCAGGGGAATTGAGCACCTGCTCTTATCTCTCCCTCCAGATAAAAAATAAACCTTGGCCATGTAGGTTAATGTGGAGAGAGCCTTACTCCCGTGCTGCGTTTGTGAAGTGCTTTGGAAGTCCAGCGTTTGTAGGAGCACAGACCAGCAGCATTGGCAGATCCTGCTGTCTGTGTGGAGTATCAGCATTTTTTGTAGAGGACAGAGGATGCTGAATTTTGTCTTCTGGCTCGTGCCTCGCTTTCTCAGCCAGCCTTGGTCTGTGCCTGTGCTGACACCATTCCTGAGGTGCTGGCTGGTTCTCTGTCCTGCTCCCTGCTGCTGGGCTCTGGGAGCACCCTGTGCCCCACAGCAGCGTGTCCCTGGGCAAAGCAGGGGGGGTGCTGGTAGCCAGGTCTGCAGTGCCAGGACAGCAGAGTTCAGTCACCCCAGGCCAGCTGAGGCAATTGGGCTCACGGGGCTTGGCAAAACCACGCACAGGAGCACTCCTGAACAGTTCAGTGTTCTGCAAGCACGTGCTGCTGGTGTGTTGGGCATGAATTCAGAGTTGCTTGGGATTTGATGTTTGTGATGAAGAGGAGATACATGTATTCATTAGAGTCACTTTTTTCTGCACAGCTCTGGCCATGGTCACCCCTCACGTGTAGGCCTGCTGAGCACTGAGTCATTATGCTGCCCTTTAATGGAGAAAGTGGCATTTTGGTGGTGTTTGCAAGGCTCCCAGCTGCAGGTAGACTCCTCATGTCTGTCAAAATCTGACCTTGTTGTTGCTGTTGGCAGGAAACATCCCTACCAGTTAGGCTTTTATGTGGGCTCAATTTCAATCACAAGTTGACTGATGGAATTTTTCTTTTATTGTGTCTTCTGAAAGCCAAGTTAAAAATTAGGAGAGGTGCCATTGGATTTTTTAATGGGAATTCACCATTGGTTCATTCTGTGTTCTTTCTTTATTCCTCTTGTTTAGCTGGTGAGGCTACTTGTTGCTCCATAGAGAAGGATCACAGAGATATTTTTCTCCCTTATCCTGTGACTTTCTGGGATTTTATAATAAGGCAACTGCCTTAGACTCCAGTGAAGAGCGTCTGCTCTTCAGGCTGATGAAATGTCAGACCCTTTAGCATCAGGACAGGACAGTGCTTCTTCTCTTAGAAAATACGTAAGCTCTGGCATATCAAAGATGGCCAAAAAAGAGAATCCTGACTGAGGGGGCCCCACAGTGGATCTTATATAGGCTTGGGTCAGGAGGGTGGGAAGGGTTGGTAATCTAAATCACACAAATCTGAAAGCAAAATTTTAGGAAGATGGAAAGACTGATGAGCATTTGAGCTTGGAAATTGCTTGTGGAGATTCTACTCAGTCAGTATAGCGGTTGGAAACAATATCTGCTTTTTTAATATAGAAATTTAGCTACTTCTAGAACCTGATTATTATTTGGAAGAAATGTATAATGTTTAAATAAGACAAAAAAAATGTTCCCTAAATAGGTAAAGGACTAAATGTTGATCTAAGACTGCAATAACATTCATAATCTCTTTTTCCCCCTAATCTATTTTACTAGACTATTTTGAGGATTGTGGTCCTTGGCATATGGGATTACATTGAAAACAAAATAGAGGTAAGCTCTCTGTCTTGGTACTGTTTTCCAGGCAGCCCCAGTAAGACCATGAAGAACTGCTTTGGATGGCTTTGTTGTTAACCTGATGCAATACAATATCTTCTAAGGCACATAATTACACACATTCCTCTCATCATGTGCATTATCCATAGCTGAGTGATGCGGTCCCTTTTTCTGTGAGAGGCTCAGAAGAGTGCAGTATTGGAAAATATTTTAGGAAGGGAGGGATTTTGGCCTTCTTGCTCTTTGTGAGTTTTTTTGTGGTTAGAGCTGTGCTGGTCTGATTGATGATACTGCTTCCCTGAGATGTAAAAATTGTCACCTGAGTTCTATATCCCCATTACCACAATTGAGTTGAAATTAATTGAGTTAGTTGACAAATTGCATGTAGTTTCCTGATAGAAAATGCTAGTTTGGCAAAATCCCCATTTTTATTGTGAAATTGTTTTGATAAACACTGTAATTAGGACCTCAAATTAAAATTTGGTAGAATGTGCATACTCTTGTAGAGACAGAAAAGGAAATTTGTGTGTTATAAGTAATACATAAACCCCGTGTGAGCAGAAATCTGGAGACTGGGAAAATTAAAAGCTCTTTCTTGATACTTCTCACAAACCACTACTGTGCAGGAAGAACCAGAAGACATCTGGGTGTTCTTGGAGCTTAAGCAATCTAGAGACTTGCATATTTTTGTGATACAGTTGTAAACAGTTTAACTTGTTTTGCTAGAAAATTGAAATGAATCTTCAGTTGTTGATTCAGGGTTTCTTGTTATTAAGGTTAAATGCAGCAGTTTCTGGTAATTCATTTTGGTAATCTGGAATAGTGATATTTTTTACTGGCCACTAAGTGGCTGCAGGAAGAATTATTTCTTTTCAATACACTGAATTGTTATGCACAGTTCTGAATACGTAGTTCTTACAAAAGTCTGTGCCCTGCTTCTTTATGCAAACCTTTAATCCATGGGCTTTGGCAGCAGGGGGGTCTCAGCAGGAATGAGTACATGGTGCCCTGTTCTACCCTGCCAGGCCAGTGTGGGACAGACACAGCACTACTGCCACTTGCTCTGAAACACATTTACAGCTCATTTCTGTCTAATGCTTTGCACAATTGCTTTTTCTGATCTAATCCCAGGGCAGCCAGTGTCACATAAATCATTCTGAGCAGTCCCAGTTGTCAGTCTCCTTGCAAGCCTTGCTGTCCCATAACAGTGAGAGCAGGCAGTCTCTATCTGGGTGCACAGCCCTTCCCACCTGTGCTGTGTAGGCAGAACATGGCCAAGAGCAATCAAGTCACTTTGCTCCATCTTTTTCTACTTGTCTTCTTGATCTCTTCATTTAGACAGTAAGTTCTACGGGCAGAGACTGCATCTTTTTTTTTTTTTTTGGATGACATTATGCCAAGTAGCAGGTAATAAATACCAGTGATGATAAAACTCTTCGGCTGTAATAACATTTAGCCTATCACTTCTCCTTGGGGATTTTGGCCAGTATTTCCAAATTCCTTTCTCTCTCCCTGCCCTTCCACCACAGTTTATCTCTCCTCACCTCATAAAAAGCACTGAAGAATTCTGTTGTGCTACCTGAGAAGGATGCAGCCTTTCTGTGGCTTGGCCACCTCTCATCCCTTTCAAATAGGTACCATCATTGCATTTCTTTTGGGCAAAGAGGGAGTCCTTCGAGATTCCAGAGAGGAACAGCAGGGATATGATTGTGAGGAAAGATTTGAAAAAACTGATTTCTCTCTAGGTGTTTGATGGTGCTGTCATAATCTTGTCCTTGGCACCAATGGTGGCCTCAACAGTGGCCAATGGCCCCAGCAGCCCGTGGGATGCCATCAGCCTCATCATCACACTGCGGATATGGAGAGTGAAGAGGATCATTGATGGTGAGTGGGGACTCTGTTTGGGACTCCAAGCATTACCTGGCAGGCTGGGAAGAAGAGGTTTAAAAGCACAAAGAGATTGGTTGCTACCACTGTTCATGTCCTTGTCCTTTCTCTTACATTTGCTAGCACTGAACAGAAGAGATTTATGGCTCCCATGGAGGAGAGTAGGTCTCAAGATCATGGCTGTATGTCCTGCTCTCTAGGAACCTTTAGAATTCATTGGTTTATTTTCCTGTTAGGCACTTTCCCATCCCCTGTCCTGTGAACGAAATGCCCTGACCTGCTTCGTGTCTCCTGCCACCAGATGCCATTCTCAATTCTGCCAAATAATCGCTTCCAGTCTGCTTTGCTGATATTTGCTGCACCCTCCCCATAACCATACAGCCAGCTCTGTCTTGGGACTTCCTTTCTAAGTTTTTGTCAGTAAATAAATTCTGTGTCAGATTCCAGGAGGATTTTCTTACCCTGGGGATTCCCAGCTGGAGGTGCTCTCCGCAGTGCTGGACATCCTGGAAATGAAGTGTATATTGGTGATGTTTTGCACAGACCTCTCTGGGAAGGTACCAGGGGAGATGAAAAAGCCCCAGCAGGTCAGGGTTGCAGGGAGCAGAGCCTGTGGCTGGGCCTGAAAGCAAGGACTTCAGTGTAGGTTACTGTGTGCTCAGCAGTTTCAAGCAGCTCAGGGAAGAGAAATAAATGAATGGTTATTTCACTCATGTGTGACAAATCAGAGTTAATTTGTTATTTTGGGTTTAAATGCCCAGGAAACCCTGTATTCAAGTTCAGGAGAGGTTATAGCCCTCTGATTGAAGCATAAAAGAAAATGTCAGGGTTTTGTGTAGCTTTAGAAAACATTAGGAATTGCAGTATGTATTGACCAGCTTTTCTGATCAGTCTGAGTCTGCCATAGTTAAGATAGGAGCAAAAATTTCCAGAGCCATTCAGAAGACCAATTGAAAACTGGGCTGTAGCTTGAAAAGCAGTAGAAGATAAATGCCTTTTTTTGTTTCTTCAAAATATCTTTCTTAGTCTGCTGTGTCCATTAAGGACTGATTTCTTACCACAAAGTCTAGGAATTAAATGCTTAGGGCTCTGGAATAGTTCTTTTCCTAAGGGAGCTGTGCTGTTCAAGTTAGAGGGAATGGGACTGACTGTAAAGAGAGAATCCTCCTACCCAGCAATCAGGAAATCTGTGGTGAACACTGGGGAAGAGCTGTGCTAGCATGGAGTCTGTTCAGCCAGGAGATGGAGGTCTGACCAAACAACATCCACACCCTGCACTTCCTGCTAGAAATCCTTCCCTGGAAAAAGCACTCTAGTGCTGCTTCTATTAGAAATACTCGGGTTCTCTAGCTGCAGGGGAAAGGGGTGATGTTCTTTGGCCTGTAAAGGTTTTCTTTCTGATAAAAAACCAAATCACAGCTGGGTTGCTTTAAGTGTTATTTGTGTTTTCCAGCATATGTCCTTCCAGTGAAAGTGGAGATGGAGATGATGATTCAGCAATATGAGAAGGCAAAAGTTATTCAAGATGAGCAGCTGGAAAGACTAACCCAGATCTGCCAAGAACAAGGGGTAAAGTTCAGTTATGTCTTTATTTACGCATATCTTGTCAAGGCAAATCAAACAGTTCATGTACTCTGCTGCAAGCTGAGCTCTGAGCAGTTCCACTGGGACTCGTGTTGTGGGGTGACAGGTCTCAGTGCTAAGGAAGCATTAGCTGCAGCCAGGATATTGTCAGTGTGGTGTTTGTCAAACAGCAGTCAGCTGCCTCTGCTGCTGGGCTTGTGTTTGCTTGAGGTGAGGAAAACAAATGTGAGCAACAGAAAATGAATGGTTCCTGTATGTAATTTATGGAATGAGTACAGCTAGCTTGACATAGTACTAACATGCAAAAGCAATTGTTGGAGGCTACAGCTACTATTCCTAGGAAAAGGATGTGCAGTTAAAAAGAAATGAATTTCCCTGCTTTAAATGCAAAAGCAGCTTCCCTGTAGGTCAGTCAGACTCTTGGCAAGCTCAAAATGTTGCAGTAGAAGCTTCTAGTTCCTGGAAGCAAATCAAGATTTAAGACTCTTCCCAGGCCCCCAAATGTTCAGTGATTCAGTCTAGAGGTAGGGGAAGGTGAAGTCTGAAATATCTCAAATGAATATATTTTACATGAAAAAGGTGTAAAAGCATTTTTGGGGCAATGAGCCAGGAGTTTTTGCCGTTTGTCTTACACAAAAGAGTTCTTGACTAACTTGCTTTTAAGTGGGAAGCAGGGGATGAATGTCCAGGCTCGAGGTAGGTGAGTGTTGAGATGACCATCAGACCACAACAGGATGATCCCCAGCTAATTTACTTCTTGTTTCAGTGAAAGGGGAACTATGAGATGTAGTCTAAATAAATCCTGGAGATTTCTAGCTTTAACTCCCATTCCTGGCTTATGGCAGGTACTTTTGAAACACAAAACCATCAGTATTTAGGTCCTCAGGTGGATTTTTAGATTTAGGTGCAGGTCTCCTGGATCTCAGCCCAGGATTCTGCGATGAACTGCTGGTGCTGGTGAGTTGCCTTGGCTGTGTGATGATAAGGAAGAGCTGGAGACAGTTCAGTGTGTCATTTCAGAACACTGGGTTTGGGTCTTCCATATTAACCATAACAAAGTTCTAAACCTTAGGCTTGGCTTCTGCCAACTATGTAAGTGTCTTTGGTGGCAAAACTGCAGTCCCCTTCATAACACCTTTGCATGATGCTATTTAGTGATTTGGATTCTGTCAAGGTTCTGAGACTGCCAGGTAAATGGTGTACACCCCTTTTTACAAGGGAGAGATTATCCCTTCACCATTAAGCAAATCAGTGATTTCTTGAGTCCCAGTGCAGTATTTTGTCTGTCAGACCATACTACAGTTCTTGACAACCATGAATTTTAAAACACTTGTTTTTAGGAGCTTTGTTATACAGTCAGATAACACTCTTAATCTCTAAACAATTTTTGGTGTTACTGTTTCATAGTCTGAGTAAAGGTGGGCTCATTTTACCAGGTGGGGTTCAGGAATGGCTCTTGCTGCTCTTCACTCTTGAATGTCTGACCAGAGTAGCCCTGAATCCAAGCTCTGATGACTACAAAAACCTGTACCCAGACAGAGAAATACTACATGGGGAAAGGAGTAGATCTGAGAAAACAGAGCAGGTTCTCTTGAGGCTTTCAAGTGTCATCTGCCAGGGAAAAATACAGTCTATAGAAAGATGACAGCATGCTGATCCCTCTTACTGGCCTGACTTGCTGCCAAACAACTGTCTCAGCTGTGTAATATCAGGTAAATGTACTAATTTGCTGCAGTTAGCAACATAAGACATTGACACGAGTGCTGCATGCTTTATTTGTAGATTATTAGCTTCATAATTCAGTCAAGAACAAGTTGTCAGCATTATAATATTCACATTAATGTTGTGTACAGCATCTGGTGGGAAAAATGGCTCCTAATAGTATTTCATGTCTAAAATTCTGCCAGGTTTGTGCTTTTTCATTTGATCGCTTTTCCTGAGCTTTCTAAAGGATTGCTTGTCCGTGTCTCTCCGTGTGCCTGTTTTTGAGGGAGGGTTTGCCTGCAGGAGCCTGGCTGTGCCCAGAGCAGAGCAGCGCCAGGAGGTTCCAGGCTGCCCTGCCTGTGTGGTGCCAGCTGTGCCAGGGCAGGTGGTGCTGGAGCTGCCCTGCCCAGGAGACAGAACCAAGTCACCGTGGTTCCCTGCAGCCCAGCAGTGGGGACAGGCACTGCCTCACCCTGGGGCTGCACCTTTATGACCACACTGGTGATTTGCATTTGTTCAGTAACTGGAGATGGGGCTGAGAACATTCCTGTTGGAAGGGTTGCCTTTTCTGAGAACCTGTGTTCTGTTTCTTGCTGCTTTGCTGCTGCTCAGGCAATTGGGGGTGGAATTCTCAGGGTCTGGCATATTCTGCAGATGAAATGATCTTGAAAGTTTCAAGCAAAGTATTAATTATTTCAGTAGAGGAATTGGGAAAAACAGCCTGTTTTGCTTGGGATTTATAACAGAAAGAATTAGTGGCTGGTTCTCTGAAAAGTCCAGTGCTGGTTTGAAGCTGGTGCTTGATACTAGGCAGACAAAACCAGAATTTCTGTTTTAAAAATTAAAAGCAGGAAGGATACCACCTCCCTTCATCTTTTTGACTTCTCTTTCGTCAGTTCTGGATTTTTTGACCAGTGATGGCTTATCACAACTATAAAGTACATTTCCATTCCTGACTGACATCGGAGATGTACTTTTGCAAACATGGAAACTCTTTCCACATGTTGATTTTTGGCTAGCTGTACCTCTGAAAACCAGAATATATTTTATAAATTATACCTGCACAGGCCTCCACTTTGTTCGCTGTAGTGCCCCACTGCAACTGTTCAAATAGTTTGCTTTTTATTATTCTCCATTGGCCAAAAAAGAGGTTGTTAAATAGAAATGGAGCTTGAGGGATTTCTAAAAATGGGTAAAGGTAAAAGGAAAAGAAGTCTCACTGCAGTCACTGTCAGAAATATGCAGAGTGTATTGCTGATGGTTTTGTTTTATCAGAATAACTTAAATTGCAAAACAAAGTTGCAAAGTTTCATTAACTACAAATTCCAGTCAGGGAAGATTGCTTTTTTTCTTCTGGAATCACCTGTAAAGCAATTATAATTTGTGATAATAGATATATGATCTTTTCTGCTTAGCTTTCTTAGAGTAACTCAGCTGAACACAGCCCAGCCAAGAGAATGTGTTCAGCCTTATCACACCAGAGCTCCTTTTCTGTTGGCTCCTATAGAACTGGGATTTTCATCATTCCTAATGCTGCAACAACTATGGAAGCTGTAATTTCTTTTTTTATCTTGGAATATAATTTGTACAACAGCTGCCAGTTTAATGACAGGCCTATTTAGCTGGTAAAATTACCTACTGGAGAAATAACGTATGCTATCCTCTTGCAATAATTTTAATTTATTTCTAACTACCAGTCATTTTCTTAGTAGATGGAAGTCAGCCAAGGTCATCCTGTGTTTTATTCTACCCGTAAATCATTAGTTTGCAACTGTCTGCTGATTTTTATTGTTACCAACAATGGCTAAACTAATGGAAATAAACATTGGATTGTTTCCCAGTGGCAGATGAGTTTTAGGGCAGGGCATTCTGTACAGACAGCACTAATAGAATTGAGCAAAGTTATTGCTCCTGCATTAGACACAAGTAAGCTTCTGGCTAAAATGTTCATTGATCTCTCTGAAACTCTGTCAATCCTACTCTGTTGTTAGACCATTAAAGGGGAGTACTCCATGATTCACTGCAAAGTCTCTTTTCCAGTCTTACATGAGTATTGTAAAATATCAGATAGGCTGGGTGGCCCACTTCATAAAACCAGGCATGTCAAAGGAGATATTCTCTAGAGCTCTGGGTAGGTCTGTCCATTTACCTGCTTAGAAGTAATCACCTAATGATTATTTGAGTGAGGCAGTGCACAGGAATGCTTCATCATTCTTTCTGGTTTGCTTCCTGACAAAAGATTGCCAGGTTTGTGCTGCAAGAGGACAGGTAACAGATTTTGAACATGGTAAGTTTAAATTTCCTATTGATGAACTTTCTCTTCATGCCAGTCAATCTGGTTACTCATTCTTGTCTAAAACGTCCTGTACTTCACTTTTCCTTGATAATAAGTGTATTTTCACATCAGCCATGTGTATTACACTCTTGTTGCTGCCTTCAGCTCCACCGTGGTGGGGTGTACCCAGGCAGTTCTCAGGGGTGCACAGTGGCAGAGCACGGGCATGGAATGTGCAAGCTGAAATGAAATACAAGAACAGGCATTTTCATTATGAGAATGGGCAGGCTCTGGAGCACCTTGCCAGGGAGGTGGTGCTGTGTACACTCAGCCTGGGGACAGTCAAAATCTGAGAGGACCTGAGCTAAATGAGCTGCTTTGAGTGTTGGACTAGATGGCCCTCCCAGTTCCATTGCAGTTTAGAGTTTGCTGGGATTCCACGAAGTTTTCAAAAACATTTTTTCCATTACAAAGTATGTTGGAACTTATTGGTAAATACCCACCAGAAGCTACCCAAGTATGGGTAATTAAGGAACAAGAATGTCACAGGTGTCATGATAAATAAAGTCAGCAGCAGCTTCAGGTGGGCCAGTGCTCTGTTTGTAAGTACCATGAGTCAGGAGGTGGTTTGCCTTTGTCTCCTTGCTCACAAGTTATCTGCCACACAAGAGCATTTTTTTGCTCACTGGCTGGCTGTGACATTTGCAAGGTTCTTCCACAGATGAGTAAATCTTAATTTAAATAAATCAAAGCATATGTTGAAGTTTATATGCATTTTTTCCTCTGATGATATGTGCAGTATGCTCCTGCCTTGCAGGCTGAGGAAGGATGCTGTACCTGGAAATACAAACAGCGGTTTTCTCAGTCCGGCTCTCCTGGTCCAGGCGTACACTCGCATCCCTACATCAGCTCCTACTGAAAACAAGTTTCATGTGTTACCTTGCCCGGTGCCTCTGTCAGTGCCAGTGTCCCGCAGTCGGTGCCCGCAGTCGGTGCCCGGTGCCGGTGTCCCCGCAGTCGGTGCCCGGTGCCGGTGTCCCGCAGTCGGTGCCCGGTGCCGGTGTCCCCGCAGTCGGTGCCCGGTGCCGGTGTCCCGCAGTCGGTGCCCGGTGCCGGTGTCCCCGCAGTCGGTGCCCGGTGCCGGTGTCCCGCAGTCGGTGCCCGGTGCCGGTGTCCCCGCAGTCGGTGCCCGGTGCCGGTGTCCCGCAGTCGGTGCCCGGTGCCGGTGTCCCCGCAGTCGGTGCCCGGTGCCGGTGTCCCCGCAGTCGGTGCCCGGTGCCGGTGTCCCCGCAGTCGGTGCCCGGTGCCGATGTCCCCGCAGTCGGTGCCCGGTGCCGGTGTCCCCGCAGTCGGTGCCCGGTGCCGATGTCCCCGCAGTCGGTGGCGGGGCTGCAGTTCCCGCGGCGCTCGGCAGGTGGCGGCAGAGGCGCGCGGCGGGGCCGGGAGCGGAGCGCGGTCGCTCCCGAAGTCGGGAATGCGGCCGGGAAAGCGGCCCGAAAGTCGGGAATGCGGCCGGGAAAGCGGCCGGGAAAGGGGCCCGAAAGTCGGGAAAGCGGCCCGGCCGTGCGGGCTGGGAGCACCGGGATAAGCGGAGCGCTCTGGAAGTGCTGCCTGTGTCCCGGCAGCAGTGAGGGGCAGCAGCAGTCCGGGCTCTCCCCGTTTCTGCTGCGGGCTCCCTGTCCCTCGCCCCCGTGTAACGCAGTGATGCGTTCATGCTTCTCATTGTTACCGTGCTCAGCAAACCTTTGTACATGCTGAAGCTCCTTAAATGGGATCTGATGCAGACGTAGTTATTGAGCTGACATTTAGTTAGTTCCATCTATTCGTGTTAAAAAACACCTGCCAATGTTTTTGTCTTCCATGAGAAAAGGGAATCTTACCATGCCTCTAGGCCAGAATTAAGCATTTTAATAACAGTATTTTTTTTCCTGACATGTGAATGCTTTTGAAGGGTAAAATGTAGAAAAACAGAAATTATGCCTAAATCTTACTGCCTTTTAGTTTGAGCTAGACAACATGGAAAAAAAAATCATCTCCATATTTATTTTCTGCTTATCATGTTTGAGTGCATTTCTTTCATTAAACTGAGGGAGTGTCTGAAAGGGTATCTTTCTCCATTTAAAGGTAGAATATAAGGTATTCCTTGTGATTCCTTGTTACTTCAGGTCAGGGCTAAAACCTGAAATTCCCTATGCTCATACTGGCACAAGCACCTTAAGGCTCAGGATGCTTCAGGCTGGCTGGGAGCAGTCAGCAGTGCCAGTTCTTCCAGGTTACCTCAATATTAACCTGCAGGAATCTGCCATGGAGGCTTCACTGCAGGAAATCAGGGAGCAGGGCAGTGTTCTGACATGTGCTGATTCCACCTGGTTCCTGCCTGCCACTGCCAGAAGAGCTTTGGTTAAGAGCAGGGTGCAGTGCAGCCAGCTGTTGGCAGCTGCCAGGCCTGTGTGAATTGCAGATGCAGGAAAAGCTCTGTGCTTTGTGAGAGCCCTGGATCAGCTGCTTGGAGTGGGATCTGGAAAGCTTGAACTGCCCTTTGGCTTTCTAGACTTGACTCTTGCAATGAGCCTTCCAGTCACTGTAGTTCCTTCCCAGATGCTCCGGACAGCAGATAGTCTCCAGGTCTGGCAAACTGGAATCCCTTTTTCTTTCCTAAATCTGTGGAAATTCTGTCTGGTTTCCCCTCCTGGCATTTGCACCATGTCTGACTGCAGTGGAACGGAGGGGGTCTGGTGATGGGTTCCAAAATGTGCTGGTGAAACAGATGTGAGTGACACCTGAGGGGGAGAGGCACAGCCAGGTACCCTCAGGGCTGTTGCACACCTGTCTCAGGTGTGCAGGTGCCAATTCCGTGTGTGCCGTGCCCTCCTGCTGTCCCAGGGCTCTCCATGCCCTGAGCCAGGGCAGGCCCAGCAGTGACACATTTTTTAAATGTTTGCCTGTTACTCACCTCTTTTCCCTCTCAAGCTCTAGAATTAGCCATGACTTGGCCACTGCTGTACTGCTGATTTTAAACAGTTACTCTTTGAAAGAGGAACTTCCTTACAGCCCCACAGCTGTGCTGTATGGCACAGGGGCTTTTGTCCTGCTTATACAAGGGTTTAAAGGGTCTCTGCAGCCTCTCCAAAAAAATGTTTTCCTTCTTGCATTGTGGAAGATGCTGGCCATCAAAACCAAGAGAAATCTGCTCTATCCCTCAGTCAGATTGTACCTGGTAGCTTCTTTTTGTCAGGTGTCTGCTTTATAGCACCAGTCATGAGCAAATCCCCTCATGCTGCTGAAATTCTTTCATGTGTTAGAGAGGAATGGCCAGAAAAGTGGTAACCTTGGCCAGGGTTTTCTGCACACTGCTGAGTACAGGAGATTTCAAGTCAGAACAGGACTGTAGTATCTTCCCCTCTTGTTAGTGAGGGAGGACCATTCTGGGTGCTGCCCAGAGAACCTCCCCTCCACTGGAACCCTCATTACAAAGTCTAGTTAGAGATATTTGTCATGAACCTAAGTCCATAAATGCCTGTTAAAAGTGGTCTTTTTCTATAAAGGTTACATGAGGTTGGGCAGTAAGACTTGTTAAAATTGTCCAAAATGTTACCTTCAGGACATAGCTGTGCAAAATAGGGGACCAGCACGAGGCAGCCATTGTCTTTAGGTTATGTGAGCAATGGTCCAGCTCACACAGGCTCTGGGAGAGCACCAGCAGCTTGGACTCTTGTCCTGGCTCAGCCACACTGTGTGTGTTTTAGCAGACTGTAGTGTTCAGTGATAAAATGAGTAATAGGTCCCCAACTGTAGCATATAAACTTCTGGCCACGCTCACATGACATCAGTTTGTGCTGTTGTTCTTTCCTCTAGTTTGAAATCAGGCAGCTGAGGGCCCACCTTGCCCAGCAGGATCTGGACCTGGCTGCAGAGAGAGAGGCTGCCCTGCAGGTGCCCCACGTGCTGAACAAACAGAGCAGCAAGAGGTACAAGGTGGTGACCACTGAGGACTCGGACGACGAAGCCACCGAGGACATCTCAGAGCTGCGAGCTCCCCGAGGTGAGTGTGCCTGAGCAGGGATCCTCCAGTGGCATCCCACTGGACACCCTCACTCCAGCAGGGACTGACTGCTCCCCTGGAGGCTGCATCTGCTCTGAAGTGGCAGGAGCTGTTGTGTTTGGGAGCAGGTTCTAAACAGAGCCAGAGAAATGACAGGGGAAGAAAATGACTGCGATGTACCTTCCCAGTGTCCTCATGATTGGATCCATCCAACACTAAAAGAAGCAGCAGCCAAATGAAAGTTGGCCAAAGGATAATCACTCAGAGGTAAAAGCAGGGAAATTGAGAAGAACGTTGAAAAACAGTTTTGGTCTTTGGCTGCTTGCATTTCTGTGGTTTGGAGAGGACTCCTGCATCAGTTGTGGAGCTTGCCTTGCCTGAAGGCTCTGCTCTTCCCAGTTCCCCAGAGCTGCCAGTGCTGGGCAGGGCAGCACTGGTGCCAGCAAGGGAGGGGAGTGCAGTGTGGGCACCCTGCTCACATGTGTGAGTGCCACGGGGCTGTGCTGAGCAGCACTCTGCTGCCTCGGGTGTCTGCTGGGCAGCTCTGTGGTTCAGGGGGATAACAACAGTTAAATGTTCTTGCTTCAGTTTTTATTACATAAGTGATAGACCTGAATTTTTTTCTGGAAAAGACGTAACTCCTTTTCCTGTGATTCACCAGCCCTTCCAGTGGAGTGCAGAGTCTCTCCTGGTTTAATGTGGTGTTCCAGAGGAGACACTTTCTGCCTTAGTAGTGTGTTAGTCTTCCTTGGGCAGCTTAGCTTAATTATGGTGAATCTGCTGGAATTAGAAGTTTGCAATGGTGTCTTTATGTTGGTCAGACTTCTTAGAATTCAAGGCACAGGTACTTCAAAAGCTGTTAGACACGTTCAGGTTACAATCCTTTCCTTTCTTTACAGAGTAGTGAAAGCATGTAGAAACTGTTTTGGTTTTTCCTCTTTATAATATCTAAGCACCAACTACAGTAAAGCCATTAATTATTCCTGATATGAAATTGCATTTAAAAGCAGACAGTTGAGCAGACTGACCCCTAAAATGCATTTCCCTCTTTTTTGTAGTATTTCAGAGGTTTCCCCTGTGGATATATTATAATTTATGCATGTGTTCCTTGCGGGTTACATTTGGGACTGAAGAGTGTTGTGCACATTGCTGAAATTTTAGTGCTGTGGAGGTTGATCTTAAAAATTCTTCTGTCCAAGGTATTCATTCCAACATCTAGGTTAACAGAATTACTCATTATTCATGTAAAACACTGCCCACACTTGCAGCAAAGTGGACACCCAATCTTCAGGATTGATTTCAGCATTTAGTTAGGTTACATGATAAGAGGAATTTGTGCTTTTCACTGAAAAAAAGACATTCAGCAAATAAGAAAACATGGATTGCTTCACATATTGGATAAGGTGCAGTTATTTTATATTTAAACATTTATACTGAGTATGCAGAATACATTTCCAATTCCTGCAGATCATCTAAAAGTACCAGAGGAAATGTTTCTTGTGCACTATAGTATATAATGCATACAAAGTCTTTGTAGATGCATTGAGTGCTTGTTGTCAGAACCTAAATTAGGGTGCCTGTATTTGAACGAGCAGTTTCTGTGGAATGAGGCAGGAGCTGGACAGGAGAAATTCCTGTGTTCTTGCAGCAAGGGCCAGCAGTCTGTGGCAGTCTGTCCTCACACAGAGGCCAGCTCAGAGTACATGGGACAGCACAGCCAGTGGTGCTCAGTGTCACAGCCCAGGGCACAGGCAGTCCAGGCACAGGATTCCACGTGTCATTTCTGGCATTATTTTGCAGTGCTGGCTTAGGGATTGCTTCTGTGTAATTTGGAATTCTCAGCTCACAGCTGGAGAAGGCAGTTACCTGTGGGCAGTGAGGATCCTGGGCCAGCCCTGCCTCATTCTTCTCCCCCCCCACCTCTACTGGGACTTCCTTCTCCAGCACCAACTTTTACTCCCAGTGACAGGCTGGCAGTTGCTGCAGCAGCTTCCATCATCCTCCCTTTGCCATGCTGGCAGTATCCTCTCATTCTGCACCCTCCTGAGCAGTGCAGGTGTCAGCCAGAGCTGCCTGTGCTGTGTCAGGTGGAAGCAGGGCACGGCTGAAGGTGCCCCTGTGTCCTCTGGTGGGAAGGGCATATCCAGCTGGTGTGGGGTCTCCCATCTCCCCACCTGCTGAGGCTCGTGGAACACTCAGAGGTGAGGCTCTGCAGGGCACAGGCAGCCAGGACACTGCCTGTAGCCTCCTGCTGCTCCTGCAGTCACACTGGCTGTGCTGCCTGCAGGGCTTCCACCCACCTGCTCTGCCTGCAGCTTCAGTCACCAGTGTTTGAACAGCTGACCTCTGGGTCAAGGGTTATATCATGCAAGTTATCCTGTGTGTCAGAGCACATTAGGGATTGCTTTGCATTCGTTTTCTCTAAGCTGTGTTTTTCCCCCTTAAAAATTCCAGAGTGAGGGCTGCAGTTAATCATTCTGAGTGCCACTTGGCACCTAGGAGCTCTGAACACACCTGCCATGGCCCTGCTGGGGAGAGCAGGAATGAGGGACCAGGGCACTGACACTGTGGAGAGGAAAGCAGCAGTTCAAAGGCACCATTCAGCTGTTTGGCAGAACAGGCTCTGCTGGGCTGTTCTTTTATGCTCTGGCAGAACATCAGCCCTACACACAACACCTGAGGCTGGGGGATGGAATGGAATGTGTGTGCTTTTGCCAAACGTAACTTTGTCAGCCTTCAAAAAATCACTGTCTTCAGAGAGCTCTGAATTCTGCCAAACCAGCAAGCTTGAGTTGGCTGGAAAACATACTGCATGAGAAAATGGGATATTCCATCTCAGGCTAATCTTATTTCCCCCATCTATATCGAACAATGGAAACATTCAGTGCAGAATTCTTCACCATGAAAGGCTGAAGGAATAAGAAAGCATTGAGACTTTTTACTCATTTCCCTACCTGGAAGTTTTATGGGATAGTGCATAAGTTAAAGCTCCTCAGGGGCAGCTGTAGCTTGTACTCTGGTATTTACACAGGATTTTGTGCAACCATTTACTACAGCATTCAGTAAAGTAAGTCAGGTAAGCCCAGTTTCACAGGGTACATGCAGCACCTCAGGGAATTTGTGTAGGATGCACAGTGACCTGCACCAGGAGAGCAGTGTGTGTGCTGGCTGATTTGGGAGTTTGCAGTTGCATGTTTTCACCCAGATTTTCCTTCAGCAGATCTTGCCTTTGTATTTAAAGTGCCTTAATTGCAGGAACGAGAGTGGGAGAAGCAAGAGCTCTGGTCAGATGGACAGTGGGCTCTGAGAGAGTCCCATTACTCCCCAGCTAACATTTCATTTCATTTCATTTCATTTCATGCCTCTTCTTGAAGGGCAGTCCTGTGCTGCTTGTGTGAACAATGAGCTGGCTGCTGCCTCACACAGAGCAGGTCACCAGGAGACCTCCTGACACAGTAGGAATAACTCAGTGGAAAATGTATGGATATATGGTATTTCCTAATTAATATCATCAAGCAGCAGGAATTTTTTTCACCTTTAGCTTGCTTTGAAGTTTTATTTCTCTTGCCAAGAATTTTATCTCCAGAGCAGACTAATGTGAAGGCTGAAACAGTTTTCAGCCTGCGAGTCAAAGGGTACCAATATCAAGAGCAGGAAACAAACAGACCCCAGAGAAGGGCAGGGCTGGAGGAGCTGCAAGCCCAGGGCAGAGCTCTGACATTTGCTGCACTCTCAGAGCACTTCAGCCTCTCTGCCTGTGTTTGTGAAGAGCTTGGGCTGAAAGCTGCTGCCTGTGAGTGCACGGCAGCATCACTAATGATGTTCAGGACCATTGTGGTCAGCCCCTCTCTGAGAGCAGGGAAATGCCCTGAGTGCTCCTTTCTTCTTCCCAGAGATGGCTGCCATTTCACATAATGGCAAATAGCATCCTATCTATTAATCTCTAAATTATAAAGGAAGTTCTGAATTATAAAGGACTTCTTACCTCGTGCAGTGTGTAACTGCTCATGGTGAGGATAACAGCTAATGTTTTCTTGTTCTGCACAAATCATTTTTAGTGTTTGGTATACAAAGTTCAGGCTTCAGGGGATGCCAGGTTCACAGTGCCCCCTCTAGCCATTAATACTTCCTTCCAAAATTTATTATTCTTTAATCTCTCCCATAACATATGAATTAGAGTCCCTGGTGGAAATTCCTCATTTTCCTGCATATATCATTTCAGTTTTTGAAATTCTACAGTACTGCCATATTGCAAGATTAATATACCACCCTTCTATTCCTCTGAGCAAGAACCGGAACTCCACATCGCCAAAAACCTTTTTTTTAACTGTTCTGAGTCAAATTTCCATTTTTATGGGGTTAGCAGTAAGTCTTTTGCTTTGGGGGACTGCTGCAATTTATGATTATGCTTTAAAGAAAAGTAAAGCTTGCCCTCCCCATAGGTACCCCCTGTCTTGTAAGTGAAGAAAGTAGGATATTGGGAGGGGAGCATGAAAAATTCTGGGGCTTCAGAGGGCTTCCCTTAAGGTTATTCATAAGCTGTCTGAGAAGGCAAAGCAGGGCACTGCAAAGGATTTTGTCAGTTGTTGCTTGCAAGGCAGTCTGGGCTGGTTGGATGCTTTTAAATTCTAAGCCAGTTCCTTTGGTGATCATCTGTTAGTGCTCTAAGAGAACCCTGTTAGTGCAAAACAATAGATAAAAAATAGTTTATGGCTATTTTCAAATGCTGAAATGTATCTACTTTGAAGTCTACTCCTGGAAATGGAGTATCTTAAGTGCACAGCACTTCAGCTTGGCTTCTCTCTGGGTGCCTCTTTCAGGCTTTGTGACTCTCTGTGCACTGACCAGCCAGGCAGGAATCAAAGGAATTAAACCTTAAGCAACACTTAGAGAAATGTGTGTGCAGTTAGTGGAGTCAGGCTCTTGTATTTCATAGTCACCAAATGGGTGGGGTAGAAAGGGCTCACTCCCAGAAGGGGGGAGCCTGCAGTCACGGCTGGGAGGGTGAAGTTGTCTCTCATCATTAATGTGAAGAGGTGTGAAGACATTGCTGACAGGTAAAGGAACACAGGACTGGAATGGTTTCCCCTGTCCAAGCGTGCAGCCCTTTCAGAAGGATCCCTTTCATGAGCAGATGGTGCTCCCTGGGACAGCAGGGATGTGTTCTGCCCTCTGCTGCCATTCCAGCAGCTTGGGTTTTAAAGCATTAGCAGCCTTTTCATAATTCTCAGATTACCTTTAGTTGTTGTCAGGTTATAACAGTTTGTTCTTAAATCCTTTTGCTTAATTTATTCTTGTCTTGATGATTGTTTTGGTGGCAGCCATGTTCTTCCTTAGCTTTGTATTTTAGACTCAGCAAACGTTGGTGTTTCACAGAGCAGAGCCAGGTTCCTCTGCGTGTGCTTCAGGCTGCCCGTAAGGAGCCAGCTCAGCTGTGGATGTGCTGATCCATCCTCAGAGGACAAGGGGGGACAGAGCACTGGGAGAACCCCAGAGCTGAGCTGATTGAGGAAACAGTTCAAGATCACTGTGGAGGCATTATAGAACTGAAAGAGATCTGCCTTGGATGGAATGTCATTTATATGTTTCACCAAATTTATTAGGTTTTTATGGGGCCAAGAGAGAGAGATTGCAGTGTTGTCTCTTGGGTCAGATGAGATTATATGGCACTGTACTCTAAGTAGTTTATTACTCCCTGAACCATTGCAGTGTGTGTTTGGAGTCCTGCAGGAAAACAAGCAGATAGCTTGGAAACCTTCACCAGACAAAATCCAGTGCTTGCCAGACAGATCCTGACTGAGAAGCACACGTTTTTTCAATGACTGGGATTTGGGCAGCATTTTGGGCAGAGCTGGGACTGCAGTGCAGGAGCAGCCTTGCAGGGGGCTGGTTCCAGTGCAGGGCAGGCTGGGTTGGTGGGAGGTGGGGCAGAGGCTGAGCTGCATTCCCAGTCAGAGCTGCCCTTCTGTGGAGTGGAGCTCCTGATCCTGGAGGAGTCAGCCCCACTGCCTGTTCGTGGTCTCTGCTGCCTCACCCCTGGAGCTGCCAGCCCACACTGCTCGAGCAGAGCTCTCAGCCTGTTCTGCTGCTTCCTTCCCCCGCTCAGCAGAGCTCTCAGCTCAGTTCCCTCACTGGACCTCACTGCCTGCCATGCTCCCCCTCTGCAGGGAGGGTTGTGGATCCATCCTTGTTCACCACAGGTTCTCATGTGGGGAAGAGCTGCCTCACTCTTCCCATTCTGCCTTCCCAGCTCACACCTTTTGGATCTTCATCACTGAATTTCCTGTCACCCAGATTCCCTCGGGGTCATTTATTGTGGGTGGATGTGGCACAGAGGGACATGGCTTAGTGGCAGTGTTAGGTTTCCTGGTGGATCTTAAAGGCCTTTTCTAACAGAAAAGTTTCTGTGATTCCTGCTGGTACAATGTAGCAAGAAGATCCCAGTCACCATCCATAGACATTTCCCTAAGATTGCCATTTTCATGGGAATTAAGAGGGAAATGCTTTTCCTTTCTACTTACTGCCAGTTTTTTAGTTTGCTCTAAATACTATTTCGGCATCCTTATAGCTAAAGATGCGAAGTCTGTCTTCTGGAAAAGAAAATGCAGGTAACATTTCTGTGTATTGGAGGAGGTGGGTTTATTTCTAGGAAAGGAGAAGAATTAAATCTGGATCCTGAAAATACCCAGGTGGTAGAAATAAAAAAAAAAAAAGTTAAAAAAGGGTTTTAAAAAATCTTATGAAAATCGTGAAGAATGAAGTATTTCTTAAGACAGCTTCCTTTCTGCAGCTGAAACTGGAATAGATTGACAGCAGAAAACACTGTAGAATGTAGATAATCCAAATGCTCTGCCCCTCCTGTAAAAACTGTAAAGTCTTCCCTGCTTGCTCCTGCAGACTCCCTGCATGCCACCAGCTGATCCTGACCCCATGGGACCCTCACTCTGAGCAGGGACTTCACCTCAGAATCCCCACAAGCACTTGAGCAGTTCTGTGGTGCTGTGCACAACTGTGCCTTTGTGGGTGCATTTCATATGCACAAATGGGTGCTTTCAGTTGGGTATTTGTTGCATTATTTTGAACTCCTTTTTTCAGCAATGTAGAATATAATGGGAGGTAACTGGAATTGTTTATAACCTTCAGTGCCCAAAGCAGCTGAGACTCCCACATGACTCAGATGAGTTTGTTAATTGTCAGTTTGCTTTAATGTAATGATTCAGAAACTTAATCTCTTGTTGAAATATTTATTCTGCTGCTGTTATTCCATTACTCTTTATTGGTTTTTATTCATAAGAAACTACTCAAGGTTGAATAGATGTGTTTTATATTTACATATATGTGCCTATATGGATATTTTTATACATATTTTTTAATTTATAGCTAAATAGATCAGCAGTGGTGAGCAATGACATTAATAAGGCCATCACAGAATAAAGTAGGCAGCTGGGAGCTCCCCAGGTCACACCCAGGGCCAGGCCAGTGTGGGATTCTCACAGCCCAGAGGGAGCAGGGGCAGTGCACTGCTGCAGTTCCTCTCCAGGTGTTGGGCAGTGCCAGTGCTGCCATGAAGAGCAGCCTGCTTCTCTGCTAGCTTGGTTTGGACACAGCTGATGAGTTTGTGAGCAGTGCCCTGGTGCAGGCAGGGGGCCAGGGCAGTAAATGTGTGCAGCCCTGAAGAAGCCTTGATTGGAGCCTTGTCTTTAAGACAAAAAATAGGTGAGTTACTTTTCCAAGTGTTTGCTGCCTTTGATGCAAAGTGTGTTGGCATTTGGAGAGACTGTGCTGGGAGCACCCAAGGCCCCTGTTGGTGGCTTTTGCCAGGTGACAAGGAGGGTGACCCTCTACAGCCAAAGTGCTGTGCTGTTTCCTTCGTTTGTCTGCTTGGAACTGGACTCCAAGATGCTGGAAGTGCCCTACCAGAAGTGCAGCTCCACGGGCAGTGAAGGTTCCATGCCTGAACTGAACCTGTGTGTGAATGGCTGGCAGGCTTGGTGGCACTGAGAGTATCAATTATGCATGATTGAAATGAAGTGTATTTTAGCAGCAGATAGCTGAAAAGCCTTGCAATGTACTCCTCATTCAGCGGCATCGCCTTGAGCTACTCGGAGGCCTCTTTTTTAAACTCAGGCATTAGCACAAAGCACACCTCTGACTGCAGGCATTTAAAGATCAACAAGGGCCCAGAAAGCTTTTAAGATCCAATGAAACCCGGGAAACAACCACGTTGCCTTTCAGTGTCAGGTTAGATTGCCTTCTTATGAGTGCAGCTATTTCAGGTACAGAGTGCTTGGTGGTTTGGGTCTTGTTGTGTGAGGAGAGTGTTCCCCAGAAAACATCTGTTTCTTTCACCTGCAAACCGCAATGTGCTGTGAGGAGGCAGGGCTGCAGCCACAGACACCCAGGGGGACGAAGGAAATCTGGCTCAAAGGGATGAGCATGGGTTTCTGAAACACGGTATCAAAAAGAGCACTTAAAAGGAGAGAATGCTTTTAGAGCACAGATACACCACAAATTGGGCAGCTCAGGTTGCTTGGCCTGACATTCCCCGATTCTGTTTCTTAGCAGTGATGTTTGCCTTCTGCTCAGAACGAGAAGTTCCTTTTCTTTTTCCACAGCGGTGAAATGTTCTGCTTTTCCATAACAGTAAATCCTCCTGTCATCTGCAGCATCTAAAATCTGTCCATGCAGTAGAGCTGCTGCTTTCCCTTCTGTGGTCACATCTTCATTTTTAACTTGCTGTTGTTGAAGTTCAGCTGTAGCTCTTGTGCATGTACTACAAGTTTAGTACTACACCCTTGATGAGTAAAACTCGTTATGTAGGTTTTAAGCCAGCAAATAATGTAATGTTAACATTATGGTGTATATTTATATTCATGTTTTATATACACCAAAATAACTCTTCATTCATTGGAAATGGAAAAGAAAAGACATCTTAGAAGGTGGGGAATTACACATTAAAATCATACATGCTGCCTCCCTTTCTTCTGTGGGGAAGGAGGTGGCTTGGGGATGTCAGTGCACAGCAGCAGCGGCTCTGTCTGTGCTGCTGCCCTTGGTTCAGCCTGTCAGGGGAAATGCCAGGTTTGTCTGTGAGCCCTGGGTGGGAGGGGAGAGCCCTGCTGACCAGGGAAAGGCCAGGGTTATGTTTGTCTGTACAGCAGCAAGGGGAACTGGCCAGCCCCTGGGAAGATGACAGAGCACCTTTCCTTTGGAGCCCAAAGTGCCTCATTCCCAGGCTGGGGCTGTAAAGGACTGTGACAAAGGACAATCCAGTCCCTGTGCTGGCTGCAGCCACAGCCTGGATGAAGCTGTAATGCATTCAAGCCTTGTGGCCTAAAAATCCAGAGCAGGTGGCTCTGGGCATGCAAGGAGAGGAAAGCTTTCCACGGGGTGGGATTCAGCTATTTAATGAAATAAATGGTCTTGTAAGGGCTGTCTTTCTGTTCTTGCAGAGGATGACATGAATAATTACATCAGCCGATACTACAACGAGCCCAGCAGCGGTGAGTGTTGCTTCAAAACACAAACGTGAGCAGTGTTTTTGCATTGCATTGTGTGCTGTAAACCAGGTGAGACTGAGCAGTGTCCTGGAAATGAAACCCACCAGAGTCTCCTGGTTTGGCCCAGGGAAGCACGTGCCAAGTCATTCTCTGAAAGCTGAAGGGCCCCACGTTTGCTCTTGCTGATGGCACTCAGGGTAGTTTGGAGATCTAGAAGGGGTTAATTCCCTGTAGCTGGTTGCTCAGCTCACAGAGCAGTTCAAATGGATCTGAGAATGAACAGTAGGGACAAAATTAATGAAGAGAAAAGAAGTGGGGAGACAGCTCAGGCCAGCACCATGCTGGGAACCTTTCAGAAAGGTTAAACTGAATGGTGGGAAACCTCAGCAGCAGGGCTGGCCCCGAGAGCAGCCTTCAAATGGATGTTCCTGGCAGGCTCCTGCTGGCACAGGGGGCTCTGCACAATCCTGCTGGCACAGGGGGCTCCTGCACAATCCTGCTGGCACAGGGGGCTCTGCACAATCCTGCTGGCACAGGGGGCTCCTGCACAGCCCTGCTGGCACAGGGGGCTCTGCACAATCCTGCTGGCACAGGGGGCTCCTGCTGGCACAGGGGGCTCTGCACAGCCCTGCTGGCACAGGGGGCTCTGCACAGCCCTGCTGGCACAGGGGGCTCCTGCCCATGCTGGGGGCTCTGGACAGTCCCTGCACAGCCCAGCCCAGTCAGGGCTGGCTGAGCTCTGGCTGCTGGCACAGCAGGGCCAGGGGAGGCTGAGTGAGGCAGGCTCTGACAGGTGGGGGTATACAACATTTTGTATGTATATTTTAAGAGGTGTGTGTGTTTAAATACAATGTGTTATAAATGTGTATCCCCACATATATATAAAGGGTTATAGAAAAAATGTGTGTGTGCCTGCATATACATGTACATAGAATATACACTATATATATAAACATACATATGCATTTTTGTGTATATCTATGTATAATATATTACATGCTTTATCCCTATATATAGTATGCATACACAGTGAAATATAGGCATATATAGGTATATTTATCTATATAAGAATGTGTCATATATACAAAATATGTATATGAATTATAGTGCATTCTATATATCCCCCATATATACACACAAACCCAGGTACACATACATATATAAAGATGTAAGTAAACATACATGTGTTTGTACATATATGTATGTATTGTATCATATGTGTCTCTCCAAATATCCACACATCCCCATGTGGGTATTATGTGAACAGATTTATTCACATACAGTGGTATGTGTGATTTTGTGTATACATACAGATATATCTTTAGATAAAGATGTGTGTGTCTTTATATAAATATATCTGTGTACATACCTTAATATTTTATTGGAATGCATATATTAAATATATAAAATACATAAAGGGGTGTGAGAGATGGTCAGAATATATGTGTATATATTATAGAAATACATGTGTATATATTACAGGAATGAAAATATGTATCTCTGTATAATGTATTGAATATTTATAATCCTGTATATACATCCACACACATGGAAATAGATTTCTATGTGGCTGAAGTCACATAAATAGTACACAGAAGGGGCTGTGAGTGTCTGGTGGTAAATCCAGCTGGCACCCAGCAGGATCCAGGCAGGCTGGAGAGGGGAGCTCCTGAATCCTCCCAGAGTTCAGCAGGGCCAAGGGAAGGTCCTGGTCCTGTGTTCAGGGATGGAGAGCAGCCCTGAGGACAAGGACAAGGACTTGGAGCTGCCGTGCCCCATCCCCACTCAGGGGAGCCCCACCTGCAGAGCTGCCCCAGCTGCGGCCCCTGCAGGAGCAGCAGGACAGCAGGAGTAGCAGGATCAGCAGGAACAGCAGGACAGCAGGACAGCAGGAGTAGCAGGACAGCAGGAGTAGCAGGAACAGCAGGACAGCAGGACAGCAGGAGCAGCAGGACAGCAGGAGCAGCAGGAGTGGAGCTGCTGCAGCGGGTCCAGAGGAGGCCCTGGAGCTGCCCGGGGCCGGAGCTGCACTGCCCAAGCTTGGGCTGGACGGGGCTGAGCACCCTGATGCAGTGGGAGGTGTCCCTGCCCATGGGAGGTGTCCCTGCCCATGGCAGGGGTCGCACTGGGTGGGCTGCAAGGTCCCTCCCAAGCCCGTGTGTGCATTGTATCACGTATGTACACGGGGAGATCCATGTGCTTGCTAAAGAAGCTTCTGTGTATCTGTTTACAGATCAGGATATGTGCATCTGAGTATAGCCACAGTATGTTCCTGTGTATATACAGATCTGTAAAGGCATTTGGACATGTTTGTGTCTATACATTTCTATTTTATATGCATTATAAAATACGTGTGTGTGCATGCATAGCTGTAATGTGTTGTGTATCTATAGCCACATCCATACAGGGAGAGATCATACTTAGATATGGCTATGTATGTGTACATAGTCTGAATAAAGATACATAAAGTGGGGCATATATGTGTGAGAGAAACTGTATATTCATATTTCTTAGGTAATCTAAATCAAGGGGGTGTGAATAGCTATGTACCTATATTTTTAATATGTATCATATGTATGACATGTAACATGGATCCATCTCTGTGTGTGTGTATCATGTATAGGTATTATTTTATAAATTATATCCCTGTATACAAATTCCCCAAGTAGACACATACAGACAGAAAAAAGTGTGGCTACATATTTTATTTTAAAACTCAATTATATATTTTAGAAGTATGTATAAGACTGTCTGTATATACATCTCTTTTTAATCTGTTTTATGCATATTATCATGTGTATATTTTAAATATAAAATAGAACTTGTTTTTTCTAAATATTTAGAATATTATCATATAAACATGATTGCATTTCTAAATATATAGGTATAGGTATGGAATTCTATATATAGGTTTATTCTATATCTGTGTGTGTATAAATGAGGCTGTGTATATGCAGACAGGTACAAAGGTAAAGATCTGTGTACTACATTGATATTCTATATATGTATAAATATATGTAAAGATACATATATGGATCTAGGGAGAGATATATGTGGGTAGGTATGTGAGAGCCTGTTTAAATTCATATATAGTTTATATATTAGAAGAGACGTGAGTGTATATATAGACATATGTATTATGTATAGAATATGTGTACATAAGTAGATATAATGTATTATGAAGGGAAATTTTAGATAAATGCATAGAGACATTCCCTCTATAAATATGGCTGTGTATATACAAAGCTATCTGTATGGGTATATAAAATTGTATATATGTGTGTGAGAGAGAGAAAGCCTATGTAGCCATAGACACAGGAATTGTATAGAGAGCTGTTTAAGAATGCACACACATGCACATAGAGGTATGAAGTATGGGTTTTATTTGTGTCCATCACTCTCTATACATCCCCACGCTATACTGGACTATATATAAAAAGTTGTATGGATCTATACATAGGTGTAGGGTATGTAGAGAGGGAAACGTGTGAGGGACCATGTCTGTGCATATACATATATACATATATACCTATATACATATATACATCTATACATATATAAATATATACATAATGTGTGTGTTCTCATACAGCAATGATGTATTCCATATGTATATCCCTGTATATACATTCCACGTCTCTTCAAAGATTGTCACATATCTATGTGTGTGTGTAAGCATCAGAGATATATACATTATATACTATATGTGGGGCAGATACACACACATGTTCCCCCATCTGTATGGATAATGTATATATAATATTGGGGGGATACCCTGTATATACCTCTGTATTTTATTGTGTGTGTAGAGACAGAGAGATCTACACAGGTCTGTGGTACTGTTTATAGATGTATATCCCCATAATACACGTTGAGAGACATTAAAAGGGGGGGTAATACAATTTTATGTGTATAATTGGTGTTATGTATAATGTATTCTATATGTATATCCTTGTGTCTGCAGTCCCTGTGTATATACACACACATTGATACCTGTGTGGGGGTGTGTGTTCTGTTTCAGGACAGCAGACTGTAATTGAAGGGAGTATTGTGTCCCATTATCAGATGTTCATGTGTGTGTACTTTACAGGGGACTGTCATCTCTAGAGAATGATTAGCTGTGAGAGACTGTATGTGTTTGTCTGTGTGTATATATATATATATATATCTAGTGAGCAGGTATATACAGGCATATTCAGATGTGTGTCATAGACACAGCCCTTGATATTAACCCCCATTGCACAGACAGCAGTAAAGATATATCTGAGTTCTCAAGTAAAGGTACAATGTATATTTAATATATATTTATATGTACATACATCTTAAATGTACACAGAGAGGTGGGATCTTTTTTATTTAGTAATAAATAATTCTGTGTATTTAAGGGGTGGGCTGTGTATCACAGTGTATACCCTGAGTGCACGTGGAGATCTCTGCCGAGGTTTGCACACAGCCCTCAGTGGCTGTGGGTAGCACCTGTTGCACAGAAGGTGCAGATGTGTCTGGGTGTGCAAGGACAGCCGTGATGTGTATCCTGATACACACATTGCCCACGTTTGTACACACGGTGCCAGGCCTGTGCATTTCTGCACAAGGGCAGGGCTGTGCACGTGCAAGTGGTGATTGTGTGCAGTGAGAGGGGACTGTGCAGTGTCTGTGGAATGGCTGCATATTCACAGCTGTCAGCTACTGTACTGCAGTGTGTGTGCATGGACACACACAGACTGCACACACCTGCATGGAGAAATCTGTCAGGTGTACATTGTATGGATTTAAACTGGGGCAGGTGCATATATATAGGTGTATATTGTATTTACACAGATGTGTGTCCCTATGTACACATCCCTGTAATTAACTTTGCTGTCTAGAAAAAGATGTATGTATATAACTTCAAACGTGTAAAGGCTGGGGGTGTCATGTATAGCTGTAGTGTTATATATGTATTATATGTATATCTTATTATATGTTCCAGATTTATATACACAACCATACGATATCAATATTCATACACAAAGGCAAGCACACGTTTGTGTAATTGTGTACATCCTATTGAAAGAGTGACAGTTACATTTTTAAAGGGGGAGGACAGCTATGTCCTATAGATAGTACATGTATATATGTTTTTATATTTCTGTGCACACAGTATACACAGATATGTATGCAGAAAATATACATATATACATACAGGTCTAATGTTTTACACAGGGAGCTTGTATGTATATGCACAGACATATGGTTAAATCTATATATAAATCAGGTGGGTGAGAGACTGTGTAGATACACCTATATATTATATATGTTTGCACATGTATAGAGAGAGGTATGTGATACTATATATTGATATATGTCTGTATAGATCCCCATGATACTTGGAAAGTTATAAAACCATACATGTATATTTGTGTGTATGTGTGTATAGATACATATTTACATAGATAGATATATATATATATACATGAAAAGACTGTAAGGGGGCAGGGAGTGTTCATGTATAGGTAAAATGTATAACTATGATCCCCAGCTGTGCACACACAGGGAGAAAGCTGTGTATTGTAATTATATATAAAGGTAAGTATACACGTGTGTGAGAGCACAGGTGTGTTCTACTTACAGATAATAATTATATGTATTTAAAGGGGAGACATGTATTAATAGTCTATATATGATATGTATGTGTACTGTATTATAGTTGGAGCTTCAGGTAGTTAAAGATGTGTATAAATGGCTGTGTAATTGCAAAGGGAAGTGTGTTCATGTATAGCTATCACCTCTTACATATATGTCTATCCAATAAATGTACCTACACACAGAGAGAAATATGTATACATTTCTATAGAAAGGTATCTATTTCATTCCATGGTAGGTACCTGTATGTCTTTCCAGGGGACATTGTATCCTGTGTGTGTATAACAGGTCTGTGTTCAGTGTGTTCTGTATGGAGCTCATACAGACATAATTCCTCATCTCTGTAGATTAAGATCATGTGTACATAAAATGGGGTGTGTGTGAGGGAGATGCATCTGTACATGGCATGAATGTGTGTGACACACAGCTGTGTGGAATTATCCCTGTCTGCAGATCCCCCGTGTATACAGGAGATACACAGAAGGCTTGTGTGCATAATTTAAAGACTGTCTCAAGAGAGTGGGGGTTGTTAATGTGTAGGTATAAATGTGTGTGTGTGTCTATGTATGTATAGCCCTGTGGCTACACACATCTAGAAAAATGAGTACATTTTGGGGGGTTTGCATGCTGTTGTAGCAGTAGCTGATTCCCTGTATTTAAAGGGAGGGACTATGGCCTGTGGGTACCTAGTGCCTGTCCCTGTACCCGTGCAGGCAGAATGGATCACAGATGCAATTCCTTGTGCATCCATACATCCACAGCCCTTCAGCTGTGTGACTGAACCTCTGGGTGTGGGTGTTTGGGAGTGACTGTATACACACACACACAAATAGAGGCAGTGTATGCTATACCTGTGTATCCCTGTACAGCTGCTCCCCTACCCTACAAACAAACATGGAGACATGGGAATAGAGAAGAGGGCTGTTGGTGTTACTGTGTGTATATGTAGATAGAGATAGATATGGATGAAAGGGGGGCTGTGTACCATAGCGCGTGTCTGCAGCAGCTCTGTGCACACAGCTCTAGGTACAGCCCGTTACCCGTGAACTCTCCGCAGCCGCTCCCCGCAGGGCTCTCAGCCTCCTGTGTGCTCTGTGCTCTGTCCCTGCAGACAGCGGAGTCCCCGGGGCCGCCATCTGCGTGGTGACCACGGCCGCCATCGACGTGCACCGGCCCAACATCTCCTCGGAGCTGTTCACGGTGGAGGTGCCGCTGCGCCTGGGCAGCACCGGCACCTCGGCCAGCCTCACGTCGGGCAGCGCGTCCCGCTCCACGGTGAGCTCGGGCACGCGGGGCTGCAGCGAGAGCAGCCAGACGCTGGGCTCGTCCCCGGACTGCAGCACGGCGTGCGAGGAGCCCGAGGCGGGGGCAGCGCCGCGGCCCGAGCTGGGGCCCGCCCGGCAGCGCGTGGCCCAGGCCGTGGTGCAGGAGCTGCTCTCGTCGCTGTCGGAGGAGGCCTGCCTGGCGCAGAAGGGGCTGGATCCTGTCAACCTGAAGCTGCCCAGCCCGGCGGGCTCGGTGGGGGCCAGCCCCGACCTGGGCCACCGGCTCAGTGTCTACAACCGCAGGAACCAGGAGAGCCTCGATGTCTTCCAGCTCAAGCCCCTCCTCGACTGCCCCCAGGGTGCCCCAGTGATTGAGGACAAGTACGGGGCGCTGGGGCCCCCCGAGCCACGGCTGGGCAGGGTTCCTGAGGCGTAGGGCCAGCCGGGGGAATGGGGACTCCTGCGGGGACACACTAGCCGTGCTGGCCCCCGAGGCTGCCACAGGCGAGGGGCAGTGCTGAAGGTGACCTGTGGCACCTCCTGCAATGGCCACAACCCAGGGCAAGGCCAGCGTTGCCTCTGCTCACCAGTGTCTGTGGCACAAGACCTACCTGCCTTGCCACCAGCTCTGGGCCAGCTGGGACCTGCGGTGGCCACCTGGGAACAATAGACCTTCCAGCAGGCTTAGGCCAGGATGGACCCACAGTGCCTGGAGGGACAAATGGACTGCGCCGGGACCACCACGGAACTTCAGCAGTCCAGGGCCAGCACAGCCCCACAGTGCCCGGGGGCAGGACAGAGCTGCTGGACAGCTTGGGCCCAGCCTGGCTCCCCAGTGAGACCCCCCAGCCTGACCCTGCCCAGGGGCTGAGCATGGCTGGGAGGGGTGTGGATGGGAATAAACACTGACAAACACATTCTGCCTCCTGCTTTGTATCGCTCGTGCCTTCTTCTCTTACCTGCCTTCCCTGTCTTGTTTTCCTCCACTCCACCACTCCATATGCCATGCAATAGACCACCAAAAAAAATCCCAACAAAAACATAAAACAACCATCCCAACACCACAGTGACCGACCCCACCTCTTTCCAGTAAAATCCTTTATTTGCCCTTACTCCACAGCGCCGGGTCCTGGCACCAGCTCTCACTTCTTCTTCAGGAGCTCCGTCATCTCTGGCACCGCCTGCAAACACCAGTGCTGGGGTAGTGCACGCTCCCCTCTGGCCCCTCAACCTGGCCCTGTGCAGCTCCCAGCCCTGCAATTACACTGCCCACCCTCCCACCCAGCACACCACTCCAGGGGCTGTGGGTCACCCCAGCTCACAGCACTCCCCACTTCTCTCCTGCAGAATAAAGCCTCTTAATTATTTAAGAGAGCTACATTTCCATTAGGTGGAAATAATGCATTCGTACAAAATTTATTAAGGAAATTGTCTACATGGTGTTTCTTCAGAATGTGACTTTGTCTCTGGCTTACAAAGAGGCCCGTGTTCACCACGGAGCCAGCGGGCATTATTTCAGGAATGGCATTAAGTGCTGGCAGAGTTTCTGCCCGTGCCTCCTCAGAGCCACGACACTGCCACCGCTCACACGTGTGGCCGCACACAGGCAGTGACACAGGCACTGCGACAGGGCTGGCTCCAGAGGGAGCTGCAAGCTCCTCCTGGGCATCAGTCAGCGAGGCAGCAAGCCCAGGCACAAATAATCACAACTCCTGCCAACTCTCCACTTCCAAACTTTACGAAGCTTAAAAATACACACAAGCACCTTTGTGCGGTTATTCCAAAACGGTTCAACCTCAGGAAACCAGAACTGGGGCTGGCTGGCTGTGACACCCCCCCAACACAACCCACTTGCAGGGATTCAATTTTAAGCATGCAAATCATGACATCAGAAAGCAAATTTTTAAACAATAACCCAAAGCAAACACCCTGGCACAGACATCATTAACATTAATATTACATAAGCTCCTGTCAGCTCTCCCAGAGTTATCCTGCACATCAAGTTTGGCCTCACCTTAAATAAGTCTGCTACCAGTCCATAGTCTGCCACTTGGAAAATTGGAGCTTCTGGGTCCTTGTTAATAGCAACAATGGTCTGCAAGCAAAGTTAAAGCACCATATGAATCTAGGTATTGATCATCCTCTGGGGCTGGATTACAGTGCAGGTCTTAGCCAGGAAATGGGCTATATTCTGTCCAAGCCCCCAGAAGCAGAAGATTTGTATCTTCTGGGCATTTAATATTCTTCCATCTCAAAAACAAACACCTCCCTCCCTCCCTCCCTCCACATATACCACAATCCTGAAAAAAAACCAATAAAACCCTCCCTTCCCTGCTCATCATACACTTCTCTTCTATCCTTCCCTGCTGAAAAGCCTAGAAAAAAAATTACTACAAAGGATTATCTGCACCTTCTAAGCTGCACCACTGCAGAACTAACCTGGAGGCAGCAGTTAAACAAGCACAATAAAGCCCTGCCCAAAGGCCTCAGTACTTAAAATGGGGCAGAGCATTTAGTTTGTCAGACAGTAGGAAACAGCACAACAAATCCCAACACTGATCCAGAAAACATCTTGGTTTAAACTCTGCCATCCAGGTAAATCATCCTCAACTGCCTGTGACAGCTTCCAGCAAAATAAGTGTGGGTGGGTGTCCTCATCAAAATCTGCAACAGGATGAGGAGCACCCCATAGAGGAAGGGAAAAGAATCCTAAAGCAAAGCCAGGAGCTCGCAGAAGGAGCCTTCCACCAAGACAGGGACCCAGGGCACAGCACTGGGGCACTGCCTGGCCACCTCCACTCTGCCACTCCATGGGTCTGTTTTACTCCCTCCACTCAAAGTGGGGTTTTACTGCCTCCAACAAAATTTATGGCTCAGTAAGCACGGGCCTAGTGGCAGTAACTCAAAGAGAAAAGTTCACAAATCCTGTGGGTTTAGGCCCCCAGAAATGTTATTTCTTGGCACACCGTTTGTCCCCTGAGAGTCCCTGTAAAGGACCCCATCACACATGCAAGCAGGCTGTACCCACAGCAGAGCACTGCCCCTGCCAGCTCAGAGCCAAGGACCTGCAAATGCTGCAGCAATTCTACCCTACAAATGTTCTCCCCAGAGCTTTATTGGTTTTATTTCAGTTACCCCTCTCTGCAAATGCAAGCCTCCCCTGACAAGCTGCAGTGCAGGAAGCAAATCCAGGCTGTGATCCCTGAGGATACTGGCCCAGTAAAGACTTTCTCTGACCCCACTGAGGCCCTGCCATGCCCTGCAGAACCATCCACGGGGGCTGATGCTGAGGCCCAGCCAAGGGCAGCAGTCAGTGACACCACAGGGGCTGCCAGCTCTGTCCTTAGCACAAAAACCATTACCACCAATTGCTTGCAAACCTGTCTGAAGCTTTGGTTTGGCAGCCTAGTCCTTCCTCTGCCTCCTTCAGCTGAAGTGACTTCAGTAAAAATGGGTTCCCTACCTCACTGCTGACTCAGGTAAGCAGCAAAAGCATCACCTTGCTCACAACAGAACTTGGTGAGTTAAATCTCTGAGTAAGAAAAGACAGAGGAACTCCCATGAGGGAATTAGAAATAAAGAAAGCAAGCAACAGCGATTCTCCAGGTCTCCTCAAAAGCCACGTTTTCTACCTGGCTGTAAAAGAACAAATAAATTATACATTTCACTTGGTAAAAAGCATCTGACTGCTCTGGAAAACATATTCTGAAGTGTGCAAGTTCACAATGCCAGATAATTCAGAGTGCTGAGGGAGGACAGGGGACGCTCCAGAGAGCTCCCATGGCTGCATAATTCTTTGTTTGGGAAAACTGGATCTTTTCCATAACCACCCCACCTAAATGCTTTAGCTAAAAAGGAAGGCAGAACACATTTCAAATACCAATAACTAAATCTGAATAAATCTGAACAGACACATTAGCTTACACTAAAAAACTATGAGATATGGGAGAAATGGAAGGGTTAAATACGCATCTCATATCAACAAATTTCATCTGTGCTTATTTCTTATAGCAGAATATCTCAAAATATCAAACATGCCATTGTAAAGCCATAAAAGCAGAGGGTTTGCTGTTACAGTACAGGATAATATCTCTGCTCAATCTTTTTGTACCAGAGGAAATTCTGGCACTTCAAGTGGGAGGTTCCCAGTGCTGCTGGTAGTCTTAACTGAGATAAGGCAGCAGATAAACACGGAGAGGTTCACATCAAGCCTTATGCAGCTTCCAGCATCCAGTTCCCAGTGCCCATCTCCTCACTCACCCAAGGGCACAGCTGGACACTGAACTCCAGACAAAGCCACTTGTGCCCCTGTGGCCCAGCAGTGCCAGAGGAGGTGTCCATGGCAGCAGTGCTGTGCCTGGACTGTCCCTCTGCTGCACTGCCAGCAGGAGACTCTGTGGCAATGCTGCTCCCCTAAAGCCCCTGGGAATACACTGCCACCATTCCCACTGCTCCAGAGTGACCTTCACCCCTGCCCATCACTCACCCTGAACTTTGAATTTTGGTTGTTTTTTCTCCACTGCATCAACTAATGCTAACACCACTCGAGTCCTTGCTTTTAGAAAGCTTATCATTTCCCCCCAAAATATTTAAATAATACATGAGAAAAAAATGGTAAGAAAGCAGAGATCATCCTACCACACAGGGTGGATTGTGAGGACAATTACCAGCCACAAACTCACTGGTGTGTCACTGGTTAAACACAAGAAACTACCTGCAAAGTTTTGCAACTTTTTTTTTCAGCTTTATAAACTATTCAAAGTTGTGGCTTGGTTAAGCTCATTCCTTGAAAATAGAAAAAAAAAACATATCCTTTTTTAAAAATTACTGTGGGAGGCAGGACCTCCAGTTTTTGATGTCTGGCATTTGACATTATCAGTCAGCAGGCAACTCTGCTCCTCTTTCCAAACACTGCACTGTGGGCCAAACTGGCAATTCCAATTTTGGATTATTTGCTTTGGCAACTAACGAGTTAAACCTTTTAAAGTTTTACTGCCATTTTATAGCAGGTTTCCATTTGAATGGCTAAATGCAGGAATGTCAGAGACATCTTTTACTTTATGGAATAGTAAGTTCATAATTCAAATTGTGCATTGTTATGCATGAATTAATATGTCATAGTCTGGAATAAAGGCAAATGGAACTATTGTATAGAATTCAGGCATATGTGCTTTGGGTTGGGGTTTTTTAAACAAAGTCAATTAGCTGCTTCCACTGATCACTTTGGGCTGTAGTGTAGAGGTTTTTCTGCTGTGTGGGATGTTTTGCCACAGTATCATTTTTTTTGTCAAATAGTGTTTTTAAGCAGCAGGAAATAGGAAAACCATCTAAAGCACTGATGCAAAAGCAAGGGAGTCAACTAATTTCCTTCCTCAAAAATCTTTTCTAGTACATCCACCTTCACATACCTTGCTGTCTTTCATTCCAGCCAGGTGTTGGATTGCTCCAGATATTCCCACAGCAATATAAAGTTCCTAGAAAAAAACAAGACATTTTTAGTCTCCATACCACAGCTCAGTAAGCTCTCACAAACCTCCATCCAAATCAATTACATGCAGCAGTTTTTACAAGACAGTAGTTTCCAATACTAAAGGCAGCTGATGGTTGGTTCCCTTCCCCACCTGGGGATGCAATGTGACTGCAAAAGGAGAATCCCAAGGGAGCATCTTGCAAAGACAGATTAGGGAAAAAAATTAAGTCTGCATCAAAAACATACAACAGTGCTCAGCTAAAGGACAGGGCAATCCATGTTATCCTGTCCCTGGAGATTCCCAGTGCAAATATTAAGCAAGCTGACCTAGAGATGGATACTGCAGCTGCCCCAAGAACAAACCAAGGCTTTTGTTCAAAGCCCCTCAGAGCCTTTAACTAAGACAGGATGCACAAACCTTTGAAAGGTTCCCTAGAGAGCAGGATAAACCTCTGAGGTACCCAAGTGGGCTGGTGCACTGCACAGCTGCAGCAAGTGTCCCCTAGCCCAGCCCTCCATGTCCACATGGCCTGAAGCCTTCCCTTCCCACTCCCTGCTACACCAGGTACACCAACAGCTTTACACTCTGGGGCTCCCAGTTTCACATCTCCAAAGAATCTTACATTCAAGAGATGAAAATGTATAGGTAAATAGATCTGTATCAGCTGTTTTATTCACAGCTGAAAAGTGTTACTTCTCCTTGGGCTGAAACTCATCCATTCTATCACCTATCCAAAACCAAGGGTATTTCAGCTCCCTGAGTTCTTCCAGCACCACAAGTCCAAGCAGCAGTCAGAGCTGTACTCTTTAGCTAACTAATATTACAGAAGAAAACTAAAAGTACTTTTCACCAACTCATTAAATAACAGAAAACTAACACATCAATTTAGTTAGGGGCCCATGTGTCAAAAGCAGTCAATGGTGGTACTTCACACATGCTTAGAAAAGGCACAACCTCAAATACTAACAGAATTTCTCTTTTAAAAATACCAAGGGTACTCCATATCTAAGAAAGCCTAAAACTGATTTAATTCAATAAGTAATTTTGGGGGGCCAGGGAGGGTAAGAGGGTCAAAACCAATCTTACCACTGTGCAGCTGAAGCTGCATTACAGTTAAGTGGCTTTCTGCATGGCAGAGCCAAGCCCAGCTGAGGGACGTGCACACACCTACAGAGAGTGGCAAACGAAGGTGTTCAAACACAGACCCACAGAGGCTTCTGCCATACAGGCCTCAGAGACATTACATCAATTAAAGAAAAAAAGAAGATTGCTTTCTGATGTTTCTACAGCTACAGACTCTGCTCATTATATTGGTTTTTTAAAATAGGAATAGCTAAATGAAATTTATTAAGTTTTTCTATATTTTTATACAAAAACTCTCTCCTGCAAAAAATGAAGGGGAGGGAAAATAAAGCAGGAACAAAGTATTTCCTATCAAAAAGGCTTCCTTTGAAACTGAAACACAGAATCTAGTCTATGTACTTCCACAAAACCACACAGCTGGTGAACACACTCAAACTCCTTGGCCTCAGTAGGCTTTTACCAAGTGGATTACTATTGGAGGTCAATCCATTTTAACCACAGCTGCAATGTAACATAATATATCCACATTAGAACTCATGGTAAGAATGCAATATTTTAATTATACCAAATAAAAGAACAGATGCTACAGGAGGAATTATTCGAACATCATGCTGTCTTTTTAAAAGCTCTTTTTAAAGACACATTACTGTAATTTGATTTTTTTAGAGCAATTCATTAAGTGCCAGTCATCCAGACTACCAGATACTCTTATCAGTCTGCTTAACATTGTGAAGTTCCATCTTTGGAAAGAATCCAGCTAACCAGGAGCCAGATGCCTATGAATATATTCTATTAAAATATCTAGGAAAGACAAGGATGTTTCATTACAAGAACATTTGTAAATCACCAGGCTTGTCTAAAAGCATTTATTATGCATCTAGGCCATGGCCTTGTAGGTTATGTGCTTTTGGCTCCCTGGTTCAGACAACTGGTGCTGTCAGTCAGCTCTAACCCTGACAGGAGAGCACCTCAGCAATGTTTTCATGCAGAGAACACACAGGACAGCAGCACTCTCATCAACAGTTCTGTGCTGGAAAAGAGACTTGACTGCTTCCATATTAGTTTTAATCTATTCTGCAGCTCAGTAGGAGGGACTCAAAGAACCCACAATGTCTAAATGATAAAGCTTCAGGACTGTTCACTGCTATCCATGGAGAGAATTCAACTGATCATCCACAGAAGACATAAAGCACTGAGAAATTCAAATCCTTATTTATTTTCAGAGTAATAACCTTGCTTTTGATGTTTTTCCTGAAATCACTAACTTCTATCAGGCCTTTTGCTGAGTCCTGTCATTGCTGTGTCAGGACTGCAGCCCCAAGCTCCATAAAGCAGGTGAGGGAGGGAAGCAGAAAGCAGATGGGAAGCCCAGGGCAGAGCCCCTTTCAGACTGGGCTGTGGCAGCACAGAGCTCTGCTAGGAGCTCTGGTCCCTCAGAGCTCATCTGGCCAGGAGAGCCTCAGCAAGGCACAGAACAGATGAAGCAGAGTCTGGGTCGCACCTCTCAGGGGCCAGACATGGCTTTACACCAAGTTCCAGCTTTTTGGAAGCCTGGAAGTTGCTCTAATTACTGCTGTCAGGCAGCTGATCCACAGCCCAAATTACAGGCACTTACAGCAAAGTCCAGGACATGGAGCAGCATTTATCAACTCCCCAGTGCTGGGCACAGGCAGATTTTCACTGAAGGGCTGCTGCCAGCACTGTGCCACACGAGAGCAGGCAACAAACCAGCACACACACATTGCAGCCAGAGGCTTCACAGCACTGAGAACAAATCAAGTGCCAAAAGCAACTCAAGTCAAGGAAGTGAAAGTTTTGCTGGTATAAGGACATGACATCAGGTTAGAAAATTATCTTGGCTCTCAGTAACCTCATTTCACACAGGAAATACTGTACAAACATCACAGCCATGCCACAAATATTTTTATGAAGTTGCTGGCAGACATCAGCACAGGGAAAGGACACCAGAGAAGAGAGCTGATGGCAAGGAAGAGCAGGATGGAGGGAACACAGGCACAGGACACTGAATGCACCAAACAGCTGAGAGTGTGCAAAGCAGAGGACAAGGAGACACCGTGAGGATGTGCTGCTGCTGGAAGGGCTCAGTGCATCCATAGTGGGCAGAGTGAAGGGGGCACCAGCACCCACGAGGCTTCTCACAAGGGCTACAGCAGCAGCCCAGGGTGACTCTGCCAGCAAACTGGCAAAGAAGCCAAGAGGGCTTTCATTTGTCCTGCCACACAACAAACATCCTGCACAACTCTGGGGCACACAGGACCCTGACAGAGACCTCCAGGTTTATAAGCACAGATCTGCATCACAACCACCCTAAAAAACCCCCACAACTCCAACTCCCAAATTTATCCTATTCAAAGTCAAGATTCCAAATTAAAAATCCACCTTCTCAGTTGCTAGTTAAAGTATTCATCTAAACTTACATTTTTCCAACAAAAATGACCATGGTATCTCTTACAGAGTCATTACATGCTAATCACTGAAATGAAAAAAGGTCCTCCTTAGCCATTCCCTAAACTCTTTTTCTGCTTCAGACATACCCAGCTTACATACTGGCAGATTCCACATGCACAGATCTGCACATGTGGCTCCAGAATCCATACAGGCAGTTCCCTGCTGTTTGGATAAATGCACAGGAGTGCTGCATGTGGGTGACTGCAATTACCAATAGACCAATGCAGCTTCTTCCTGTGCATACAGACTCTTGTAATTATTTACAGAATAATCTGTGGCATATGGTATAACTTCATTTATACTTATGAGAATATTTAAATATGCCTTAGGGTGCCATGGGGCAGTTAAGGGACATCTGCTTAAGAGAACTGCAGGAACAGTTTTTATTTCAACTGCCAGAGCCTCTGCATGGTGCTGTGACAGAGCACAGGGCAGCCACAGGTGCCCCACAAGCTGAGGTAGCTCCTTTGCAAGCATCTCATCAGCTGCTATTGATTTTTATGACAATTTTTGAATTATGCTGAAAACCTCCAAGGCACATCAATTTATCATCCTACCAATGGCATGCTTTTAAACAGGCCAGTTTAATAAACCCCTCTGGCACACACACTATTTTTAAAGGCAGCTCAGATGTTTTATTTTCTTTGCAAGAGTGAAAGGACAATGAAATTAGAAAGAAGTCTTTGTGATCAAAATTGCTTTGTACAAGAGATTCCTTCCAATTACAAGCTATTAACCCAATAAAATACTTTCTGGCCTGACAGTAGTTCATCTCTATTACACTGTATATCACCCACTTCTCCAGTATGTGCTGCTTTGATGCAGCTGAGCACATTCCATTCAAGAAGCACACACCACTAAACTAGAGCCCAACTACAGTTTCTTTTTCACTTTAAGAACCTTTGATCAGCCAAGCTGTGTAATTACTCTTAAGCGTGGTTAGGGTGTCTGCTGGAGTGCAGGGCCATACAGCAATTTTTTCCCCTTCTCTCCAGGGAAAAGCACATCAATTGCTTTCAGCTAAATGCACTCACATATGAATATTTTAGTACAATTTAATGTTTCTGCACCAACCCCAAAGGAGCAGAGCATCAATTTGTGAACATAGTTTTCTTGGAGTTAAAAGCTACACTGGATAATGCAGGATGAAAGGGGCTGTCAATCCTTAGCTTTTTAGCAAGTCAGAGAAAGGCAGTCTGTAAATTCAGTCCCAGCTGCATACAAACAGCTCTCTAAAGTTTGCCACCATAAAGCTACTTTTCAACAATAGTGAATTATCAGAGGAGATATTCCAAAACCATGGGTTTTCCCAATGCTATTCCCAGCTGCTACCTACCTAAGAGCCCCAACCATTTATACCATGCAAAGTGCACCTGCTGGGCTGTTCATAACACCCACAAACCCCACGTACAAATAACACATTCCTACAAAGCACTGAGCTGGACACAGCAGAAATTATGTACTGTGCTTTTGAAGAGAGAAACTTTGGTATCTCTATATTCCCTTGTATGTGTACAAATGAGGAAGTCATTAAGATCTTGTCGTTGATAAGCAGAGTAGAACATTTTTTTAAGTAAGTACAATCCAGACAAGAGGAGTGGCAATTCTCATGATGCCAAGGGAACTAATTATTTTGTTCTGTTGTTGGTAATTTCAGGTAAGAGCCAGAGAACAAAAATGAACAAAAAGACCAGAATAAAATATGCCTCATTTCACTTTCGTTATGCTTCCCCACAAGACAGTGAAGGGAAACAGCACATAAGCTAATGTGAACAAGCACAGGATCCCTAAGAAAGCGATGGGAAGCAACACTCAAGGACAGTTAGCATCCACTTATTACAGAGAAATACAAAACACAGGCATTATGTCGATGATGTGATACTGTGCCTCTCCCTTCCTGCTACTCCCAAAGCAAGAGGACAACTGCTGAGTGCTAAAAAGCCACTCACTGCAGTGAAAGGGATGTCCAGTAAAATACTGGGGCACAGAGGGGCTCAGAAAGGATCCCATCCTCTTGTAGAAGAGGGGCAGCAACAAGAATTCCAGTTCTTCCCCAGCTTTGGTGCCTTTCAAGTGAACCAACACCTCACTCTCCAGTGTCTCAGCTGAAGCTGCACCTCTAACAGGCCTCTTTTTCCTCTCATTATTACTGTCAATTCCAGTTGTAAATCTGCCTCCCTTTTGAAGTTCCTTCAATCTGTTACAGCCAGAGAGACCCTCTAGCATGAACCTGAAGCAGTGAAGCCAAGCAGTTTCCTCCTAGCCATCAGATCAGAACTACACTGAATTCCCCTCTGCCTTGCCCACCCGAGGATTCTCAGCACATGCACCTGCCTTCTGTGCAATCATATCACATTCCTAGCACAACCATTTAATCCAGTGTCAATTATTACCATATCACATATTTCCTAACTTGTGCCTTCCTGAGTTTTCCACCTCGGTTTCTTGGCATCTGTCAGAGATTTGTACCCAATGTTGAAAGTAACAAGACAGCAGCAACTGAACACCTTAAAATGAAAAATAGAATTTAAAAAAAAGAAAGTAGTTTTGCCAGCTAGGAAATCCTACAGCAAAAACTAAGGCAGTTCTAGAGTTAGACCCTGAAAGAGCACTAATTTTAGAAGAGTGAACGTTTAAACTCTGAGGAGATTAAACCAGAAGGACACCTTTCAGGCAGCAGCTGATCCTTCACAAGGTCAGAGGGTAACAATATACACACACACTTGCCAAACAAAGCACCTCTCAGTGTCATTGAGGCTCTTTTCTGGGGACAAGAAGCTGAATGTGAGATAACCCAGTACAACTCCACCTTCCTTCAAAACCAGAGGGAAGGATATAATTCACCAGAATAGGATGCAAGGGAAAACCTGGCAAGCCATGGGAACAGCTTGGGCATTCAAAGACAGCTGCCTCGTGGCCCTGCAGTGTAGGACTTCCCAGCTGGATCTTGGATGCTGCTCCAGAAGGAAGAGCCCAGGTCCCCAGAGCCCCCAGCAGCCCTGGGCATGCACCTTCCATAGCCCAGCTGGCTCAGTGGTGTTGGACCCCCATCAGTGACCATCAGTCCCCCCACGCCTCCTCCTCACCAGCCTGCACTGCAGAGCTCACAGCTCAGCAACAGCAGAGCCCAGGAGAGGTTCAGAGCAGTTGCTTTCCTTTTCTCAAGCCAGAGTTTCTTTTTTGTTTGAATATCAGACCAATTGCACAAATTCCTGGGAAAGATTACAGTTTGCATGTTAGAAATGTTGCTGATTATGCCTTGGGTAAGGAAAGTTAATACTGAACTAATAAACTAAGCATTCATGTTCCATTTACAAAACTTTTAAATAACTGAAAAGAACATTTTTTTATTTTCTTTCTTCTCCACACCTGTTTTGTCCTTGTTTCTTTCTTTGTGAACATGAGAAAAAGAACTGGGAAGATTTTTACTGTGGAAACTAACATCCCTGACTCTTTGCAATGTCTCATCTAAACATAGCAGTTACTCTGGGGTAGTGTGGTTGGCCTGATTTGTGTAGGGAATTTAGTATTTTCTAACTGGATATGCTTAACTAATATTTAGTAGTAGGCACTCCTAGAAAGGATATTTTTATCCAAAACCAGCTAATTTGAACATTCTTACAAGGGCTTTTTCCTTAAACAGAAACTACATACAGTACTTAACCTGAGAATTGAATTTCATTTTTCTGCAGAATACCTGCATATAAGAAACAGGGGGGAATACTGGCTTCTAACTGTAAAAAATATGCTAAAATGGTTGTCACTGATTAAAGACACTGAATATACTAAATTGCGTTTTTTAATCAGGAAGAAAACATTTTATATTTTAATATATCCACTTATGTCTAAAAATGTCCTTCCTTCCATCTCATCAAATAATACAAATCAGCCTTCTCTTTCATGAGACAGAATGTTCAAATAGGAGCTGCAATCACCTGAAATCAAGAGGTTAAAAACAAGGTACTAACAGAAACAAAAATAATACACTGACTATTTTAACAACTGGACTAAAACTGTACAAAAAAAAAAATTGCCAAAGATCCAGTCAAAACCCAACAATATGCATAAACACCAACATGAACAAAACCTCGGAGTTTAACAGTCCAAGGCTACTCTGGAGGAGCAGATGTTCTGCGTGGAACGAGGGCTCAGAGACAAGGTGAGATCTGTGCTCTTTAATTAACTGCATTCTTCCATCACTTCAATAGATGAACTCCAGTTGTCCCTGGAGTGGCAGTGTGCTCCTGTACCAACACCTCAGCATTCTGGACCACACAGTGGCTGGGAGCTCCCTGGCTCCTGGGATGCACTGTCTGGGCTGCACTCTTAGGAACTGAAGCTAGTCACAGAATTATGAAGGACCAATGACAAAAATTACCCTTCCTTCCCCAAATCCACAACTGAAGGCATAGGGGAAGAAATAAGCAACCCTTTCAGACCATTATCTTCTTACCCAGAGGAGAGCACAAACACAGCCCAGCAGTCACACAGAAAAAACAGTAGAAGCACCTCCCCTCTTCCTGAGCTTGTAACTAACCCTTGTCCCTCTGTAGTCTCAAAACTGACCCAGTTCCAGAGTCCTGGAAAACAATGCATTCCAATCCTCCACTGAGACTGGGCAGGAGACTATTAATAGAAGTGTAAGAGCACATGCTGAGATCCTTTCCCATCAGAAGCCAACAGCTGCACAGGAGCACGAGCGTGGCTCAGGCTCCGAGAGTTTCTTCTATCTGAGACTCTTCCCCTGCTTAAAACCCCACACCCCCTCAAAACTGAACACAAAGCTCAGGTCTCAGCTACTCTACCTGACCAGTTTACAAACCTGCTTTGCAGTTCTCCAGATAGAACATCACAAGCTCTCCCTGAACTGATGCCGAGCACTTCTCGTACAGGGAGAAGGCAGCATCTTCTGAGAACTGCTAAAACAGCCAGTGTCATCTCAACCTGACCAATAAAAGCTCAGTTCTTCTTCAAGCCAACTCTATTTTCCACTGCAGAGAGCAATTTTCTAGCTAAAGTACCAAAAAGACAGTGACATAGAATTAGGAATGTTAAATTGAGAATTTGCAGCTTTCAACTGCTTCATATTTAAGATGCCTATCCAGCATACTGCAAAATTAAAACCTCTGGTCAGCAACTCTGTGGGCTTAGTATCAATTCAACTTGTGCTTTCATTACAACTGACATTTAATATTTTCTATATTTCTAAGGCACTGAATGCTATCCTTGCATGTATTTTAAGATCCAGACTAAAGATCTGAAACTTGAAAGAAGAATCATATAACTTCCAGTACTCTGCACAACTCACTATCTAATAAACACTTGTTAAGCAGTGAGATGAGAGGAAAATGCATCAGCCTGCAGACAAAGAGATGGAGCACCACGTAACTGTGCTAGTTCAGATCATTTATGACACCAGAGTTCAACATCCATTCATCAGTCCTGACTAAAGGCTAGTTAACAATCCTCTAGACGAGGACACTGACAACACTGATGTGATCCTATGATGTGGCTTTATGTTCTTATGGGCCATCTGTGGAAAAATACAGCATTGTATCATCATCAAAAACCAAACTTCTTTGTTACAACATAATTGGTTATATGCCCTTGACTCTGGAAAGAATGTTCATTGTTGAGCCTTAACACACAAACCAGAGCTGAGCTGTCTTCAGATTAATATTCTCCACCTCATTAACAGATATTTGGGTAGTGCAGAACTAAGGATGGATAGTCTCATCTCATGCCCTTTCAAAATACACACAAAATACACACGGACACTCCAGTAAGCAGAAAGAGCTGGGGTTGCATTTATAATCCACAGAACCTCCCGATCTCCTTACACAGCAGAGGTTGCAATCACTGCTATCAAGGTTTTGGAATGACCTTAGTCTCATCAATAGGTCTGCTTCTCGGAGTGTTTTGCAGCAGTTGGTTACCACACAGATTTACAGTTTTAAACACTAGCGTGCCTGGAAATAGCCCCACTCAGCCCCACAGAGTTAACATCAGATGACTTCTGATGAGGACTTCAAAAAAAGTAGCAAACATCCCTATCCACAACTCAAGACAGATTAAATCAGAAGCACAAAACATCTTGTTCAAGAAAATCCAGCAGAGCTGACAGCAGAATCACAAGTTCCCATCTTTGATATCCTGCTGGATGTATTACTGGAAAAATAATGGTCATGGTTTGAATTTCTTAAACTTGCAGCAATGGCAAAGGCAAAATATTTCAGGATCCTATCAAGGCTTTGAACATGCACAGCTTTTTTAGCATTATTTAAATTATTACAGTTTGGTAAATGCAGCAGCTGAAATATGATGAGTTTCTCTACTGAGTTTCAGCTCACTCTTCCTTTCTGGTCTCATTAAGCCATTAACAAGTAAAAAGTTGCCCCTTGGTGCCTTCTGTTGCCATACACAAAGAACTGCTTAGTGAGAGGTTAAACCTTTACTCCACCATGGAGCTCAGTGTGCCCTGGCAGACCATCACATCTCAGCAGGGGCTCTGCCTCACTGAGGTGAGCTGCATTTGTACCTCCCTTTCACAAACACTCAAATGTGCTTTATCTGGCTACAGCTTTCCTTGTATGTCCTTGGGTCATAAAGAACAATTAAAGAAGTCTCAGACTTCTGCATGACAGAGAGCCCCATGCAGATACAAAAAGACACAGAAATCAGTTCCCTGAGATACTGGGATGCAGAAATAGCAGAAAAAGATGTGCAGCATCTTATTGCCCAATATTAAGCCACTCAGAGTATGTCCTTCTTGGTATTCCACTCTACAAAATTTCTTGCACTTTCATTTCTTACAAAAACTCTGCTTCGACTGTACAGCAATAATCCAGTGACAGTTACTAAAAGTTTTGTTAAAAATCATCACCTGTAAAAACCCAGAACACACAATTGCCAGAGATCAAGCCATGGATTGATATAATTTTATGTCAGTAAGGACATCTTACAGCATATCAATGTCAGCTGCTAGGAAGCCAAAAAAGGTTCAGGCAACTATGAAAAAATGCAGCATGCAAACGCCCTGACAAAGCTGTGCCAGAACACATCCCACTGAACCACAGGAGAGATTTCTATCCCAGCTTGCTTCTGTCATTTTGTAAACTCGTGATTAAGTGACAGCATCACAGAGGGCACACTGATGTTCCTGTAAGGCTCAGTATTAAGACTCAGCTCATCTCTGAGAGCTTGCTCTGAAGGAAACGCCTGCTAGAGAACATCCCAGCTCTGTGGTGAGAGATATTTCCATACTTACTGGTGCTACTATTTTGCCCGTCTGTCCAACTTGCATGTCATTAGGAACAAAGCCAGCATCAACAGCTGCACGGGAAGCTCCAACTAGTTGAAAGAAAATATTTTCAATGTTTTCTTTTAAAATATTTGCAAGCCAAATTTATATCACCATAAAAGCCCACGTATTTTACTGAAGAGTCCCACACTCTAAGGGCATGTATTTAAAAACTTCCCTCTTAAAAGCTCTTACGGTAATCCCTCTCTATACCACCAGCTAAAAACTTCCAAATACTAAGTGCTAATGCACTTCATAAGCAACAGGAAATCCCTACTCCCAGCACCAAAGGGCCATATACTTAAAACCAAGGATTTCAATCTGGCATATTTCCATGATTTTTTCTTGTTGCTTTGTCAAAAGAAGATTTTCCCATAAATGCCTTCCCAAAATGTTCCTTCAAGTTTGAATGGAACATATGTGCCATCTTGTATTGCTGTGAATCTCAAAAGTCAGGCATGGTAAAGACAAATATCAAAGTAAACTCAAAAATGCCACATGGACATTTAGTTAGCAAAGACAACAATTTAAAAACTAAGCCAATCATGTAAAGCTATAAATTTATACACATGTGAATGCTAAAATTAATAGAGTTAAAACATTAAAGCAAAGTTTCTCCTTCTTTCCCAACCTTTATACAAAATACTTTGCTGAAACATTGTGTATGATTGACTTTCTCCTGTTAATACAAAAGCACAGCAAAAGGACAGAGCCACTTGAACTACAACAATGTGAGTGTGATTCTGTAAGGAAGCAGTAGAAAAGGATGCATGCAGAAAGTATCAGCTCTTCAAAATGAGCTATGACAACTTCACTTGCTGTTTGCAAGCTTCTGTTCTGGAGATTTGAGAAGCACAGGGAATATTACAGGTTAGTGTTTTGCTTCATACACTGGCATTTAAGTATAGTTGACAAAACTTTATCTATTACTAAACTAAGAACGTTTTAACTGTTTGATAGAGACATGCAAATAAAAGACTTGAGGTGAATTTCTGGTTTTAATGTGACATTTTAAAATATAATAAACAAGGTTAAAAAATGGAGGAAAACAAGTTTACCTGCAGCATCCAATTGATCCGCAAGGTCATATAACAACTTAAAATTTTCACCACTCTTCAAGCCCCTCCCTTAAGAGTTAAGAACAAAGAAAGATCACAAAAGAAGAACATATGTTTTAAGATTTTTTTTTTTGCCTATGTAAACTTTCTGTATGAGTATTAGCATTTGCAAAGACTCAAAGATATGCTTGCACAGGGTATTTTTGGATACATTACTAACCAGTATTTAATATTTGGAGATTTAGCTTTTGTCTTTGCCATTAATATTTCATATGTATAAACCAACACCACTCTGTCTTGTTTATTTCCTGCACACAGCACCATCAAGGTCATTCTCCAAAACCAGGGAAACAGCACTTTTTTAACTAATTTGTGCTCCCTCTGCTGGCTTCAGGAACAAAACACTGTAGTGGGATTACTAAGAAATCATTTTAGCTGTAGGAATACAATAAAAATCACAGTCCATCACTTGATACCTAAAGAGCACAATACAATCATAACAGGTTTTAAAATCATTAAGGTCATTACATAATAATGTTTGGACTGACTGAAATTATCAGCAGTAATTTTAAACATGATCGATCTTCATCTAAAAAACATTTCGTATTGCTAAAATTTTAAAGAGGCTCACCAAATATGAAAATGCTCTTACAGAGCCTCCCAGCATATGCTAAACTCATGTTCTACCTCTTTACAAAACATACATGTTGGGTGCCGTCCCAGTGGCCCCTATGGAATATTTCAGAATTACATCATCATTTCTTTTTTTTTTTTTAATGTATCACATTACAGTGTTCTGCTACAGATGAGATTTACCAAGAGGTACCATTACCTCAATGCAACATCAGACAGCTTTAATGTCAGGCACTCACCCCCCGACACAACCACTTTGGCACTGGTGAGCTCCGGCCGATCGCTCTTTGTCAGCTTCTGCTCAATCCACTCAGAGATACCCACGGGTGGTGGAGGGGTCACTGCATTCACCAGATGAACCAAACACCCACAAGGAAAATGATAAAGCATGTTTTCAACCTGAAATCTGAGCTTCAGCTTAATTCAAAGTTCACTCTATGACTGGTCCTGCCGCAAGCTTTTGATGAGTGTCGGCAGTTGCTCCGTGGCTCTGAGTACCAAGCCTCGTTCCCCAGTTGTGTTCAGGGAACCCACAGGACAAGCTGCACTAAAGGAATTCTGCTGCACAAGTGTCACACACTGACACCAACCCAGCATAACAAGTGTGAGTTACTATCACAGGCAGACATCTCAATCAGGCAATGCACTGACTTCAGGAGCATTTGACTTCTAACACCCACAGACATTAGGAAATCCAGGATGGTTCACAGGCAGGTACTAAGGCACAAAACAAAAAGGCCCACAGTGAAAAACAGCAGAGGTCACCACAAGTGGAACAGGTTACCCAGAGTAGTTGTGAAGTCTCCACCTGTGGACAATCTCAAAGTCTGACTGGACACAGTCCTGGGCAACCTGTTCCAGGAGGCTGGACTAGATGATCTCTTGTGATCCCTTCCAACCTCCACTACTTTGTCATTCTGCAACTGCATTTCTCAATTATCAGAGCTACACTGGCTTCATTAAATTGTAAATTAAACTGATACAGTTAAAACAACAACCGGGTGTTCTCAAATCAATTTATACTGCCACTAATTTAGCTTGATGACCTATCTCAATTGCAATATGATTAAACCAAAACTGCAGAGAGCCAAACATTTCTATTTTAGCTCAGTCTTGTTTTGAAAACCAATCTGGTTATTCCAACAGCTGTAACTTGTCCTTTCTTAAAGTTTCAAGACTGCAGTGGCAGTAGAAGTTTAGGCAGCGAGTGAAACAAGCAGGGACTTCAGCACAGATAATCTCCATTTCTGGTTAAAGAAAGGGAAGTAACTGTGCAGATAACCCGTATCTTCTCTTGCCAAACATCACTAAAAAGGCAAGTACCTGTAATTAAAGGTATAAAGCTAACATTATGACAATCAGCTTGCTTTGACAAATACTTCTAAAAAACATCACCATGTAGTGAGCAAAACTAAGTCTATTAAATTAAACAACAGCATCCCAGAACAAATACTCACACTTTTCTACACTGGCACTACCACCACTCGCTGGTGCAGCCTCAAATGAAGTTCCCCGTACAGTGAACACTTTGACTGCTTCGTCACACTGCACAGTGCAAATAATATTTCCTAAAAAAAGTCACATTAAAAATTTAAAGATTATCAGACATACTGTGCTTTAAAAAAAAAAAATAAAATTAATATCAAAAACATATTAGCAATTGTAGTAGAACATGCAACATCCACAAGGGTACTTCCCAAAACTGCAGTTTCAGATGACTAAAACTTAGCACTTAATAAATAGAGATTACAAAAACTTTAATTTACATTTTAGTCCCATGTTTCTAAAGTATGAATAGAAATCCTCTATTTTTAAAGAATACAAAGCATTCAAATCATCTCTTATGAATGAGCTTTTAAATTTCAGAAGGGATGAAAAAAACAACTTTGAAAATGCCAGTCTTACACATAAAGAATGTCTACAATTCAAAGTAGAGCTTTTATCCTGTTGCATGAATTCATCAGAACTGAAGACAATGAGGCCTCCCCCAAGCATCTGTGGGACTGTGTTTCTCTCTATAATATAACACATACTTCACACTGGAGACTGCAGGGAACACTAAAAGAAAAAATGCTGCAACATTTTTCTAAACAAACTATTCATAAACAAAGTCTTCTTGAAACTGTGAATTACTGGGGAGCAACTTAAAGCGCAGCACAAAACCACACTGTGGTACCATAACTCAAAATGTAATACCCTGCTGGTACAATCTTTACAGTAAAATTAAGAAACACAAGCTAATGAGCTCATATCTAAAATAAAACACAGTGTCAGCCAAGCATTAGAGAAACAAGACTGAAAAAATAATTACAAATTAAGTTAATTAAATATTATAAATAATTCGTTCAGTGTCTTCATAATTAGGAAAAATAACCCTGTGATATCTTAAATCAGAACTAATGCTAGTCCTATTAAATAAAGCTGGACAATTAACTTGATGTCTTACACTTTCCAAAATCTGATCAGAAGGGCATTAACAAGCACAGTACATGAACAGGACTGTTCCTTAAAGTGCCAGACCTGGGACTGACAGGCTTGTACCAAAGCCCTTGGAATTACTTGCTGTCTCACACAGGGAGCATCGTATCTGTCCCCAGGCTTCATTTCTCATGAATCACAGCAACTGAGACTGTAAAGTGAAAATTCCCACCATATCCCAAGATTTTAACAATAGGATCACGTGGAAAAATTAGCAGTACTGGATCCTTCACTGGACAAATATCACCCACCTTTTGTGATTACCCACCTGCATAGATAGTTCTCACAAAAGTATTCGGGGACTTAATTTCAATAATGTCAGAAACAGGGGCAACAGCAAGTTTGCCAGCCACTCTGGGAATAAGATTCTAGAAGTTAGAGACGAAAAGTTAGCAAAGTAAATGCTAAGTAAAATGTTCGTGGTCAGTAAAAGAACACTGCTGACCCGATTTTAACTCCATATAATGCTGTCTCTAAGACATATAGAACTAAGATTTTTGTAGGGCTACTCAAGTAGCTTTAGCAGCCAAATAAAATCCAATTACTGTAATAACATTAGACATTTTATGAGACTTACTGTAAGTAAACCCTTAATTCAATATCTTAAATTAGGAGACTTATTTGCTTCAAATATTCTGAAACTGAATATAGATGCCATTTACTCAGAAAATTGACAGTTATGGATTGCTGAGCTCTTGGCACTTTAAGGAAAAGAAAATCTGCTTTTGGAAGTTAGATGCCAGAAATAATATGAAAAACCCAGCACTCTTCCCTCTTAAGCAAAAAAAAAAACCATTTAAATTAAAATACATATTCTCTAGCTCCAAAATTTACTCTAGAAAATTACTTAGCATCTTCAGGAGTGGGAAGAAGGATAAAAAGAGTAGCAGAAATTATGAAGAAATCAGTGATAAGATGATTGTTTGCTTTTTGTCTGCCTTCTAATCTGGTACAAGAAAAAAAGGGCCCAGTTCTGAAATCTCATGAAGCACTCAAAAATGGCAGTGTAAGCTTTAAAGCAAAAGCCATTAACTTTTACTATGACACTGCAGTTAAAAAAAATAATTTTAAGAAGCTAAGGCTTAAGGTGCATAAAGATTTCTCTCAGCAGAAACACAAGCACATGGATCGGTATCGATGGGCAGCGCTAGCGGGCAGACCCAAGGCCGGTGTCGTTCCTCCTCCTACATCGGCAACATTTCCAAAGGAGCCTTCTTCTCTAATTTAGCTGCACCACAGTGCTGGCCTGATTCTCAGCACTCAGGCTCTCCATGTACTTATAAACACATTCCTTAAAAAAAACAAGTTTTGAAAAATTGTATTTTCATTAAAAACCACCCTGGTTGGGACTTGGATCTGTGTTATTTATATATGTTTACAGACATTTCAATTCACATGACTTATATCACAGATGCAAATCCCACTACAAAAAAAGTTTGCTTCCAATAGGTCTGCATACTTTCATTTCAACATGCAAATAACAGATTTTTCATCTCGATTTGCTGTGCTTTTCCTTACAATTTTCATGCTTTCAGATCACTTAATCTGGTTTGCCTTATTGTACATTTTGCCTTGTGTCCATAGGGTTGGCTGGTTACCACAGAATATTTCTTCTAGGCTATTTTTTTCACATCACCCCATAAAAGAGCTCAAACATGAATCATGAAATCTAACTAATGACCTCTTAAGCAAACTACTGTAACACTGTTTGCAAACGCAAAACTGTCCATGGCTGATCTCTCTCAGGCCCTTGATTCACTCTTACACACAGCAGTGTCTGTCTCTTTTCTACAAGAACTTTTTGATGCACTCTGATCTACTTACCTTCCCAAAGGCAGATGCTCCGGCACAAATGTGGGTGTAATTAAATTTTTTATGAGTTTCCACAATCAAGGGAGTCAGCTCCTCTGAGAATAAAAATATATTGCTCAGAATTTACGATCTTCTTTTCAGTCACAAATACACAAATTTCTTTTGTCAATAGGTAAAAACAACTCTCACCTGCTAGAAATCCCTTGTACACATCATGCTGAGCCACGAGAATTTTTGCAACACCCTGCACTTTGCTGAGTTCTGATGCTACCTATGATTACAAGTGAATCATTATTAGCTTGTGTTGTAACAGGCACCACAAACATGTAACAAGAGAGTCGCCACTGCAAACAGCTCACAGCTTATAGATCGGTTAAAACCAGAACCAAAAGTACATTAATTTCAAAATCAGAACAAACCTGAATGGAATAAAATGTACATCTTCTGATTGACAGCATAGTGCCTTATGGGATAATGAAAATGAACTTGTGAATTAGAGAACTACGGAGCAAATCAAACTTAGGAAAACTTGCCTCCTCCATGCAGGGCTCCACATGATGCCAGCATTTCGTACAGCAGCCAGTACCAGCTTGGGGGTTATTGCTCAGTATTCCAGTACAATCACCAAGAAACCAGCCCTACTTTCCTTTAGATCAGTCAAGATCTACCATACAAACAAACGTACAACGCTGTCACGATTTTTGTCCAAATTCTAGCAGCAACCCTTTGTCTGCGTCTGACTTTTTGCCCACTGATGCGATGTATCTTTTCAATTTATATTTATGCATTTTTTCCGTTTGAATTGGCACAAGTGAAGTTCAAATGATAAAAGGGTTACTACAGATCAGAGAGAAGAGGACTGACAGCGAGGTCTGGAGACCACATGCATCGTCCGAGTTTTACTGAGTTTGATGAGTATCAGTTTACCCTCAAAAATTAACAAAAGGAAATAAAGAAAAACTCCCTAATAGCCGCTGCAGAATTTCTCTTCAAGTCACTGGCTCTTAAGTAAAATCTCCAACCTTCATTTTTTATAAAATACTTTTTCCCACCATGACATACAGACTCCATATATTTAGCATTAAAACTGACAAACAAAACATTCGCAATCATTTTTCTACTATGCAAGTGCACAGAATAAGGAAAATTAAAGACACACATATCAGGCAATTATTTCTTTTTTTCTTTTTTGTTTTCTTGATTTATATAAATATTTACTTCATCCCCACCTCGGACACCTGAAGAGCTACTGAGATTTCTCCACCTATTTGTGAATAAGCTGCTCTAAGCATGCCTTCTTCATGAGATACTACATGTTGCTTTCAAAATAACACTTCATGAACAGACTGTAAATATTAGGCACAGTTTTTCGTACTTCTACCGCTCACACAATACCAAATCCTGCTGGAATAAAAGTGCCACTAACATACTAACTACAGTGTCTCTAAATCTGGCACATAAAAATTACACTAAAAATACACAGCTAACACACAAGGTACCTTTTTCATATGTGAGCTGTGTGATAAAGTCAAGGAGCACTAATTTCAGAGCTTTAGGTTGCAAACACACTCTACACAACCAGTGACTGGTTAGTAAAAGCAACTTGCTCAAAAGCCCAGTTTATCACTCTTGTTTCACTTCTGCTGGGTTCTGTTTAAACAAGCACAAGCTTCTTTCCAAATTCTTAGCACTGCAGTATTTGTCATTTAAACTTTACAGAGATATATTTTGCTTTGAAAGTTAATTGTCCTTTAGTCCAATAAAAATTTGCTTGCTCAAGCATGTAACAGCCGTTATTGATACTGTCCCCTGTGAAATGGAATCTGTATCTGTATTTTCTCTTTGGAAGAGAAGCATTTCCAAGTGCAGGACTTTTCTGGCAGATTAGCAACTCCTGGCACAGTTTCTCCTCATTACAGATTATTTTTCAGGCTGCCCAAGATGCTGCCAAGTGTTGTTTCACTGCGTTCTTTATTTCACTGGTATGAAAATAGCATTTCCTACCTTGTCGCAGCTGGTACCAGCCACCAAACACGACACCTCTCCTCCCAGGCGCTTTGCCGCAGTGATGGTGTTGAGGGTGATGGGAGTGAGGGACTCATTGTCGTGTTCTGCCACCACCAAGGTGCTCTGAGACCTCCGCAGCACCGACACCTGCAAGGAAGGGACACACACGAGTTGGAAACTTAGCACTGAAGTAAAAAACTGTTCTTCTGAGCATCCAAGGCTTTACAGAAATTCATCAATTAAACAAATCGTAAAACACTGCTGTCAAACAAAACAGGCTCATTCTAGATAATTTTTATTAAGTAAAGACAATACATAGGGTGATACAAAAAAGAAAAGACAAACCAGCTGGACTTCAGCTTGTCTGTAATATGCTGTGTTTAAACTGAAATTCCACAGGAAAGTACTGAACAAAATTAACAAAAACATTTTAACACATTATATTCAAGCTCAGTTGATCAAGTTATACAAGTACCTTAAAGAGTGAGGATTAGACAAGCAAGAGTACGATACAAGGAAATCAACAGCTGCAAATAAATATTTACTTGGTTTTCTAGGATAGTTCTCTGGCAGTATTTTATTATAAGTTTTAAACAAAATCTAGCTACAGAACCCACTTTTATATTTAGACACGTATAGAGGCAAAATTTTATGCAGTGGCAGGATGAAAATTAAAAAGCAGGGAAAATTAAGCAGCAGGCCTGGATGAAAATTAAGCAGCAGGCCTGGATGAAAATTAAGCAGCAGGCCTGGATGAAAATTAAGCAGCCTAAAAACACACTAGTAGAAATCTTTATAGGCATCAGGTTCATTTTCCCCTCTTTTCCTTTAAAACATTTGATACTTGAGCACTTAGTCCACCACAACGATTTAATTGTCCTTAAATAACCATTTTGACCAATTCACCATCCATACACGAACTTCTAAAGCAAAACTGAAAGAAACAAAAAAAGATAGAAAAAAAGGCAAAAAACTGCTATGAAGCCAAACCAAAATATCCTAAACTCTGAGACTTTCCTCTCTAATATTCAAGTGAACGTGTGAAAAGCATTATTCCTCCAAGACTAATACTAGGGTAGGGAAAACATTTGGGATGGGAACAGGAATATTGTCCCTCAAGTGTTTGTTTATCCTACATAAAGCCTAACTGAAGACTCCAGTTATGATCAGTGTAGGATGGAAGACATGGAAAACCAAGTAAATTCAGTAATATAAGCAAGGAACAAATACTAACACAGTGCTCAAGATGCACAGCCAGACACTACTTTTCCAAACGTATGTTCCAACCCCATCTCCCCTCATGCCAAACAGGCACTTCCCCACAATTTCAAAAAAAAAAAAAAAAAGCTTCAGAAAATAAGAGAGGCTAAAATTTGCAACTGGACTTCAACCCCACAAAGCCTACCAACATGCTGAATTTCAAACACAGAAAGCAAATCCCTAGGACTTCCCTGAAGCTAATCACAGTGCACAAATAAAAATACAAAGGTAAGTTTTTGCAGAATCTGGATCATAATTTGTCCTTTTGATTAAAACAATAAGGATTCTTGTAGAAGTGCTCTGCATTTAATCTCTTAAGGTTACTTGCTGTGATTAAATATTCTAAGCTCTTTTGAAACCAACTGCCAGTAACAAAATATTTACTGCCAATATAGATCAGACCCTGTATTTTTGATTATGTTTCATACATCATTTGCAATAGAAGTTATGAAACTTCAGTCACCAATTGAAGAATAAATCCATGCTTTTGTGGCAAAAAGCCCACTCTCCAATGATTCACAGTTCTGTCACGGGGTAAAGTGGACCATGCTCCTGGAAAACCCTCAAGTTTTCAAATTTCCAGAGGGAGACACATGCATTTTAAATGCACACTTATTTCTGCCTATATTGTCATTTTTTCCCTAAATAAGCATTGCACCACCACCACCATTCTGTCAAACCATTCTAAAATAAAGTAAGAAATAATTGGTTTTTAGCCAAAACAAGTATGTGCAATGGATGCTTCTTGAGCAGACTGGCTATTACAGCATTAATTAGGTATTATTTCTAAACTGATATTCCACATTTTATATTTGTGGGAATATACACAATATGCACACCAGAAGGTCACTTCATGGATGAGACTTCTGAATGTAAAGACAAAACCAGATTCAAAATAAATTTAAAGTCACATTATATATTATGGGTAAAAACCTAGATGAGAAACGAGATTTCTGTGTGAGTCTGAATTTAATATACTAAGACACATTAAATAATTTTTTCAATAAACAAAACCAAACCAAACTGACTTTTGTTTGTTATAAAGAAGAATCTGCAGTAAAACCAGTGGGTAATTGATCCCGTCACATGAGTCAACGATAGGACAGGTAGTTATTTTTATGAAGTTACTGTCCAGCTGCACGTGTGGGAGAACAGCCCATTACTGCACTGACATCATTTCTGCACTTGGGCAGGATGTCTGCTTTGGAGCCTAAATCAAATAGGAAGGTGGAGAATAAACCTAACCAGCTGGCAGCAAGGAAAGGAAGCACAAGAAGTAAGACACACAGATCAATCAAACTATTGAAAACAATGCCTTAAGAAGGAACAGCACTCAATGCTTGTGCCTCGGAAGGTTCCTGGTGAAAGCCAAGCTCTGGCGAATCAGGCTACCCACAGAAATCACCTCCAGATAAACATCCCACCAACCTGCGTAACAGAATAGCTCCTGCAGCATGAAAACAGGCAATGACATGCCAGCAACAGGGAGGTACAACTGGGAAGTTTGTTTTCCTCAGGTTTAGGTACAAATCCCAACCAGACACCTGTGTTTCCTCTAGAGCAGAAACAACTGCGCTTCCTCCCTGGTGGAAACTCCAAAATTAACGTTTGTGAATGAAAACCACCCAGAATTTCCAGCTTTCCCATTCCCTCCCCAGTATTTACTGTAGAGCAAACTTGGCCCCTGACTTTCAGATGTCTAAAAGTTGCTAAGACTAACTCAGATGTGCAGTATTGATCAACAAGCCTCTTACAAAATAGCCACGGATTCGCTGAATTCATGTCTCAAGTTTCCCCAAAGCATCATTTTGCTCCCCACTGAGAAACCCACCAATATTTTCCAACCAGAGCTCAAAAAGTGTAAGTACAACATCTGGATTTCTAGGGTCCAGACAAAATAACAATATTAGTCACTGCTACTGTCCCAGCAAAACATTAGCAATCTGGACACATGCAGTACATGAGCACAAGTAAAGCCAACACCACACACATCCAAGGCACCCTCTGAATCTGCACGGGTGATCTGCTTCTCACACAAAGCCACTGCAAACTGAGCACCTGTTGGTCTTTCAGCACACACACAGATCACTTGAACAGCACACATGCCCAGCGCCTCTTAAAGTCAGATTTGCTGCTTATATGCTAAAAAACAGATGTAGCAAGAGCTGGAAAATCCCAGAGGGAAGTGGCATAAATCTGTGCTTGCTGCTGGGTGAGATTTGTGTGCAGCATACGTAGCTCTGCTGGCAGCAGTGGTGGCTAACTGCCCGCAGCCTGCTCCAAGGACACTCATTAATAACACTGCAATTAGGACAGCAGCTCTAATTAACACATGTGGCAGGCACAGCAACACAAGATGCGTCAGCCAAAAGGCTGTTTCAAGAAATGCAAGAGATGCAGCAGGTGAATTCCACACAGCCCCAAGCTCCAAATATTCCACACATGCCCCATGCATCGATAAGAAACACGGTGCTAGAAACTTCACCTGGGAAAATGAAATTGGTCTCCCTTCAGAGGAGCCACTGGAAGTTACAGAACTAAACCAAAACAGATGTTGACAAGGCAGAGAACCAAACAACTGCACCTACAATGGTATCTCTAGAGCTGATTTTCTTAGCTGTAAAAGCAAACTGGCCAGAAACTAAAATTCTAAAACTGTTTAGTAGGAATTCTGGACCTCCTGGAGAACCATTAACACTGGGCAAAGTTCCCAAGAAGGAACTCCAGGAACCAGGAATTGGGGTATTACTAAAGACAAGGGCTACATTCCTAAACAACAAAGCAATGTCAACTTCTAGTAAGAGACAGTCTTGTAGCTGCATAACATTAAACTAAATAAATAAATTCAGTAATCTCAGGAGGAGAAGGGAACTCTAGCAATAAAGCATATACTTCTAGAACCTCTCTGAAAACCTGGCTAAAAAAGAGGTCTAAGAAACAGCTCTACAACTCCAGAAAACACTAATTAGAAAAACAATACTAAAGGCACCTTAATTTAAAAGGAGCTATAACTGCAGCAAAGAACAGCAATAGAAAAAATAAAACCACTTTGCAAAAAGGGTTTTGCAATCATAACACAGACTTAACATTACAAAGGGAATGAAGCAGCAAGAGAAAGATGTAATACACAATAAACTTCTCCAAATACACCCCTTGCAAACCATTAATAAAAATCAACAAAGCTGTTTTGAAATAAGGACAACACTGTGTGTATTTCAACACAGTGAACCCCCTAAATGGCTCATTCCCACCTCTGCAACTTTCTGTGCACTTGCAGTCTCAGTCCTCCCATCCTTAAGTTATACATGAGTCCAACTTTCCTTTCTGCTCATACTTCACAAGTTTCTCTCATCTTGTTTTTCTGTAGACTCCGCTCACTCTTGAACTGTAAGTGCCAGCAGGGCTAAACTATGCACCTTTCAAAAGGTGAAAAAAACCGTGTGCTTGTTTCACTTCTCTCACAGACTACATTGTAACACATACAGTGAAGATGCACGCAATGTTTTACTGGCTTTATTTTATAAAGTTATGAGTTTCGGTATGTATGGCTGAAAACCAAAGAGCTAAACTCACGTGTCCAGGCCATGAAACTGAATTGTGCAGTGAGCATGTGGGTAAAGCACTATTTACATAGCAGTACCGTATGATTCAGAGATCATCAAGACCTTTGCTCTACAAAGCCTGCAGCCTAATGACAACTGAGACATGCCCATGATCATATCAGTTAGAATTTTCTGATTAATTCAATCACATCTCACCTAGTCTACATTTACTCATTTTTTCAGAGATTCTTATCACCTGAAACCATTTAATATATGCATAACTACTATTTTAGAGCTTTACTGAACTACAATATCTGTAAAAGCCTTGGAGAGCTCAAAAAGAAACTTGTGAGATTTAAAGTTGTTTCCAAGGGCTATTTATACACAGTTTTAGTGGAGGGAGTATCTCCTGGTGCATAGTAAGAAACTGAGCAGATATTCGGGGACATCTCATCAATCATCTACTCCGATTAACCTTGAGTTCACCTAGACCTTGGTAACACAGCCACAATGCCACAGCAAGCAGGGAATGGCCTCCAGAAGCCCAGCACTGCTCCCAGCTGAGCGGTATGAAGGTCAAACTGGACAAGCAACAGGTGTTTTGCATTAGCTTCATCCACAGGCTGGGATAACTACGGCAATCACACTTGTGCACAGGTGTGACTCAGAATCGCTGGATTAACGAGCCGATAGCCCAGAAAGCCTCTCCTTGAGCCACAGGTATTTTTCTAGTGTTCCTAAGATTTACAGTAACAAACTTTGTAAGTCTTCTCCGCCTGTTGTTCAGCTTGTCCTGCTCAAGGGTGGATGCGAACGAGCACCCCCAGAAGTTCAGGACTTCCCTGCTGCCTACGTTAGCTGCCCACACGGGACAAGAGTCCTCAACTCCTGCCGTGACCGCTGGAAAGGGCTTCCGGAACACCCTGTGTCCACTCGCAAACTTTATTTTTAACAGACAGAGTGAGAGGAGTCCAGCGTTGCAGTCCGACCCCGGCGGCGCGGGGCGTTCGCCCCTCAGAGACCCCCTCGAGCACGGCCGCCGGGCGGGAGGAGCTCGGCTCGGCTCGGCTCGGCTCGGCTCAGCTCAGCCCCGCCCCGCGCCCCCTTGGCCCCCAGGGCAGGGCCCGCCCGGCCGGGGCGGCCTCGGTCGGTGCGCACCCGCGGCCCGGAGCCGCTGCCCGGGGCTCGCCCCGCACTCACCGCCCGCCGCAGCCCCCGCGCCGCCGCCGCCCGCAACATGGTTCCGCCACCGGCCCCGCGCCGCCGCTCTCGCGAGAGCGCACCCGGCCCGCCCCGCCGCCCCATTGGACCGAGCGCCGGCCAATGCGCGCCGGCGGCGGCACGGGACGGGACGGGACGGGACAGCAGAGCAGAGCAGAGCAGAGCAGAGCAGAGCAGAGCAGAGCAGAGCAGAGCAGAGCAGAGCAGAGCAGAGCAGAGCAGAGCAGAGCAGAGCGGAGCGCGGAGAGCGGAGAGCGGAGCGTCCGCACCGCCCTGCCCGCAGAGCCCTGCCCGCACCGCTCTGTCCGGCCGTGTCCCGCGCTCTGCTCGTCTGTGTCCTTCTCGCTCTGCCCGCCCCGCTCTGCCCGGCCGTGTCCGCACCGCTCTGGCCGCTGCCCGCAGAGCCCTGCCCGGCCGTGTCCCGCGCTCTGCCCGCCCCTCTCTGCCCAGCCCTGCCCGCACCGCTCTGTCCGGCCGTGTCCCGCGCTCTGCTCGTCTGTGTCCGCCTCGCTCTGCCCGCCCCGGCTCTGCCCGGCTGTGTCCCCCGCTCTGCCCGCTGACCCTCGCACGGCCCGGCTGTCTCTCCGAGCCGCCCGCTGACAGCGCACTGCCAGCTGTGTCCCCCGCCCCGCTGGCTGTGTCCCTCGGCCTGCTGTCCCCCCGTACAGCTGCCTGTGTCCCCCGCCCCGCTGGCTGTGTCCCTCGGCCTGCTATCCCCCCGTACAGCTGCCTGTGTCCCCCGCCCCGCTGGCTGTGTCCCTCGGCCTGCTATCCCCCCGTACAGCTGCCTGTGTCCCCCGCCCCGCTGGCTGTGTCCCCCCGCCCCGCACGGTCCGGGCCGTACCGCTGGGCAGGAGCGATATTGCCGCTGCCGTAGGGGGCCAGTCCAGCCCCCGCGGAGCACCCCGAGGGGAGCGGACCCCTTCCAGCCCAAACTGACCTGGGACCAGAGCCAGCCTCCTCCGGCTGCCTTTGTCCGGCTCCCCTGCGCTGCTTCTGCAAAGGGTTAAAGCCTTTAAAGAGAAGAAAACAACAGAAAGCAGAGTTATGCCTTCAAATGCCGGTGCTCCTTGCCAGATCCTATCCTAAGCCAATGAAAATGTGCCTTGCAGAGAGAAAGAAGGGAAAAGTCTTAACTTACGGCTATGGAGCCAACAGCAGCCTGGGAGACTGTGGCCCCAGCCTGCGGCTGCCCGTGAGCTGCCAGATCCCCCCCGGGCACTCTCCCCACGCCACGAGACTCAGCAAGAGCAAAAGAGATAATGCAGGGATGAACTACGTGGCACGCTGGAAAGGCCAAGATGTCACGGTGATTCCCAAATGTCGCATCGGTTGTCCAAACCACACCTAAGTTCCAAGACCAGTCAGGTATCACCAGCCCTGGATGGCATCCTCTCACCAGCACAGATTTCTGGCTGCCTCACCCACACCCCTGTGCTTGGCCCCAAAGCAACACTAGGCAATAGCTCACGAGTTTTGAATAATTTATCCATCTATTTTATTATTATTCTGATTTCCCAGAACCAAGGCAAGACATCTTGTGCCTGCCCCTTCCATGGCACCAGGGTGCTCCAGGGATGAGACTGAGACTTGCTGTTTTTCCATAACTCCTGTGGCAAGGATAGGTATTTTAAAATCATTGAAGCAAAACTTTTCAGGCCAAATTCACTGCTAAAGCATGTGCTACGGCCCTCTGAAAACCTGATGTCCTGGAGAAGCTGGCACACTGGAGCAAATGGTCCTGTCAGCCCAGGAGCCTCAAGCACACACAGATTTGGGATGCTCCAGAATGGAATTCCCATCCCAGAAATCACAAGATAGTGAGCCGTGAATGCGGTTTCTTCCTTCCCACCCTGAAGTGGTTTGGAAGGGAAAAAAAACCAAACACAACCTCCCCCCCGAGCAATTATGGCCATTGGAGTGTTTCTCCCAGAATCAGCGGTGATCTGCAGCATGTCAGTGATTCGTTCTGCATTGCTAAGTCACTCCGTAAGAAAGCAAAAGGCAGATTGATCAAAAAGGCTCTTCAACTTTGCCACAGTCTTGGCACAAGATCACCTCTAAAATTTATTCTGCCACATGATTTTCATATCAGGTGCCAAAAAGTGCTGCTTTACAGCAAAAGCTAACCAGGTCCAGTAACTCAAGCATCTAAATGGACAATTTACTTCGTCTCAAATGTCTCTAGAATAGAAGAAAAGCAGCTGTCCTGCATATTCTAGCTTCCTGCCCCCAGAGCACTACCTTAACTCCTTGAGCCCCTAAGGAGGGCTGCAAAGGGAAGAGCTAAAGGAGGTGGCAAACCTCCTTCAGGGCCTGTGCCTGATTTTATGGATTAAATTAGCTCCAGGGCTGCTCTAACTTCTGCCTGCTCTGGCTCCTCCCTTCAGTCCCCAAAAAAGGAAAAAAATAAAATGAATGTTTGGAGCTGCGGGTGCATTGCCCGCTCTGTGCAAATGACCAAGTGAAAAAAACCCAATCATTTACATGAAGATGAGGGGGGAAATGGTTTTTTGGAAGCCACAGTACCCTCAGTGGGGTTTAAAAAGAGGATAAATATTTGATATGGCTCTTTATCACCAGTTTGAATGATAGTTAAGGTGCAATGTAACTCTTCAGATATATGGAGTTTTATACAGTGTAGAAATCCCTAGGCAATCCAACAAAAGCAACAGCAAAATAAGGACGCAAAATAAGAACATCCTAGGCATCCTTAATGTGCCCATTATGTCTTCTTAATTGGGGTGTTTTACTCGTTAAAAGCATGGCACGTAGTTTCATAATCCTATTTTAGGCTCCAAAACTAAGCTTCCAACATACACATCTCATGTGGATGAAATCTTTACAACAAACGTACACCTAAAAAGCCCAAACCACAAAAACAAACAAAGCCATCTCATTCAAGCTGGAGCTTTACTACCTCACACTAAAATAAGAGTGAGCTACTATCAGAATTAACTAATTGCATCATAGCCAAGAATAAATTGATCCTTCTGCCGTGTATCTGGCTTCGTAGCACAGACATCATATTTTCACGAGCAGAGTGACATTGCTGTTCTTTAGGTCAGATTTTAAGGTGTAGCATCACCAATTCAGAGACATGACAGGCTTTTTATTATATTTTCTGTTTATAATTTTGATTCAAATCCTCAGCAACACTTCAGATGCACAAATCCTTATTGAAACTGGCTTGATGCGGATTACAGCCTGAAGCACAAAGGAAGTCTTTATCACTTATGGCCAGTGTTTTAGGAGCTTATAACTGTAATCAGGTAGGGATTATATCAGCATGATCCATACAAGATGAACCATGGCAAAAAGCTTTTTTCTATTTGACCTTCCCATGACAATAATAAAAATGTAAAACATGTAACAAACAGATGCCACTGAAGGTAGAGTCACTGTCCACTGCAGGCAGAAGTTGCTACTTTGTATTTTGAAAGAAAAATTAAACAGTAATTAGTGGAAGCAGATCTTTGTATGGTGCATTGTTATCCAGGATTATTTCATTAAGATCTGCTGACCCAATTTCTGCATTGGAAAGAGAATTACATTTTTTCACACTATTGGGATTGAAGAGAAGCAAAAATAATAACATGGATTATTCAAACTTTTAAAAATATGGTTGCAGACAAGGACAGGTGCCTGTATTGGTGTCTCTACAGAAGCCAAATGAAGTAAGGACCATTGCAAATATGTAATGATGTCTTCCCTAGAATCGGATTTTGGTTCTCTTAAAATACATAATTCCTAATTAAAACATATGGAATCCAGCTAATACAGCTTCATGACTAAGGGATTTAGTGAAGAGCAGGAATTTTTTTTATTACTGCTATGATGGTCCCCTCTGTCACAGGTCATCCTTAGCTTACTCCTCCTGCAATCACCCTGGGGAGAGCTGACTCAGATAAATTAAAAGAGCTTCATTTGGGAAGCTTCCCCAACACACGAAAGGATTCGCCTCCTAATCTGTCAAAATCCAATAATGTTAAAGCAACTGCAACCTGCTCGCAGCTCAGCAGCACCCCCAAACCCAGGGACGGGACCCACAGCCCAGTAGCGGGCGGGACTAAAACCCACCTTGGAAGCAGCAGCAGGAGACATCTCTGCTGCTGCAGTATTTTGTGCTGTGAGCTCAGGGGTCCGAGTGGTTCAGCCACTCCAGGACGTTGCCAGTCCCCCTGCACTCACCCCTTGCCCACAGCCACGAGCTGTACACAAGGAGGGACATGTGTCCCCAGAGTGCTGCTCTCTGCCCCTCATCGTCACCGGCACAAAGACTCATCTCCACAAGTCCGACACTGGAGGTCCTTTATAACAGAACACCACCACAGGAGTGCTCAGTGCTCTGCTCAGATCACCTTAAACCACCTACCTGCATGGCTCAGAGCAGCAGCTGGTCTCTCATGAGGCCTTACAGAAGCCTATGGAAGGGGTCAACACCACAAGCCCTGCCTACAAAGTGGGAGGAAAGAGCTCCCCCAAAGTCACCCCATAGCAGGGACAACCTTTCTAATACCGAGCCTACAAAACCACCACAAGTAGGTATTTTCTCTTTTTTGTAAACTACTCTCTCTTGCCAATAATTTCCATGTGCCAGTCAAGTAACAAGGGAGCCTGGGAGTAACATCACACTTGCTGCGTATTCCTAAAGAACAAGATCATCTGAGGATTTCAAGAAACACTTTCTACCAAGCTCACAGGCAAAACAGGACCCTCATAACCTCCTGAAAGCAAAGGCTCAGGTTACCTTGGAAGGTAACTTGTCCTGCCCAGGAGTGATGGTGGTTTGTGAGGAGGACAAAGGAAACAATGCTGGTGAGAAGAGCTCTGCTCCCCTCCCAGTGCAGACACCTGGATGGGGTTTAGCAACCTGCCACCCTCCTTCTGCAGGCAGCTCGCCTTGGCGTCAATGGCAGATGTGTGTAAAATTCTCTGACAGGTTGTGCCAGCATCATTTTTAAAGAGGTAGCTGCTTTTTTTGGTTTTTGGCTATTACACTGCTGGAAAGGAATCCAAATGCCACTGAATTCCCACTTACACCAGCCCAAGCCATTCCTGCAGCAACAGTGACAATCACTCCAGGGGAACAGCTCTTTCCATGCCTCTGAGGGAAAGTTGTTTTTTCCTTTTTTCTTTCTGTTTCAGTTCAGTCAATAGCACTTTTGTGTAAGCACAGTAGCTGCAGTAGACCTTGTTTTCAGTGTTTTGGGACCTGCTTGAATTTTGATATTTTTATTGCGGAGCCCAGTATGGAGGAGCGCCTTCTGGTGAAGTTACCTGTCACTTACAGCACCTGGTGACAAAGGCTAACACACCTTCTGCTTGCTCCTTCACAAAGTCTAAGATGAACTCTACAAAGTCTGCAATTTACCCATTGTCTTTAATCCTGCAAATAATGGCATAACAAGATCCATGCCTGGGGGCTGAACCTAAACAACACACTTAGTTGTCCATTCCAGTGAAAGTAGTTAGCAAGCAGGATGCAAGAGCAAGGCAGCCTCTCCTGCACTGGCAAGCAACACCAAGCCCAGATGCATCTCTGGGAGACGTGACTGAGGTCAACCATAAATGAATGGGCTCACTGTGAGGGAAAAAAATAATAATTCTGGGTCCAATTGCATGGTCTGGTATGAAGGAGGCCAGAGGAGATGGGCCAGTCAGTCTTTCCTGCACTCATGGTCTTTCTGAATCCTTATTCGGTGGGGAATAATGGCAAGGACTCCCTTTGCCATGTTACCATGGCTGATTCTTAATCACTAGCAGGGCTGGCAGTAGCTCTTGTGCAACACCACTTTCCCCAGCACTGGGCCCTGTTCCCCTGCAATGCTCCCAACCCCTGCTGGTCTCAGAAGAATTGAGCCCAAAGCTCCACATAGCAATTCAAATGCATCACCAGACATTAGGCCACCGGGTTAACCACTGTTTAATTTCGTCACATTTGTTTGTGAGTTATGTACGTGCCTTTCTTTTGTCAACATCTCCTTTTAGAAAGGATATTGATTTTGTTTTCAAAGGCTCTCAAAAATAAAATGAATGACTACATTCTAAGGAAGAGTCATTTTCTCAACAGCTGTAAATAATTTATTGTTCGCAACCCACCCAGATCAAAAGATACTTCATCAACTGATGTGGCAAAATCTGGTGCAAGCTGCATTTCTATTATCTCAGATCCAATTAACCATTTGGAGCAGACTAAAACATAACTAGATCAATCCAGAATCAGATTAATATCCAATCCATAATCACATTAATCACAATCTGTCCATAATTAGCCATCAGATAATCCCATTGGACAGGAGGTGACATGCAGTATCCCATTATCTCATTAATTATCTATTTTCAGTATCAGACATTGTGCCCAAACACAAGGAAATGTTTTTTAAAGGAAAAATGGATAGGGAATTCTCCTTTTTGCTACATCTGCCCCACTGAAGCTCCCAGTGTCTCAGTGTTGGAGTTTTACAACATTTCTTTGTTTAGCCATATTCTGCTAGGACCAAGAGCTGTTTTTTTTGGAGACATCATCTTTTTAATAAAATACGACTATCTTAGGAAGATGGATAAATAAAACATTTGTTTCATGTGAACAAGTTTGTGAAAGAAAGAAAACTCTTCATCAAAGGTTTTAATGGTAACATGATAACAATAGCTTTGCAATGCTAAATCTTGTTGCAGATGGTTCCTGTCCTTTTTTGTAATGTAAGTGAAATTGCGTTCCATCTGTTTTAATTTTATAATGGACTTAATCCATGGTTGGCTCTGAAAGAATCAGCATTTACTGCCTTTGCAATCTGCTGCAAACAAAAAGAAAATAGTTACCGTTCCCCCTTCTAGAGGGAACTTGTATTTGTATTTGGGAGCAAACCCCAGAGCTGCTCTGTAGAGAGCAGGAAGTACCATTGGCCAGCCTCACCCTGTGGCCAGGCAGCCCCTGCCAGCCCTCACACCAAACACAAATGGAACTGCCCCAAAAGACGCTGGAATCTCCAGACACGGGGTGGAGGAGAGCAAGGAGTAATCAGTGTGGCAGGAGAGATTACATTTTGCTTTGACTAGGAAATGCTTCCAGCACTTCCAAGTTACCTGAACACGATTTTTCAGAGGTGCCTCTTGGACTGAATTATTCTATGATTTTCTGATCTACTTTCCCTTAACCTCCCTCAGATGAACCACAAGCAATCTGTTTGTAAAACATGTGGTATCGAGCTGCTTCAATGCCTCATGGCATTACCTGTAGTAATTTTAAAGCTTATTGTACATCACATTGAGGAGGTGCAGGGCTTTCAACATTTCCCTGGCAAGTACCCTGTTCCTACCTGCCTGATTGTGAAGCAGGTCCAGTCCAACCCTACCTGCCTGGTGTCAGCACATTGCTCTGTTCAGATACAGGTGTGACTGCTGCACAGCTTTGCATAGGTTTGGAAAAGTTTGGCTGGCTCAGCTGTAACTTTTCTAATTCCTAAACTGGTGGGAAGTTTGGGAGAGCAGAAAGGATCCTGCCCTCGAGTGGGAAAAGAGTGATGCAACATAGAGCATCTCTGCCAAGCTGCTGTATTCTTAGACATGTCTCATTCTCCTATCACTCTGACATTTTTGCATTTTATTGTTAACACATGCAGATACTGACTCATCCAGGACTCTGAATGCTGGCTCAGGCTGAAGTCACCGTTCTGTACCCTCTTTTCTGCCAGGTGCCCAGGCAGTGACCTGTGCTGCCTCACAGCCATGGCAGTGCTATGGAGGTTCCTATCACCCATCCCCCGGATGGAAGAACCAACCAAATTTTCCGATTGCCTTCGTACCTCTCGCCCCCACCCAGCTCTGCCACTGGCAAGCGAGCCACGCCAGCGGCAGGCAGCAGCCAGACCACAACCCCCAGCAGGCGCCACACAGGCAGGGAACACAGGGCTCACCCTGCCCTGAGGATGTCACTGCTACACCGCACCTCTGCACCTCCGCCCATGCCGGGGCAGGCAGGGATACAAAAATCCCTTGGTGGCATGCGTCCCCGCTGAAGTGGGTGCTTCAAATACCATCCATCTTCCGTTCCCCCGCAGCTATTGTACAAATTTAAAGTTTGCTTTCAACATTTGGGGTCCTCAAAGGGGTAGCAGGGGTTGTGATCAGGCTGGGAGAGCGGGTCAAATAGCGAAGCACTTTATCCGAAGGATGCTCTCCCCTCCCCAGCTCCCGCGGTTTCATACCTGCGGGGTGCCTGACTCGCACAAAGTGCTTCGGCTGGAAAACCCATCCCGCCTCCCTCCTCTGAGAAAAACGGGCGCAGCTTGCCCTTCCTGAGCCAACATCTAAAGATACTATGTCCTTTCCAAGCCATACAGGTTGGCAAATGCCTGTCAAATTCCATGTGTAAAATTAAAAAGGCAATTGCACGGAGGAGAAAGACAGGACCGAAGCCCCAAGACAGCGACAATTTCAGTTCCAGCATGTATAAGCTTCCCTGGACCTTTTGAGGCACTCGTGCTGCTGTGCCGCAAAGTCTTTGGGAGTTTAACACTGAGTCGAAGGCCACTGAAATGCTCTCCCTATTTTTCTGCTACTGCACGGGATGCCCATGGAGACTGGGGGGAAAGAGGGAAGAAAAAATAACAGAAGGCATTAAAAAGCAACAGGAGAGGTTCAGCTGCGGGAACAGCACGGAATCAGGTGCATGAAAATGCGGTAAAATACTATTTTTCTCCACTAATTTCGTCACGGGGCTGCTGCCCGGGACGGCCGCCCCGACAATGCCGTCGGTTCTGATCGGGTCCGCTGGCGCGGCTCTCCCGCACACAGGCCTCAGCAGGGAACTGCTCCGCGGGCGCGCAGCGTCGAGCCGCGTCCGCAGCGCAGCCCCTTGCCGTGCGCCGCGGAGATGCTGCTCTGCGCAGCGCCGGGACTGTCCCGCCGCGCCCGCCCGCGGGCACCTGCCAGCGGCACTCCGAAACGCGGGGAAAAGAACAACGAAATGAAATGCAAAAGAGAGGAGAAAGAGAAGAAAGAGGGAAATAAGAAGAGAAAATAATAGGCGATCTAAAAGTCGAGAAGAATAACAGGGAAATCAGGGAAGGAAAGAAAGCTACAATGAATCTCCGTCTCCTCGGGCTGCCGACGCCGCCGTTCCCTGCGCGCACAGGGCCGAGCCGCACCGGAGCAGGCGGGCGGAGGGTCCCGCGGCCACCCGGGGCGCAGGGCGCGGAGGAGCTTCCCTCGTGGCGCCTGGGGCCGCGCGCCCCGTCCGTGTCGGCGTCGTGCGGCCCCGGGCCGGGTCCCGCGGGGCGTGCGCCCCGCTCCGCGCCCGCCGCGCGCCCATTGTTCCGCACCGCCAATCCGCGGGCTCTCCCCGCGGCCGCCAATCGCCTCCGGGGGCCGCGCGGTGAGGTCAGCGCCGCCCCCCCGCCTCTGCCGCCCCCCCGCCCGCGGCCGCTGCGCGCTGACATCACGGCGCGGCCCGGCGGGGCGGGCCCGGGGGGGCGGGCGCGGCCCCCGCCCCGCGCCGCGCGGGTAGTGGTGGAGCGGCGGCTCCGCATCCCGCATCGCGCATCGCTGCCGGTGCGCAGGGGGCCGCCCGCATGGTGGACATCCTCCTCCCGCGGCCGCTCCCGGGCGCCATGGGGGAGCCCTCCAAGAGTAAGTGCGCGCAGCGCAGCGAAACGCGGGGCCGGGGCGGGCGGGCGGGCGCGGGACCCTGCGGGTCGAGCTCCGCGCCTCCTCTGCCGTCGGGGGGACCGGCGGACCGCGGGCTCGCTGACAGCGCCGGGAAGGGCTGCGGCCCCCACGGCGGGCGAGAGCTGCTGCGGGCTCGGCCCGTGGCAACTCCGGTGCCGCTATTCCCGTCCGTGCCCAGCGCTTCCCGGCCCCGTTGGCCCCGTTCCTTACCGAATGCATGTCCTTTCGGCTGTCCGCGCTGCTGAGCTCATTTCTTTCGGCTGTTTCCATTTCTTTCTCTGCTTCCCTCTGTTCTTTCTTTCTTTCTTTCTTTCTTTCTTTCTTTCTTTCTTTCTTTCTTTCTTTCTTTCTTTCTTTCTTTCTTCGTGTTACCGTTTTTTTCTCTCTCTTTCGTGTTTCAGTTTGTCTTTTTTTTTAAATTTCTCTTTCCGTTTTTTAAAATTTCATTTTCTGTCTGTTCTTGTTTTGTTTTATTTCTCTTTCTGCCTCTTTGATTCTGTGTCTCTTACTGGTTTCATTTGTCCGTGTTCCCACTTTAACCGTCTCTGGGCTTTAGCTGCTTTTATTTCTCTTTCCGTCATTCTGCTTTAATTTCTTTTTCCTTCCTTCTGTCTTTCTTTCTTTCCTTATTTCTTTCAAGTTTTCCTCAGCCGTAGTTTTATTGCTTTCGTGTTTCTGCTTTTATTTTCCTTTTCCGAAATTCTACTTTTAGTCTCTGTCTTTCTGCATTTATTTGCCTTGATCGAGTTTCTGTCTTTTTTTCTTTTCTTTTTGTTTTTTTTTCCCTGGCAGTATTAATTTGTCTGCTTTCGTGTTTCCATCCTTCCTGTCCGTATGTCTGTCTTTATTTCTCTTTCTTCCTATTTTGTAAAGAACCAAAACAAAGCAGAATAGCAAGAAAGGATATAGTGTAAAAAAGAAAAAGTGCCTTTCCCTAATCGCTGGCCTGTGTTCTGGCACGCCGGTGGCTCTGACCGTACCCCGCTCGCTCCCGGCAGGGCGGCCGGGGCTGGCCCTGTGCGCGGGCTGCGGGGGCCGCATCCAGGACCCCTTCCTGCTGCGGGTGTCGCCGGACCTGGAGTGGCACGTCGCCTGCCTCAAGTGCGCCGAGTGCGGGCAGCCCCTGGACGAGACCTGCACATGCTTCCTGCGCGACGGCAAGGCCTACTGCAAGCGGGATTACAGCAGGTGACCCCGAATGCGCCAGCGCTCGTTAAAAAAAAAAAACAAACCCAGAGTCGAAAAAGCACAAAAGCCCCTTAAGCCCCCCGAATTTCCCCCAACGAAAACCCGATTCTCGGCCGCCGCCCGCCCCCGCGGCACCGCCTGGAGCCGCCCCGACGGCGCGGCCGCGGGCCCTGACGGCGCGTGGCGTCCCCGCAGGCTCTTCGGCATCAAGTGCGCGCAGTGCCGGGCGGCGTTCAGCAGCAGCGACCTGGTAATGCGCGCCCGCGACCACGTCTACCACCTGGAGTGCTTCCGCTGCGCCGCCTGCGGCCGCCAGCTCCTGCCCGGCGACCAGTTCTGCCTGCGGGAGCGCGACCTGCTCTGCCGCGCCGACCACGGGCCGCCCACCGACGGCGCCGCCGCCCGCGGACCGCGCAGCCCCGCGCTGCCGCCGGCCGCCGCCGCGCACCTCGCAGGTACCGGCTCCCCGTCGGGGCGGGCGGCGGGACGGGGGGTGTCCGGGGGGTTGCGGCGGGAGGGCGGGCGGGCGGCGGCGCTGACGGTGCGCGCCCTCCCCGCCCGTCGCAGAGCCGGTGCCCGGGCGGCCGCCAGCCCCGCGGCCGCCGGCGCACAAGGCGGCGGAGAAGACCACCCGCGTGCGGACGGTGCTGAACGAGAAGCAGCTGCACACGCTGCGGACCTGCTACGCCGCCAACCCGCGCCCCGACGCCCTGATGAAGGAGCAGCTTGTGGAAATGACGGGGCTCAGTCCCCGCGTCATCCGCGTCTGGTTCCAGAACAAGCGCTGCAAGGACAAGAAGAAGTCCATCCTCATGAAGCAGCTCCAGCAGCAGCAGCACAGCGACAAGACGGTGAGCGCCCGCCCGCTCCGCCGGGGAGGGAGATTTGGGGGAGGGGGGCTCGGGCCTGCGTGCTCGGTCGGCAGTCGCGCTGAATCCCCGTGTGCCCGCAGAGCCTGCAGGGCCTCACCGGGACGCCGCTGGTGGCCGGCAGCCCCATCCGCCACGAGAGCGCCGTGCAAGGCAGCGCCGTGGAGGTCCAGACCTACCAGCCGCCCTGGAAGGCGCTCAGCGAGTTCGCCCTGCAGAGCGACCTGGAGCAGCCCGCCGCCTTCCAGCAGCTGGTGAGCCGCGCCGGGCCGTCCGTCGGGCCGCAGGGGGCGGGCGGATCTCGGCCCGCCGGGCCCGGGCGCTGCGGGAGGGGGACGGGGCAGGGGACGACCGCGCCGGGCCCTCACCGCCGCTGCTCCCTCAGGTTTCCTTCTCCGAGTCCGGCTCCTTGGGCACCTCCTCCGGCAGCGACGTGACCTCGCTGTCCTCCCAGCTCCCCGACACCCCCAACAGCATGGTACCCAGCCCGGCCGAGACGTGAAGAGGCCCATCCGCCCGCAGCCGCCGCGGGACCTCCGCATGCCTGCGCTCCCTGCATGAGACACCCGGCCCCGGGCCGCTCCCAGAGCGCCGGACAAACGCCTTTGTTTTTTAATTATTCTTATTTAAAAACAAACAAAAAATATGTTACTGACGGCCAAAAAAGCACCGGGATCCTCGCTGCCTTCACCAGACCGGAGAGAGAGCCCCCGCCCTGGTTATTTCGTGGTTTTGGTTTTTTTCCCTGCGGATTTCGTTGTTTCTTTTCCCCAAAGAGATGCGCATTTCCCCGCCGGAGCCCGGCACGGCGACAGGCTGCCTCGCCCGCCGCTTGCGCTGGGGACGGTTTTTCTTTCCTTTTTGAAAGGGAAAAAAAAATAATAATAAAAAAAAATCTACGAAAGGGGGAGAGACTCCTCCGGCGTGCGGCCGCGGAGCCGGCCTGGACCTTCCTCCGCGGAGCCGCGCCGTCCAGCCTCATCTCACACCGATGCCTCTCCCGGGCCGCGGTGCCCGGCCCCGCACGATCGCTGGAAAAACGGGACACGGAAACGAGACTTTTTAACGGGAAAACCAGTACTAATAATGTTAAGTTATCAATGGACGAAGGACGGATTGTTTGCGCCTTTAACGATCAAAAGTAAGTTATTGTTATTTATTGTCAGAGTCAGCGGTTGAATAGTGGGATTAAATATTTTGGACTTAATAAAAAAAAGAAAAGAAAACAAAAATGGATTTAAACGAAAAAAACAAAAACAAACTAAAAAAAGTCGCGGAAGGGCAGTGAAGGGGCACCCCAGGCGCAGAGCGGCGCGGCCATACGGATCGGGAGCGGAACCGAGCGGGTCGGGACGGGCACAGCCCCGGCTTCTCCCGCACGGCCTCACCGCACCGCTCTAATCGGCTTTCAGAACCGGGGCCGCTTATTTATAGCCGGGGAGGCGGAGCGCAGGTTTCCCTTTCGGAGTAGCCCCCAGGCTCGCCCGGTCGTGCCCGCACCTGCCGCGGTGCGGGGCCTCCTCCCTGGGGTGGCGGGGCTGGGCGGAGGGGGCTCCCCCGGGCCGCTGGGGCGAGGCGAGGCGAGGCGAGCCCTGCCCTTCCCGCGTGTCCATCCCCCCGTCCAGACCCAGGCGGCGACTCCTTATCTGCCTCTGGCATCACCTGGGAGCGCGGCGGGGTCGCTCCAGCTCCCACTCCCTCCCCCTCAGCCGTGCGGCACTGCTCAGGACCAGCTCCCCGCGGGACCGCAGGCCCGGCCAGGCTCGAGCCACGGCAGCCGCGCCCCCGTCCCCATCGCCGGGCACCCGGGCAGCGAGGGGAGAGCCGGGTCCTGCCGGAGCCCTCCGGGCTGCAGAGCATGGGCAGCGCGGCGCCGGGGTGGCTCCACCACCGCGAGAGACCGCGGAGCGGGTGTGCAGGGACCGGGCTCCCGCGGCCGGCTCCGTCGGGGCGCACGGAGCGGCCCCTCAGCCCGGGGCTGCTCTGCACCGCCGGGATGGGCGATCTCCCGGCCGGGGACAGGTGGGGATGGGGATCCTGCCGCCCTCCCAGTCCCGCCGCGGGGCCCCCGCCGTTACCTGGCTCCGTGCGGCTCGGGCTGGGGCTCCGCGCGTTCTCCGGGGCTGGGCTGCGCTGAGCTCCCCTCAGGACCGCCGCCGCCTCAGGCCCGCGCCGGGCCGGGCCGGGCCGCTGTGGGCGGCGCGGGGGCCGCGGCCCGGGGCCGCCAAGAGGGGATTGCTGCCGTGCCGGTAGCGGTGCCGGCGCTGGTCCCCGCTCCGGCAGCGGTCGCTGCCCGGGTGGCGGTCCCGGTGTCGGTCCCGGTGGCGGTGGCCGCGGGCCGGGCTCGGGCCGCAGCGCGGCCCCTCAGCGCCTCCGCGAACCTTGCCCGCGCAGAGAGCGCCGCGAGGATCAACCAGCCTCGCCCGAGCCCCACCGAGGCGTTAAAAATGCATGAGCTCTAAAAAATCCCTCTGAGGTGACGTACCCTCAGTCACCCAAAAAATTATAAGCAAAGTTTCCCCAGGCTCAGATCTGACGAATTACTTAGTTTTGATTCTGATTGACTCTTGATTAACGAGAAAGACACTTTACAAGTGACTTTTTCCCCCCCTCTTTCTGAGCAGTATTGCTCATGGTAATTCAAACACACTGATGATTTTAACACAGAAATCACACAAGACAGAATAAGTTATTTTATTACAAGATATATAGAACATATTTTCTCTATTTGCAACCTTATTTCAGCAGTTCTGCAGTGCAAGTCCCACCACAGGGCAGAAGACACCAAAATCATGACATTGGATACAAGAATGAAATAAACTCAAATTATCAAAATTACAAAACAGAACTTGGAAGTATCTACAGTACTTATATAAATAGTGCAAATTATATATCTACAGCGTAAGTATTTAGAGTATCAAAAACGTTTCTGAACAGCGTTTTAAAGAAGGTAGTCAGCAGGAACTGGTCAGTGTGATGATGTTAGGGATTCAAAAACTAAATACAACTCTTATTTTTTCAAGAAGAACTGTCGAGCTTCTTCCCAGGACTGCCGGGGGAATCTGTTGGAGAGCTCAAGATAATCTTGAGAACTGAAAAACTTTTCTGTTGAAGACAGAACATAAAATTACCAAGTTATTCCCTCTTAAGATAAGATGACAATAAAACAAGAATAATGAATGTGCAGCCAATTTGAGATACTTTCAGTAATTTACTCCCCTCCCCCTGTCCAAATCTTCTCAGACCATGGGGTGACACTTGTGTGGAGCTCAGGACTCCATGCTTGGCTTTAGGAATGGGGGCAGAGGCTCTGATGAGGAAGGCTCCCATTTGTAAGCTGATCAGGCTCTCTGCCCCATGCAGAGGAACATTACACATCTCCGCACACTTCATGTTCTTGGACCCTCAGGGGACCAGCTCAGTGTCTTGGTTTGAGACAAATTTGGGAGGAAACATTCAGCTCTGGGCAGCCCCAGCAGCATTTTCTGCCCAGCAGTTTCTTTTTTTTCCACAAAGGGCTGCAGAAGAGTTGTGCTCCCGACTCGCCCGAGCTCAGAGCACGAGCACAAATGCAGCTTTCACTCCGAGGAGTGTGCAGTGACGTGGCCAGGACTTCACTGTGCACATGTTTGGGGGTCTGACCCTCCACACTGCACCAAATTATTAAGTTTGTGCTTTCAGGTTTTATTCCTGTCAGTGTTATTATTCCCATTTGTTTTTGGGGACACCATCCTTCACATTCAAGTGATATAAGAGATAAAAATAATCCTGCTTACAGTATTATTAAGTCAACTTCTTTGCAAGTGGGGAATGTTTAGAAATCACAGTCACATGTCACCACATCTTCGTTTAAAGGTTCATCCAGTTTGAATAAGTGAAAATAAAAAGCAAGTTTTTCACTCAGATTTTAGATGTCTTTTGAGCAGATTCTCATGCAAACACAATCCTGGAAAGTTTGTCTTGCAGACACTGCACGAGAGGCTGCTTCAGACTGATGCGTCTGATGTTGACAGTAAAAACCTCCATAAACTTACCTTAATTTTATAATTTATTTTTAAACAAGAAGTCTATGCTTTAGACTTAGAACCATGCATCTCCTGGCAAATGTTGAGGAAATGGTGGTGGATTTCTCCTTGTTATGTGGGAGAAACGAAAGTACGAGCATTGCATTTTATGCACGATACGGCTACTCCAGACCAGATACCCATCAACACTTGAATTTCAGATGTGTTCAGCAAGTAACAGCCATCTCAGCTGAGAATCTTTCAAATGTTTAGCCTAAAAAGGTTGACTGCCTTTTAAATAATGTTTATATGTAAATAATATTTAATAACTGAGGGGGGAGAAAAAAATCACGACTTTCCTGCAAACGGACAAACTTTAAAGGACAATTGCAGGACAGTATTTTAGAGAATTTTGTCTCCCTGGTTGTATTGGCATGGCTGCGTGGCTTCTGCAACCTTAAACTTTTGAAGGCAGCCTTTGTGTCAGCTAATTAAGTATGTGCAGGTACAGTATCACATTTTAAGACACGATACCACAGAGCATTGAATAAAGATTAAAGTCTGAATCCCTGATACGACGAGCAGCAGACTGGAAGACATGTCTGTGTAAGTCAGGATGATGCAATTTACTGTATTTCTTTTCAGCCATGCCGATTCAAAAAACCTAAATCACAATGTAAAATGTAAATGTATCTGCACATTTTGTTACCCAATTGCTGCTCTGTTACACTGCAGTGAACGTACCCCTCTGCTGAGATAACTGATTTTCCATTTGGCTTGAGCTCTGTGCAAAATCCTGTGGGGGGAAACAAACAAAAAAAAGACATCAGGTTTTCAGATCTTACATCTGAGGAATTACAACAACATTTTAAAGTCTTCGCAGTCACTCAAAAATACTAATACCTCATGTAATCTGTAAATTAACAAATTCTTGCCTGTTCGTTATATATCATGACAGAATACTGCCAGCACTTAAGTTCTGTAATTTATAGTGGACTTTTATACATTTATTTATACCTGTTTTAAAAAAATGTATTTTTAGTACACAACAGAGAATCCAAGGCTTTAATGTCTTCTTAGGAAATAGTCATTATTGTGATTTTTATTTATCACAGCCATATTTCTGTAAAACAAATGATATTTCAGATTTTTGCTCCCGACTCTAAATACACTCTTACAAGATTCGTGACTGATCCCAATTTCAATGGCTGTGCTTCCCAGCGAGCTGGGAGCCTGAGGTGCTGATCTCCTGGGAGGATGTGCAGTTGCTGGTGGCCCTGGCAGCCAGCTGTGCCCCAGCTGTGGGGGCAGCCCCGGGCACTGCGCGGTCCCGCTGCTGTCGGGCGTTGGGACGCGGCATCCCCGGAGCCAGCACGGACACCGAGCCTGCCTGGCACCAGCCAGCTCCCCACTACACACCCTGCCTTTGGCTGGAGTCTCCCCCCAGCACAACACTGGAGCAGGGATTACCCGAGATAAGATACAACACAGCAAATCATGCGTGCTCCTGAATGTTTCTGCTTATTTCTGCACATCTCCAAACAGAAGTACCAAAAATAAACAGGCTGATGCAAACTTCAGCTGATGGAAATAAATCTATCGGTAGGGAGGTTGCTGTAAAATGCAGCAATGCTCTTCCTTTGATTCTGGCTGCACATTTAACACACCGTATTTAAGTGTTATATTCGTACACACCACCAAACTTTTACGTAAACGGGACTTCTTTTTGCGTTCCCTGGCAAAGGAAGAATCTCATTTTCTAGTCACGGGGCAACGTTTTACAGTCTTTCCCAGACCTTCTACTGAAGCAAATGAGAGATTTGCTTGACAAACAGCAGCAAGTTGAAATAGAAGTAGAGAGGCAAGTCCGTTCTGTGTGTGTGCGGGATCGCAGCATTCCTTGGATCCTGCCAGAGCTGCTTTCCGTGTGTGCGTGTGCAACATTCGGGATCAGACTTTAACACGGGCAGAACACTGAAGGAGCAGTGAAGTCAGCAGTGGCAGGACACCTCACAGCACACACAACTCCTTCGTATTTTAACAGAAAACCTTTTAAAAAAAGCCTGCAGGAATAGTGCATGGATTTGACATTTGGGATATAACTCTAACTGGAAATCAAAGTAGTGACGTTGACCCTTATAAATATACTTATGTTTTACCATAGCTACTGGGGATTTTAGTGCCATTCCATCACTTATAGAACAGAAATCAAGGCAAACAACTTTAATTATTCATATAGGAACATTCTCCACTCCCATGTTCTTTAGCTGAAAAACCTCAAACTAAACGTGCTGCACTTACTAATAACACATAAATTATGTTTTTTAGTTTCACTATACGAAGGTCAAAGATGAATTATAGCTCTGTATTTAACCAGAAGTTCATTGTTGTAAGGCAATTTTTTTTAATACTAAGCTCCAAACTTCTTTTAAAAAAACTGCTATGCAATTATTTTAGTATTAAAAGGATAAAAAGTAGCTACACTCAGAAGTTTGATGTTATGCACAGACTTTCAGTAAATATTTAGTTCTTGTACTTTCTCTCTCAAATGCATGTTGCCTATTCTTTGACTAGCCGTAAAGCATTAGGGAAAGGAGTTTGACTGACATTTCTTTATCAACAACAGTAACTTTCAGGTGACTGATACAGGGTTACTCCTAAAAGCATATTATTTTTAATAGTAGAAGTGTTCCTGAAAACTGCATTTATTCACTGGAAACAGTCAATAAAATGCATGAAAACCACGAGGCATGCAAAAAATCTGATAAACAGCATATAAATTTAGACAAAGGGAAGAAAAATACTGCAAATCTTTTTTCAAAACAGTATTTGTAATGACCTCAGTGGCTTACTGTCAAAAATAAAGATTGCAGGATTAGACTGGTAACATATGTTTTGTGTATTTTCTGCATAAAATATATACACTTACCCAGTTCTCTGTAAATCTGTGGTACACAGTATACAACTGTACATTTGTATGTAAACACATTAATATACCAATTGCAGATATGCTATATGTGCAGGAATTTTTAAAGAAATAAATACTTTAAGATCTACATCAAATCTTCCCAGTACATCCAGTAACTTCAGTGAAAACGGGATTCTGCACGGCTGGTGAGAACCTGAACCACTCAGGAACCTTTCAGTGTGGTAAGATGCCTCAAGCACAGGCGTAATCTGTGGTTTGAGAGGAGCTGCAGAGAATCCCAAAGCACTTCACTGCTGTTTGCTTGTTTTATTGGAGTGAGGATCCCCACGCTGGGAGCAAGGCGAGCACAGCGCAGGCACAGCGCTGCAGCCGTACCTGGATGAAGGTGGCCAGCAAAACACAGCTCATCTCCTGCTCCAGGATGATCTTGTTCTGAGGGTTGTTGTAGCACGCAGCTATCAGCGAAGGGAAGAGCACTTTGATTAAACGAGGGTCACTGAAATACTGGAAAGGCAACTGGCAGAGTTTTTGCAGCACTGTGGGGTGACGGCCAGATTGTACAATGATCTGAAAATACAAACAGAACAAAATTAAACCACGTGATCTATCTGCTCTTCCCTTCCTCTTAACCACCAAGGGTGCTGAAGTCATGCTAAAAAAATGAGCATGGATGAGGAGTAAGTACTAAAAATAAAGCCTATAACATTTAGTTCAAGTAAGTTCTGTTTCAGTGTGCAAGTACTATTTTTATTGCGGAGTAACAAAAAAACATAAAGCTCTGAAAGTTCTTTTTTCTCTATCACCCAAAAAACCAGCAAAGAAGCAAGAGATTAATTTACAGATTACAATAAAATAGATAATTTAATACCTTAATTCAAAAGACAAAGAATTATAGCACAGGGACTATTCTAAGTTAGAGCCATGAAACACAAAACCCCAGTGCCTGCCATTTAAACACACTGAGCACAGGGGGAAAAAAATCCAGCCAGAAATCACCAGGATTTTAAAAACCCTCCCAAAGCTCGACCATCCTGTCCTCGAGCCGGCAATTCGAGAGGACTGTGTTTCATGGGAGATGTCTGCCACGCTTTCTCAGGCACCAGAAAGAAAAGGGGATTGTGAGCTGCCCAGCCAGGAGTTTCTGTAAGGAGAGACTCAGAGATCCTCCCATCTGTACTCCTTATCTCACTTTCTATCAGTGCCATTGGCTCTAAAAGGAGAATTGTTTAGATAAATGGGACTGTTGTCATGAAGAAGGCTAAGTTTACAACTGTACACATCTGAAGAAATAAGGCAATGCTATCACTGGTCTCCTACAAAGGAACCTTTCCAATTAACTTGATATTCTTATAAAATCTTTGCGATAAACTAAAAAATGCCCAAATCGGATCTGTTCCAAGTAACCTTGATTAGACAATTACAATATGAAAGAGCTGTTTGACCCAAAAGTTGGCTTTTTGGCATAGGAGGAAGCTCCTATAAGGTTGGAACACTGTAAAACTGAGGGTCATGACTGTAAATTGTACTTGGAAAAACACAATTTTACAGGTACACACCCAGACAAGACTGCATTAAAATTAAAACCAGAAGGACAGAAAGAAGCAGTTGAGACTACAGGAACATAAATTACAGGGATTTACAAGTTTTCAAAGCACTTTTAACAATACCTTCAGAGCACACACTAAGTTGATAATGTGGTTCAGTTTAAAAGCAAGATGAACTAAATAACAGTTTGCATTTTTTTCAGTTCACCAGTCAAAAAAGACATCGAAAACCTTTCAAAATACTGGTAGCAATGTTTTAATGCCCTTAAAGACAGGAGGAATTTTTAAAAGACAGCCAAAAAAGTGAAAATTAAGCACACATTCAAGACACTGTTTTGAGGAAAATATCACTGAAGCATTTGGACGATTCTAAACTCTCAGCTCCCACCCTGTAAGCAAGAGGTGCCCTCCAAGCTTGGGAGTACTGTTGAAATTTTAAATTAACCAGAGTGGTTATTATACTGTTCTGTTTTTCTGTGGTAAATTCTACAATCAGAAAAGTATTCAAAGTCAATCATAATTGTACTAAAATAACTACAATTGGCATTTCTGATTCAGGACAGAACAAGAGAACTCTTGATTTCTTTTTAACGGCCACCATATACCCCTGATGAACAGGCAGAGGCAAAGAAGTTTTTGGAATTTTTAATTTTTCATTTCACAGTTCACTTCCTTTACCTGTCCTAAAAATGCCACAGATAGTTAGTGAAGTCCTGCCAAACTCACGGTGCAGATACCCAAACAACTTTCATGGAATTATTATTTCATTATCTTTTTCTTTTCAACAGTTTTACTACTATGATGTTATCAACATTAAAGATAGGAAGGTATATAGAGGGGTTGCTGACTGTTTTAATCTGGCCTTTATCACATGTGGAATCAATTTAATGATTTCAGCTCATTGTACTAATGCAGCTACTAAACCTGATACACTCTATTATGTACTCCAAAGAAAAAACCATGAGTCACCCCTTACTGGAAAAAACCCCAATCAAATAAACCTGCAGCAGAGTACAGATTCCTTGTTTCACTCTCAGTGAATGGGTGGAGAAAGTGAAGGCCAGCACTTGACTTAGCAGATGAACAACGAAGAAAACAAATGAAAACCTTGCATTTCTTTTGCTTGATTTTTTTTTTCCGTTTTGAACAGTCACTTGGTTTAATAATCCCAGGGAGTTTTGCAGGCCTGGAATATGGAATAATCATCTTACAAACTGCTCTCAGACAAGATGCAAACTCCTTACTGAAATGCAGCTTGCCTCTCCTCCTGCCACAGACTGGGATCCAGATGCATTTACCTAGAAATAGCTTTTCTTGTTGCTCTCTCTCTAGCCCGAAAGTCAAATGTAACAAGATCCTAATTAAATCACTGCATTTCAGTACAGCCAAGCATTTAAGCACCTGCTTAACTTCAGCTATGTGCCTATGTTTCATTAATATTTGCTTGTGGTTTTCTTTTTCTGAACTGAGACCTATCAAATTAGTCCAAGCTACTACATTTTTTTTTTAACATCCAGAGCAGGCAACTCACATTGATGTTTTCTGTATTTCCTTTTAAAATGTTGCTTATTCTCAAAATTTAAAGATATTCATACAACTTTACTGGTTTTGCCTGTGCTTAGCTGAATAAATTCCATCTTAGTTCATCTTATTTATGGCCCTACATGTACTAAATGTTGGAACCATCCTGTGAAGACCCATACAACGCACAGGTAGGAGACACAGCAAACAGGTTTCTGAAATGCTATTTCATGATGAATGAAGAAGTTTTCCTTTGTGCCACCAGTCAAACTCCAGGCCCTGATCCATTTTGGAGGTGGAGCCCCTGTTATAGAGTGGGTGAGAATTCAGGTTTAGCACACCAGAAAGCTCTGGCCAACCCTGCTCTCAGTGTACAAGCCTGTTGAGGAGAGGCTGGAGCAACTCAAATGCTCACTGCAATCCTGCCTGTTGGTGTCTGCCTGCATTCCCAGGTGTCCCACACCACGCACGCCGTGCCTGCCGCATCCACGGCCGGCTGCCCCGCACAGTGAGGGACGTGCTGACTGGGGCAACTTCTCACTCAGCAACACCACTCAGGGCTGCCTGTCAGTTCTGAATTCTGTCACTCCCACCACTTCACAGCCTTCTGCAGGTCCTGCTCATCTGTTAATCTCCGATAGCCAGGGGGCCAGGCTCCCTCCTGTGCCCTCCCAGCAATCCGTGCTCCCGTGTGACTCTTTGGGAAGTGCACTCTGCTCTCACAAGTGCAATACCCATCCCCATCCACTGTACTGGCATTTCTGAAGTTTATCACTTAGGAAAGCGTGATTCATGATTTCTGAAGTCTGCAGATGGAACCCATGTTTTCCTCACGTTTACTCGGGCCAATATTCACTCTGAAGTGTATTGCTTGGCCATTTGCTGCAGTTCTCGCTGTGAAAGCCTGGAGCAGTATAAAAGTCAGTCTTTCAAAACAGACTCCAATGACAAAAGCCAGCAATATGCCACACAGCACTTGAGCAATAAAATAGGACAATCAATCAAAAAATTAAAAGCTCTGTGTGGTATGAAGCAGTAATAAAGTTGTGAGGGGAACTCCTCATCCTGCTGGGAGATAAGGCTTCCCCTGCCACTCAGGTAGGGAGCCTGGCTCCAGACTGAGGTGACTGCTGGAAGGATATTCCAGAAGGATATTCCACCCTGGATACTCAGTTCTTCCCTGTGTGCCCACCAGGACAGCAGCAGCCTTCCTGTCCCTGCCACTGCTTCCTGGCTCCTTGCAGAGGAGAACGTCCCAGGACTGAATGGCTTTTCTAGGGAACTAATGGACCATATGAACCCGAAAAACTTGGGCATGATTTTCCTCTGGGTAGCAAAGGGGAATGCTGCAGCTCATTTCATTTTTCAGTGAGCTCCAAGGGCCCCAGAATTAATGTTCTGATGGTGCTGCAGGAATGAGAATCATGAAAGTGCAGCTCCTTTCCTTCCTTGAGGGGGATAATGAGCAGCACACACAGAGGCAACCTCTGCCCAAGAACCAGCAAGGGAAAGATGTTTAGCTGAACACCTAGTTCTATTTACATACTGCATATACACATCTTGGTACTTCACCCAATCTTTCTCTGTGTTCCTTTTATCAATGAAAACTACCATTACTATAAAATGCATATGTATGCATTTTTATCAAAGAAAGGTAATAAAATCCTAGTAACTAATAGGAGCCAGAACTTTGGAATGGTACAGCAATGACACAGAATGTCTCAGCAGGTCCATGCCAAAAGAGATGTAAAATCTTACCAATCCAACAGCCAGTTTTACAGAAAACTAAAATAAGAATCCTCTTGCCTTTGAAACTACACTTTCATAATCAGGTAACTGAGTGTACAAACACCTTTTAATAAACAGGATGTTCATCACCAAAACTAAACTGTCAGTCAGAAATTTGAAGAATGACTGTATGCAAAATACTGAACAAATGAGTTACATTAAAGTGAACTGATAATTCATATATTCATATGTTCTGAATAGACATGTAATGGAGATACATGCTAGTAATTTGTAAAGAACAAGCAGTTCAATTAAATTGCCCTGTGAAGATTTATTATGGAGTAGCATTTTTGGTGATAATCTGAGTTTCTTCTTCCAAGTTGCAACTGCATTCAAAAGAGAGGAACTAACTGAATTTACAACTCTGCTTGCAATCTTTCAGAGATTTAAAGATTATTATGATCCCAGATTGGTTTCCAATGTTTCTTTGCATGTATGTTAAATACATATTTTGTATGTTAAATAGATATTTTACTACAAATAACAAAATCAATGGTTCAGTGTCAGACCAAGAACTTTTTCACTGCTTGTGTACTACACAAGGTTAGTCCAGGATCACTGCAGACTGGAAATGCTGATTTTTAGAGCAATATTTAGTCTAGTTCTACTGGTGGATTTAGGTTTTCTTGCTTCACTTGGACATCTGCAGCTCTGTAAAGACATGGTTCACGTCAGTGACTTCTGTCAATGTATGTCATAAAACCACCAGAATTATCTTTTAAAGAAGCTAATCCATTTTGCAGTCAGGTAGAAGAGTAAGCCAGCAGCAAGCGTTATGTCGGTGCAAGGGCAAAAGAAAGCACTGAGAAGTGATTCACTTTGGGAAGAAACTTGGGGAGCAGATGCAAAGCTGGCACCAAGGGCATTCACTGCTGGGGCCCATCAGAGCCACAGGGGCAGGGCCAAGGCACAAGGTGGGGACAACACCCAGCACCTGCAGTGCCCTGAGCCCCTGGCAGGGCCTGCCAGCACCATTCCCAGCCAGGCCATGGAAACCAGGGCTGCTTCGTGCAGCCCTTCAGTTCCTCTCATCCACAGAAGAAAGGGAAAATGGCCAGCAGAGAAAGGGAAAAGATTGCCAAGGAGAGAACTGAAATCTGTAGGCACAAACCCAAATGTGGAGTTTCCAACAAAACCTTACAAGTGATCCAAGTGCACTGCTCCTGTGTTACCAACCCTGCATGAGAATGGCATGTTCTTAGTAGTCTATAGTCAGGCTGACGGTTTTTCTTAATTTTGACCAAATCTCAGAAGTTGTAGCTCTTTTCTCAAGTGAAAACTGAGACAATGCTATAATAACATGGATACAGGAACAGGCAGTTGGAAAGTCCAGAACTTCCTGAAGCAAAATCTTCTTTGGCTCTTGGAGAAAAAGTTGGCAGTGGAATGGTTCTGTATGTTCCATGGGTACTCAGAAACAAACACAGTGCTCATCCCCAGGAGCTGAATTCACTTTCTACAAAAACATCCTTCCCCACAGAAATTCCTCCCATTTTTATGAAACAAAACATTAAAGCGTGCCCTTCTACTTGCCTGTGCTCTCCTGCTGTAGTGCAGTTCATGTTCAGATGCAATTTTCTCAGAACAACTCAGCCTAAAAAGTTAATGGCTCTCTGAGGGGCACTCCCTGCCTTCTCTGATATCTCAGATGACCTGTGCTTCCAAACTCCAACATGGCCATTAGAAACATTAGGATCTTAAAATGGTAGCTGCTATGGGAACCACTAATGTTTCTTTTCCATGTATTTGTCATTTATATAAATGTCAATTCTAATTTGTACTAACAAGTAATAACTCCATTGAACAGGAACTGTGCATCTAATTCCTGTAACAGTATTCCATCACACAGTTAAATCCCTTTGTTTCATGTCAAGTTATTTACAACTTCGTAAAAGAAATAAGTCTTTATATTAGTAGTCCAGAGTTTCTCTTCAAAGTTAGATCTGCATTATTTCTTTGCTTCTATATAAACAGATCTCATACTGCTAGTATTTAATCAGCAGAATATGTCACCACTTAGGCTCTTCTTCTGTTTTAAGGTCAAACTCTTTTCTTTCCATTTTGCAAACTCCACTATTGGCAAAGCTCTGAGCAAAGAATGTTCTAAATTCCTCCCAGCATTTTTCAGGAATCAGGGCACCATTTCCATGCAAAAAGAGAGCTCCAGAATGCAACACTCAAATTTAAAAATAAGAATTTTGTCTATTTGAAAAATTCCAGTGTTTATTTTCTTAGCGTCACATGGAAGCTTTCAGAGAGAAGATAAGGGAGTTCAGGAATAACATCAGTCTTCCTACAAACCACATTCTAAGCACTGTCCTTTCAGAGCTCCATGGTTTAAGCAGATCCAGGGATGCTCTGTGTATACATCACAGAAAAAAATTCTCTCATCATGTGCAATCATCCTAAGACATATGAACATTTAGGACAGGACGAGGGCCAACCACCAGGACAGTGATGCACTGAAAATGTAAAAATGTTTATCAAAAGTGATGCTAGTGGAAAATCTAGCAAAAGTTCATTATACAAAGCTTTTGAAAAAATGCAGCCCAAAATTACAACTAAGAAGTCATCTTATTTATAAGACAACAAATGAAGTATATATAAGATTAAATTAATCAATCGATCAATAATGTTAAACAAATATTGTAAAAAATAAACTTCATTACAATGAGATGAAAGGAAAATGGAAACAATTCTAATATGCATTGAGGTTAATTGTGAATTTAATACATGTCCAGACTACAGGAGAAAAGAGTAATCTAATATCTGACCTAGAAAAGGCATTAAGGAAAAGCCCGACTTCAGAACTGAGAGCATTTTAGCATTTATTAACAATAAAATAAACATTTAAATGTGAGGCTGTTCTCATGCTTTATGTTAATAATATGCTTAAGGACCGTGTGAAACCAAAGGGTATCACTGCTTTCTATAAAATCCTAAGCTTCATTGTTTCCACAATGTAACAGAAGATTCAGATGTTTAAGTGTTGGCCTAATAATTTTTAATCATCCAATGTATGAGAAATACCTATATCCGTCAGGTAAAATAAAAAAACCCCCATCATGAGACATCACAAATCCCCAGGTATTACTCTGAGCCCTGCAGAGATCAGAATTAGCCTTTGCAGCCCTGCACTGTTTTTGAAGAATCATCTTTCCACTCAGCATCTTCAACTTTGATGATGAACTGCTTATAAACTTAAGCTGCTGCTTTGGGCACGATTCTCCAGCCATTTATTCAGAATGAAATCCAATTGATCTGAATGAAGATGAGTTAAAGGGTAGAGAAGAAACAGGACCAGTCAACAGAAGTTCAAGCAAACTGTTGGCTGAGGTTTCTGCCAGCATCCTTGGAAACAGAGCTGGTTTGGGTCAAAATCCCCAGAAGGTGTGAATAATTCAAACATTACAGTCTAAAACACATAAAATCTTTTTGTGTGTCTCAGAGCATTTTCTCTCTTCAAGAGCAAACGTTTTCTGCCACACTCTGGAACTCTACTCACAAGTAAGCTATACAGGCTTGGAATTATTATTCCTAGCACATTTTGTCTTACGGCTTCCACAAGAAACGTAAAGGGTTTGTCGAAGTATCCAATCATCAACTAAAAAGCTTGTGAAACACTGAGCCACTGGACATATTACAGAGCTGGCTGAGACAAAGCTTCAAACAGAGAGCAAGAAAATGGGCTTTTCTGCCACGAAAAATGAGCTACAATTTACCCTTTACTAAGGGGAGAGGAAGACGAGCCACATTTTCCATAGTACTCCATTAATGCATTTTGTTCTTTATGTTTCAGTATCGCTTCGATCAAGTGTGACTTGAGCTGAACACGACCCAAGGGGTTTGGGACACTTCCCTGGGCCTCTCACAGGCTCCCACCCTCAGAGCAGCATCCAAGGGCTGGGGAGAACTGTCAGCTGCTGGGAACACAGAGCAGGCCAGCGCTGCCTCGGCATGGGGCCGGCCACGTCGGGCACAGGCACCGCGGCTCTGCCGAGCCCGCACAGCTCACAGTTTATGGGAGAAGCACAGGGAGTTCCCTCACACATGAGGCGAGACAGACAATAGCTCGCAAGGCTGATTAAATATTTGCAGGCTTTGGACTTTGTTCTAAGTGCCTGTGTGAAAAGCAGTTCCCAAGCAGAGGGGCAGGAGGACAGCAGGCGTTGCGCAAACTCCTGCCTCCGTCCAAAGCCAGGCCCAGGTCTGAGCTGGGAACAAACTGCTCATTAAGCAGGATTATGCCAAACTCTGTGGTGTTTTCTCGACGTGGACGAAGATCCCACTGGGGATTAAGCTGAGACCACCAAACTCCTTTTATCCTGACCCAGGAGTAAGATTAGAACGTCACTCCAGAGGCAGCATCAGCCGACTGCTCCCTCTCTTCCTCTCCAAGCCTCAGTTACGGACTGTATTGGAAGGCTGTTGAAAGTACTGGCTTTTCTGACACTGGGAGATAAGTTTATTCTTTTGTGTTTACAGTTTGAGAGGAAGACAATAAGATAAATCCAAATGCATTAATTTCTCACACTAATTCCTACACACTGTTTCTTCTCCTCCCTACAGGAATCAGCCAGTCATCATGAACTGAAACTAAATACACTTTACTTCATGCTAAGTCTTTGCTCATATTAAATTACCTTCCCCACATCCTCTCAAAAAGCCAAAAAAACCCAGGATGCATTTTGGAATGTTAGAAATACGATTAAGATGTGACACATGAAATGTGCAGTCCCAAATGCTTCTGATATAATTGATTTGCTTTGTTGCAGCTCATTCTTAAAAAGAAAAAGTTCATCAGGAAGCTCAAATAACAACAAAGGTGTCTGACAAATTACCTAAAAGGCATCCCCACTTTTCCCTGACTGCCCAGACAGGAATGCCATCTTTCCTGAAGACATTGGTTCACTTAAGTGAATTTATGTGGCTGAGGATGTGAGAGCCAAAGCACACATTACAGAGCTGCCTTAATGTACTCCGCTCCAGCTCGGGCACTTTAATCCTCAGGGGATTTCTGTTCATGAGCTGAAGTGCTTCTAAATGGGAGTCAAGACTACAACTTCACATGAATCACTCACTTGCCAAAATCTGCTATTCCACAAAATTTACCAGGCATATTTCTTGTTCAAACCTATAAAGCTTTCAAACATCAGGGTGTGTGGCTTTTAAAAAAAGTTCTAAAGAAAAATCTCGTAACCTCAACATGAAATCAATACTCCTAAAAATCCCAGTTTGAGAAGAAACTAACAAAATCAGAATTAAGTCATTTCAGATACTATTTACTTACAGATAGGGATGTTAACTGCAGGTTAACTACCAATTCCTGCATCTTTACTCTTGTGCTATATTTTCATAAACTCCACCTACCAGATCAAAATTGTTCCAATCCCTCCACAGCCCCAAAATCAACATAACCGATGAAAGTTTAATGATGGCCTCTAGTAAACAACCCATATGGAAACTCTACATATTTTTATAGCTTGCAAGTTTTCCTGTTGACTTCTGATTTTCACAATTTTTCCATTTTAGAAGCATTTTTCTTCCTTCCCGCTAACACTAGAGAAAACCAGCCACATACTAAAACTCAGTATGCACTAACCCTGTGAAAAGCACAAAGGAATTTCTCTCCAGAAGGTCACTTTTAATCTGAAGTCCCTTTGTAATTATACATGTTTGTGATAAACACTGTGGGACAAAGGCTCCTGCTACTTCACGTCACAGGTAGGACTTACCACACCAAAGAAATGCTTAAAAGAAAATACGACTATAATTCAATCATTCAACAAAAAAGGGAAAATAATCCTGAGATGAAGCCTTTCTCAGGGAGCAACTGCCATGCTTTGGGTGCCATGAATGAGCCCTGAATTTCGAGATCCTTTCAGAACTGTGCCTACCACACAACATTTCAGTTTCTTTACACATTATATTTTTACCTGTGATACTGCTGTGTGACATCTTGCATATTTAACATGGGAGAAATTCCCTCCCAAAATATCCTGTAATCTCACTGCTCCTTACTCCTTTACCTGCAGCTGGCTGGGATGACTGAAACACGTTTTATGACAAATTTTCCACACCTACACAGCAAGGAGTAATTTCTAGTAGGTGACTGATACTATTAAATCTAATTCCATGTGCTTCTACTTTCAGTGTATGGACTATCAGATATTAACATTTCAATTAATTATGAGCTTACAATAACATACCTCGTTATGGACACAAATGTCAGGGGATAGAGGGTTTGGACAGAGAAATAAGTTAGACTCATGCAGCTTGAAGATTTTGGGAATGAAATTCCTTTTTCAAGGACTCATAGTGTGTATGCAAATTTTAAACTTCTGAGAGAACTTTTTACTTCTATCTACAAGCCCTAATTTTATATCCAAGTTCTGAAAAGCTGCACACACCTTTTCCTAACTCTTTCAGCAGAGATTTTGTTTTGCAATCTAGCAATAGGATCTTCTAGAAGCATACAGTTCATATCTTACAAACCCTTGAAGTTGGTGGGATTCCTCTAGAGCACTCTAAATACAATGTGTACCAAAGACTGGGAGAACAAAAGCTATTTTTATTTAAATAAAGGCACAGCAATGCAAACGAACGATGCAACTTCTTTTGGAGCCTGTCAGCAAGATCCTGAGTCTGAGGATCTGATTTGTGAGGACTTTTCATATGAAAAATATTCCCTGTCTGCAATGAATATGGAAAGATTTCTATTCCCAATGCAGCAATGTGAAAGAAACCAAATCATCTGTCACTCCTGTTAATTTAATTACAGGACCACATTCAATTATCCAATATAATATGCAAATTAGGTGAGTTGACAGCACATGCTAATTACATTCATTATACTAATTAAATCAAACAATGAAAGGGAATAAAAATGTAATGAAATAGAAGGATATTTTTGATTAACAAGAACATTTTAATTAGAAACTGTAATTCTACAGTGTGATACAGCAGGGCTGGCTATTGAAAGATTGGACATTATTTTTATCACACAGTTCAGCTTCACATGTCCACCCTTGGTGTCATGGGAGCTGTTTCTGTATGGCAGTAGATTAACTGGTGGCCAGGAGAAGAGAATCCCTTTTCCTTGCTCACTCTTCCCCAGGAGCAGATGCCCAGTAAAGCTGGGCTGGCCTGGGAGGCAGGGGCTGTCTGCCTCTGCAGGAAACACAAGTTCACGTGCAGACACAAAACAGGGCAGCTCCAGCCCCACTGCTGGCCTTTCAAATATTAAAGAAACACTCCTTGCTTTTTGCAATTTTCACTTTCATAACTGATTTATTTCTTCAGTGACAGCAGCTGCCCTGGAAAAGCTTTATGAATGTTAAAACAAAATAGGAATGAAGGAAAGGAATATTACTAATATATTATATGTGGGCAGAGTCAGCAAAATCACAGTCTTTTTAAAATAAACAGAGCAAGCACTATCAAAACACTCAGGAATGTGTTCCTTAGGAATCCATTGTCCTCGCTGCTCCTTGACAGAATCACTTGGGGCTGGCCCAAGAGCCAGGCGTGGTGGAAACACCAAGTGGGAGCCCAGGCAGAGCCTCTGCGGGTGGGACCCGCCGGGAGGGCCCCTCTGCCTCCTGGAAATCTGAATCTCCAAGCTACACAAGAGAAAAGCACTTTCCTTCTTCCTTTTTCATTAGCTCCTCAACTAAACAGAAAGACTTTTACAGACAGTGTAATAAATGAAGTCAGACCTTTATTACATTAAATAGGTATATAGCATATGATGGGCTTGGAAGATTTTGTTCTGTGAATGTGAAATATTTAGGAAATTGCCCTCTTATGATTTTGACTGCACAGTGGTAGTAGTTCACTTACTTAAATCACAGTACTACTACTAACACAGAAGGTCAATGCTGAGGTTGACAGGCTGTAAAATTTCTGTTTTAGAAATCTATCTATTCTCCAAACTGGGGAACTGCCTTTTTTTTTTTCCCTTTCCTTGTTCCAGTATGCTGCTTTGGATATTTACCTGTTGATGTGGATAGACAAAGGAACCACAAAAAGAGATGCTGAAAACTCCAAACAACTGTTTGTCCTTTTTTGTTTTCAGTATTGAAAGGAATGAAAACATACCTCAGTTTGTAATAAATACAAATTCAGAGAGGAAAATACTTTAAAGTACAAACGTTTCCAAACAAACGTACATTTGACTGTAAAAAGAACCTGAATCTGCCTTGAAATACGTCAGTTGTTGACTCAGTTGAAGTTGGTTCAAATACTTAATAGAGCTATCTGGCTTTATAGAAATTTGTTTTCATAGCTCAAGTCTGGTGTATCTATTTTTATTACACTGTACTTGCCAGGACTTCAAGCCTACTATTTGAAAACTTTCACTGTGAGACCAATTTTTTATTTTTAGTAGGACTCCCCAGATGATCAACAACGGAAGAAAAAATTGGAAGCTCTTAACATAATAAAAAATTAAACCATAACTGAATGAATAGAAAGAGCACTTCCCTCTTCATGAAAGGCAGCCTGTCTTTCGTGGAAGTCACAACACAAAGAGCACCTTAAAATAATGACCATAAGCAAGTTGTACTGCTTTGCCTGGTAGTAAAAGAAAAATGACTTCCTTTCTCTAAAAAACCTCCCCTGTATTTTTCAAGTACCTGAGTGAGGAAAGCTTCAGTTTTTCAAAATGCTTTTTTAAAGAAAAAAGCCAAACCCAAATGCTTCTTCCTCAGTTAAAAACTTATTAATGGAGAATATTAGAAATTACATAAAAAGCATGCCATGAATCTGAGACAGCAGCTCCAAAGCAAACCACCCTAGAAGAGCTCTTAGGGCACGAAAAGGACTGACACAGCGTGGCTGGCTGACTGAAGCCCTAAACCTGACTCTGAGAGCTGCAGCAGCCACCTTCAGCCCTAAGAGCACAAGCTGAACACTCCAGGGCCCTGGCCAACCCCCAGTGGGAAGCACAGCCCCAGCAAAGGCTCCTCTCAGTGTCCTGGGGGTCCTGGAGCCCCACGGCCGCTGCCAGGGCTCGGTGCCCACTGGCCACGGCCGGACCTGCCCCAGGCAGCAGCCCTGCCAGCTCTGCAGGCTGGCTCTGCTGCAGGAACCCCTCTCCTGCACTGCTCCTGCTGTGGCTGCAATGAATCACATCTGCCTGGACTCGTGTGCCAGAACAGAAAATTTTGAAGTGCAGAGAGAAGATACCATGGTTGGCTGGCACTTGTGGGAGCCAGCACAGGGACTCAGCACGGAGCAGCACCACAAGGGGTTTAAAAATGCTACTGCTGAAGTCACATCCTGAGTGGGATTTGGTCACACAGGGTAGGGAGGCTGCAGGATCCTCCCTCCAGCTGTGGCCAATGCCACAGGAACATCACTGTATAATTATGTAATACTTGTGACAGCACTGTCAGCTTTAAGATATTACAATGTTCCAATCACAGTCAATAACTGTAAGAATGTTATCGAGCAGCTTTGCTCTAAAACCTTTGCTGACAAGTTTTAGCACTTCCTCGTGCTCATCAGCTGAACTGAGGGCACTGAGCTCCACACCCTGAACCCCGATCCCAAAAGCTGAGCAAAACAGGGAACCAGGAGGTACAGGAACAGAGAGAGAACACAGTGAGCACCTTCACAAAATGCAGTATTCAACTGAATCGAACCCAGCACGTGGGCACTGTAATGCAGTACCTACACATTCAGAGTCAGCTTCACATATTCAAAGAGCCAGTGCCAACCCCTGCCCACTACACCCTCAGATGTTACATATAAGCTGAGGAAACTGGAAAATATTTTTTGAGTTTTGTGTCTGTGTTATTTTACAAGCCAGTAAGAGAGGTCACAGAGTCCAGTGGCAAAAGAGGACAACAATCATGGAAGCTGAAGGGGAATTTCCACCATTTCTTGAATAGGGCATTTAGTTCATGACTTAAACCTGAGCACTGACAAGCAGGGAGACAGCTACACTGGCATCCAAGGACAAGTCTTCATGGGACTGTAGGTTAGCTGGCTTTAAAAAGGTTTAACTTGGGTACCACTACCATCTGATCAAGCTGACACGAAGCTAACTCAGAATTTAAAATATCACTTGCTAAGCATACCTTGGCAGGGAGCAAGGCCAGTTAAAATCAATGCAATGGCAGCATAAGAACATGGAGTTTGCTTATGACAACATGAAATGAATGTCTTTGTCTTAACACACAATCTCAGTCTCTTCTTTGCAAACACATCCGTCTGTGCTCGCAGGAACCCCGAGTGCTTCACAAGCAATGCTGAGGGGGTGAGTCCCTGGAGGGATCCATGACTAAATGTGCCCTTGATAACTCCTGATCCCCCTCTCCATTTGCCTTACCTGGTTATCTGTGTTGTTTACAGTGAAGTAGCCCACACAGATGATGACTTCGTGCAGCAGTCCCTCACAGGTATGCTGGGAGCAGTGCCACAGCAGGGAGCTGATAATGTGCCTGAAGGCCAGGGACAGCCCTTCAGCTCCCACAATCGACTGAAAACAAGGCCAAGAAACACAAATTACACTCCAGCAGTATGCTCTAGAACTCGTGTGAATTGCATACACATCAGATGCACCCTTCTGGGCTTTATTTTGCCAAGTACAGACTGAGTTCTTTCTTGGGAAAGGCCAGAATCGGAGCTCTTTCTTCCGCCGCTTACTGTTCACAACTGGAACAGAACATTAAAAGCCACAGAACAAGAATAAATTCAAATTTTCAACTGACACAGGAAAAACTGGATCCTGCTTGTTTGACATGCAGTGTAGCACTAGGTTGACCATTTCATTTGACATACATTACATGATCCAGGAAAACTTAATAATATCTCTTAGCAATAAGCAAAAGAAACCAAACCATCTTCATTTCTGCAACAGAGCAAAATGCATTTCTCATTAATAACTCACGCTCTGAATGGAATACAATGATTAATAACAAATAATGACTTTTCAAACATTACAAAAAGTTAGAAACATCCAAAAGGAGACAACACTCAGCTGCAATGCTTCCTGGGGTGTTTTTTAAAAAAAGTAGGCAAATTGCTGTAACGTGGAGATTCAGAATTAGATTTTATCTGTGCAGCCTACAGCCTCTATTTAATAAACATGTCAAGCAGACAGAGCGACACAGGGTCAAAGGGGAAAACTAAAGCACAAGGAATGAGCATGACAGTCTCCTAACTCTAATGAAACAGCAATGCAGGCCTGAGAAAATCTCTTTCATTTCAGAGTTTTCTTCATTTTCTACCTTGTAGCCTGTGGTAAGTACATATACACAAATCCCAGGCTGTAGCACAGTTTAGTCTCACTGAACTCCAAATACACCCAGCAAAAGCAGAACCCTTGACAATGAAACCAGGCTCAGCTGTGGATACTTTTGATCTTGAACTTCAAGCATTCTGGTAAGTCAGTATATTTTCAAAATTTAATGCCCAATACAGCCACCATTTACTGCTTTATGTCATGTAAATGCCATGTTCTCAGGTCCATCCTTATTTAATTAGTGCTGTCCATGCATGCTGTGACCCAGCACTCTGGGTTTAACCTTCCCTGATAACAACAGGTCAAAGGGCACCTGAGTTTGTGTATAAGAGTTAAACTAATTTTTCAAGGAAACTATGCTTCCTTTTTAGCCAGAATTAATATCAGTTCAGGACCCTGTGCTGTTTCTCACTACCATCTTTCAATTGTTTAGACTGTCAAATTAAATGAAATATATACCAATGAGCCATCTGTGCTAATACAAACTGGAGAACACCAGACCTCTCCTGTTAATCAGAACCCCTATTCTATAGTCCTACTAATTTGTGATAAAACTATTCCTTAGAGATAATGATCACACAGAACATAAAGGAGCCTTTTCCCTGTGCTGTCTGCCAGCCTGCCAGGGCCCACAGGGTCAGTGTCCAGCAAACTGCCTCAGGTGGATGTTATGTTTAACATTAGAGAAACAAATCCCACTAATGCAGGGAAAGGGAGAGCTGCTGAGGCCACCTCAGGGTGCCTGTCCATCACAAACACCACGATGGCCACAGCTCAGCAAACAGCTGAGGAGACACCTCCTGAGCAGGGCCCAGTGGCCATGGACTGAGGGAAATAATCCACTCTGCTGGGGTTCTGGCCACCCTCCATGCCACAGTCACTGCCTTGCACCACGTCAGGCAGCACAGACTAACGCAGACCATGGCATTTGGAAGAGAATGCTGATTATTTATTATAAATGCTGAGATATAATGCTGTTGGTAAAGGGATAAATATACATGGGGTAAGCAGGATATGGTGTTTTAAAAACCATTCTTTTGGGTTTCTAGGAATACCAGAGAGCAGCCCTCCAGCCAGTGAGATTTGCTACAGCTCCCCTGCAAACTGTACCTGCTCCAGTTCAAGCCTGACTCTGGAATACACCTGTAACACCTACAGCAACCCATAAACAGCCAGTCCCAAACCAAGGGGTGCTGAATGAGGTGCAGGAGAGAATTATTTTGATTTACAGAGAGAGATGGGGGTCAGTAGTGTGTGCAATGAAACTCCAGGAGATATCCTGCTTCTGTCCCTGGAAAGGAGCGCTGAGTGGACTGGGTGCAGCAGCTGCAGTCACACAGATGAGTGCTGCTCACAGAACTCTTGCTGCTCTTGTTACAGGTGAGTACCAAAGTACTGAAAATCCATGGCAAAAAACACCAACTGAAGGAGCCACACTACATTCTTCACTTGTGAAAAGCCCTCACTGAGTTTAATGCATTTCAGATGGAGAATGTGGTACAACATATACAAATTACACATTAAATGAAAAAGAAACCTGTTCTGTTGAATTGTGTAAGATTGATGGTGCTAATGTGTTTCCAAAGCAATGCTTTCTGACAGGTGTTTTACATTAACAACACAACTCTACCAACTCACCTGAGAAATATGCCAGTATTTGTATGGCAAAATGATTCATTTACACTTGAACTCTGCTCACAGACAAAGGTAAGCAGTCCTTCTCAGGACTCCAAATGCAGCATTTTGGATTTTCTCCTTTAACAAAAATTACGAAAACTTCTATTTTCCAATTTTTGGTCAACAAAATTTTACTTGGTTAAAAAAAATTATATCAAGTGATTATCAGTTTCAGCTGCACAATCTTAAAGCAAGTGGCCCCTGAAAGCACTGGAAATGTAAAGTGTGGTTATAATACAAGCAAATCCTTTCACACAACAAAAACTGTTATTTTGTCCTTTTGACTAAGATTTTTCTTTTTCCACTTTAGCGGCTTAATAAATATAAAAAGTACTATGCCAGAAACAAGTAAAAAAGAAGTCAGAAGACATAATGGATTGGATTCAGCATTTAATGTATTGAAATTTTTACTTTCTGGTTAAATTTATCAGCCACAGCTATATGGTGGATATAACAACAGCCACAAATTTTCTGCATGAAACCTAACATTTAGTCATGAAAATTCCTTCAATAACTAAGATCTTAAAGCCAAAACTTAGCCCAAAGATACAATCAATAATTAACATTTTCCCACTCAGAAAAGTTTAAAACATCAGTTACCTGGAAGGCAGGCAGGTCAAGAACAGCAAAACTATTGAAGAACCGTAAACTCTGAATGGCAACCTGGACCGTGTTGGCGGCGTAGCTGTCCTTGGGGCTGGCTGTGTTTGGGTCTGAGATGGAGCCGTGGAACAGGACACAGTACAGCATGTGCAGCACTCCCACCAGATCCGTGGCCTGAAGAGCTGCTGTGAGCCCTGTGGGGTCCTGACGTGCGGGGTCAAAAATGTTCCAGGACCTGCCAAGGAAACAGCGAGAGGCTGAGAGGGAGCTCGGAGGGAACGCTCGCCCGGGAGCCAAATGAGAGAAACAGTGAGCTGGGAACCAGGGGAAACCTGGTGCCTCAAGTGCCAGGAAACCACAGCATTTCCAGAAAATACCTGCAATCATTAGGGCACTGTCTCATGCTCTCTTGTGCTGCTCAGGATCTTGCTTCACATCCTGTGCCCGTGCTCCTGGTACCAGTGTGGAGTCTGGGGGCACTCTGGGAGCACCTGGGGGCTCCATGCAAGCCCTGTCTCGGGTCAGGAGCCTGCTCTCACCTTTCCTGCTTGCAACAGCAGCCAGCAGCAGTGGGAGAACTCCCTGGAGCCTCTCCTGCCACAGTGATGGGCTGCAGGCACTGGAACAAGCTGCCTACCTAAGTAGCAAAGTAAGTTACTGGGAACAGATGATCTTAATCAAACAGTTCTGCAGGAATGCAAGAATGGTGGGGGCAGCAGGAAAACACTGCTGCTTACTTCAGCCAGATGCTGCTGTGGCAGACTGCAGTGGGGCAGCAAAGCACAGGTAAGTACAAACCAGCACAGCCCGTGCACATGGGAACTGGGGCTCTCTGCCATCTTTTGGATATGCACATACAATAATGAGAAGGTTTTGATTCTCCAGGATACCAGCACAGACAGACAAATAACTCAGGACTGCCCTTTCCATTGTCACATCCAGACTTTCAAAAGCACTTAACATAATCCTTCCACGATTTTTACTGCTCATGTTTTTTCACATTATTAATAATCCAGAAGGTGATGCAGGACAACTACTAAGGAAGACTCAGAGTATCACTACCTTGGAGGCTAAATAATGTGTGGAGGGTAGGCAAGTACAAAGCCAAGCCCCAAAATAATTCAGCAAGTTTTATATTCTCTGAGTCCTAATTCAAACCCATCACATAAATTACCTGAATTTCAATCTGGAAACACATCTGGTCAATACTGGTAATTGAAGGAAACATTAAAATAATAAAATACAGCAAACAGCAACAATGAAAATATGCTACATCAAGGTCTGGTTTTTATCTCATCTACTACGTTTCCAGCTTTAAAAAAAAAAAAGAAAAAAAAGAAGGAAATGTCAATATCAAAAGACACTACAAAGATTGAGTGTACATTTTATTCCTTTTTATAATTAAAGGAAAATATGACAGTTTATATGAGAAAATGTTATAAAATGACAACTTAAATGAGGGTATTTTTCCCTTTCTATAACTACCGAAAGCAAAGGAAAGGGGAAAGTAGTGAAAACCAGAACCATTTTCTAAAATAACCTGTAAGTTTGAAGACCTGAGTTTAGGACAGCAAAGACCAGACACTCAGAGGGCTCAGGATATTGCTGTTGAGCAGAACCAGTGAGGAGCTTTCCTTGACTGGTACAACTCTCAATAACCTCTCCTGTATCTGTATCAGGAGCACCCTGCACCCCTCTGTTACAAACACTGGCTCCAGTGACATGTCCAACACAGAGCCTAGGCAGGCTGACTAATCCTGCTTTTTACAATTACAGACACACATCTTCAAGGGAGAAATGAAACCATGGGCTCAGCAACGACCAAGTTTTGGCAACCATCACCTTGTTCTGTCCTTTTCACTCTTCCTAGTGAAGCAATTAAGAGGTAAAAAAAGCACCTCCTCACCCAAACCAGTCTGTCCATGAGAATTTCAGTCTGTTAACAGCACTTCATCGTTTCCTTGGGCCAAAGGGAGAGGAAGAGGCAGAGCAGGATCCTGAACCTGCATTCCCCACGTCCCAGAGCAGCCCTGAGCTCAGGGGAGAATCACAGGACAGGATTAGGGCTGTACACAACCTGCTCTACTGGCACCCATCTGTTTCCACCACTGTCCCCTCACATCTTTACCTTTACAGAGCAGTTGCTCAGATGATGTAAGGAGCGATCTCATCTAAAATTAGCACTTCTGGGTACCATTTCTGAGTTATTTCCATTTACAGTCTGTGAATATTCCATGCTACTGAAAAAGCTGTTCAGTACTGGACCTGCTGCTGCTGCCTCCAGGATCAGTGTCCCAGTCCCACTTCAGGGATACCTGTGCTGTACAAAAACCACTCCAGACTGCATGAGGAGTCCACAAGTCTCTGGGAGAACAATCAGACCTTTAGTAAAACACAGTAAGAACAAAACCAACACAGTTGTGTCTGTTTTCCTTAAGACCCTAAGACTTACTGGACAAAGAATAAAAAGTGGAAGTAATACTAGAGTTCTAAGTGTGTTTGGGTGGGGCTATGCTGCACAACAATTTATGGCAGGGCTTTGCTTTCCCTATGCCTGGAATCCATGCCCCAAACCTTCCTTTTGGAGCTCTGTGGTCTCTGAGTGAGTGTGAATGGAGTCAGCAGACACTTCCTGAGCCATCACCTGGCTGTGCCAGCAGTGCCTCTGGCAGATCCCTGCTGCAAAGCTCCAGGTGCTGCTGGCACATCAGCCTGGCTGGGAGGGAGGCAGGGACCCCGAAGGCTGCAGAAGCAGGGAGAGCTGGCAGCCCTGGGACCACCAAGAGCACAACTCTGCTTTGGGTGGCTCGGACTCCCTGGTGTTCCTCACTTCAAAAATGCCTTCTGATGTCCAAGGGTTTATTCTGCAGGATGCAGTAGCCAAAATGTGCTAACCATCACTTAGTTACACTCGACTAACTAGAATGTTTATTGCCACAGGATCACATGAGAGCACAGCTCCTCCTGCCAACTAGTATTTCCTAATTTCACTCTTAGCTTTTTCAGCTGTACAAAACAGGAAAGTACACTCACAGTCAAATGATAACCCCAAATTAATTACTGCATATGATACCTCACAGAATTTTTTTCTGACTCTGTGCAATCAGAAGATTGACCAATTTTACCCAAGGTTAAAGTTAGCTTGCTTTCAACTCTCACTCCATCATTATTTTTAAACAATTCCATATGAGAAAGCTTACATTGCTGGATGAAATCCTTTTACCACTTTGTGCTGCTCTGGAGCCGAGAATGAATCAAAATATGCATAAAAAAGTCAATTGTAAAATAACTCTAAATGTAAGCCTTAGTTTATTCACAGAAAAGATGAAAAATTTTGAAGTTATACTACAGAACAAAACTGTTAAAGAGAAATTAAAAATCTGTCTTCTAGATTTGATGAACTTAAGGAACTGTCAGAAAAAATTTATTTTGGGTGTTGTCTGTACTACAGTTAATGAGTATGTGAACAGACCACTGGCTCCTGTTGAGCTGAACTGTTGGTTGCATCGCTTTAAGCCTAAATGTTTACAATAAAAAGGTAAAAGAAGTTATTTGTACTTGCTGTGGGCTTTGAAATAGAAAATATCTATATGAAATGATGGAAAATAAAGCATGAACCTCTGCACCTATTGCTCTGAGTGATTTTGTCAAGTCTGCACAACACTGGGTTTCCCACATTTAGCAGATTTTTAGGTCACCTCAAAAAGTAAGCCCAAGGAAAATTCAGTGCTGTTAGGACAGATTGAAGCAAAAACCCCTGAAAGCCTTCATAACATAAGATGACAATGTCACACAAGAAAATCAGACTTTACACAGCTGAAGTTAGGAGATCAGGTCCCTATAGCTGCACTTCCTCCTAATTCTCCTATTTAAAGAAATTTTGAGTCTGTAACAGCTGCAGAAGTAAAATAGTCACTATGGACACAACCCCTTCTATTAATCCCTGAAGGGAAGCAAGACTCACTGGATTTTTGACATTAGCTGATAGAGCTGGGAAAACAAACAGGCTTTCAAACTCTACCAGTCACTATAATTATGTGTTAAACATAAACACAGAAAAACAGACAAATATTTCTATTATGGTCAAACAACCTGCAGGATCTTAAAACAGAAAGGTTTAATGAAATGCACAGAATTTTCATTAGGGGCTGCCACTGTGATTTTCAGCTTGGCCATCAAGGGGTCTCAGCAATTGGTATGGGGTCTATGACTCACAAAAAGGGTTTAAGACTTTAAAAATGTGGATATATCCATCACAGGAAAGAAAGATACTAAACAGTGGTACTTCATTGCTTAAAATACACCACTATTTATTAAAAACACGAATTCAATGCAGCTTGATAAAAAACAGCATACTCTGCAGAACAAGCATAAAACTACAATTTCTCCAAGCTTCAATATGAGCAAACTGTTTATATCTGAAAATATATTGTTTTAAAAACTGGCTGAGCTAACAAGCACACAAGCCCCTCTTAGGGTATACATTATAATGTTTGTATATTTGAAATATATACTCCTGATTAAAAACATGGAGTGAAATGGAAACATGAGTTTCCAAGAGGCTTAGAACATAATCTGTTGAGGTTTTTTATTATTAGGATTTAAAAACTATCATCAGTACTTTTTGCTTCTAAATTATTTTATTTAGAAAGAGATGTCAAAATAGAGAGGCAAAATAATAATAAAAGGAGAAGGAAGAAGTGTTTAGCACCTGCCAGACCTTGCTACAATTGCCAGAGTGAAGCAGGGATTGCAGGGCTGCACAGAAGCGACGAAGTGAAACCTTTCAGTAATTTCAGACACAAGCTGGAGTTGGTTTATAGCTCTTGCTGGAGCTGCTGTCCCTTGGCTGTGGTGAGATGCACAACCAAGCTTCAGACAGCCTTGCATCTGATTCACCACACAGCAGCCAAAACAGACATTATCTTAATTACTGTAATAAAACTGAGCCCAGCCCAGCCCACTTCTGTGTGCCTCTGGGACATGAGAGGCTCCGTTTTCCTGGGTCAGACCCTGCATCTACAGCTTTGTGCCACTGCAGCTTGGAACCCACAGCTCCATCAGCTGCTGACACACATTTATCCATCCCACCCCTGCTTTGAGATAACACACAACAGCAGCAGCTCAGTTACTGCACTGCTCTGGCACTGTATTTCCCTGGGATAACGAGGAAGCTTGAAGACATTTCTTAAATGGAGAAAACAGCACAGTTTTTAAAGAGCTGCTGTCCCAAGGACCTACATAATTTGAGGGACTATTATTTGCAACATTCCCCATAGGAACAATGCAGAGTCCTCCTTGTACCTGTGCTATTGCTCTCCACTGAACTGCTCCTGGGGAGAACATTCTGCCTCAGTGACTGACCCTCACACTGCAGTACTGCCCGTGGTTTCCTCCTGTTCTGTGCATTAACTCTGTGTTACTGTGAATTTATTCACTCATGGACAAAAGTGAAACAAGGCACTCACTCCAGCCCTCCACAGAGCAACAACTAAACCTCTAGGACAGCAACCTCAGTTCCAGAGAAATAGGGAAAAAAAAGGCATCTAGACTTGATGAACACTGAGCAGTAGAGAAGACAGGAACATAAGCAAAAGCTTTGCAATGTGATGAAGAACCTGCCATAGAGATTCCTACTTAGTGTTCCCTCCTGCTTAGGGAAGGCTGAGCTGGGGCAGCATGGCCATGCCTTTATTAATGCTCCTTGCATTCCAAGCCTGCTCATTGTTTTCTGTCCTGTGGGTACAAGCCAAGCACATTCCAGATGTGCAGTCAGGACCTGAGGGCCCAAAACAGGCCTTGTATCTCTCATATTTACAATAATGCACCCTGGAAAACAGGGCTGTCACTGAACATTGCCACTGGACATCTGGAACTTGACACCAATCTCAAGAGATCTGTAAGGCCACACAACCCATTGTTACTCCATATTAAGTGTATTTAATATTTTGCTTTATTTCAAGTTTAAAAAAAGGTCTCTGTTTTCAATTCTGGCTACTGTTACTCTTAATGGTGAGCAAAAACCAGTTAAGCATTACCAGGGCCACAGCTTTCAAGCCTAAGTATCAAATGTCAGGTTCATCTGCTCAGCAGAGAGAGCTCAATATCCAGACATGCTGCATTTTATCATTTCTCCTATCAGCAATAAGGGACAATGCCCTGTTTTCAGCTCTCATACACCTTTTTTTTTTAACTCATCAGGGAGGAAGGAGCTCTCACCTCCACTGCTAGCTACAGATGCTATACAGAAAAATAGGACTTCCAGTGGGACGTCTCAAGTCACCCTCAATGATTCTCAGTGTGTAAGAGAAGAGGACAAAAAGTATCAAAACAAGTTTGAAATAGGGCAACAAGTTATTAGGGTTTTCAGCATTTGATCTTTTACAAGTATTCCATGGTGTTTGGAAAATGTGCCACTCCATCCACAGCAAAATTTCAATTAAAAGAATCAATCAAGCATTTATTAGCCAGTATCAAAAATGATAATTTGAAAAGTAAGATCAATATCAAAGTTAAATCTTTTTTAAAGACCTTGATCGTTAATGGAAAGAAAACCCCTCTCTTATAACAGAATATGTTTATAACACATGTTCAGAATAGATTCCCTTATTTCAATAACATTTTATGATTTTAAAATTGAAAATCCTCCAATTTATGTTTCTACATTAGTAAGGCTTTTCTTTACTGTATCTAACTCCACGATTTTGGACCTTTTTTTTCTACAAGTCTACCACAGTAATAAAAGAAGTCTCTTCATCCATGTCTTAAAATTTTACCATCTACATTATATCAACCGTAGACCTCATTTAATACATAATGTTGATTTATATATATATATATATGTAATAATTTGAGGCTATTCTCTAATAATCATTATTGTGGTGACACCTTGTACGTGCAGAGAGGGACTTGACTGAGATCTGTTCACTGCCTACAGAATTGTTTTCCATGAAGTAACTGTCCAAATACACACTGGGTATCAACTCAGATAACCAGAGTTTAGAAATATTCTGCTGAATTTGGGATTTTTATGAGATGTGCTTTTCAGGAAGGCAGTAAATCTAGATTGACAGCTCCTCCTACCTCAGAGCACCAGAAATGGCCTGACATTCTTTGTACCCACAGGACTGGATCTTTTAACTGTTTAAAACTCAGCTTTTAAACAAGAACTTCTGGCCCTCTGGGGATACGGCAATGACAGTTGCAGTCCAGTTCCTAACAACCTGGTGGGGTCTGAAGGCACAGGAGAAGGATCCCACAGCTCATAAATTATTTCACTGTTATGCTGGGCTGGTTTGAGCCTGAGGTGGTCCTGGTTCCCCACCCAATATTTACTGTCCTGTGTCAGCTCCCCACTGTGCCACTCAATGCTGCATGCTGAGATCTGCACACAGACTCTATGAAAGTACTCTCAAGAATTTAATATGGAATGACAACTTCTTGTATGACTGATAACAGCCTGAAAAAGTTCTACCCAAAAAAACCAGATTAATTTTGTGTGTTTCCCCCCCGCCTCCCACTACCATCGAGGAGCATAAAGCAGTTTCTAACCTGGAACCATCACATACAGGAGGATATACCAGAAGAACATTTCAAAATTGCTCTTGCAACAATGGTGAAAGCCTGCCATTAATTTGGCAAAACTGCTTTTCATGCTACAGTGTCAGAGCACTTGTAACACTTCCTGGGCTTCTCAAATCTCAGTAACAGCCTCAGCCCTTGGCTGATCAGAGTAGCTGGTGAGTGGGATGGACAGAGGGGTGGAACAGGCAGGCTGGTTTGGTGCTCAGGCAAGTATCAACTGAGCTGCAGATTGAGAAAAGCTGACTGAGAAGGCTGCATTGCCTCCTACCACCATTCACCAGGAATGAAAGAGGCATCTGTATTCCTCACAGAGGGGCTGCCCTTTGTGCTGCAGATCAGGTGTCACACATCATGTATTACTGCAGTGTGACATATTTCAGAATTCAATAAATTTGAGCTCTGTTTCTGCCACCTTAATCTGTGTTTGGCAGTACCTTTTTCCATTTAAATCACCTCCAACTCTGAGGACTTCTGTGACACGACAGAATTACACTCTGCCTTCACTGCTCAAATGAGAGTGGGCTCAGGTGATGAAAGACGTGATTTAAACTGCCCTTCTAATCAGTTACTTCAAAGCTTTTGATCTGAAAGTGAAAGACAACAGTTTTGCAATCTCCAAGTTCATTCCTCTCATTTCTTTTCATGCTCAAATGAACAATCTACCCTGGAAATCACGAACAATCAGCACCTTTGGATAAAATCCAAAGCGTTGCTGTTTATGGAGGTGGTAGGATCAGATACTTCTTGGTGTAATTGTGAAGGAAAACACTCAACCCTCCAAAATTATTCTGCTGCTACAAAGAACAGATGTTCTTGATGGATGTACTTGTGCAGTGCTGTACTATTTTGGGGGTGCAAAGATCTCTAATATTTTGGCGAAGTGTGTGCCTGCTACAGAAATTGCAAATATTGTATTACTGACTCTGAGCTAGAACTATTATTCCACTAACAGAAGGGTGATTTTTTTTATTATTGTCTTTAGTGACTATTTGACTTCTGGCAGCACTCTCCTGGAATTTAAAATGCCAAGTTGGCAGCTTTCAGAAAGGGAAATTTCAGTAAGTTGGGATGGTCTCTTTGGGCTCATATTTCTTGCAGTTCTTTTTCCATGTGTCTGTGTCCCTGGCTACCAGCAACAGCTCTTACCTACAGCTTTGTTTCTTATCCTATGTTTTACTAGCTCTAGTTTTTCAAGCCTAGCATCATTTTACCCTTCAGGAATGCATTGGAAAGTTCTGCCAGCCTTGATTTTTCCTGAAATGTGTAGCAGTAACAGTGGTAGGTTCTAGGAAGTGCAGCCCAAAGCCCTGAAATTTTGACTCTCACGTGAATGTCAGGCTGTCCTACACTGCAGACCACAGAAGTCCAGATTTGCTGGCAGGCACATACCTCAGGCACGCTTCCCACAGCCTTGGTGAGGTTACAACAACAAGCATTTTGCATTAGAAAACTCCCTGACAAATCTAGCAATAGCTTTCTTCATGAAAAATAGAATTCCCTTACTGACAGTGGTATTGTAAGAGCTGAATTAGGCTGCTCTAGAGACAAATCATAGAGACAAATCAATTAAGAGTTGATTTTAGCTGATAATAAAATACATCTTGAAGTCCTTGGGACTGGACACTTGGAAGGATCAGTGATCAAACCCTGTTGGGATGAGGAGTAAAGGAGGTGAAGTCTGCAATTCTGATAAATGACTTACAAGAATTGAGCCTTGGTGCAGGTAACTCATTACAGTTTGCTGGTGAGAGGGTGGGCAGAGGGGATCCCCTGCACTGCTTCTTTCCCTGTGTGTCCCACAGTGGCCAGCCCTGGCTGGAGCCTCAGCAGGAGGCACATTCCGAGCTGGCAGCCCCAGTGCACTCACCTTCCATTGACAGCGAAGCACAGCTGGCACACTCCGTGCAGCACTGCCGTGGCATTCTGCAGGAAACTTGCCATTTTGGGGTTCTCATCAACAGGGCCTTGAACAGACAGGAAACAGCAACACAGCTTGTCCACCAGTCCTATGTTCACCACGTAACTACAAACAGAGAAAAGAGTGTATTACAAAATATAGTTCCACAAGTTTTGGTAACTTTGCAAAAGAAGGAATTTTGCTTCAAAAAGCAGGTTGTGATTACTTAAATACTCTTTCTGAAAGGGTTCAATAGAACAATCCCAATTACAGTAACTTCAGCTCTGGCTCTCTGTGACTATCAGCAGTTTTTGTCAAGAGATCTGTCTGTTGTAGGACAATTCGTATTATACCATACAAGAAAGATGAGTGTAAATGTTTATTTTAGCATACTGCTAGAAAGACAATGGAATTTTGCCATAGTTAAATGATTTATTATAATCTTGATAGCTCTGCAACAGCACAGTTTCTTTTTAGCATGAAGAGGTAAACTCTGTAGAATACACTAATTCAAGAAGACAATGATGTTACCCAGATAATGTTTTATAGCAATACATCCATCATAGCAACCACTGCCTGATTGTTGGGCTCTGCTCCCCTCTTATAAATGCACATGCAACATCTCAGGGACTAACAGAATATTAACAACTTTCTACCATCAATAGAGAAGGATCAAAATCAAAAAACCTCCTCAGGATTCAATCAAATTCAATAGAGAGAAAACCATGTGGTGACTTTTTTTTTTCAACTGAAAACTCCTTTCTTTTTTACTAGGGTTGACCAGATCATCATTGCTGATCCTCAGATCACAACTGCTTAAGTTCCTTCTTTGAATTTCTAATGGCCTGGAAACCTATGCCAAAAGATCTGCTCTTTACCCTTGTACCAAGATCTCTCTGTCCACAGCAGGTTCTCTCATACTTTGACCATTATCAGCTCCACTTCAACTGTGCACAGATGTATTTTTTCCATGTCACTTTGCTGATACACCTCACTTCACCTCCTTTCCTTCTCTACCACAATCATCCAGCTTCTCAACCACCATATTCTGCTGACTTAGGAGAGATCAGCTCTCTTTGTGGACACAAAGGTCCCACTGTAATCACCTCCCTGTCTTTCTCCTCTAATTTTCTTTGTATTTTCCTCCACTCTTATGAAGTGGGAGAAACCTCTTGTCAAAATGAGAGGAACTGCTGCTCTATCCTGTGCCTCCACCTCACTTAAAAGATGTGGGGAAGCAATTGTCTTCAGACACCAACAAATGAAGCACTGTTCCTACACTGACTGTCTACACTGCACCTCCTGCTCCTGAGATCACTGTCCTACCCTGCTCCACTTGCTCCTCAAGGCTCTTAGAACAGAGGCTCCTTGAGAAGGGAACATCATTGGGTTTAGGTTTATATCATGAGTAAACCACCCTGACTTGACTTGACAGGGAACATTATTAAATAATATTGATTCTAGTAAATAAAGACTGTTGATTAGATAATGCTTCTTACAAAAGCTGGACAACTGTTTATTAAAAATAACTATTCCCTCACAACATGTCCTACAGTCTGATTTTGAAAAAACAGGGGGTTTTGACATTAAGGAAGAAAACCTCCTCCTTTTCAGACACTGCTGTTGCTCAAAGATTTCTCTTCAGGGTTGGAAGCAAGACCTTCTGCCAACGTCCACCCTACTGACACAAAGCTTTTGGAGGAAGTGTAGGAATTAAGAATAAAAATGCACTGGACATAAAAGCAAGAAACTGCAGCATGGAAGATTTTTAAAGCTGCTGAAGTACAGCAGTTAAAAACACTCAAAGATGCACAAAGGTTATTAATTGCACACTCACTGTGCAGGTGATTCTGTCTGTTCTTATTTGGCAACATGAAAGGTTACCAGCACTAAGTTTCTTGCAGATTTTGATCTGAGCAATCCACCTGATCACACAGGTGATAAACAAGTTCTCCTGCATTAGTGGAATAATTCCAGGAACAGAACTGGGTGTTAGATACATCACAGTCACAGAGAACTGCTGAGTGCTGGAAATAGCTCTGAGAAATAGGAGGGGAGAGGAAGAACGAAATAAAATAGAGCCAGTAGTGATAGATGGCGACTCACAAAAAGGCACAACCTTTCTCACCAACATTCTCTTCCCTAGGAGCACCTCTCCAGCACGACTGACACCTGCAAACTGTGCCCACTGTCCCCCTCCTTTCCACCCACACCTGGGCACAAAGCAGCTGCTCCCCTGGCAGAGAGGAAATGGATGAGAGTTCCAGTCTGCTGGGACTATTCCTCACTGGCACCCGGAGACAATAAGAAGATGCATGGAGCACTCCTTTCCTTGAGGAATGGGGCACACAGACAAGTGGAATGTCAAAGATCTCTTATCTATTGCCTCCATCTCTTCTTACCCACAGGAGCACAGTAGAAATAACCTGGCTACCCTTTTGATACCTGGACAGCACACAGATAATTGGTGTTTGTGCATCAGGTCTAACAGTCTCAAATGGAAAAAAAGTCAGTGTTCCCCTTTCTTCCCCCATCTTCCTAAAACTCTCACTTAATCAACTCCCCATGACATACGATACAATGACCTGGAGGTGAAAGATTCTCATTAATGACAGAATTTGTCTGTTTTTGACTGGTTTAAAATGCCTTCTCTCTTCTTTTCCTAATTGCACTATTACCTTGTCATCATGCCTTTCATTCCCCATTTATAACCAGATCCCCTAAAGTGCCTCAGGTGAGGGATCTGGTGGGATTCTCATGTCTCTCCTTATCTCGAGGGTCTGCCTGTGCTGGGCCCAGTCAGTGTCAGGTGTCTGCTCAGCACAGACCTCCCACCCTCCCATTCATAAATGGGCAGAATACAACATCCTGAAATTTCACACTCTATCAAAACCTGTTTGGGGAGAAGGAGAGTTACATGAGAACACCAAAGTTTTAGAGGTCACTGGTATCTATGACAACTCCTTGTTTTGCTTTCTTCCTCCAGATGTCCTCTTTGTCTCCAGCAGCATCATACCAGCCTTTGAAACGTCTGAGGCTCACTGTGACATGTTTTCAGTAGCATATAGAGAAGAATTTCATTTCTTCAGAGGGCTGAAGACACACTGATAACTGTTTATATGATAATTTATTGGTAACTATTTATGTACTTTACCAGTGAAACTATACGCTTCTAGCAAGTCTAATAAACTGTTGGACATATATTAATTTTATGTATATAAAATATGTATTAATTATGTATGTACTAATATATTTAGGTTCAGCTATTAAAATGCAGCTACATGATAAGATCAGATTCTAGGAATGACTGGGTGATTTTTATAATAGGAAGTGTATATTTTATGACAAGTATGAATGCATGTATGATATAAGAGACCACAGGCAATGGGCACACACAGCTGGCACAGAGAACTGAGAGAAAAAAATACAGAAGCTGGCTCCGAGGTAATCAGGAGAAAAAAATTAATGGAAAGGACACTAAAAACCAAGTCCAAAACCAAAGTATTCTTGGGTTTCTGTATTTCTTTGTCTGCAGTTTTTTGAAGAACATTTTTGATTGCGAATACAGTATTTCAGTAGACTCCTTGACTACCCACACAAACTACTCTTACTGCATTAAGGCTAAAGCAGTTTGTTCCTCTCTTAAATCAATGCACTTTGCTTTCTCTCTCATAAAGAATACTTAGAAAAGTTTCATTATCTTTTTTAAAACCTGATTAGGTCTTGGACTCTGCTGCTGAAGGCTTCCATTTGTGAGGATTTACTTTTCACTTCCTGCAATATCTTCAGTGCAGTAGAGTGGTTGTTTCCATCTGGGAAGCTGGAGATGAGACATCTGAAAATCACAGCAGTTACCCTCAGCAGTCCTGTTGTTAAACCTTCAAATACCTGCTTATTTACACTTCTGCCTGCAGTAGCATTATGGTCATCTGGAACACTAACCTAAGAGAAAAAAATCACAAACAACCAGAATTCAGTAAAACCAACCAAAGTTTGCAGAGAAATATTTACAAATTTGCATAGGCCTACACCAAAAGCAATAATAAAATAACATTCTAGCAGTGCTGATGGACATTAAACCATTTCAAATACAAGATAAGGCAAAGCACATAATCCAAGCTGGACCAGAATAAATCAAGTCAAAAGAACGCAACGTCTGAGAAGCAAGGAAGCCTGACAGCAGCACTGTGTGAGATTAGCATGATTGTGTTCTTATGCATAAAACATCTCCAGTGACCACTGCACTTGTCCATCAGAGGTCACCCACTTGCCAGTCATGTCAGAAGCACAACACCCAGCTCTCTCTGAGCACACCTCAGAGGAATCTCATTATTCTAAATCATTAAACTAGAACCCACTCCCAAAAAGGTGAAGGTGAGCTGTACAGGATGTAAATCTGAAGACAAATCTATATGCAGGATACAGATCTGGAAGGAAATCCTCACAGAGAGTGTAATTTTTAAAACATTAATTTAATTTTTTCATTTCTGCAGTCCAAGGTGATTTATGCAGCTGAAATCTAGCCCTATTACAGTCAGACAGGGAGTGCAGTGTGTGTGAGTGAAGTCCTGCAGTGCTCCAGGCAGACCCTGGCAGCACTCAGGGCTCCTGGGAACATCCCCAGGGCTGATGCTGCTGGGCCAATCCCCCAGACCTCTGTGGGGCCTCTGCTCTGCCACGGCCTGAGGGGTGACACAGGCATTAGGGATCAACACTGCCTGAAATGTCATTTTCCTTCCAGGTTAAAACCATTTACACTCAGTACATGCCAGAGAAAAGCATTCCTCCCGTATAGGTATCAGGAGGGATTTGGTAACACTTGGTGACAAAGAACAACATGCACATGTCTTTATTATTCATTAGCTCTGAGCCTTGTGCTGGTACTTAAAACTCATTGTGCTGGTCTGTCTCTGGTGCTGAGCCAAGACAGCAAGTGAGAAGTCTTCAGCTGCTTATTCAAGTTCAATAGGAAAAACAATACGACATTGCTCCAGTAACGTTTGTTGACTAAAATAATTCATGCCTAATGATACCAACTGCCCACTGAAACAGAGATGGATTGAGCTTTGCAATGTGTAAATCAACTTCAACGTGGAGACTTTGTACTTGGAACATCACGTTTTAAAAATTGCTAACAAATGCTACTCACTGCTTTCCCACCTTAGATAAGAAATTGCATCTGCTACTTCTTAAAAGATTTAACAATATCTTGCAGCAGAGCCTTCCATTTGCTGTAATGAACAGCACTATGAGTGGATAAAGTCTGGTTTTGTCTTCCAATTTGTTGTACATAGGAGAAATATATATTCTAAGTATATAGTCCTTAGTTATAAAAGTGCTTTAAAAATAAAACTGTTCTTCCAAATTTGTAAAACAAATAGATCTGGCACTTATTAGAGTCATTTATTGCAGACTTCATTTTTCATATTCAATTTTTTAGGCAAATGTGCATATGTTAATTAATATAAAGTGAGAACAATTGTGGTTTGTTTTGTATACAGTGTTATGTCAAACAAGAGATAGAAGGAAATACTGCTTCAGAGAAAATGGGTAAATTTGAACTTAATTCCTTAAAGATTTTGCTTTTACACTAACTCAAAGAGTGACATCAGATCAGCTCTTTTACTGAAGAAGTAATTAATGAGATAGTGTGAAAGTGTGTTGAGATTTATGTTCAAAATTAATTGGTGTGCTTGCAGAAGCAAAATTAATTGGGGTGCTTGCTTGTTGATTATTAAATCAAGCAAGGGGGTAAGAAATCTTAAGATTTAATAGTGTAATTACAAAAGCTTTCAAGCTCTGGTTTCTTTGTTTTGATTACATAAGGAGTTAATGATATTCAGAGAAACTGTGTTGAACATAGGCTTTGGATAAGTAAATGTTACAACATTCCACATTCCTGAGGTTTAACAGGTTTAACAGTTTATATGACACAAATCTATAGGTGTGATTAAAACTTAGATTTGTTGAGTAACATTTTTAAATCACAATGGAAAATCAGGAAATAAATATTTGACACATCCAACATCTCAATGATATTTCAGCTTTTCTGATGGCTGACTCTGCTGGGCCTAACCCAAACTCCTCCTTTCTTTAGGTCAGTTCTTAACTGGAACACTCTGGTGACCTGACTCCCAGCTCCGGTACAGCCTTCATCCAAGTGATGAGCTATTCCTCAGAGAATTCCCCTGTGCAGGGGTTCCCATGCTTGGGCAGAGCTGCCCTAAGCTCTTCAGCTCTGCCCAGCATCTTGGGCTTAATCCTGTAAGATGCTGCACAGTATGGCCCCATTCCAGTAAAGCACTTAGGCACACATTTAATACAGCTGAAAATGCTGCTCTGTTCTGACTCATGCCACCAAAATACCTCTGCAGATCAGAGCATGCTCTCCTTCTGTGCCAACAAAAAACACCAAACAATTTCCAGTCAGCAACACAGAGGTCCAGCACTGACAACTCATTCATATTTTTATTTTATAAAAGGCACAGTCCTCCACAGCCATGAAGAGTTTAAAATGTAGAGTTGGTAAACCCAAATGGAGAGACTTCAGACCTTTAGAAGCACACAATTTCTCTTCATTTGGTCAATTACTTCATATCATTCTCCCATTACCAATGGTGATTTTGTGCTTTTTGCATGTGTAGTCTTTGGGCTTGCCTCAAAAACACCCTGAAAAATACATCTCAGAAGTATCAGTAGGATGTCAGACTTTCTGTGTAGTAACTGGTGAACCAAAGAAATGGAAATGGCTCAGAAGTGCAAGTGCTTGGGATGGTGAAGGTCTCCATTTTAAATTCCCTACCCCTAAACACTGCAGCTTGTCATTACCTCTTCTACTGCAGCCCTGTTTTCAGGATTTACTGCTCTCCACATGGGCTTGTTATTAGGGACTAAGGGAACTGTCAGTGCCACACAGCAGAACCCTGTGGAGACAGATGTCATTTCAAAATGGACTGGAATGGCCAAGCAGCACAGATGTGCCTTGGATTTCACAGCTCTTGTCATCTTCAGTGCAAACGTGGAACTGCCTTCTTTGCTGCAGCACAGAAGATTAAAAAAACTGACCACAAGTGGTGAAGAAACTGCAACAGGATGCACACTGTCATTCTGAAGAACCCAAAACAAATGGCAGCACATTCCAGGCAAGAAATGGAGGAGAAAAATTACTTTCCTGTGACTAGATAGCCAGATTAACTTAAACCAGTAAAATTTCACAGGACACTTACCTAAAATATGGTCTGAATTTAAGCACTATATTTTGAAGAAAAAAGTAACAAACAACTGGGTTTTGATCCCTACATTTGTTTGACTGCTACTTCACCTGATGTTCATTGCACATTCTCTACTGATGTCTTACTTAGAATTTTCAGACACTGTGCATTTGAGGATTGCCTTAAAAAATAATCAGAGTGATCTGCCATGATATCACCCAGGCAGGCATGGTTAATGTGTATGGCTTCTCAGATATCTCTGTGGAAAGTACATGACAGCTGTCACTTGACTGGAAATCCTCAAAATACGAAACTATTCTTACATGCCTATAGCTCCTTTAACTACTTGGTTTTGTCCATGTGAAACCTTCCACAACAGACAACTAGAAAAGCTGCAATTGTTTTGTAACCATCTTCTGGCTACAGCAGATGAAGAAGAGCAGAGACAGCAGGAAACAAATGAACCTACAACTGTAGCTCAAGAGTTGTATGAATGCTGGTGGGAAGGTTTGATCCATTAGCCATGGAAATCAGGAAACACCCCTGCTGTCCTCAGCAGACACTGATTTAGGCATTACCTGAGCTAAGGAGGCTAAGGAAGGTAACAGGGTAAGTCAATCTGCAGGAGGTTTCCTACCAGTCCCTTCAGGTAGGAGGAAAAGAAAGGTCTGAACAGGACACTTCAAACTATTAACCTGGACAGGATGGATGTCACACACACAGAAAAAACTCCCAAACCAAACCTAAATCCACATGTAACTGTTTGGAAATAAGGTTCATACTGGATGCATTCAAGATCATATTGAAATGCTTCTCAAAACACTACTGTTTCTGTATTCAGCAAATATTGGTGTACTTGTTTAATAATTTGTTAAAACCTTGCAAATACACATTTTCATTTATTACTCCTGGTATTACTTGGGCTTTATTTTCCAACAGTAAGTGGAAACACACAGGACATGGGCAAAGGCTGCGTCGCACAGCTCATCCAACCCGGAAAAGTGGAGGCAGTTAAAAGTCTCTGGGGGTATATTTTTGTATTTTGGTATTCAGAGCTGCTCTCAGTTTGTACATTTCTTTTTTGTAAAAAAATAAAGAAAAATTCAAACTTGATCTGATTTATTATATTTTCAAGAGAGAGAAATCAGGGTTAGAAAAGCAGCACTGTTTTTGGGTTTTGTACTCAAATATGCACTTCATGGAACTATGAAGATATCTCAGTTTAAGGGCCAATTCTGCATGAAGAGAACATAAGAGACTTTCTGTATAGGAAAGAAAAGTCCACTGTGGATCATGGGGAACATTAAGCTTTAATTACAGTTTTGCTGCAATTCAAGGGCAGTATTTGGCAACAGACTGAAAAGAGCTCTAAGAGCAGTAAATTTTCCTTCTGCAGTATCTCTGAGCTCTAGGTGGCCAACTCTGCCTGAGAAATCCCCTCTGTGCTCCTCCAGGAAAGCCCAGGTCGTTGTCCAGCACTGGGTCAGGCTTTGGCAGCAGAGTGAGCCTTGTCAGGGTGAGGTGCTGCAGGATTTCCCCTGGGGGTAATTCCCCCGAGCCAGCACCGCACTCACCTTTCACTGGGCTGAAACCTAATACCTGCAATCCTCTTGGAGAGAGCTGCCACAACAATGAGCTGGCAGCTGCTCACAGGTTGCATTTGGGTTTCCTTTGTGCCAAAGAACTCGGACTATCTTTTTAAAGTGTTCCTCAACAGTCCTATGGCTTGTTGATTCTAACAGCGTCACTTAAATTATTAAAAGTATGTACATAACTTTTCAATTAACAAACTGCTTGGCTCATGGAAATACATACACACAATTTATAAGTAGAAAACCAGGACTAAATATCTTATGATGAGCAGGTCACTATGAATTAAAAATGAGTTTTCAAATAAAATATTTAATGACATTTCAAATTAAATGAAACATTGGAAAATTAAAACTTTCATTGCTAAAGAGTCCTATTTAAGCACTTCAGCAAATCAGACTCCGGCAATGTATTGACCTGGCTTAGATTCCTGACACTGAAACAAGTAAGAATCAAACACACAGACACAACTCACTATAATCTATACTTTAAATATTCCTATAGGGTGAATTAAAGAAAACAACCTCAGAAAATGCTACAGATAAAACAATATCCACTCACCAGAGTTCCTGGCACACATGATTTTGCAGAAATTATTAGTAGAAGCAAATATATCCATTTCTATAGAGTGTAGTAGATACAGCCACCAAATACAAACAAAAGAATTTTATTCAAAAGAATTTTATTCTTTCATGCCTCTATTCTTATTTACCTCCTAGTGTTCTTATACTGTAAATACTTTTAACACAGTTTTTGCATGTTTGTGAAGCATGTAAAAATTTCTAAATTTAAAAAGTTATTTTACCTACCGTAAACTGGTGAATCAACAGGTCCATCAGAAAAGTGATCTTATTACTAAAGAGAACATAGGTGCAGTTTTCTATGCAGTTGCTGCAGGTGAGGCTGTAAACATTTACTGTACTGCACAGTGACCTAAAAATCAGAAGGGAAGAAAAATCAGAATTTTGCTTTCTTCAGTAAATTAAAAGCAAATAAATGGCAGCACATCAAAAAACAAGCTTGCAGGAATTTGTATTTATTTTCTTAAACTTGGGATTCTAAACAGAACCAATACCTTAAATGAAAGAAATTAAATAACTTCAAAACAGTAAAGCAATGCTCATCAGAAGTCACACACTCCATGGGTACTGGACTCTCCTGTATTCAAAACTGACACAGAATATCAGTCAATTATCACTTGGATAGCAATACTGTTTGTGTGTGGCTAACAGCTCCAGCACACAATGAACTCTCTCCTGGCAGGACCCTGCAGACCCTTTGTGAAGTCTCTGACAGCAAGGCCAGCTTTGGAGAGAGGCTCCCAGCAGTGCCTGTGCCCAACACAAGGAACAGGGATGGCCACGGAACTGGCAAACCCCAACCCATGAACGTCCTGGCCAGCAGTGCTGGTGCCACACTGTCACCCTCTGCTCCCAGAGCCTGCCAGTGCTGGTGCTCAGCTCCTGCAGCACCAGGGGAGCCCCAGCTGTGGCTGGGGAAGAGGGAACAGCTCTGCAATGGGAACAACACAGAATCACAGGCACATGCACAACTGCTCTCTGCATCACGGGCAGTGATTTCCATCTGCTCCAATTAAAGAGCTCTTCCCAAAACAGGCCTTGCAGGGGAGCTGGGACCAGTCCTAGAGAATATTCTTACAAAGAAGAAGAACCTCACCAAAGAGAACCCTATTTCAGAATAAACAAAAAAATTGTTTCTTGAGCTTTGCTTACTACAAAAGCCATCGCTGTTACTTCACAAACACACAACACAAATGCATCATAAATATATCCAATAACAAATACAGATGGCTAGACATTCAAGTTGTTTGTCTGAAGTAAACCAAAATAAAAAGAACTTTTACTTTGTTGAGCTTTTCTCAACATGTGAAAAAATGTGACTAAGGTCAAATAAGCTCCAAAGAAGAAAATAAATTCTGCGCACTGTTGAAAGGTCACACAAAAGTGGGACTGCAACAAGCACCAAGTTACTGCACTGAAATCATCAAAGCTGATATTTAGCAGAACAAGCTGCAGACTAATTCAGCATACTTCTGGAGCTGAGTTTTACGCTTTATCTTTCTCCTAAAATATTTTTGTAACAACAAAATTATTTACACAGTAAGGACTGTGGCTTTACTGATGCTGGGCTCATTGCTGAGGCATCTGGTCACTCAGCCTGGCTCCCCAGAGCTGAGATGGAAGCCTCTGACATGCACACACTGGATTTCTCAAGCAAAGGAAAGCTGGAAATGCTCAGAGGCCAGAAAAAGTGGAGTAAAATTTTTTCATTTGTACGGTGGGACTGTCTTCTCTTCAGCTGGAGAATTTAGAAAAGAAGTGAATGAACATTTACACTTTTCCTCCTTTTCTGAGTATCACCATATTACCAGTTACATTAATTTAACTGTACTGGTAATTAATTTTACTCCAATTTCAATCAGCAGCTTACATGATGTGAAAACAGTATTAAATAATTACTTATTGATCAATGGCAGGTTAATTTTCATCTATTTCACCTAATTTTTACCCTACAAGGATAATACATAGAGATAATAGAAGCACCATACTTCATGTGCATTTTAAAAAAAAATCTGTCTGGCAACACTATTTTCTTTTCCTCTCCTGACTATATAAGGGGATTTAGTTCCCTTCTCTCAACAATGCTGAAAAATATTTTCATTAGGCACTTCCTTCTACCTTTGATGAAGATTATTCCCTCGTGTAGGTATGTCTAGAGGGGAAGAGAGAAGAAACTGTATTGGTAGTCTTTATTTTCTGTTGAGAAGATGCTTTAAATCAGCTTCTGTCATTTTATCAGCTATTCTAAAATAAAGATCAATTCTATTTAAATATAAACATTATAATTCATCCAAAGTGTCAAACATGAAGTTGTAGGTGAATTCTGACAGCATTTCAGAGTTCTGAGGTGATTTAGTTAATTCACTGCAATAAATGCTTTTTGATATATGGGATTCCTAATTCCTGAGAGGATCATTTATTTTACACTTGAAAACACAAAAACTTCCACTTTACATAAAGACCAAATTCCACTGTAGGGATGCATCACGCTTTTGTATTTCCCAAGTGAACCTCACGTCACAAAGAGTTCTGGCGTTTTCAGAGACTCTGATAATGCATTTGAAAAGGTGCTGGAAGCAAATGGATGTCAAATTAATTTTTCACAACAATAAAGAGGGTTCATTTAATTGATACCATAGGCTTGCTACCAGCAGCTCGTCTGAACACATTCTGATCACGGCACGCGCTCAGCTCCGTCGCGGCTCCACGGCCTGACTGGAACCCAGCACGGGAGTGTCAGCTCAGAAGTGTCCCCAGGTGGTTCAGAGTGTTAAATGGCAGATTAGAGACAGCACAACTAATTTCTTTACTTTAATCTTATTAAGGGAACAACAGCTGTCAACTGTCACCATTTCTGCACAAGGCTGCCGAGACGAGCGAGGGGCTGCGAACGGCAGAGCCACAACTTTATTTAACCACACGTTCAACTCACAGGATGAAAAACCCAACACACTTCCCATCATTTTCTTCCCTTTTGGAAGAAAATAACTGCTCTGAATTCCAAAGTGTTATCTCCAGAGATTCTGAAGGCAGCTGAAGGCCTGAAGCAGGAGGCTCTGCAAAGCAGTTGGTTATTGATTACCGATGTTGCTCTAAACTTTGCATCACACCCACAAATCAGCTTTCCAGCTCTGGCCCCAGCACCTTCACACCACCCCACGGCCAGGCTGCCCTCCAGAGTAAATCCAATTATAAAAACACTCCTTATGGTACACAAGCTTTGAGCCAAAAAAGAAATCTGTCTTTAAACTAGACAGAAATACGCATCTGTACGTTGTATTTATTTTACATGAGTATGAAGGAGAAGGAGAGGATTCATTTTAATCAAGCTACATCTCAACAGTTTATATGCCTGCACATGATTTTTTTTTTTATGTTAGCACATCTTCATTTCAATTTGCCTGATACAAACAAGTTGACAAACTTTAACTTTTATTAAAAACACCGAGGCATTAACAGTATGCAACCATGGAAAACTAATCCACGATAGTGCACCAGGACACAGAGGCAAGAACTCAACTTTTGCTCTACAAAAACCAGGGCATCATCAACATATAACAATTCACCTATTTCAAGTGCAAAGCTTTTCCATGTCCTTACAACTTCTGATGCTGCAAATGAACGTCTTTGATTATCAATGGATAACTCCAAAACCTCAATTTGGCAGTGCAATAATACAAAACCAGACATTATGAAATTTAGGCTGTGTTAATTCAGTAGAAAAGTGCTCATTTTTAACCAGGTTGAATGTCATGCAGTACTGTGATGGGGAAAGGGATCAGTATTGGTAATTACCTGCTGAGCTGCACAGAAGTGGGAGGTGAAATATTACTGAGAAATGGTGCACAGAATTGCTGGAGAGTGGAATGGGCAAGGAACCATCAAGGCAAGAATATGGACTGAAACAACAATAAAACTGCATGAACAGCAACACTGCAGCTTAAGAAGTGTATGCTCATAAACCCAAGAAAAAATTACAGAGAGCAAGCTATAAAACCAGCTCTTAGTTCAAAACAGTTCTTACTGAAAAAGGTCATTTGTATCACTGCTATCCAAAATATTATGGGGGCACTAATTTCTTCTTTTTATATATGTAATTATGGTTTGAGCTTTTTTACCCTGATAATATTTGCTTTAATAAATGATGCAAGAAACTGCATGAAAACAGAAGATACATTAAACTTGGCTTCCATCCTACCTTAACTTGTAGCAAAAGTCCAGCCTTGTTCCTTACACAACTACTGCCAATTTCTCTTTTAAAATACTCGTCACTCAAGGAAGTCAAAGCATTTCCCAAATGTTAATTAAACAAACCCTACAAGCCTCATTTGTCAGCAGGTGTGTTACCAACATGGCACGGCACAAAGGGGGTAAATGAGCTGCATACTGCAAGGCAACCCAGGGGATGGGACTCATCTCCTGCTCTTCATCTGAAGGCATTAAATTGTTTTGCTGTGCAGCTCCCATTTGCTTTTCTCTAGAAGCGTAAGAAGAATATCACAGAGCTCTGAAACCTTTACAGATTCTGCTGACTGTGTCTTGTTTTGTGGAGATGTGGACAAATTCTGGAAAACTACAAAATGCTTCTTAAAGAAATCATGCGGCTGGACATAAATTTTTATGTTAACACCAAAAATAAAACTTACTATAACCCACTGCTTTCTCTTTCCCTTTCCCAGTGATTTATTTGAAGGGGAGAAAAATTGCCCCACCACCAAATGTATCATCTGTCTCATAAATGTCACGTCTTCCTCACAGCATTCCCATCCTGCTGCTCTGCCTGCCGAGCTGGACAGTGGTACAAAACAACAGGCATATTGTCAAATCTGCTGATAATAAAGCTTTATCTTGTAGACATGGGATTAAAGTTCTGAGCTGCACCATACAGCCAGGGTTTTGGAGAAAGAGAGATGTAGATAATAGCCCATGTAATCTCCTCACCTACTTGTAAATAGCTTATCCTCATCACAAAGCAACAGACAAATTCCCAATTTAAGATGAGTACAAATGGTTAAAGATTGCAAGAACCCACAAACAATCTGAAGTACAGTAGTGTCCTTTGGCAAAGCATACTTGGCTGGGGGGAGACTGGAGGGCAACTCATGAAAGGTCTTCATTCAACTTCTCTCCACAGGGCTTTGCTTTGTTTTTAAACAGAGAAAACTGCTGCTTGACTAGATTCAAAGTTCAAGAAATCAGGATGTAAATGACATTTGCACAAAAGAAAGAAAAGTAACTTCAAACTTATTTCAACATTAAATGAGAAATGTGATCTGAATTTTCGTCCTCGTTTAAAGAATTAAATATATTCTATGATTGTCCTTGGTTCTGAACTTCCCACAAACACTCTGTATGTGAACAATTCCCTAAATCCTTTCAGTGAGACCATATCAATGCCCATGAATATGGTTTGTGTCTGGTTCAAACTGCTCATGGGAAGTCCCACCCTCTGGAACTACTGCAGAATCTAAGAAGATTCTACACAGAACATTCTTCTCCACCAAAAGGCCACAGAAATACCAACAGAGGAGGCTCTGCATCCCATGCAGCAACACCAAGCTCCCTGGGCTACTTCCAGCAGCCTCCAGACTCTCTAGGTCAGACTCTCACAGACCAACCCTGCAGGAGCAGTTTGCTTTAGAGCAGGATCCTGTGTCAGATTACGTGCAGCCTGATGGATAACTTCCCAACTTCCATACTTTCAGATGCCTACAAACTGCAGGCTGCAATTTGCTGTGAATGAAATGCTGTATTTCAGGAGTGGAGCAGAAGATGTTTTTAACATACAATGCTGTCAGAACAGTCTGTATTAATCTCCTTTCTGCCTCCTTATTTCTTTTGGAAACACTGCTAGTGGAAAATTTGTGTTAATAAAACCATGCTTAGAGAATTTTTCAAAGATGTAAGAACTCTTTTTATAGTTCAGTCACAAACAGGCTCAGGAACCTGAGTGACCACTGGTCTAAAAGGGGTGTGAGACGGTGACTGTCAGAGAGAGGAGAACCTCTGACCAACTCTTTGGATGTGATTTCTGTTACACTAATGTGGCTGACATGGGGCTTTATTTATCAGCACACAAACTCTTTTGAGAACTAATACATCCTCAAACTGCCTAAAAAACTTCAAACACAATGCTTTCAGTAATGTAAACACAGTGTTCTCAAACCTTCTCAGTAAATGTTATCAAGCAAGACTATTCTTAAAAGGAAAGAACAAAAATCAAAGATGTATGGATTGTGCACATTCCAAGAATTTAAAGCTCAGTTTAAACTAGGCTTTATGTGGGCACACAGTGCAATCCTGTCCCTTGTGAGGCTTATCCCACACTGATGAGGTAACTCAAAATTAGAGACTACAAATGAAGAAGCCCCAAGCCTGTCCCTGAGCTGCTCCACATAGGCCCAGCTCAGGATTGCTCACCAGTGGAGCTGGCTGGACCTGCAGCAAGTGTCTTTGGCATGGCTGTGAAGGCAGGAATTTTATTTATTCCCTTAGAAGTGCAAAGTCAAGATATTAAAAAATGGTTTTTCCTTAGTGCTCTATCCTAGCATTGCACACTTATGCCCCATAACACATTATTGGCCAGTTTTAATCCAAACTCTCACACTGTAGTGCCTAAATTACAATTATACCAATATTATAAAATACCTACAAACAAATGATGACAATGGTACATACCAGGATACCCTGGATTTGGTCCATCTTATACTAAAATCATGCCTAGCTCTGCTCTGAAAGCACCTATGTGCTTTTGACTGTATGAAAACTACGGTTAGAGATGAGGGAAAAGAGCGTGCTTTTGAGTTACCAGTTTTTGCAGGAATTCTGCTTCGTCACCACCTTCTTTTTTAGGGATTAGACATTTAAACCCTTCCATTCTTATGTTCTGTAAAGAGGAATTTCTCTAATCCACAAGAATTTTGATTTACCTGTTTGTAGGAGCCCTTTTAGCCAGCAGTACCTTACAACTCTTTAATTTTAAAAGCAGACAGATTCCAGTGAATTACAACCCTTTAAAAAATTCCCCTGCTTCCCACTAGAGATCTCTGCAGACTAACTTCAGAAGACACATATCTCCTCTGTTAAACACAGATTTGTCTTTCTCTTTCTATACAATTAGCTGCTGCTCAAATATATCACAGCTCAAAATAAAATCACCGAGTTAGGAAAGCAGAGGGTGAGTGGAAACCTCTTTCACCTTCCATGGCACAGAGAACAGCAGGGTTTTTTGCTGTGAAGTCCAACCCGGGACCAGGAGAAGAAGAAGCAGTGAAGCAGCAGATATGAAATGAATATTCTAGTGGCTCTAAGTGGCACTGAAGGACCCATGGTACTCACTTAAAGGGAACCCGGGCAGCTGCACTCAGGTTGGTGGGAGAAGTCACCATCTGAAGAACATTCTCAAGGGCACTCAGTCCTCCTGCAGCCCGGAATGCAATTTTATCTGCTGTGTTCTGAAGAAACAAACACAGAAGAGAACCAACAGAAATTAAAGAAATGTCTACATACAAATGACAGTTGTGGATTCTGGCAATGTAGAAAGTCCTTAATAAATTTATTTATCATGTTGGACACCTTTGAAAAAGAGCATTTCACAGCTCATGCATGAGGAAGAACACTTTCTAGAGCAGGAGCTGAAAGTCTCAGGTGCTGTTTGTTTCAATTATCAAACATACACATCCAGTACCACACACATAATATACCTGAATACCATATTTTCTGTAAAAACATACAAGTATAGGGATTTTAATAAAGCTCATCTTTATCTGTTGCTATGATCTTTGCAGCCATACTGCTTTGTATGATTTTAAAAATACAGACAATTTCTAGCTGGGCACTTCCTCTTTTTACAAACTTTTCCACCAGGAGACAACCTTCAGGCTTGGTTTATAAATATGCATAAAATAGCTTAGGCAGATCCCTTTTCCTAGGTGTCCATTCAGTTAAATTCCACCCTATCATTATTCTCACCATTTGCAAATGACTGGGGTTTTGCTGCAGCACATCCAGTATTTTAGAAGTGACACTCTTTTCCTTTCCTGCAAAATTGGGTTAATCTCATCTGTTTACAGTAAGGCAAGTCAGATCTTATTCTCTACTTCTAAGCTGCTAACTTTGTATAGTTTTACTGGCAGTTTGTATTTGATCATCTTGATTTTGTCAATGATAATGATGATGATGATATTCTAGCTAATAAGAAATAATTTCTTCTTTCCCCCCCCCAGTGCTGCAAGCACTTCACATATGGGGAAAAAATGGGAGGTCCTCTGTAAACACAATTATTATTAGACTGTAAAGAACGTATTCTACTGTAACAGACTGCATAACAGAAAAAACTCCTAATGACTCTGACAATAAAATATTTATTTGAACAACTAGAAAAATAATTAAGCAGCTGTAATATGATTTAGATGGGCAACATTTTTCCCTGTGAGTTCAGACATACACAGAGAAGTACATATCTTACCTTTTATTTAAATCATGCAACTTTCCCTCCACTAAGTTTTGTTCAAGTGAACAGCTATATTGCATCTCATTTACAAGCTACAGAAAAACTGTTCACAGAAGTCAGATATTCACTTCCCACAATTAATATAAACTGCATTTAGATTTCTAGGTAACCAAAGGGTTTACCTTCCAAGGAATAACTGGCCTCAAATGAGTGGAAATCTGTGTGCCAACTCATCAAGCAGTTAAGAAAATCAACCAGTGATTTCCTCCAGGCCAGTTGATAAGTATAATTTCTAGCAGTTAATTTTAGCCCAGTGAGCCCAATGAGTGTGTGTGCCTTAACTGCAGTTATTTGTGAGTTTCACTCATATATTCTCCCTCTGCTTCCTCTTCCTCCCACCTAAAAAAAGTCTCAAACACGGCCTCCTTAAGCTCCCTTGGCTCCCAATAACGCTTTCCACAACTCCTGGTAGAGCCATAAAGAAAAGACCCAAACAGCAAAGAAACAGTCCTGCCATAAATCATCATTACTGACTTCAGTTGAGCACCTTGGCTCGGAGCCACAGTCCTCAAACCTCCTCCTGCCCTGCTCCCCCAGTGCTGCAGCACCCCAGACAGAGCCCAGGCCTTTCTAACCTTCCCCTGCTGCCTTCAGCTGGAAAGCTGCCAGGTGTAAGGAGAGCTGCTGCTGTGTGCAGTGCCTTTCCTGGGGAATGGCACAGCCTGCCAGGGCAGAGCAGGGCACAGGGGAGGTGGCAGCCTGGCTCTGCACAGCAGAGAGGGCAGGGACACTGCTGATTGAGCTGTCACTGCTCCTGCAGCTCCAAACGTGCCCAGCACTTGCCACTTCTCACTTGCCCTATTTCTCATGGGAGATTATGCCACAACCTATTAGCTCTTGTGGCAAGAAGTCTTTCCTGTCGTTCAGACCAAATATGCCCTTTCTCTATTTCATCCCATTATTCTGAGTTATATCCGATTTATTGCATTCATTTTGTTTCTCCCCTCAGCAACTGCTCCATTCTTCAACTCGTGCACTGCTTCCTTTTCCTGCTTGGCTTGTTTCTCAAATCTGTGTTCTCTTTAATGCAAAACTCCAGCCTTTCTTTTATATTTTTTCATGTGAACTTTTCTTATCTGTGATTTTTTTTCCAGAACTCCTCTTTTCTCTGTAAATACCTGGTAATGAAATGCCCAGAAAGAAATGCCCCATCCCAGACCAGTCACTAGAGCCACACTGAAAGAAGCAACAATGTCTCCCTATTCTGAGGGGAGGCTGTCACATATCTATTTTAAAAATATCTAAATCTTTTGAAGCTGTTTCATTTCCTATGTGGTCTCCTTCCATTTCAATCTAAAGCATCACTTCTTTTAGAGACAGACTTTTTCCAGAGTGCCTGGTTGACTTTTGTCTAGTACTTTACTAAAATACAAGTCTAATTGTCAAAATACACATTTGCATTTTAAAAACTTCTGTTACAACTACAGTCTTCTATCAAGCAGAAGGAAGCCTGTGCTTTCTTCTGATTTTATATGATTTAGCTGCATGTCCTATTACTCCTCTTTCTAGATTACTCATAAAAATTCATTGGCATTTTGATGCTTATCCATGAAAATAAATCCCTACCTATGTGCATGGAAGAGAGGGAGAAGCTTCAGTAAAAGGAAGATGTAACCAGCAGCAAAGCAGAGGAAGATCCAAGAGCACAGTAATTGTTACCTGTGCTCACAGAGCTCTGTAAAACTGCCACGTGGGGATACAGGACGTTTAGCAAACATTTAATGTATTTTTCTCCAGTGATTCTTTTAAGGTGGAGAATTCCCAGGGCTTTCAATCCATTTATTGGAAGGCAATGATGATGCCAAAGCAGCTGCTGGTACCTGGCTCCTGTGAATGACCCTGGTCCTCACCCGAGCTCTCAGGAATGGCAGGATCAGGCACAGCTCCTGGAGCCTGGCCAAGGAGCTGGAAGGAAAACGTGCCCTGTGCACAAAGGAGCACAAGAGACACTTGAATATTGCACTGCTGACGTCTGCAGGGTGAACACTGTGGGACAGGAGGAAACACTGGAAAAAGAAATTGTCCCTCAGCCACCCAGGACAAGACCTCGTACTGGTGAGCTGTTCTAAAGAACATCCAGCATTAAATCTCCCCAGTGTTGAAACATATTGTCATTCTATCTCTGAAGCAGCCAAATCACACCAAATTATTTTAAAATATGTCTGAATTAATTCCTACTTGGGGCAATTTTCAAATTTTAAGTATTTTTATATTCATCTAAAGAAATCTTTCTTGGATCATAAAAATAAGTGAGCGAGACATCCAATCTGTCTTTTTGTCAAAAATGAGCAAATATCCTCAAAAATACAATGTCCTGTAGTGCTAAAGCTTTACATTACTGTAACAGAAATTCTAAAGAAGTGGACTGAGGCATCTCAGTTATTCAGAGCCTTCACTCACACACTTTTCTTATTTAAACTGATCCCCACTTGAACCTGTGTCAGAATGCAAGACCCTTTCAGGTAATTACAGCTTTTACTCTGGTGGCACCCAAAGCTCTGAGCAGATTAGGCATCATGTGAGTATGAAAAATGATAGATTCTACAGGGAATAAATATTAGAAGCCTATTGGAAAAGAGCATAAACCAGCACTGCGTGTTTTTGCTGCTCGAAAGAAGCCTCCAGACTTCTAACTTGGCTTCCCAAATGAATTAGCTCTCCTGTTTATGAAACCTGCTTCATCATTTCACTGTAGGAACTGTTCTATTTAGATTGGGAGGGCTGTTCTGCAATTGATACCAAGGGAGTCACGTTCCTTGAACAGAAAATACATAATCATGCTTTTATACATCGTTTTTAAACTGTGTAAAAATTTGATTTGCTAATATGTATTTTCAGAAATTCACAACTATTCAAATAACATTTTTAAACAATTTGATTCTTAAACACAAAAGTAAAAATGATTTGCTAATATGTATTTTCAGAAATTCACAACTATTCAAATAACATTTTTAAACAATTTGATTCTTAAACACAAAAGGATTTCTATGCTCTGAAGTTACCTGGAGACACAGGAGAGCAGAGACAAATGAACAAGTAGGCAAGAATTATTATTACTGTCATGTGTGCATTTTTGACAGAGATGAGGAGGCACAAAAACCTTGGGGATGCCACCTAGATTGTGTTAAACATTAGAAAAACAAAAACAGAGCTGCAGTGTCAGAGCAGCAGACATAGCACTCAAACCCAGCCCATGAAGAGTCTGTTTTCCTTATCCCTCCCGAGCCCATCGTTGGGAACTCCAGTGGTTTTGTTTGCACAGGAGGAAAGCCAACCCAGCTGATGTGACAGGAAGCTTGTATTTAATCTCTGGACCATTATAAAATGTCATTTGGAGCACAGAGCCACTAACTGAGGCAGAACACTGCATGAATCAAGTAACTTAGTGGGAAGTGTGTGTACACTAATGCATGTGGCACAGTAAACAGCAACAGTGATAAATTAGACAAACCATGGAACCATTTTATGGATTAATTATGAATTTAACGTATTTAAAATCTTAAAATTAATCCTTAAAAAAAAGACAAACAATCAAGACAGTTCCCTGCACTGTGGGCAACCATGGCTGACTTATTTACCTACCTGTTACAACACCTTAATGGATCTGAATTTGCCTTCTCTCCTACGGCTTGAGTGACAACTGACTAATAGGATTACAGGCTCTGTTCCAATAATACAGCTCAGCTACATGCCAGCAAAAAATGACAGCCTAAACCTGAATTACATGGCCTGGGAATCCATCCAATTATTAACTAAAGTAACTGTTATTACCTAACCTAATCAAAGGAGAAGCAGCTGTTAATCTTTGGTGGCCTGCAGTGTAGTAGCGGTCAGGCTGGATGGACGGTCTTTGTACTTGACTCCTCTACAGACAATAATTATGTCCTTTGTGATCAAGAAGGAAGGGCTTCCTAACCTTTCAGACAGAGGCAGCAGATGGGGAACAACTGTTTGTGTGTTCATTAACAAGATAGGGTAGATTTTATCAGGGCTTGGCATCTGTGGCACCCTCCGAAGCACCACTTACCCGAGGACACAAGTATGTTTGGCAAATTCGAAAATGAGCACACTAAATAGAAAGTTCAGTAGAATGTTTTCATCTCATTATCTGACATTTGGTACAGAAAAATACACACAGCTCAGAGTGATTTTCACATATGCCCCATCCTACCCAACGTGGCCAACAAAGAGCCACATGAAAAGGCCAACTGGTCTGTGCTGGTACTTGGCTGGCTTTTGTTGCACTCATTAAAGCAGTCACATAATGTGAACTGTGAGCTTCAGAAATAAAACCAAACGGGGGAAAATCACTGCTGAATTTATACAAGTCAATGGATAACACAAAGTAACACAGAGGGAAATAAAGCCAGCTCTGCTTGGCAGCTTTTGGATCGTGTGTTCAATATTCCAGGAGAGAAGCGAGACCAAAGCCCCGTCCTGCAGTGCTGCTCCCCTCTCTGCACAGGGCACTGCCAAACTGCAGCACTTGCAGAGCAGAAGAACTCAGAGAAATCAGTCTCACCAGCAGGCACGACAGAAGTGGCACTTAGTTTGTGCTGGGGAAAGTAAAAATATGCTGGGATGACAGTGTGGAAGGACCTGAATGGGAAGAAGGGTTCTGATAATGCACAGGAACAGCTCATAATTGGAAGCTGAAACCAGATGAATTCAGGTAAGAATAAAATGGGGTTTCCTTTAATGCCAAGAGTAATTAATGATGAGCATAATATACTTAGCATATATAGTCGATTCTCAATCATTTAAAGTTTTTAAATCAAACCTGACTATCTCCTAGAAAAATATGATCCCAGTTAAATCATAATTTATTATTTTGGTGCGAGAGTTATTGGGTGAAATCCAATGTCCTGGACCAAAGTACTCACTTCCATACATTTCTCCTGTTTAAGTATTATTATTAGTTAATAAGTAGAGCAGAATCAGAAATAATGCTGAGCTTTAACAGCTGAAATGATTTAATGCCAGCTTTGCTATCTCTGCTCTATGTGACTTTAGCCCATTTTGACTATTTGAAATACTTCTGAACTAACTGAAATACTCTGGTGTAGACCCTTCCTCAAAGACAAACATCCAAAATAAATATTTTCATGTAGACTAAAAAGGAAATATAGAAAAATTATTTTTCCTTCATCAACCTAAAGAAGGTTTTCTGCTGGTCCTGCAGAATGCCTGAACCAGGAGCTGATCTGGAAAGCCTGTTTGAACAGACCTCAGGAACTAAAGGATTTCAGAAGAAATTATTCCTGAATGGGACCCAAATACTTTGAAACATGCTGACTTCTAATTCTGAAAGAACACACTTGTGCAACTCTATTCTAAACTGTTCACTGATGGAAGAAATAATAACTAATTAGTAAAATACAGTTGAAATCCATCTTAAGAATTTTTTTCTTTCCTTTTATCTGGCGTTTGAAGATTCTATCTAAAATGCCAGGGGCTAAGAAATGCAGTTCAAAGCTGCCTTAGAAAAACAAACCAGACAACTGAATACTGGGCTGGCTTCTCCTTTTTTCTTTTTACCTTTCCTCTCCCTTTAAATAAATACACAAGTATATCTACATGCACATACAAACCCATGGACAAATTTGTAACTGTCGGAAATCTACATTCCTTGAGCAGTCCTCCAGACTTTATACAGTGAAAATCCCTGGACAGTACACCTAAGTAGTATTTTCTATTAAAATAGGCAAATCTGCTCCCTGCAACACTTCTCTTAAGTGAAATTAGTGTTATAATAATCCCCCACTCCATGTGAAAATCTCAAACTGGTTTTCAAACATGACTGAATTCGCCCTCAACAAAATTTCAACCACTGACTATTAATGGAAAACTAGTTTAGGATTAAAACATGAGCCATAACTGGCTCAGTGTCATTTCAATTGGAGGGAGGCATTCATTCACATCAAGGAACAGATACCATTTATTTGTATCCATTTCTTCCTCCTGCACTGCTCATGGGTCAAAGCCCCAGAAAGGAGGCCTTGAGAAAGGCTCCATCCCACCTTGTCCTGCTCAGCAAAGTGCAAATTCTGAAGCCTGAAAGGTGATTCTGATGCTTTTAAGGCAAGGCAGCTGCTGTGTTTGTGTTTCCTCAGGTAGGAGGGGTGGCTCCCTGGCAGAAGGGGCCTGGGGAAGGTGTTTCACTCCCTGCACTCTCTCATTAAAGGTGTCTCTGGCTCCTGAGCCCTCTGGCTGACACTGGCTTTCACCTCCAGCTCAGGTATGCCAACTGCAACTTCACAGCCTGGATTTAGCACACAGGAAGATCTAAGAACAAAAAGGGTGAAAAAACAAGCACTTGATACAACATTCAAATCCAACAGAAAAATGAGACTCACCTTAACTTTTTAACTGTGTCAAAAATAAAAGAAGAGGCATTTTCAACTATCTTCTCTGAAAGTCTACTACTGACAAGCAACCCTCAATTGGTTCAGGCCTAGGGACAATACCAACACTGAGAAATTGATTCTTAGGCCTGTCCTGAAAACACTAAACATCCTTTGCACACAAACCTAATTTCTGTCTACGCCATTATATACTTAATTCATTTTTCTGCTTGCAAACATCTGCCCACATTGTCAGGTTAAACCAAATTCAACAGGACTCCTCACTGACTCGCTGTATGATCTAATTGAACAGGATGAGCTCTATCTACACAATCTCCTCAGCTCTGCTGTGGCTTCTCAGTTCAGCAGGAAAGTCAGAGAGGCACCCTGTTGCACTTCTGTTGACAAGGACAGGACCCTCACAATCCTAACAGTGAAGCTTCAAGAATCAGTGAAAGCCATAAAGGAAAGCCAGGTAAAGGTAAAGCAGTGAATTTCATGCTCTCTGTCCAGCTGCTTTCACCCCTGCCAAGCAGCATTACAGGAAACAGAAAATACTGCTTGGGAAAGTGAGAATCATCCTCACAGATACCCTGAGAGACAGCACTGAGCACTGCAGCACTTGTGCTTGTTAAAAATAAATGTTTGGTCTATTTATAAATAACAGGGCATCTAGGAAGGGCATCAATTAAAGGAGGAAAGCAACAATAGAGGTTTAGTAAGAGGAACCTGGATCTCCATGGGCAGCTCTGTTAGCTGAAGCCAATTTGACTTTTTCTCATTAATCTCACAAATAAAAAGTTCCCAAACAGGTAAACAGAAAGCATAATTATGTGATTTTGTCCTGCCCCCTCTCAGCATTTATTGGACAATGAATTGCTCAGTGAGTAGGAGAGTTAGGTCTCTCTCAACACTGAATGTGACAGGTCACTACTGAGAGCTGTCAGCCCCTGATTTCTGCTGAACCCAGACTGAGAGAACCACTGCAATCCTGCCAAACTGAAGATATTACAATTCTGTGGGAGAGGACATATGGAGAGGGAGCAGTGGCTGTTTAAAGACCTGTCATGAAGTCAAGGGCACTTGAATTCTAACCACAGCTTTCACCCTGATCGCCTTGGGTGCTCTCTGGCACCCTCTGGGAGCACTTGCCCATTAGCCCATTCACAGGACAGCCACAAAGGGCTGTGGGCCACAGAACAGCGTGGGTTTGTGAGGTACTCCAAACATCAGAACAGATCATGAAGGCCTCTGGGTGGTATGTTCTCAGGTCAGAAGTGATGGTCTCAAATCACTGTTGAATTTAAAAATACTTTGAAGAAAGTATGTGTATATATATCTATATCTATATCTATATCTATCTATATCTATCTATCTGTATATACCATCAGACCAAATTAAATCAAAACTTCTACTGGAATAATCATTACTTTATTGTGATTTCTACACTGGCCTCTGCTGTTGGCAGAAATGTGCCTGCTTAGGGAGTTCTCCTCACTGAGAAATCAGTGCCTGGGCTTTAATGACACTAAAACATCTCTTGCCTTGTAGTGCAGGAACTTTGCATACCCTGGAATGTATAAACATCCATTATATCCATTCTGATATGATGTATTAGTTCTGAACTGACGTAGCAGCCTGGTCTGACAGCAAAAAGCCACAATTAGTACAAGACTGGAAGCTGACAGCATTTAATTACATCCCTCAGCAGTTCTCAGCTACACCCACTGTGCACAGAAATGAACCTCCCAATAATCTCAGAATAAGAACACTGCAGAGCTTATCTGTGAACTGAACTTGCCTTTTAATACCATTTCCAGCAAACAAGTTAAAAAATATTCTGTGACTGACCCCTAGTAACAAGTTCCTATTTATATGTTCATCTTGGGGAAAAGGTTAATCCACAGATTACAGAAACTCTGGGCAAAGGCATTATTGATGAGATGAAGCTGCCTGGCCCAGCCTGCAGCACACAACACGCACCTGACCTGCTGACTCCTTGCAGGCAGTGGCAGGGAAAGGCTCTTTGGGTGGGAAATGCTGCCCAAAGAGCTCCCCCTGGGTTTGCCCACAGCCTCTGTGCTGGGACTATCAGAGCTGTGCTGCAGTTGCCAGAGAAGGGGATGCTCCTGCTCCAACAGCAGCTGGGTCCATCTGCAGATAAATTGGTAACTAGAGCACAGTGCTGACAGCCCAGGCTTGGAGCACTGCTGAACCTTGCTCAAGCTGTGTTTGAGTGGCCCTGAGCATCACTGGCACTCAGTACCGATCATCCAGACATTAAAATTCCCTAATTCTCACCATTACAGGCTTAAAAGAAGAGAATTAATTTTGAGGAGGGTTACTTACATCTCGTCTTTTTCAACAATTATATCTGCTTTGTCCTTTCTAGAGTTCATGCTCTGGATTCAGGTTCTGTACTTCACACTTGCAACAAAGGAAGCATAAATACAGAACTCCCTATGTTACTTTCTGTGTAGGCAAAATTATTAGATTTTCAGTGGCAATATATGAAGTTCCAAGGGTCTGAATTCCAGTTTTAGCCGGTAAAACCTATTTTCTAGTTAAAAAAATTATTAGTTTTTACTTTAAAAATATTTTTAAGTTTTAAAACTTATTTTTATGTTTTATAATTCAATACCCTTCCTAAAGTTTGGATTTCAAACTTTAAATTGTTTTTAAACTGTTATAATTCAGCTTTACATTTGATTAATGACTTCCCTTCACGTGACATCACTGTAGCTTTGGAACTAGCTACTGCAGGAGTATCCTGAGCTGAAAAATTAATGGATGGATTAAAATACTAATCCACTATTTGCATAGAAATACATCATATGTTCAGCTAAAATGAACCTTAAAGCTTTAACTTCTCACTGTAACAAATAAGAGTAGCAATTACTTTCACAGAGAACAAAACCCGTAAGGATGAAAGCACAGTTAAGGTGCCATGTGGGTGTTTATTTTGTTTTTCAAAACTTTGACCACGAAATGCCCACTGCCTCACATAAAAGAAGGCTTTTTGGTGTAAACCAGTGCACTGTGCATGAAAATCTTCACCTGGCCAAGAACCAAAAGGCACATGAGAGAAAGGCAGAGGCTGCACTGTGACAGCACCAAGAGCTCTGCAGGGGGAGGAGGAAAGGGAGAGGCTGGGGGGCCTCTCCAGCTGGTTCCATGCCAGCTATGGATGTGCCTTCCAGCTGTGGCACAGCTCAGCCCTGCTCTGGGGCCCTGGCAGTGCTGCACTGCAGAGCAGAGATGGACACCCTGGCTGCTCACAAACCCCTGCACTGAGAGCAGAGATGGACACCCTGGCTGCTCACAAACCCCTGCACACCCAGCAGAGCAGAGATGGACACCCTGGCTGCTCACAAACCCCTGCACTGAGAGCAGAGATGGACACCCTGACTGCTCACAAACCCCTGCACACACAGCAGAGCAGAGATGGACACCCTGGCTGCTCACAAACCCCTGCACACACAGCAGAGCAGAGATGGACACCCTGGCTGCTCACATACCCCTGCACTGAGAGCAGAGATGGACACCCTGGCTGCTCACAAACCCCTGCACACACAGCAGAGATGGACACCCTGGCTGCTCACAAACCCCTGCACACCCAGCAGAGCAGAGATGGACACCCTGGCTGCTCACAAACCCCTGCACACCCAGCAGAGATGGACACCCTGGCTGCTCACAAACCCCTGCACTGCAGAGACTGCACCAACACCCTGGCTCACCACTGTGCCTCCTAAATTGGGGGCATGTGGCTACTTCCTTTTGAAATTAATACTGTGCATATGTGTACCCCTATTTTTTCTGCAGAATTCTCCGTGTGACTGCAGGTTTAAGTCCTGTCAGGATTCACAGTGATTATCCAGGTAAGCCCCTGTGCACCCACACCAGGAGACAGCTGCTGTAAGCAGCTTAGCAGGAGAAAGAGCTGGGTGATCTCCAAGCACAATGGTGTCTGAACCTGTTGTCAGAAAGAAATTCTACTTCTAAATAGATTTATGGCTTGTGAGGGTTGAAAGGAGCGCTGTTGCTGCTGCCAGTGGTGTCCTCTAGTGGAGAGCCAAGGAACAGGGGAAGGAACGGGCTGGTCCAGAACCACCCACAAAGCTGCCAACAAAGGGTTGCAACCCTCACCACGCTTTTCGTCGCTACAATCATGCTGAAAGAGAAACTTCTCAAAGCTCCAGTCAGCCTAAGGAATGAATCCACTGCGAAGCTAGGGAGAACAATGTATGTTAAATGATATACAGACACTGTGCCTGTGAGTGCATGCATGGGTATACAGAAATCACAAAACACAGACTGTGTGGGTCAAGCCACTGGCTCACGATTTAGGTAAATTCACTGCAACAGTCATTTTCACTCTATTTCATATATAATGCCATCTGATACTTTTTTGGACTTACGTAAGATGGTGACAGGCTGGCAATTCTCTCTCTGATGTCCACACCACTCTGCTACACTGGGAACACAGTTACTTGGGTGCAAATATCTGCAGCACCAGAATGAAATGTGCAGGAGTTCGGGAATCACAATTCTCACTGTATTCTTAAATATACTTTAAGCAACAATACTGAGTCTTTATAACAGAATATTTGCTTCTAAAATCTATTTTGTCTGTATATGTAAGTCATCTATATGTTTATATACACATACACATATACACACAGGGCAATTTTAAATCTCTGCAGAGATATTTGAAGAAACGTATGAACATTACAAAAGTTTACACATGTTCCATTTAACACTGCTTTTGCTCCATACATTAGTTCTTCAACAGTTTTTAATTTTATTGTTTCTGTTTCTGATGATGAAGAGTTTGTATTATTGGGGGGGTTGTCTCTCTTCACCCTGGCTATGGTCACCACCCCCAAGGGGCCCGACAGTTTAGAGAATAAAACATAAATACAGGGCCTGAGTGTGTTGTTAGAGCCAGCCATTTCTGACAGTCTTTACAATGGGATAAACACTGTCTGTCTACAGGACCCATGTATTTGAAAGCTACGACAAACATTTTACTAAAATGTAAATAACTGACATCACCATTGCTCAAACAGGAGGCTGAAAAATCTCACTAAAAATCCCAAACCCAAAAACATTGCCTGACACAAAACAAACCATTAATGGTCACTGAGAGAGCATGTTTAAGAGCATTGAGACCCTTTTTTAAGAAAAAGGATTAAACCACTGCAGTCAATTACTAGCCCATATTCACATTTTTCAGTTACAAGATGATACCTTCTCTAAGGAAGTGTATTTTCCCCCTGAAATCTGTTTCCAGTAAGAACATTATTCTGAATTAGTAATGTAAATAACCAAACTGAAACTTAGCCTTTTGACAGGCAGCTACTCCTAGATTTGCATGAAGAGAGCTGATAAGTAACTACAAGCACTGTAGCCCAATTTATTAAAAGCCTCCTCTTTTACCTTCTGCTTCCATTTTAACTCCACACTTTAACAATTTATTTTGCACTTGCTATTATTTACTGAGATTTTTACAGCACCGAGAGAGCCTGAAGGAGATCAGGGACAGAGCTATCCACAAACCCATACAAAATCCTAGTATGTTTTATGAACAGAAGCAGTGAAGTCTTGTTTGTAGGATTTTGTGGGAGCTTCAGCTGTACTGTTTGTTTGTGCTGGGCCATGGACCAAACCTGTATCCTGCTGCTGCAGCCCTCTCCTCAGGAGCAGAATTGTAAGAGCTTCAAACCACTTAGTTAAAGGAACCTTACCACTTGTGTTGTGGGGATGATCTTTCTCAAACTAGTGATCAGTAAGATGCATCATATAAAAGTAATTCCAGTTAAGCAGATTAATTGAATTCCAGAAATCATGAGGTTCCCTCAGAATCCTGCTGCATCTCTGTGTCCTATTCCCAGTCGGAGGGACAAGAGACACATTGAGGGCTTGTCTAAATGTCACATGAAGTGTGGTACAAATGGAACTGGAGTGATTTAACTGCAGTGTTTTAGCAGCAGCTGAGCCAGATGAAAAGGCCACTGCCCTCAGCTGCTGTCACCATCCTTTCAATGGCAGCACCCTGCATGTTCCTCAGAGTAAGTGTCTGCCAACCCTGCCCAGCACAGACCTGTCCAAAACCACACAGGACACTTCTAACGTTTAAAAGTAGGACTGTTAAAACCTGAATGTAAACCCAACCCTCTATAAACAAATTTTAGGAGGAACTTCAGGGAAGGGATGTTCTGTCAGCAAGTGTAAGGATGACCATCCCAGAGGCAGTAACCTCTGACCCAGGGCAGGGTCACAACCTCAGAAATGCATGTACTTCAGTCAGCTTAGGGCCTAATGTCTATGCAGCAGACATTTTTTAATCAGTAGGTTTTTAACCATCAAGTTTTTAATCAGTAAATCTCACCTCTTTACATAACAGGGAACTAGATGATATAAGCATAAGCAAGTGAAAACTGTAGCTGCAGTCACACTACCAGCACATACAGCTCTCAATATCCTGGTTCCTAAGAGTTCCCTGTTCCAGGACATTTCTGTGGGAGTGCTCAAGGCAGCCTGGAGCAGTTACTTCGGGATTTCTTGCACATCTGAAACACACAGCTGCCCTTGGTGATGGAGGTGTAAAATTAGTCCATCAAGGAATGAGCATGCATAAAATCAAAGGAATCAAAGTGGCAGGAAAAGTGCTCCAGCCCTGCCACTTCAAACATCAGCTCTGCCTTCTCTAAGAGGTTACACGAGTTTTTCTTTTAGCATCAAAGGCCCATTCATAGGAGATCTTAAACTGAGGGTTATCAGATCTTATTAAGAGCTTGAAGAGTCCCATGTGACATCTGCCAACCTCTGGCCAGGGCTTTCTGGTAACATTTGCATGCATTTTGCTGTTGTGGCTCTGTGTGTGTTTGTTTTCTTAATGAACTTTTAAACAAAGTAGAGGTGAAAGTGAAGATTGCTTCCTTCCAGGATTTCTGCCAAGAAGGATGAGATGCACAAACCCAAGGACTGCCTCCCAGTGATCCAGAGCACACCCAAAGCAGCAGCAGTACCTGTTGGACACACCTGGGGGACAGCACACCTCGTGCACACAACACCAGGATCTGTGCTCCCTGTATCCTACCAACACACGGCCTGAGGGGCCCAAGCCTGTTTAAAACTGGAACCACATGGTGCTTTATGACTTTAGAGTACCTCTTCTGCATATTTAATTGAAAGACACGTGAGCCACATGTTTCATGCAGCTAATGGCCACACTCCAAGTCAGATCCTCAAAACCTGCACTTCAATTTGCTTATTCTTCAAAAATCCTTTTCCAGCGTTGGACGCAAAGCTCTTACTTTTTGTAGAGCTTCATCCAACTAAGCCAGTGTGGGCATATCAAGAAGTGTCTAGAGATCTAACAACCACCTGAAGCAAAGCAAAGCACATCTCTTTCATTTGTTAGCACTCAAAATGTGCTGTGCTGCATAGGGATCATAGGGATCCAGCAGCAGTGAGCAAGGAGCAGGTTAGGTGCTGTAATGAACAGCCAGCACTCCAAAACACACAGTGGTTAAGATGCATCCTTCCCTGAGGGAGATTCCTCATATTTGAGTACCTACAGGATATATAAACCTTTCACTTTGCATTAAACAAGCACTTCCTGCTGTATTGGTGGAGTCACTTGGCCCCAAGTGCAGAAGATGCTGTGTCCAGCAGAGCAGGCAGGCAGGAACAAGACCAAGTGTGACCACAATAAACACGCAGGCATGCAGCACCCCAGAATGTTCTCACACTATGAAAGAGGTTCAGAAGTGAGGAAAAGCCTTGTTCAGTACTGTGGAATACATCAGATGAAGGCTAAGTCCAAACAGAAATAGTTTGTGTGATCTGATGGTACCTGGAGGCAAATCCCATTGAGACAGGGCTGCAAATCTTCTGTGTGTGGCATTTTTTGTGATTCAAGTTTGCATAAATATTACACCCCACCCTTTCATGTTGTTTTAGCACAGTCATGGAAGTTCTAATGAGCTGAACAGCCCTTCCTTCTGTTGAGAAATTTAACAGTATATATTTTTCTTATTTACTGTTACCAGCACCAGCTAAGCAATTTATTTCATGATTTGTTAAACCAATCTTTTTTTTCCCCTGGTGAGCCTGTATACATAAATTTTTCAGGCAGTGTAAACTATTAACAAAAGAAAAATCCAATGTTTCACAGTATGAATGGAAAGAGGGGGTTTGGATCAATTATATTTCGTAATAGTTTTGCAGGACTTCTGAGTAAGAAGAATTTCTAGTAAGTGGCAAGGATCTATTGTAGTGAACCCTGTCCTCCCTCAGGGCAATTCTTTATTTAAGCCAGGCCATTAGCAAGGGTAAATCAATGTTATCAGCTCACACACACTGACAGCTTGTGTGGTTCCCACTCCCCCACTCCTCCCCCCCACATTAGGGGATATTTTTATGCTCTCCAGGGAAATTCAATTAACAGTGTCAGTCTCCTCCTCCCAGTCCATGAGTGACACCACCAGGACTCCTTTCAGTGCCCACTGACATGTAAGATGCGTCTGCTGATTTCTCCACTCCCAGGTTAACAAGAGAATTCCCATCCCCTTCTACAAATGACCATGTATGATCTGTGCTGTAAACACAGCAACAGCTACTGGAATCAATCCTTCTTGACCTTATTGATCAGGACACTCAGACAGAAAAATACTTCTCCAGTGATTCAGTAATGCTTTGGGGGTAAACCCCCAAATCAACAACAAAATAACCCATGACTATTAATACTATCAAATTTAGTTTTTAATTCCCCTCTGCAGACTCAACGACCAGTAAACACATGTAAACAATTAATGAGTAACAGCTGAAATTCACATCTCATTTTAAAAAATCTCAGCAAATGACTACTAGTAAAAGGCTGGATACTACTCCACTTTCCAAAGAGTTTCCAAGGATTATTTAGATAACTTTCAAAATAGATTCATCTCTTCATAGCAGTCATGCAACAACATGATTTCTGTATTTTGAAATCAATAAAAAATGAATCTGTCAATAATTAATGGAAACACTGCAAAATCTGAAAATGGCACAACTCTTTCAAACACACTCTAAGCTTGATGAGCAGCTCCAAGGAACCAACAGAACACACATGAGGAGCCCAGGCAGCCTCCAGGATTTGAAAGCATGTACCATTAACAATTGTGTTCTCCACACTGATGAAGCTGTGAAAAGCATCAAGCAGAGCTCTCATTTTCACAAACATCAACCCTGAACCACAATGATGCAACCCCCTCCTCAGATTTCATTAATTTAGTTTCTTCCAGAACTAATTTTCATTATGTCTTGATTACAGATAAGAAAGAGAACTATTTTCTAGTGGTTAATGAGAGAACAGAACATAATGTTCCAGCTGAAAACTCAAATACTGTAGTCCTAATGGAGCAAAAAACCACATTACCAGTCACAAAGCACTGTGGCAGCAGACTGACCATGAGGAAATAGGAAAAAAGATGCAAATGCTGTGCTATTAAAAAAGAAGATTCAACATTTACTATAAACCAACATGCTCTATAATCATACCACTCTGAAAGACTTAAAAACCTAGAAATATCCCACATACATGCACATCATACCTTCCTCCTCCAGAGAAGACCCACTGACTTTGTTGAACTCTGGCAAAACTCGACAGATTGGTGCTCCAGCAAACCTGCATCCAATTCTTTCCTCTGTTTTCTATTAACTGGTTTGGTCCCTTATTGTCAAAGCTGTTTGTGGGTAAGCACTACAAACTAATGACTGAAATGACCCAGGTTAAAAACAATCCTCACGAAAATACAGGGGAAAGAAGTGAAAAGTGTAATAGCAGATACTGCTTGTTACACAGAGGTCATTTATTCTTCAGTATCTCCTATTAAACATTCCCAAATCCTAACTGATGAGACTTGTGGCAAAACAATTTATAGGTCAACCAAAAGTCACAGTACCTCTTTTTCCAGAATCCGAGAGATCTCTCCTAAAGTCCTATCCAGACCAGGAACTTTGTTGTTCCCCAAGGAATAGCTATCCTGCATTTGGAGGTGCTTCAGAAGGTCTTTTGCTAATCGCTGTAACCTTCAAGAGAAAACAAAGAGCAGTTAAAGCAAAAACTCCCTTATTAATCCCATTAATTACTTCCATCTTTGTAATGAACCTCTGGTAACAATGATGGAATCATGAGTATCTATGTTAAATGTTATTATCCTCTACTCTGAACAGGATGCTGAACATGCGAGGAGGTAACAGCTTGGAGGGACATTTGACTATCTACCTTTTCAAGGAAACAGCACAAACAGAGTGTGAGACTACAGCCATAAAGGTGCCTCTTTATTAGCTACATTTGTTTCTGTTGTTCCCCTATTCCCCTTTCATAGCTTATCCTGCTGGTTTTTGCCATCCTCATTTTCAAATGGTTTCACCCCATTTAAGATGAGTAAGGACCACTTGGCTGATTTGTTATAGGCATCATAAAAGAAATGGCTCTTCAGGGTTATTTGAATAAGAGAAAAGCAATGGCTTTGCAGCTACCTCAGAAAGGGCACTTTATTAACGAGGGTCAGTAATGAAGCCAAAAGCAGAGATGGGAGATGTGGACACACACATGGGTTAGGTTTCATTTCAGTTTTACACATCTGCACCTGGGCTATTCACCTGTGCTCTCCTGCTCAGCACTGAGGGGAAGTACACAGTGCCAGGGCACAGCTCTCTCACCCTAAGGTCCAAAACACAGCAGTCAAAATACACTCACAGTTTATCCTTCTGTGCCTTGACTGTGAAGGTGGAGACTCCTCCCTGTGTGGGAGCAGCAAGGCAGAGGAGACAAGGCTGCCAGAGCCCCTGAGCTGGAGCCTGAGAGCAGCCAGGGAGAAGTGGCATTGTCTGCTTGCCATGGGTTTGGTGTCACTGCCTCACTGTCCCCTCCTGGCTGCTCTGAGTCACAACGCCCAGGGTTTTCTGGACCTTTGGTTTCATCTACTGGGCAATCTGCACAGCAGTGGGACAAAGCTGGTAACTGAGCAGGAGTGGGAGGCACTGCTGGGACTGGAAACCTACACACAGAAACCTCCAGGAAGGAAAGGAGAGGGGAAGGGTAACAATGCTCATCATAAAATGGGAGATATCAGTGTAAAAGGGCCAGAAGGCATTCACAGAGTGACCACAGAGTACTGGAAAACAAAAAGATTACATTAACCAGCCTCCCAGAAGTGAGACAGGAGATGGAATGGCTGGAGACTGTACCACAACAGTCACACACAAAAAAAATCCCCAGTATCAGAATATTAATTTGCGAAAAAATAGAGAGTTTCCACTTAATCAAGAAACAACAGGTACTCTGTCTTCTCTTTGAAAAAAGCTATTCATTACTAGCTTTCAAGACATGCTGAAGATACATATATGTTCCTGAAGTACAAATAAAAATGATTTGTAGAATTTTGAGTCTTAGACTTCTTATCATCTGGTCAGCTGAGCCCACTAATATACAACCAGGATTTTTCTATGACAAGAAAAATAAAAGGAGATTACATCCTGATGAGATTTTTTTGCACTGCTATTTCCTCTGTGGAAAATGAGGTTGGAGGAAACCTCTGTCTATCTCCATAAGCCACAAGCTAAAATGGGAAACAAAATTAAAAGCCAAAGCCCAAATAACTGCAGGACTTGGACAGTAAATCAAAAGACCACAGCACCAATGAGAAGTGGAACTGCTGCAGTCCAGAAGCAGAGTATTCCCACAGAGTGGGATTTAGAAGGGCTATTGCATTGGCAATATCCTAGCACATTAAGCAAAAAGTACTTTGTTTCTTTGGTGTATCTACCCAAATTCCACGAGTAAAGCACATAGAAAGCCCACCACACTATACTGTAACTTCATCTGACAAAAGACAGCAAGACAGGTTTCCATTAGCTTCATTTAACATCACAGGAACGGAATTCCACCAGGATTAACCACAGAGGCTGAAGAAAGGCAATTTCCTAATCTCCATCAGGATCAGCATACAAAATGTGTAAGGTTTATCAAAACACTACTCACAAGGACTCGGAGAGAACAGAATCATATTACACTGAGCCTTCAGCTGACAGGACTAACACAAGAGTCTCTCTTTTCAGTCTGTTAAGATGCTCCATAAGTTAAACATCACGTTCAGTTTCTGTCCCCAGTTTCTGTACAAGCTGTACAGTACTAACTCCCCAGGAAAAGCTTCCAGCTTTCCATTTCTTCTAAAAGTCTTTCTGGACAGTTTCACCAAAATTCAAACTTTCTAAGCGTGTGTTCAGCATCATCCAGTAAGGAACTGGAAGAATGAATTTCCAATTCTGCCACATTAAAGAATCACCTCTTACATCCTCATATCCCACAGCAGGGTGAGTGCCAAAAACAGCCAACGGATGCTGTGTGATCACACGGGGAGGAGAGGGGAAATAAAAACTGCCTCCTCCCACCCAGTGAACCTTGGAGAAATTAAATATCCTTCATACTGACTTCTTGGCCGTGTCAGAGGAGTGTAAGAATCATTTTTGGACTACTTCAAAGGACTAGAAATCTATGCAAGAGGACTTGTGCTTGGAAGCAGAATTTGCCATTGCTATGAATGGATTTGAAAGAGAGAGCTCTTTGTACAGGCTGGGCTCCTGGCACACTCCTGGTATGCACTGGGGATTACTGGGACATGGCATCCACACCTGAGCCAGGGACTCTGGAAATACCATTGAATCCAAATCCAAACATTTCAAGACAATTAATTAGTCTTCCTTCTGTCCCCCAATTTTCACTCCTCCAAGGCTTACTAAGCCATAGAGGGAATGATAAATAACTGAAACTTACTGTGCAGGATAAAAGAGAAAGTTAATGTATTTTTTTCTAAAATTGTTTACATCTCACTCATTAAGGTTTTAGTACTCCCCACAAACGAATAATTCAGAATGCAGCAGAAACACCAGAAGGACATAAGGCACTGGCTGGTTTTGGAACATTACCATAATGTAAACTAATAAATTGTATGTTCAGCAAATACAAATACAGTATCTGGTCTTTCTGCACTGCAAATGGGAGCACAAGGGATATTCATATCAAAGGTTTTCCTTTTTAACATCGCCTAAATATTTTTAGCAGGTTTAACACATTTTATAGGCCAAAGGGAAAAGATGTGTCAATATTTCTAGGCTGCATTTCATCCCCAGAAAAAACCAAAAAGCCTTGAAATAGTAGCATCAACACACGCAGCACCTGCAGATTTAACTCCATTTCTTGGCTGTGCACTGATGCCAAGGGAAGGCTCCCTGTGGCTGGGCAGGGTGCTGGGTGCTGGGCACTTCCCCATGGAAGGAGTGGATTCTGCTCTGGGCTGGGACACACCCCCCCCATGTACACTGATGTACCATAATGAAAGAAAGAAAGTACTACATTGTTACAGACATTTATTTAGCTTTGGGCTTCTGAGAGAACAAACTTCACACTACATTCCCATCTCCTCTGCAACAGACTCTTACAGGAAATAATATTTCTTTTTCTACCTCTTCTTTTTGTGCTGCAATCTGTTTCCAGGATAACAGTGGTTCCAATTTCCATACTATCTGAAGTATCTCTTTACAGTTTAAAAGAAACAGGTAAATAAAAAGAATATATTAAAACAATTCCTTGTTATGTGAGGAGAGACTAGATAAAATATTAGACCAAGGGGTTAGCTTTTCCCCCTGCAAACCTGCTAATTCCCTTCAGGCAGAAGGCAATCTTTCATTACTTTAGTTCCCCTGTTGTATTGAAGGATGGCAATTATACTTTGCTACCTGGATATTTAACACTGAAATACATGGCCTCTCCATTAGAAGATACTAAATAGCTGTAAATAACCCTCTAACTTTGTGAAAATGTTTTCCTTCCCTTTTCAAAATGTGCTCTGATGGACATGTGAGAATGCTCTAATGGACACCTGACACACCTTTTGCCACGTTATCCAAACAGACTGGACACTACACAATTACTCAGATCAGCTCCCAGAGAATATTAATTAATACTACAAACCCACCAGGAGTCCACCAGCACTTACAAAATTACCTAAGTGCCACCAGGGACCAACCAGCAAATGCACAGTGGAGAGAGGCAGGGAGCAACACCTGGCTGCTCCAGGTGACAATGTCCACACTCCTTTCCTTGAATGTCCCTCCTGACACATGAAATAGTTCAGAGACCAAAATACCAACCAAATAAGGCAATATTTGGAATTATCCCACCCCTCTCCCTAATGTGCACAATTTTTTTTAACAGATACTAAAAACACCCAACTGTCCCAGCCATCTTTCAAAAGTAATTTCTAAGAAAGAACTCCCTAGAGCTATTTCCAATCAGTGCTGTGACACTGAAAAGGGGATACACACAGTGTCTATCACAGCAGGATAAAGCCTGTCTGCTTATTGCTATTAGTGTAGTACCAGTGTAGAGCTTAGAGAGCACTGGGATCAGTGCTTCCTTAGTGCAAAAGGTTTTATAAATCTGCAAACCTTCAACTAAGAACCACTGAAGAAGTCTATCAGCTGCATCAGGAAATCAGTGGTCTCATAATATTAAAGTGGCCTAATCTTAAAGGTGATCTAAAAAGGCTTTTTACCTGCCAAAGACTAATTCTGGCTTCTGTCTTCCTTCTGAAACAACTGACAACATGACTAAGAACTGAAATCAGATAAGAAATTGCATTCCTTAAGTGGTTCTGGTTGTTTGTGAAGATACTCTCAGTTTGGGGGCAGAGGAGTGGATAAAGAAATATGACATAAGCAGGGAAGCATTAAAGAAAGATATATTTATTTACTTCTAAAACACATTGCTTCTGTTAAGCAAATAAATAAAGCTACCAATTGTGTCTCATTTTACATAGAATTTTAAAAGGAACTTCTCCATTTTTAAGTTCCACAGCCACTAAGTCAGAAGACATTTTCTGTTCATTGGTACTTCCACTCCAGCCTGAGTACTTCAAACCTTCCCTTGGGAGAGACAAGAAGTCTTGGCATTTGTTTTGCCCCAAAGAAAGCATTTAGCACTGGGAGTTTTTACCCCCTTTGCTCTGTGACTTCTGTCAGTGACCCTGCAGATCTCCTGAGAGCTGGCAGCAGTTTGCTCTCGCAGCAGGTACAGTGGCAGTGAACACAGAATTCCTGTGCAGCACACGCTGTTCTGGCTGAAGAGCCAAGACTCTGCCTGCACAGCTCCTCAAGGTAATAATGCTTCAGACCTACTACTGTTTGTTTTTGTGCTGACTCCTCCTCCTGCTGGCCTTGGTTAAGTAGGATCCTGTACTTAGTTGTGTTTTTTGCTCTTATTTTTCTCTATATTAAGCCTAGGTTGTGCCATGTAAACAGGTACAGTCTGAGCTAAAACTCTTGCCTCATAAAATTTCTTGCCCTCTCATCCTTTCTCGTACAGAAAGAGATAATACTTCCCTATTCTTCTTCCGTTTTGTAATATGTGTTGTGCAAAGTAAACATTTTAAGAGAAATAAATGGGCTTCTGGTTGACTCACAGACACTCCTTTACTTAAAAAGCCAGTTCAGACTTGAGCTCCCATTTTTACCCCCTCGACTTCAAAGAAGCTCACAAATATTTATGCCCTCACAGTAGGTAAAAAGTTGTGTGATTTTGGAAATAACTATGGTATCTGAAACTATGTTTTAAAAATTTAGATGTAAGCAGCTGATAGATGTCTAGTCCTCTACATGAGGACTGCAAAGAGAGCTACACAGTGGCCATCACTACACCTGGAAGAGCACAGCCCTAACAGAGGCAATAATGGAAGAAACTAAAAGAGCAGATGGAACAAAAGATTCTGCCTGAAAGCAAATGAGCAATTGATGACATAAAGAGAAACGAAAACTATAAATTCAGGATCAGTCAAGAGATTTGAAAATATTTTTTAAAAATTAAAAATCTGAGGTTCTCCTGTGCTACAGTTGAGACAGAACTGACCAAGTACATCACTGATTATATCAGAATTTAACGCTGAGGCACCAGAGCTTCATTAAAAACTTTGGAGTCAAATGCACACATTTCTACTTTCTGATGACTAGAACCTAATTTTCTATTTTCTAGCAGCAAAGAAAAGCAAAACACAAAAGCAACAAATCTAGAAGTCTCAATATTCCATGAAATTAATCTTGCAAACGGAAGTGCTGCTGACCAAGAAACGAAGCCAACTCCTTCCATGTGTTTATGCAGGTGTGCCATCTGCTGGAGATGGGTTATTTTCTTGTGTCAAACCTCAGTGATGGATTTTTATTATTTTAAAATACATCTAAGATTCAGCAGCAGTTTTCAAGCTATTGAAAAGCCTATGTAAAAGACACTTGCATACAGGCTGGCTGTATGTACATCAAGGAGGTCTCACTGCAAGGATCTGAACTGCTTAACCTCCAGCAACTTGCACAAAATGCCACCTTCATCATCAGCTTATGAGGGATGGAAACCAGCACAAAATACACAGGATCTGGTACAGGTTATTACCTCAGTCTGAAACACATATCCCCAATCTGGAAAGCTGTGGCAATTTTAGGACGAAGGTTTTTGAATCCAGCTCTTGAGACCCCCCCAGCCCCTTGACTGATCCCTAAGCCCAGCTACCAGTGAGGCACACACACCCTCTGCCCCTGGGAACACCAAGAACAGGGCAGGCCTGCATAATCCTCTTTACTAATCTGTTTCCCCATTTTTGGCTTAGGAGTCTCCTGGGCTGGCTGTGCTTTCCTGGAGCTGCAGGAGTGCAGGTAACCTGTCAGTGAGCACCTGTGTGAGTTCTGTCAGGAGTCTGCTGCATCTCCCTGCCTGCTGCACTGAGAACACTGGGTTTGGTTTCTTTGGAACCTGGCTCCAGCTTTCTCTGTGCTCCCTCGTTCTGGTACCAAGGACAGCAAGCAATCCCATCCATCTTTTCCATGCCATTTCTGACCTTGTAGATCTCTATAACACAACCCCAGAAGAACTTCCTCCCATTAGCACAGTTGCCTCCAGAAGCAGTAGTACTAGTTTATTTATTTCCTAATACATAAGTTATACCTGAAATTATTACATATTTCCCTTTCAGCTGTCTCTGAACCTTTAGCAATTGTAGCTTACCTGTTCACAAAGAACCAGAACTTCATACCCTGTTCAAAAGATGTGACTGACCCAGGTATTTGTACCTGATGACATTCTTTGTTCTGTTTTTGCTTGTTTCTAAGTAATTTTAACAAAGGATTTTTATGAGCTGCTGAGTACTGAGCTGATATTTTCCAGGAACTACCTGTCCCATCTGCAAATTCAAGGTCCACACTTTTTATGTGAAGATATAATTGAGTTCTGTCTTCCCTCTCCATTGTGTAGCACTCAATATACACTGATTTCCCCTGCCATTTTACTGCCTGGTCACTCACTCTCTTCAAAAGTCTCATTCAGCACCAGCTCTTGTCCCTACTGTCCTGAATCTCTGTGTGAACATCCCACTGTCCCTCTTTTCCAAGTCATTTGAGAACATGTTTACCACCACAGAACTGCAGAACTCTACTGGTAACCTCCATGTTCTGCCAAGGACTGATGAAATAAATACTCCACTTCTTTTCAATTCCTTAACTGTTTTCCACTTAAGCTATAGCTATATAGCTTCTTTTAAAATCTTAGCTAATAGATCTTAACAAAATAATTTTGGAAATCCAAATATTTTCCATCTTTTCCCAACTGGTTTCAATGGAATCAGAAAACAAAAGCTGAGCAACTTTCACTTTCAAACTAAGCAGAAGGAATTTGTCAGTGATCACAGATCTTATTTTAATCTTACCATCCAGCTGTTTTCATCTGCACCTTATCTTTGGCAATAAAAACGTTGATTCTTTAAAAAGCTCAATGCCAGTCTAAGACATCTGTGCATTAAAACATCTGTTTCCACCACAAGAACCTTTGTTTCTGACCAAATGGAGATCAAACAGAAGATTTCCAGTCCCAGAATTCCAGTGCTGAATTTTCACCCATCAGTCTTGAAGTACAAGACTGAACCTTCTTGATTCCAGGTAAGAAAAAAATAAGTATATGTTCTCTTTACTACTGCAACTTACACAGGTTAAGAAATACAGTGTCTTCAGAAAAAAACTGCATTTATTGAAGTCTGACCTTTTGTATCAGAGACTGATCTGTGACTCAGGATGGCACCATGCCCCATATTGAGGAGAAACTTTCCACACCTTTCCACTGGAAATTTCAGGGGCACTTCGGTGACAGACAGGGGGAAAAGGCAAATGTCTAAAATACATAGAGATAAATGCTTACTTGGCTTTAAATGGGGAATCAGACACAGCATTTTTTGCTTCCATCAAGCTCTCATATTCCTTTGCCCTGGAGGAGAAAATATTCATTATTATTGACTGTTGTCTAAAGTGTACAGGATGTAATAGCAGCTGGGGAGCTCAAACCTTGAGCTTTTTCTGCTTCAGGGCAAGGCACGGCATTTCTGTCAGTGCTGCCCTGTCACAATCCATAACCCACTGGTGCTTAACTACTGGCCACTAACAATTTATGATTAACATTACTACTTTAGAATAACATCAGTACACAAATGGTGTATTTAAATGGACTTTTCAAAGGGCAGAAAATTGCACAAGTGATAGATACACAACTGTAATAATCTACTGCCTATTATAAAATGATTACTGATGCAATGCTATATATTATAAAAATACATAATATAAGTAACATTTTTATATAAAATATTAATAGTGCAGACCAGATTAGCACATCAGAGAGATTACAATGAACATACAAATAATTGGTTGTATTTGCAGGTACAGGAGTCTTTTTTATGTAAGTACCGACTGCATTATGACACAATGCATGTTAGGCAAACAGCACAGAAATACCTCAACCAACAACTCCTTTACTGCTGGAAACAGAAACACAACCTCTTTAGTCCCTTAAAAGTATTATTTACACTGGCCACATGCCAAAAAGCAGGAAGAGGGAGACAAGATTTTTTGCTACTGCTTGTTTTCACTCCAGCCAGCCTGTGCCAACAGGTGAAAAGCACAAGTTGTACCTGGAGCAAGGCAGGACCCACAGTGACAATCCTGTACCCCATTTCTAACAACACACACATAAAGAAAACTAATCCAGGCACTGCAGTGATGCAGATACATTTCTTCTCTCAGACACATATATTAAACCTTTCTTTATATTTTCAGTTCACCCAAATGGCTCAAGTTTCCCAAAGCTCCTCAGATTTTCCTTTCGTTTGCTTAACCATTCCAACTTATGCTCCACGCAAATATTGTTACATCACCAGCAGCTCTGATTTGTGGCTCATTAATAAAGCCATTCATCACAGCTGAATTCTGTATTAAACATGAAGGTGAGATTCCTTTATTAACCTTTTGCCTTCTTAGCCAGAAACAACACATTTCAGCTTCTGCACAGACAAGTCAGTCAAACCTGAATTAGCACCTCAAAGCCCTGTTAGTAAATGCACGTGCCTGGTGTGCTTTAAATGCCCTGCAAAGCCTGGACCAACGACCTGCTAAGGACACCTCTAACGCTTCCCATAGCTCCCACAACCCTGCTCTTCCTGTGTGACTATCCCAAAATCCTCCTGCTAGCAGCACATGCGTGATAACCTGAGATAATTTACTTACCTATATATCAGTTGTTACTGATAGCACCAGTTAAATGGCTTAGGGTTATAACTATAATTAATAAGACTAACGAAACTTCTCAATACATCTAATATCCCATTGATCACCATTTGTCCCCTCATTCACCTCTGCCCTTCATTGCTTTGATATTGCAAGAGTGATTTAAGATCTGGAAACTCAGGAGTGCAACAGGAACCTATTTAGATGCAGTTCTTATTTTTTTTCCAGTTTAAAATATCACGGGTTCCTAGAAACTGAAATGAATGTGACATTTCAAGTGCTGAGATGTAAGGGCGTTTGTTGTAACTCTTTCCTTTCCTGGAGAGGAGTTGCAAATATGTACTCAAACACAGTCTGTAGATAACCCCCTAACACCTATGAAACTCTGAATTACCAACACCAAAATACCTCTGCTTTATGTTGCTATGGGACATTTTTATTAGTAAGTCTTTTGTGTTAACATCAGAAAAACTTCTATTTAACTCTGAGTTATCTTCAAGGACAGCAAAGCCATTGAAAACTTTAGCCACCCTTTAAAAGTAAAAACAAGCTTAATGAACATGAACTTCATGTCTCCTCAATGTAACAGATTTTGAAACTTTCACTGTATTTTTCAATAGTACATCACTGTTGTAAAATGACAGCCCTTTATTACTGTTTTAATCACCATTTTTGATGACGAATATGCTGACTCACACAGCAGTCTGACACATACAAATTCAAATGTTCTGAAAAAAGTATTTTCCCCATCTGTGCCAACAATAAATTATTATTTGAACTTGCATTCCAAGGTCTGACAAATCCTTGACTAAATTCAACAGAAGCAACCCTGGAGAAATAATTAAAACTGGACCCAGCAACTGCATTAAATCAACAGGTCACATGAATAACTCTGCATCCTGAGCAATCAGAAACCTGGAAGAACATTATCCAGTTCCAACAGTGACACTCAGACAGAGGATGTGCTCATCCAAAGAGGAGAGCAGACAGAAACAATAGTACACAGTAAGAGCGCTGTGGTTTTGAAGGCTGATGTGCCATTATTAGCACTGCCACAAGTTAATAAAACATCTCACTTCTCCTGCAGTTCCAAAAATCTGTGCAAGCTTTTTTCTCTTATTTGAAACTCTTCTCTTACCTACCTGAGAAATATTTTTAGAGAGAAATGCAAAAATAAGTTCCAATATTCAGCTGAGAATTACCCTGAGCTGGGGACTGCTCAGTCACAGAGAGTGACACTGCCAGCTCATGATATAATGATGTCCTGCACATCACACTGATTTGCAGATGTCACTTTTTAGACTAAGAACAAATTGCACGTCTGACAACTCACTTTCCACTTTAAGATATTTTTAACTTTCTTCTTGTTGTGACAGGCAACAAAAAATGATTAAATTTAGTCATGGGATTTGACACTCCAGCGGGCTGACTTCTATTTGTTGATTACTATTGATTTTCTTTGATACTTCATTTAAAAATCAATAGCTAGAAAGAAAAATAGGCACGGTTTACACAAATTTAAACATGCTATTGTATGCTAGAAGAGGCTACAGTTTTGGCAGGGCACTGGCATCCAATTATGAGAAAAGCTCTTAACAGGTGAAACCAAGGGCTCCAGATCGATATTCAGTTTTCTTTCTCAATCAGAGAAAGTGGCCATAAATTAGGCTCATCAGTGTTATTTTCAAGACACTCCCAAAGCAAATAATTCTACATTTTTTTCAGCCTTCCACTGCACTCATACTAGAGGACAAAAGGTAAAGTTTAGAACAAAACTTAGAGGAAAAAAATAAAAAGAAATTTGTACTACCTGGAGTTCATCCGTGCCTTTAGCTTCTTGGCTTTCTTTTTAATTTTCTGTTTCTCCTCTCCATCTTTTAATGGTTCCACAGGAACAGAACTCTCAATCACAATGTCCACAATGTACTTTTTTAATGACAGGTGCTCCTGCAGAAAATATTGAAATAGTATTTAATGGTATAGTGTGTAATGGAGATCACAGATTATCTTCCCAGGAAAAAATAGTGGTAAATATTTAACAGAAGGTTATGAAAAGGCAGCCAAATTTTAAAATAAATCTTGGGAAAAAGATTATTTCACACTGGAGAGAACAAGCTGTGTATATTCAAAAAGGGAGAAAAATCATTAAAAGAAGAACAATAAATACTGTGCCTTCTTTTCAATAAACTGTTACCTAACAAGTATGGACTCCAAGTTGACATCCTTCCTCTCCTCCCAGCTGCCTTTTACAGCTACAAGAAACCTGCCCTATCAACAGAACTCATTACATTCAATAAGCTAATTTTGGTTTTTATATTAATTCTTCATGAAAATCTAAATGTGTCTTAACTTTCATTAAAATATATGGAAATGTATTTTACTATTCACTACTTACAAAGTTACTGTTTATTAATAGGAATATTACTTTTCCTCTCACATTAAAAAATTTGAATTCAGGCAAAATATTGGTAAAATTTCAGTTCCCTGCAGAAGACATGCTAAACAACCAGTTCAATGCCAGTTATCACAGTCTATTTACACAATTTTTAAAATACTGAGGCTTGTATCTATTTTCTCACAAAATACCAAACTTATGATAAAGTACAGGTCACCACTGCTTTTTAGGATCATTTATCCTTGAATATTACTATGGCCACAATCAGATGTGGTTATTCCTTCCCTTTTGGTAAGTACCCTTAAAATTCAAAGTAAAAGGTGAAGGGCGAAAACAATTTGCAGACAGTATTTTCCAGACAACATCCTATATTTTCTTTCATTGATTCAGGAAAATATTGCGCCTGCTGAAAACAAAATAAATCTCAGTGAAATTTCCTGGAAAAAGACCATTTAGTTTTTGGAAATCAGTGCTGCATGATATTAACCTAGGAATTTATATCTGGTGAAAACAGTAAATGAAATACCTACTTTAAATCATAGGAATGCAAAATGAACACTGAATTAGTAGCTCTAATTCTACTGAATCAGTACTGGACATAAGAAATGCAACATCATCCTCTAAGCAAATTCTAAAGGTAATGCTGACTTCCCCTTTGCTCCTCTGCCCAGCACACCTGAAGAGTTCTCCTCAATGTACTGTCCAAGTTGTTCAAACCATACACATTGCTATGATTGCTACAGTCACTTGTAAGGTCATTTTAACAGCTTTTGTAGGTATCTTCCCTGCCCTTAATATTCTCCTTTCGTTTTAGCAAGAAATGCTTACAAGAAAAGGTACAAGATACCTTCTTAGGGTATCTCCAAAGGCTGTGCCTCTGGAGCAGGAGTGTACTGCAATGAGTTAGTTCTTCACCAAGCTGTTGCAGTGCAGAATAAACCATCCCTGTCCTGGTTATGATACCCCAGCTCAATTTTGCCTCCTCAGAGAGATGTATCCCTCAACAGTCACTTAAAAATACCTTTTCCATGAAATTTCTTTTTAAAATGAGAAATCCAGTCCTTAGGTTCAAACTGCACATGAAACAGGTGGGTTTGAGTTTGACAGTGTTAAGAAAAGAAAGAACTTCCTCGGAGCAGACCATGGCACTGCTGCTTTGCTGCCAAGCTTCAGGGTACTTGTGCTGAAAAAGGTATTTCTGAATGATTTCTGTGGGGTTTGGAATGAACATCCCTGCTTTCCAAAGCGTACAGCCCAGCACCTCCAGGAGCTTACCCCAAATCTCTCCAGTGAGAGGCAGCACTTGGAACACACAGAGCTCACCAGGAGCGTTACTGTACTCCTACATCTTTGTTCAGCAGTGGAACGGGGATGTTGGTTCATCACATCTTCAAACTGGTATTGCTCTAAAGTGACAGCAGAGTGGAATGAATTCCCACTGTACTCTGGGCTGGCCACCAGGCCACACCAGGGGCAGCCAGGCTGCTGTGCAGCCACGCCAGGACAGCTGTGACCACGGGGTCACGCTTGTGCTGGGCACAAAGGAGGGAGACAAAGCTTTGCACCCCCTGCACAGGCACTCATCTCTTTTTTCATCATCTTATCTGTGATTAGCTGATGCCTTGAAGAGAACTGTAGGGTTCAGCAAGCACATTGATGCCCCAGGCTGTGGGGCCAGGAGAGCAGCCACGATGGTTGCACACATTTGTTCACAGGAACTCGAGCACCTCTGAGCACGGCGGTTCTCAGCGTTCTCGGCTTTCACACGGGGCAGTCTGGATTAATATCAGACTTCATCCATACAGCTCATTAGAGTCAGAGCAGAGTAATAACACCTTGTGTCACAAAAACAATCACTTTTTGAAGGCAAAGATCAAAGAGTGGGATTAGCACCCTGGGCAGATTGACAGCATTCGGGTGTGAAAGGAGTATAACAAAGAGCTTGGTATTGGGTGACAACTGGCACCTGAGGAGAGCTGCTGCTGCATCAAGAGCAGGGGGAAAATATTTACCCCCGTGTTTTACTGAGCTCCCACCAGTTACCTGAAAAAATTAAGGTTTTAGAATCCACTGAGTCACACTGAAGTACAGGAAGTCCAATCCTTTAAATACCTAAACTCATGAGTAATTTCACCTGCACAGCCATAGATGGGCAGGTGAACACGCCACAAAAATAACAACCACCAGAGCATAAAAGGGAGTGAGGCCAGTGCAGTGTTTCCAAAGCAAACTTTTGCCATCCCTTCATTTAAGAAAGAATGAAACTCATCAGTTTGGGGTGGGTGTATTTCTAATAAATGTAATGCAGGATAACTGGGTAATCTGGATGCTTCTTCCTAAAAGCCCTTCATTTTTTTATTATTATTATTTTTAAACAAGTAAATGCTAAGTGCAGTCAGAATTTCTGAGACTAAATTAATTTATCTTCTCCCTAAACACATTCTGGGTCTCTTCTTACGGCAACGTGAAGGGTCATCACTGGTTTGGTCCTGAGCTATGCTGAGCACATTCTGGCCCCAAATCCCCAGAGACTGGTAAACCACCAGACCTTTGGAGAATTTAGGCCATTATAAATGCAAAGCTTTATAAGTAGAGGCTCTTTTTAAACGGAAGCTGCTGTCATTAAGATCTGTATCCAGCCCTATGAAAAACGTTCAGTGCAGTTTCAGTTTCAGCCATATCAATTTTAGCTGCCCATTTTCTCTGAGGCTCTGTTCTAAAGGCTTATGTACAATATCCTAATTTTGCTGGTTCTGTCCTAACAGGACACTTTTGATCTCAGGATTAAAGCAGAGCCAGCTATGATGGTCATTCTGAATCAGATGTATGCCATTTTCATACTTGATACTCAACCTCTGAGTATCAATCTCTGCACAGCTGAGATCAGGAATATCACAAAGTAAGGTCTCAGCTTTCGTGAAGGTGGCAGAATCTGTGCCACAAAGAGCAGGCATTGTTCCATGCTGCAAAACAAGGAAACAGGAACTGAATGCTGCCATGGATCTCCTCATCATCACCTGCAGATATTCCTCTATGCTTGCGTGATGATGGCTCGGTGACCCACTGGGTAGAAACACTCCTGCTCCTTCTCTCCAGTGTTATTTCCATGCGTTCTCCAAAGCTAAGGATTCCTGTTAAAAATCCCAAGGTATCCTGTACCTGCCCAGTACCTCAGACTCCAGCTGGAAAAGCCAGGAAGCAGAAAAGTAAGGTAGCAAACATCCACAATGTGGTATTTAATGGCATTTTGTGCAGACACATGCTGTTACTGGACAAAGCCACAGAACCTCTAAGTTTTTATAGGACACTGAAGTAATTTTGAGAACAACTGACATTAAATTTCTGTAAAAGTTTCAATACCTTATTTACAAACAAGGTGATAAAGACTAATATTAAATGCCCATGTAAAACTGCTGCCACCACAAAGTAGGCAGAAATTAGATTATTTACAATAAGTGTCTTTGCTATTCCTTCCTGTTCCCTCCATTCTCAACTGTTCTGACTTTTAGTCAAGTCACTGAAAATCCTGAAACTTTCCAAATGCAACAGATGGGCATCATCCACCAACTACATGAGAAATCGAGTTGCCAAAACCATTAAAGCTGAAACTAATAAGGTCACCCCTGAAGTCACATTCTTGCTGTTATTGCCTAGTCCCCATCAACTGCCTGAACCAGAAAATCTACCCTGTTAATCTCATATCTTGAAGCTGATAATTTTAGTTGACTAAGCACTTCTTACAACCAATGTTTTCTCTATTCACTGAATTACACCCCTTTTTCTTGTATGACATGTTTACGTTACAAGGATAACAGCATTATAATCAATATCCCCTGAAATAAAAGTAATTTTTTCAGACTCCAGAACAAACATAATTGCAAAATTTTCCATGGACAGTGTAGCAAATGCTACAAAATGCTGAAATGTTATATAGCTGAGCAGGGTCCACTTGTGCTTGGATGAGGAAAACCATACCATAAACTGGATTCTGAACCTCAGTAATCCATAAAATACAACATCTGGACAAGAAATTTCCCCATTGACATCCTCTTCATACAACAGCCATTCACAAGACCAATACTCTTCAGCAGCTCTCCCCATTTAGTGTCCCAATTCCAGCAACAGCATCCAGGGATCTGCCCTTGGCAGATGAAACCTTGGGTAAGTATTTATAAAACCAGAACACAATTGCAAAATTATGTTCCTACGCCACCTTTCTGACTGTGACACTTCTTGGCTCTCTATTACATCTAAGCTCCTATTCATTTCACTACTCAGAAAATATTAATGGCAACTTTATGAAATTGTGAAGTGTGCCAAACAGGATCCTTCCTAACAAAATTCCCTCCTTTTAAAATTAGAGGTAACCATAACACAGATACTTATTTCCTGCTCCTCTCTTTTTAAGTAAGTGTTGCCTTTTTATGAATTCTGCCTGGGGCAAGCCTGCATAGGCAGGACAATATTGCAGCTAAGCCAAGAAGGAAAGGAAAGCCTGGCAGGGCTGCAGATCCTCCGTGCTGATCCCTGCCCTCCCTAAGCACAGTGTTCCCCCAGCAGAGGCTGGGACAGCCAGGGAGGGCTCTGGGAATCCCTGGAGCAGGAGGAAAGGCCAGGAGCAGCAGCCAGTGCATCAGGGATTCATTTCCTGCATTTCCACCTGCTCCAGGCTCAGGGAGGCAGCAGTGCAGGCAGATCCTGAGCCCAGCACAGGCAGGGGAGGCCTGGCAGTGGCACAGCTCTCCAGGGTGTGAGCCAGGGCTCCTCACCTGTGCTTCATCATTTAGAAACTCAAGTCAGAGGTGTGGAAAACCTTCCTGGCTATTGGACTTTCATCCAAAAAAACTAAGCCAAAATGACCTTGCTGAATCTCAAGAGTTAATTGGGTTTTTCCCCTTTGTTATTTTTTCATTTTCATTCCCTTCTATATTTCTGGATTCTGGCCAGAACTGAGGCACAAATGCCAGAATACTGTAAGGCTGGTTATTCTATTATTTTTGTATTCTTTCCAACCTTGAATGCCCAAGTTCTGAAAGAAAAGGCATTCTTATAAGTGTTCTAACCCAATTCTGCAGACCAAGGCAACTTGAAAAACATCTGTCTCCACCTATTTATAGAAATTCAGTCTTCAGAACTTCCACACACTTTTTGTTACTTGCCCTCTCACATCAGCATTAAAATATAAACATGAGGAAGACTACAAAGAAATACTTGTAGTAGCTTATATCACATAATAATAGCTGTCATTCATTTACCATTTTAATATAAAAAAATATATATCAAACTGAGTATTTTCCATAAAGGGAAAGTACATAAGGAATATATTCTACCAAATCAATAGGCAACTATTCTGAAACCTGCATATATCTTGTGGATTTACATCTCTACCTGTTTCAAAATAAACAATATCCTGTAACTGCAGAAAATCATTAAAAATGTTTTCACTATTTATTACCAGTGTCAGGAATAATGGTTTCTTACTTGTGTATATAATCACTTAAGGGATATATTTGCCAAATTCTGAAGGGTTTTTTAACGTTCAATTCTAAATCATGTTACCACAGGAATATTTGTTCATGATTTTACTACGTGTTTCAACAGAACTCCTCACTATTTTATTTTTTCCTTATAACCTAGGACAATATTTAATATGAAAAACAGATGCTGAAGCAGACTATGAGTTATATCAAAAGCACACTTCCATTTTAAACAATGACAGCCTGAAACACAAATGATCAATAATTCTTAATCATAAAGAGATCAAATACTATAATAGGACCAAAAGTGATGATCCACTCCAAAATATGGAAAAAGGAAGATATTCCTTATTAATATGAACTAAGAAGTGTTACTAGAGGTGCTATATGTATAAAAAACAGGTTATGATGTAATGAATATTCAAATATTATTTTCTCAAAATCAAGATTTTAACTATTCACATTTCTATGCTAGACTGTACTTTAGAAGATGAGTTGAGAGCATAAAAAAACTTATATTATTCATTCAAAACTGAAGAGTGACCTCTCATTGTAGAGCTAGGTTTTCCTTGACATCTGGGGTTTAGGTTTTTTTTCATGAGGGGCTAATCCTACTTTTTAGCATGCTCAAACTAAAAACTATTTTACTGCTAATAGTGACTGCACATTCAGCCACCTTGCTTGTCCATGGGTTCAATGCCCTGACAGTCTGCCACTAAGAAAAATAACAAATCATATTCTTAACAGTAGCTTTAAATACTTCTCGAGATTTTTAGTATCATTCCCACTTGTCACTCCAAAATGTGGGAACAGAAGGCAAAGGGCAGGTGTCTCTTCTGTGAGAATGGGAACTCTGCATCCTGGCCATGGAAAGCATCCCTGCAGAGGAGGGAGGAAAGCTGAAGGCACTGACATTATCATCTGGCTGCAAGGACAGCTGAGAGAAGGGGGGGATGAGAGTGCACTTGGGCCTGCCAGCAGTAGTGTTCAACACTGGCTGTGAATATTCAAGATATCCAAGCCAAAAATAGGAAGGGTGCAGCCGCTGGCAGTGATCTATCAAAATTAAAGGCACTGCCAATAAACAATTAATCATGGACATTTTTGCCAAGAAAAACAACACTTTATAATAAATTAAAGGTAAGAAGCTATTGCTATGCAAAGTACAAAAAACTGGAATTGATGTATGGGCTACTGACAGACCTTCTGCAAGCTGCAACATGAATTAGACTTCATAATCACTGACTGCTCATGACAACATCTTCTAGGACAGAGGTGTTCACAGCACAATGACATGGCCAGAGCTCCTGGGCTGAAAGGCCCACAGGTATCCACGAGGTGTGAAACATCCATGAACAAAAATGGACCACAGATGCCTGGCGTAATTCCACTCCTCTAGCAACACACAACCCTGCTCTAAAAAAAATCCTTCCTTCCTCAGGAAAAAAAAAATTGAGTAAAGCCAATCAACCAGAACCTGAGCTTTACTGGGATGGGGAGTTCTTGTTTGCAAGTGATTTACAGATTGTTTCCCCTGAGCGACAGAGAAGAAAAATGGGCTACTGTTGGAGAACTATAATCAGATGCCAAGAAAAAAAATGAATTTACTATGAAGTCTGTGGATAGAGCAAACAGGAACATTGTTCTACATATGACCAAAACATATGCACCATCATTTGCCCAGAAATGGCTTCAGTACCACCAGAGCTGGGCCTGGGTCATGTCCCTGTGCTGCAATGGCCACAATGGAGCAGCCAAACATCAAGAGATGAAGGGCAAACACCAGAGCAAGAGCAAGGCTGGGCACACTGGGCACTGGCAGAGCTGTGGCTGCCCCTGGATCCCTGGCAGTGCCCAAGGCCAGGTTGGATGGGGCCTGGAGCAGCCTGGGACACTGCAAGGTGGCCCTGCCCACGGCAGGGGTGGCACTGGAGGAGCTCTAGGATCCCTTCCACCCAAACCAGTCTGATTCTGTGAATACAGGTAGACATGTAACACACATATAAATGTTCCAGAATAAAAAAGAGAACTATTAATTGTGTATAATGTATTTTGAAAGCCACATACCCACAGGTATAAACACCTCAAACTCCTCTATTAGATGAAACTAAAAATGTGACCATGCTTAGTATTATTATTTTCCATTTTGCTTAATGACACCTTTTAGGTTACCAAAGGAATGCATAAAATACTACTGTTCATTTAAATACAAGAACTTGAAAACACTGATTCAGAAAGATAAAGAAAAGCATTTTTTCAGTACTGTAAAGGCTAAAGCAATAAAACAATACTTATATATAATTTAACTGTAATGAAAATATAGGGTATTTAAAAAAACAGCAAAATGCTGGCATCACCATGTGTCTAGACAAGAAAGCTCCTTGTAAATACAGATGAAGAGCAGCAAGGGTCAGACATTAAACTATTCCCACATCTTTTTCCCTGAGTAATTTCCTCTGCAAGAAATAATGGAAGCAGCACACACCTCTAGGAAAACAGCCTGATTTCTTTCAGAAAAACAACTCCTCACTCCTAAAATCTAAAATCCTTTCAGAAAGTCCACGTGCTGTGCCCAGGAGCTGTGCCTGTGTGTGGTGCTGGCTGCAAGGCTCACCAGGCTGGCCCAGCACAGGTAGCAGCCCAGCTCTGCCTCAGGGCTGGTGTCTGCACCTGGGGATGCTGCCAGCACAGCAGGCACTCTGTAGATCAGAGCTGGGCCAGGACAGGCTGCAGTGCAGCCCCAGGCAGCTGGGCAGCCACGCTCCACAGGCAGCTTTAGTCACTGGCCAGCAGATTTTTTTTTTAAAAGAACGTGGGTGGGCTCAACCAACCAGGTCTTTATATAAATCCTCACATTTGAACGCTGTCAGTCTGCAGACAGCAATCACCTCTCTGCTCCATCACAGGATTATGTTTTCATCTGGTCTAAATATACCTCTTAGAAGTTCTTTGTTGCCCTTATAAAAGGACAATAGAATCAGTTTTCTCTCCTGATTTAAAAAAGCACATTTTTCACAAATGCAAACAACAGTTCATTAATATTCCTCCATCCTTCTTTGGAATACATAACATTTTAGAATGCACCTTATATAAATTAACCAAACCCTGCCAAGTTATCTATTGCATCTGGTTTTTAGAAGTGCTTTTCACTTATTAGAAACATTCACAGACCACATGGAATGGCATGATTTATATTCTGAAAGTCCCTTTAAACCATGGCATTTAAACCAGGAGATAGAGAGAGAGCTGGGACAATGGTTCAAAGGGAGCTCTCGGGTGGATTTCTCCAAGCAAGCCAGGAGAGACAAGAGAGGCAAAGACAAAAGGGAAAGCACAGGGGCATAAAAGTGAATCTGCAGGAGCTACAAGTGGGAGAAAACGTCTACAAGGTCCTTGCAGAGATTCCTCAGCCTAATGAAATCACCAGGTGTTGTCCTATGGCTTTTTGCAGGCACCTTTTCAGTGAGGCCTTTGTGTCACACAGGCTTTAATTCAGCAAAGCAATTAGTCAGGACTACCAACATACTAATTGATTCCAGCGAAGTCAATGAAAGCAAATTGCTTACACTGTTTACATCTTTTGCTGAACTAAAAGCAACGTGGATGTTGAGAGAGGGGACGGGAAATCAATAGCACAGCAAATGGCAGTGCTAAAGCAGGCGAAGCTGAGGCTTTGATGGAAGAAGCCAGGCACTTAAGCACAGAGATAATGTAGGCAGGATGCTCTTACTGCTCTGAGAATAATGCTGAAATGATGTGGGACAGTGGGAGCATTGAAAGCTTCACAAATACACTGAAGATGACTTTTAGCCTGCTGCAAATTTTACCAGCTAGGTGAATTAATGTATCCATAAGAGGCCAGACAAAAGCAAAGTTACAAAGGAAGTAACGAATGTGAACAGAACTTAATTTGCTTTTACAGGATAACTATTGTTACAAAACCAAGAGCTGTTTGCTGTAAGAGAAAGCTACACCTGTTTCAGCTGGTGAAATAATAAAGCCCCAAATGAAGAAAACCCAAAAGGCTGACGTGCAATGAAGCTGCCACACAATCTGAGAAAGAACTTCATGCTTTTTCATTTTTTTATCTTCATTCTTAGCAAAAGTATTTTTTTTGTGCATTTCACATCCACAAACGAATTCACCTTCCTGATGGTCTAATGCCAGCTGTCAGCTCCTGCACAAAACATGCTGGAATTAAGCACAAATTAAAAAAACTTAATGCCAAACCAGTGGGATACTGCTCCAACACGAAGTGTGCTTTTACCTCTGAACATGTCTGTAAAACCACAGAATTTACAGACACTACAGCAAAGAGAAAACCCCTAGAATATATCAGCTTCTTTTTATTTCTGGCAAGATCAACTCCTACCACCCACCTGGCCCAGAGGAATCAGTGTCCAAAACTATTAAGTAGTTTTTTGTTTACAGTCAAATCAACTAAGAAAAATCCTTACTGTGTGAAGAGAAATTATATAATCATTTGCTTAAATCACCTTTCAAAGTCTTGAGGAGATACCTAAATCTGTGATACCAATATGGACAAAATTAAAATATTTCAAATCCTGTGATTTCTCAAACAATACTAAAGAAATTCTATGATCAGATTAGAATTTTAAAAAAGCTTTCCTTCCAAGCAGCTACCCAACACACTGAACAGGCTGAACACAACATGAGTCAAAGATCAAGAGTAAGTTATCTGAGGTGTCAAGTGCATAAGGCTAAAGGTGAAATTTTATTAGGTCAAAGGGGATATAAATAAAATCTTTTATGTCAAAGAAGAAAGGTCACAGACAAGACATATATAATCTAAAGACATCACAGATGACAAGTAATAACTTTAAGTAGCACAAGTGTGTTCTCACTAGAGCTACCTTCACTGACTGAAAAATTGAAAACAGTGATAAATAAGTAACTTTGACTATTATAAAGCTTCCCTGGAATATGGGCTAACTTCTATATCATACTTAGGATTTTTTTTCTCAAGTATTTCAAAACTTCAGAAGTTGTTGAATGCTTTAGTTGTAAGGATGACATTAACTATGCATGCTGAATAAAGAGATACACAAAGCAGATTGCTCTGGTAAATAAAACTGCTTTTCTGCTTTACACTGACCAGATCTATGAGTGTCTTACTACTGCTCTTTGAAAAAAAAAATAACTAATAAAAAGCAGAGAAGGCCTCAGACCTAGAAAATTTCAGGCTATGATAATACAGTTCAGAATTTTATACTTGGACTAACTGAAATATAGCCATAAATAATATTTCAAATACCTAACAATGGAGGCATCCATATATTGCCAGTATGCCAAATACTATGCACCATCTTGATCAAGGATATTGAAATGTGCTATAGTAATTCTCAAGCTGTTCATTAAGTTAAAATTGTTCTCTCCTTTCCCTCCTGCACTAAGCATTAATCAAGAAATACATACATTTAACCTTCATCTAGGTCTTAAGCTCACATCAAAATATTTTGCTGAGAAACCCTGGATTTAGGCACAAAAATCGGGATCTCTGCGCCCTCTGGTGGAACTTCTCTTCCACCAGCTGGGTGCAAAGGCAGCTGTCCCTGTCGCTGCCTGATCCCTTTTGCCAGAATCTGGAATTGTTCAGGTGTCAAATCAGATGTGGAGAGCGTGTCAGTCACAAGAAAATTCAGCTCACTGCTTTCCTCCAGACTCTTCTGAGCCAGCTGCCAGTGGCCACACAGACACCAGTAAAGGCCAGAGAGACCCCAGACAATGTCAATACTGGAACTGCCCCTAACAGGGAAGATTCTGGGAGATCTCATAGCTGGTGTTTCCAGACAGAGAGGTGCAGTATGGAGATTTCTCACATACACACACCAGGTAAGCCTGGCATCTAAAATCCAAACCCACACAACTCCCACTAAGCACTGTCCAAGAGGAAAAAAAGAAACTGAAAAACCAGTTCATGTACTTTCATTACAGTTGGGAAGGGGCAGGAAAGTGAACTCCACAAACATTTATTCCTCCAGACTACTGTGCCTCTCCAGTTATCTTTTCCTGCTTTTTCAGTGGTAACCACCTCTGTGCACTTCAGTACTTCAGAGACCTAACTCTCCAAAACTTTTAAAAAAGGAAAACATGTTACAACCAGATGTAAGAAGCTGAAAACGAAGGGAAGATTTCAGTAGATAAAAATAGTAACAAGAGTTGTGAAGGACAGTGAAAAAACAGAAGCACTGGACAGTGTGATCTGAATCAGCTTGGCTGGAAACAGATTTGCAAACACAATTAAGTTCAATCTGAATCAGCGCTGAAGAACTGGCTTGCACACTATTGCCTCCTAACACCTGACAGATATAATACAGGGGCATTCACAAATTCTTTTGGATGTGGCAGAACTCAAATCCTCATAGAAAAGGTCTTGACTTAATACTGTAGCTGAATTCTGGCAGCAGCAATGAAAAATTAAATGAGACAACTACACAGATGTCTTTTCTACAAAACAGTAGCCTCTTGGTATAGCATAAAATGTCCTCAATGCTTCCTCAAAATCTAAATGCCAACTCTTCTGAAGAAGTTACTGCAAACTATTATTCTCCTTAGCAATGCCAATACCTACACAATGTTTCCAGTCTTACATGTTGCAGCATTATGGGCCCTGATGCACAGGACAGCACATCTGCTCACCTAAGAAAGAATTAAGGGATTTTAAGCAACAAGAAGAAACAAAGGAAAAAAGTAGGATGCTGACAACTGCAATGTACAGGATTTTTAGGATGAAAAGATAAATGTAGTGACATGAAAAATGCCTTTGATTACCAGAAAAGCAATTAGTCACATTTTATATAGAATCAACTTCAAATGGCAATTGCCTGCAGTGTGTGAATGCACTTCCTTTCATTATTTTTCATTAGCAGTCTGCTATGATTCCCATGCTAACAGAAACTGTCTTGTTCAACTCCTTTATAAGAATCTTCAAGACTTTCATAGGCTACTCAGCTGAGTGGCATTTAAAACTAGAAGTAATATAGAAAAACAGTATAAAACTTACCACTTCTTCATCTGAAAGCTCTCGTCCTTGTATACTACTGTTTTCTCTCACAGCTTGTTGGTGTTTTTTCCCTTTAATGTGGCTGAAAAGGTACACTTCTGATGAAATCTGTAATGACAAGGATCTAGCAGTTATTTTTCCTTTGCAAATACCACAATGTATAAATAAGAGTATTTTAAACACAATATAAAATAGGCCAATTTGCCAGGATTATGTTCAGAAATTCAAGCACAGTACTTTACTCCTCAACCTACTTTACATAAACATCTCTTATGCAGGATTTTTTAACAGTAAATTACAGAATGATTTGCTAGCCAGCAGTGTAATAGGCTCTCCTCTCCTTTTCACTTCAATCTAATTCCATACACTGGAGTTTCATTCTGAAATGCATGATCAGTGAGTGTACTGATCTAGCCTGCTGAGCCTGAGTTTCTGTTCCAGCACTGCCTGAGGTGATCCCATGCAATCTTGCTTAATGCAGCAATTAAAGATGGACATGCTCTGTGGCATATAGGGCTCCAATAATTCAGAGTCTCTGCAAAGCAGTGAAAGCAGTTACCAACAGGAATTCTCCCAGCTCTGGCCCAGTGGCTTCTCTCCCCCACCATTCCTGGGACACAGGAGGGCAGGCACAGGCAGAGAGACCCTGCTGAGGCTGGGACTCTGCCAAGCAATGTCCTTGGCTTCCAACAGCGACCAAAAAATCAGACACCAAAGGAAAAGAGGAGACAAAGAGAACACTCCTTTTCCTTTCCAACACTTCAAGGCATCCAACCAAACTCAATTCGAGAGCTTCTTGAGCTTGATGTGGTTTCTCTGTGAATTTCAGCCCAACAAAACTTAACCAATGAGCCCCTGAACTCACAGTGAATTCAAATACCCACAGCATCTCACAACAAGGTGTTCCCAGCTCAGCTGCCTGCTATGTAAATGACCACATTCTTTACTTTGCTTTAAATCTGTCTTTTAACTACCTTCCTCCACCCGATGCTCCTGAGTTCTCACTTCTCTCAGAAGAGACAGCCAATAACTGAGCACTGCCCACAGCCTCCATTCTACCCACAACTCTAGAGCTCTTTCAAATCTTCCCTAACCCTGATTTATGGACAGAAGAATAAGATGCACTTTTTGCAAAAGCAGAGCAGGGATACAGTAGATGTGCAAGTGAGTGAAGCAGAACCTGTAGCTTCATGGCTTGGGTTGGTCCTGCAATTGCAGCAGCATCCCCTCTGCCCAACTCACCATGACATTGCACAATGAGCACTGCTTCTTTCTCTCATAGGGTGTCAGCTTTGGTGCATAGTCAGTATTAGCATGTCTTCCACTACTGAGTTCAGCTGCTTTCTCTTTTCTCTGTTCAATTTGTTCCATGTGCCTTCTAATACTCTCATCATGCTGAACGGAAAATAAACAAAGCAACAAAGAGGAAACACATTGAATGACAGCACATGGAATTAAACTGTGCAAAGAAATACTGATGTAATTTCCAACTAATGTATCCTTTTATACCTTCAGCTGAATCTTCTTCTGCAGTTCTTCCATGGCTTCTTGCTGAGCTGCAGTAAGAGCTGCCAACCTCTCTTCTCGATCTCTAACCAAAAGATAATATAGAGTGAATTTGTATTAATCTAAAGCATTAATAATACTGACACATTTATGTTTGGAATGGAGAGCAAGAAAATCCAAAAATGGAGTTGAAGATGCTTCAGTAGAAAAGAAAACCAACAGAAAGCAACCTGGGTAACAGAGAAGGCTGATGCTTTTGTTTCAATGACTTAATAAAGAGAGACACTTGAACCTCTGTAGCAGAACCTGGATCACACCTCAGTCAGCCAGAGCAATGACAGTCAAGGAGATGCTACAAGAGAGGGATGAATGTGAAACCTTGTCACCACTTGCATTCCCCAGCCAAGGGCTGCACCCAGTGAACCAATGGGGAGGAGCAGACGACCAATTGAGAAAACCCCTTCCATCACTGAGGACAGTGCTTTCTAAAATGTTCATTGGTACCAATTTAAATATAGAAACCTCAGATAAAACTCTGACCAGCAGCACCACCCTGTTGAAGAGATTTTGTATTTTTTTTCTGAGAAAAGAACAAGGGGTGTAACTTGGCTTTTAACTACAACCATTAAGCAGAAACCCACAGGTAGGAGTTTCAAGAACAACTTCCTAGTGATCAGCAAGCCAAGGGAGAAATTAAATCCTAGAGAGGAAGAAAGTCAATTACTCAAGCTGTTTATACAAAAAACATTGTACAATGTGATGGGAGAGAAGGCTGGCAGCTCTAAAGGGCCAAAGACATAATGAAGGCTCTGGGTAAAACTGCGCTATGAAGGAGTCAATCAAAGCCATCAGACATCTCTTCAAAAAGCATTCTAAAATTAAAGGCTTTTGAGTGACAAAAGTAGAGAGCCAAACATAAGGACTATTACCCAAACTGCAATGGATTTTGTCATGAGCAGATTCCTGTTTGTCTGGGTTTTTAAACAGAAATCTGATAGAAAAAAACCAAATCAGTTCCATAAAAGCAGAAGGCTCAGATAAAGTAACATTTTTAAAATGAAAAGCCACAGAAAATATAAAAGCAGACAGGAAAAAAGACAGGGGAGGAAGTAAATCAAATGATAAACCACTAAAAATTGTTCTTTCAGAAAGAAAAAGTGAACTCTTCCAATCACTGTGGGCATGGGAAGGGTGAGGAAGAGATTATGGATGAGAAGCATTAGGTATTTATGTGGTATTGTCCCTGAGGTACAGAAAGGAAAACTGAACTACAGGCTCATTTTAGCTATTTCTTTCAGTCTGCATTTTTACATATTTCTGTAATGCTACAAACTACACAAATTATTACCATTTCATACTTTAATAGTCTTTGAAACAAAATTCTCAAGGTTCCATTTATAGAGCATCAACACAACTCCTGCACAAGCCCTTCTGAAAAGCACTCTTTTTACATGGTTAGGGTACTTTATACAGCTTTATGATTTCTATTGACAAGAACAACATTTTCTGTATCATGGATTTCAACTCTCTGGAATATAAAATACTTTGAAATTACAACTAAAACTGTACTGGAAACAAGTTAAGGGCAGAGGGGCTTTTAAAGTCAGTTTTAAGTACACTATTCCATTCATACAGATACATTAATCACCAACAGATGCACACAGTAAAGCTTATACTGAAGAAGCTCTAAGCAGATACTGCAAAAATTACTCATTCCAGCCAGTAGTAAATCTTCAGGATACAAGCCAAATCCTAGCAGCAGGAAAAAACCCAACAAAACACCAAATGATACCCCAGGGCTCCACCAAAACTCACAGCAATTCAGGATGGAAGGGACAGGACAGGACTGCCAGATTCCTGCCAAGCTCATCCCTCCTGGAACTTCAAACCCAGGACTGAGTCCTCCCTCAGAGAAACCTCAGAACTGTTATTAGGGAGATGTAATGACTCTGACATAACAGAACCACCACACTGCAAGGCAACACACACATTCTTTCCGACTCTTTCCCAAAAGTATTAAAAAAAAAAGGAAAAAAAATCTCTCTTGTGTAATCAACATCTGGCAAAGAAAAAAAAGAAAAACAAGTGCAAGCACGGTACTGTAATATCAAGTACAAAGGGGGTGGAAACTGAGTGTTAGAGCAACAAACACAGAGGAGATTTGCTGACACACAACAGCAACAGAAGGCAAATGGAAACTGCTTCTCCTCACATGTCATAAGGAAATGAATGGGGTGCAACAAAGGGATGTGGCAGATTTAACACTGATTAAACTCAGAGCAAGGAATTATATGCTTGCAAATTTTCAACAAGATCTAACAGTAGAAGGCCTTTGAGGACAAAGATGTCAATTGGGCAATTATTGGCCATTTGCTTACTTTGAGGGTTTCCTCATATTTCAGAAAGATGTAGAAACCTTACACATGCAGGATCTATCTTCCCAAAACAGCATAACCACATTCTCCATTAGTCCTAATCTTCCTCAAGTATTTGCAAATAAGAATAAGATACTGAAGGATCCCTTCCAACTCACTCTACCTCATTGTGATTTTGGCTCAATACACTGAAGAAAGGTCCATGAAGTCCCAGGAAAGGCTACAGATCCTGCCAAGAATTCATTACACATCTAATGCAAAGGTGAATCTCTTTAGGATGTCACTCAGGACATAAAAAGATGAAAGGTGATCAATACATTGCTGAACATCTCACTTGGGGGGAAAAAAAATCCACTTTATGACAATTCTGAAGAAAACAAGCCATGACAATAAAAACTTATCAAGAACGTTAGTGAACATCCATCACAGAAAAAATCCTAACCAAGGTTTTAAGGAACGCTTATGGCAGGGGAACTGCAGGAAAAGAAGGAGAAATAGGAGGTGAGTACAAACAGAATTTGGTAAATTAAACAAGCAGGATGTATCAGGCTAGACCAGACTTGAAAGTAAACCTCTCTCACACACTAACATTCATTCTCTCTGCACCTCATGTTTGGCTCAAAAGGGAGAGAGAGAAGAGTCCATGTGAAGTCCCCTTTTTGAACTTTGAATTATAGGCAAAACTATAAACCAAGTAGTTCACAGGCAGCAGAATTAATGAAGCCTGATTTCCTGGCTTTGTGCTTCACAAATGTAATCTTTGGTGTCTACAACAACGTGAAATCAAATTGATGCCAGTAAGTCCAAAAGCTTCTGGAGACTGAAGGAAATGGGGAACATGGGTACATTAATCTTGTTTCCCTTGAAAACTAAGGTGAAATATGGAAAAGGCAAATTATTACAAGGTCTTGTCAGCAATAAAACTCAGATGAATATAATAAAATACAGCCCTACAACTTGTATTGTGCATGTATGAAAGGAATACAAAAACGTACTACAGAATTTATGATGACTCATCTGATGTCTTCCTTCAAGCTATTCCTCAAGAATCCTTATTAATGCTACTTTTTAAAATCCTAAGCCTGCCAAGCCAGGAAGGTACTGCTGTAGAGAAGGAGCAGCTTGCTGGGGAGTATAACAGTGAAGGCAACCAAAGAAAGGATTGCAAAGTTACCTGGCCCTCTCCCGTGCTGCATCTTCTCGTGCTTTTTCCTTCTCCTGCCTCTGCTGCTCAATCCGTGCTTCCTGCTCCTTCCTCTTCATCAGCAGCTCCTCCACCCGTGCCTGCCGCTCCGCTTCCAGGGCTCTCTTGCGCTCCTAGCAGGGAAAAGCAAATTCTCACTTCTCTTTTAGGCACGAAACACACAGGAATGAGGAGAAACTGCATTTCACCATCTGCAGGGCCCAAATGAAAGACAAGGCTGTATTTCACGGTACCCTGCAGCTGCAGACACACCGCACCTGAACAGCCTCGTCCCGCGCCTGCTTCTCCTCCTGCCGCCGCTGCCGCTCCTCCTGCAGCTCGTTCAGCCGCTGCTCGTACTCCTTCAGTTTGTTCAGCACGTCGTGCCGCTTGTTCTGAGCTTCCAAGGTGTTTATAAAAGCAATTTCATTCACCTGAACACGATCAGAAAGCGTAAGAAAAGACCCAAGAAGTTGAAATAGGTTTCATCTTAGGGAATTCCATCCCTTTGTTAATTATCCACTCGATAATTAGGCTGGTGGGACATTTCTCCAGAATGGGCTGGAAAATCAGCAACTTGAGAATAAGTCTTTAGGTTTTGTAATGATTTTTTTATTGTTTTGTTTGTTTTAAACAAGACAGCCCATGGCATATAAAAAGAAAATTTGAATGGTATCAGGGAAACAAGAAACTTTGGGCAAAATAGAGAAAACTCCTCTCAATTCTCTCAGCATCGAGACTTCATCAATCCATTCCCTCAGTCACAAAACGTGTAATGTTAAAACCCAGATGGATGAATCAGTAAAATACACAAGTGTTAGTAGAATCCAACAGGTCCTTTGAGCTAACTTTAAATATATGTGTAATTACTGATCCAAAAAGTGAAAGTGTACATAGTATGAATAAGAAAAAACCAAACAGGCTCGTGGCCTAATATTTCTTCTCCATATAGCCTGTTTCATGAACATGTATTATCTTTTTCAACCACAGGATAGTGCAATACAGGAGAACAAAAAAATAGTAAGAAAAGGTTAGCTTAAAAGAACTTTAATGTGTACACTAAATAAAACAGGTAAAGGGAACATACACAGACAGACAAAAACAGATCATGGAAAAGGCTGGTAGGATCATGTTGGTGACTGTTTACAGACCAGAATCCATTTACAGAATGGATTTTACAGGTCAGTAAACAAGCAAGCACTGGGAATTTAGATAACCAACTGGGCAGCAACAGTTACCATGGTCTGCAGCTATCCTACCCATCAGCTATTTCTCTAAAGCCTTCTGGCCCAATTAACCCTGATTTCCAGAACACAAGAACCCCATGAGGCAGCAGATCCTACACACTTAAACACACACAATATTTGAAACATCTGCTTATCTGGGGAACTATGGCAAGTGTGATTTAGTTAATATAATTACAGAAGTCACACTGGTGAGGAATGGATAGTAATCAATATACAGCAGACTGAATTAGGTAGTCTAGAAACCGTTTTAATCCAAGAGAGAAACAGCAACTGAGTAAAAAAGCGCAATCAGTTTTGTTGTGCTTATCTTGAGCAGCTGCATCAATCACAGCTGGGATACATGCTCATCATATAACAAAACAGTTTTGAGGAGATGCAGGCATCTTTACTTGGAAAAACAGTCTTTAAAATGAAATACTTCATTTATTTTATGCTGGTTTTGGCTGGGATAGAGTCAACTCTCTTTGTAGTAGCTATTATGGGACTACGTTTCAGATTTGTGCTGGAAACAATGCTGACAACACAGGGATGTTTTAGTTACTGTTGAGCAGGGCTTGCACAGCATCAAGACTGAGGAGCCAAAGGGATATCAGAGATCGCATATCATGTGGAACAACAAAACTGGGGGGAGGTTGGTGTGGGGACACTGCCCAGGGACTGGCAGTTGTTTCCTTCTGCATCACTTGTCTTTCTTTATGATTTATCTCTTTGTTATTTTCCTTAGAACTTATTTTTCCCCACCCAGTTATTAAACTGTTTCTATATCAACCCATGAGATTCCTCATGGGTTCTGATTCTCTCCCCCCACCCCACGGGACAGGAAGCAGAGTAAGAGTGTAGATGTGAGGTGCTTAGCTGCTGGCTGGGGTTAAACCATTAAAAATTTTATCAAAGTAGTATGAATGAGGCAAAACAAAAAGCACCCATCTAGTGATTGCCTTATGGAATTATACATTAAGTCAGAAGAGTACTAAACATACTTAATTTAGAATAACTGCCACATGCTAGCTGCAGGTCCCTCTCTATTCCCAGTTGCTCAACAACAGCAGTGGTACAAAACACAGCAACACAACTACTGACTAAGGACACAAAATGCTGGATCTGGAATGGCTTTCTTAACACAGGACAAGAAAAATGAGCTCCCCCCCTTCTCTCTCTACATGCTGGAAAGCAGAGAATTGATCATCAGATCCTCTAGTCCTTCCAGGAGGACTAGGTATCACCAAAAATGCTGCCACAACACTCTGTGAGGAACAAAAGCAGCAAGATAATGATCAGCTCTTTCTTTCAACCCTTCTTTTCTTCCACACCAACCCACCATGATGTCTAAAAACAGCTAATTAATTTTAAGTCATATTAGAAAAAAATGCACCGTTTAGACATCAGCATTTATCTGCTTCATGGCTCACACGTGTTCATATCTAACCTGCACTGTCCTTCACAGACTACTCGAGCACCCTGAGCTACAACATTTATAAAAGCATAGCTATTAAAGAGCTCCTTTGAAAACAAAGTCACTTACCTTGGCTTCTTCCTCTTGTGCTTTTTTCACAATTGCTTGTAGCTGCACTTCACGTTTGAATTCTGCATGGAGCAGCTTCTCCTCCATCATCCTGCGCCTTTGATCCAACAATTCTTCTTTCCATTTCCTTACATCTTTCTCCTATACACAATGAGTCAATTCATTACTAACACAGCATCTGACAACAGGGCCTGAATTCTCCTCAGAATTTTCTAATACTTGAAGTGTTCTTCACAGTAACAAAACATTTTCATGCCCTACACAAAGCCTGCCCTAAGTTTAACCCAAACTAGACTGCCTCAGTTTGGTAGGTTTTCCCATTTCTGTTGGATTCATGCAACACATTTCTACTCTTGTTATGCCTTCCCTGCATCTGAGATTGTCTCCTATAAACAGTCACAGAAGTTCATAATTTGAAATAATGCTTTCTTTAATTGCTGTGGTGCACAAGTCAGCTGTGAAAACTCAGCTGAAAACTTAAATTTCACCACTAGTTTTAATCTCTAATATGTCTACTATGTGGAAAAAAAATTCTTTTCTGAAAGGCAGCAGAGCAGCCCTTTATATCACAGAAAGCTTACCCTCTCCATTAATTTCTGAAGCTTCAGTGTCTTTTCTTCACGTAACTTTTCTCTCAGCTGTTGAGCTTTCATTTGTTTCTCCTCATGCTTCTTTTTGGATTCTGCTATTGTTCTTTTAATAAAAACCAAAGTAGAGCAAAAGCAAGTTAGACAATATTATCTGACAGTGTAGCAAACATTTCTATGCCATCTCACTAAGATAAAACAAATAGGCCACTGGAGGGCTATTATTTCCTGTAAATGTGAATACTGCTTTTCTAGACTTCTTTATTTAGTGGACAATGTTGCACAAGCCTACTCATGAAAACACAGAGAGATTTCTGCAGCACTTTGCAGCCAGAGACTTAAACAGAGTAGATTTATGAAGGGTTCCCAGCAGCCAGAGTCTGGCTGAGGCAGGAGGTGGCAGGGGCAGCACCTCTTGCGCGAGGGCGAGGAGAGTTTCTCGTGCATGTGGATGCCGTGCCCGGGGGGACGCGCGGGCTCCTCCTCCACTCGGTCTCCCCACGAGTTGCTCTGGCGCCAGGACTCACGAGCTGCACACAGGAAAACAAAGGTGGGGATAATTTCAACACACTTTTCTACAAGAAAAGCCATTAATAAGGATTTGTTTCTCTAGTTCTCTCTCTGGTGGGTTTCATTGGGTTTCATAGATGCAAACACAGACTGAAGCATCTTTAATACCTGGCTTTTTTAATGCTTAATGATTGTATTACACTTTTATCCAGATGTTATTATAAAATTGAACAAAAAAAATGCAAAATTATAATAGAGAGATGCAGAAAGAAAACTGAAGAACAAAGAGACACAGAGACAGGTTGAACACAAAGTCCATCTATCCTCAGGAAACAACAGAGAAAATAACATAACTTGGAATGTGTTGGGGAAACTTCTGAAACCTTAACTGGCCATGAATAAAATGGGCATGTTTCTAAATTTTTGCTGTCATTTCCATGTAGGTACAGTAATATATAAAAATTTACCTTCATAATCTGCCAGAACATCATTCCAGTCCATAGACAAACCACAGAAGGATATGCTTCCATTGCCCATATTAGCCTGAAATTTAATATGAACCAGACAGTAAAAACAAACTTTAACTTGCAGGTGCACACACACATTAAACAGTGCCAAGTCAGCAACATTCAGCAATGCTTCCAAACAGAACTGGCCACCCCAAAGGCAGATGCTGTTCCTGCTCTGACACTGAAAGTGAAGACTTTTGCTCCACCTACTCTTCCACTGTAGCAATGAATGTAACAAGTCCCACCTCCCCGTTTCACACCCACAAAGAGGCAGCAGGACAATGACTCCAAGATCATAAGACTAAATATCCCTTAGTATGGGATGATTATAACATGGCACTATTTCACACGTAAAACAGGTTACGTTCACGCCAAAACAAACACTAACAAATTGTATATTCACACTCTGCTGACAACAAAGCTTGAATTTGGGAACAGTGAAATGAGCTGGATACTCACAGAGAAGTCACTGTCATTGTCAGTCTCGATGTTAATGTCATTGTTCTCCTCTGCCTCAATCTCTCTGGTTAGCTGCTCCTCCTCTGCAATAGCACTGGCAATGGCTTCTTCGTTTGCCTTCTCCAGGCGATCTGCTAACTCCTCTTTCTTAGCAAGGACTTCTGCCATGGACTGCAGGGAACATGACACCAGAAAAAACCCAAAATCAGCAGCAGGCACAAAAAGGAGGATTCCACATAGTTAACATAAATTATATGTTACTTTGTTTAACTTGTCTTTACTTATATAATATATATTTTGTGATGGTAGCTGAAAATATAAACCCCATTAAAAGTGTTACCAACTGTTAACTCATTTAATAACTACATGAAACACCTATGAAATTAATTATTCACATAATTCAAAAACTTATTATACACACACTGTCATGAAAAGCACAAAGGCAGTTCTCCTGTAATTACTGTTTTAAATACTTACTCTTAAGGGCTAAGCAAGGCATAATCTGAGACGTGAGTGCATACCAAGCTGTTACCTCCACAAAAGGAATCATGCTCCAAAGTATTATTTGAAGACGGAAATTAACTGCATGAACTGTATCTGGGAACTTTACCATACAATGGAATCTCAGGCTGCACTTGTTTTTCAACAATGACAAGAGAGTGGGGTAAAAATGTAAGCCTGGATACACTGATTGTCTTTTCCTTCTGTAGTGTCCAGCATTAACCACTCAGTACCAAACAATGTGCCACAACACACAAATTGGTATTCAAAGCAGCCTAATCTGGAGTAGTAAAATGCTTCCAAGAGACACAGATCCCACCAACCTAGCAGTATCCTGAACTGTTAATAACTGAGCATCTGAAACAATGAGATGCTAGAAATCTGCTCTAAAAACAGACAGGTACCTGGCTTGGAGATTATCTAGCAGGACTCCAGTTCACAAAAGCGAAAGGGAAAGCGATTTACAGGAAAACCTATCAGAATTTTAATCTAGTTTCTGACAAAACAAAACCAACACAAACACAAACCCCTAAAAACCCAAAACTAAACAAAGCACCTGAAAGTATAACCTGGATTTAATGTAACATTACTGCAGCTCTCCACTCAGAGAATCCCAGGGAAGCAAGACACCTGAGACCTGCAGAATTCTTCAGACACTCTTTTTGGGAAGCCAGATAAAAATAGAAAACTGACTTTGTGTGTTTTGCTTTAAGAATGGCATTCCTCCAAACTGCTGGTTGTAAAGGAAGACCCAGCAGAGCAGCTCAGCAACTCTTAAGAAGTAGAGCTCTGACTTTGTTTCTAAGAGAATTTTGATATCCCATGTGTTTCCAGTTTGAATGAGTGAAACTGAAGACTTTAATGAGAGCGTGACTTCAAATTACTGACAGTGGAAGGAAATGAAAAATTAGCACAAACATTATTAAAAGAAGTAATGAGAGCACAGATCTCTTTATTCCAAATAACACATTTCTATCTTTCTAGTTAAAGTTTCAAAACTTTACTGGAATTCAATTCTGTCATGTAAAGTATCTGTGCAATAATTTATTTTTCCAACAGTAAGTACCTCATAGATGTTGCTACAGTTTTTACACTCGGCTAACAGTAAACACTGTGCAACACAGACCGAGAAAATTAAGGCTTAGATTTATTATTCACTCGCAAATCTTATGGGATTTCTTACCAATCTGGCAGCACTCACATTTGAAATATCTGAGGGATCCATTTCAGTTTCAGATTTAGCTTTTTCTGTTTGATGCCAGTCTGCAGTGTCTGTGCTCTGGGGGGAGGCTTCATTCATCTGCAGAGGTTTTGAAGTGCAGTCAGAACTGCTGAGAACTGGAGGCACCTCAGGAGCTGGTTCTAAGGAATCCCCTTGCAATGCTGTGCCAGTGCTCCCATTGGCTTCCGAGGCTGTGAACTAACCAGAGGCATTTGCAAAATTAACAAAATGCAACATACTGATTTTTAAAGTCAGAGTCAGATTTTAAGGAAATACCCAGCAACAACAGTGAGTGATGCAAATAACTTCACTATTTCAGGTGCTCCCATTGCCGTGCAAAAACTGGATCTTTTCTACCTGAAATCTATGTATGAGATGTGCTGAATGCTGACTTTTTGGATAACATGGAAAAGCTGTCCACAGCACCATAATTTTAATTAGCCAGTTTGTGTCAACATCTTACTGCATTACCATAAATGTAACTGAAATAACCATTATTTTAAAAGCCTTTTCCAATCCGGTTAGTTCATCAAAGCTCTAGTCAACACCACCTTTAGAAAACGCTCTGAAGAAAAAGTTTCAAGATTTAAGGTTAGAAAATGGTTCCAAATGACATACTGACCTGAGTCCTTTCAGTAAGAGGACCCTCAGAGTGATGCAGAGGATCCTTCTGCACCAGCTCCGTGCTTTCGGATGCAGCACTGCCATTGACTGAGCTCCCGTGCTGGTTTTCTGCTGGTGGTGAAATTACATTTTCTTTGTCGCTGTCGCCTCTGGACTTGAGAGATTCTGCAGCTACAGGAGCTTTTGTTGCCAGAGCTGTGGATCGAGATCGAACGGGCCTTCCGCGCTGAACGGTTTCCCAGCCCTCCGCATCCTTTCGATCTACGTGAAAAAAACACCCCCCACTCTCAGAAAGGAGCTCTTATAAATAGAAGCATTAGAAACAACTATTTTATTACAGTATTACACAAGTTGTGGGAGAAAAACGTTCTCTTTAAAAATCAATACCAAAAAAATCAATGAAATATTCTTTAGCAAAGCTTCTTACTTCAAGAATTCTATTGGTATTACAGACACTGCACAGCTCCATTCATGGGACACGTTCTGCTACTGCAGAGTGAAGCTTCCCAGCCACAAAAAGGTGTGGGGAAATGGCAACATGCACTCAAGCTTGCCGTGCTTTTCCCTTGCTATTTCATGAGAAGGTAAAGCACAACAAAGCAACCACACTGCTCTTCTTTACAGCAGCAGTAATGTTAGAGGCCTTTTGTGAAAGTCTGCCTGAAGCAGCAGGTCATAAGCGTGACCAGATTTCTAGATTTCAAGGTGAATCCTTTCTCCATACATAACATTTTTGTGGCCATGTACCTTGAAACAAGTGTAAGTGATTGTTTGAAGCCTGACAGTACAACTCAAAAGTGTGAAAGGTAAGCTCAGGCCTGTCTATTTGCTGAACAAAAATTCTTGCAAAAAACTCAAGAACTAACTATGTATATATTGTCCAACATGCTGTTGGCAAAAGCTGCTTTTAAGATCGTTCACATGAAAGGAGGAAAAGGGTGCAGATGACTTTTACCCGGAGCAGTAGAGATGCCAAAAATCCCAACACTAAATTGCCTGTTTTAGAGAGGGTAATAATCCAGAATACAACTTGTATAAAAAACTAATTCTCTGGGTATTTCTGAAGTTTTTACTAACAAAGATGGTAATGTAGCTCGGGCATAAACACCAGAGGTGGAACTCAAACGTAGAGGTTTAACATATGAACTGGACAAAGCAGCCTCTAGGGTGACTTGAACTGATGTCCAACAGCAGCAGTAACCAGTGAACTGGAAATGAGCTAAAACCAGAACTCATGGCACTCCATCCTTTGCTGCCCTTGGCAACCAGCATTTTACAAACACTGCTCATTTAACTGTTGGGTTCTTTTAACATCTTTTAACAGGATGAAACACAGCAGCCTGGCCCAACAGCTGGTGGAAATCCTGCATTACCAGGGAATTTAACAGGACTGTACTGGAGTTTATCTTCACTGAGCAGCTCGTGCAGCAGCTCTTTTTAGGTAACTATATAACTGTTCACAAGCCTTAACAATAATGGCAATGACAGATGCAAAAAAATAATTTGGTACTTTACTACTGAGACTGTTTCACTCTGGAAAAATTGCTGTGTATTTTAAAGTAAACAAAATTGCCAAACTGTGTGGATGAATATGGCTGATCTCTTCAGACCACTGCTGGTACCAGAGTTTGCAAAAAAGCCTGTGTTCCTTCCCCTGATGTGCATCTGCACACATTTCAGTGTGTCCCACTGACAAGAGAAGGGAATGGCAGTCAAGAACACACCAATTACATTTTCCTTTGCCACTGACTTGCCATTTGACCCCTGTAGGCAACTCTGGCCTTCTTTTCATTTCTTCATCTTCATATAGAAAAAATATCATGACCTACAGGACCTAGTGATGGGAGCATGTCATTGCCTTCTCAGGGGCAATCTTAACTCCAGCAATTCTCCAGGGAACAGTGTTTAATTTCCCAGGAATCACACCCAGCTATACTGCAGAAAGCTCAGAGCCTGTGCAGCACCTGGCTCTGCACCCTGTGGGACAAGGACTGCTCAGGCCCCTTAGGGACCCCACTAACTTCAGTAACTGATGGGACCACAAAGACTCTGCTGTATCTGCCTTAGGACAAAATCTAGCCAAGAAATTTCCCTGGCAAGTAACAAACAGAGATTGTTCAGAAGAACTGCTAAAATCAACCAAAAAACCACCATTCATTTACTGCAGCAACTTCTGGATTGCAATTCCTTTTGCTTGTCATTTGCAAAACAAGATTGTTGAAACACTTCATTTCTATTTGTTCTGAAAATTGAAGTCACCTTTTACATAAAAGCATCTTTTCCACATTAAAAGGATCCGAAGATACCCTTCTGTAGCATCTACTACCTAAACATAACTCTTCTAACATCTGGATAATAAGATATATTAATTATATATATGTATCTTAATAATTGTACTAATATCTTTTACTAGTATCTACTAAAGTTTATTCTACCAAAAAAGAGTATTCTTGCCTATCTTGCCTAGTTGATTCTTTGTCTCGTGGCACATTTCTTAGTAGTCTAAAATGACAGAATTAATCAGAATAAAATTATTCAGAGCATAGCAAAACCATAATTACACTTACTAAAGTAAGAATGAATCTTTTCATAAAAGCCATACATGTTCAATCTTTAATTTGCATTTGTTCACTGTCAGATCCATATTTATTACTGAAGACTCAACCAAGCATTTTAATAGCCCAGAAATACTTGCATTTGAAAGAATATTATTTGGTGACTTCTTCAAGCACAAAGCAGTTTTTAATACATGTATGTACTCAGACTCCTGACCTACCTAGAGTCAGTTTAACAGTGTGATGCCATCTGACAATTACAGTGCACCACATGATGCTGTTCATTTTAATTCACCAATCAGTTCAGTATTCAGCTACTTCCAGGCATGTTTGTAACTCAGAGTTTGCAAAGCTAATACATTTATTGACACTAGATCACATCTAATGAGAGACAAGGTTAATACTCAATAAGGCACCAATCTTCCTCCATATTTTTTCCCTCTGTCTGGAATTCTCACAGCCCAGCAGCCATCTCCACAGGCCGTGTATCACATGCAGGGGTTGATTACTCCCAGCGCTTGTAAATGAATAATTCATTGCACTACCCTGATCACTCTCTAGTTTCATGTGAACTTGGCTGTCCCTGCCTGCTCTTGTGTTACATGCAAGTGACAAGCCATCTGTTATCCCAGGGCCCTCCCAGCCACCAGGCTCTGAGCAAGTTGCTCCATCTGGAAGAACTGCCCAAGGAGCTCACTGAAAACACCCCTACCAGAAATCCAGACTGAAAACACCCCTACCAGAAATCCAGAGTGGAAACACCCCTACCAGAAATCCAGAGTGGAAACACCCCTACCAGAAATCCAGACTGGAAACACCCCTACCAGAAATCCAGAGTGGAAACACCACAAATAGAAATCCAGAGTGGAAACAGCACAAACAGAAATCCAGGCTCTGTGTGCAAACTCCTGGGGGGGGTTCTACCTCAGGAGATGCATGGCCCTTCTAATAAATTTACTTGCCAGTAACATCCTGCCCAAACCTCCACATAATCAAACTTTAGCCCCATCTGAGCCCAAACCAGGACAGCTGCTTTAGAGGCCTGCACATCCTGCAAAGTCTCCAGTCCTAGCTACATGACAGAGGACATCTACTCACAACTATGGACATGAGCAATTCATACAAGGAAGATGATAATAACAGTAATAACAACAAAAACCAACCAGATTTCAAGTATGGCAACAGAAAAAAAATTAGTATTTCTGAGAAGTTCACATGTTCTAGATTGTTCTTTGTCCTAAATTCTGTAATAACGTTTATTTTAATTGTAAGCACCTACTTCCATTTCTTATACACACTCTAAACTTGCATACCCATCTCATTTTTTACCACATGCACTAGGGAATTCATGACCAGAAACTGCTCAGACAGTAAGAACAGACTACATTTTATATTGTAAAAAACACTCAAGCCTGAAAGACAATTTTTAAAATTTCATTAAAATATTGAGGGTAAGTTTAATGAGGGAAACGAGATAAGATGATTTAACCTCATTTAATTATGCATCCCCAAAAGGAAAGATTAAAGAACTATATGGAAAAATAATGCATTTTCTTTCTCCCCAAGGGCTTATTTAGTTAAATTTGGCAATTGCATCAACCATGAAACAGGTACAGTATCATACCCCTCATCCACATCACAAAACCTCTGTGAGACCTAATGATAATGCTGTTGGAAATCACTGGAGAAGTGTCAGGGGAAATTCTGTGGCTGTAAGCCCCAGCTGGGCTTTGGGTGGGCAAGGGAGCATTACAGGGGCAGGGGGGAAGCCCTCCCCCAAGGCCCACATGCAATAAACAGCTGGGAGTGCATTAGCTGGGCAAGGGGCAGAGCAGATGACACACGAGCCCCAAAGCTGCCTCAATAATGCATGTGAAGAGCCTCTGTGGCTCCCTTCACACAAACTTCACAGATTTCCTTGTGCTTTCATCAGTGAGGATAACTGGAACTTACCAAAGTGATTCCACCTTCCACACAAAGGACAACATGCTCCTACAGAAAACTTGATTTGTTAAAAACAGAACAACTCAGCTACAAGAAAATCACTGTAATTCTCCAATGCTCAATGCTGACAAATAGAGAGTCTTAAGAATAAACAAAGTCTATCAGGAATGACTGTCATTTCTTGAAATGGAATGTTTCAAGTCTGGACTGCATTGTACATTTGATTTGAACACTTGTAGGCCAGTACTACAGGACCTAAGGGGCTGCTCTCTTTTCGGAGCTCATCAGCTGCAAGTAACATCCAATAAAAGACAGCACAACGCTGATTCTTCAGCCCTCTGAAAGCCTCTGAAAGTAACATAAGGATGAAGTCTTTTGTTTTCCTCTTAGCCTCTTAAAATATGTTCTCCATATTGAAATACAGATCGCTCTTTATTCCCTGAGTATATTGAAATACAGATCACTTTTATTCCCTGAGTAGCTAATAACATTCTCCATGTGCACAGGAACACCTAATAAAGGTACTTCAGCAACAGCTTGGAGCCTGTCACTCTAATACGAGCGATAATCACCTGCAGAAGCTTTTGTTATGAGTAACTTCAACTACTGGCATGTATCAAAAGTGGAATTACACATCAATTCTAGTGCTGAAAACTCTGCCAAACAGCTCCTGCTCTCCAAGCAGCTCACTGCAACTGTACACAGCAAGCTATTCCCTCATGCAAGCAGCAGCCATGGATCCCCATTCCAACCACCACCCTTAGAGCATGAGTTGGATGATTCTGCTCCGAGTGCAGGAATCCACTCCTGAACTCATGGCTGTTACACTGCAAGACTCCTGGACAAGGTGTTTTACTTCCAGAATATGCCATGAGTCTGCAAGTCACTGTTCATGACTGCTACTACTCCTAGGCTGAACATACAACTACCTTAAATTGATACATGCACTTCCTGGAACCTTTTTTATCAAAAAGAAACAAACAAAAACCCACCAAAAAAAACCCACCACACCAAACAAACCAACCAACCAAAAAAAAACCCAAAAGACACTTTTAATTTTCTTTCAGAATATCCATTTCTACATCCTGCCTGATGGTTTTGCAGAAAGTCATCTGAGATCACACATGAAGAAAATAAATGAAAAAAAAAAAGCAATTCTGAAGACAATCTCAGGAATCCAGTGCAAAGAAACTAATTTTATAAACCAAATGGCAGTTTTTATATGTACAACTAAACCAATCTCTTCTAGAACAAAAGATCCTGCATCAAGCATTCTCCAAGGAGCATCTTTAGAGAAACAATTCATAACTAAATGTGGTAACTTGTCTTCCAAGGAAAAACATCAATTGTTACTTCAGCACAGTTCCAATAGCATGTTCTCCCAGGACATACAAAACTGTCTTGAGCTCTTCACAGATTCCTGGACATACATTATTCTTTATGTTGTTAAGCCATCCCAACCTGCAGTCAGTTAGATTGGCAGTTCGTGACCAAAGACCTTTTGCTTCTTGGGATGTTATAAACTGGTGTTTTAACAGATCAAATTCTAGTTAGTGAAAATACAGCAGAATGTTACCTACACATGAAAACACATTTTGTCTCAAACCTAACTGTTGCAATGCAAGGCTGCATTCATCTTTTATCTCTGTGTATTTTGCAAAAATAGGTTTAATTTTGCTTAGAACAGAGGTCATCACATTCTGAATGAACTTTATACCACAGAGTTTGTGAAAATAACTTAAGCCACTGAAGGGGACTTGCCATTTTTCCGCAGCGCCTTCTGTGCCGGAGGTGCCAGACAGGCTTGTGCTGTTGCCAGCTCAGGATTGGCAGCTTTAGTTCCATGGTTGGCTTTTACCTTATCGGCCCAACTTACACCAGAAGGAGCCAGGCGTGTTGCAGAAATTGTCACTGCAGGGTTCCTAAATGAAAGTCACAGCTCCTTTTAGTGTCTGCTCAAGGAACAGAATGGTTTGTTAGAAAGCTTTATCAGAGTCTGTCAGAGACTATCAGAACAGTGCCGTACAGAACTACTTCTCCTTTGGCAAACTCTCTAGGTTGCAGCAAATTACACTGAAAAGTTGCTGCAATTTACTCAAGAAATCTTTGTTTTTAATAAACAAGATGAAATTCAATCTTTGTGATAACAATTTCTGAAGGAATTCATGTTTTTGGCAACCAAAGCAACGCATAATAACAAATTCTACATACTAAGTCTTGAAAAATACTGTCATTTTAAGCCTGGTGTTTGATTATTCAGTACTCCTAATTCCTTTTCATTAAAAATAATGAACAGAATTTTTCTACTCATCTTCCACATAAGTGATTTTATTTATCACACCCTTCTCATTACCTCTTCTCCAAATTCTTTTCTTTTTGCATCAATGCTGTTGGATACCTCTGATTGTTCCTTTTTCTAGTTTCTGTACTTTTCCAACTTTTTCTACACTGCTCTGGGGAAGATACGAAGATGACTACAGGTATGAATCATGAATTTCTAGAGTGGCACACCATTACCTTCTCTTCTACCCCCTATTCCTTTCCCAGCAACTCCTAGCATTCTGCCAAAAACTTCTGTAGTACCAAGTATGTCTCAGCCCTTATTTTCTAGGCTATTTTCTCCCTCATACACAAAATATTGTAGCTCTCTGGGGTTGCCTTGCTTTGAGATGCACAAGTGGAGTAAGACAGAAGAAAAACGTCTGCGAGTGTGAAGGATAGAAAACTCATCTTGTTATTCCCTGCTCTAACACACACAGTTGTTCATCGTGTCCCTGTGGCTGTGAATGAAACAGCTCCAGCAGCAATAGCAACATGCAATTACACCCAAAAAAAGTTTAGCTGAAAGACTAATTATGCTGAGCTGTTATGCCCTAATAAAAATAAAAGAGCATTGATTTCCACCAGATTCAAGTGCTCACTCAAGTGCTCATGCCTATTTTCTCCCCAGCACCAGGCATTTCAGCAGACACCTCTCAGGTGTTGTCAGGTAGGTATCAACAGATACACCTACACAGGGCCTACACCAAACACACTTTGGTTTTTCCACCAAACACACTTTGTAGTATTTTTGTAGAAATATTTGACATGCAAAATTTAGAGAGCTCAATCCTCAGAGGTGCTGACCAAATAGTCCAGTGTCACATCTCTGTTGAGGACACTGGAACCACTCAGGAAACTGGGCAGTGTGTTCCCCAGATCCCAACAAACCTGAAGGAAGTACAGCACACACACTGAGAAAGATTTCAACTGGACACATCCATGCTCTCCAGACTGAGACAGCTCCAGACAGTGCTGCTCTAAATCTGTGCACATTTCTGTGGAACTGCTCTCAGACACTTTCATTTCAACCAGTGAAAGATGCTTCACTGCAGTATATAACATGCTCTATATTTTAACTAGTATCTATTTTGCCATGCATCAGAATCCTCATAATCTCACTTTACACTCACTCTTTCTGACCTGTATTTACTTCTGCTCACTCAGCTGCCCATTCACATTGCACACACTGGCAATTGAAAATGCCAGTTCCAGACATTTTGACCTTTGTTTTGTAGAGAGAAGGGAGTACTAAACAGAAAACATGAAATACACTAACAGTATTTTATCTTCAGGTCTTCGTAATGACCAGTAATTAAATATATTACAAAGTAAGGAAAAAATAAGTCCTTGATAGGATTTTCCTTTTCAGATAAGGCTTTTCCTTTATGAATGCAAATAATTGCTTATATGATTTAATAAACAACAAAACAATACATTGGTTTCTATAGAAAAGTAGTGCATTCATGAACTTTGCTTCAAACGAATCTTTATTTTAGCTTCAATAAACTTGTTAGCTGGTTTCATACCCAAAATTTAAACTCCTTCGAGCATTTGATGTCACACTAATCCTATCTGTGGATGGACTTGGGATCACATGGCGTCCTGGAGACATTTTCTTTACTTCCCAGGCCAGTGAAGTAGGTCTGCAAATCCAGGAAAGAAAAGTTTAAAAATACAATTCACAATAACTCTTCCCCTAGCAACTTAAAGCAAAACCAGAACTAACGAACGCTCAAAGTGTGAATGAATCCTGCTGAATTTGATCATTCATCTTAGCAATTGTTTCTACACCAACTCCAAACCCTACTAGCCTGACCCATATCAAAAATAATGCCTCTGCTGAAGACTACAATGCTTCTTTCAAATGCCAGTGTCGAACAAAGCATCAAACCAAGCATTTAAAAGGAAAGGATTGGGGTAGGACTGGAAATATCCTCTAGTGACAGTGACAATGCATATAAAATGTCCTCACACCCATTTTGTCCAAAAGCAAAATTGGGTTCTATTTGCTGCATCTCTGCTAGAAAATGAAGTTTACTGTGAACTTTACTCTCTCTGTAGATTAAAAAAATATAAATCTAATTACCTGCTTTGAGCATCAGCTTTTTCTAGCTTCTCCTGTAGCTGTATCCAATCAATCAATGCTTTGAAGTCCCTTACATAGTTATCAAGCATCATCAGGACTTCCTGAAAAGCAACCATCACATCAATCTTTCTATTTAAAAAACAATCCCCCACACCCCAATAAAGGAACTGAAAAGAAAGAAGGACATTTACTATTCTGCAGCTTTCTCATTGCAAATGAGAAATGTTTTTCCCAAGAAAACCCCTGAAAACAAGAAGGCTCAGATAATTAAGATTTTTAGATGAACAATCATTAAAACATTTATCCTAAAAAACCCCGTGCACATTTTTCAAAATCTGTGTGAGCATCAATGTGTAAGGACAAAATGGCAACACTTGCAAAGAAATAATTCTTAACACACACAAGGATACCTGTTTCATTACTTATGCCTTTTTTTTGTCAGAGTTATCTTTTAAAATATGCTGGACATACATCACCAAGAAGGCAAAACTGCATAAAACCTAAAAGGCCTGTGGAAGACTGAAAATATCACAATTAATCTGTTTGTGAAGTAAAAATATACGAAACTACACAAAGGCAACAGCAAGAGAAGCTGGGTAGGATTAAACATACACTGACGGAAAGGATGTGGGCATGCTGGAGATTTACTCAGAATGTGCAAAATCTTGATGAAGTAGTGTCTTGGTTTTGCACTAGTTCATCACTGGTAAAGATGAAAAAATGGAAAAAGAAATGCATCTTTGCAGTGTGAATCTGGAACCACATGTCGGTCTACAACAAAATTAACTGTTACAAAAGGACATATAAATTAACTTCACACTACATCAGGAAGAAAGGCACAGACAAAATGGCAAGGGCTGAAGAGATTTGCTTCTGATTAAAACATCCTTAAATGAGAAATTATTGACTGTGTCTACTGATACTCAGCTGGCACAAACATGTGAGTGTAGTACCTATGGTAAGGTAGTATTACATCCAGAAACAATGACAAATTAAAGGTAAGTTGCCTCTACTCAGATAATGGCAGCAGTTTTTCACTGGAAAGCAGAGCAAAACACAATACAATGGAACTCTCCATTGTGCTCCTTGAGCAAACTACAGTTATCTACTGCCACTGGTAGGGAAAGGAGCAATTCTTTGTATTCCACACATAAACTCAAAATTCATTGACTGAACGTGACCAAACACACACAGACATAAGGCACCTCCTCAGCAAAGCTGACTTTCATCAGCAAAGCACATGAATGCCTTTCTAAGGCAGGGAAGAAAGAAAGAGCAGCTTTCACAACTATTCTTTCTGAGAAAAGAAAAATGTGTCCTGTACTCTGTCATGACAATGTGCTGAAAATAATCAAAAATCCATGAATGAAGCTTGAATTTTATGAAACTTAAATGAGCTTCACATGCAGAACATGAAGTACAGACATAATTTTATAGAAAAACCACTGATGACAAAATGTTGCCGTTTCACAAGTTCTTTATCATGCCAAAGTTATTCCTGCTGGTAAATAAGGTAAATTTTCTGCTCAAAGCAAATAATTATTACTTAGAAATTTTGGGAAGAATTACAAATGAGAAGGTATTGGTTCTTAAGTTTATAACTACAAATTTTAACAGTAAAACCTTTGACACCAAACCCAGTAAAAACACTCTCCTACAGTCCCAGTAATTAATGCACAATTTTGTAACGTCAAATCCCATACATATTTACTTTAATTGTCCTTTTACCAGAAAAAGGACCTCTAATGCATGCAAAATGCTTTTCACATAAAATCATATGGATTAACATTCATTTTGTTTAATCCTAACTTTGAAATTCAGCTTCAATTTTGACATAAGTGTCCTTTTAACTACTCTTTATGACACATACAGAGCATATGCTGGTTGCTGTAAGGGAGAAGTCACCACGAAGTCAGACACCAGGGAAATCACACAGAATCCTATAGCTGATGCAGAAGTTGCTCTTCATTTTGAAATATTCCCCAAAAAAGCTAACAGAAATCTTTCTTACAAAGCAGTTGGTTTACAGCACAAAAGTAATTCTTAAGTAAAGTCTGCTACAAGAAATGAACAAGTCAAGTGTTTCAGCCAGTTCCTTTTTCAGTTCCACTAATAAAATTTCAGCTTTCTAATTCAATTCATGTCCATTTAGGCTAGCCCATACTAACTCGTGCTGACTGTTACTAACAATGAGAGCATAGAAAGCAAAATTTAATTCTGAATCATTTACTTTTCAAGTCAGACACTGACATATTCCTCACAAAAAAAAAAAAAAAGAATTAATGTGAGTATGAGTTATATTTCTGAAGTAAGCTGGCACAGGAAAAAAATGCAATAAATTGCTTAACCTATTTTAAGGAATGTTTAGCTCCACATTATCAGAAATGATCAGAGCAGAGCCATGCAGCTGTAACCCGAGCCATGTTTTATGAACAAGGGAATACAAACAAGACAAGCAGCTGGAGCGGCCCCATACTCACTGATGCACATCTCTCTCCCTAAAGCTATGAGGGCCATTTTGTCAAGCAGGATGGAGCAGAACAAAAGTGCCTCTGAGAGCGCCGTTGCAGGCATGCAGATAACTCCATATAGATGTCCAGCTAAAATTACCAATTAGCTCCCAATCGGCTGCAGCGGCTTCGATCGCTCGGTAATGGAGCCGGGGCCGGCGCTGGGCAGGCCGGGCGGCGCCATCCCTTTGTGCCCTGACACAGGATCCCGGGGCTCCGGGACCATCCCTCTGTGCCCTGACACAGGATCCCGGGGCTCCGGGACCATCCCTCTGTGCCCTGACACAGGATCCCGGGGCTCCGGGACCGTCCCTCTGTGCCCTGACACAGGATCCCGGGGCTCCGGGACCATCCCTCTGTGCCCTGACACAGGATCCCGGGGCTCCGGGACCATCCCTCTGTGCCCTGACACAGGATCCCGGGGCTCCGGGACCGTCCCTCTGTGCCCTGACACAGGATCCCGGGGCTCCGGGACCATCCCTGTGTGCCCTGACACAGGATCCCGGGGCTCCGGGACCGTCCCGTTCTGCCCGCGGCACCGCCGGCAGCTCCGAGCCGCCATCGGCTGCTGAGCCAGGGCAAACTGCACCGCCCCAGAAGCGCCCACAGAAAGGAACCTGTATGGGCCACGCTGCGGCTGCACCGGAGTCAGAACAATTTATATCTCATTATTTCTGAAGGTCACATCCATCCCATACGATTTAGAAAGAGGCAGTTCGAACTGAGTAAGAAAGCAATACTGCTGAAAAACAACCCTTCAAAGAAAATCAGTGACATGAAACTCAAACCAGTCACAATGTAACTCCTGTTACCCTCTGCTCTGTTCTCGTCAATTCTCTGATCAACAGTTCTGCGTGTCTCTTTTTTCGTTTTTCCTTCTTTTCTCTAGCTTTCACTCATTACTCTGGTTGCCATGTATTTATCTCTAAGTTGGACTTCTAGTTTCTTCAACTGGGTGATCCTATTAATTACTTTGTAATCAACAAAGATCTTCAAGAGTAGCTGCATCAGAACAATCCTCAGCCAGGCCTCTGGTCCTAGACAGGCCTAGATACATACACACACACACACGTATATGTCTGATGCAAGGAACAGGGACACCCGGAATGCCAACTAAAAGACATGCTGGCTTTTCAGAACAGATCACCATTTTGAAAGACCTCATCCCTTTTTATCTGTAACACTGAATGCTTGGTCACAAGCCCATTTTCCTGTCCTCTGTTGACCCATCCGTGGAAGATGACAATGATGAAAAAGTCAATGTCTAAAAAGAGGCAGCAGGAGTGCTCACAGAGATGTTCACTGGGCACGGACTGCCACCATACAGGCACAGGTTATTTATTTAGGAAATTATTTATATACTCTTGGTACATATCCCCACATTCAGAACTAGAAAGTGTGCTTTGGTGAGTGAGTGCTACATGGCTGCCTTGCACATCTCTGCCACACTCCAGCTGCAGAACTGGCTGTCCCAACCGCAGTGATGCAGCAGCTGCATGAGCAGGGGTCCCAGTCTACATGGAGAGAGTGAAACCAGTAGAACTTGCACACCTAGGCCCAAAAGCAGCCCTCAGAGAGGCTCCTCTCTGCTTCTGGGAGGCCTCAATCAACTCAAACTCTCTCACAGACATCCCTTGACCCAAAAGCCTTAACGAAGTTGATTCCGTTGGTTCTTTCACAGAGGGACATTGTGCAATATGTCTCAACTTTTAATGAAAGTCTTTACCCACCTCTCCACCTTGTGCTGTTTGTGAGAAGCAGAAAAACAGAGCACCACTGCTGAATTTTCCATTTCATAAGAGGGAATAAGAACCTCAAGCAAAATTAAACTATTTTCACTGAACCAGACTGATTTAAGGAAATATCTGTAAGCTTTCGGAACACGAGAGAATCTACCCTGCCCAAAATCTCCCAGAAATACACCAGTAGCTAATGTTGGGTGAAAAGAGAAGAGATTATACAAGCTTTAAATAATGCTGAACAGCAATGTAAAAAGAATATAGAGCTAAATTTTCACAGGATAAAATTCAGCTTTTTTGAAAGGAAAAGAATAGCTGAAGCCGTTAATTCATCCTAGGAGAAAAAAAGACCCCAAAATGAAATTAAAGGTAGTCGGATATTCTTCTATACTTGCTGTGTCATTAGTTGCTGGATGCAGTCACTCAGACTCTATCAATAAAGGATTTACAGAAGTGTGTAGTGTTTCTTTTTATGTATATGTACACACACACATAAATAAACACAAACTCAGTTGCTGAGGCATCTGAAAACACCACAGGAGAACAGCAGCTGAAGACATCTGTTGCATTAACTAAATCTCACTACAGAATCTGGCTTCATCCATCTACAAATCTTCTGATCTTCATTCCTTTTAGCATACAGGAAGATATCTGAAGGCATTACCATTTCTGCTCTGCCTACACTTGCAACCCAAACTTAGGAAAAGTAGGTAAAATATTCATAGAAACGTCCGACACTCAGAAACCTAGCTAATACAGAGAATATCCACACAATTTGTGTCTCAAATGTTGAAGGTTCCAGCCCTATCTACTAGAATATATCTAATCTTTTATCACTATTGCACAAGCTGATTTATGTACACTGAGATGATGCTCAAACTTGAGAACTCATTTATTTCTGAAACAATTCAACCATGTTCATCACACCTTTACACACAAGGCATCCAAGCCATATCCATATATCTACATACATGATTTGAGAACTCTCAATTCCAAATCAATAGCAGAATGCCAACTTCAGCAGAGCCCAAAGCTGAGGAAATACACACAAGCACTGATCCTCTTACACACACTGCCACTGTTTGGATCCTCACCACAACCCTTCTGTCTGCAGTTTCAACCACAAAGAGCCACCAGAGCCCCTTCCCCCCGGGGAGCATCAAACATCTTCAGTGACAACACAGTCAATAAAACTGCAACAACTTGTAGGGATAGGGGAGAGCAAAAGGCACAGAATACCAAAAAACCCCAACCAACACTTTTATACCAGGTTCAGCAGAAGGTTTAAAATGCCAGAAGTTGTCACATTTCATTTTTACATGGGCCTTCTTAGAAGACAATCTCTATACAGTCAAAATGTTTAAACAGAATAGCATCTGCTCATTTGACCAAGACAGAAGTTTAAAAAGTCAAAATTGAGGAACTTTTTGATAATGTGAATTTATCTTAATTGAAAGGACTTTTCAAAATACTACTTTTAAAAATAGAGGGAAGGTTAGCAGTGGGACCATTTTGGTTTCTTATTTAATATTATTTCCCACCTATGTCCAGCAGTCAAAATGGGAGAAACTGGACTGCATCTGTCAGAACCACCATAAAATAATGACAGACAATAGAATTTACAGAGGAGACCCATTATTAGTAAAAGTGATTTGCAAGACTGAGCAGTTTCACACTTCATAACTTAATTCACAGAAATGACAGTAATTTATCAAAAGAATAATCATCATTTAACAGCAACCTGTAAAAGAAAATCCCACAGACAAAAGACCACAGCACAAACACATATTCCAGCTGCTCAGGTAAGGCACACTTCTGTGCTGAGAAAAAAGATCTTTAGAAAGGTAGGAGTAACATGAACATTACATAAGTTTCACAATACTTGACACTGGACTGCCCTGTTTGCTCATTTTGGTTTTTTTCACCTCTGTTTTGCAAACAAGTAACCTGATCCACACAGATACATCCATCATTGTCAAGAGTCTGCTCAAATGAAGACTTTTCACTCGGGCTAGGTAGTATCCCCATCCAAAAGCAGATCAAGTAGCCCGATTAAAATGTTCAATGATATCTAACCCCCAAAATATGTGATAATGATACAAATACACTTCTGTTCTTTCAGTCCCAAAAGTTTAAAATGCTAATTTAATTACAATGCAAGGTTGGTTGACTTTCTTAAACCAAAAAATTCTGCAGAGAAGTTTCCTGAGCAGGAAGACAGTTGAGTAACAAAATGCTAAATTGTGTTAGACCAACCAACAATCTGGAAGCCTCTGAGCTACTGTTCAGTTCTCAAAGCTGCTTTCAATGAAATGTATTTGTATGCTAATCTCAAAAGCAATTTGGCTGTGTCTGATTACAGCAGAGAATGAGATGCACAGGATAAGAAAAAAGTTTACTTAAATTGATACATGAATTTTTTTACAGTGATTAGATAATCATTTCCAGAATGTGTTGAGCTTCCAGCCATGTTTAATATGAAAACAAAGTCGTATCTTTAACATTTCTTTTATAATGTATTCTGACTTCTCTTAATGCTTGTGATAAATTCCATTTCCAAAGCATGAGTGATTTTTATTAAATGACAAGGGTATTTCTACAGATATACTAGAAAATCACAATAAAATGTGAACCAGATGCACGAGCTATTACAAACCCAGGTTATTTGAAACTGGGATGTGTCTTACAGTGACATCCCGAGCAGACATTGCTTACACTCAACCACCAATCACTTTCTTAACCAAGGGAGAATAAGAAGAGTGATAACTATCACTGCAGAAAGGGAGCAGGGTGTAATTAGGCCACTTAGCAGGAAGCAAATGAACGTGAAAAAGGCTGAACTGCAACAGTGCCACCTACAGTAAAGGACATTACCGGGAAAAAGAAATCAATCAGTGTTGAGTCACAAAAGTAACAAAATCAGAACTCAACAAACAAAATCCGATTTCAGCAAAAAACTAAGCTCTAATACTGTCATGTACAACGTGACAAGTTTTGTGCATTTCAAAAATTAGTCCCTGCTCAAGATGAAAGCATTTTCTTAAATGTGAATACATATGCCCTCAGCTTTCCTATTTAAAAGCCCACACAAAATCCAAATGAAGAAGTAACATGTTTCTGAAGCTCTAATTCCTCATTTACCATTTTTGTAAAATATGAAAAAAGCCAGATAGAAGCCAGATAGGCAAAGAACAGCTGGAGCCTTACCTTGCATTCCACCACACTCTGATCTGATTCACATGTGACATAAATCTCATCAACTGCCCGCCGCAGGTTGTCAAAGAGAAAAGCCCAGTAGCGAGCCCGCAGATCCACCTTGCGAGGCTGCCTTGTTTTGGTGGGGCTTTTGTCAAAGCTTTTGTCTCCAGCTCCTGCTGCTGCTAATTTACAGTCTAAGGTAGAGTTCTGAAAACAAGAAGGTACAAGGGGAAAGGAGAACAACAAACAAGTATGGTAAGGAGTTGGGTTTCTGTTCAACACACCTTTTATCAAAAGGCTGAGACACCGGTAAACAGGAACTTCTTTGCTGAAGAAGACATCATTGCACTGATTTGAGTTTTTTAACACACACTTTCTTAAATATAGGCAGCACTTGTATTCAACTAGATTCTGTTTCTTTGACATCTGTAGTACTTGCATTCCACAACAGTACGAGATGCTCTGACTCTCAGCACACGGGAAAGATACATTTTCTAATTACATATCCTGTGTTACTTATTCTGACAGGTGTGTATATGCAGAGGTGACTATTTTAGCATTTTACTAATTTAGCTATATTCCACCACAGGGAAACTCTATTACCAGGACATTACATGGGACAGGATTGTTTTTAAACCCTTGTGCTAATACGTGTTAATGCCAGTGAAATGCTGATGTGGCTAACCCTAAAACACAGACTTAACTGACCCAGTACTGCTTTGCTGCACAGGTGTAGAGGACAGCCAGCATGCTAAATGGGATGGGATGGATATTCCAAAGGGTTCTGAAGCACACCTCTTTGGCTAAAAATACTGAATCACCACTTGGTCCCATGACACTGCCCTTATTAAACCTGACATTCTCTCCCACAGAAGAAAACCAAGTGTAAAATGCTGCTACCATAGGATTGTGCACTCCAGAGTCAGTGGACAAGCACCCACAGTAAACTCCAAGTGACACCCAACTGTGTGCTACTTTGTGATGGAGGTATTAGCCACCTGTCAAAGTAGTCTGGTTTGGGCTGGCTTTTTTCATTCATGTATTTAATAGCACCTTTAATGTAGTTTTGATGCACTGGTCCACTGTGGCATGAATCTCCAGCAAATCAATGATTACTGGAGTACTCTTGCAGGGATTAATGCAAAATCCCATTCTAAATGCTCTGCTTTGGTGATTGAGTAAGAACAATCAAAACCGACAGCCCACATAACAGTACACAGTGTTTATAATTAGAATATCTAATCACTAGCAAGAAACAATGTAATTTTCAAAACAACTGGCTGGGATTCAAGCCTTTTTGTCCTGTACCACACATCATTAAACAAATTCCACTTTGGAATTAGGGAGGGAGACACAGTGCAGTCAGAACGGTTCTGCTCTCACCTGCGTCTGTGGGGAGATGCTAATTTTTCTGTAAGAAGCAGTAGAACGAGCACCTGATTTACTACAATCACACCAACATCTCTGCTACCCTTACATATATCTCCAAGTGCTCCAAGTGTACTCCAGATGAACCCCAGTTAATGTATGCACGAGAGTCATGCTCAGAAAGATGCATGGCATAAACAACCAATGAACAGCAATTTCAAAAGGGTTTCATATTTTTTCTTCCATAACATAAGTCACATCTTAACAAACTGCTGGGAGAAAAGATGCTCCTAGGCTGAGGCCTCGTGTAAAAGCATTTAAAGCAAAGCTTATATACTGGCTAATTTATAGCTCCATGAAACTACAGTTTATAATGATACAAGCACAACTACAGAATCATAAACAGCTACATTAAAATTACACTGCTACCTGTTGCTGCCTGTATTTATAAAATGTGACCTCAGGAAACTGATTAGCTTTACAGCCATTCAGCTAATACTGTTGATATAAAGGATCAGTTGTTTTGGAATGGGAAATGTGCATAATTCCCACTATTTGAAAGGTTTATTTTCAAACCTATCTTTAAAAGACAATGTCATGGAATATATTTTGATATTCAGCAATAAATGTTATCCATCTGCCGTATTTGGCATCTGTTTATCTTCTCTCTTCTAAGTCAGCCATATTTTAATGAGGAAAACACCAAGTGTAGGCTCTGTAAGTCACAGCAGTTCCATTATTATCCCACAAGCAGATTTGCAGGGTCTCAGTAAAACCTAAGCAACATTTATAACTATTCATGTTCCAGCAGAACATCTTTGAAAGGATGAAACTCTCTAAGCTACCTGATCTCTTGTAAACACTATTACACAAGCAGGTAAGCATTAAGTTGGTGGTTTGTTATTGGAAAAAACATTTTAACTTGCACTGATAGTTCAAACCTTCAACTGCAGAGCTTATGTGCCTTTGAAGTTAACAGACATGGGAATACTCCTTATATCTGAAGTCACCCAGCGTGAATGATGAAAGTGACATCAAAACTGAATCTCTCCTGGTGTTATTTAATTAATTTTTTCCCCCTAATAGTTTCCGGAACTTGTCTTGGACTTGTGGAAAGTATGCAATGTATATTTATAGTCTTGGGATGCCAAAATTTATTGAATGCATATTTGCCAGCACCTTACTGAAAGGAAGATGAGGTTGGTAAGATCGTATGAAACAGCTCTTATAAGTTTATTTTCTTGAGATTAGTGGCCCATTTATATGTAAAGGAAAATTAAAAGTGAAAGCTCAACAAAATGAAGCCAAAAAAGCCACCAAATACAGCAGTATCCAGTGTCTGAAAAGCAGCAGAAACAAAGGTGCTGAATGTCAAACTGAGATGCCAAGATGCACAGAACATTCAGCAAACCTTAACTGAAGCCTCCAGGAATGCACTGTGCTGACAAAAGCTTTAGTACAGCCATCCCACACAGAGCAGCAACCAAGCATTCTCCTGGAAACTCAGTATTCACATAATCCCCAGCTCAGACAGAACCCAAACTGCACATTGCTCTCACACCCTCACTGCTCTGAGGGCAAACCCTGACAGGGAGCCCCAGCTGCATCACTGACACCCCACCTGCCAGACCAAGAGAAGCAGGATATAGTGTTTGTAACCTAGCAGTGTGTGAGGAGAGAACACAGGGTAACGTGGCTACGCTTCAAAGATGCAAATACATCTCTATGGAAGCAGAACACTTTTTCTCTTTTCAAAAAATAACATTTTCCATATGCTTTATCACCAAATTCTGACAGGCTGCCTCAAAATATTAAATGGTTAAAGCTGTACTATTGACTAAAGCCATAAATCAGAGAAAAACAGCGGTTAAAAATATTAAACATGAGGAAAGACTGAGGGATTATTTTATTGATGTAATAAAGGTTGTCACTTACAGAGGAAAAAAAAAACTGAAAAAAAATAGGAGCGGTTTCTTCTTTACAATTCTCATTCAGACTTGCTTTCCAGTCATAACTCTTGGAAATTTTACTCACCTGGACTTTTTTCCAAATTCAGATATACTGACTTGAGCCATTAACACATGAGGTCAAGAAAATTCCTTAAATTAGAAACTGGGGAGAAAGGCAGCCCTGGTATAAGCAGCATACTTATAGGAAGAATATCCTGTATCATTTTATTGAACAGCACTTTCCTTAAAATAACTTTAATGTCAGTAAGTCATGTGTGGAGGCTGGGAAGTGCCAAAAGGAAAGGCTGAGGAAGAGAACCTAAATTCTGGCAATTTTAACTTCTGAATACTCGACTTTGAAACTCAGATGCTTTAATAATACAATATATGCACAGCTTTAGAGAAGTATCAATCAGCCAATAATATATCAGTGATCTCATGGAAAAACACTGTTATGTCATCAATTTTATGTCACAATAAAAAATGAGCAGATACCTGTTTTGCAGTCTTGTGTGTTCCTTGAGTCACCCTTTTTGTTTTTCCACCAGATTGCCATTTCGATTTTCCTGTGGGAGAAGCAACTGTTTTAATCAACAATAATGATTTTAATTAAATAGAGCACTCCAAAATGCACATATCTGATCTTGCAATGTACTGAGAGAGGCACAATTTCTGAGTTAAGAGGTTTGGCAAATTTTATATTCTAAATATATATTCCACTGTTTAGAATGTGGATAATGCCAGAAAACACTGGAAAATTTAAAAATACAAGGAGGGCGAGACATACAGACTTCATTAAACAAAGATAAGCTTTAAGTTCTCAATGCCTCTAAAAATCATACCATTACAATCTACATGTCAAATCTGATACTAGTTTTCTATATAAATTTTAAGACGTCTGCTTTTGAATGACTGCTCAATCAGCTGTTACAGAATTAAAAGAAGAAATACATTTGTTAGGAAAACCAAATGCAATGATTTAGTTTTCCTGGAACTGTTCTGTCAAGAAAGATGGGAAAAACCAGAACTCAGGTCAGGATTTAGTTCATCAACATTTTTAGGTAGCCAAAGGAAGAGAGAAAAACATTCACAGAACACAAGTCAGTCTCTGTAAGACCTGAAATCCCTTCTCAAATGTACCTGTCTTCCTCCACTGTTTATACAAAGTGACTTTAGCAACTATGCTTCCAAAATCAGTTTGAATTCCCCCAGTCAGAAGTGGTGATCCCAGGTCTCCGTGCTGCAGTGGTAGCAATTAACTGATTTACAGTTATCTTTGCATACAAAAATCTGTGTTAGCCTAGACCAACCTGATCTGTTTGCACTTAATCTTTGAGATTTGCTGTGGGGCAATGTAAAAAAATTTATTCCTCCAAGTATCTAAACTTGCACAACATGAAAATCATGGGATCCAATTACCAAAAATGTAAGCAAGCAAAGACCAAACAGTAACTATTGCCAGAGCTTTCTCTAGCACAGATTACATCCAAGGAGAAGTTTCAAGATTATTTAGCTGGATGAAGCCAAGCAAATCAATGCATTTGTTGAATACAGTCCTCCCTAGACCATAGAGCTCACTCTTAAATTTCAGAATTGTCCAGTTGAGTTTTTAACAGTTCTGAGGCCAAATTCCCAAATGCAGCCCAGCTGTTTTACATTGCTCTGGTTATGTAAAGCAGCTGCAAACCTGTCTTAATCAAGCAGTTGTACAGCTGGTTTGCACAGCTGGTTTGTATCACTGGCTATTCCAGGCAACAAGGCCTTTAATTTAAAACAAATTAAAAATTATTTGCTTGATAATTCATTTTTAAAACGCTACATTAGCCAAAACACGGGTATAAACTAATATATTTAACTCAAATTAGCAGCATTCAGGAAAAAAAATCATTCAGCTACTGCATGTATAAAACCTTTCCAGTCACTAAAAAACTGAGGAACATTTCCATGGCAGACTTCTGATAACTGAAGTATTTCAATCACCCAAGTCTCTCTTCTGATGTGATTTACATTCTGCAAAAACAAGGTTTTGAAGGCAATGGCATACAGGACTTGCACAGACCTCAGTGACACCTGAAGGTGAATTCTGAAACCCTCCCTTGGAACCATCACAGCTTTCCAAGGTGGGCAGTGACTGCAATCAGTGACCGGTGGCCTTAGATTTGGGATGCAAATTCCATTCTGGAGACAGAACACCAGAATAGTGAGTTTCAAGACTCCTCCTAAGACACCAAGTCAACAATAGTGTTGATTAGTTTATCCCACAGAATCTGCTGTGTACTACTGAATTCTGTGAAGGACTATTTGAATTTCAGTGGCTGAAATGTGTTACAGTCACTGTCTCCCCTAGATCATCACCATCATGCCTGGGATTTTGTCATGGCATTGATCTGTATTCACAATTGGAATTTCAGATGTGACATAACTGGGGTGCACACTGCTCCAAAACACACAACAAACACACCACCTGCCATTTCAGAAATCTCTTTCCTTTTTAAGGAAATACTGCTTACTGGCAGGAACTATATATTTACAGGATGGAACCAGAAGGTTTTGATACCTCTTTTATCTATGTATGCTATATAAAATAGACAAGTCTTTCAGAGCAAGAGGAAAAAAGGGGAAGAACACAAGCACAAAAATTTTAAAGGAAACAGAAAAAGGACACAAATGGAAAAGATTAATTTAGTATTTTAATTAATCAACCCTCTCTAACACTACCCCTGGTAATAAAAAATGCTCACACCTTCACTGTGTGAAAAAATCTCATTATGAATAACAGTATATAATTAAAAGTGCTAAATCACACACTGGTGCTGCCAAATCAATACCTCTGAACATTATGAGCAGAAGAAACTGCCCAAAGACAAAATTCTGTTTTGTACAGAAGAGTGGCAGGATTGGCTCAAGCACCCTGAACTTCTGGCCTGCTTTACACAACCCTTGAACAATTAGTATTATGAACTAATGCATAATACTGCTGTATCATCCCTCAGGAACACAGCACATATGGAAAGATCAGCATAAAATCTTGAGACACCAAGCTCAGTGACACCAACATAAACACCCTCCGTGCCAGGCAAGGGTCAAGAGATAAAGGATCTTGCTCTGCCAGGCTTTCACTAACCACAGGTTCCTTTTCACAGGGAAATTTCCCACCAGGCAATAATCATCAGATCCTTTGCATTGTGCAAAATGATCAGCCTGTAATTTAATTTTAAGACATTTTAACAAGAAAGCACCACTGACAAAGTTTAAAAATCACATTGGGGCTGATACGACCAAAAGAAGGAAATGAATACAACTACTTGCATTTTAATTACTAAACATAACTACTATTTAATGAAAGCTGAAAATTCACTTTTACATTCATTTATCATTGTGGGGTTACACTATGTGTATACTAGTGAAGTAGGCCTTGAATGCTACTATAAGCCTCTTTTCCTAGGCCCAAAGGTGACCATGGAAGCATATCCAGGTCACCAGGGATGGGCTGAGAGAGAGGATTACGGGTTTGTGGCCTTCTGGACCCATTGAGAGTGAGGATTATAGTTTGTGACCTTATAGTTCACCTGCTACTATAATAGGTAAAAACTGCAGAATAACCCAGGGGATTGGGGAACACTGTGATGAACATCTTTCCTGTTTATCTGATGACATATCTTGTCTGTGGTACTTAAGGAATTCTCACTGCGTGATAGCTGGTCTTTAGTAGTTGTCTTTGCACAAGAACACTGCAAGGTGAAGGTCATAATAAAGCCTCTACACGGAGTCTTTGCCTGCTGTCGTCTTGTGTGAAGGCCAAAAGTCTGCTTAATTACTGCCAGAATCATGGTTTAGCAAAAGTTGTTAGAGCAAACATTCATCTAAAACTCTCAGTCATTTTTAAGGAAAAAGTCGTGAAAGTTCCTAAATAATATTACAAGCAAGGTAGTATTAAAAAATAACAGACTCTTGAAACAGAAAGCGAACCAACCCACAAGCTGCTCACACACTGCATGTTCCTTTACCACACACTCATTCATAACACTGCCTTGCCCAGAGGTGTAATTTGGAACCTGGAAATACTTTGGGCCCCAATTTTATTCTGCTTAAAGACAGTTTAAACTTTGCATCAGAACAGGGTTAATTAACTTGTAGCTTAAGACAAAACATTTCTTAGAAATATCTTTTCCACTGGCAGAATCACAGAACATCTGAGGTTGGAGGGAACCTCTAGAGATCATTTAGCTCAACCTCTAGGCTGCCCAGGGCTATGTCCAGGGAGGTTGTGAGCATCTCCAAGGAAGATGATGCCCACATTTTTTCTAGGCAACTGCTTCCCATGTTCAACCACATCCACAGCATAAAAAAATTACTTTTAGACACTCAAAAGCTGCAGCACCTGGACAGGGACATGTGAACTACAAAAATACTTGAGATGAAGTCCTCAAAACCAGCATTCAGACATCTGGAACAGCTTGAGTAGGATAAAAATAAAAGTCAATTCCTGGCTCCTTAAGTCATCACACCACAAGAGAGTTTTTACTACAGTAACAAAACTGTTCTGAAGACTTACATTACAGCAAGCTGTCCCCACATATCCCCTTCTTTAGAGATTCTTCAATGGCATTTACCAAAGCTGAAGTGATTCAAAAGAAACTTCCGAATTTCTTTGTTTTAGAACACAGAGAACAATTTGTTAGATTGTTCTAAGTAATCCCTACCATCCTGAATTCCCCACTTACAAGAGATCACTTTAGGACAACATTATCGTGTTACACAACTATCTTGATCACATCAGCAGAAGAAAACAGTCTTAGATTTTACTTGCAGGCAAATTAAAACAGTTTTTAATCTGTCACTGGAAGGTTTGACAAAGTGATCTACAAACTGCAAGGCACATTTTGGAAAAAAACTTCTAAATGATACTATGTATGCTAAACAGAACCTTTTTTAATAGAGAAATTCTATGCTAGGAAAATGTTTCCAGATGAGCAACTCCAGCTGACAGAGGAATAGAAGTGCAAAGACCTGGTGGAAGACTGTTAAACACGTACCATCATCCTCCTTGTTTTCCAGTGGGACACTCCATGCAATCAGGTTCCTTGCTGTCCGGCCCTCCTCCGCCACTATTTTCCTCACTTTGTCGTGGCTGTTAGAGCGCTGGAAAGAAGCCTGAAAACAAGAAATACATGGATGGGCACACAAGAAAGAAATCTTTGGTCTGACATGTTAATTTCATCCAGTATGTGGTTACACCATCCAAAGTGGGGTGCACAGATGGTGAATTTTCCTCAAATACCTGAAACAGGTGTGCGCATCCATTTTCATCCCCGTTTTTCTGCATAGGAGCAGATCTATCCATCAGCATGTCATGGGAGTCACAACACAGACCTCAATATGGGTGTCTAGACCACATCACTTTCATTTAATTGCTTGTCAATGCTGCTGGAGCATCACAGTAGACTTCACAAATGTTTTCATTACCTTGTGTCAATTAGAACTAATTATATAAGCTAAAGGCTGCACAAGACCAAAATACATGTGTTGGCTGATTGGTGAGAGCCTGGAGAAAGGCATGAGATGTACAAGAACCATCTGAAACATGTATAAAAGCCCACCTCTCTCACTGAGAAGACAAGAACCTAGAAAGTAATTCCTGGCAACTGTGATTGCTGTTACTACAAAGCTGCAACCACTCACAGACAGAATAAGAGACACTGGGGATCCACTTCATTTACCCAATGAACAGTTCTTTGCACTTGTGAAATGCACCATCACAAGACACCTGAAACCAAATACATTAAGAAGTATTTGTATCAACTGACAGATGTCAGTAAGATAAAATCTTGCCTCTTCTACAGTGTAGGAAAGTTAATCCTCAGAAAATAATTTGCAACAAAGCCAAGCTATATATGGTAATGACAAACTTATGTACTGTGATAGCACAAAACTGCTGACCACGTTAGCTTTAAACACAGGCAAACTTAACCACAAAGAACTTCAATAAACCTAAGTATTATTTTAGGCACGAAAAGACTGATTTTCTATAGGACTAATCGGGAGGTACATTTTTCTTCTTTTCATTCTTATCATCATATGGCTCCAGCCTGCAACCACTTCTACATCTTTATAAAGAAAATTACACTAAAAACAAATATAGCAGATGAGTGGCTAGAATTTATTAAGGCAGTAGGAAACACAACACAAGCAAGAAACTCCTTTTACTTTAATGCTAATCTAATGGTTTTTAACTTGGGTTTCTCTCATCCAGATGTCTTCAGTTGCCTGTTTGGAAGTCACAGTGTGCCATCTAGTGCTTCACAGACCTGCCCAGAGACACGGCCAGGCAACACAACAGAGGAAAAAATAGCACTGCTGTATCTGTGAAGTTATGGAAAACACAGCAAATTATGTATGTTGGCCCAAAGCAACTCAAATAAAGCACATAAAAACCCCAGAACCTGTATGAACTGGTTCTAATCTATCCTTATTCTACACAACTTACTGCCTATTCTTGCTAGGAATTTTTAGTAAGAGTGATCATTTCTGCTGTACCAAGTTTGGTTTGGGTTTTTAATCCCTTGTCGCTTAATGACATTGTAAACTTTGCATTAATCCACAACAAACTATCTTTCTAAATTACTTATTTTTATACAGCCAGAAAGGCTTAAAAGGAAACAGTAAGTATCTCATAATGACATTTCAAGGTAGTTTGTATAATGAAACTAGAGCTTAACTTAAAATTCCCATGTCCATAACTTGGACATCAGTCAAAAGAAACCAACAAACCCTTAAGGGAGGCCCAACCAGGGGTCAGCAATGAGGAAGGGCAAAGCCACTGAGATGTGCAAATTGTTGTGCCAAAGGCCAGAGTAGGTGTGAACAACCTTTTCATTTGACAAGAGCTGGCTGTCATACCCTCCCTTGTACAGGTGACATGACACTGAGACCTGTTTTTTGACTGCTCCCTCAGCCTGAATCCCTGCTACTTGCTACTCAATGATCCACAAAAGTTACCTTCTGCAACGTGCTCTGTGTACAACCATCCCTTAGGCCAAAGGGACCAGAAACTGCTCAACCTTAAACAGCAGATGTTTGCTATTTAGTCTGCTCTCTTCATGGCTGTAAGTACTAAAGGACCTTTTATGAGGACTCTTTTTAGTGATGTTCAAATATATAAATACCTTGATGCACACAAACCAACCAGTTCCATCCACGGCACTCCCAAGGACAATTAATTCAGCTCCTTCTAAGAACACCACACTGCTAAGGGTAACCAAACATTAAGGCCTTACACCACAGCACAGGCTGGATGAAAGCAGTTTAAATGGGAATCAGCTGAAACAAATGAATGCAAAAAACCCCATATACTAACACAACTGGAAATGATGCAAAACAGGAGAAATACTCAAATTTATTCTACCGTAAAATTCCTTTTGGAAAGTTTCTCTCTCTAGTGTTAATGAATAACATTTATGGAGCTCCTAGAATCAATACTTTCATAGAAGGTACAAATGAATCAATTTATGAATGAATCCCAACATGAAAAATTAGATTTTCTTGCTGTTGAAAAAATACTCTACCATATAGTGTCATAGTTACTGAGTGTCTTACCATCATGTTATAGCCTTCCTCTGCATCAACAGGCTCGCTTATTACATTTTTGGATGACCCCATTGAGTTTTCATACCTGTGTCAAAAAAAATGCAATTAATTATTTTACCTTAAACCACTTCTAAAACTACTTTTAGCTTGCTGGCAGCATTTAGGTCACGGACATCAGATGAACACACTAAGGCTGTCTGAAGACAATTTTATTTGTAAAGTGTTTGCATTGCTCCTTACTAAAACCAGCCAAAAGTCCAAGAAGAAAACAAAAAGAGACTGACACTACATAGAAAAAAAGTAATTTTATATGTGGTTAGATAGTAAACAGTACAAAGACTATCAAAACTTTCAAACAAATCATTGCATGGACTGCTATAGAAGAGTGATGCAAGTAGAATAATCTTTCCTGGGACAGAGAACTGGGCAAGTCGGTTATCAGTTCAAAAGGAAAAACAAATCAGAGCTGTACTAACAATCAGCATCAGCTAATTAAACAATCAGCATCAGCTAATTACTGATGAAGCAAAATAAAACTGAAACTTCTGTTCTCATTTAACTGTAAGATGTGAAGGCTCCTGAACACGTCAGCTCTGACAAAGTGAATACTTTATGCAGCTGTAACACAGAACCAGTGCCACAAAGCAAGAAAGTACACAGGAGTAAATATTTATAGGTTTATCAAGAATTTCCACAACAGTGTTAACAATTCTGAAAAGAAGTTAAACCCTTGGCTTCAAGGTTGATAAATTCCAACCAGCTGTTGATTTGAGTGAAAACAGTCTAATCTTACTTTTCTGAAGAATCGGATGCTAACTGGAAATTAAAGACACTTCTAAATTATCCGAAATTAGGTAAAAAACCAAGATTAACCTTTAATCAGATCCAAAGTCAGATTTTGTTGGCCTTTACCATGAATGACACTGCTTTAAGCAAGCTGTTCACCTGTTCTCACACTACATAAATGGCTGAATTTTCTAAAAGGATTTAGCCCAGTCTGTGCCAACGAGCCCATGGATGTCTGTATGCCTTAAGACAACCCACTGAACCCATACAAACCAAAATGTTCTGCAGCTGCATGAAGGAAACTGAGTTTTTGAAAACAAAGATTGTACTTCAGCATCACTTCAGGCATCAGAACAGGCTCACCACTGAGGCATCTTAGAAAACATCTTTTGTACACCAAACTGACTTGATTGTAATCGAGGGATAAAACCTCCTTAAACTGACATACATACTTGAGGACAAAATATGAGGATCCAGTATTTTCCCAGTAGTGCAGTTCATTTGGAAATAAAATAGAAACAAGAATCTGTATTTAGAGAACTGCATAGGGAAGACAGACCCTGAGTGCACTGCGAGACCCACTGTGCTGTCAGCCGTGATTCTGTCTAACAGCAAAGGCAGACCACGGGTTTATGCTAGGAACGACATTAATAGTTTCTAAGATGCAAATAGTCATACATCATGTGGCATTTTATGCGAGTTCACAGTGAATTTCCTCAGCGCGGGTGCCTCTCCCCCCCCCCACACACAACACCCACTGTAGACGGGTGGGCCTGTGCAGCCGAAAGGACCGGCGGGCTCACGAGCACCGGGACCCCCTCAGGCTGAGGCACAGCCTCCCCACAGGCAGTGCGGGAACCACGGCAGGGGCCGGCTCAGACGGACAGCCCGCTTCCCCCTCACGGCACGGCCTGACCCACACCCACCGCTCCCGGTCGCCTGTAGCAACCAGGCTGTCCCTGCCCCGTCTGGCCGGGCCGCGTGGCGGAGCCGCCCGCCGGGGCAGCGCCCGGTGCTGTGGGGCTGAGGGGGGGCGAGCCCGGCCCGCCGCCATCTTGCCCGCGCCTCCCGCGCGCTGCCCGCTCGCGCCGGCCACTCACGCTCTCCGCCGCGCCGCGCCGTCCCCGCGCGCGTCCCGCCGCGCTGACGTCATCGCTCACCGACGCCGCCGCCCGCCCGCCCGCCGCCGTGCCGGCCCCGCCCGCCCGGCCCGCGCATGCGCGGCTCCCGCCGGTGAGGCGCTGCCCTCACCCTGCCCTCACCCTGCCCTCTCCCGGCCCTCTCCCGGCCCTCTCCCGGCCCCGCACCTTCCACCCGCCCGGCTCCCGCCGGTGAGGCGCTGCCCTCACCCTGCCCTCTCCCGGCCCTCTCCCGGCCCCGCACCTTCCACCCGCCCGGCTCCCGCCGGTGAGGCGCTGCCCTCACCCTGCCTCACCTGGCCCCGCACCTTCTACCCGCCCGGCTCCCGCCGGTGAGGCGCTGCCCTCACGCTGCCCTCTCCTGGCCCCGCACCTTCCACCCGCCCGGCTCCCGCCGGTGAGGCGCTGCCCTCACCCTGCCCTCACCCTGCCCTCACCTGGCCCTGCACCTTCCACCCGCCCGGCTCCCGCCGGTGAGGCGCTGCTCTCTCCCGGCCCCGCACCTTCCACCCGCCCGGCTCCCGCCGGTGCAGGCGCTGCCCTCACCTCGCCCCACCCTGAGGGGGCCGCTGAGGCGATTCCCGCGGCCCCTCAGGCAAGGCCTGCTCGGGGCTGCCCTGAGCTCCTGAGAAAACGCTGGAGTGCGGTCACAGAATCAATTCGGTTGGAAAAGGCCTCTGAGATCACCGAGTCCCAGCTATAACCGAACACCACCTTGTCACCTAGACCATGGCACCAAGTGCCATATCCATTCTTTCCAGGCACAGTGACTCTACCACCTCCCTGGGCATCCCGTTCCAATGTCTAATCACTGTTTCTGTGAAGAAATTGCTCCAGATGTCCAACCTAAATCTCCCTTGGTGCAGTTTGAGGCCATTCCCTCCCATCCTGTCACCATTACCTGGGAGAAGAGACTAACCCTTACCTCCTGTCGGTAAGTTGTGGAGAGTGAGATGGTCCCCTCTGAGCCTCCTTTCCTCCTGGCTGAGCCCCCGCACCTGCCTCAGCAGCTCCTGGTGCTCCAGAGCCTTCCCCAGCTCCTTTCCTTCCTCTGGACAAGCTCCAGCCCCTCCATGCCTTCCTTGTGGTGAGGGGCCCAAAGCTGACCCCAGGATCTGAGGTGTGGCCTCAGCAGTGCCCAGCACAGACAGGTGGTCACTGCCCTGCTCCTGCTGCTGCCCCATTGCTGGTACAGCCCAGGTGCCTTCTTGCCCACCTGGGCCCACGTTCAGCTGCTGTCAGCCTGACGTGGCCTCCTGTGCCAGAGTGGTCACTGAGGCGATGGCAGTCACCCCTCAGCAGCCAGACCTTTCGCACTGCTGGGAGCTGGGAAAGGGAACAGTAAATAACTGTGTGCGATACATGGGGTGTAGGTATAATACAGGCACCTAATCATGGGATGTAACACTGAAGTGTGATTTAGGCTACTGTGTCCAGCTTGTGCAGCATACCTGGGGACACGTGGGGCTTGTGAAGAGGACAGCCTTTCTCATGGAGTCTGAGGCCTGGGAAAGGTGATTTGTGAGGAAACACAGGATAAGTGGAATCTATTGAGCCAAAAGAAGACAAAAGGGGATGTGGTAGGAGTCTTCAAGCATGTAAAAGCATGGTGTGAAGAGAATGATCCATTTTCCTCAGTGTGACAGGAATAGCAAGAAGAAAGAGGCCTAAATGATAACTTGGACTGCTCAGGTTGTCACCTCTAAAACATTAAAAGTCCTGCAAAGATGAGAATAGATGGCTTGGGAGATCATACGTGCTTCAGTTGGATCTACAGGAAGCATAGTAACCTCTCTCAGAAATGATCCATCACTCACCCATGGTTCAGAGCAGAGAGCTGAGCCAGGAGGTCCAGGAAGGTCCCATCCAAATCCCTCACACTGCCAGCCTTTGATAATGCACTTGTTTATCAGTCAGAGTTCCCAGCTGCCTCCTCACTGTGTGGCTGAGCTGAGCGCCCTGAAACTGTGTCACATCAAATCCTGCTGTTCTGGTTTGATGCCAGATCAGACACAGCATCAGAAGAGTCTCCTTTTATAACCTATTTCCTCAGATATTAATAACTGCACTAAATGCAAAGAACTGGAAAAACAGGTCAGTAATGTCTGCAGAGTGTAAAATACTTTCTGCAAAATCTTGTGAAACAATTAGAACACTCAAGAAGTCATATTTGGGTACTGCTAAAGCAAATGACTGTCACTTTGAAATTCAAACAAAGAATATTTAAATGTGATGATCTTTATAAATAAATTGTTGCTCAGTTTTTCCCCTTACTTAAATCTATGTGCCAAAATCAACAACTTTTATAATGGAAAAAGGAAGGATAATCTTAGCATGCAGGTCTTAGACTCTCATATACAGCTTAAAATGTTGATGCGTGATAACAATAAAATTAGGGGAATATGTCAAAATGGAAGTCTATCTAATAAAGCTACTGTCAATCCATTTATTCTGACAGTGTATAAATGACATGCATTAGAATAAAACAAATTAAGGCTTATTCAAGCTGTGCAGTGATTTATAAAACTGAAATGTAGAAATGTCACACTTACAGTGAACACCAGATGGATACCTTGACTTGCTAGAAATAACTGTTCAGGAGCTGGTGTTTGTGCTGCTGGACAATTGCTCTCATGCTGACCACCCAGCAGACCCCATCTACACTTGCAGATCTCACAGAGAAGAAGTTGTGTTGAACATGACCTTCTAACATTCATTCTTTTGTGACCAAAAGAATGGCTCCAAACAGATTTGTGACAGACTGCATGTGATTTGCCTTGAGGGAAGGGCAGATTTTCCAGAAAACTCAGGAAGTTCACCACATAAAAAAGTTTTTATATAGCATGATTTGTATTCTGATTTAAAAATAGCTTCACTGATACTCCCTTTTGACTTACAATAGTCATGCATTTGCTATGCACGTGGTTAAAATAAGGGAGGGAACAGAAAAGCCTCTCTCTCTTTTTTCCCCTGCATTCATACCAGAATGATCTTGAATTTTATTGTACAACTGAATTTATTATATTAACTGTGTGCTGGGAAGAGGCTGGATTGTATTTTGACACAGAGAAGAATATGATTTCCTCTGCTGTCCCTCTTGCTGAGATTCAGATTTTTTTTCTGATGCATAGGATATAATGAATGTCATAATGATAAACTTGGTCTTGCAAGTTGTGTAAGCCACTGAAATGTATAATCTGATACACTTGTCAACCCTTGAGATATGCAGCAAAGAGGTTTTTTGTGGTGTTAGTAATGTATCAGACAAAGAAAACAAAGCATCTTGAGTACTATTTCAGAAATGAATCAAATCTTATTTCTGTTTTGATTGCTCATAGGATTTGCTTTGTCTACACATGCCACAAGTTGTAGGACTTAATGCACATTTTGTATATGTGATTTATATAAATACTGATGGGAAATTTGACATTTAAACCAATAAAAGGTATTAGAGTTAACTCAGTATTAGATTTTTTAATGGAAAGACATTTCGTAGATGGGCAGGAAATTGCAATAATACATTTACTGATTTATTGCAATGTTTTACTCTTGGATCTTCAAAATGAATTGTCGTAAGTCTTCAGAGTTAATAGAATTGGAGGTGAACTGGGAGCAGGCAGCGCTGTCACCATGGAAGGGACTGGACAGCGCAGCAACTTCCATTACCTGGCTCTGCCTGAACAATTGTGTTTGTGGAGACACAGGTAGGGCAATCTCACTTTCTGGTTAAAGGAGGAATTTTGAAAATACACTTGTATTAAAAGGAGAAATAACAAATCTAACGATGATCCTACGTTAATATCAACCCAGTAACAATGATTAATTTGACCGCAGTGGGGTCGGGATCACAGCAATCCCAATTTCATATGACAGCTGTTAGGAATGATATTCCTGGTGAAGTCCCTGCTCATTTACTCGATGTATTTTCAGTTTGTCTGAGTGGTCAATGAGGTTAAATTTATTTTACAACTTTCTATTATCTGTGTTGAACAGTTATTAAAACTTGTATTGATCCACCTTATTAACTCTTACAGAGCATCACTTCCCTTTCTCTTTGCCTCAGAAGTGTTACTTGGCCCTCAAGCAACCCTTGATATGTTTGTTCCTTTTTGATATAAAACTTTTGCACACCTTGTTTCCTAATCGTTTTCCTCTTGCAGGGTTTGCTGATGATTGCCTGAAATTCTGGTAATCATAAAATCACAGAATACGCCGAGTTGGAAGTGACCCATCAGGATCATCCAGCCCCAATCTTTGTCCTGTGCAAGGCATCCCGAAGAGTCACTCATACAATGTCCAAACGCTCCCCGAACTCGGTCAGACTGTGGTAAGTCACTTCAGTCTGCCAGGCCTCACTGATGTTTAAAAGTTGGATAATTGTCACTATATCCGGACGGTATTTGCTGCCTTCCGCTGGCAGAGAAGAAAGGCCTGGGCAACAGAGGCCCCTTCCCGTTCCCTCTGCCCGGGCCCGACCCTCCTCCGCCGCGCCCCCCGCCCGCCCCCGGCCCTCTCCCCGCCCCTCGCCGCGGGTCGCTCTGGGCGGGCGGCGCGATGCGGCCGGTGCTGCTGGCGCTGGGCCTGGCGCTGGTGCTGGCAGCGGCGAGCGGGCAGCACCGCGCCGAGTACGACCGGGAGGCGCTGCTCGGCGGGCAGGTGGGCCGGGGGCGGGCGGGGCGGCCGCAGCTCCGGCGGGGCCGCCGGGCGGGCGCGCGCCCCGGGCCGGGTCGGGTCGGGCCGGGCCGGGCCAGGCCAGGCCACTCGGGGGGGGCCGGGCCGCTGACGGGGCGCGTTGCTGTGCCGCAGGAGGAGGCGGAGGAGTACGCGCGGCTCAGCCCGGAGGAGCAGCAGCGGCGGCTGAGGAACATCGTGAAGAAGATCGACGCGGACGCGGACGGGCTGCTCAGCGAGGGTAACGGCGGGGGCCGGGCGGGCCGGGCTGCTCCGGGAGGAAAACGCGCTCTACCCGTGGCATAGCCCGTGGCTCTTGTACTGGGGAGAATCCCCGTGGAAATCATCACGATCCCTTTCACAGTGAGTTAGAAACACCGACAGGCTCGTATAGAGGCTATCTCGGTGCCTAAGGTTTCTGTTTGACTCGAGAATAGACCAGTGAGTGGGGACCTCACCTGATGTGTACAAATACCTAAAGGAAGGGTTGCCAAGAGGATGGAGCCAGGCTCTGCTCGGTGGTGCCAACTACTTGGACAGGAGGCAATGAACAGAAACTCATGCCATATTCAGGAAACATATTCAGGAACATATTCAGGAAATTCCACCTGGTTATGACGAAGAACTTCTTTCCTGTGCAGAGATTGCACATTGGCACAGATTGCCCAGAGAGGTTGTGGAGTCTCCCTCACTCGAGGTGTTCAGGAACCTTCTGGACACAATCCTGTGCCATGTGCTCTGGGATCACCCTGCTTCAGCAGGGAGATTGGACCAGATGACCCACTGTGGTCGCTTCCAACCTGACCTGCTCTGTGATGGAAGGAGTATGGCCAGCAAGGGTTCGTGTGGGTCAGAGCAGTATCAAGTTGAAGATACCTCCTTTGCACTTGTACCTGCTCCTTGCACGTCTGAAGCTACTTGGAATCAAGTGGGATTCCATGTTTGTAATCCTGTTGTGTGCAAATCAGAGAGCAGGTTTAAGATAGAAAGTACTGCAGCCATAGTACTGCATAGGTGTGCTTCAGTACCTGATGACACCAAGTGACATTGAGGGATTATATTTCATCATAATACAGTATCAGATGGCTCTTCCCAGACAGGTTTTTGTCAGTCAAACTTAGGAATTCTGTGGTAAACTCAGGCCCTTTCTTTCAGTGCATCATTATGACAATGTTAATTTAATTTTAAACCTTGTTATGAACATTTTTTTTTCTGCTGTGGTTTTGACAAAAAAGTCTCTCGTGCACACACACAAAGCAAGCAGAATCCTTGATCAAATGCCAGAACAGTAATACTTCATTAAAATTATACTAAAAATGCAGGAAGCTTTCTAGGTGAGAGGACAAAATGCAGTTTTGAAGACAAGATCGAGTATCTTCTGAATGCCTTTCACTTTACACACTGAATTTAATCAACTGCACCCTTATTTCAGTGTTCCTGCATGGACTGTGGAGAGGTGAGATAGCCTGTAGCTTCAGTGGAATGGCTCATCCCTGTCATACAGCACAAGCAGCTCACAACATGGAGGCTTTAAGGGAAAAAGTCTATATAAAGGATATATTCCACCCATACTCCATCCTCATGGTGTATATATTGCATCTGATTCTCAGTCTAATAAAAACTTGCTTTCCTTTCACTTCCCAAAGGTAAAACTCACAGTTTTTACACTAAGAAACTTACGGTACTGAAGTTTTTTGAGCTCAGTTATTCCTCAGTGTATTACAAAACTCTTAAGAACATTTTCCTTATTAGTGGTGCCTCCATTTGGAGGCTGACAGTGAGAGAAGATGGAATGTATTTATGCTGCTTCTCTAATGTTGGAGTATTAAGTATTTCTGATTCATGGCACTGGACATTATGTGGTCACACCTTAAATGCTGGGAAATAAACCATTGATTAATGGTGCCCATCTTTAAGAAACCACATTGCAGTTTCTTGTAAGGCAGTGCTGGTTTGTGCACAAGCCTTGGTGGCACACACACCTCTGCATGTTCAATCAATTCACAGAATCTGCTAGAAAGCTGGTTCCTTTCCTAATATAAATTCAGTATTCAGAGTGTATTTTTAAAAATCCCTTGCTGATCTTCAAGGATATTTAATAAACCTAATAAAGTTGTACTGACACCTCTGCCAAGAAGGACAGGATAAGATACTTCAGTATTTAAAAAATGCTGTAAGATTTTTCTGCGTCAAAGTGGTGATTTCTATAGGAGTTTTTTTTAGTCATCATGACTCTTCAGAGCAGGATTTCAGTTGAGTTGATTAAGATGTGTAATTTTTGCAATGCAGATGAAGATGTTTTTCCTTCCCAGGCACCTGAAAATAACTGAGATACTGGGAGAATATGTTCTCCCAATCTTCTCTAAATGAAGTAACTTCAGTGTATTTCTGTCAGTTCATTGGTATATTAAGTTTTATTTCTTTTAGCCATATTTCTATAGAAACAAGCAGCTAAAAAACCTTCCCAAACTGTGTAAGGCTTGATTTCAACCCCAAGTAAAGGGAAAATAGCTCTACATAAATAGTTAATATTTTATTTTGGGTAATTAAGGCAATGGCACTAAATTAAGTTTTATTTCAGTTTGTGGATTTTTCAAAAGAAACCCCAGAGTGATGGGAACAATGGTTTTTTTGGGGTATCAAATTGCATTTAGAGTTGTTTGTCTAAACCATACTCAGCATCATTTTCATAAAGCTCTGGAGAAAGAAAAATGATGCTGTAGTGTTGATTTGCTTCAGATTTGAAAAGACATGGCCACATAACCATTAACAAACCCCCTGAAGTCTGGAGCTGTGATCTATTCCCTCATTCAGTTACCTTGGAAAATGCCACAGCATAGAGGAAACAGACTGGTTTGCTTTAAGTAACTTCTTGTCTATATGCTTTCATCTGAATTGCAAAGTGTATTCCAGACAGAGTAGATGTGTGGGATCTTCACAATTTTTATGGTGCAGATAATTCTGATTTTCTTTATTTTATTATATTTTTCATGTTTTTCACAGATGAGCTGAGCTCCTGGATACAGCAGTCTTTTAAACATTATGTTACACAAGAAGCTAAGCAACACTTCAGTGACTATGACAAAGATGGTGATGGATTGGTGTCTTGGAAGGAGTATAACTTGCAAATGTATGATCGTGTAATTGATTTTGATGAGAACACTGTCCTGGAGGATCAAGAAGAAGAATCATTTCGCCAGGTAAAATGTTTCAGCATCAGCTCCTGTGAGCTGTTGGCCAAAGGCAGCAATGTTTGTTTATTGTGACAGAACAAGATGGGTAGAGAAAGCAGAACAGCTGGCATATGTTTAACACTTCGTGCTGTCTGAGATAGGGGAATAATTAAAGGAAAGTAGTGGAGTATTAAAGCTGCTACTGACAAAATAAAGACCCAATGAAATGGTACCTCCTGAGTGTGTTCTGCTGGCTGAGTGGAGCATAAGCCTATTGACAGTCTTACAGCAGAGCACGGTCTCCAGCCACCACCTCAAACCCAGGCTGCCACTCATCCACTGGGTGAGGTCTGCAGCCTGACAGGGTCCTGCCCTCAGCAGGGGCCGGTACTACTGGGAATGGAGCAGAAGGAAGCTTTTTAACCCTTTGGTCGCACTGTTCCAGCCATTTTTTCAGTTACTGCTCAAGCACTCAGTGTGGGCTGTCAGTATTGCCTGCTGTAACATTGCCTGTCCATTAGAGACCCACAGAGAAAGCAATAGCAATTCAAACAGCTTTAAGCAATGAAAGTACAACTCCCACAGCTAAAAATGGATGTTTAAACACAGAAGTTGTGTGAGTCATGTCTATGAAAGCAGATGCTTAAGTGGGGAAAGAGGCAAGAGAGGCAGGGAGAAAAGGTTCACCAAGAATCACCACATAGCAAAACTTGTTTCAAGTTCCACATTTGTAAGTGCATGTAAATGTTTCCCATAAAGAGAATTATAAGTATGTTTTTAGTCTATTCTGGCCAGAGGTTTTTTTTCTGTGAGGACTGCTTGTCTGCTTTTAGTAAAGTAGTAGTAGATAATATAGGATGTCTGCAGAAGTGAAACTCATACAGTGAACACACTGAAGAAACAAACTATAAAGCTTGGAATGTCACATAACTGAGTAATTACATAGATACAAGACTTCCAGAGGAACTTCCAGTCAAAATATTGATACCATATTTGAGACATTGCCATCATAGATACATAGAGAGCTATAGATGTATAAGCTGGGATAGAACTGCTTGCTTACATTATAACTTGACTGCTTGCTGGGTTTTCCTGCTTGCTCACCTCTCCAGCATGGATTGTAAATGAGCAGCGTTGTACAAGCATCGCAGGTCAGCCACCTTCAGCATTTTCCTTACGTTTGGAAATTAGTGCTCCTGCTCTGATCAAGATGGAAGAATAAGAGTTTAAAATTGACATCAGGTAGCCACAGGAATTTACCAGAAGGTGGCGGCCTTGTTCATCACTTCCCAAAAAACACCGGAAAATTTACTTTCTCCCTCAATGTTTCGAGCTTATGTTGCAGTATAGTACTTTCTGCAATCCTTCTGGCTAGTTAAACTCTCAGCTAAGGTCAGGTTTTCTCTAAGAGGACATTTAACTATTTTGCAGAATAGTTGGGATCTTACACTTTATTTGTTGCATGTTACACTCTGTGTTCTTCTGGTTAGTCTGATTTTAAAAGAAGTGTCAGTAGGTAGGATATAAACTAGAAGTACAATTTCACATGGTTATTTGTGAAGTGTTTATGATCTCTGATTTGCTGGCTACTCCCCTATCCAGTTTACTCACACTGATAGTGCAGCACACCTAAGGATGGGATTCCAAGGTTTTTATAGTTCACATCATGTGCAGTTTGAGAAGAGATCAGTTGTCAATGGTATGGATCTGTATTTTCTCTAAAGAGATTGTACAAAACAAAACAAGAAAAAAATGGGAAATCTTTGCACATCTGGAAGACAGAAGTAGGAAGTGCAAGACATTCAGAAATAAGAACTTGCCTGCTTATATCAGATATGATTTCTTTTTTAAAGGCATGCTAATACATATAGTTAAAACAGATTGGAGAAGTGACGGCTCTTTGAAATGCTCACATGTAATGGACAGCAGTCCTGCAATAAAGGAATCTGGCCTTAAAATGGCTTCAGGAAAGACATTTTACACATATGGTCTTTCAAGACCTTCTCTGAACTACAGACAGCCCTTGACATAAATAAGACATAGATCCAGAAGGTTAAGTGTCCTTAAAATGTACATTTTGGAATTTGCAATGGCTGCCATTAATTATAATCATTGTACTCCACTTTGTTATTTTGGGAATTGGTGACTTTTAGAATAGGATGCACATATGAAAATGAGAATTCTTGGTCTTTTTGTTATCTCTCCTGTGTTTTAAATGGCTTCTTAAATTGAAAAAAGCAGGGGTTTATGTGATTCTTGGAATAAAACCACGTCAATTGAAAGTGTTGTTCTTATTGCTCTCAATGAGCTCTTTTTAGTGAAAATTTAACATCAGTATAATATGAGTAGATAATGTGAAACAATTAATAACCTAATGAGCTTACAGCCGACTACTATAATGTTGTTTTTCCTTTCCACTAAGGGCTCTAACTAAATCTATTTTCTAAGCTTCATTTAAAGGAGAAAAAACGTTTTGAGAAAGCTAATAGAGATGATGTTCCTGCTCTAAATGTGGATGAATACATTGCGTTTGAACACCCCGAAGAAGTGGAGTACATGACGGTGAGATTGAGGAGAGCTTTGTTATCAGCCTGTGTGTGGATGCAGCATCTTTTAATGTGTGTCCCTAGCCCTAGTACTACAGGAAGTGGAGCAGTTATGGATATGGCTTGGAGAGCCCAAATGAAAAATCAGGCAGGAGCTGGAGCAGGAGTTCAGTTCTTGTCTTTGTAATCTGTTTCAAGAACTAGGATTGCACAAGTATCCCCAGCTTTGGGGACTGGTCTGACTTAGCCACCTCTCAGCTCTCTTAGGCTGCAAATCCATCAGTGAGATTTTAGCTTTCGGTTTTGGCTCTCTGGTGGACAAAAGACCAACTAGTTGTCCTAACAATTCATTTAAGTTGCAAAAATGTAAATTAGTGAATCCACCAGATGAGAAAAGTGAAATGAGATGATAGAGCTTTGTACATATTCATGTTTCTCAGCTGCTTTTGCAGTTTTGAATTGTGTTGAAGGATTCCAGCTCTATGGACACCTTTCAGATTTGGTTTTCATTAAATCTGACATTCTAAACCCTTAAGAACTGATCTGTTTTATTGCACAGGAAGCAATTAATGCACTAGTCTGCATAGAACACAAAAAGAGATTTGAAATGAGGGAGTCTTTCATTTAAGGAATACGTCGTTGCTCTAAAATGATTCAGTGCTGTTTCTCTTGATCCCGAGTTGCTAATTTTGCTCTTTGTGTGTATACAAAAGGACTTTGTCATTCAGGAGGCTTTAGAAGAACATGATAAAGATGGTGATGGATTTGTTAGCCTGGAAGAATTCCTTGGCGATTACAGAAGAGACCCAAGTAAGGAAAAAAGGGAAGGGGCATGAAAGAGGGAACTAACAAAAGCTTTTGGAATGGGGAGAATTGGATGCACCTTTATTTTCAGCTTTTCACACTTATACCTGCAGATTGTGAATAAGATTTTCTGTCTTGGAATAATTCTGTTTTCTGGAGCTGGGCATAGTGGACCCCTTATTTCAGTCTGCCCCATGTGTATTTGGTGGTGGTTTGGGTGTAGCCCATTTCACAGTTCCCTTGCAAGTTGGCTCTCGTTTTCTGAAAGACTGAAGCGAATTCCTGACCACGAGAGATGCAGCTGAAATAAGGTGCAGCTGTATCTGCCAGCTGAACACATCTGCAGATCCAGGTAGCAGGAATGTGAGGGAGAACTGCCCTGGCCTTGTTCAGCCTGAGCAGGGAGCTGCCAGCCTTGCTTTGGAAGGACTGAGCCGAGGGTAGTGAGAGGGATGGAGGGGAAGTGTGAGGAGTCACTTCACCGTACCAGGGATCAGAAGCCTGAGAGCTGCCTTCACTCTGGTTTGTTTGGGTTTGTTTTTTTCCAATCTTGCCCTTCCTTAAACTTTATCTGTTCCTTCTTTAACAAGAAGAAGGACACTTACCTGATGCTTATCAATATTTATCAATGAATATTTTACACACTGTATTTGATTTGCTAAAAGCTAGGGCAAATAACTCTTCCCGTTTCAAAAAGCCCAGTAACTTCAGTTTTGTGGAAAGTCTGCTTGACCCAGAGGAGTGCTGATTCTGACTGGCAGCCTGGCTGGGGAGAATTGTGTAAGCCACATGAGGATATGGAGAACCAGGGGAATAATCTGTTTTTCTTCACTCTATAATCAGCTGCCTGGAATTCCACGTTTTATAACCATCTTTGTTTGTCAGAGCCAGTAAAAACAACAGATCTCTGATGCAACTACAGGGTGTTTTATCTTTTTCCTACTCTAACATGAAAGAAAGCTGTTCCAAGCCAGTCTATAAAAAGTTGCTGGAAAGGAGTGAAATTGCAGTAATAGAGAAGATAACAGCTTTGTCATTACAACTTGTTAGCAAGACTTGAGAATCAGCTGTGATTGTACAAACTACTTCAGCTTTTCTCTCCTGCAGACAGTGTTCCTGCAGCACTCTTTAAAATGATTAATGGACTGCATGGGGGCTCTGATTTCATAATTAGCTCATGGTTTGGGGCAGCAGTGTATGGTGAATTGTGACATAAAGGGATCATCTCCTTGCAAAATCAAATGTTAGAAAGGAAGGAGAGACTTCACTTTTTCTTCTTTAATAATAGAATTGTAATCGTTTTTGAACTGTTACTTACCTGCTTGTGATACCTACTACTTTTGACTTTCATAAGGCTTAGAAAGCCACTTCATGCTTGTCTGCAGTGTTTATAATTTTGATGAATTACTTCTCAATTCCTTGAAGAATTAAGAACAAGTCTAAGATTGCTGTAGGCTGCAGGATGTACCTGTACGTTGAGTGAGTATAAAAGAGTGTGCAAGTAAACACTGACAGTAAATTAAATTGTTTTTCCTGCTTTCCTCTGCCCATTAAGGTTTGTTTTTGTTCAGTGACATCACTTTTCGGTTATGTTTTATGAGAATAAGTGAATTTGCTTAGGAGAAAAGATGAAAACTTCTGCCTTAAAGTGAAGAGTGGCTTTAAACTTGACAATTGTCTTACTAGCTGCAAGGGAAGATCCAGAATGGATACTGGTTGAGAAGGACCGGTTTGTGAATGACTATGACAAGGATGATGATGGCAAACTCAACCCTCAAGAGCTGCTGTCTTGGATCGTACCCAACAATCAGGGCATTGCACAAGAGGAGGTATGTGGTTTGACTGCTGGTTAGGTTTTAATTACTGCAGGAGAATTTGGAAGTATCATGGGAGAAGCATTCAGATTTATTGTGTCTTAGTTATTGAAAAAGAATGCCAGTAGATCTTTGCATATATTTTTAACTTCTTTTCACTTTGACAAGGAATGCAGGTCCTTTAACTGCATTAGGCAAATGTGAAGTTCCTATTAATTGTGTAAATGTTTGTAAATTAACAAAGTGCTTTTGTACATGTTTAAATAGCTTATCTGCTTTCACTTAAGGGTACAGAATTTTAATAAGTAGTTTTTTAGTTATTGTAGGTAAATCTAATGAGATGCACTACCAAAAGAAACTGCATAATTTTGAAATAAGAAATTGATTGTAATTCTTCTAACTGGATAAATCATCATAATTTGTAGAACTAAAATCTTGTCTTAAGTACAAGAAAATGGAAGCACTCTGTGATTCAGGATGGCATAAAGCAAACTTTGTTGATGCTAATTAAAATGGTTTAATCAGGAGTAGAACAGCATAATGGCTTTTAAGTGGATTCTCATTTTAGCTTATTTTTTTGTAGCAGTTTCCAGTCCCTGACTGCAGTAGAGAGGATTTCTGCCTTTCTGCCAGTAACTTCTCAGCTAAATTTGCCATGTCTTTGCTTTACGCTGGAGGATTTTGGTGTTCAGAATGGCAGGAACACCAGGTCTTCCCATGGGCTCGTGCTCCTGGGGAAAGAGGAACCTCCCTGTGTTCGACATACAGCCCCTGTGCTCCTCCCTGAGCTGCCACCTGTGCCCTGCTGGGCTCTGGGGGCAGGAGCAGCCCCATGGCAGCAGCAGCAGCAGCAGCAGCAGAGGAGCAGCAGCCCTGGGTGCTGCCGTGTGGGACTTTGTGGGACGCCGAGCTGTTCTGGGAGTATTTTTGTAAATGGGGATCTGTGAGCCTTTGCATGGCCTTGTCTGGCTGTGGTCAGTTCTTAGTTCACAGAAATAGCCCTGTTCTGACATGAACTCTGTGTGCTGCTGGGTCTGTTCATACCTGTGTTGGCTTGCTTGGTTTGGGGCTTTTTTTAGCTGTTCTCAGCTATCATTCAAATTTGGCTTTCAGCAAGGCCATGCTGTAGTAATAGCTGAGTTCTGCAACTAATAATTTGTTTTATTCATTTCTCTGATGCAGTAGTTGTTTTCTTTGGTTAATATAAAGGCTTTGCAAGGTCACCTGTCCTAAAGAGAAAGTACCATTGATTTCAGTCGTAAACTCCTGTTTGAAGTCAGAGTATCACACTCCCATTTCAGCATTTCAAAATGACTTGAGAAACCCGGTAGCTAAATAACATAAAAATAGAAAAATTGCTATCTATTCCATTTTCAGGAATTAACATGTGTTGGCCAAGATGCTTCTCATATTAATCTTTCAGCTTTTGCCATGCAGAGTGCATTTAAAATCCCCTTGGCTGACGTTAGTCCCCGTTATTTCTGGCTTAGTTACATTGAGCCAAACCAATCAGGAAAAGTAGGAACAGAAGGATTCTCTAAATCACTGTTTGTAGATGTTCAGCAAATGAAAACAAAGCCCATGTAATACCAGGACTCCTGTTTCTCAGAAATAAGAGGTGCAGTAGAGCTGCTGCACAGCCTGTTAGCTTTGGACTATGAAATACTGGCAAATGAACTACAACTAAAATATTCTGCAATTGGTTCTTCATTTTACTGCTAAGCTTCCCTCTTTTTACAATATATAAATAAGCAAGAATCAGAATTGCCTCAACTTGGTGCGTGTGATGTTCTGTTTCTTTTACAGGCTCTGCACCTCATTGAAGAGATGGATTTGAATGATGATAAAAAACTTTCTGAAGCAGAAATTCTTAAGAACCAGGATTTGTTTCTTAACAGCGAAGCAACAGATTATGGTAGGCAGCTTCATGATGAACGTTTCTACCATGAAGAACTTTAGATTATTTATTTTGTAACCTTTTTTTCTTCCCTTTCTTTCATTTGGAGCTTTTGTTAAAAGCACTCATCAGCTGCATTGCAAGTTTTATGCTGTAATTACAGTACACTAACGTTTGTGTAAATAATTCGCATTCAAAATTTAATTGCCCTCCTGCAAACTTCCTGGGCCTCTTCTAGCCTTCAAAATTAATCTGAAATATTTGCTGTCAAAATTCTGTAGTGCTGGGAAATAAATTACTTCAGGGTAGTACTGTATTGTGAAGAGTTGTTCTGCTGTACTTGAAGAAAATGGAGAATCTAGATAGTTCTGAAAGAATGCAAAATGTAGTAACTGAGACTACTATTTTTCTAATCAATTTAATTAGGGCAGAGTGTGGGGAAGGTGGGGGGATGTTTAGAGTCAGTATTAACTGTGTTTTGTTTAATAACTTTGGAGAAATACTTACATAAATGCCTCAGTTGTTTAAGAGGTTTCTACTTGATTTTGAGTGGTTTCTATACTGTGTTTTACTCTACCATAAAACTTGCTATTTTTACATCTATAGACAATAATTATTTTTAATGTACAGTTGTAGAGCATTAGGAATACAGTGGTATTTTAATGTGTGAAGACCCTCGTCATTTGTTGGATTAAAACTTAAAATGTTCTATCTTTCTGTGTTTTGTACATTTATTTCTTTCTGTGGGTCACCCGTAGCTGCTCCTGGAGATGTAAGCAATGTGCATAATGTCCAGTGGCAACATTCTTGGCTTTTTCAACCATAGATGTGTCATCTTACCTGGCTGCTAAAGAAGATTCAAAAAAAGCAACATGTTCATTTAGCATTTTCTGGACAAGTTTGCAAAAGCAATTGTGTTTATTTTTAAATTTGTGGTATATGGAAGGCTAAATCATCAAGGCATCACCTAAATAATGTTTGCAGTAATAACCTCTAAAAGTTAATCTCAGCTGACAGCTCCGCAAGTGAGTGCTGTCCCGTTTTGTGATTATTTGAAATAGTCTGAAGGGTTAATGGCACTACAGGTTCAGTGTAGGGAAGTCCATGTATTCACTTCTGTCCCCTGGAAAGAAATAAGCTGAGTATTCCAGACAAAGACAAAGCCTCACAGGACAGCTTGTGTGGAGTGTGTTAGGCTTTTTTAATTCCTACATGAGTAACTGTTGTAATGCTTTCACAATGTTTTCCTTGACTAATGTTTTCCTTCCTCCCAGCTCTGCTGAGTAAAAGCAGCTAGTTCTGCCTTGGTTTGTTCCCAGGATACCACCTCTTAATTATGCTCAGAACAAGTGGAATTCCTTTCGGGGTAAGAGCTGATGTGTCACCAGTAGCAGGTTAGAAATTTAGATTCAGAGCAAAACCACGTACACTGTATTTTTAGAAATCATAGTAATAGAAATTCAAAACACTTCTTCAGTTTTAGTGGTTAGATTTTTTTTCTACCCATATGTTTTTTTTGTCAGTTCCTTGGGAATATGAGTACAGCTCTTGCCATTGTGGTGGTGAGATCTGATTTTTAAAAAATCTAACAAATGCAGTGTGCCCAGGAATATTGAAACAAAAAAAAAAATTAAAAACTGACTGGTGATGTTTCTAAATGAGCACATATGCAGAGTGTTTGCTGAAGCATGCTGAAGGAATCTAAAGTGTTGCCTCCCATAGTGCTAAACAAGTCACTGTATTGCTGAAGAAGGGACGTTTGGTCCAGAGGCAGACCTGCTGGAGATGAAATGTTTGGGACAAAGATCCAAGGGTACTTTTGAGACAAAGAAACCTCCTCAGCACCACCAACATTGCCTGCTTGGCTAATGAATATGCAGTGCTTGCAAATGAGTAGTGATTTCCTTTGAATTAAGGCATGGAGAAAGCCAGTATATTGATAAAGCATTCAAAAGATGTCAGAGAAATAAAAACATCTTTCAGCAGGTACCTGAATTTATGCCAAGAAGAGAGGGATAAAAACCCAAATAATTTCATTTTCTCTTTCACAAAGGACTTCTACTTTTCTCCCAAGAACAACTAGATCCTGTTTGTGCTGTTCAAGGCCTGGGTGACATAGCACTTTTCCACAGTTCCCTTTTTCCTTTTTTTTGCCTTTGAAACATTTTCAGGGTAAGGATAATTTAAACACTTACCAAGCACAAAAAGACCCCACATTTCTATGATACAAACAGTTTTATTGTATACAAAGTATCTCAGTGTTAATTCTAGAGGAAATCCATTCGCATTCTTTAGGATCATGGCAAAGGCTGATGATCTTTCTCTTGGGTAAAACAGCAGAACAGGCTCCACCTTTCCGAAATGGCCTCTATTAGAAACTGCTACGAAATGTTAGATAAGAGGTAAGAACAGAACCTGAGCAATTAATCTTTATATTAATTATCGATCTTACTGAAGGAGAAGGCCAGCAGGACTGTCTTGCACTGAGACTGCTTTTGGAATGCTGTTCAGCAGTTCCCTCTAACAGGAGCAGAGGAAGTTGTGTTCCAGAGCTGAGCAGAGCCCTGCTGTGGGGTCTGGGCCGTGCTGAAGGAGCCTCCAGCCGCAGCCAGGATGGCCCAGAGGAGCTGGAACAAACCAAGCCAGGGTTTGGAGGCTGCAGTTTCTGTTTCCATGGGAACAGAGGCACAGAAGGCAAGGTGATTTCAACATTTTTAATGGGTATGATTGTGGATAATTTGCAAGCCCCTGACATTTCCCCGCATGGAAATTGAGAGATCCATTCGTATGGAAATAGCAGGGCAGGCACAGCTCAGCAGCTGAAGCGTGTCTATTTTAGCCTGGCTTTCCTCTGGAAGTGGTTTCCTTGCTGCTGCTGTGCCCAGGCTGTGGGGCTCAGATAGACACCAGAGGCTGGGCTGTTGGAATTTGGGCATGGCTGCACTGCAGTTGTTTGGAAGGATGTAACTGTTCTGGAGGCTGGGAAGGACTGCACCAGTGCCTTCCAGTCTGCATTTGCATTTCCCAAACCACCAAGGGACCACAATACACCCAAGGACTTCTGAAAATTACAACCAGCTCAACACTGGGATTATCTGAGTATTCAGGACCTCTGTATATTCTGCCTTAATACTTTTCATAGACTCCCTCATCGTCTTGCTACATAGAATAAAAAATTACTGTCTACTTTATCAGACTCCCCAAATCAGAAACATTTCCTCTGAAGCATGCTTGGAGTCCTGGATGAGCACAATATGTTTGTAGATGCTATTTTCATATTTTGCCAATTGTCAAGTCCAAACCTGCCACCCAAATCCATGATAAAAAGCTTTGCTCAATGCAGTATATAGTTAAAAATTAAATGAAACTTTGATTCTAAAGAATGAGAAAATTTGTTTTAATACAAATTATTTTTAAAAAAGCAAATTTATCCTTACTTTTCACTACAGAATGGATGAAAATTGGTACATTCTGCTGCCAGACAATTTAATTACTGGGGAAAAAACCCTCAGGAAGTGTGTTCTTGGCCTTATTAAACAGAACACCTGATTTTTAACCTCTAGAAGCAGTGATGGAAGGAGATGCAGTGACTGTCAGGGAAGAGTTCCACTTAAGGTTCTTTGTTGACACAGCTGAATTTCTGAGTGAGCCTGTCAGGTCAGGTTAAAATCCCCTTTAAATGAGTGGGAAAAGGCAGCTGCAAGGCCCTGCAGGTGTCCAAAGCATCCTGACAAGTCTCAACCCCTTCCTTGCCCACTAAAATGCTGCTTTAGGGTGCGGAGGTACCGACATCACTGTTTTGTAGGGGAATTGCAGGAGGCTCAGGGTGGTTTCAGTAGGTGGCATCACAGCATTCACAGCCTAGAGAGGTTCCTTGGGTTTGCTCCCTATCTCAGCCCCACAGAGCTCCCTCCCAGGCTCAGCCCTTCCACACTTCAGAGAACTCTGGCCCCACATCAGGATAGTAACCCAGCCCTGAGACAGAGCATTTCAGTGCTGGAGGCCCTGATGTCCTGTTCCTATTTAGAGCAGAGGGGAATAGAGAATTGTCTCCCTCTTCTAAAGCCCTGCACAGCCTGGCTACCCCTGCACAGCACAGCGTCCTATGGACATAACCCAGTGCCACCAGGACCTGGGAGCAGGGACCCAAAGAGACCCAAATCTGCTTCATCAGGGCCAGGGCTGGGACTCACACCAGCTGCTCTCTGACAGCTCATCAAAGTACCCCAACTGGAGACCTGGGCTGGGCTGTTCTGAGAAACTCACCCACAGCACAAAGCAAACTGCCTGTGCTGATGGTGTTTGAGAGGGCATCCTTGGGAGTTGCTGGAGAGGTGACTGTGCTACACCAGAGCTCGTGGGTGGGATGGATGCAGGCACAGAGCCCAGCCTGAGGTTCAGTCAAATAATTGGCTTTGTGGCTGGAGGCCAAACTAAAAATAACAGGAAAGTAGCATATCATTTTGGAGGGCTAAAACGCACTCAGTGCATTTTTATGAATCCCAACAGCAGCAAAGATGGTTTCAAAACACAGCTGTAACTTAGAAATAGTAACAGGAAACATTTAAATTTGGAAGGACTGAGATAAAACACTCTAAAAAAGTTTTTTTTTGCATACAGATTAAGTATGACTAGTGCCCATGCCCTCAAAATCCATTTTTTCAAGGAATTTTCTTCTCTGGAAGAAAGCTTCACTCCTTCCTCCTCAACACTGTCCGCAAGTGAATCCTCACATTCCTCCTTCTCCCACTTTCATGCAATGATGCTTTTATCCTGCTACACCTCTGACCCTCCAGACTCTTGTTTGCCCTCCTCTGCTATGCACTTCATTTTCCCTCACCAAGTCCCTGCACATTCCCTGTCTTCTCCAGACCATCAGAAAGGAACCTTGCAAATCCTTCAGCTACAAATTGCCCCTGGAGTGAGCGGGGGTAGCTGCAGCCCCCAGCTGCTGCAGAGCTCTCTGAGCAGAGCCCCGAGTCCCGCAGGAGCCCAGGGAAGTTGAGACACTTCCCCACTCCTGAATGATCTGCCCGGGGGCTGCTGCTGTGGGCACAGCAGGAAAACAGCAACACCCAGCAGCAACAACAGTCAGTTGGAGATCAGTAAGTCCTGATGTGTTCTTGCTGTGGACAGACAGCTTTTGCACGGGCAACCACCACAGGACTGTTTTCCTTTTTTTTCCTACACCCCAAAAATGCCAGTGAGTATTTAAAAACAGGTATCTAAGAGTGCTTAAAACATCCTAAGGAGGTGAACAGAGGCAACCTCACCTGGAGGACAGGTGCTTTGGAGAGGGTTTCAGGGAAGCTTTAGAAGTGCTACCCTGTGCTCAGGTATTTGCAGCTATGTTATAACAACTGGAGGAGCTGATTTGGGGAGCCGCTTGAAATACCTGGTGTCAGCAGGGCATTGGGTGTGGTCTGGGTGCTGCTGCTTCACTGGTCTGTGAAGCTTCACTCAGGTCCTGGTGCTAACACTCTTAGCTCTCTTCTTTGTCAAGACTTTGGATTTTACTTCTAAATTTCACACATCTGGCATATTCATATGAACATTTACATGACGGCATGCAAATCAGGAGTGTTCTCTACATAGACATCCAGGTATCTAAATGTGTGCAGACACCTGCACACTTCTCAGGGTTCTTAATTTAACCTGAGTCCTGAAAAGCCTTATCAGCTGCAAAATGCAGCTTTGAGCTCAACTTCCCTTGTGCAAAGGCATGGGCCTCTGCCAGCCCCAGAAAGTGCTGCAGAAATGGGGCACCTATGTTTCTTTTGCTTCTTTTTCTTTGCAAGACCACAGCATTAGAGATTAGCTTGTCTCTTTGCATTGTGCTGGTTTCCTTTGCATTGTAGTTGTTCTCTCTCTTCCTGCAGATGATGAAATCATATCACTGAACTCAGTGCCTTTTTTTTTCCCCTCTATTTTTTTCCTGTCCGCTCACATGCACCCGTGTCAAGGAGCAGTCTGACACCATTTGACATCTCCTTGCTTCCTCATTTCAATATTAACTGTTTACCAGAAGAGAAACAGGTTTGGGGTGCGGGTGCTGAGCACTTGCCTGTCTCTGTGTGTGAGCAACAGCTCTTTTGCCTTCTGTCCCTCACAGCCACAGGTCATTTCTCCGAGCTGCCTGGAACAGCCCCATGCTATTGGCAGCAGCCTGACTTCAGGAGGGACAGGTCTGTGGATGTGCTGCACTCTCTGCTTGGGCTGGGGTGCAGTGACAAGGCTCAGAGCTGTGCCTGCTGCTGCTCTCACCCCAGAACGGACTTGCTGAAGGATTCCTACCCCTCCACACAGCAATAATAATGACCCAGCTGCAGTTTAAAGATGCTTTTTGGGTAAGTGAGCATTTACTATATGTTTCCTATATTCCATGTATCTGTATTTTAAAATCTTTTAAAATATAGCTTGGTTCTATATATAGTTTAAAACTAATTTAATGCTGTTCTGTATTCTAAATTTAGTTTAGTAAAAATCCAAATTTGTCTCCAAGCAAAAACTTAGTGTTTGGTAGTGTAAGTGTTTGATCCTGGGCAGAAGGATGCAGTGTAAAGAATAGATCCAATCCCCATAAAACCACTGACATTCCCAGCTCCTGTGCTAGGGCCAGAAACCACTTTGGAAAGGGACATGGGTTTGTCTGTCTCACAGTGCTAAGAGGCTGCTTGCAGTGAGTGTCCTCAGCTCTACGAGTGGCTCCTGGAGCAGGTGAGCTGTTGCTAATTACAAATGGAATTCCCTCCTGTTTGGTGAAGAGCAGAGCCAGGAGCTGCGAGCAAAATGCTCCTGCTCAGCTCCCTCCAGGCTCCCCCCCTGCTGCCAGGAGCACTCCCAGGCATGCAGTGCCCAGGAGCCATGAGGCAGCACAGGTTAGAGAGGACCAGCAGTGACACTCCACAGCCAAGCCCAAACACTCACAGCTGACCCAAAATCAGCAAATACTGAAACGAGGAGGTGCACTCCATACTTGTGTTTTGACTTTTGTTTGAAAATCCTTTTGGTCTCTGGTTTTTAAGCTCTTTCCCTGCAGTTACAAGGAAAAAGGACCTTAGTCGTTTCTCTTGCTAGGGTAATCGGAGGTTCTCTTGCAATTGAAAAATGAAAGTTCAAAATCAAAATTCTAACTTTGCAAAGTTGAGTAAACAGGATGTTATGTGGTTGCCTCTTGTTTGGGCAATGATTTATCCAGCATCTAGGACTTAAAGAAAGACATGGAGACATATGAATTCTTCCTGGCTGTTCTTTCTGCTTATGCTCTCTTTCTCTCCACCCACGCTTCAGGGTAAACCCTCTCTTGGTAGAAAACAGAAGGGCAGAGGCAAAAACACATTTCAATGAACCACCATCCTCTGGGCACTTCAGGAAGCCCTCCCCACCCCCACTGCAGTACTAGATTTGAACAGTTAAAAAGAATAAAAGTACAATGAGGAAATACGAAAGTGGGTGTTGATGTTAGGACTAACTGTGTCTGACCACACCTACGTGAGATTCTCCTCGTTTGTGTGCACAGTGCAGTGCTCAGGGTGGGACACAACTGTGGGCCAGTGCTACCCTGGCAGCTTCAGCTCTTGCATTGCTGAACTTCCCTGGAAAACAAACCTTTCAGAGCTGGTACATTTGGTGTAGTTACTTCTCAAAGCCTTGGTCTTTAGGGAGAATAAATCAAGCTATGGGAGTAGTGTGAGGGTGATTAATGCCAGCTGATGATCTGGCCAGGCCGGTTCTTCATGGTCTCCTTCCCCAAACTTCTCTCCTGTGCTTAGTCACGTTACCATGACTCAAATCCTTGCTTAGCTTGGAAGCTAACACCTTATTTAAAGGACAGCATCTTTGGATTTCATATTTTTTGGCTGGAAATGCATTGCCCAGCTTGATTAAGAGGGCAGGAATATATCTGGTTGCAGGATGGAAGCTTTAGCTTTGCAATAAGAAGTCTTTTAAAGTGAAAACTTACAGGATATTGCACAACACAGCACAAGTGTGCAGCTTGCCCCCCAGATCACAAGATCAGCAATTATTTTTGCATTCATAAGGTTCTGTTGTGAGAGGAAAATGCATTTGGGTGGTTTGCTTCAGCAAGCAGTTATCTCCTGTGTTTGGTCTGTACATTGAACAGAAACTGCCTTTCTGAGTGAAACCCAAAAGGAGTTTGCCCCGTGGTGGGTGCCTCAACACAGAGCCCTGCTCTCTGATTGCTGCACCCCCTCCCTGTGCTTCACCCTGCACAACAGCTCCCTGCTCCACCATCAGGAAACTTTTGGATAAGCAGGGGTTTCCTCAGTATCTACCTCGATGTAAAATACGTAAAGAAACCCTAAAAGCAGGAGATCTCCCCCAACCAGCAGAGGAAGAGCACCATTCATTCCTCCCCAAAGTTCTCCAGACTTCATAAGAACAGGGTGTGCTGTCTTCCAGGAAAATGCAAATTGTTTCTCATAACAGGTTTAAGTTTTATCCTCTCTTTTCCTCTATTAACTATTAGTATAGTGATAGTGCTATACTGAAACTTCCACACTATGTTCAGTTTTATTTATTTTATAGCATGGCCTGAGCTAAAACCTGTGTATTTTTTAATTACAATTTTTATTTCTATATTATCCACACACTCTGTAATGGTTTAAGGGAAAGTTGCTCAAAGTCTGCACAAAAATGTGCTTCTTAACAGAAGCTCTCTATCCTCTGGTAATATTTTTTGGAAAATGTTGGTGAGATGAAAATTCCAATCGGGTTTGATAGCCAGTGCAGGGCAGTTGCTGCTGCTGTGCTGTATAAGCCTGACAGATGTTACCTGTGTTCTCTAGCATCATATGAGACAGGCAGGGAAATTCCCATGTTAATGGGGAGTTCGTGTGTGGTATGAGCCCAGGTCCATGTTACTGGGTTTGTGTTAACAGGTAGAGCACCAGTAATTTTTTTGTTACAAAAACCACTATCCAAGAAAATCTTTCCCCCTCAGTCACAAATACTGAGTGTCTTTCTTGGTCTCACTCTATGTTCTTGCACTCATTGTTGCTTTTCCTTTGCAGTTCCTATCATTACTTTTTCCTTCTATTTAGTCTCCCTCCTGCCTGCTGCTCAAAACTGCAGCTGCAACCCCTGAAATGCAGCTATTTCTGGCCAGGAGGTAGGAAGGTACTAGCACCACTTCCTGGCTTTGCCATACCCACCTGGGAATGGGGAATGAGGAAAACTTTCAAAGGAGTTGGTTGGTTTTGGGGCAGGCTCCAAAGTGCCCAGAGTTGAGTGGGAGCAAATCTATTCCCTCAGACAGCTTTGAATCAAACTCAAGAAACCAAGTCAATCCTGAAAATGTGTCACGGGCTCCTAAGGTACTTAGGATTTAAAAATAAACACTTGAAGTGTGAAATGCTTGTTCCTTCTCAGCTGTGGGATGAGCTTGGGGCTTGTGGATTCTCACAGCTCACATTTAAAAGTGTGGGGGAGATGCAGGCCAGCAGAAATGAAGCAAGCCTTGGACAGGAGCTGGCAGGACTTGCTCCCCTGCCTTGCTGTGGGTTGGTCCTTTCACATCCCTGCCTGTAGAGCTGTGGTTGTGGTCAGACACTGCAGCAGTGGGGGACATGGAAGTGCTCCAGGAGCAGGGACTGTTACAAAGATCCACAATCTCTCTTGCTTTGACTTCAGGCTACGTTCAACCTCAGGTTCAGTGCAAAGCTGACTTTGTAGGTGAGCTCTGAATTCCTACTGTAGCTTCTTCACACAATGATTTATTATATATGCCAAAAAAGATGAAATTAGCTTCACAAATAATTTAGCTTCTGATGAGACTCTTTACTGTGGAACAAGAGCTCCGTGATGATAAAAGTCACAGTAGAACTGTTTCCTAAACTTACTAGGGAATGTGCTGAAGAAATACATCATCAATTGTTTTACTCAAAATTTGAAGGTTTTTTTATATCAGGAGCTACCCTGCTTTCCTGCAGAGGTTGAGCTGTGCAGGGCCCGTTCTGCAGCAGGTCTGTGAGGAGGAAGTGAGACTGGACAGGTTTGTTGGGAGGAACTGGAGCTGGGGAGGCTGAGCTGGGGCAGGCAGGGCTGAGGCTGGCAAACCTTCCAGCCTGGCATCCCAGCTTGGCCAGTGGGTCCCACCGAGTCTGGTTGGAATGGAATTGCACCAGTTCCATCTGATCCTACTGACACAAGGCAGATTAAGATAAATCATCTCCCTGCACAACAGCATCCAGGTGGGCCAGGCTCTGCTGTCAGCACATCCTGCATCTCCCTGAGCTCCAGAGGCAGATGATGGCCATGGTCCTGCATCTCCCTGAGCTCCAGAGGCAGATGATGGCCATGGTCCTGATGGCCATGGTCCTGCATCTCCCTGAGCTCCAGAGGCAGATGATGGCCATGGTCCTGCATCTCCCTGAGCTCCAGAGGCAGAGGTACGGCCACAGCCCTGATCACATTCAGGCCAAGTCATTGCTGTGGGACGTGTGGGAATGGGGAATAAAGAGGGAACCAGCTTGGAAAAGTTGAACTGTTTGCCCAGCTGATGTCTGTGTTTGTTGTGAGGTCAACTTCATCTCCAGGGAAGAGGCTGCTCTACTCTTTTTTTTACATGTAATTTCTTCCTCCAGTCCCTCAGCTGCTCTGGGAAGGACACTTGGCTCACTGAGGCAATGAGAACCACCCATGAAGGGTGGAGGGGGGCAATCACAACAGTCATTGAAACCAGGGGAAATCACAAGTAGAAAACCTGATCAGTCATTGTGGCTATGGAAACACTGGTGCTTCACAAGTCACTTCTGAGCAGAGCTCAACAGCTAAAATGAGGATCAAATGAACTAATACTAGATGAATGGATTTATAGAGAGTTCATTTTGGGTCAGTGACTGAAATAATCGGACAGTTAAATACATTTTATTACAATTTTCTGATGACCATGTTGCAGCTGAGGGGTTTTGACTACTAAAATTCGTTGATCTTTGAAGTAAGTCACTGTGACAATTTTGTTAATGTTTTTACATAGCTGTATCTGGTTTGTTTCGATCCATCCTGCTCGTAAAAGTTGTGTGGTTTTGCTTGGGCTCAGAGAAGTGGAGGATTCTTATTTACACCAATTGTAAGTGTGCCATGAGTAGGTATTTGAAATATGGAATAGGTGAGTCATGGACTCTTTTCACCTGCATGTACATGGCCACATCTAACAGACACCACCTAAAGAGCATTTGTCACACACAGCTTGAAATGGAGCCTCACACAGAGATCAAAGAGGGTGTCCTCTGGCTTGCTAGAGTCAGCACTGAGGTGCATTTTCTGAGGCAGTCACAGAACAGCTGAAGTTGAAAGAGGCCTCTGGACATGTGCAGCCAAGCTCCCCCCAGCACAGGGCCAGTCCCAGCACCGAGCTCAGAGTGTGTCCACAGCTGGAGACTCCACAGCCTCCCCAGGCAAACTGATAGCGTGTCTCACCACCCTCACAGCAAAAACCTTCCTGTGCTCAAACAGGACTTCTTGAATTTCCACAGGTGCCCATTGCCTCTTGCCCCATCACTGGGTACCCCTGGCTCCATCTCCCCTGCTCCCTCCCACAGGAATTTGTTCACACTGAGCACCTTTCTGCAGGCTGAGCAGTGCAGCCCTCAGCCTCTCCTCCCATCGCAGCTTCTCCAGGGTGAATCTCAGAGTGTCCCTATGAATCTCATTTCAACAGATTTTTTCCTGGCAGGACTGGGTGATTCACAGCCTCCCCCAAGGCTCCCACTCCTGCAGTGCAGCAGAGCTGCCTCTCTTGCTTCAGTCACTGGCTGTGGACACTGAACTTGTGCTGCTTCATAGGCACAGGGGAACACCTGGAATTTCAACCCAGTAACACTCATTGCACACTTGTATGGAAGGCAGGTTAGGCTGCTTGGTTATATTTCAGCTCCTTTGGTTCAAGAAGACCTTTTTCTGATTTCATGTTCATGCCTTTACACAGCAAGGTAGATTCCAGAGGGCAGATGGCATAGAAAACACTAATTTCATCTCCAGTTTAATCTAGGTTTTGTAATAAAACTTCTCTCAGCATCCAGTTAAATTATGTACAAAATTTGCCATGTTGTTCAGTAAGAGTTTGGGGATTTGAGGCTGGGATGAGGTGAGGGCTGGGGGCACAGCTCTGCCTTGCTCAGGGTGTCAAGGTGAAGAAAAAAACCCACATGGAAAATATCCACCTGGGTCCCAACAGCATTTCAGTACCCCAGAGAATTTTGCTCCCTTGCTGTAAATGGAGTTTAGTACTTCTTTAAAATGGTGGAAAAATGTCACTGAACAAGACTGAGGAATTGAAAAGTTCCACAGCTCTTCATGCAACTTTTTCTTTGCTTGAAGTGAAAGGCAACAGTCTTGGGAATTAAGTGAAAATGTACCAGCTCAGGCTAGCTTAGAGATACCAGCTCTTGTTGTTCCATCCAGAGCAAATAATTAAATAAACACAAGCCTTTTTTCTTTAAAGAAGGAGCTTTTCAAATCAAGAAGCTATTTTGTGCTGCTCTCAATTTGTCCAGGCCTAATGTATTCCTAATACGAAAGAAAAATAAAAAATAAAGGGTGGGGACAAAGACAAAAAGGAAAATAGGTGGTCAGCAGCCCTGAGGTTTGAGTCTCCTCACTTCATGCTCCTTGCTGTAATTACTGAAGGGTAATTAACAAGTCAGGACTCACAAACAGTCCGGGGCTGCTGCTCAGCAGGATGGAAATCCCCAGGAGCACCAGGAGAAGAAAAGGAGGCCCCTGCCATTGAAAGACCCTGGATGCACATTTGGTTAGGACTTGAGTTTCTGACAGAATCTTTTTTTGGGGATTTACTGGAAGTAGGGGTGCTGTTTTGGAAGATAAAACTGGGCTTTGATGAAGAAGTTCACACCTGGTAAAGGCTTTCTCTGGAGATGGAGAATTAAGGTCCATTTTCTGACCAAAGAGGAGGAGAGCAGGCTCATAAAACCCCTCTGTAGTTCAGGGAGCAGTCTAGAATAGGAACTGGAGCTTTCATTGCCCACAGCCACTGCCTGGAGTCCAGGCATGCCTTCCCTTGTGCCACGAGGTTCACCCCTGGTAAAGCAGCTGGAGAAAGGGGCTCAAATGAAATTCCTCTTCCCCATACAGGCAGCAGATGGGGGTTGGTGTGGCAGCTGTGGGGGGTGTCTCAGTGCAGTGTACCAGTGGAGTGTAAGGATGTTGCATCATGTTGAGTAATCGGATATGTTGAAAATTATCATTTAGGTGGCAAAAATCTCTTGTGAAATGGAACTTGTATCATACAGCTATTGAAATAATCTTTACCAAGAAATTAAGCAAATCTTTAATTCATTCCCCTTGTACAGCAAGACTCTGGGAATATTTCCTGAAGTTCTACCCTTCCCCATGTGCCTGGAGACACCAGTAACAAAGAGAGCATGGGTTCAGCAGTGGCTTTTATTTAGAGCCTTTTTCTGGACTGATAGGAAAAAAGTTTAGGCATTTCAAGACAAGGAGGAGAAAGACACATCGTTCTTCAATAAATGAAAGTACTAACAAAGCAGGTCTGGTTCCAGTGGCTCTGTAGGACCTGGTGGACAGCTGTCTCTGTGCTTAAGCAAGTCAGGGCTGTTTCAGGTTGTTTCACTCACCATGGTCTGGGACTGAGCCCATGGTGCTTGTAGAAGGAGAGGAGACCTCTTACAACAGAGAGGGAAACTGGAAGCGGATGAACTAAAGAGGAATAGAAACAAAAGTAATCTCTGACCATTATTTTGTGTAAAACAGAAGTACCCTCTACTTGTAAGATTCTATTTCTCCTTATTTCTCTTCCAGTTTCTCTTGTGTAGCTGATGTTTCTCAGTAGGAGACTGAAGGAACATCTGATTTCACCATTGACATGTTTGTCTGTCATGTTTCAGAAGGACCACGGCAGCAGTGCTGTGCCTTCTGAAAGACAGGAGCAAATCCTCACTTCTGTCCTTTCTGTTGGCTCTGAGGAGAAGCCACTTTAATTTATGGATTTAGCTGTTGTCTGAAGTCACCACATGGAGAAAGCACGAAGGGATGCTGTCACCTCAAACCTGGGTGATGTAGCCACATCAAGCTCCCATTTAAAACTGGTGAGGGATTCTGCTGCCTCCTGTCCCATTTCTTACTATCCCCATCACAGAGGTGTTCCACAACTTTGTTCTATATGGATTTCCTGATGGATTCCTATTTTTTAGTCATGCTTTTTGTTATGATGCATATCTGTCTGCTGGCTCCTTTCTTCTTCTGCTAGCACAGGAGCATTGGGACTCAGAATAGTGTTTAATCAAATTTTTACGAAGGCAACCTAAAATGGAGATAATAAGAACAAGCAGAGTCCTTTTAGGAGACTGGAATTGAGACTTTCATGACTTGGCATGAGTCTGCCAGCCAGCAAACCACCTGCAGAAGTGAGGAAGGCTTTTGTGCAGCCATCACTTTGGAGCTATGCAAATCAGGGCGATTAAAATGTGAACAGAGCCAAACAATATGCTGTGACTATAAGAATGCTAATACATAACACATGGGCAGCCCAGGATGCCAGTGAGGAGGGCGAGGGCGCAGGAAGCTGAGGAGCAAATCCCTCTGTCAGCAGAACTCTAAATCAATCATTTCCTTCTCAGAGAAAACCCGCAGGGTCAAGAGCAAATGATCACTGGGGAACTGGTTTTGCTCCGTGTCATTTGCAGTGCTATTGTATAGTTTGTGAATCTCAATTTCAGTTTTATTTCTGAGTATCCTAGCTGCTGCAGGTTTGAAGTCTGATGAGAATCTTGCTACAGGGGCAGTGGCAGAGGCAGTCTAGCAGCCCAGCAATTGGAATGCTGCCCAGGCAGTGTTTTTTCCCTTCTGATTTTTGAAGGTCCCATTCAAGGATCACCTCTATGCTATTGCCTGGCAATAAATCCCATTTGCTCCCCATGAAAGGTACTGTATGTCAGGTGTAGGTAACAGGCTGCAGCAAAACTGCAAACTAAGCCTCCTGTGGAAAATACCCAAGTCAACTCCTGGAATTATCACCAAAATGTCCCTACCTACATCCTGAGCAAACATTTATGTTTCTGACACACGACGAGTGAAATTACAGGAAGTGACAGAAATCGTACACAGCCAGCTTCAACCCTCCTACTCTTCCTTGCTTTTTCTGCTTATGTGAGAAAAAAAAATCAATACTTAAAAAAAATATTTCTATTTTTTAAGCTTGCATAAATTCTGTAGTCAGTCTTGGAAAGCAAAAGCAGTCATCACATTCCCAACCATTCCAACTGATTTCAGCCAGCAGGAAAAAGGAGCTCTTACAGAGTGCAGCATGAGCAAATGCTTTCAAACCCATCAAGCAGTTGATTGTGACATGAACATGTATGGAAAAGGACTCATCCCATACCCAGCACTGGTCAGGGGAGAACTTCCCTGGTCAGAGGTTTCTGATGTGACACCATTCTGTTCTGGGCATGGAGACCTTCCCCCACGTGTGTGCTCAGCTCAGAGTGGGCTTGCTGAGCTGCCTTTTCAGCTGCTGGCACTTTCCCAGGGGAGAAGCCAGGGCTGGTTCTGAAAATGGGCTCTTTCATGTGCCCCTGTGGTAGAGCAGGGCTGGGACAGCAGCCCTGGAACAGGAAGCAGCACAAACCAGCTCTTATCGCAGCAGGGCCACCCCTGGGCCGTCAGCAGGGCTGGACAGGGGATTTCAGCACTTTCTGGGCCAGCAGACACTCAAAGCAATGGTGCTCACTGCTGCCCTGTTTATTCCAGGAGAGCGTGAGTGGCACAGGGAGCCAGTAATAAATGTCCCAAAGCACTTTGTATCAGGAATGTATTTCTAGAAACACCACGAAATTTTGAAGTGTACTGGGGGGAAAAACCACAAAATGTAAAGCAAGTGATTGAATTACAGTGAAAGGCCATGGCAGGACTGCAAATATCCAGTCCAATGGACTTTGAGATGCTAAATCATGTTTGACTGTTGGCTCTTAAATCTGTTTGCTGCTCATCTACACAAATGAAGCCCTTGGCAGAGCACTTGGCCTGGCAGATAAAGGGAACAAGCTTTGAAACACTCAGGGCCAGAAACCAGTTAGGTATGATGCAAGAATACAATTAATTGATACAACTCAGTCAGAACAACTTACTTTCAGTCCAGGATATCATGTGTGACACCACTGTGGATAGAAAGGATTTCTTTCTGACAGTTGAAAAAGATATTGTCAAAATGATGCTTGTTCAAAACTTCACTGTGCCCTGTTCTCTTAAACTTCCTCCTCACACCAGTAGTTATTTCCTTTCTAACTCTGGAAAAATGGATCTTAAATTTTTTTACTAAAGTTGTTATAAACTTACCTAAACTAAACAAGATATGATGCAAAAAAAAGTTCAATTTAGAGAAGAGTTCCAAATATACCCATAACAGATTCAGTTTCAAATATTTTTCTCTTTGAAAATCTGTATTAACAGTTTATTTGGATCAGGTAGCAGCATTTAGCATTTTCAATCCAAAACCATGTGAGAACACTTCTGACATAAGCTTTGGAGAAATATGATTAGGAACCAAGACAAGGAATGAACTTCTATAACTTAATACTTTCAAACTTAAGAGGAAGTGTGGGGATTTTAAAATGTTTTTTGAATATTTGCAGATAATACATTTCAAATAGTTCCTGAATGGAGGCAGATTAGGCTGAAAGAACCCTTGAGATCTCTGCTGTTGCTGTCAGTGGCCTTTTCTGCTGAGAGGCAGAGCTGCAGCTCCCAGAGCCCTGCAGCAAGCCCAGGTGGAGCTCGTGGCACTCCCCAAACAGGACACACGGCTTCAGCAGCAGAGGCTGCCCTGGGGGAGATGCTGAGGTCCTGCCGAGCCAGCTAATCCTGCAGGAGCAGGGAGAGGTAGAGAGCTGTGGTATGTAAACTACCTCTAAACAAAGTCCTGGATGGGCAAGCCAGGTGTCAGGATGGTTAGAAATGCTCCAAGGAAAGCAGCCACAACATAAAAGGCCACAGTAGCCATGGCACAGCCACAATGACCTGATGAGCTCACTGTGACCATCAGCAGCTGGACGTGCAGGGTGTCCCACGGAGTGACTGCTTTGTACATGAGTTCGGATGGGTTTGCTTCAGTCCAGTCCATTGTAAAAGCTATTTACCAAAACCTGCTTCAGTAGTGAGCACAGCATTTTAGTCTTTCCTCCTTGATATTACTCCAATAGTAGCCTTGTCACTTCAAAATGTAAACTCTTGCACTTCAAAAAGCCTGGCAGTTCCCTCTGGGCATCCAGCAGCACGAGGCTCAGAGAAATACGTTCTGGAATAAGGCTGATTCTCAGTGAGTTAAAGACACAAGGTTACTCAGCTTGGTGCCACCAGAAGGTAAGAAGGAATTATGTCACCCCTCAGCAATCCTGATACTTTCTACCCTCTGGGCAGGGAACTGACACTCCCAGTCTTCCCTTGCAGCCTTCATTACCAAGTCCAAATCCTCAGAGCCTCTCCCTGATGGCTGCAGGAGCCAGCTCAGAGCCAGCCCTGAATGATCTCTCCCACAATTAACTCCTGACATTTGCCTGGGTGGTTACCCATGGAGAAACTCCCACCAGGAGGGACGGTGCAGTCCCAAGGCACAGATCCCACAGGAAAGTGCTGATGGGAGGGAGCAGCATTGTTAATCCTCAGAGGAAAGAGAAATGAGAAGAAGAATGCCTATCCCAGTGTGGTTACTGTCATCACCTCTGCTTGCAGGCTTCCAGGCCTCCCTTCAAGTATTGTAGGAAAAGCTCTTCTGCTTAGACTGGAGCAGAAGTTGTGGGTTTCAGTCATACGCTCCCTTTCACATTCCTTTTGTCTCTGAAGGAACAGTGCTGCTCATTGCACTGGAGGGAAGCAACTTTTGTCACTGGGCAGAGGAGAGGAAAGGCTGCCCCTCCTTTAACTGTGATTTTCAAGAAGAAAACAAGAAAATTCTGAGGCAGAGAGCAGAGCACACGTGCAGAGTAAGGGGTTAATCTCAGGACAACACAACTGCCCACAACACTGAAATCCCTGTGTCATGCACTTTCTTACTGGTGACTATAGGCCTGTTGGACAACAAGAAATAACCAATCTTTTTAGTAACCAGGATTAAATCCTCTGTCACAGCCACACACACTTTGACTAAGCAGAATCTCTTCCTTGGCAATGAGAGAAATTACTGGTGGTGAGTCAAATCGCCCTCTTCCAAGCAACTAGATTTTAGTATAAGCAAATGATGCTTTACACATTTAATGACTATATTTATTATCTAATTAAAGCGTTTCTTCTAATTTCTAAAAAAAAAAAATTAAATACTTCTTTGACTATTCATTAGTTCTTACAATCGCCACAAATTCCTTTCTGAGAAGTACCAAGCACTGTCTGAGTAGTGCAGCTTAACAGCTTTTGCAAAACCACTCGATGCGGGTGCTAATTATAACACAAAATGGTAAATGGAAAATAAAATAGAGACGAGACAGCTTAGCAAGGCTAGATGGTTGTTTAATGAGATACAATCTTGCTGTCTGATTGTCTTGACAAAGAAAATGTGGGGTCAGTTATGGTGCTGCACAGGAAATCCTTAAGACAGTAGATAAAAACAAAATGGGAGTGGAAGATAAAGCAGGGGAAAAACTGTAAAGTGGGCCAAGTCACTGATCTGGGGGAGGTGCTGCCATAAGACATGAAGAATGGGCTGGAAATAGCTGTGGTTGAAACAAACAGGTAGAATGAAATATTGTACAGGAGGTATCTGATAACCTTCAAGCCCAGGGTAACAGAAAACAGATAAAAATCAAGGTTTCAAAGTACAAAATGGGAGTAAGAGATCAGTAGTGAAAAAATCCAATATACCCTGAGACCTTGTTGAATAAAATAGCAGGAGAGGAGAGAATTGCAGGTATATCTGTAGATCATAGGTCATTTAAGTGCCAGTGCTATGATTTGATAGTGGAAGAAGGCAAATACAATCCTCTGATGGACCAAAAGTGTTTCTTAGAGAGTTGACATTAATGCCATGGTACAAAGCATCACTTAGTCTTTACTGGAGTGATAAAGCATCATCCTTGTGCAACAGGGATTTATTCAGCCTTGAACAGATGCTGTAACACGTGGGAATAATGGGATGGAAAAGCAGCATGTCAGGAAAGGGCAAAGCAGGTTTGTTTGGATGCAAGGAGAGGTTGGGAGGGGATGCAGTCGTGAAAGGAGAAATAGAGCTGTTGAAATGAAAGGGAAACATTTGTGCAAGTAAGCTGCAGCCTGAGTGATTTACAGCTCTGTTGTGGTTGGAAGAGAAGAAGCAGTGCTGCAGGATGAGTGACCAGAGCAGCTCCCACCTGTCTCAGCCTGGCTGGGCCGTTTCCTCTCCCCCCCTCTGCAGCCCCTGCGGGCGGCATGAGCTGTTCAGAGCACAGCCAGAGCTGCTGCCTGTGAGCCCTGCCTTGGATTTCAGACCCTGGCCTTTCTCAAACAGGGCCTCCACATTCTTCAAGAACACAGAGGAGCAAATTTTGAGATGAATGCCCCCAAAATGAAGATAGATGAAACTAGTGTCTGTGGTAGGAAGTCCTTCTTAGGAGCCAAATCTCTCTCTGCAAGGGGCAGCCAGAGGAACAAACCCCAGAGGAAGCTGGCAGGCAGTGATGCTTCCAGGGGCCTGATGAAACTGCCCAATGTACTCAGCCCATCAGGCTGCCCCCAGCACACTGCTGTGTTTGTGTGTGTGTGTGTGTGTGTGTTTTTGGGTTGATAACAATTGAGGTTGCATTCTCTGTTTAGGGAATTTAATAAGCGTTCTCTCAGACAAAAAGAATTTGTCATCCTTTCAGTGTAACAACTGTGCCGGTTTAAAAGAGGTGGGGAAAGACACCAAGTGAGTTTGAGCATTCACTGAACAAAGAGAGATGTTGAACAGAAAGGCAGACTAACTTCACAGTGAGCTTATCACTCTGTTGCCTGTGGCAGTGGCTGACTGCTGGGGTGATACCAACCCACAGGATGTTTTCACTTACCTCATGGGCAGCATTTCTGGGACAAGAAAGCTGTGTACACAGTATGGGATATAGCTGATTGCATCTGATAATATACAATTCAAATGCTGGGGGTAGAAACTGGTTGTGGAGCATCTGACCAGAGCTTCTGCCAGGTGGAGGGAGCCATTTATAGTAATTTTTTACAGCAGTGATGCCTTCTGCCATTGGAATGTCCTCAAAAGAAAGAGAGAGGGGAGAAGTGCTAAGTCCATTGCCAGGGTATTATCAAAAACCTTTCCTACTTTTCTCTCTGAATGGCAAAACTTGGTGCTTCTCATTTATTTCCCAGCAGGATCCCTCCTGTCATGTGTGTGTAAATTGCCCTTGGAAACAATAGGAAGACTCATGTTTTGGGCTTGAGTTCCTGTTTCTTAAGGGCTGATGGCTTTTACAATGAACTGTAGCACTGGAAATGTTGCTACAGCCTGTTGGTTTGCTCGGATTGTCTGCAAAAATTTATCCCAGCTCTTGAAGAAGCAAAAATCCCGTTCTGACATCTGCAAGTCTCCACAGAAGCCCCAAGGCCTGTGTGAGCAGCACTGAGGCTGCCATCAACCACCACCATTCATCCCCAGAGCTCTCTGCTCCTCTCCAGTCCCAGGAGCAAGGAAGCAAAGGCACAAACAAGCTCAAGTGCCCAGCAGCTGCTTGCCAGAGGATCTTTTCCAAGTACCAAAACTTAAACAGCTGTCTTCTTCACAGTCGTGGTGGAAAGCAATTAAGTAACCAATTTATTAAATGGTAGCTGCTAAGGGGACAGTGGATGGATGTATAAACTGCATTCAGTTCATATATAAGGGCTTGTATTGTAGATAAACTGCTTGAGGGAAGGAACACACTCATTCTCTTTATGGTTTCACAGCCCGTGATTTTACCATAATGCTGTAACATAAAGCTCAGGAAACATTCACCACTACATTTTCAGTAATGTTATCACTGTGTACTGGTTAACTCAGGCTCTCCATGGAAAAATGGCTTGTCCTGATCCTGTTGTGAGGCAGTGGCAGGACCAGGAATGGAACACAGAAATCCTGTCTCCCTGTGCTACCAATCCTCCCATTAAAACACTCCACCACTGACCAGGTGGCACAACCACTGCCCCACAGGTTGATATTTGTACTGAGCTGACTCTGACCATTCTTTTTAGAAATATGGTAAGAGGAGTTAAGAAATAAGAATTAGAATTAAGGTAAGAGGAACTGATGTGCTAAACAGCTACTACTTTTCTTTCTGTCTTCAGTGCAGGGAGTTCACCTTCCACACTGGCTATGAGGTGCTCGTACAGCGGCTGCTGGAGGGGAAGAAGATGTGCAAAGATGTGGAGGATTTGCTCAAGCAGAGGTATGAAAATCAGAGTGAAAAAAGTGTGAACAGCCTCCTTTTTTTGTCTCATTTGGCATCTGGAAGGGAATAGCAGCCTGTTTCTCAGTGTTGTGTGCTTACATAGAAAAGCCTGAGGGATTTGAATCCCAGCCTTGTGATGTGAAGGTAGATAAATAGAAATCTCAAAGACTTGAGAAGGGAAGAGAAGGTTAATAGAGTCAGAAACCCAGAGCTCCATTAAAACCCCTCATTATGGGTCCAGAATCACATAGTAGCACCTACATCTACAAGTAGCATTTTTAAGTTTCCCCTTTTGCAGGGAAAAAATGACTTGCACATTTCTGTTTCTCTTTGAACATGCTGTTGCCACAGGCGCTGTTTCAGTTTCCTGCCAGCACCAAAAATGAGACATTTTTCAAATACAAAGCTACATAAAATGTAACCTAAAGCCTTACCCAGACACCTAAACCAGCCCCTGTGGTTCACCAGCCTTAGCAGGCTTTGAGTAAAGATGTTATAGTTTATGTCCCTGATTATGTCCCTTCTTGGTGCTTCCCAACAGCAACTATGGACAGCTGACAATTTTGTGGGTGACAAAATGTGTATCACACTGCTGCTCTGGCTCCTTTGCCATTCTTTTTTATAGTTGTGACTTAGAAAAATATCTCTGAAATTTGGTTCTGTTTTTAAGTGGCTTCAGCAGTTTCAGCAGTTTCAGCATAAGGCACATGCATGATCAGGCAGGATGGGTAGGAAAGACCACACAAATATGGATTATATATCCAGCAGACAACACCAGAGCAGCTCATCTTAGCACTGTCACCTTATGAATATTGCTCTGCCTTCCTGCTTTTTCTTCCCATGCTTTCCCTACCTAGTTTTTTGGGTTTAGGGTGGTTTTCTGAAGGCTGATTTTAAAGCCCTGGGACTTTCAAGGGAGTGTGAGCTGTTTCATAGCGTGTGAAGTCTCCCACCAAAACCTGAAGCTATTTGAGTTGCTTTTCTCGAGCACCAGGGGAAGCCTGTTATATTGGCACATGTCACATAGTCCTGAAGTCACATCTGCCTGATGGCAGCTGTTTAAAACAGCTCCTTTGTGCCTCATGATTTAGAGAGATCAGAGCTGCACTGCAGCCCTCGGGCGGTGCAATTCTGCATTGGATGCTGCACACGCCTGTGCTCCTTCCAAAACATTGCAGAGGCTTCTGCAAGTTGCAGGATGAGGTTTTTCCTGGTTTGTGGTGGAGGCACAAAGTTCTTTCCATAAAGAAGAAAAAATACATGTACACTCATTTTGCAAATGTTTCCATGAGGTTTTTGACACCCCCAAGACACTGCAGAGAGCGTGTGTGTACGTGTGTGGTGGGGGGGAGGAAAAGGAGGAGAGAAGTGGGCACTGAGTTAAAGATACGATTTCCAGTTTATTGCTGGCAGATGTCAGCTCATCCTCACATCAATCATAGGAATGACCCAGGAGAAGATCAAAGGATGGGATGAATCTGTTTCTAGAGGCTGCCCATACCGTGTGGTTCATGCTGGAATTTCAACAAGGAGTCCTGCAGCCCTGAAACCAGCTGCCCTGGCCCTGACCACACTACACTCCATCAGTTTTCCAGCCACATATCCCCCTAACCGGCGCAGAGAAGGACCTAAGAGATTTGGGAATGAGAAAGCAATTATATTCCAGACTTAAGCCTGGGTTTAAAGCACGAAGTATGTTCCATCTCTGGACGGCTTCAGGGAAACCTAGAAGCTGTGTGCAGGGGAACTGGAAAGTGGGAAAAGCAGCACACAGATCTGAAGGGATGGTATCAGCCTCCTGCCAAATTCCTCTGACCCTGGGCTAGTGCAGTCCCATCCATGCTGAGCTTTCAGGAGCTGGGACTGGCTTAAAAGCTGGCCATGCTTTTTTCCCATGGTATACTTGTGTACTGAGCAAGCAAAGTGGGACTGCAGCTCTGGAGTAATTCTCACTGCTGTACAGGCACTGGCACTAAGCACAGCCTCTGACACAGAAGTGTTTCTTGATACTAAAATCAGAAGAAAATGAATCTATTCTTCTGCAGCATTGTGTGTCTGGAGCGTATTTCCATTTTGATGAAATCTCACTCATCCAACACGAAAAAGAAGTGGTGCCTCTGTGTGGCCTGTCACCATATTTTACCCCCTGTTCCTGTAGCAGGAATGCCAAGCAGTGCTGTAGGAACACCCCTGTGAAACACAGCAGTTCCTGCTGCAGGAGGGCAGCACGTGCAGCATTGCACACATGGGAGCCATGGGCTCTGCTCACGCAGAGACTGCAGCCCAGCCTGCTGCAGGGCCAGCACTGCTGCTCCAGCAGCCTGCCTGAGCTCCTTGGGCTGGGGAGAGCCCCGGGATGAGCCTGCCTCTGTCATAGGAGATGGTGGAAATTGCACCTGGGCACCTCGGTGCTCCAGAGCCATGGGGCAGCAGGAGGGGCTGTGGGATATTCTCAGGGACCCATTCCAACAGTTGCCCTGGGGGAAAGCTGCAAGAGCAGCCCTCAAACTGCTGGAACTCAGCAGAGACATACAACACACCCCCTGGCCAAGTGGGAAGCCTGGTGTGACTAAAACCCAACCGGGTTGTAGGGTTCTGCACCCACATCAAATTTGTTTTTTGAACAAAGAGTGAATTTCTCTAAGGTTCTCTAAGGAGTTCTCTAAAGAAATTCAGGTCAAAATGGTTTTAAATGCTTTGAAACTGCTTTTGAGAACTGGATTTACCCTAAACAAAATCATTCCTCCCCCCAGATGTGATCACCAGGGTATCTGTTTATTATTTATTAGCGACCATTCAGTATTTTTTAGCAGCTACTCAAAGACTGAGAACTTGGTTCCACCCTGATCTTGCACCCAGGAGAAAGGAAGTAACACATTTAGTACAAATACTTTTTTAGAAGAGAATAGAAGTTTTCTCCATTGCGGGGGGAAGGGAATACAGTAGAGGAATATTTGTATTTCTTTATTAACCATAGAAACAGAACCAGTTTCCTGAGTCACCAGTTACAGTTCCCCATTAGGTGAGATATTGCAAATTGTCCCTTCCACAAAACTACCCCAGCCTCACCACACAACCACTGAGGCTCCTTCCCCCTTGGCCTCCACTGCAGCTCTTCAAGCAGCACCTCATCTTTCTAATGGACAGAAATATTCCTGCTCCCCCTGGCTCCCATTTATTCTCAGCATCTCTGAAATGGATCCTTTGGAACCTGCTCTTCACTCCCCTCATGGCTGGTGTTTTCATGGATCGGGTCAGCCATCATTTTTAGGTTCCTTTTTCTCTGCTCTGGACCTTCACCTCATCTCTGTTCACCTCCTTCTCATTGAATCCATCTTTTGGGGGCAGAGCTGTAAATAGCATTCCACAGGAATCAAAGCCATGAAGATGAGCTTCATTTTTATCTCATTTCTTCTAGAAATAATTTACCCAAAACATTTCAGAGGTTAACTAAAAGCACTAGGATTGAGAAGATACAGAAATTAAATAAATTGCATTTCTGATGTTTTGTACCTCAGATACAATTACAAGATTTGTGTAAATGTTATCCTGGTACCTCTAAGAGAAATTAAGTAAGTTTTTATTTTAACAGAGCACAAGCAGAAGAGAGATATGGGAAAGAGCTGGTTCAAATCGCCCGAAAAGCAGGAGGACAAACAGAAATCAAGTAAGGAATTCTTTTATTATTACTGCAAACAAACTGATTTTGGATGAAATATCAGACTCCTGTGTTTTGCCTATGGATGGGGTCACATCACACAGCCCTTCACAATGTACAGGGAAAGTGGGGAAACACCACAGTCCTTCACAGTAGGATTCACAAAGTCTCTATTGGAAACTGCCAGTAGGTCCTTTCCTGAGAATTTTTTTTTTTATTTCAAGATTCTTAATGTTTAATTTGCTCCCAAAAGCAAACTAAGTGATGGGGGAAGAAGAGAAAGAAAAAGGTTGTGAAATGTTTAGGATGGTGGCTTGGCAATTCTGGAAAGCTGGTAAACACTGAGACACTGTGACAGAACAAAGACCCCAAAAATCAGCTTCTGCAGCAGGAAAAAAGGCTTATCTTAGGAATACAAAATGTAAATCTCTTTGAAGGGACCTCATTTGAAATAATTCAATGGAACTACTGAAATACACTAAGATGACATATATTTTTCTCTGTCTCCTCCATTACTATCTTAAATCATGTATAAATTGTGTTGGGAGGGGAAGATAGATGTTGGTATGGAATTTAACTTAATAAACACTGCTGATAAAGTGCTGCTGTTATTGATGGCAGCAGCAGTAATGAGACATTTTGTCATGATTGTAACAAGTAATAATACAGTAATAAGGTGGCAGAGGATGAAGATGTGGGGTCACAAAAGACAATCCTGAAAGAGAACTCCTCAATCTAAACACAAAGCAGCTCTATTGATCCCTGGGGCCTGCTCCCCTCATCCATCCTATAGCTCATTCCTGAATTGCAGTCTCCTTTTCACATCCATTTCTCACTCCCAGTGCGAGTGGTTTCCTGGTCATATTTTATGGGAAAGCTTGGCCCCAAAGCCTTGCCCTGCCATGGCAGGCAGGTGCCAGGGATCCCAGAGCAGCGATGTCACTCGGTGGTGGCATGGCCAGCCTGGCACGGACACTGCTAGCTTACCCCACTGCTGGGTAACACCAAGAGAACGTGCAAGGCTTTCCCTGCCAGTGCTGCAGCTCTGCCTTGCCCCTGAGCAGCACCCAGGGACCCCACAGCCCTGGGAGATGGCTTCTGCCTTCCTGGTGACTCAGTGCACTGACCCAGTTGGTGAAGAGGAAGGAGATATAGTCTGAGATTAAAACATCAGATTAAGGGTGGATGGGTTCTTCTCAACACAAAGGCTAAGATCAGCATTCCAGGATTAAAGAAAGGCTTCACCTCAGCTCCTTTACTGGCAGTACAGGGCAAGCAGAGCAAATGTGTTCAGCAACAAGCAGCTGTGGCTACCCTCCAGTGACTTAGTGGACAATTCATGGCTCTCCATTTTCCTAAGGGATTATGGGAGCTTGATTTAGAGGCAGAGCCAAGTCCCAGTGTTGGGATACGGATCCAAGCTCCCCTCAAATTGGGGGAAGTTTGGACTTGGGTCCAGCTCCACTTTGATCCAGCAATTTTATATCTTGGCATGGAGGGAAGGCCGAACACACGAACAAAGCTGTGCTGCAGAGCTGATTTACTGTGTTCCCATAACCCACACCAGGGCAGGGAGACACCAGCCCTGTGCTGATGCTTTTATCAGAGCAAGTGTCTCACTGCCTGTTCTGAGGCAGAGAGGACACTTGGCTCTCCCTCATCCAGCATCCTCTGATTGTTTAAGGAATTACACAGACAGGCAGTGAAGGGCATTTGTATGGGGCAAACAAAAAATCAGAGAAAACTGCAGTCTGTTCAGGGCTGGAACAACACAAGAAAACGCAGTGTTTGGTTTGATGCCTTAAAATTGTTGAATTTTCTGTGTCTGTGTGTTCTCCTCAGTGTGAAGTTTCTGTTTGTTTATATGACATTGATTGCTGGCAGCAGTTCTGCTCCCAAGGTCAATCCTTCAGGGAGACTTGAGGGGAGGAATCTCTGTACTAGCTAGAATAAGAAAAGTTTGAAAGGACCATGCTGCAACTGTCCCAGCGCATTTTCCCAAGTGTTTCCTCTTTATAAGGCTCCCTATTTTCATCTAGCATACTGGGTCCTAAGAGAATCACAAGTACTGAAGAGGGCTGTTCACATCTTCAAATGCAGCTTTGGGTAGCCATATTTCTTCAAGTCTAATGTATTTGTACCTAGAACTTCCATCTGATAATCACCAGAGGAAAAAAAGTAGCTTCCAGTTTTTTTTGCAGAAGTTTGCAGAGCTTCCTATGCCATGCTATGTATGGCAGAAGAACAGGAATTACTCATTTTAAATCACTCATTTTCTTGCTAATGCAAAATTATTATCCTCTAGTCTTAAATTTAGCCACCTTTTAAACATCTCAGATACTCAGGCTTTCTGTCTTTCCCACTTCTCTTGGGAAATTATTTCACACCCCAGTAGTTCTCAATATCAGGAGGGTACCTGATACCCTTTCAAAAAATCGATAAAAGGAACATAAAAAATGCATTCACAACAAACACCCAAAACCTTCCAGTATGAGAAAATTCCCAGAAGACCTTAAGAGAAACAACCGCAAGGCCCAGGTTTCTATTTCAGCACAGTCAGGATAGGCACAAAACAAGGTGCAGGGAATAAGCACAGTAATGAGTAAATCCCAAGCACAAAGCAACCTGGAGAAGGTGATGGCTCAATGCACCAGGCATTGCTGCAGAAAACAGCTCTCTCCCAAGCCTCCCTTATATTTTAAAAGCTGTTATTTTTGAATCAAAGAAAAAAAACAATTTCAACATTTTTTCAGGCTTGCCCCTTCTCCCCCAAAATTCTGCTTCAGCTGGAGCAACATGCTGAACTCAGCTGAATGTATTAATAGACTCTACTGCCCTTTTTTGTTCACCGAAGACACAGATGAAGGAATTTGCTGCTGACTCGAAAGACTGTAGGGAAGGCTTACTGGAATGGAACAGCAACTCTGGGACCACTCTATTGATCTGAGCAAACTCGAGGTGCCAGCAGCCATCAGGATCCCATCCTGTATCCCTGGGCTGTTCCCTCAGCATGGCTCCAGCTCTGATGGAGAGCTTGAGCCTGGCAGGGACAGCCCCAGGCCAGGCACAAAGGGCACTGCAGCAGTGACATCAGTGACCTGGCCAAAGAGGACAATGTGGTGTGTCCTGCACACTCCTCAGCCCAGAATTGTGAGAACCACGCTGACCTCAGGGCTAGCAGGGGCAAGGTCTGAGTGCTGCTGCTGGAGGTGTGGCTGAGAGCCAGGGCCAGACTGACTGACAGCCAGGGTCTGAGTGACAGCCAGGGCCAGACTGACTGACAGCCAGGGTCTGAGTGACAGCCAGGGCCAGACTGACTGACAGCCAGGGTCTGACTGACGGCCAGGGTCTGAGTGACAGCCAGGGCCAGACTGACTGACAGCCAGGGTCTGACTGACGGCCAGGGTCTGAGTGACAGCCAGGACCTCGCTGCTCCTGTGCACTGCAGGCTCAGGATTGGCCGTGGGGAGCCCACAGAATGTGTCAGACCCTGTCAGATAGCACCAAAACCAGCAAGGCAGACACTGCACCTTTTCTTATTTTTAACAAAAGCCAAGATGGGGTTTCTAAAAGAAGCTGGTGTTGGATACCACTGAGAGCAAACCAACACTGCAGCTTCCAGCTCAAGAAACAGAAGTTCCCTCTAAGTGCTGTCTAACACCAAAGGACACCATCACTCCGTAGCCCAGCTGCCTGGCCCTGCCTAAAGCACCACAGCTGGTACAGACTCATTCCCACAGGGAAGGGGAGGTTCCTCTGCCCATCCCACAGCTCTGCTCTCACTCAGCAGCTCCTACAGGCCTTGACAAGCTCATTCCAATGCACAGAGGGATGTATACACTTCAGTCTAAGACTGCAAGAAGGGTCACACTGGCTCAGACTAGCCCCTTCAGCTTAATATTGTCCCCGGCACTAGATCCCAAGGGAAAGGTAGAACAACAGGGTAAGCATATGAACATATTTCTTCTAAATAATCTTCTAGCCATAGCAATCAGTAAGTTCACAGGATGCCACACCAGCAGCAGCTTTATATGGAATAGCCTTCAGTGTTTTCGTCTGTCTTTTTCTTATTTAAAACCCTTAAACATTTTAGCATCCACTGAGTCAATAGGTAAAGCAATGTACATCTGTTATCCCACTTTTTAAATGAAAAAAATTAAACCTGCATCACCACTTCCTAGTCTCTACTCATAAAAGAAATTACAAAAAGGTGATTACAAACTGGCAGCCACGTTTCCTTGGCAAATGACAGCTTACACCCATATCCAGCAGGGGAGAGAGAACTACAGGTTCTGAAGTTTAAATTGCAGTATTTGTACCCTCTGTGGTGCACACATGGGAGAGGATGCACAGAAACCGGGATTTTCAGCCAAGTTACAGGCTGAGATCACAGGTGCAGCTGTTTGCTGGGAGTGAACACAGCAATGATGCCTCTCACACTGAGATGATACTCAGCAGAGCTTGTGCCTCTAAGAGCAAACACCTTTCTGGCTGCCTGGGAATTTCCATGCTGTGGCTTTGGGCAGCTCTTCAGCACAGCACCATGAAAGCAGAATATGCTGCAGAGCCCAGTTCTCAGCTGCATGCTCACCTTCAGCCGAGCCAGGGCCTCTGGGAACTCTGTTCTTCTGTAAAATAACTGATGTAAACATGCACGAGCTGGTTACATTCTGCTCAGGCTGACAACAGCTATTTTTGTCATTTGCTCTGCCTGTCTCTTCTCATGTATATGATTTCCTACATTTTTCATCCCTTTTTTCCACTACCATCTCCTTAGGACCTTGGGAAAGGGTAGTTCCTTCCAGCCCACGTGTGCTCTGCTCTTCTCTGCCATGCCTGAAATAGAGCATTTCAGTGAATGTGAGGTGAGGGCATCTGTAATGAAATGCCAATTGCTGCTTCCTGTGGATAAAAATAGTGCATCTGTCACTTAATATCCAGAATGCTCTGTATTATTCCACACAAAGCTGGCATTTTTGAACTGAAGCTGAAAGTCAGTTTGGAAGGTCACATCTTTCCATGGTTGGTTATTCTCCACCCAGATGTTCTGAACCCACACAGAATTTATACACTAGTACTTTGAACTTTCAGGGCTCTGAAAATGGACCTAAGCCTCTGCTCAGTCCCTGTTAAATTCTAGATAAGCTCTCTGGGGATGGAGGACAGGCATTTCTGAGCAGTGCTGCTCTCTTTCTGAGAGATGTGAGGAAATTTAGTTTTATGTTAAAGGTACAAAATTTGTTTTGACTGTTTTAACCTTTGATTTGGATGGTACAGCTCATTCTGGAGCCACAAGGGATTTAATTTCTTGTCTATGGGCACAGAATTACAAGGAGGAGAAGGAACATGGAGATGTCTTCCTGTTTGCTCTCCTGGCCCAGCAAAGCCTGGGGTGAGTGTCTGTGCTCCCAGTGAGCAGCCCTGGAGGATGACACAACCCCCCTGCCCTCAGATCAGGGCTGCTGCCACTCCTGACACACACCTGGAGATCTCCAAGCAGCAGAACAGGGATGTGAATGCTCCCCAGGAGGAAAGGAACCCTCCACACAGGCTGCTGCTTGCATGAATCACACACTCCCAGAGCTGTCCCTGAGCCCTGGTGCACGGTGCAGCTGGGGCTCCACATCCCAGCCCAGCTGGGACCTGCACACAGATCCTTCCAGCTGCACTGAGGAGTGTTGCCTCTCTGTTTACAGCTCCTCTGAGAACAAGAAAACACCCTGGCAAAATTAATTCTTCAGTATTTTTGCCACATGCCCACTAAAGAAGGTCAGACATGATTGTCATGTGAAATATTGCTGAGTGCCTGGCCTAGGGCTGGGCAGTGACTTGGTTCCTCCCTGCTAGAAGAGCACAACTCCTCCCCCTCCATTTCTGTCATGCAGCCCCAGGTGTGAATTATCTGAGACCAGATGATTCCAGACACATCTCCCCACACTTTGCTACCACCACTGGGCTTCACAGAAAGAATTGCTGGTAAAACCACAATGAGTGTTCCTGTGTGCCAGGAGGAAAGGCAGATGTTGGGGTGCCTCAGAGGGGACTGTCACTGCAGGGGTTTCTCAGCTCTGCTGCTGGGATCCAACTGACTGGAGGCAGAGGGTGGAACTGCTGGGAACTGTCTTAGGGTTCATCTAGCACTGACCTCTCTCAGTTTCAGAAAAGGTATTTTTAAAAATGACAAGAACAACTGAACGTTTTAGACCATACCAATGTCAAAACAGAAACCTACCAGAAAGGAAGGTGGGGTTATTTCACACTTCTATTCACCAAGCAAAGGTAGGAAAGCAAATTAAAAATGATCTGTGGTTTTCCGGTTAGAAGAGCCTGTTTTACCTTCCTGTGTACAAGATATAGAGGGACTCTCTGAATTACTCAATTAACCCAGTGTCTAAAGGCAAAGTACTGGGAAAAAATGCCCAAACTATCAAGGTGTAAGTGGAAAAAATTAAACAAACAGGCGAGATAGTGTGGTGCAACAGTGTACACGGTGAGCACACCTAAGCACCTGCCACTGACAGGGCTCTGCTAATTACCCTCTGGTGCCATGAAATTCAGCTTTTGATGGCTGTGAAGCAGCCAATAGAGCAATTCCTGATGGTCCTCGTGGCACAGAGGACTGCCCAGCACAGCTCAGTGTTTCAGCAAAAACAAGGTCCAAAACCAGAGAGAGAAAGCACAAAAAGCCAAACCAGCCCGGTAAGAATATTGTAGCCACTAGATGGCAAAACCCCCTCGCAGTTGCTGCAGTGGCTGCTGCACAGGCTCTGTCTGCTCCCTCTTATTCCAGATTCAGGCACTCCTGTTTCCACGCAGAATTAATTTTGACAAATCAAACCTTTAAATGTGCAACAGGGAGTCGTTTAACAAACACACAGAGTAGATTTGTGTGCAGCCTTATTTTCAAGGAGATGCCTGTGGGATTCTCCATGTGGGGGTGCCCAAAGGGGAGGCTGGAGCTCTGTCTTTAGCCAGAGTGGTTTAACAGTCTTCCAGAATGTATGTGGAAATCTCAGAAGTGAGGAAGTGAGCAATTTTTAGAAAAAGAAAAGGAAATGGTGTCAAATTTTCAGTGTTGCTTGAATTGTTTTCAACCCCAGGTTTTCTAATTTAACCACAGGACAAACACCAAAAATCAACTACTAGCAGAATGCTAAGCAGCAGCATCTACTGAGGGTGAAACCCTTTCAGAGTGTCCAGGAGAGTGCAATGTCCTCACTCTGGATGCCTCAGGGTAAAGCCCATATCAATCCCACTAGAAAGCCAAACCCACCCTGAAGCAACAGGTAGCAGGTGCTGTACATCCTCACCAGCACAGACAGAATTAAAACTCATTCTGTATCAGCTCCAGGAGTCACTTGCATTAAACCCTGTGAAGCACTGAAATATTTCACTGATAGAATCAGAACATCCAGGAGCAAATCTACAGCACTGCTGCTGCAGCCCAGGAGTCATAAAGGGAGTCCTGATGGATCCACAGGTCAAATTTTGATTTATTTATTCTCTCCCATGTGTATAATTTGGCATGATGGCATATTTGCTGCCCCCATAAGCCCTGTAAGGATGTGGGATCCAAGTCACTGATTTTAGAAAATTATTACAAAAATAAGGAAGGAAATGGCTGAAGTCTATTTCAATCTACTTGCCCCAGTCAGCAGCTATGGAATAGGCTGGACAAATCCTTCATGCAAGGAGGAAAAGGCCAGAGATTTCTGAAAAGGCCATTAGAGAGCATGCAGGGGACAAATGGATCCCTCTTTGGGTCCCAGGCAGATGCATTATTACCCCAGAGACCCCTTGGCCTTACAGAGAGCCAGCAAAAAGGAGAGCAGCTCCATGAGTGGCCATGAACTGCTCTGGGAGCTCAGGGGCCTGGAAACCAAAAAAGCAGCAAATTGCTTTTGTCCTTGATATATACTGAGAAAGTGCTATTTGTCATTATCCACTACAGCAATTTTGCCAGTTTTTGCATAAGTTGAACCACCAACAACAAAGGGGAAAAAAATCTCAGAGAAAAATAGATCGACACAGAGTGCAAACAGTATGCAGTTTGCAAGTGCCCTCTATTTTTTAAATTCCAGTATTTACCTGTTTTAGGCATGAAGTTGTTACCACATTCTCCACCTCCTATTGGAAATTACCCACTGGAAAAGAAAATTTTATTCCTTGTATGTATTTCTTTTTAAAAAATAATCCATTAGATCTTTTAGGTGAGAAAAAGCTCTCTCTGCTGCTGATATTCAACTTGTCTTTTAATGTCAGGCTTTTAATTAGCTGTAATGAATACTTCTCTTTTCCTTTGTGGTGTGAAAATTTAGTTTCCATCAAAATTTCACACCAGACTAACTTTTTACAACATAAACCTACAATTGTATAACTATTGTCAGGAAAACACTTAAAAATACTCAATCTAGAATCTTCTCCCTGACTTATCTCAGGAGATTCACCACAATCTAACTGAAATCTGAAACAAAAAATCAAGCAGCTCCTCTTTTCTGTCTGAAGGTCTTTTATTTAGATTTCTACAAACTTAGATCTGGAATGGCTTTCCAGTCAGTTTTTGCTGAGGACAGGCCCAACCTTTCCCCTCCCTGTGCATTTTTCTTATGCCTGGCAAGGCAGCCTCACTGCTGGGAGAGCAAGCTTTGATTAGCAAACAGATGTCGAGCCTAAATGGACACAGGGCAGTTGGGATCCTTCCCGTGCCCCGTGAGGCTCCGGGGGTGGCCCAGGAGATGCAGATTTCCTGCCCATCTGCGGGTGCTCACGGCTGGGCAGTGACAGAGCCTCCCCTGGGCTCTCCAAGCAGCCAGGGACACTCGAGGCTCTTCATTCACCAGCTCTTCCCCGGCTCTGCCAGGGCACACCAGGGCTCCATGGAGAGCCCAGAACTGATTCCTTCCAGGAACAACACAGTCTGGGGTTTCTACATCTCAAAAGCTTCCAAGTCACACCCCAGCCCTGGCTTCTGCATATGCAAATGCCCTGCCAGCCTGCAAATTCAGAGCTAGAGGAATTTAAGTCGAAAACGCCTTTTCCACACTTTCTGCTCTCTCATCACATCTATGCTGATATCTCTGGTGCCTTCTAGAACTGGACTCTGCCCTAACCAAAGACAGGACATCAGTCTGTGGTTCCCTCTCGTGTCCCACTGAGCGATGTGGCTGCACCCATGTCGAGCAGCGCGGCCGGGTGTCCGGCATGGTTTATTCATCATTCTGTGCTTTGGGATGGGGCAGGAATGGGGATTGTGTGCGGAGCAGGATGGGGCCCTAGAGCATGGGAATGGGGCTCCGAGGACGGGAATGGGGCCACACGCAGCGCTTCACCTTTCAGGTTACACTCCACCCTTTAGGTTACGCTCCACCCTTTAGGTTACACTCCACCCTTTAGGTTACACTCCACCCTTCAGGTTACACTCCACCCTTTAGGTTACGCTCCACCCTTTAGGTTACACTCCACCCTTCAGGCTCCAAAACCCCCAATTTTCCCCGGCCGCTGGCGTTTCATTCGTATCCGCTGGCAAGGTGCAAGAAGAGAGAAAGGGCTGTGAACATTCACAAGCACAAACACGGCGCGGCTGAGAAAGAGGGTGCACAGAAGGAGTGATGAATTCCTTGCTTCATGGAGCGTTTTATTGCGTTTCCTGATGGTAACAGATTGATGCTGTTGTGCTTGTTAGCATGGTCAGCTTTTATTACGAGGCTATTAAGGGTTTTATCTCTATGTGGATCTTTGAGGTTCTGAGGTAAAGTTTTTTCCCTGGATTCATAACCCATCCTTAGAAGCCAATGCCAATAAAGTGTCTTGTTTCTGCCCCACAGCACACTGAAGGCAGCATTCGAGATGCTCAAGCAACGTAAGTATTCCCCTGCTCCCTTCTGACCTGGGAACACAGGCATCCAGTGTGTTCATCCTGTTCCTCACACCATTCCCAGCTTTTCTATCCCAGTCTGTAGTGTAAAGGGAGGAAAAGGATCCCTCCTGGGCACCCAGTCCACTCTCTGGTGGCAAAGAAAACGGCCTGTTCTTCAAGTAAATTTTATCTGGATCACGTCACAAGATATGAACTCTGTTCCCTCTTCTGCAAACCACTGACACCAAACCAGCTCTCTAAATGTGCCCAAGGCTCAATGAGACCCTTCCACACACCATGAGAGCCAATAGGACTCTGTACCTGGTCACTGGCACCTGCTGTTTACACCAAAACTCCCTCTTGAGAAGCAGCTGCTGGACTGAGGTATTTTTAGGGCCTGGGTAGGGGAGCTCAGCGTTTCTGGAAAACGTGGGGTTCCATTTCAGAGGCACTGAAGCTGACAAATGCAGAGCAGTTCCCAGCCACTTCAAACAGCACCAGCCAGGTGCTCTGAAATTCAATCTGACCCTTGGAAATTCTCAGCGTGCAGCCTCATCTAATGACTACCACTGGTGGCAGCAGCTCCCAGGAGCAGTGACAGCACAGCCAGGGCAAAGCACACTCAGGGGGATGGGGGCCAGAGCTCCTTCCCCACCTCTGCACCACAGCTCCTGACCCTCAGCCCCAAAGGAAGGGGGCAGCTGGGGTAAATGGGGCCATGAGGAAACACAGTCACTGTTCTGGAACCCTCAGCAATGTCAGTGCATGCAGAAACACAGGGGAGACCCTTTTTAAGGCTGCCCTGCTTGTGGCAGCTCATAGGGCAGCCACATCACAGGAACATCTCCTAAAAAATGTGACTTTATCTTTAAAGAACTTCCCACTGACTGAATATGAATTCTGATTTGCTTTAGAAATTGAAAGTGTTGGAAACTCTCATATCCAGCTGGCAGTAATGCTGAAGGAAGAAGTGAAAGGAATAGAGGAGTTCCGAGAAAGGCAGAAGGAGCAAAGAAAAAAGGTGAGGAACCAGAGAAATGTTGAACCAGATTGGGTCAGTGGTCTGTGCTGATGACCTGTCTCCAGCCATAGGCTGGGAATTCTGCAAAAGATGAGAAAGCATTACCAGCATGCCCTGTTCCCTCTATAAACCAGACTGTGGAACAAAAACCTCTTTCTGATCCTAGCTGGAAATAAAGTAGTGCTCTGAACTCAGGAGCCAGAGGCTTTAGCCCCTTTTACTCTCTCTGGTGTAACTGCAGATACTGTTATTATTATTTCTGCAAGAACTTAATCCTTCCTTTTCTCTTTTTTATAGCCCTGCTAATGGGTTTCTTTGATATGACCCTGCATAATCTACAAAAGGATTAACACAAACGTTTAGAAACACGAAAGCAAATTAATATTGTGCTGAATGCAACACCAATATATGCTGAATTACAAATACATGGAATAAGTAGCATCTAGTTGATGCTGTATAATAAAAATTTGAGTATATTTAAGGCCATTTCATCCCCTAGGACCTTATCACCCTAAGTCTCTTGAAAAGTAGCTCTTAATGGAATAAACAGTGACCACTTTGACACCTTTTCTGGCTCTGTGGGGTTGAAGACAAAGACAGGACTATCCCTCAGCTCTGACAGCACTGAGTGATGGAGGAGTAAAATAAATATTCATTTCTTTGCTAATTTTAAACAGATGAAAATGCATGTAACCAGTATCCAGTACCACCAAAATCTTGTGTCTACAAGCCCCTGACACACAGGAACTTGGAATAGCAAAGAATTCTGAATATGAAAGTGGGTGACAGCAGTGCTGCTGCTGAGATTTGAGGTTGGCAGTGACCTGACGAAGCAAATGAGGCATTAAAAGGCAGACAGTGGGCACCAGGTTCATCAGTGTTTGTACCCCATTCCCTTTGCCACTGGGATGTGCAGGGAGGCTCTCTCCTGTTGAGAGCAGTAAATCTGTAATTCGACTGGGAACAGTTAGAGGGGCCTGGGGAGAAAAGTAAAAACTGCTTTGGAGTCTTAGATAAGCTTTTTTCTCTGTGCATGTGGCTGCGAGGAAGCCAACATTAGACATGCTGGATGGTGTCAGCAGTTTTGGTAAGCTCCCAAAATGCTGGGATTTGTGCTGTACTGTAGCTGCCCTCAGGATTGTGCCCAACGTGAAACAAGCATCTGGGTAGCCCTGGAGAGAGTTTTGTTTGAGCAGAATGTAAAGATTAAAGGACCAAAAGTCCCTCTGAAGAAACCCATGCCCTGCCAGTAGGCGTGTATCTCAGTGTCACAGAGAGCTAAACTAAAGCCATGAAAGAGAATCCAGCTCTGTCCTTCCAACACTGACTCCAGCATGGAAATCAAATCACACTGAGCATGAAGTTGCCAGCAGCAGTGGAATATAAAAGAGACATGAATTGTTTGTATTGAGAATGGACAACTACCTGTGCTCATGCAGGTGAGACAGTGGTTTGGTCTGCAGAAACGTGGGGTCAAGCTCTGGCACCAGCAAAAGAACCCTGCTGGCAGAGCCCACAGCACTGGGACTGGGTGTTGCACTCCTTAAGAAAAAAAAAGGGAGGAAGAAAATGAAGACCTACATCCTCTCTGCTATTAATGGAAACCACTGAAGCAGAGTTATCTGGGATTATTTTTTTACCTGGCACTTTGATGCTTTCTGTATCACTTAGAAATCTGTCATTTATAAAAGCAGAGTGAAGGAATTTTCCCCACAGGCAGGTGGCTTATAGAAAGGCCCTGACAATGGCTCTCCTAATCCTGCTGCTGGAGGGGGGAGGAAGAAGTCCAAAGCAAGAAATGCTGACCTGTGTGTGTTCCTTACAGTATGAGTCTGCGATGGAGCGCATGCACAAGAGCAAACTGTCCCATTATAAGAAAACCATGGAGGTAAGCAAGGAGGGCTTGGGCAGGTTCCTGATGCAAACTGGCCCCAGTAAAATCACATGTACCTCTGCTAAAAGAGAGATCAAAGCTGTGTGAGTGTGCAAGAGTGTGTGAGGGAGGGAAGATGTCATTCCTGCTGTGAGGAGGAAGCTGATCTTCCCTGCTGCAGCCACTGAAAAGTCTCCAGAAGGTTAATACGGGATGAATGAATCCAGGTCAAACAGTATTTCTTCTTTCTAGGCAAGGGTACCTAGAGGAGTCAATATAATTTTTCAGTGTGTGTAAATACAATTTTAAGAACAGAGAGGGAATCTCATAGGCAGGAGGGACCCTCTCCAGCTGGAAAGCTTGCAGGTACAGAAACTACAGGCAGATGGGTTTGGTTTCCAATGGGCAACTGCCTGTAAAAGAAAGTAGTTGCAAAGTACAGTTGGAAGTGTACTCATAAGTTTTTTTTAAATGTGGTTGTCCTAAGCTCTAAGATGTTTTGGTGCAAATAAAGATTTCTCTTGCTTCTGAGCACTACACCAAGACTGTTGCCTGTGGGGTGCTGGCTCTGCCTCACAGCTTGGAGCACTGGCCAAGGTGACACCTGACAAGCCACCCCATGGCCACCCTGGGAATGAGGGCTCCCAGTTCCATCTCTCTGCGGGTGCTCGGGCAGGTGCCTGATGCACCAGTGGTGGCAGAGCTGCTTGTGCATTCCTGATCCCTGCAGGGAGTCGCAGTTGCACAAAGCAAACAATTTCAGGGCTGCAGGAAATGGATACAATTTCTGCTGCCAGCCCCCACTCCAGTTTTTCCGTTCTATTTTTCTACCTTCTATGGTATCATTGGGATTTTTTTCTATTGCCCAAACTGGGCACAGATTTGCTCCCCCAGACTGCAAAAGAGAAAGTGCCTGGAGCATCACAGTGGGGGGATCCCAGGCTCGTTCCCCCAGCCAAAGCCTCACTTTGATTGCTTTCCCTGCAGTCCAAGAAGAGCTACGAGCAGAAGTGCAGGGAGGCGGACGAGGCCGAGCAGTCCCTGGAACGCAGCAGCGCTTCGGGCAACCAGAAGCAAACAGAAAAGGTACCTGAGGTGACAGAGCTGTCAGAGGGAAAACTGAGGGCTGTACCTTCCCAAGGTGCAAGAGAATACAATTAAACAACCCATTCTACAGGATGCCAGGGGCTGCTTAGTCTTCAAATTAACCCCAAAGAATCCTCTGGGAAGGGACTAAGTTATCTAATTAATTTATCCCAGGCTGTGATCCAATTGCTCTGTGAATCCTGAAAGGAAACTGAATGAGATTTTCCTCTGAAATTATTCATTATGAAGAAGAAACAAGTCAAAAATATGTCATGCAGTTAGTTTTGCCTTTTGGTCTCTTACACTTAGTAGGCATAGCATCTTACATTAAATGCGTATTTTTCCTCAACGTTTTTCTCCTTATGGTGAGTTCAATTTCAACTAAATTTACAGACTCAAAAATAAATCGTTGGAAATTAAGGCACTGCAGTCCTTCATTGCATCGTCTTGATACTTGGAGCTGACAATTCACTAACTTTTAATGGGAACATTTTACAGTGAAACAGATGGAGAAAACAAAATAAATGAACTCCCTTTGGCTCGATAAAAATCAGTGCAGTGTAAGCAAAAAGGATCAAAAATCATCTCAAGGAGTGGTGGTGGGGAGGGGGCAGTGTGGAGACTCTAAAAACAGCATCAGAACTTCACATTTTATTTCCAGCATTCCCTAATCTTTGATGAGCAAACCCCTGCAGCTTAGCTGCAAGGAGGGGATGGAATCCTGGCCTTGCCAAAATGACACCAGAACATTTCACAGCTTCAATGGCAGCTAAACCTGACCCAGCTCCTTTCATGCAGAAGGATCCCAGGGTGCTCCAGTGCCATTTCTTCCCTGCACATGCCAGCACGTTGGGAATGCACAGAGGCAGCTCACAGGCTGTTTAATTCTGCTCAGCATTTGCAAACAGTTTGGACCAGGAAGCAAGTAAGAATGAAGCTTCTGTTCCCAGCTCACTACATGTTTCCCAGCCAGCTGTGATGAGGAATATGATCATAAGAACCCCTACCTGAGCCTTGTCTTCAAGGGCAGGATGGAGGAATGTATTACAGTGATGTCTGGAGCAGTGCTTTACTGTGCTGTCATCACCATCTGTGCAGAGAGACCCGTGAGTACAGACCTGGCACTGATGGCTGGTTCCTCATTTGCTAAAAGCTGCAGGTTTTCAGAACAGAGAGCTTCTACTTAGGGTGAATTTTGCTTTTAGGCTTCTGAATTGTTATGGGAAATAATCCGGCATTTGCAAAGCATTTTAAAAGCTGAGTGCCTTTCATCTGAGTATTACATGAGGAGCTTGAAAGATGGAGAATTTTAACTGCCATTTATTTCTGCTTATAAATATCTATTAGAAAAGCACATCAAACAATTGAGAAAAAACAACTCAGCCAGTAGGCACAGCTTCAGGTTGGATCACAGTGGCTCTGAGCTCCTGAGGCAGGGATGTCTGAATGGAAAGCTTTCCCTTGAAGTCATTGGACCTGTGGCTGCACCTGGGGAATTCTGGTCCCATCTCCACAGCACACATTCAGCAGAACCAGGCACCGAGGGGGGACAGCCAGGAAGTGCCTGCAGGATAGAGCTTTTCCCCTAGAAGGGAAAAGAGAGCAGGCAGCACAAAAAACTGGGGCAGAGGCAAAAATACTGTCAGAAATTAATTTGGGTGTTTTTATTTTCCTGTTTCAGAGCCAGAACAAAGCCAAGCAATGCAGAGATGCAGCAAATGAAGCAGGTGATGCTGTTTGCAGCTGAGCTATGATTCTTCTCAGGAAAGATCTACCAGCACAGGATTTTCATAGAACACCATCCAAATCACCCAGACTGTCTCTCAAGTCAGGGTTCCCAAAGTCACCTACCCAAAGATTAATGAGAAAGCTTCTAAGAAGCAGCAACCTGACAGTCGTGGGCATTCAGGACCCTTTGTGGAAATGCCAGTGTCCTGCTTTCATTAAAGAATTTACAGAACACTTCCTTTAGGGGCTTCACCCAGGGAAGAAAAGCTCTTCTTGAAGGAAGTTTGAAAGCACAGTAGATACTCAAATTGCCCCGAGCCAGCCCAAAGCAGATCCCCCATCCCCATGTGCACAAGCACAGCAGTGATCTCCAGCCACAGACGTGTGCATGCCCAGCAGGACAGGCCAGCACTCACCTGAGCTGCCTCAACAGCTCAAGCTTGTCCCTCCCTCCTCATGGAACAGCTCACACCAAATCACGTGGCTCACCTGGCTGGCTTGGATGGAAAGAGCCTAAGGATGCTTGGTGCCCAAACCTGGTCCAGGCTCTTTATCTCTGAACTGCATTATCCCTACTGAAATGATCTGCAAACTGTACAGAGAGAATCCTTACTCTAGTAATAGCTATGAGGAAAAAAACCCCAATGATTATTGTGCCCCACCAGTTCCAAGCTCACACATTCTTATGACACTCAGGCAAACCACAGGCTTGAAGAGCAGGAATCCCAGTAAAGGCCTAACAGGAGGAAAGAGAGAAAGGCTGTATCACTTTTGCCCTGACTGTTGGGTTCCTGTTCTGTGTCTGTTTACAGAGAATGTGTACAAGCAGAACATCGAGCAGCTGGATAAGGTCAGGACAGAGTGGGAACAGGAGCACATCAAAACCTGCCAGGTAAACATTGACTTTTTTAGCAGTGTTTGCACACTCTTGATTTTATCTGATGTGAAGATTTCAGTCTAAGGCCTGAAATATCATCCCAAGGGTTTTGCTGTTTGCTTTATGCAGAGTCTCAGTAGATGTCTTTGCAAAATTACTGCAAAAACTAGAGCTTATTTAGACATAGCTGCTCGTGTCTCACTGACACTCTCCTTGCTTGGTCAGCAAATCTGTGTAAAAATAAAGGAGGGGAATAAGTGAAGAGGTGGGAGAGGTGGACATGAACTGGTACACACCCCAGTCACTCTTTACATTTCATAATAATTTACATTCACCTGCAAGAATATTTGTCCTCTGCCATGGAGTAATCTTTCAGTTGAAAGGTGGTGGTGGTGGTAGAGAAGTCTCTATTTCCATTTTACTGAGGATGGACAAAGAGATCTGCATTTTGGCTATTAAGTTTTGCACAGCAATTTACAGGAACTGGTTGGCATCCAAATCAGCCTCACATTTGGTCACAGTAATCCTCCAAGTACATTGGCCCATCTGCTAAAGTCTGTTTTGCTATATTTACTTGTTGCAGCCTTTATTTCCACATAAAATAAAATGCCAGGAGGATCCCTTTCCAGTTCTCTGCTTTCTCTGAAATACTCCCTATCTGAGAGGACTGAAAAGCCCCACAACTGGCACAGGCATTTCCACAGATATTATGCCAAGCCTTAGTCTTCCAAAGATGCATATTTTCTCCCTTCTTAAAAAGCCAACAAACCAGTGAAGCATTCCACAACCTCACACTCTTTTTTTGTCCCATGGGGCTAAATCCTGACTAGCCCACAGAACCTGAGACCTGCCCACTGCTTAATCCAAACAGCCATTCCTAAAGGAAGGACATCTTTAATGCCTTCTCTGAAAAGTGCTTGTAGAGAGAAGAACTCATACCTTTTGAGGTTTTTTAAAACTAGCAATTAGTACAAAAAGCAGCTTAAAATCCTACACTTGTGGCTGCATAGTGGGGAATCTGGAAGTGCTGGGGTTGCTTAGGTCTCTAACTGAGTGCTGGACAACCATAGCCTGAAAACATTGGGGTGACCTTGGTCACAGAGCTGTGCCACATTGCCATGGAGTGCCCAGGTTCTCCAGCAGCACCAGGGATGTGCAGACACAACACCAGAGTCACTGCACCTCCCTCTTGGGTTTACTGCATTTCCTGACAGGACACCACTTACCTGGAAAATTCCCTGTTGGCTCTGGTGCTGTTTCAGCAGCTTGGAGGGCCACAGGCTTTCTGTTTAGAAATTGAAATACTCAATCTCCACCCTGCAGGTTCTCTTTAAAAGCTTTTACTCTCAGAAACCAGTCCTCACACCAGCCTCCTCCCTTGACAGATTCCCTTTTCTGGGTTTTTTTTAGTCAGTAAGTTATTAGATGGCAGGCAGCATACCCAACTGAGTGTTCTGCTGAATGTTGTACACATTTGTGGTGTTCTGGACATAATTGCTAGCAAATAGAGATGGAGACAGATGGCTGGAAGCATCTGAGCTTTTCACACCTCATAGAAAACCAAAACCTGATGTTCTACTTTTAACAGTACAACACAGAGATCAGGGTGATCTGTTTTTTTAAAAAGTTTTTAAAGAAAGAGCTTATCTTCCTCTTCCCCCAAATCGGTTCACACTTCTCTCTCTGCCCCTTCATTCTTCCTAAGCAGTGCAGCAACATGAGGAAATCAGATGAAAGAAGGGAGTAAACTCTGAAGAAAGAAAAATGCCTTCTCTTTACCACAAAAATAACCTTAAAGATGCAGAGTCCACTCCAGAGAGCCTCAAGTATTTTCAAAAGAGAAGAGTTTAGAGACATTTTAGATGGCAGAGGTGGATAGTTTTGGCTCTGCCTCTAACATAAATACAACCCTTTCAGGCCAGTATTCTACTGATCTGTTAAGCACCAAGATTTCAGTGTGATGGGCAGACCCTGACTCTACAATCCTCAACAGCAGAGGTAGCAGTCAAATCCAGATCTGGATTCCTCTCCCCTGCTTTGTTTTTGTCTCTAAAACATAACTTTAATGTGGTGCAACCAATTAGAACAAATTTTTGAGCACGAACAGTAGATGTAGTTTCTTTACTAACTGCAAAAACATCCTTTACAATGGGGCCTTCAGAATTGCATCCCCAGCCTGCAGAGCAAATTACTCCATCCCAGGAGGCTCCATCACGTTTCCTGTCTGCCTTTAGGCGTTCCAGCTGCAGGAGTGCGACCGCATCACGATCCTGCGGAACTCGCTGTGGGTGCACTGCAACCAGCTGTCCCTGCAGTGTGTGAAGGATGATGAGGTACAGCCTGCCCTGCCCTGCCCTCCTCTGCACTGCTGCCTGGCCCTGGGGAATGTCTCACCCCTGTTCTCTCTCCATGCAGTCCAGATGCATGTCTGGGTGCAGCCAGGCTGTGTCACCCTCAGTGGCACTCACGTGTGTCCTCCTCGCTTTGCTGGGGAATGCTTCCTGCTACCAAAACACTCAGCTGAGTTCATTTGGGCTCTGACACAATTTCAAAAAAGGCATCCAGGCATGGCCTCCAAACTGGAAGATGTAAAGAATACACTAGATTTGACTGTGAATGGCTGTTTCCTGCTATTAATTTCTTTATTGAATTGAAAAGTCCTGGACTGCCTTTGTCCTACTCTCTTTAAAGACTATCCAGAGCACAAACAAAAGCTGTGTTTACAAGAATATCTGTACAGCCAGGTCAGACATGTACCCAGTATAAAGTGTCTCTTAAGGGGAAAATTACTATGAGAGCATTATTTTTTAATTCAATGTGAAATGTTAGAAGTTAAATGAAACTCTTGGATTGTGTTTTGTAGCTGTATGAGGAGGTCCGGGTCAGCCTGGAGAACTGCATTGTAGAGTCAGACATAGACTACTTCATAAAGACCAAAATGACAGGAACACAACCTCCAGGTAATTATTGCTTCTGATCTTGTCAGATGGCTTGTGCAGAACATGTTCTTTGGAGGTGACACCAGCTGGAGGAATTTCTGCTCCAGCTCTTCATTGCCACCTGCCATGGCTCACTTCCCCCTCACGGCGCTGCCCGGGTGGTGCTGCAAGTGGGATAGAGGAATGATCCAGCCTAAAAATAACCCTCCAAAGAAGAAAAAACTTGTTTTGGCTTTGCAGCCAGGCTCATTTCACAGTACAGTTGAACTGACACCACCAAGGAGGTGGCAAATTGCCCTGCAGAAATGGCAACTTCAGCTTCCTGCAGGGGTGACAAGACCCCAGCTTAGCACGGAGCTGCACCCCAGTGTCCCCTGGACAGAGGTGCTGCCTCTTCATTTGCAGCACAGAGAAGTCCCAGTTTTCTGTTCTGTTCCACATGCCCAGTGGGGAGTAACAAATTTTCTGCTCTCAGGAAGTTGTTTGCATAAGGCAAGATTTTGGCTGGAGGAAATTCTGAATGAAACTGGCTTTGTCCCAGCACTCAGAAGTGCTCTCAGGTTCACAGGCTTTGCCCATTCAAGCCAAAGCTGCCTTTCCCTCGACTTCAATGCTCAAAACCTCTGGTCTGAAATGGAGATTGACACAGCAAGAGGCAAGCTGTGAAATGAAAACCTGCTGCTCCAGGGTAGGAGTTCTCCAGACACTGCAGGGAAAGGAGCTGCCTGATGTGTCACTCAGCCAGACAGCCACAGGCTGCTCCCAACTCTGGGCAGCTGCTGTGGTAAACAAAGGCTTGCCTGATGTCACCCATCTATGCTGAAAAGATCTCTTCCTGCATTTCTTTCAGTCTGTGCACAGATACTCTCACTTGCCCTCTCTCTCTGCTCTTAACAACTGCTACATCAAGAGAAAATCCCCTCTGCAGTCCACAGAACCTGCTTAGTTCCAGTCAGAGCAGGGAAGAAGTAATACTGACAAGAAAATTTCACCCTGATAAAACCCTTCAATGCTGGGGTTGTACAGGTATAAAATCAGCAGTGTGCATGCCTGGTCCCTGGGATAATTATCTTGTACAAGAACAAGTTCCAGCCCTTTGATTTCACTGCAGAGCTCAAAGCTGGCAGGAATTACACCCCAGGACCTTCTTCAGCAGAGCTGGGTGCTGCCACTAACTCAGCCCTGAGCTATCTGAGGCCTGCTTTTCACTCAGCCTGTTTGCCATTACTCTTATGAGGATTAAAAATTGGGATTTGGGGAATTTTTTTAAACTAATGAATTGATACTGGTGCACTGGATGCCATTTTGCTGCTATAGTTTATTCTTCTTCACATAGGGCATTTAAATTCACTGATACAGGAGAATTTACCCAGGAAAAATTACATTTTCAGGGGCAGAAAGGAGGACTGTACCTTGCAACAGTGTGAAACAACTTCTGTATACCAACAGATTTGTAATTCTCAGCTAGGTTTTTTTGTTTTAGGTTTTTTCAGGGTTTTTTCCTATTTGAAATTTGTCATTCTCCAGTTACCTAGGAAATTTCTACAAAAAGCTCTTGGCTATGTCAGAGTCATTTCTAATAAGAACTAGGTGGGAAAAACCCTTGAGAGCTTTATGAAAGGCAAAGAAAAACCTGACTTGCTTTTTTGTTGTTTTTATTTTTGCCACTTTCTGGAAGATGACATGTTCTGGAAGCAATACCCTAATAGCTCCACAGCTCTGGCTACTGAGTTTGCACTGTAGCACATGGTGAGCTGTTGATCTGGGCTATTATTTGCAAAATGCAAGAGGAAGCCTACATACAATTTTGCACTGTGTGGCAGATCTTCATCCTGACCAAACCAAACCTTCTTGATGGTCTTGCTCACTTCCTTTTCCACCCAATGCCCTCTAGACTGGAAATTGTACCAAGGTGACCATGCAGAAGGGCAACAGGAGACCCTTAAATTGGTCAGAAAATTCCCTAATTACTGTGAGTCTTGTTCGTAGGGATCTCACACCTGCCAGCTCTGTGTGCCTGCTCTGCTCATTATCCTGGCTGACGCAGTGTGAGAATGTCAACACAACCCTTAGCCCAAGTCCAGTGTCTTGCTGCTATCAGGGCTGAGATAAAACAGTGCCACAGGCTTCACTTGTGTTTGTTTGGCTCTCACACCAAGCAGCACAAAGCGTGTGTGGCCAGCAGCTGCAAGCAACTGCACTGAGAGATCTGAGATCACAAATAACTCCATCTGTAACTATTTCATCTGTAAAGTTAGACTCGGAAATGGTCTCCATTTCACCCTTAACGACACCATAGGGGAGAATGAAGGAACTGCAACCTAAATGTGTTTGAGAGAACAAAACCCAAATATCTCTGGGTAAACAGCAAATCAGCTCTCAGGAGGCGGATGGGGGAGATCCGAAAGGTGGGGAAACACACCAGGAAATTGCTCGTTACTGCTGCAGGCAATAACACTCAGAAATCTCCCCAGCTCTGACAAGAATTCCTCACTGGATTCATTGAGGAAAAAAGAAACAAAATGCGCTGCAGCAAATTGTATCAGGAACACGGTTTGAGGCTCACAATGACCCCACTCTGCCCTCCTAAACCCTGAGCTTTGAGGCGATGGAAGAAACAGCCATGGAAGAAATGCCTTCCTCATTAGGAAGGGCAGTCCCAGCCCCTGGGATGGGGCCCCAGGCCCTGGCAGTGCCCAGCTCGGGCCGAGGGTGCCTTGCAGCAGGGACAGGGCTCTTTGCAGCCACCGCAGTGGCTTCTGCCAAACCCCTGGGCTCCCCTGAGCTGCTCCAGCCGCGTTCCAGGTGAGGGCACTGCAGTTTGCTCCAGCAGCCCCAGGTCACATTCTGGCAGGGAGAAGGCAGTGTTTTCTCAGTGTTTTCTCGGTGTTTCCTATCTGAACATCTCGTTTTTATTGGCCCGATGCAGATGCGATAGGGTACGAGAACTACTACAGCAGAGAGCCCCGGCGGCGCAGCAGCAGCCCCTCGCAGTCCTGCGGGATGATGAAAAGGTGAGTGGCAACCTGCAGCTCCCAGAGCGGGACGTCCCCGCATCAACAGCCACGCACGGGGACAAAACACGGCGTGGAAAAGCTTCCTTCATGGCAGCGAAAGGCAACTACGTATCAGTAAATGCGACTGGACAGGAGTAGGAAAGGCATGAAGGCAGAGTCAGAGCACTTCTGCCGTGCCCTAGTGGGAAGAGGGACGGGATGAGCTCATCCCACGATTACTCGGCCAGCAGTGGGTAACACTCACTCGTTTCCTCTTCCTACTGAGTCAGGGCACGTAGCAACAAAACCGGTTTGTTGCAGGGAGGGTGAAGGTGAATCTGGCTGGGAGCAAAGGCTGGGAGAGCCGTCCTTTGGGGCAATTTCTCCGTGCTTTCGGCACCACTCAGCTGAGCAGAACAAAGAGCTGCTCTCTCTGGATCAAAGGGGAAAAACACAGGGTGGAGTAACTGTGATGATCAGGGAGGCAACGTTCCTCCTTCTGCTCCATTTCTGCTGGTAAATGTTAGCACATGGATGCAGTTACAGCAGCAGAAGAGCATGGTGGCTCTGCTGGTTTAAATACCTTATACTAAAATGGCCAATTCACAGCGGGGAGGGCATCACAGTTAAAGCAGAAGAGATTCATGATTTACCCAGCCCTGTGACATGGCAAAGACAGGATCAGGGCTGTGATCTCCTGTTTGAAATGTGGTCCAGGCTCAGGGTTATACACAATACTTTGTTTTTCAGTGGGAAACTGGATCTTCTCTAATAATGAATTCAACCTGCATCCTGTGCAGTTACATAAGACAATTGTACTGCCATTGAGAACACAACTGTGAGCAGCACGGGCAAGGAGCCGGGGCAGAGTCAGCCCGAGTCTTTCAGGAACTGCTGAGATAGGAGATCCATTTTCCAGAAAAGCTGAATGTTCTCTAACTGGAAAATGAGACCCTTTAAATATGCTTTAAGCATGCAATGCTATTTCTATCTCTGCTGGAGAATCCTAACCCATTTTCTCACCTTACTTAGTCTTCAGTACCCAGCTGTGATATAGGAAATAACTAGGGATAGATTAAAATAAAAATTCACTTAAACTTACAGCTTTTAGGAAGGCCTGTTATGCAAGCTCTGTGTTTTAAATTGTATCAGGGTTTTCCTTAAACACAAAGAGATGTTAATCTCTTACAAGCAACTGACAATTTTCATCATTTTAACACTGTGGAATAATTGGAGTTTCACACCATGAGTCTTTGGCTCAACAAAAAAATATCTGCTGCATTTCATGCACAATTTAGTGATGGCTGATGGTTCAATAGTCTGCTGAATTTTTAAAAATACATTTTTAATGGAAGATAAATATATCTACAGCATAAAAGAAAATAGAAGGCCATGGGAAGAGGTGACATCTACTCAGTGTGAAGCAGATGGAGGGAGGGCTGAGTCAGAGAGCTGAGATGAAGGAATGCTCATACCCAGGCCTGTTCACTCATTTTGGTTTTGGCTTCTCTTGGTTCTACAGATTCTCTGACCTACTGCATGGGAGCAGCAAAAACAACATGGAAACTGCCACTCCTTCAGCCCCTCCTCTGGGTATGCTCTGCAGGAAATCAGTTTACCAGATGTGTTTGTTTTAGATCATGTTGCTAAAGCAGGCTTTGACACGGAGCAGAAATGTACAGCACATACTCACGTGTTGGCAGGCAAGAGTGGTCTGGAAATGAATTTTGCTTGGATGTGTGTTAAACAAATTTCCCAGTTCAGAGTGCCAAATAATCCACAGACTCTTCAAAATCTCCATCTAGGCAGGGGGGCCTGTACATTCAGAGCAGCAGTCTGACTTGGATATTAGTTTTCTCCTTGTGTAGAATAACTACCACTAAAAAGCCCAAGAGAATACGTAAGATTTTTAACACACCAGGCACATGGCTTATGAATACAAATATCCATTTTACCTCACAGTTACACTGTCATCTTGTAATCCTGATAACTAGGAATTTATCAGATGATATTTAAAACACAGTATTTTGACTATGTAGAAGGTAACAGTTTATGACATTTTTATTGGTTTGATAGTAAACAAAAGCATTTTAACTGTAGTTCTTACCAAAAGAAAAATTGTTTTCAAACAGCTTCAAAATCAACTGCCTCTGTCAGACCTGCCTGCTTGGGCACCCAGAAACACAGCCCAGACTCTCCCTTGCTGCATTTGGTGCTCAGCAGGGGAAGATCCCTGACAGATGCTGGGAAGAAATAAGAAGTCTCCCTAATTACAACAAGCTGTATTAAAACAAAACATCTGCAAAAAAAAGTTATGTCCATGACAAATAACTGTGTGAGAATTATATAAACCACTGGAAAATGTCTGGTGACCCAGTGGCACCGTATTTTCCATTTTCTCAAGGGGAAAAGAAAGGCCCCATGTGAGCCACAGAACTGCTAGAATTTTATACCCCCAGTAGCAACATTTTAAAACCATTTTAATCAGAGAGTTTCCCTCATTGGATGACTTGGATTGTGTTTCACCAGGGGAAACATTTTTCCCAACCTGGGTGAGGCTGGAGCCAGTTTCTGACCTCCCTCCACGTTCAATGGGTGCATTGTCATCCCATCAATGGGGGACAGTTCTGTGCAAGACTTTACCTACAGTTCACAGCAGCTTTTCTGTACATGCACATCTCCAGGCAGAGAGAGAACAGAAACCCTTGTATTTGTGAACTCTTGCATATGATCCCACGCATTTATAAGCAACTGAACTCTTTGTTTCTGTGGTGGGTATTTCTTCCTTATTTTCCCCCCCTTGCAGAGAGAACAGACGGAGTCTATGCATCCATTTTTGTCAATGAAAAAGCTGGGATCACATCATCACAGGACTACAGAGTACTTTATGACTACACAGCCCAGGTAAAAACAGGCTTCAAAAGAAATACTTCATAGAGTCACATTGAAAATAAGCTATGCTGATTCAAACATTTGAAAGTGTAAGTTCTGTGAAGGAGATGTCACTGTCATGTCACAGCCAGGGACAGGATCTGTCCTGCTCCAGTTTAGCATGCTGGCTCTCCGTGCTGGAGAGGACTGAATCCCATCAAGGACATCCTTTCCCTGTACTTCCATGCTGCAGAATCACAGCAGATGTGGTTCATCTGCCAAAGGATTGTTGAAGAGAACGACCTGCATCCTCAATTGGGATACTGAACTCTCCCTGACTCCAGGCCTAACTAGGCACAATACCATTAGTAAAAGGTTGTGAATGGACTGCTTATAAATATTTGCTAGTTCAGATGGACTCCAGAACCTGGATTCCAACTCCACTTGCTTTACAAGGTTCCTTTTATTAGCTTTAGATCAGCAGAAGAAACAGCATCCAGGAGGTCTCGTGTCCCAGTGCAGAGAGAGCCTCACACCAAGGGGCCTGCTACAAACAGCAGGTGTTGAAGAAATGTGACAGTGACAAAATAGATAGCCAGATAAATGATGAAAACAGAGGAAAAGCTCAAAAGGAGCACTTTCCCTTAGGTGCCACAGTACTCCAACACCTTTTGTTCCATTTTGGAGTTTTTTTACTTCATTTTAAACTTTCTTTCATTATTTACCTGAAATTTCATGCAAGCACAGCTGAAAGCACCTCACTGTTAATGGCAGTTCCCCTTAGGAGACTGCTGGATCACCTTGTTACTCCAGGAGTCCCTTAAAACTGTGCCACACAGGGATATTCCCTGCTGAGAAAAGAGCCTGCTACTACCTTTAGTATATTGTACATTGAGGCCTCTCATTTTTTGAGTCCATTCTTACCTACTCAGGTGCATTAAATTTAGTTTTAGCTGACACATCAAACATGTCTGGAAGCCTCCCTTAGGCTGTTTTCTATTTACTACACCGTAGGCAGCAAAGTGGTTTCCTATGGAAAATAGGACAGCACCACTGAACACTGATGGCTGCCTGGGAGCTCAGGGAGAGCTTATTTGCAATTACTGCATTTGTCTGGGGATGAAAGTCACTGCTGTCCAAGAGTCACTGTCCCCCACTGGTCACTGCTGTTCCCTACTGAAAGAACTGAGACCTATTTCAGGCATGGATTAGCAGAGACACTGTTATCCCCTTTAGGAATTAAACTGTGCTCTGTTTTATTTAGCAACACCTGCAGACTATGCAGGTCATGGTGAGCTGGTTCAGGAGAGTTGTATTTAACCCTTTCTGGACTGCCCCAGTGATAAAACCATCAGGTTGTGTAGGAGGAGGCACCATGGAGCCTGGGGAAATTTGGGGATCTGAAGGAACAGCCAAAATGCTTAATCCCTCACTGTCTGGTATTTCAGACTCACTGCAACCAGAAGGACACTGGCAGACTGCTGATGAATGGCAGGATTAAAAAACCCCCACCAAACACATGCTTGGGCCCTCCTGTGCTCTCAGGCTAACTACATTCCTTTTGCCTGTCTCCTTCCAGAACGTGGATGAACTGGACATCAGCGAAGGAGACATCGTGGTTGTCATTGCAGAAAATGAGGATGGCTGGTGGACAGCAGAGAGGAATGGGCAGCGAGGCTTCGTGCCAGGCTCTTATCTTGAAAAGCTTTGATGAAAAGAAACCCCAGTCCTCAGACTTTACAAACATTCTATTACTGAAAACAATCAGCACACAAGGTCTGCTTCAGCTGATCAAGGGCATCCCAATCATGTTTTCTGCAACGACCAGTCAGGAATTGACCAACTGACCATGCTTTTCTCTCCCTTGCTCCTGCCTCATCCCATTATCTCCTGGCCTGCACTGTCTGCAAAAACCATCTTCACTCCTGAGAGATGAGGACTTGCGTGTTTTGGCACAGTCCTACCCTCAGCACGCTGTGCTGCCAGCAGCGTGTCAAAGCTTGGCAACCCTGGGAGGAAAATCCTGCCCAGATCTCAGCTGCTCTAAGGGAAAAGATCACAGAAGCAAGTGCAGTTTCTCCAGGATGGAGAATTGTCTCCAGGCAGCCTGTGAGCCGCCCTCATGGTCACAGCAGCCACGCTCTCTGCCACAGATCCCCTTCTCTCCCTGCACAGGCCATGCTGGTGATTTTGGAAGCGGGTGGTTTATCTGTCACGGATGGAAATACAAAAAACAATGAATGCAGCTCCAGAGGAGCACCTGAAGGACCAGGACATATCCCTAGCAGGAAAACTTGAGGCACTCCCCATCACAACCCTCTCCTAACACAATGAAATCCATGCTAGCCGTGGCTCTGCTTTGCTCTGGATTCTGGGACAGATGATGGGCCCAAATGCACAAGAGATTTAATGTATTCACTTCCTGAACACTCACTCTTCCACGAAGAAGACTGTAATAAACCAACAAATAAATAAATTTAGGTAGATATTTTGCAGATAATCTTAATTAAACAGAAAAAAAAAAAATAAACCACTGAGATGCACCTTCTCTAATGATGTGGGACACACGGATTTTGCAGGGCTCCTCACTTCTCTGGGGGCCCAGTCACACAAGGCACTGCAGGGCCCAATCTCGATTACCCTGAAACCCTACTGCAGATCATCTTTGCTTCCATGAACCACATGGTCTGCATCACCAACAGACAGCTAGAGGCTGCTGTTCCTATCCCATCAAATCATTTCATATTTTTGCTGTTGAAGTCAGGAAACCAATTTCCTTTCTACCAATCTCTTCTTCTGTGAAGTAAATACTGTTGAATGGCAAGAGGCTATAGGTATTTCAAAATCTCCCCAGTGTCACAGCATTTGGGTCCCACATGCTAACTCCAGACTGTTCAGGAAATGAAAAAGCAGCAGCAATGTTTTCTCATGAATCCTCTGCTTCACATTGTCTAGATATGGCTTGGAACTACTTATAGCCAAATTCTTCAGTTTGCCCTATCTGCATGGCAGCACTTGTCACAAATAGAGATACGAAGAAATACCCACACCCTCTGAGAACACCCTCATTTTAGGTGTCATCCATCCACCCACCCCCATCAGCAGTGAAAGCAGGAAGGTCAGTTGTAGGTTACTGCCTTAATAGCACTGCCCTTATTAACACTTCCTCTCCAGTTTGGTAACATTTGGGCAATAAAACTGACACAATCAAGTTATCATTCAATTTTCAGCTAAGATGGGAAACTGAAGTGGGCCCTTTCCAGTGGCATTCCTACACTAAAGTCAAAATATGCACATTGTTCTCTTTTACCATTTACTACCAATTGAGAAGAACAGGAAAACCTGTCTGAAATAACATTTAACCAATGACAACCACAGGTAAATAGGAAATGTCTGCAAGTGCAGGGTGGGGTCCATCTCTGCACAGCACAGATTGCTGCACATTAAGAGCCCACAAGCCAGTAGGAACCACAAAGCAGCATCAGACTAGAAACAGAGCCAAGAGACCCAGCTCTAGGACAGCCAACACAGCCAGGCCTCCTGCCAAGCTCAGTGATCTGTAGAGCCATCCAGCTCCCAGCATTCCCAACAACTAGGCAGCTAAAAGGAAGAAATCAACCTCTTCCCAGCTGTAGCTGTTCAAGGTTTGAAGAGTTTGCCACCTCCCCAGGACGCCTGGCTGGAGCTCTGTAGTACGAGCAAGGCCAGCATGCCTCAGCCAAAGTGGTGACAGGTCATGTACGTAAGGCACAAACAGCAGAAACTCTTACCTTGGCTTCCTTCCTGTCTTGCTTCTTCAAGAGGTGGACTCATGGTCTGAGTCTTCCCTCCAGAGGTGATTTTCTGATTCTGATTACTGAATGCAGGTTAAGTGGAAGCACACGGATGCATCACAGGCCAAGCAGCAGGTGGTGGGTGTCTAACAGGAGCCTGGCTGGGCACTGAGGAACACCCAACCCTGACACTGGTGGGTAACTCACACACTCTGTGGTACCACAGAACCTCCTGGCAGCATCACTGTGCCCTGGCCTCACTGTGCAGGCTTGGAGAGCACAGGGGACTCTCCAGCAGTGCTGTACAAACACAGTGTGAAAAGACACTGCTTACCTTCAGTGAGGAGTGGCAACAACTCTGCATGGGACAGGACAAACTACAGGCCTGAACAGCAGCCTGGGCTGCTCAACACCATCTCCTTGCCCTGGCTTTCTTGTCCAGCTTGCAGGGCTGGGGCATTGAACACAAGAGCAGTCACCAGCCACACAGGTAGGTACCAGTACTTCCCATGTCCTCACACAGGAGCTACACTCAGAGCTAGTGAGCAAGAAAGGAACAAAAGTTGTGATGCTGAGTCTTACCTGCCTTCTGGAAAATAAATGGCTGCTAAGGGACTACAAGGACTGATGGGCTGGGTTTTGTTGGGGAAGAATACTTGTGTGGAGAATTAGATTCTGGAAGAAGAATTAGTGTCCTGCCTGTGAGTATATTATGAACAAAATGCCAATGCCACATCCACTGAGTGGGCAAAGAACTAATCAAACTGTTTGCCATCATCTATTCTTTGTTAGCAACTACCTAAATTCAGCAGCCAGCTCACATTTTGCTCAGAGCCACAGTTATCTCCAGATTTGTGCACTCCTGGATGTTGCACAGTGCCAATCTGATCTGTTTCTAGAATAGCTGGATAATCATATTTCCATCAAATTAGCCAGTACACACGGTACAGGGCTCGACTTGTCCTTCTAGAGCTGCTGAAGGACGGCTGACACCTGATCTGGCACAGAGCTGCTGGAGCACCATCAGGAGCACATTTACAGCCTGTCACTGCTGGGTGCTGTCTGTCTGCAGCCCTTCTGCCCCACACACTGGCCCAAAAGGCACATTTATCGTGTTGTTCTATTCTGACTGAAAGCACAGACTAAATCTTGCTTTCAGATACAAAATTCTAACAGAAATCACTGTGACTTCCCAGAAAAATCCGCAGAAATCAGAGTTGACATCCCTGAAATTTCTAAGGGTATCATCCAAAACCACCAGGCAAACAGAACTCAAATTGGAGAACAGCTTCAGGTTTATAACCAGGGACTCCACATATCATCCTGAGGACTGAGGGTACAAAAACAATTGGGGGGCAGAGGTGAAGTGGGAACAGATACCCTAAGAGGATGTTTGAAAGCAGGAGGAATTTTACTTACCAGATTTAAAAAAGCCAAGTGTTAACCAGATTTGGAAACATAAACCAGCACGTGTATCCCAGCTTTGCTGCCCGTACCAGAACTCAACCAAATCACCAAATCAAGACAGACAAAAGGAGAAATAACCAGGCTGTTCATAGGTGCAATGCTGAGCTACAGCTGCATAAGTGGTGCTTTGACTTAAATACTCTTTGACTGAAATTCAGGCATTTGCCGCGGCCTCTGCCTCAGGGCCAATGGACACAGTGCAGCTAAAGACATTCCAGCCTAAACTCGCATGAAAGCTCCCGCGTGTCGGATTACACACTTGGATTGTTCAAGCAGCCCAGGCTAAACCCTTGAATAAATCAATGGCTTTGTGAAGCAAAGGTATGACTCTGGAGAAGCCGCACCTCACCCCTCAGTGTCCCCATTCATCATGGGGAGCTTGTAATCCGCTCTGACACCGAGCTGAAAATCCTCCTGGCACACTCAGCATTTTGGTGATTGCTCAATCCCAGACCCAGCCTAAACAAGCGAGCATTGGGTGGTGGTCGGATCAATATTTGCAACGGAAAATCGCGTACAAAATGACAATTCTATTGTGTACACAGTGCTTGTTTAGTGACAGGGCTGGCTGGCTCTGAGGAAGGCGGTTCGGTCGCAGACATGAGAGAACGCTCACACTCAAAGCAGGGAGCGCAGGGGAGCGCAGCGCCTTCCCTTCCACTCCGCCAGGGCGCAAATGCTCAACAGCTGCATCTAAAGAATTGTTCTGAAAGTTTAAGCCGAAAACAGTCCATGGAGGAACTTCTTGGGAAACTGGTGAACTTTAACCTTCCCAGGATAAGAATGCTAACCTAAGCGTGAATGGGAAAGCTTTCAATGCACTGACAGACGTGAGAAATGCTTTGTCTTTAGAGAAGGGCTGCGCAGCCCTTCTTGTGTGAGGAAGGGAGACTTCAGCGACAGTGACTTTGTTCTGCTAAGTGGCAGCTAAAGGTTTCACTAGGTCACTGCTCAATTCAGCAGCCACGGGAGGATTCAAAACCAAAGAGGGAGAGAAGGCATCTGGAGAAATGCATCGTCCCTGTCCTGTAGGGTCCTGTGCCAGCTTTTGTAACCACAGCTCTAAATTTAACGTGTTTCCTCAGCACACAATTTTTCAGTGCTGAAGGTGTTACGGTACAGGGGGAAACAAAGCTATCAGGATAAATGCTGGATTTAAGCTTTCAAAATGGACATTGCACTCAAAGGGCAAAAATACAGAGTGCAAGGCTACCAGCACCAAGCATGCTTCCCAAGGATGGGGCATTCTGCAAGTACAAGGAGTGCTTAGCTCTGCAGTGTGGACAGGGAAATTAAGTCCTGCCTGTTGCCTGTGAGGTGCTTGCACCTGAATATGCAGGAACACTACCCCTGCACACACTTGTCCAATGCAATTCAATGGCAGACTCATTCAGGCAAGAGCAGATCTTGCTACTTCCTTTCTTCAACGAGAAAAACTTCAGATCTTCAGTTCACAAGTAGTTTTCTAGACCAGACTGCTTTTGCATGCAAGGCATCCTAAATACTGTCAAGCCACAGTGGTTTGCTTAAGTGCTTTATTTGCATGAGGAAAATGCATTCCAGTTCTTCAGTCACAGCCTGACCAGCAAAGGTCTGACAGGACAGCTATCCTGGAAAACGCTGAAATTATTCTTTGAAATGGGGCAGGAGCCCATTTGGTGAAAGGAGCTGGTGCCTGAAGCACCACACACCCAAATGAAAGCAATGCTGTCCATGCTCTGAGTGTCAAACAGGAACTGTTTGACTGCTGTGGCTCATGTTTGTTACCCCAAGCAACCCAGTTTACAAGCTTCCCTCTGGCAACAAAAAGAAGTTCACCGCAAAAGCTCTGACACACCTTTAGCATTCAGAGCAGAGAGAAGCAGGTGATAGAAAATGTGTGATTCAGTGCATATCACTACAAAGAAGTGCTTCTTTGCTTGCTCCAGAAGGATCATGAAGTCTCAGATCCACAGAGCAGAGCTCTGATAGTCTCACTTGTGCAGGTTTATATTCATGTCCACGTTTAATCTACAAACCCAGCCCTGCCTTTAAATGATGAATAAACTCTACTTTGTGTGCATTTACAGCGTAAATACCCCACACAAAATACAACTGAATTCCTGTCCTGGACTCCAGACACTGAAAGAAGCAACATCTGTTGCCAGGCACAGATCCAGCACGGATTACTGCAGTCCCAGCAAGGACTAAATCAAAGGCATATGCCTGGACTAAATAAGTGTTGTGAGCACAAAACCTGTACTGTGAAGGCAACGGCCAGAGTGAAGAGATAAAGGAGCGGGTGGACAAACTCTTCATCTGATGTTTACCTCTGCCACCCCAGGCAGCTGCCAGGACATTCAACCCATGGCCATGGAGCAGCTGTACAGCTGTGCTTCCCCAGCACCTCCTCCTCCACCTAGTTACAAACAGCTTGCAATTTAGCCTTATTTTAAACACCAAACCTTGTGTTATGGCTTACAGAAGGAAACACAACTTGTTGCAGGACCACCTCAGAACTGTCTTGTAGATTTTTTGCAGATAATCCTTTCATGGGGAGGTAGAAGGGCAAAGATTACACCTGCTGCTGTGCAAGGCACAGGCAAACTATGACACTGCCCCATGAAAATCTGATCATACCCAGACTTTCAACAGATCAATAGAAACATAATTCTGCTACCTGCCAGTCCCATTACTGACGAGTAGCCGCAAAACTGAGACAGACAAATAGTAAACCCAGTTATCGTAACAAGAGGGATCGCTGTTGAAGCAGTGCAGGAATGTGAGATTGATATGCAGGACAGGGGGAACCAGGCTGAGAGTAGCAGCACCTCACCCTCCCACAGCCAGGCACAGCCTACAGCAACCAGTGATGTTGCCTCTTCACAGGGCACTGCATCACACTGACAGCTGGCAGAGGAAGCTCTGTGCTCACCTCGGTTCAGATGTAGCACAGATGGAAGGCTGCTCTCCTGCCTTTGAGCACTAGTCCAAGCATACATCGTGGTTCAAAATGCTGCCCCCAAGAAAGCTTTCCAGCTGCTCAATAGAGCTCCAGAGGCTCTGAGAGGCTGCAGAGATCAGCAAGGAAAGATTACCAACACGTGTTTGGAAAAAGGCTGTGGAAGTAAAACGAAGCTTATCACGTGTAGCAAGGACAGCTGCCCCAGTCAGTACGGGTGGCACCCAAGAGCAGAGACTGCAAGAGGCAGGGTGGAGGCTCAGGTGGAATTCTCCAAGCACTGCAGTCACCCCAGAGCGTGCTGCTCCTGCAGGACACAGCACACAGGAACACCACAGATCCACTGCACTTGCAGACTTGTGCATTCCAGAGGGATTTGTCTCAGGCCCAAGATTAAGTCAGTTCCAAGATCCACTAACTGTACTGCAAAGGCTACACTGACACTATTACCACAAGTACTTATCTCAAATCTCATCTGAAACTGCAAGTACTGAAGAATCTCATGAGCTGTCCTTTTCTGGCTATCAAGGCAGAATTTTCTTTTTTTATTAACTTTGTTAAATTGAGCTTGTTGGACCATTTCTACTCTGTTTAATAAGGCAAATACAGATGATCATGCCTTACTAGACCACAATCTGAAAGGGACCCTCCAATTCTCATGAGCCTCCTATTAGAGTGCTAAAAGGCAGTAAAGAACAGGGATTGCACTGCAATGTACTTAAGTCACTTTAATAGCAATGAGAAAGACAAAACCCAATTTAAAAAAATGTGAAGGCAATTCTAATCTCCTGTGTTAAACCCCTCTGGATCAGGTAAGGTTTACTGCTGCAGGCAAACTCCATGCAGCATCCATGGATTCACTCAGTCTGAATTATCTCCTGAGCAGTCTGCACTGAGCCCTCTCAGACTCTCCAGAAACAAGACAGCCAGGAAGAAATTAATACAGGAACTTAAAATACTAGACACAGGAACCAAGGAAAAGAAAAGCTGGAATGAAACTATGTCATCCCTTGTGCCCTAAAGTACACTGTCAGCTATGAATGTATTAATTAGGAAGGCCAAAGTACAGCCACACCAACAGTCCTGCCTAATGCAAGCCAAAGTATTCATTTTTTTTCAGCAAGGGAAAAATAAGTATTTCCCAATGAATCAAGCTCATTTCACTTTCTACAATTTAAACACATGATTTGTTCTTTCAAAAGTCACAGGAGAAAAAAAGTCTTCAAATATATGAAATGTTTCCAGAAAGAAGGGAAGAAACATAAGATTAATTTTGCTAGAATGGTGACCTTAGAAGTACTGAACACATGTAGATTCCGAGGCTGAAGAAAAAGGCCATTAATCAGTGATGCTAAAATTGAAGGAGAAATGAAAAATTTATGTTTCAAGTGTTAATGAGAACGGTGTTCAAGCTTCAAGAGTGTAAACTAGCAAGGAAAGACAGGCAAAGGGGCAGTGAGAAAGGTAAAGGATTACAGTGAGTCCAGAGGTACTGAGCAAGTCAAATGAAGAGACAGACTGGATAGAGTCCACAGTACAAAATAAAGCACTACTGAGCAACCCAGACTAGCTGGTACTGGAAGCCACAGACCTACAGCACTTGTTCCCAGCTTCAGTGAGTCATAGAAATGTGAGGTATTAGACCCTTGCAAGTCTGTGTTTGGTTGGTTTTTCAGGGGGGAGTGTGGGGGTGTGTGAAGTTTGATTTTGCATTTTAGAAAACCCAAACACCACCATAACTTTATCCACACATCCAAGACCTACTACAAACCATGCAATGCAAGAAGGTCACTGGTTCCTAGAAAAAAATAATTCAAGGTAGTTAAAAGTTCAGTTGGGCTTTGTTTAGACTATTAAAAAAAGTTGTAAAAATATTGAGTAGTTTCCACATTCCAGCACAAATATTCTGCATTCTGAAGAGGAAACAGAGACTCCCTTCATTTACATGCAAGTACTGTCAAGCCACCTCTACTTCAAAGCCATGTCTTCCAGCAAGATTAACAAGCACTGCACTGTATCTCCCCCTAACTACCCTCATTTCAAAGGGGTCTGTGCAGGCTCATGAATGTGGAGTTTCTGCCACCTGAGAAAGGAGCTGGCCACCTTTTTAAGCATCCTTAGCCTCCTTTTGTGCAACACAGGTCTGGCTTAAAACCTGTCCACACTGGTTTTTACAAGCCAGGGTCATCTCAATCTTACTAGTTCTGTATTTACAATAAGCAATACAATATGAAGATAATCAAAGTCAGTGAGCAGGCTTGCTGCTGCATCTGGGAAATCTGATGCCACAGTCAGGAGGCCTTTGGGTTGAGCCACATGCTGTCCTAAGAATGAAAATCTAAGTCTCAAGGGAGTATAATTTGAAACCTACCTGTAGAAGTTACCAGAATTCCAATGGCACATTTCTACAGCAGTGTCACAGCTCTGAGAAAAATCCCCCACAAGCCACACTAGTCTCAATAACAGACTGTACACATGAGAATTTTCTTTTTCTGCGTGATGTTTCTTTAGTTATTTGAGATTATCTTGATGTCAGTTTAGCTGAGCAGGTCTGCTTTGTACATAAGCAACTGGCAAAAATTCTCAACGTTCCTGGCTTCTGCAGAGGAGGAACCTGAAGACACTGAAAGTAGGGCAGTGACTAAGCATCTGAATAATGTAAGACACATTAAAGCATAATTAACATACAGCAGTTACAGCAAAGCTATTCACTACCCACTGCTGAGAGGCAACAGATTCTTCCTTAATTGTATGCACAAGATGTTAAGCTTCCATCAAGCTCAGCCACGTTTGTTGTTTCTAATAAAAAGAACAAATGCAATACAATCAGGTTTCCAGCAAATTGTAAATACAGAGCAATTGAAGTGAAGCCACCCAAAACTGCTGTTTTCACACAAAGCCTGTGTGTCCAGCACACCCAGACTCCACTGGACCAAGTACATTGGAATCTTAAAGAGAAAACAAGACATGTTTATAGGGAGGATATACAGAGATTTATTTCATCAGGTTTACTATTTACAGTTGAGATCACTTTCACATACTACTTTGCTACTCTACATGGCTATATTGTTTCCAAACCAATTGAAGGTCTACAGTCTAACAGTTCACTCAACACATAAAACGCTCTTCATAGAAAAATGAAATATTTCATTATAGAACAGTAGTGCATACATTATACTCCTGAAAAGCCAGCTTGTATTTTAAACCACTAATGTTTGAAAGACTGGATCTCTGAAGGTCAAAACTGCAGTCACATAATCCTAAAATTGGTTAGGTTTTTTTTTTTTTTACAATTTCTTTATATATAAAGTGTACTGGACTTAAGTATTTTTTTCGCTTTTTTCTTTTTTAAAAGTGACACTGGTGAGGGGCAAGATTAAAACGCTTTCATCTTCTCAAATTAAATACAGCTGGCTTCCTTTGTACAACTTTGGCCAGAAAAGTTCCATGTAGTGAAGGTTTAAGACATCCTCTCTCTATATGCAAGAATCAGCCAGTTAATGCTTAGAGGTAATCTACCAAAGTAGGCACACATCCTTTGACTTTCATATCAACCAAATTACACTTAACTCGCAAATGGTTCTGAAATTAGAAAGTTTACTATCATACTAAAACATTTAGATACATGAATAGCTGGCTAAAACAGTGAAAGTCACAGGGAATTCTATGGGTTCGTGTAAAGCTGTTGTTTTGCCCGTCACCAGTGCACAGTGCGGCCGCCCTCATGTCTGAAAGGTGTGCTTGGACTAAGCTTGGGGCAAGAAAGCATTGGAAGTAACCCTGGCCCATTCACCTTTCACGGGGTGGGGGAAGATTGAGCTGCACGTTTGAATTCTCCTCTAGGCATAGGTTCCACCAGCGATGAGAAGCTCGTAGGCAGGATCCCGACTCCTCCTACATAGAACTATACAGGCACACAGCATGCCCAGGAGCTAGGGGGAAAAACACAACAAGCTTGAGGACAAAGAAGCTACTTCAAGAGACTCAGCACAGACTATCAGCATGCTTCCAGACTGTAATTAACATAGATGGCAACAAATGACTGTTCTGAAAGAGCTTTGGTTCCTGCTGCAAACGCCACAAACTTCAGATCCTGGACATCTTACACAATACTTTATTTTGATCAGTCACTGACCAAATTCTGCCTCAATAATTCAGATACAGATATTCCTAATATTTTTTAATGAATGGTACATATTTTTAGATAGCATATCTGGTATGGAAAGTCCAAGTGCAATTTAAATGCATCAACTTAACTGCTATGATGAGAATGAGCTTTTGAAAGATATTCCGTAAAGCTATCTCTCTGTGAACATGTCACATTAGAAAGCTGAAATCTAAGGCAAATAATTCACTTTTAGACATGTACAGTACTGCAACTGTGTTAGCATGCTTGCCAGGATTTAGGGTATGATCACCCTGTGCCCATTTACAAGACTTAAACCATGTGAATAATCAAGGATACAGGGCACGATATTTTAAAGAAGTTGCATGTTTACTGAAGATAGAATAAAACTGTACCTACTAAAAAATAGCAGGTATAGTGTTGTGTTCTGTGGTCTGCAGTAAATGACAAGCTAGAGTAAATTGACAAAAAAAAATTTACTCTAGTAAAGTACAAGATTGTACTGATCTGGTTGTATGCACAGATGCAAATACTTCAGGGGGCTCCAGTTCTGTCTCTGGTTTATAAAGCACCACTCTGAAGCTAAATTGATTTCTTAAAAAAGAACCCACTCCAAAAATACACCACAAAAAAACCCCTCGGACAGAAAAGCAAACAAGAATGAGTAGATGATCAAGGTGTAGATCCTCCTCACTGATACAGCAAAAGCCCAGTGAAAACAATACTGGGACAAAAGGAGAATTACTGACTTCAAAAATACAGGTTGATGCAAACATCAGATGTGTAATTTCTTTTAAAACTAAGTTGTACACACAATACAGTACTCCAGTCTGCTGAAACACTGAAAACAGAACGTTTAAAAATCCTAAATCTAAATATGCAGTGATTACGAAGAGGCATGATGAAATTCCAGTATGAGCTCTTAATTTCCTGGAAAGGAACAAGCTGTAAAGATCAGTAACTCTTCTTTGTCTGCAGTGCATTATCTGCTTTGGATCTCTAGCAGAAACCAGCTCAGGTTTAAAAAAGCCATCTGGAGAGTAACATAGTGTGGCACTTCTGCTGTTGAAAACAGCACCTTTCTTCATTCAGGGCATTCCAGCTCACAGACTGACTCCTAAATATGTTACCACAGAATCATGGAACAGTTTGGGTTGGGACAGACCTTTAAAGGCCATCTAAGTCAAGTACTCCTGCAATAAGCAGGGACATCTACCACATCAGGGTGCTCAGGTTGAAAAATTCACATCAGAGCAAGAGAAAACAGGTTAGGAGAGAATGATTCGGGAGAATGACTCGCCATGGACACAGCCCTTCCAAGGGAGGGGGGAATATCTACAGTTAAAACCCACTTCAGTCAGACTTGTGAAATGGAGAATCTATGTAGTTGCCAGTGGCTACAGAACTCTCACAGCCTGCAAGTACAAAAACATCTTCTCTGCTATTCAAAGCCAGGATAAAATGAAGAGTGTGATGCAGAGCAACATCTCCTTCAGTCTTTCACTAGAATTCATTGCAGCCGTGTACATCAAATGAACAGAAGTAAATCCAGCACATTTACAGTTACTTGCACAAAGACAGCCCTGCTCAGTGATCCCTCGAGACATTTAATTTCTACAGAGTTGTGTGAAATCTCAAACATTCAGGTACTATAGTAAAACCTCATGCAATTAACTTCTGAGTTACTATTTAAACCATTTATATCCTTCAGGAGGTCTCTAAGCCTATTCCTAGAATTCACTATAAACACAGAAGTGACTCACATACCTCAATGTTCTCTACAGACATTATTTAATATGTCATTAAAAATATGCTAGCACCTCTAAACATTTTAAGGCATTTGAGTTTGTTTCTCTTTGCTATTTAATATTGTGAACAGCTATTTTAGACATCTGTGTTGAGGAAGGATACATGCATCCTCCTCTTCAACAGCTTTCAGGAAAATTTAGACATCTCCTACATTCAGAAGGTTTGTTTAGTTCTTTATTAGTTCTGGTTTTAATTTACCTGCTAGCAGTAACTACATTCAATCTTTCCCAAAACCAATTTTGTACAAAAATTCACTGGCTGTATATACATGTGCCCTTTGTAAATGATCACCAACCACAAAAGCTGTGTCTTTGCTCACTTCAGTTTGCCTCCTATCTATTAGTAGTTCTGTGGTTGGGACCAGGAGTTATTGCACACTGGAAGATCCCCATGGTAACTGAAACAGGAACATACCAAAAATTACTTCTATGCAGAGAAGACTAAGTTGATCATAAATTTCAAGCCTTGCAAAAATACTCTTACCAGTCTTCCAATTTTAAAGCAATTACTGCTGGTTAAATTTGTTGACTATAGGCCATCAGAGGTAATGAACTTAGAACAGCCTCATTGCATAACATAAAATAACCTGTTCAGAGGGGACTGTGCAGTGAGCGTAGGGAAGGTAGGAAAATTCACCAAGTGGTAAGAAAAAACATAGTTATCCCTCCAAGTTCACAGGGTATGACCCAAGTTACAGCCATGTGCTGAAGTTTACATTCTGGCTCCCTTTCAGTTGGCCTACAGGCCATTTTGCTGAGAATTGGGCCAAGTGCATTCTTAAATTCCATATGGCAAAGACAAAGATGTCAGAACTTGTGTCTCACATTTCAGGAGATAAATAATAGAACAGTTTGAACAGAAGGGTGCAAGCAGCCACACTGCCATTGCAAGCATTGTCAGAAACTCTGGGCCAGGGCCAGAAAGGAATGTAACTGTGCTGCATTTTGGGGCAGACCTGTTCATAAGTCTGCACACTCCAAAACTGAGAATAAGGACTCACCTCTGTCTCATAAGATACGCTTTTTTTCTGACATAAAAAAAATTTGTCACAGTAACTATGGTTGTGATAAAGACATTTCATTGTTCAAACAGACCAAGTATTGCTTTAAAAACTGAAGTTTTAAGAAAGGCAATTAAAACTATACCTTCCCTTCAGGAGACTGAGCACAGATCTCCCCAGATTTGAAGTTCCCACAGCTGAAGGGTCTGAACAGTTCAACATGACTGTATGTAGTACTGTAAGTACTTCCTTGTAGCATTGAAATATAAAGGGAACTCTACTGTCACAAGACTGTTTGCAAAACAATATTTACCTTCAAACACACAAACCAGCTCAAAAGCTGCTTTTGAAAACAAAAGTGCTTAAATTGCCAGACTTGACAGGCATTTTTCTGAATTCAAATGCTATTAAGAGCACTAAAGTAACTTTGAAATTAGTTTTAAGTCTCCTGGGATTCACCATATATATTACATTACTCAGAGACCACAGCATAGGCACAGTCTGAAAATAATGTCATTAATGTACTAAGTCTGCCCAGTTGATGAGCATTCAAAATTCCAATTTTACAAGTATGTTTGGGAGACCGTTCTAGTCTTTTTTTTCTACCTTAAAATTAAGTAAATACTAATATAGACATTAGTTGATGTCCTCAGTAACCTTTTTATGACCAGGGTTACTGTAACAAGGTACATGGAAGGGTCTCCAGTTTAGAGCCTCTTTGTTTGCTCAAGTCCAGAACCCAAGAAATCTTCAAGACACACAGCAAAGCTCAGTTACACATGAACAGAGCACATTACCAAAACCTTGATGTATCTTCTGGGTGGTCCTGACATTATTTGTACACCATGAAGCATAGTTAAGCTGAGGTATCTCTAAAGCAGCATGAAGAATGAGCTGTTTAAAAGTTGGAAATTAAACATGATGCAAATTCTTCAAGTGTTAAATACCAGAGGAAATTTATGATACTTAATACCTAGATAATTAAGTTTTCAAGAAATAATTTACCATTTACATCAGAGTGGATTACTACACATAACACTGACTGTTCAGCTCTAACAGAATACACATCCACATTGCAGTGGCAAGTTCTGTGTTAAAGGGCAGTATCTGTATGTGCATACCTGTAATTATCTTTAATGCAGTTTACATTTAAATGGAAAGATGTTAACAAATGCAGAATATTCTCTTACCTGAATGGCAGCAAATGCTAGTGCTGCCCAGATGACATACATCATGATCTCCTGAAGCTTCTTTACAACCAGAGCCTCACACCCCTGAAACAAGTAGGCTTCTTATGTATCAGTCCAGCAACCATATTTAGACACACCAAAAAACCCCAAAAGCATCACATAGGGCAAAAGGAGAATACCAATACCAAACAAAATAATTAGATGAAAATTACTCACAGATGAAAAGAGAAGAGAGAGGACTTCCCCCCTGGAAGAAACCACATCTACTTTCTGTTAAACCAAGTACACCCAAGATTTGATTTTCCCCAAAGAAAAGGAATTGTCAGTGAAAGCACATGGCTGTGTACATTCATGCTGGGGCTGCCTTACCTCTGAATAAAGGTCCATGGGGTGGGTCAAACTGCCAGTGCAATTGCTGAGGGCTGCTTTGCAACAGCTGAGGGGCACACTGTTGTTTTTAGTTTGTTTGAACCAGACAGTATTCTCCCAGTCTGAATAGTTATGGATCCCACAGCAGCGCAGCTGGAAAATCAGACAGGTAAAGAATTCAATTCTAACTGCAATATCAAGAGGACAAGTGTATTATGTCCCACTGCAGAAAAACACTTCAGTACTACATATTTGAATACAAGCACAGATTGATAGACAGCAAATTATATAAAAATTTACCTTGCCATCAGAAATATCATTGTAGGGTTACACTATGTGTGTTATAGAAAAACAGGCCTGGAAGACCCAGAGTGAGCCTCTTCCCTAGGCCTAGAGGCAACCATGGAAGCACATCCAGGTCACCAGGGATGGGCATGAGAAAGAGGATTGTGGGTTTGTGGCCTTCTTGACCCATGGTGTGTGAGGATTGTACTTTGTCATCTTACAGGGTATTGTTTACCTGTCACCATAATAGGTAACAGCTGTGCAAGACCCCAGGTGATTGGGGGACACTGTGGTCAACATCTTTCCTGTTTATGTGGTGACATATCCTGTCTGTGTAATAGTATTTAAGGAATTTTCACTGTGTGATAGGTGCTAGTAGTCTGCAGTAGTCATAGCAAGTAGTTAGGATAGTCATAGTGTAGTCTTAGTCTTTGCCTGTATAATAAAGGACTTTGCACTTCTCCATCTCCTCTGGGAAGTCCATGCCCATGCACGATTACTGCATATCATAATACTCATTTTAACTGAGGTAAGCTATTTCCATTCAGCAATTTCCTAGATTTGTCAGAATGGAGGAAGGCCATCTACACAAAACAGCACCTGTGTTTTAATGACAGAAAGGAGTAGAAAATTGGCCCGTGTTTTGCCATCTCACCTGCCTCTGTACATAGTCAATAGCACGACTGGCTGCATCGGGATTTGTCCCATTGTATCCGTTGTACACTTTCCGAATGCTGTGATCAACTTCATCCTCCACCTAGGCAGGGGTAGGAAAGCACCTGCATCAGCTCACCAGCAGAAGCAGCACACGTTAGGTAACATTATTTTGCTTCCAACCACAGCATTTCAGAAAACCAAGGTAACTCCCCATCACCTGAAATCAGCATAGTTCTGTGGTACAGCTTCCTGAAGTTCAAACTTGACTTTGGCAAAGATGTTGCCAGCTTGCAGCTAAGGGAGAAGGAACATCCAGGCAGCCACCTTCCAGATTTTAGGCAAAGTAGCTTTGCACTGTCTCAGAAAAGGAACGTGCTTTTCCTATGACATTGTGGCAGACATTTCATGAAGTTAAGGGCTCTCCACAAGAGCATGCACTCACCTTTCCACTTCAAAGTTCCAAACCCTAACCAGTATAACCATCTGGGCTAACTCATTCCCTGTGGGATTACAAGGATATTGGGATCAAAAGACACCAAGTCATACCACCCACTCTTCTGGCTGAAGCACAGGTAAATTCTCAAAGATGCCTTTTGGCTGAGCCTACAGTGACCAAGCTCTCTGTTGAGCCCCAGTCTCCCAAGGCTTCCCGAGGAACACCAAAGGCAGTACATTGTATATAAAAACATTTACTGCAGTAGCTCTTACAACTACTGCAAATGAGTCAAGATGCTGTCAAGCAATGGATGCCACCCAAGAACCATCACCTGTCCCCACAAAAGGCATTCTCTGATGCCTGCTTTGGAGGAAATCTTACTAGAACCTTTTAAGTACTATATTTTACTGTAACTAATACTTAAAGAATACACAGTTTAGTGTAGATAAACATTTGTGCAATTTTAAGATTAGCTCTGATTTGATTTTTTCTATCACATTCAACAGGAATTACGTGCAACGAATGTAATTTTAGGACTGAGCGCTAAGCATGAATATTCTTCAGATTTGCAAGCTACAGTAGGAAGGTCTTGTCAACACATCATTCCTTTAAATACTTTAATGGAAGAATTTTCTGCAGCAGTAGCACAAGCTGAATTCTACCAACACCCCCTCCTCAAGAATGCTGCCTATTTCAAGATAAGTATGCAGAAAAATCAATTTAGCCTGCACAGGCAACTTGTTTCAGACCAGTTTAAAATCAATTGTTTGATGATTTAACTAATTCAATTTACAACTCCAACTCATAACAAAATAGCTGTTCAATTGGTCTATACATTTTAAAATAATTTATTTCAGTGCTTGTGCATCATTTAGCTTGTGGTTCAATCAGGGCAACATTATGTCTGAAAACCATGCAAATTCCATAAGACCCAAAGAGAAATCACTAGCTCTAGCTAACTGGCAGGTTTAATGAAAAATTAAGACAGTGACCCCCCTCCACCTAGAGGAAAAAAAGCCAGCAGGTCTTCAACCAACCAAACCTGTGTAATCCCTACTGGCACTTCCAAAAAGCCTTACTTCTACAGCTAAGGACCAATGCTGGCAGCCTCTGCAGCAGCTCAGTCCATCTCAGCATGGCCTGGGCATGGTTCTGAAAGAGCCTGAACTGGATCAACACACACAGGTTTACAGAGGCATGCTGGAAAACGAAGGGATTCTAAGATCAATAATGGTATCTTAGAGCACAGTGCCACTTCCTTGAGGCATTATGCCCGATGTTACTTGGTACCAACAACTGCTATGACTTCAATCTTTCCTTTTGTTTGGAAGTTTGTACAGTGAACACAAAGTACTTCTAACATGATTCAGGTGCCTTTAAAAAAATCAAAGCAAGGCTCCCACAGATGTACACATACCATGTCAGAAACAACAGACCAAAACTGACAAAGCCCAAAGCTGACAAATTTATCTTGGCAAAAATAATCAGAAGGCTAAGCAGATTCCCCTCCCAGTTCACTGATAATAAATTTAATTCTGTTTATTTCTGTTGTACTTGAAACAGTAGTTGATGATGCTAGATACTGCAGGGTACTAGAAAACTGCCATTTTTACTAACAAAACTTGTCTGTCCTTTCCAAAGATTTAAGGTTCAGTTTTCAAATACTGACTTCCACAAACAGCTTAACACAAGATCATGCTGCCACCAAAACCAGACTACCTTCCCTCTTCTCCCAAGCTCTGGCCCTGCATTACCTACTGCAGTGAAAGCTGTATGGCAGCAAACCAAAAAAAGAGAAGCAGGAACACAGTTGGGCAAGGAAGATCCATGCATCTGCTTTAATCTGCTGAATATTGCTCACTGAAAAAGAGCAAGTCCCTTCAAGATGGGAACATGAAGAGAATGACTAAGTCCAGATCAGATCCATGTAATTCCTGCATATACTGAAGTACACCTCTGCCAGTACTGAAACAGAAAGTTACAGACTGATCCTACAGGGCTTATTTTGCAGTGTTAGTTTGCACACCAAAACACATGACAACATTTAAGTTACTGCATATCAGAATATGCCCTATGTTCAAACATTGTGTAGTCTCAATCATTCACAAAGTCAAAGCATAAATAAATTAGAAGACCGTCTGGAAAATGTGAAGGTACCAATTACTGTGCCTCCCTTCTACTGTTTAACTCTTAATGATATGTTCCAGGTAATTTTTTTGCCTACAAGACAGCTCTCTGCATTAATGTTCTAAATTTTAAGGCACTGGTACCACAAATCGATCCACTCAGATGTTTGATTTTATTCCCTTAACAAATATCCACTGACAGTTCTACAGAATCAATCACAGTAAAGATTACACTTCTGCATTATGATCAGACTTCACAACAGAACATTTACTGAAACTGAGTTCTTACCTTTGCTCTGTAAATGTATCCAAGAACCACGACCACAACTTCGGTGATAAAAACCAAGAGCAAGATGATCACAAACTGTAAAATACAATCAAGAGTGTTTGTGCAAATAGTTTTATTCACTTGCCTAATGAAAGCCTCCATGTAGATTCTTCTATTTAAAGTTATTTTTGAGGCCAGGTTTTGATTTAACAGATAATTTCGTGCAGGCGCTTAAATTGACCAAATGAGCCCAGAAGTCATTCAAGGAACTTTAGTGTTCTTAGCTTCACCAAGTAATAAGAAGCTGCCCAGTCAGGCAAGTCAGGCTGTCATTAGTACTGAAAATCCCATCCTGGCGGTCTTTAATCAAGTGTTTCTTTCAATCTTCTTTGTTAGATAAATAGGAACGTCTCAAAGAGGCTACCCAGGCAGTTACTTAGAGTGGTAGATGGACTAAGGGAATGTTTCTTCAGATTAAGCTCTGCAACAACTGGCAAAGACAGCAAGCTATGCATTTGTCTTGCTATATTTAAGAGCACTTTTAAACCGAACTGTTAAAGAAGTCTACACAGCATTCAACAAAGGAAGCCCCAAAGCCTCCTGTGCCTCTCTTCTTTGCTAGTTTTGAAGCCAAAATTACACTTCAAATGCTTGGAAACACACGGCATAAAACACTGCAAACCAAGTGTCCCAAGTAAGCCATGAAGAAAATAATCAGGCATTATGATAACCCTCAGTTAACCTTGATGCAAGACACTTAAAGCAAGAAGGCTCCTGAACCACTTTTTTCTCTCCCTCCAATTCAGCTTTTCAACCACAACAGATAAAAGTGAGATTTAAAAACTGTTATGACTTAATCATATGGTTTTACATTTTTTTAATGAGATTACCACAGTTCTAAAAAAGGTAAAACTGAAACGCCTTCTGCTGCTAGAACTGTTTAACACCTTTATTCAGAACAGAAAATTGAAACAAGATGTTCCTAACAAAATTAAGCAGAAAACTTTTAAGGCCATAAAGAAAAAATCTTTAAGTAGTATTTCAGGAGTTTATTAAGGAGAAGGCAGCCAAATATCCACCAGGCCAAGAGTCTGTACGAGCTCTGCACCTACCGTAGCCAGTCCACAGCGACTTTCTCGAATGGTAGCGCAGCACCCAATAAGTCCAATGATAAAAAGCAGCGTTCCCACAGCTATGATGATAACAGCTGGAATTAATGTATACACATCTTCAAAGAAGTGATCATAGTCATCATATGTGATGAACACATAGGCTCCCACGTAGCACAGGATGCCTGCTGCTGCCTGCAATGGGCACAAAACCACAGTGAGTCCCTTGGAACACCAAGCCCTTCCTTCGGCAAGGTAACAATTATTTTATCAAACACAAAGCAGTGTTCCTCAGAAAATTTGCCAGTTACTATCTATGACCTACTGTTAAAATAAAATAGATGTACACATTGTAAACTTTAACCTCTGCTACAGAAAAGTGAACTGCTGGAAACGACAGTCCAGTGTTCACAGCACTGGGAAAATCAGATTCCAACCAGAAAGTAGGCAGAAACACATACAAACCACCAACTATTAAAAGGCAGAAGCAAATACCTCCAGAAATGTACCATAAACTTGCAAAAATCAATGTTCTCAGAAGGATTGTTGCACAAAATGGTCCTTTTCAAACAAACAAAAAGTCAAAGTTACCACAAAATAAGCCCTGTAGGATCAATCTGCAACTAGATTGATTTTAAACAGTAAGACAAAGCTCTTACATCAATCTGCCACGACCTCGCCTCCCTTACAGTTACAAGGATCCCAACACATCAATACCCTCATTATCTTTAAGCTGAGCAGACCCTGTGAAAGACAGCCAACTAACACACATTTATTTTTAAATACAAGGGCCTTATCAGTTTGTGCTTTACAAATGTCTTTCCTAAGTGTCCTCACACTTGCTGCAGAACGAAATATCAATTTGTAGTGAAGGACAATACAGCCCGAATGTTTCACAATAGGCTATTCCAATGCCCCAATACAAGACTGAGCTAAAACAATGCACTCAGAAGATGCAATGGCTAAGCTATGACCTGGGGAATTTCATTTCGCTGTGAAGGGTAGTGTCCCTATTACAAACCACTCCATACCCTGGACACAAGAGCTCACTCAGCTGCAATGTGACACAGTTCAGCTCCACTCTGAAGGACAGCACTGCAGGCTGCCTCCAGCCAACATTCTCACTCACCAGCCTTACAACTGCCCCCTCCCTGCACTGTGAAGAGGAGGGAGGGCAGACACACACAGAGCTCGTTCCTGTAGCTGTAATTCTACAAGGCCGGATCATGTAGTGTACAACCAGAGACTCAATCAATAATTCACTCTAGGAGGGCATCCTTTAGTCCAGTTGCCTGAGCAAAGCAGGGTCAACAATGAATTCAGATTAGGCTGCTCAAGGCTTTGTCCCAAGTCTTGGAAGCCGTCCCTGGGAAGCCTGTCCAGTGTGGCACAGGACAAGACAAACCATGAGACAAAAGGTATCCAGGATTTAATCCCTGCTGTACTCCTTTCTATAAAACAACACTGCACAACCATTACCAACACTACTTTATTTATGGAATATTCCCTGCAGCACTTTGCTACACAAACACTATGCCAAAGAAAGATATTAAGAGCCAGCTCAAAAGGATCACCATCTGCATGGATTTGAACAGTACATTTCACCTCTCCACCTCTCTTTCTACAGCAAAGGTAATTGTGTACTCTGCAGGAATCTTAAAGGCATCCAGGAGGCTCACATTCATCCAATAGAAGGTGCTATGTAGATAAAAGGGGAGGGAAAACTGAAAATTCAGTAACAAAGACCAAGAGCAAGACATCTTTTCCAGACATGAGTGAACAAGCTATTGCAAAATCGCCCCTTTGCACAGAAAATGTTGAAATGCTAATTCCATCTGTACAAAGCCTGCCATATTAGGTACAACACGGCAAAATGCAGACACACACTTTCTGTACACAAAGCAAAGATTCAAAGTAGTGTCACTGAACAATGGAATTACATTAACTGTTGCCTAGCAATGAAGCCTGTGAATGGCAGGCCAGTGATGTAATCTCCTATTTCTAAGAACTAAAATGCTTGTTAGAAATATGGTATGTTACAAGGTGGCAGATGAAAAACCACAGCTGTGGTTGGCATCAGGCACAGCATATATACCACAAAGCTGAAATCAGAACCATTTGTGAACTCCTTTGTCCTTCTTTTGTTGTAGTTTAATTGGCTTCCTCCTTGTTTAAGAAAAATCTGGATCATAAACTGTGTAAGCACATACATTTGAAGAATATATTTGAAGTAAAAGGAGTTCAGCCTTAAAAAAAAAAATCTAATCTCTCTACAGGTGTTATCTTTCCTTCCCTACTTCAAGAAGCACATGCATTTTAAGAAACATTGCTTTTGCAGTCTTCAGATTGCTCAGATGAAAAGCTGCCTGGTTTCAAGACTTCATTAAATCCCTTCCACACATGGTACAATAATGACTAATCATGCATGACAGCACTGGGCCTTAGGTTTTGCTTCTGAACAATGTTGAGGAACTGGTATTTGTGAAACAGACACTGCCCCTGTGATGAAGTGACCATACTCTTATGAATTACTGCTACTACCTCTTCAACAAGTAATCTGCAGGGGGGGAAAAGTCCTGAGAGCAGAGGTACCTGCTGGAGCTTGCACAAGGTTTAAAAGCCATGAAGATTAAAACTCATTCCCCATGCATCACAGCTGAACACTGCTTTTGAACAGGTACAAGACGTAGTCTACCACAGAGCAATGAAAACAGCAACACCACCCGGTTAGTTTACACGTAAACAAGTTTGAGATGTCCTCCCTTTTCCTTTTACATCACAGCCATGGGACACTTAGTGTTTATTTCGTTCTGCCTGCTCTAAACCAGGAAGGGGGAGGTCTCTGAAGTGTTTTAGCTGGGATGAGAAAAGTGCTTTTGAAGTAATCCTTTTTGCTCATCTTTTGATGATTTTCACTTACTACCTTCTGGCTTGCACCACTGAATAGTCTTAGGAGTGTGTAAGGGGACTCACTTTGGAGGAAACTCAGCCAGAGGACAAGCACAGCTCCTGTGCTGACTGCTCAGAGGTGCTCAGTCAATGGCATTGCACTGGCCCGAGGTCCCTCCCTCTTCAGAGCTCAGCAATTCCAAGATGAGGTCCTCAGCACACAGTACAGTGTCACCCACTGATATAAATAACAAACACTGTGAGGGACAGGACAGTTCTAACCATGCAAAGTGTGCAGTCTATGCTGACCAGGGCTGCACCAGTTAAATGCACATTTATTATCTGTTGCAAACCAAGTACAAAGTTGAGTACATGTGCTTTTTAAAGAAAAAAAAACCCCAAACCAACTGACTCTCCCTCACCCAAAACCAAATAACCTACCCCAAACCACCCAAAATAGTAGCATGTGCTTAAACCATCTATCTCAAAATAGGAATCATCTAAGGAACTCAAAGTCCTACAAATAGATACAAGAATAGCTTAAAAAAAACCCAATAAAAAAATCCAGATCTCAGTGTTTATGATACTGCAGAGTAAACAGAAAATCTGCAAAGTCTGAATTTGTACAAGTCAAAGACACTTGAACATAAAGCTACCATGTTTACCATCATGTATTTCCTATCATTAAATGGAAGCCAAATATATGAACTGCACAGAGTTCAAACAAGTCTTTGATAAACAGGGCTTGTGAAGGAAGAATTCTCCAAGTTAATCTGCTCAATGCTTTGATTAGAGATGGCAGCATTTCCTGAATCTATGCCAGGTCACGTGCATGTTCTAGGGACATGACTGGTTATTCAGCATTCACACATCCTTTTACAGTTGTCTGCATCTAACTCGTAGTTCTGAACCTGAAGAAGCACACTCATTTTAGGATGAATTAACCTTTAAAAACACTGATATAAATGTACAGTCAGTGAAGACAGCTTGTCGCAAAAGACTTGAGCAATTCAACACCCTTTTCATCAGAAGCAAGTTTCAAAGATACATAGACCTCTCCCAGTTCAGAAAATGGTTGATACTATTGCTTTTGCTGGAACCTCCACGGAGTTATTAAAAGCTCTTATGCAAGAGCATAATTATGCAAAGAACTGGAGGGAAAACTGGAAAATCCAATGACACAATGATAAGCACCATTCAACACATTCTAGGAAAGCTCACTTAAAATTTGAGGTTCTTTGTGAAGTCTTTGGGCTGCTGTAACACAGCCTCTGAAGCTCATGGCATTTCAGGAAGTCAGATTCCAAGCCCTGAGGTGTACAAGGCTGTGCACTGTCCAGCTGCACCTTGAAACAGTGTCAGGGATTTTATTTGCTTGTTTATTTTTCAAGTAGGCTGCAAACACACACCAAGAACTGTTTTCATGTTTTCAGTAATGCTCACACACTGCAGCAGTTTGAAAGCCAAAATTGTGGCTGCCAAAGTTGATGAGTGTAAGATACTTAAACTTGTTCCGCTGATCATTTATTTATCAACCATGAACACTGCAGCTTCATTTACAAGGAAATGTTTCCTTGCACTACCCTAGTAATGTTATTCCCAAAGAGATCCGAGCTACACTTGGGTGTTCATACTTTTACTCTTCACCCTGCTGTGGAATTTTCTTCACTTGGGGGCCTTAATAGAACACAGAGCAGAAGATCTGAATTTCTTCTGTGGTACTGTTCAATTAACTAGGCCAAAGAACAGTATATGACCCTTTAAAACAGCAAATAAAACATAGATTCTAAGAAAAACACAAACTCCCTGAACAAGAAAATGCAGGTAGCAGCAAAGTACTGTATCTCAGGAGAAAACACACCTGATATTCAATTAGGCAAGAGGAGTATTTCACATTTTTGCTAAGGTCACCTACTTATAAATTCCTGCCAACTTTTCCACTGTTGACTGGTAAATGCTGATAGCACAGCGACACCACTCTAAACCAACTCTTCATTCCACTTTGGAAATATCTTTCAAGCATGGGACTGTTAACCACACCCATGATATATTCTGATAGACCATCTGATAAAAAGAACCAAAGGAAAAAGTAGGAAAAAAGCCTTTTACACTAACAGACCCTCAGCTTTTCTGTCTGGATCCTGTCCTAGGACAGTTTTCCCAAAATGTGTATTACTTTCCTCATGTTAAATGTGGGTGTATCTTTGTTCTCACCGCCTTTCTAAAAGGTTTTTTTAAAAAACAAAACACACACATACTCCAGGACAGATTTTTGAGAGTCTGACAGTTATATCAGGTTCACCCTTCCTAACAGTTACCTTTATCCATGTACACCAACTCCCAAGCATTTCCTACCCACAAGCAGACCACTGGTATTGTGGTCTGCCTCCAGATATTTGGGTTTCTTAGAACAGTACCTTAACAAGTGGCGCTTTTTCCACATTTCTCCATTATTTGACTCCTACAGTATTTCTGACATTTTTGGTTCTTTCCATCACTATAGTACTCATAGCCTGACTGCTGGCATAAAAAGAAGGGGATGATGAAAACTTTAGTTGTCTTTTTAGCTTTCTGTTTTCCAAAATTTACTTCCTTAACCTCAAAGGATCTCTCTGGGGTTTATTTCTCTCATACTCTTTTCAGCACTTCACCGCTGTGTATCTGTCTCTCCACTCCCCTCCCTAATAAACCCACACCCATACTTGATATTTTCTCTGCTTCCTGAAATGGATGCATAACCAGCTTAGAACCCAATGGTTTCCCGACACTCTTCTCTTTGTTCTCATCAGTAATAATTTAACTTGAACAGTGAGCTATAACTGTCTTACAAAATCCTTTGGGACAAGAAAGACAGCAATTCCATTCAGCTCCGTAACACAGTTAAAACTCTCTTAAACACTTATAAGACAAACAAGCCCTGTAAAATTCAAGCAAGCCAGACTGCTCTGTCTGTACCAGCCACATCCAATTCTGTAACACCATGCCCAAGCACCTCAAATTCAAAAGGCTTTTTAGGCTAAAGCAAAAGGCTGAGATAGGCTCCTTTTGCATTCAGCATTACATATTTGAAGTGCCACTAATTGCAAGATGGAATGCATCTGCCTTTTACCTCTTTAGAAGCCCAGTTAACAATACAGCCATTCTTTTACACCTACTCAGTCACTAGGGTCGTAACTTGAGCTGGTGCTCTACTGTTTCCAGATTCCGTGCTCCATCATCTGATGATGATCACGCTGTGCTTCCAAGTTCACCAGGTAAAGGGATATTACAAGTTCCTTGTACTATTCAAAGGTATCACATTTAACTTTGCAACTTGGTTTTGTTAGGTATTAGATTGACTTATAAGCTCAGGACCAGATGCTTAAAATCCTGAAATATTGCAGACAAAGACCCAGAACTCATTCTGCAAAGAAACATGAATGATGCTACCATGTTGCTTGAAAGCAAATCAAAGTATTTATTACTATAATTCAGGACCTGGCCCATGTTTGCTATCTGAAAAGTCATACTCAACTATTGTAAGAAAAATCACTCAGAGGGCACAACACTTGGGAGTTTTAAGCCCTTTTTTTTTTAATGCACAGGATTCCAAACCATTACACAACTCTGAAGGGTACACTCGCTACACATTATCATGGCAGCAGAAAACATTTTATTTTTACACCCAGAAGCAACTGTCTTTCAAGACAAAAGGGCTTTGGTCAAGTAATCCCTGCAAAGTTACCTTTGGGATCACCAAAGAACTCTCAAGAAGTTTTGTTTCAAAGTCCAGATCAGTAACTACTCTCAAGCTCACAATAAACTAGAGAAATTACAAGGCTTATTGCTATGTGTAAGAGAAAGTGAGCTCTACTCTTCCTTCCTGCTACTAAATTTCAATGTTGCTTAATTTTCTTTGGTTTTTTTCCTACCAGAAATCCTAAACCACATTACATATACATTGCTGCAGCTCTTCTAAGAAAATTCTCCATTTCCCATCCTCTGGTCCCTGCACTGTGGTGAGCAGTGATTTGTAGAAAGATTTGTGCTCTACAAAAGTAAAGACTTGAGATTTCTCTAACCAATCATACCAAGAATGTTTTACAGCAGCTTAGTCAAATGAACTGTCAAAGTAATGATTTCAAGCCAGCTAAATACTACAAGAACAACTTAAATAGTTTGCAACTACTGAGTTGAAAGTATTGTAGAAGCAGAGTTCATTCCTTTTCTCAAGGAGGACACAGGTGAAAGAAAAACCTCAGGAAGCACAGGGTATTTGGAACTATTTTAGCAGAGCAGGCTGTCAAATCGCATAGATTCTTTGGGAATATAAAATAGATTCCCTTTTCTGAAGCAAGACCACATGGAACTCTGAGTATTTTATTCTTCTATCTATGAACTAAACTAAGACCAAAAACTTTTCCTTAGTACTTTGGTTTTCATCTCGTCTTCAGACTGGTTTCAACTGAATTACGCAAGTCACACCAGGAAGCCTTAAATTAAGAGCATACAAATAAACACATTTGATAGCAGTCTTTAGGTATTAGTTCCACATAAATATATTTCTTCCTCTTGCAAAATTATGCAGACTATAAATTTAGGAGGTTTCTTGAAGAACGTTATTCTTAAATACTTTATTATAATTTTCATTTTTTTGCAATTAGTCATTATCAACATTCCACCATCAAGACAACAAAAAAAAATCTTGCTGATTATGAAGATATATGGACTAGAAGTTCCATTGTTTTATTTCTAAGCTGTATTGTCTTTCACATCACAATTACTTCCTATGCAATACCCCTCTTAAAAGACTCAGCATCCCCTAAATGAACATGAAGTCATCAGCTGACCAAATAAACCTTGTGCAAACTTAAGGTAAAGGTCAACCGAAGGACTGGCTTTTCTTTGTAATTTATCATATCTACTTAAAAATTAACACAGCAACGAGACACTAAGAAACATTGATCAGGTCAGTATTCCTCTGGTCTAAGGAGGGCAGGTTTTAACTGAAGCTTCTTATCAATGTATTTCTTGGTAAAGTATTTTTGACCTTTAGCACTCTTTGAAAAATTATCCAAAACTCAAGCACACGTTCTGTGCATAATCTACATTCTGCTACCCTTTATGACTACCAGCCATGATACTGATTTCTTACAGAACTGTTTTTTAAAGACAATATGGGCACCCACAGAAGATGCGCTCAATGCTTGACACCCCCACAAATACAACTCAGATGAACTGGCAAAATACCACACCAAAACCGTGGAAAGGCGAGTAAAGTCCATCCAGCTTTCTACATTGTAAATTAGCACCTGCCCTGCTGTTAGCTTCCACAGCCCTTTTTCTTTAAAAAATAAAAATACTGTAGTAATTACCAACATGTAGGAAATTACAGTTAATGCAAGAATTTTACACAGTATGGAAAGTTTTCACAAGACAATAAACAACTTTTTGTAGTGTCAACTAAAATTAAACAAGTAGCACAAGACTCTTCAAAAGGAGATAACTTGTAGAATTGAAATCAGTAGCTGTAGATGGTGAGTGGCTGTGACCATCAGCAAGGTCACATCTGTCGGCAAGGTCTGATCTGCCTCTTTCAAACCTGAAAGGAATTTGTAAACTCCAAAACTCCTAGACTCCAAAGTATAACAAACACATCTCTGCTATTTCTTCACACACTGATAATTTTCTGCACATCTCAGACAGATATAAAAGCTCTCTGAACATTCACATCCTCCCACAAATAACAGACCCACAGAGTGGGGAGGATGTTATAATCCACTGTGTAGACACAGCTTGCTATTCCTACAGGTGCCCATGAAGACAGTGATAACACACAAGACATGAAGATATGAAACCTTAGAGAGAGAACTTCTACAAAAGCCGTTAAAGGAGATTTAATGGTTACTTGACCAATTATAGGCATTTGTCTATTGTCGAGTCTCAGGGGAGATCCGAATGATCTAATTATCAATACTGGAACTACATAAGAATGGCAAGCAAAGACTTCTGCAACAGCACAGAAGCACTTACAGTGCCAACTAGATGGGCACCAAATGTTAACACAGACAGCTCAGTCAACAAATGAGCTATTGACTACTGAAAGAAAGGAAAAGCACTGATTTCTTTAACTCTCACTTGCAGAAAGCCTGCCTCATTCTACATGCAGCTGATGAGCGGCAAGGTTGTTCCAATACAAGCAACCCAGTCACTTATCTGCCAAAAAGCTATCAGCACAAGTTGACTTCTTAGGCTGGAGGTGGTTTACAGAATACAAGATTGATGACATTTTAATTTGACGTGAAGTACATCTTATCTAAATACAATCTGTCCATTTTACATTAAGCCGAGTTTGTCTCAAAAGAAAAGCAATCAAAAATTGTAAAGCATGAAGTTCAGCATCACACAAAATAACTTTGACCCCACCATTACATGAGATGAGTAATTGCAAACTCCAACAAGCAATTAAATTACTAAATGCAGCAGATAATGAACAATATCTATCACTAAGCTTCTGGAGTGGGGGAGAAACCGCACACAGAACTTGTGCTCATTTACTCCAAACAGAGCCTCATTTACATCAGCAACTAAAGAAAAATCTACCTCAAGATGCCACCAGGAATGCAACTCACAAAAACTTCGTCCAGTCAAAAACTTTTAAGTATGACGTAGGAGCCATTAAAGAGCTTTTAAAATGCCCTCGCAACTATGCATGTAACAAAAAGCCACACCCAACGAAACAGATTCCAACCTCAGGGCTGCACTAAGATTGATGTCACTACTTTTTACTTTAAAGATAAAGAAAGGAGCCAGAATTCAGCCAGAATTAACAATCAGGGCCAAATACACCTCACCTTCACTGCTCCTCTCCCAGAACAGCTGTATAGGCAAATGCCAGCGAGAATGCACAGATATGCATTTTCCCTGACCATGATTCATTTCCAGGCACCCTTAAGGAGCACTCCTTTGTAAAAATTCAGTCAGGAACAGTCATCCTGTAACGCTAGTAAGATTTTATGTTACTTTCAATAGTAAATGAAGCAGCTTTATATAGCTACACTTTTATCTCCAACAGCTTGCTACCCACTATTACTTTTTCAAAGATGAAATCTCTGAACAGTTGGGACAACAGATCTTCTGTTCCTGGAGCCGGGATTAGAGCAGGAAAAATGCAGTACCTAAATGCACAAAGGGAATTATTAAAAATCTACAGACTATTCTTTAGTTTGATTTCATTTATTTAAGAGTTACACTGTTCTGACAAGCCAGTTATTACAGTGAACATAACGCCAAGCTAGAGCCTGTATGTCCATCCTCAGAAAGGTCATTTACAGCAACCTACTGGCCCCCTTTTATAAGCTTTTGTCTTACTACCAGCTGTGGGAGGTTTCAGCGATGCATAAATACTACAATGCTACAGCGGCTAGCGGAATACGTGAAGCATGAATATATAAATACGAATGTGCTGATTTTACGTTACCAGCAGCAGGAAGAAAACCGTGCCCCCTACTCACCGCTAACGCTGGGGATGTCCCGCAGCGGACGGCCAAACCCGAGACGGCCACAAGAGCGCTACAAAAATTAAACCGGCTACACAAATTACACTGCCCGAGACCTGAGAAGCTCAGTAACGCAAGAGAGAGACGCTGTGCTCGCTTACACAAGAGCCTCTATCCCAAGAGCCCTAAAGCTCGTTAAACCTTCCGTGCCAGGTTCAGCTCCCCCCACCCTGCGACTCGGGGGAAGGACTGCGAGGAAGGGCCTGCGCCCAGCGCTGAAGCTCCGCACCCCGCGGAGGAGCTCAGAACGCCCCTTAAACACAGAGAGTTTAAATACCAACTGAAGCCGTGCCGGGAGCTCCCGAGCGAGGCCCGCAGCGCTCTCGCGGGCCAGGCTCCAACCTGGAACCCCGGAGCCGCCGTCCCTCGCGCGGTGCGGCGCGGCGCGGTGCGGCCGGACTCACCCAGAAGATGAGGTTGAGGAAGACGAGGACGGTCTTGGAGGAGGTGATGCCGCACTGCCCCATGGCGCCCCAAGCCCGGCCCGGCCCGCCCGGCCCCGCTCCCTCAGCGCCGCCGCACGTGACCGCCCGGCCGCGCGGGCAGCCTAAGATGGCGGCCGCTCCCGTCACGTGGCGCCAGGGGGCGGGGGCTCCTAAGATGGCGAACCGCTCCCCCTTAAAGCGGTCCCGCCCTCTGAGGGCGCCCGGGGAAGCCCCGGTGGCGCGTTACTGTGAGGAGCCGGCTGTGGCCTCCGTCCTCAGAACCCAGGCAGCAGAGTATGACAAACACAGCTCTGCTTCTTGTTCAGCCTGAAGCGATAATTTCCCGACTACCTTACGGTCTTAAAACAGGTGTCAAAGAGCTCTGTACATTCGCGTCCTCCCACAAAAACCTTCGCTATAAAGCCGGTGACATCCTCAGGACACCTTCGACTCCTGAGGGAAATGGAAACGCGCGATTGGCGCCTGAGGGGAGTTTTGGTGGCGGGACTGAGCCCTCAGGGCGCTGAGGGGCCGTGAGGGACGAGAGCTGAGCGGCAGGCAGGGAGAGCGGGTGTTCGTGAGAACATCCAGCGTTCTACAACCTGCACAATTGCCTAGTGTGGAGAAGGAATGCCCCAAGTGAAGGAAAAGACTGTGGCTCGTGTTGCAGAACCTCACAAACTGTGAGGAAAGTGCAGGCGGTGGTACTGGTTGGGTGTTTTGGACACATCCAAAGAGGGCGGATTTTCCAGCGAAGAGCAAAGGAAAAGTAAGTTAAGAAATTAAAGACATATATGGTTTCTAGAAGCGGTAACACCAATCCAGGATTTGCTGCCCAATTTATACATAAAGTTTATGTTAGCACGGCCAGGGTCCAGCCCCTCATTGTAAGGGCCTTTTTTTCTGTCTCACTAATCAAACCTAACCCTTCCTCCCCTCTTTCTTTGTGCACCAGGATATCTTCCTTCTTCACCTTCCTCTTCCTTTCTTTCTCCTCTCTAATCCTCTGCTTTTCCTAGAAATGTCTGTCATTCCCGGGCGGCTGTCCCCTGTTTGGTGAGCTTGTTTTTCCCAGCAGATTTATTTTTCAGGTGGAAAAAAACTTCCCATGTTATTGAAGGCCTTAACACTTCAGCAATTGGTCTTGCAAAGGCAGACACATAACGATCAGTTCTATTCCACCGTTCTGTTTCCATGGTAGCAAAGTTGGTTCTTTTTCTTCCTACAGTTTGGGAAGTTATATCCAGACCTAGTTCTGGATACCATGGAGATACAAAGTCTTTTTTCAGCTTTCATTTCAAGTCCTTATATGCTCATGGATGAAACTTCCCAATCTTGCAAGTGTTACCAGACCATTTTCTGACACTAAAAATTTATTTATATGCCCAGAAGATAAGCTTAAAGTCGGTTGCACAATTAATGAGGTTTTGCACTGAATTTATGGCTTTTAGGGTATGATTGTGCCTTGTAAGTTCTGACTTTTAATGGTGCTGTTTATATGTGCTTTATATTACAATTCTGTGACATATGGTACTTTTAAAAGCCTGTATAGACAATACTATCAAAAAAGCTATTAAAAGTTTATAGAAAGAAAGCCATTTTAAGTGGAATTTGATAGGAAGAGGATCAATGACATTTAAAAACTCACAGAAGGATTTTAGTACAATGCTGTTACACAATTTCAATGTTGAACTTAAGAGTCTTATCTGATTTTCTGTATTAATTTCCTCTGCCTTCACAGGTAGAGAAAGACAGATTAGATAGATAAATAGATAGATCGGTAGATATCTCATAAATTTTTGTAGATTCACCGGAACTGGTGTTCAGTGGAGACTCTCAGGGTTCTTTTTTTGCATTTAACATTGATAAGTGGCAGGGAAGGGCCAGGACTTCATGCTTGGAGGGGAGCCAAGGGCCTGTTGTGAGGATGCAGGTTTATGAATTTAGGGAACACAAGGGGCTCGTGGGGAGAGGAGGAATGGGGAGAGTGCAGGCAGCCCTTGGAATTGGCACAGGGTTTGTGTGGGCTGGACTCACACTGCCTGACAGATAAATGCCAAGTGTTCCTCTAAGCATGGCGCTTGAAAAACACAAAAATACAGCAGTGCCTGGCATTCTTCTTTGTGGTGCTGCCTTGCTGCTCTCATGCATAGAGAGCTGGCTGATCCAGGTGCCAGGGTGGGGTCTTTGCAGGCTCTTGTGCAGGGAAATACTCGGTTCTTTGGAGAGCACGTGCAAAACTTTTGGGTATCATCGGTCTGTAACATCAAATCCACAGACTCTGTCTGGGGTAAGGTGTGGGTCTGTGCTGGCATCTCATGCCAGGCGTGGCACACCAGCCAAGTGACGTTTAGGGGAAAAATGGGATGAACAGTAAGATGCCATCAGAAATTGCCCCTCCTCCTTACATGGGAATGTAGGCAGGGAGTTCTAGCTCTGCCTGTGCAGAGAGGAGGAAGGATGGATGGCTTGCTGAAATGAAGGCAATTCCCAGGAGAGCAGGGAGCAAGGCATGCTGGAAAGCAGGTTGTGACAAGCACTGTGAACACTGGCTGCAATCTCAGTATCTGGCTTGATTGAGTTGGACTGAACTGTCTCCAGCACACCTTTCTTGATGTGCACAGGTAGCCTGACTGCCAAGATGTGCTTTTGTTTTTAATACAGTTTAAACCTCTCTGAAGTTCTCCAGAGAATGTTTAGTCAGCATTTCATTGCTTGTGACTGTCATCATAGCAATATTTTCAGAAGGATGTAGCAGAAATGAATACAAGGATATCTTGCGCTCCAAGGCCTCTGAGAGAGACAGTCAAAGGCTGGGATGGGTGCAGGGCAAGAGTGGCCCAAAGGTCTCAAGTGCAGAATGTGGGTTGGCAAGATGCACATTTGTGACCCCTCCAAGGCTCAGCCTCTGCCTCTCAGTGCACTGTGGCACGCCCTGGGCAGGCTGGTTGGGTGCCTGGTTAAGGTGAGTGGCTGGAGAAGCTGTTTTGCAGACTCAGAAAAGCGGAGACAAATGTGCAAGCAAATACAATAATGATGTAGCTTGACCTTCAGTTTAATTCTGCCCGATTCAACTCTCAGTTTTCCCAGGAGTTAAATTCTGAGGACACAGTACACTTTGCATTGGTGCAGTTGAGTCTGGACTGTCATAAATCACTCATCTAGAGAGGCCTGTAGACAATTCCACAGCAGAGATAGTTTTCATTTGCAGGCATGCATTACAAAAGTAAAAGTGTATTTTTGCTTTTGGGACAAACAATTTAGCAATGTTATAAAAATGAGTTCGCTCCATTTGAATGAATTAGGTAGTAAAGAATAATCTCATGCTTTTTCTCCAGCACCTGAGGAGGTAATCATAAGCTTCTTTGAAGTGTGTAATAGCCTGGAAGGGTCCATGAACACTGAAGGATGCACAGTAAAAATGACAGATTACTTGGCAAACATTTTCCCATTCAATCTTTTCAACTTTTGGAAGTACAGTTAGAGAATGAGAGCATCCATTTCAGAGTATTGTAAACCAGTGAACAGAGGGGGGAAGTGGGACTGTCAGTGTACAGCAGGAACGGCAGCAGTGGTGAAATCCAGTCTTTCATGTGTTGTGGAGCAGGAGAGATCTCTTACCACTTTGATCCCACCCACCTGATTTTATGGTTCCCAGGAATGCCAGTCATGACTTGCAGTCCATTAATTGCTCTTCACTGGAAGTAAATGATCTCATAAGAGTCACTCTGTGCATTTCTTCACTTTTTGATGGGCTTGAGCACTGTGAACTGCTTGGTAATGATCAAATGTTGGAAGCAGGGTCCATTTTATTGCCACTGAAGGGATGTAAAAGGAACCAGGAGCACTCTTCGTGACTGAGAAAGGGGAAAAATTAGGTTGAGAGTAGCTCATTATCTTTTCCTTGTATCTTTGTCATCTGACTTAACCTGCAAGAAATACAATTTTCAACAATAAAGACCTATATACACTGCATTTAAATACAATTTTCATGAAGTGATGTAATAATACATCCTTGTTCAAATACACTGTATGGCATAAAGGATGTTTATGTACCCTAATCTATTCTAGATTTATTTCTATATTTATATTTGATAGCAGTCATTGTGTCATGCTAAGTGTTGGCATGCTGGAGGGAAACTTTTCAGATTTGAGAAGCACCACAGAAAAACAGTTTGATAACTGTTTAGCTCTGATAAACTGTTACCAAAGCTAAAAGTCTGATATTAGACAGAGTCTGAAACAATTCTGCATATAGATCCAAAGGACTGAGACGATAGTTCAGACAACAAGATACGAGAAGTTCTGTTTTGAAACATGTCACTGGTATTGGCAGTTTCCCCAGAGGTACATTAGCATTGTTTTTGTAGATTGGCCTCCAAGTCCACCCTGATGCTGAAGAGGAACTGAATCCGTGTAGTTCATCCATTTTATGCTGTAAGAAAAAGTGAGAAATCATGGCACTGTCCATCCTGTTCTTTGGAGTCTTTACCCCAAAATGCAAATAGCACCTTCTCCCTCCTCACTCCCCCATCATTATATTTTCTGCATGAGCTCTCTGCCAGCTCCAGTCAGCTCAGTTTTCAGGATCTGGATCCTGGAAAGTGGCCTCTGTGTTCCAGGACTTCTCCTGTGGCAGCAGAGCTGCTTCTAAATCCCTCCTGTCTGCACTGCCCTATGTCCTCTCCACCACACCAAGGCACTGTGGGATGAGAGGGTGACACTTTTATTCACAAACAGCTGGCCACTGCTGAGGAGGGGACTGGGATGGGGACTTCTTAAATCAGATCTGCTGGAAAGGAATAGTTTGTAAAATGTCAGAACATCCTGTGATGAGATTTCCCTTTCTGCAGCAGTGTCAGCTTCAGCAGCTTTCTGCGGGGATTCTCCGTTCTCCTTAACCCTTCTTTGCATGACAGTAGCAAAGGTATCACTAGAAGTATTTGTGTAACCATGGAGACCAAGTGGAGGCAGCAGATTAGGGTAAAAAATAACTCAGGCAAAAGAAGGTTGTATTTTTAACCTGGATTTTTATCCAGTCTGTTCACTGGATGGTCCCCAGGAGAATGTGCTCCAGCCTGCCTGTCAGGGCCGTGCATAGGCAGAAATGAACAGTGGGGAGGTGTTGACTTTTATTTGCTTTCAGCAGAAATGCGTAAGACTTCACCATCCAAGAACCTTAGAGAGTTTCACCTTACCTGATCATCACTTGGTGTTTGTTTGCTGTTTTTTTGTTCAAAATTCAGCTGTAAAGGTAATTTTCTATAAGCTTTTGTGCTCTTTGGCCAGTGCCGTCCCTGTTCTTGCACATGCTCTGTATTCCTGCATTGCCTTTTCCCTCTTTGCAGCACCCGCTGCAAGCCAATTCACAATTCTCTCACTGTAGCTATTTATGTTTGTGTTTTACCTACTAAGAAAGTGTTTCACAAAGAAAACAAATTTTAAAGCTGATGTAAGTATAGTAAGTCAGTGACAGGCAGAAAGTCAAATAAAAAAATAGACTTCCTGTGTAAGCACTGCATGATGGGCTTATGATCCAACATTCATGTCCTTGTGTCCCTGTTACGTGGTGGGTGGGACTTCATGGTGGTGATGTGGTGGCACACCCTGGGGACATGGCTTGGGGGGCACAGGAACGTGGGGTATCTCTGTAAGGGGTTGTGGGGCCTCCCTGCTTCAGATGCTAAACACTATGATCCGGGTTCATGACATAATCTGCAGCTGAAAATGTAATTAAAATATTTCATTCTTGTAACTAACATTTCTCTATCTTGTTTGGAAATCTGATAAATAATTTTTAAAAAACTCCTGATTTCCAGCTGGGAATTTTTTAAAAACCCAAGCTATAGTCACAAACCAGCAGGGCTGCCCTTGCTTCTGCAAAACAGCACTACCCAAGTGTTCTGTCGGTGCCATCTGGAGCTGCTCTGGGGCTGAGTGTCTGTGTCTGTGTTTGTACACACCTTCTAACCACAGCCTCTGCAGTGTAGCCATGGTTAAACCGGTTCTACTGAAAGGAAAGGGGGTGTTGCTGTTAAAGCACACACTCCATGGATGGAGAACCTTTCCTAGATCCACTTCATAGTACTAGGGAATCAGTATAACCTCCTTCTGCTTTCCTCACGATTTCCTGAGGCTGCTGATGCACCTCACAGGTGCATTTTGAGTCTGTAGTTGATACCACAGAGGTCTGAAGCCTCTGGAAAGCAGGACTCCTGTAACTGCGGAGCCATGGATAACCTGTGACACCTTTCTGGGCACTATTGACTGGCTTGGAGCAGATGCTCAGCACAGTCCTGCCAGGTGTTAAGTGCTGTGACACAGCTCCAGAGAAGCATTTCAACATATCCATACCTTCAGCTGTGCTTCCAGTAAAATGAAAGGCCTGGGAAAAACAATTGGAACTTTCCAAATAGGTGAAGATAATTAAAGGGAAAGTAACTCCTCTTGTATTTGTAAAAGCAATGTTTACTTCTGGAATCTGTTTGGTTTTTTTTTCCTTTTAAATTTGGTATTTCCTGGATGGCAGCTTACTCCTCTGTTACAAGGAAAATTAAACGTCTTTTTTACTGGTTATAGTTTGCAGTGCCACACTCTGAAGCAACCCAACCGTGGCTCAATATCCAGAAGCAGCAGCAAACTAAGCTGGTATTAAGTAGGTGAATCCACCTAGAAAAGATAGAAAATATTAAGCTCATCATTGTTTTACCACTCCTGTGTGTGGCAGTTTTTCAGGGGAATAATTTATGTAATCCAATATTATGTGTATTTTAGTGCTCAGTTAATGACGACCTAATATTTCAAACAAAATACAACTTCTGTAATGAGATACCTCGTTTCTGCCAGGATGTTATTAGGATCCATGTTACAGTGATCTAATGAGATTGACCTTCATTTCATAACAAATTGCTCTCCCCCTGAAACTATTTTTAATAGCCTTCATGTAGGGAAATAAATGATTCGAGTAATTATAAATTTTGTGGAAGTGACAAGTTAAAGTGCTAGTATTTTTTTACAATGTTACACACCGATTGAGCGCAACATTGTGAAAGTCTCGTGTGGCTTTGTTCTCTCTGCCGCTCCGCAAAGAACAAAATTGATGAGTTGAGTTGGCGCTGGGTAGGAGATAAACCCGGTGTGATTGAGAATCCGGCGCCGGTGGGAGCATCCCGCAGGCTCGCCCGGAGGGCTCCTACCCCCGGAGTGCCATTTGCTGCCATCTCCTGGGCGGTTCCCAAAATTTCAAGGAGGCGATCAAATCCGTGCTCTAATAAATTGCTGTTGTCCTGCTCTTCAGAGTCGTAGAGCATGTGACTTCTAATGTATACTTTAATGAGATGAATCCTCTTTTAAGAGATGCTGAAAAAGACGCATCAATATTCTCAGTATTTCTGTTAATTGTCTTAAAACTATTAGTTGAAGCAGGATGGGCATAGGATTTCAGAGGGAAGATGAGTAGGTTTCGGATACTTTTGGCATTATATTTCTAGAAGATAAGAATGCTCTACTATGCTGTAGCTGTTTTAATCTGAAAAGCCTTCTACCTACCATTTAATCCTCACCACATCCTCAGAAGATTTCTTTTCTTACATGGTGCCACTTCTATGATGTCATATCCACTGTGATGCAGAAGATTCTGTGTATTTATTTCCCATTGTGGGCAAAATAAGTGATGTAAAAATTATACGACTAAATATTTTCTTATTGCAGCTTCTATTTTCCTCCTATATTTTCAGCAGACCCGGATGGAAGTCTCATGCCTGTAAATTCTGTTTCAAAAATTCCAACACCGAAGCTGTTCTGAACAAACAGTTTATATAAAAAACCGTTTTCAGATGAAAAGACTAAGATGCAAATTAAACTTTAAAGGAAAGGCTTCACAAAAATAACATCGTTATTTCCTCAAAGGCCATAGAAGTTCCCACATTAAGATAAAGAACTTTCAAGTCTGTATGTAGAGCACCATCTGGTGACTTGTGCACAGCAGGATCCCGAGGCAGGGATTTACATACCTTGCCTCATCGCAGACAGTGGGACAGCGATATCCTCCGGCACAGCTGCTCCTCATGTTCTCCCTGCCACATAAAACTTCCTCACAAATGTGCTCTCATCCCTGTACCCAGCCTTTGGCTGTTTCCCCGTTATTTGTGCAGAGGAGCAGGACGGGTTGTGTGCTGGTGCTGTAGCCTCCTCCTCACGCCTTTCCTGGGTCAGCCTTTCCTTTTGCCCAGGAGGGGCTCCCGGGCAGGGCTCACTGGTTACAGTCCCAGGAGGGGCTCCCGGGCAGGGCTCACTGGTTACAGTCCCAGGAAGGGCTCCCGGGCAGGGCTCACTGGTTACAGTCCCAGGAAGGGCTCCCGGGCAGGGCTCACTGGTTACAGTCCCAGGAGGGGCTCCCGGGCAGGGCTCACTGGTTACAGTCCCAGGAGGGGCTCCCGGGCAGGGCTCACTGGTTACAGTCCCAGGAGGGCTCCCGGGCAGGGCTCACTGGTTACAGTCCCAGGAGGGGCTCCCGGGCAGGGCTCACTGGTTACAGTCCCAGGAGGGGCTCCCGGGGCAGGTTACAGTCCCAGGAAGGGCTCAGGGCTCACTGGTTACAGTCCCAGGAGGGGCTCCCGGGCAGGGCTCACTGGTTACAGTCCCAGGAGGGGCTCCCGGGGCAGGGCTCACTGGTTACAGTCCCAGGAGGGGCTCCCGGGCAGGGCTCACTGGTTACAGTCCCAGGAGGGGCTCCCGGGCAGGGCTCACTGGTTACAGTCCCAGGAGGGGCTCCCGAGCAGGGCTCACTGGTTACAGTCCCAGGAGGGGCTCCCGGGCAGGGCTCACTGGTTACAGTCCCAGGAAGGGCTCCCGGGCAGGGCTCACTGGTTACAGTCCCAGGAGGGGCTCCCGGGCAGGGCTCACTGGTTACAGTCCCAGGAGGGGCTCCCGGGCAGGGCTCACTGGTTACAGTCCCAGGAGGGGCTCCCGGGCAGGGCTCACTGGTTACAGTCCCAGGAAAGGCTGGTTACAGTCCCAGCCTTGGGAGCAAGCAGCAGGCACAGAGGTGACTGCCTGGCACCCAGCCTCTCCTGGCTGCCCCTCTTCCTGCCTGGCTGAGATGTCCACTCAGTGTGTGCCTTTCACTGCTGCTGCCACTGCTCCAGTCTGTCCTCTCTGTCACAGCTGTCCTGGTAATGCCACAGTCACTGCTACACAACAAACCCAGGAGAAACGTGTCTGCCTGGCCATTTGGCTGTGGGCTGTTGGTGGTGGAAGGTGGTGGTTGTTGGTGTTTATTTCCACAAAACCAGTGAACTGGACGATTCAGTTGTAAGCATCATTCTTGGGTGCCTTAACTATTTGTGGATACATGGATTCTGAGCAGTCTTGTTACCGAAACAGTTAGACTTCAAGAGGTTTTAGTTTTCCTGTAAGTAGAGAGCAAGTTAAAAGATTTGAAACTTCATTCACTGCATTATACCGTAGTACTATAGATTGCAGTACAGTTCTATTTCATCTTAAGGTAATTGACTTGAATATCATGTTTTCAACCCATAATCCTCTATATCTCACATATCTCAGGCAATCACCTCAGCACCTCTGGATTTCTGAATCACCTTACCACTGAAAAAATAAATCTTTTTTTTCAGTAGAATAGCCCATGGACTTAGCAAAAAGATCATGTGTCTGGATCTAGATACAGCATATGAAGGCCTTCCTCCAGCAGTGATCACACAAATACTTCAGGAATTAAATGTGCTCCTAAGGCTTTTTTTTTTTTTTTTTTTTTTTTTTTGTCATGTGGCATCTTCCTTAATTCCTTAGAGAACACTTTCTTATAATTTGGCACAGTGGATTGGTTACAAAATCAGTGTCGTATGTGCGAAAGAGAGAAGTGCCAGCAGTTCAGCTGATCTCCTGTTCTGCTGAAGCAGAGAGGTGTCTGTGTTTGGGCAGGAAGGGAAGGCTGAGGGTCAGAGATCACACGTTTGACAGTGATACTGCATTACTCCAAATCTCCTTCCCACAGTGTCCAAAGACCTTTGCCTTCCGATGAACTTGCATGACTGTGAAACCTGCAAGGAGGCTGTGAGAATATTTTGGAAGGGTAGAGGACTTGCTGAATGTTAAAATATAGCTTTATACTGAGATTTAATTCGATAAGGGTGAACCCCATTGTAAATACAGGAGCCAGTAACTCTGTAAACCATTGAGGTTGTACATACTTCATCATTTGAAAGCTTATATTTTAATCTTAGTTTTTTGTTGGTTTAATCCCTTAGGAACTTCTCTGTAGTGAAAGACATGGCATACATTAGTTTAGGCCTTTAAATTATGTTTATATATCAGCAATAGGGATACCATGCTACGCTACTGTTATTGATTCAGTTTGGTTAAAAAAACGCCAGCAATAAAACAGAGTGAAAAGAGAAGCAAAAGACTGAATCTGGAAATTCCTAACTGTAATAACAGTCCCTCTGGAACACACTAAGGCCAGTCCTGACCGTGCTGGATTTGTGTGGATTTATGAGGCAAATGGTTGCAGGGTGTCCAGCCACTGAACCTTGGTACTTCCAACCGTGTGGGTCCCACTGCATGGGAGCTGTGCCAGGGATCTGCTGCCTTTTTATGAAGAGCTTCTAACTTCTGAATTTTTATAGTTGTCACCAAACAGTTTAGATGTTCTGAGGCTCATTGGTCATGCTGTTTTACCATTTGATAAACAGCACACAGGTAAGCCTTTCCTATCTTTCCTTTGCATGCCACAAACAGGGCTCAGCTGTCCTGAACCAGCCCAGCTGTGTGGCCTGCAGTGGAGCTTTCTTAATTTATACTCAGACCTCCACAGACCAAAAGATGCATCTCTGCAAAATGCACATCTCCATCCCAAATGGAGCCTCCTGGTGCAGGGATCTGCCATGTGCAGGGGGATTCTCTGACTCTGGAGTCTGGGCTGTTGCACACTGAACTTGGGCATTTGTTTTGACTGTAATTGCAATTGATTTTTAAAATCAGCAGGGAAAGTAATTCTGTCTTGGATATAAAACACAGCTGCATTTCCCACAAGGAAGGCCTTTTCCAGAGATGTGAAGCATCCCAGAGCACAGCCATGCATGGCTCGAGGAAGCACTCTGGCTTTGAGAGGGTTATGTGCAGTTATGGCCTTTATTCTGTGAGTGACCTATTTGAGCAGAGAGAAGAACTGCGTAAGGGCAGCTCTGTATAAGTTCTGTATAAGGGCAGCTGCTTTGAACTTTGGATGTTTTGGAGAGAGGAGGAAATGCAGTGAAGGATAGAATTAGGTCACAGCCTAATACTGCCAAGATTTTTGTCTTCATTTGCTTACTGCTTTTGTAAAGCAGTCTCTCACACTGCAAGGAATAATCCATCCTCTGCACTCTCTAGATCAAAGTATAAAGGGAATTCGTTGAAATCATAAAAATTTTAATTTTCTATATTTCTGTGTGGAAGTATGGCAATAAAGACAAACCAATCTTCTCAGCTCAGTAATTAGCATTTATGATCAGGAGATAAACAATCAATCAAGTCAGTTAAAGCATTTCTCACGAGCAGTTTAGAGTCTCACTAAAGTGCAGTCTCACTAAAGTACACAAGTACTGCTGTGATGAAGTCAGACTCAGGGCAGGAATAGCAATGGGATTGTTGATGATTAGTAGGATAAGAAGTAGGATTAGAAAGACCAGTTATAAAATTGAAGAGCTCAGTTCGGTTCAGTCAACGTCCTGAACCCACTGATTGCTCCCTGTAGAAAGCAAGCTTGAAATCTCCATTCCCTGTGCTATTTAGAACTAATAAATGTATCCAAATTAGAAACTAGTGAAGTGCTTTCACACCATATCCCTCATTAAGACACTTTGGGGAGGGCGGAAAAGATAAAATGATTCAAAAGCAATCTTAATAACTGGAGGAATGTATTAAATTTGCCTGCATCCAAAAGGTGGCCCAGAGCTTTGCTTTCAGGGGCTGTGCACCCATGTCTGCTGTTCCCTGCCATAGGATTGCACACACGTGTGTGTGTGGGAGGCAGTGGGGGAACAGAGCCTTGAAATCTGGCCTACATTGTGTGAAATGAGAAATTAGCAGAGACTTCGTGTCTCATGTTCTGATTAAATCTTCTGCTATTACATTATATCCTCTTTCAAAATCGCTGTGGATTTTGAGCGCTTACCCAGCTTTATCTGTGGTAAGGCCCACTTCTCAGATGCAGTTAAACCAAGCTGTTCGTACTTTTTCATGGAATAACAGAAATTCACAGCCATACCACTGTCTTCTTTTGGCAGTTTGGAGATGTAGGAAATACTGCAATCAGATGTTTCTAATTTAATTCAATCCCTCATTAATTTGATCTCTCCTTTAACTCAATCTCAGCCTCTGGACATAAATAATTTGTATTAAAAATAACATAATGACCACTCTTTCTTTTAATCAATGGTCTCTGCTTTAGGCAGGTATTAGCTGATAATCTGATTACTAAATACACAGTGAGTTGGCATTTAGTTAATAACTAATGGGGAAATTTGGAAAATAATCAAAGGAGAAAAAATAAAAAGAGGAAGAGGGATAAGAGAAGAGAGCCTTACAAAGGCATGCAACATTAAAGAAAGTATTGTGGAAAAGTTATTTTTGCTGGTGATTGTTGTTGGTACAAGCCTCTGAGATGCACAGCCAATGGTGCCAGCCATGGGCGACAGGCTCAGCCCAGCAGGGAGAGTACTCCAGAGTCAGGTCTATGGGAAATCTGACATCTTTCCCCCTTAGACTTATTTAAACTTACTAATGGGATTTAGAGGTTAGATGCTTAGAGGCCTCAGACAGCCACAGCTCCACTGACCTCTGGCTACACCATTTGCAGCCCTCTCTTTCTCATTGTAGGTAGACACGATTTGCCTGCCTGGTAACTTTTTATGGGAAAGATGTTGGGAAAGCCCTTGTTGTCAGGGCTGACAAGAAAACTTGTAATGCACAGCTAAATCCAGGTCATACAGTGGAACAGCTCTGCAGGTGCTTCATATCAGCTGGTGAGGAAGTCACCAGTCAGACTTCCTGGCCAGTTCTCTGATTGTCACCAGCTGACTTATGTCACAAGGTCCCCAGTCCTCTGGAGACTGGGAGCTGCCAGCTGCAGGACTGCCAGGTGTGACAGTGCTTGACAGACACTGACAGGGACTTGCTTTGAGGGGACAGTGCTGCGTCTCTCATTTTCTTACAAATACCATCTTGGGTCTGCATCTGAAGCAGGTAGTTTGCTGTCCACTGTCTTTTCTTGTCAAATAGGCAATAGTGCTGTAATGACAGCCCTTCTAGTAAGCCAGTAGTTCCAAAGGAGACTTGGACTGTTATTTTCCACCTGCCTCTCCTTCTCCCTGCTCCTGATGCCTGGATTGGGCCCATGGTGTGCTGCTCAGCAGATGGCATTTTCCCAGTGCAGCAGCATTGGAAGGGTTCTCAGCATAACGAGGGGTCCCAAGCTGTTACAGGGAACACCTTTTGGCTACAGCAGAAGAAAAAGCCTTGACAGTTTGCTGTTGGCAAGTTACCCAGTAGCAAAAGGGAGATTTACACAGTGAACTGACATTTTCCAATGTGCTCGAACTCTCTGCCCAAGTTCTCAAGTTGCCAGAGCTCTGTTCAGTGTATTTTACACTGATGTGGTATGAAAGATGCCTTGCCATCTCAGAAGGGACCATGCTCCTCTGGGGGGGATATGAACTGGATGTGCTCATGACACAAGGGCCTTTGAAGCTTCCAGTAGAGACTGCTTGAAGTCATCAGCATAATAACCCCACAGATTTGGGAGTTAAATGCAGTGACTGTCACTCCCATTTCTGATGGGTGCCAAGGCAGTTGACCACTGGACTCCTATTCATGTTAACGAGGCTCATTCCCAGTGTCCTCTTTGTAAGAAAGGCTGCTCAGCAATGCCTGGGAACTAGGCTGTGCCAAGTGGGAAAGATGCTCCAAAGCAGTTGCCTCCTGCAAACCAGAGGTATTGACACCTCACTGTGGGACAGGAGAGAATGGTGTAGGGACAGAGGACACTAACCCTAATCCTAACCCTTGTCTCAGTCTACTTGTATATTGGAGCTGAAATGGGTGTCAGAGCAGCTTCAGCTGGTACTCCAGTGGTACAGCTTTGAATCCCTTTCTTTTGAGACTGAAATCTTGTTACTTTTATGTTCGAGCAACCGTTATTAAAATTGACAAAACAAATTGATAATTCTATAAAAATCATTCTGCAATAGATTTAATTGCTGGAGGCTGTCGAGTCATGATGGATAGTTGTGAGTCAGTGGTGAATAGAATGCAAACAGAAATACTGTAGGAGATGGTTTAGTTGAATAGGCCCTGGATTGCTACATACTATTCCCCCCAAATGGCTTGCTGTGTCTTTTTTACACGTTCCTTTGCCATGCTGTCCATCAGTTCCTGGATCTGTCGCATAGCAATTAATCTCTTCTTGTAAAGTGCTTTAGGATCAGCACAAAACCCACACTGTATTTTTATTGTACTTCTGGTGAGTGAAGAAGAAGAAAACCCTTTTAATTGTGACTAGAGAACAAAACTAATCTAACAAGTACAAATTCTTTAGGGAAGACAGACAACTGTGCCTAAGAACTAGTCTTAGCTCAGTGTTTCCGAGTGCTGATTTGCAGGAAGAAGTGATTAATCACCAAGTGAAATCTGTTCAAGATTAGCATAAATTGCAGAAAGTTGTAAAAGACTCCAGATGGATTTGAATTATTTGAAAAAATCCCATACAAAAACACCAAAGGGAGTGTGGAGTTGGATGAACACAGACTAATTCCTAGTAAAAAATAAACTAAATATTCTTATGCAAACATCCAGAATTTTCAAAAGTCTGGACTCTAGGCATGGACATGTCTGCCCAGGACAAGCAAATAGGGTGCGGATGGGCTGTAGGTGAAATATATTCTGCCATTTCTACAGAATGCTGACACCCTTACTCCTTGCCCCTCAGTCTGAGCTGAAGCACCTCAAAAACCTGGAACAGAAAAGGTATCGCTCACAGCAAAGAGGAGAGCAGGACTGTGTGCTGCAGTTCCTATGGAAGGAGATTGAGGCTCCAAGGTGCTGATGCAGGGAGAAATGCTTCATGCCACAGGGAAACGATTTGAACAATTCACTGCTGCAAAAGGGCCAGGGATGGTGAAGCTCTGGGTCTGGATGGTATTTAAACGTTTGTAACTAATGCCATTAAACCATTTGTCATGTAGTATCTCACAGCATCATCTGACTTCCTGTTGTGCCTTCTTGTTTGAAGCTGAAGCACACCCTGGTGTCCTGTGATTGCAGCTTTAGCAATACCTCCTGTACAACCACAAATACGTAAGATCAAGTATTAATATGGCAGAGCATAAAACTTTTTTTCCCAGTAATATAAATGGAAAAGAGTTTCAATGGAAGACTTTCTTCCCTGGCCAAGAGAAGCTGCATGACTGGCTCACAGGTTGTGGGAAGTTCCTTTTCTTTTGATGGTTGCAGTGGTGGTTGTACATGGGCAGACTACTGGCCCATTTCCAACAGAAACTTGATTCAAATTTAGTGCCCATGTAGGAACCAGGTGAATTTTATTGCCTTGATTTAATTCTTCATTTTCTTTAGAAGAACATTTATGTCCTTCTGTACTTTGGAGAGGTGCAAAGTTAATAGCTTGCTTCTTACAGATACCCTGCCGGGATTTAATGTTTTTTAAGGTTAATCATGTTTTTTAAGGTTAATTCACTGCAGTTTGTCTGGACCATTTAAGACTCCAGTAAAATCAGGCAAAACCTGGCATCTGACAGATCCGTAACTGCCCCCCAGCCCCACTGCACACAGGTTCTGTCCCTGGGGCAGTCCTGTCTCCCAGTGGCAGCACTGTGCTGTGCAGGGGAGTGTGGGCTCCTCCCAGCACCTGTAAAACATCAGGCAACAGCTGAGAAAGGAGCTTTCCATGGATTTGTTGAATTAGGGCTCCTGGCTGGTACCCAAAAGAGCAGACATAAGTCAACACCTTAGCAATAAGCCTCCCTATTCCTGATCCTTCTCTTTGGAGGACAAGAAAGAGTTCTGTGATTTTAACCTTAAATGATTGTCTGTTACTTCCAGTGCTTCCTTCTGTGCATGTCCTGAGTCTGCCAGCTGCAATGTAACAAACACCCTAATGACACCAAAACAAAGGATGAGAACAGGAGATGTAATAGAAAATGCACCTTCGGTAGCTATTACTTTGAGTTCCCTGATTTTATACAAGCAAATCTGCTTCAGAGCCTCCAAGCTGCTCTCCCAGTGACTCTCCTGGTGTCTGTTTGCCAGACAATGACTTCTTGCTCATTTGGAAGCACTGAGCGGATGGCAAGAAGCCTGCCCCCATCTTCCACGGGGGTGGGCTGAGCACCAGGCTCTAGTGCTGCCTCCTGAGAGAGCAGCAGCAGCACAAGTGCACTAGAGCTGAAGCCCCAACACTGTTTTAATGTGTATTTTTCCACAGAGCTACAAGTCTTAGCTCAGAATTGAAACTACAGCCTCTCTCTGCAGAGTAGGTTGTGGCAGATATTTCACTTGAGCAGTTTGCCTTGGGAACTGCTTCCATCTGAGCCTGGTTAAAAGCACCTCTGGGTAGGAGGGTGGTGTGATTCCTGTGGGGCACCACAGAAGCTCATTAACTGGGGCAAAAGCAGCAGCCTGCAGAGCTCAAGTGATGCAGGGAGGCTTTCTACTAAAGAAAGGTTTATCATGTAGAACATAGCTCTACTATTGGGTGAGTTTCTGAGTTGGTGAAAAATCTGATTCAGACATTTTTGTGTCAACTGAAACCAGGCATCTGTTCCACTTGCGTTCATGTCTGGCACAAGCTGAAATAAGAACGCCAGACTGCGACTGCTTAAGGACACCCACAAGAGACTTTGCACTAACAGAACTAAATTAATTTCAAACAGATTTTAGTTAAACTAGTATAATTATCATGTCTTGACATGGGTTCAGTTTATTTTTACATATCTTTTCCCTGCAGAGTGGTGATTGCCACTGACAAATGGCATAATCGAACTGTTTAGCTTAAGTCCATGGCACTTTGTTGAAGTGAACAGGGATTACTCTGGCAAAGCCGAAGTATCTGTCAGGCTGTGAAATGTATTGTGTATTTTCTGACACCTTTGGAGTCAACTAGCTTTGTATTTTTCAAAAGGATGAGGACAATAGCTTAAACTATTTTTGAAAGGCTTTCAAACAGTGTCTAAGGAATAAATGTGAAGGGCCGGTAGTAGTTACACTTTAATTCTGATCATTGGAACTGGTGACATACCTGTGCAAAGCCACTGAGACTGTGGGGAGAATAGAGCCTGCAGGCTGGTTTTTTGGGTTGTTTTTATTGTTTCTTTCAAGAGTATTTGTGAGCAGTGTGATTGTCATGCAGAAGCACGGCGCTGCTCCAATGTATATGGTATCATCTGTTCTATGCTAATAAATTAGCATCTGCAGCTACCATTGCTGCCTGTCAAATGTGGGTACAGAATGGAGCTGTTTGATCTCAGTGCCACTGAAGTGTGTCTGCACGGCTGCGGAAGATGCACATTATCCCATCTGTTTTCCACACACCCTCGGCAGGTTGGATGCTTCAAGGTAACAGATCAGACCCAATGAATTCCACCGCAGACTGCCCTGGAGGCACCCTCCTGCTTTGTCACTGCATGTAAAAATTTGACTTAAGAGTAATTTTATTCCTTCACAGCAGGTCATTTAAGCCCTGTCCACACCAGGGAAATCTCTAACTTTGGCTCAGCTCCTTACATGCCAAGGGTTGTCCCCAGTGTGGCCGCCGTCGTCATCGTGCCAAGTCACTTCTCTCCAGGCAGGCCTTACAAGACACTGGTTTAATCAACAGCAGCCACTGGTGGCCAGTTTATTTTTGGGCTGCTGCTGCTACTTGTCCAGATGGAGCTGAAATAGTGCCAGCCATGGTGAGGCTTCTGGGGCAAATGCCAGAGGTGGAGGTGGGGCAGTGTCCGGAGCACTGGCAGCTCCTGCAGTGGCTGCCCCTCGCCCAGGTGTGCACCTGCCACTGCTGCAAACCCAGCTGCTCTTGGAATAAAATCCTGTGCTGCACTTGCCACATGCATTTGCCTCAGAAATACACGTTTTTGTCTAATTACCTAGGAAGGGAGAAAAATAGGCAACTGCAAGTTTGATTTTGGGTGTAATAAAACTAGTTTATTTACACAGTAACATGAATGCCACAGAGTACACAGCAAAGTACCACAGCAAACCAGAGTGTAACTGCCCCTGATCACAAAGGAAGGCTTGAAGTTTATATACTTATTTATATAAAAATGTGTAAATATCAATATGAAGCACCAGATAAAGCAATGCAACCAGGAATTCCAAATACAAATTACCCACAAGAATGGAATTGAAAAAAAAAATTTAAAAATTCCCTTATTCAAGGCATTTAAAGAAATCCCATATATAAAAGTCCACTGATTTTGGAATTCCTAATTTAAAAATAAATTTCCCCCTTTTATTAAAAACAAGAACATATTCTTAAATGCTTAGCATAATTAAGTTTTAAAAGAAAAAAACCCAAGGATTTCAACTGCAAAACCTTCTAATACCAACAATCCAAAGGACAAGGAAACAGAAGTTTTGAGTAGTTTTTGAAGAGGTGTTATTTATGAAATGACTATATTAAAATTTACACACTCTTAAATATATATTATATATACAATATATAATATATATATTTTTTCAAGCAAAAAGGGGCAAAGAATACTTTTGGGATACAAAATTCATATACATACATATATATATATTAAATTATGCCCATATGCACTCATATATATATGTATGTATATATATCTTTATGAACAAATACTTCTTCCATATAAAAAAAAGTTCCAACCTCTCCTAAATCCCTGAAATCTTCCCATTGGATTTATGGAAAAAAAAAATCTTTATAGTCTGAAGTACAAACCAAATTCTCAAATTCTGTAGAGTGGTAAAATGCTTATGTACAGGTAAGTTGAGTATTTCATTTTTCACTGGCAACTCTGCTTGATCTGAAAGCATACCGTGGTTTCCAGGTAAATGCTGAGTGGAGCACCAATGCAAGGAGACTTACAGGAAATTATTTAAATTACATTCTACACTTAACTCAAAATCACCATCCTCCTAATACTGCATCCAGGTGAATAAGAAAATCCATACAAATGTCTACTAGAAATTCTCTGCAACGCAGCAGGGAAAAAGACTTGCTCCTTCTTCTGGAGTTGAGGGTGCCCTTAAGAAATTTCTCCCCAGTGTTTTGAGAAGTATTTTTTATGTATTCGTCTCTTGAAGTCTTCGTAATCCACGACTGTTTACAGAATATTTCCACAGGTGTATTTTTATAGAGGTATTTAAAATTCTATTCTGTACTTCTTTGATGTTACCTTACTGCATAACTAAATCACAATCACATCTCTCTCTGCACTGGCTGAAGGGCTCTGATTGTGCTCTGGGTTTTACAGGAGTTTTAGCAGAACCAACACTACCTCTGCAAAATCAGAGTAAAACTGATGGTCTAGTCATGCAGTTAAGAACTGTTTGTACTGAGAAACAGCCAATTTGGAGAAAGGGGTAAAGAAAGTGCATTAAAAGGTCTGACTCAGTTTCTATTGTATCCCTCAGAAAACTTAAAATTGATTTAAATAAAAGCAGGACCATTTAATTTATATTTACATATGGATTTGTAATTACAAACAAAAAATTAATTTAGATGGGAATCTCAGCATAAGAATTAAGAAACAGATACATTTTATTTCAGCAGCAAATACATGTTAAAATTAAGGACAGTGTGAAGCTGCTGAATAAATTCTGCAAGTAGCTGAACCCTAACACACATATTTTATTTAAATAATATATTTTTCTCTATAACACGTAGGAATTATCTTGTGTTAACATGTCAAGATGATCCATTCATACCTTGTGGGTGGGATGTGTGGAGCATAAAGGATTTAAGGTGGAATGTTTTTGTAAATGCTACCTGCACTCTTCTCTGTGGGGCAGCAACATGGTATCCTGGCTGGAGTTACTCATTCCATCAGTCTGAATACTGAAGTGAGACCAGGCTTCTATATTTGGACATTCCAGGGGCTCCAGAAGAAAATTCTGGATTCTCTCATTCCTAAAAATTTGTAGGCAACCTTTTACTAGTAGAGTCTCTTTACATTCACCTGGTTATACATATTGACTGGATCAGATCTGAGGTTTGACAGATAATTAGTAATAAGTAATTCCCATTTAAGAAATACAAAACTAATCCACTTTCCACAGCATCTCAGGAGCAGTTCTTTTAGCACTCCTGTTTGAACAGAGGTTTGCATTTCTCACCACAGCCCGAGGGGGGTGTGCAGCACCTCCACCACCTACAGCAGGAGCAGCACATTTCACCCTCCCCTCGCCTGCGGAGTGTCTGCAGCAGATTGTCAGAGCAAGAGGCTTCTCCTGATGCCTGGTCAGGCTGGAACAACCCACTGTTATTCTACCTGTGCAGATCCCCAGTTTGAAAGCCCACAGTTTTGTTACTTCAGGTTTATGCTGTACTACAAGCAATTTAAAGGAACCCATTCACACAAATCTTACGGAATAGATCAACCCAGTATCATAAAAAGTACAGCATTTAATTTTGTAAAGTCTTTTGCATCTTTACATGGGCAGTATTATTTCTAGGGCTATTATGAAAAGAATAAAATTTCCACCAACTGACCAGCTACATTTCAGGTTTTCAACAAGGCACTAAACATTGTGAATCCAATCACTGTGCTCTCTCTGTAATATTAGAGAGGGTTTTAATGGCTCTAAAAGGATCAGAAACCACTCATCATAATTCTTCAAACAAGTGTTTGATTTTTCCAGAAATTAGTTTCCACTGGAAAAATCTTTAGAGTTCATGTTAAAAATATTTGAATGACAGCTTTTATTAATAGAAAAATATATATTTACAGTCAATACTGTTACCTTAGATTTGCAGCTCTTCCTATTTCTTGAGCTCAACTGAAAGTGCGACATTGCTAAAAAAAATTCAAGACCTGTGCACATATTCAAGTAAGTTCTAACATGCACAGCCAGGGGTTTTGTTCCTGCCGTACACAGGATGCTGTTACAAACAGAGCGGGTTTTTTTCCTTTTGCTTAGCAATTATGCTGTAGCATTCTTAGGATTTGTTTACAATCAGTTTAATGCATACATTCTTGTGTATTTACGTGGCACAATCTGGTGCCAGGATGGAGAACCACCACAAACACAGTTGCAACGATCAGTTATGGGCAGATCTGCAAAGTAAGCCTCAAGCTCCTTAAGGAAGAGCTCAAGCCAGATCAGGTTCGACTACATTGACCATTCTTTCTTTTTTAAAGAAAAAAACCACACAACATTACAAATTGCTAAAGTTTACCCAGTGCTGCACAAGAAAGAGGTTGGTAGTGAACATCTATCCATGCTTGATTATACTGCAGAGCTAAAATGAGTATTGGTTCATCACAAAGATACAAACTGAAATTAGATAGCTAGAGATACAAAGGCATTGGACCAGCTGCATTAATAGGTACAACATTCAAAATCCAACTCTGCATGTGCGTGTTGACATCAAAGGGACACTGGGAACACGTGTCCCTCAACATGGGAACACCCAGAGGCTTCACGGGATCACCCCACTGCAATGCCAAGTGGTCCAAGAGTTACTCCTATGCCTATGTGAGTTAGCTGAGAAGTCAGGTGCACACACACACTACAGAACAAACACAAAACCAGACCACAGAGAACAAGAAGCCCCACTGGCAGCTCAGCACACGGTCACTAATAGCTATAGGTAATACATGAGTGACTTGCCATGCTCGGTGTATGTGAACTATGGGAGCATTGCCCTCCTGTGTCCAGATAAAGCAGGGCTGCACTGAACAGGAGATTCTTTGAAAAGGTTCTTCTACGAGCTGCTCAGCAGTAGTGTAGAAACTTTCTTTCCTGATGTAATGGAAGTACTTCAACTACATACATTGCACTTGGGCTTTTAATGCACTGTCCTGTTTTTCTGCATCAATGCCGCCATCCTAACCCTTTTGCCAAAAAGAGAAAGAAAAACATACATGTCACATTAAAATATATTATCCTTATCCTTGCCTGATCCTTCACTGATACAGGTGAATCAAACAAAAGAATAATCATCAGAAGTTTCAAAGAAATCTTTAGAAAGGTCACAGTCTATACTATGGCACAATCGATGTAGGCTTCCACCACGCTATGCAGCTCAGCTCTGAGAGGTGCCAGGGAAGAATCATACAGACACATCACCCTCGATGTACGGTGCGGATCCAGAGCTACTTGCGCTGACTTTAAGCCTGCAGGACTGTTTGTTCAGTTTCCATGTATCTGGTCCAAGAATGCATATGCTGTATAAAGTGGCTATTTGTTTCAAGGCTGAAGTGAACTGATTCCTCACAGTTTTAACAATTAAAATGGAACATCAATCCATAAAAAGAACGCATGGATATCTGTGCATTTATGTGCCAGGAAAGTAAAGGAAGGGGCTGCAGATCTAGCATTGGGTAAAGGCTGGTGTGTAAAGTGAACACTGTAATGTACAGCTTTAAAAAATAATACAAGAATTGCACATAGATCCATAGGAGAAGCACAGGCTCATAACTAGGGCTGTCTGCTTTCCATCACCCGGGTCAGAATATTCGGGATCGCTTTTTCCCCCTGCATCCAGATCCGTTCTTCAGCGCAACTCAGGAAACAACTCCTAGCCTAGCAATACTGAGCAAAGATATTGTCTGTACAGAGGTTCCATGGGAAACGGCTGTTAGGGCACAGAAAGAACTCAGCAGTGGCCTCTAAAAGTGAAAAAGCTCCTTCAAGTTGAGGTTTTAAAAATTCTGACTCTTCAATCCTCACTAGTTCCTGCTCAAGTCCAAAACTCTGTCTGTCATGCTCTTTGAGCTCTTCTGACAACATTCCATTTTTAGGGTGCTGTCTATAGCAACATTAGAAAACACTGGTTACAACAGACAAGAGATGGGCAGCCAAGCACTGCTGCAGGAAATGTGGATCCCGATGCTGTTGGTCATGGCTGCCAAACTTAACAGCTCCCTCAATAATTAAACCACAGTGTTTTTGCCCCCTTGTTTTACCCTTCAGAGAACTGTGTCTGCAGTAAAAGTGTCTCCATTTTGCCTGTTAGCTACACACACACAAGCTCTAAACATTTCTATCTCCTGCCAACAAACCTGCAGAGCCAATTTCAGTCTCACTTTGCAGTATGGCATAAGTGACAAGAGCAGACCAAAACAAAACAGAAGAGGTGGCTTTTATTTTCATCCCTGATTCATAGCAGTGATTGTCAGAGAAGGTTATGTACGTCCTATCCATTTCAAATCAGGCTTTAGTGTTTTCTGTGATGGAAGGGGAATTTCAATGGCCCACCATGTGTTGTAGTGTTCTTGTATAAATGTGGTTATAGCTACAGTACATCAACAGTCCAGACTGGTGAAAGTTGCCTAGGAACTAGGACAGACAAAGTGTGCACATTCTGCTTTTTAATGCACAGGTCTCAAGCTAAGGGTAATGGTCTGATTAAGGCAGCATTGATGAAATCATGGATCCATGGTTAGAAAGGACATGGGTGGGCAGTGAGGCAGAGGAGGAGGGAAGAGGATTGAACACAGGTGCTTACTGCTCACTGACACTTGCCATCGTCAGCAGGAAAACCACATCTGGGGAGGAAAGTATGGATGGTGTAAAGTGTAAGAGAAAGATCAGAATCTGTTTGGTTGACACCAAAGGAGAGAGAAGCACAGCCTGCTTGTGCGGGGCTGACTAAACTGAGAGGAAGTGTGTGGTATGTGGAGTGAAAGCAAGTGAGTGTTTTGTGGCATGGTGGATCATTCATCTCTCATTCACCACTAATCCATCTCTGCTTATGGTCACTGCTATTCACTAACCAATGCTACGTAGGAAATGACAGAAACTACCCAGAAGAGGAGGGCAATTTGTTTACTGCAGTGGTAGAAATAGTGGTATCAAAGTTTGCTCTCCTTTTCAGCCAGATATGAATCAAGTTACATACTGTCTGATCCAAATGCAGTCATGTATATGTGATCAAACCCTAGCAGGCCTGGCAAAAAAGTAAAGTTTCTGTCATACTTGGTACAGGATGCAATTTCTCCAATTAGAACCTATTTGCTCAGAGTTGCTGGCTTTAATGTCTAGGCTGTTTTGTAACAATTGTACAAAGTGTGCAGGCTGGAGGGAGGGCTGGGGCACAGATGGGGATGCTTCGTGAAAAGCAACAGGCTCTACAACTAGTGCTGCTTCATGAGTCTCACAATGCGATGAAGTGAGTCCGTAGTGGCAAAAGCCAGATACTGACAACAAAGCCAGTCTTCCAGAACTATTCCACAGTCCCTCTCCAAGGACTTCTCTGCAAACTTGATCATCAGCAGCGTCCTTTTTATATCGAGCCAGTTCTGAAGTATAGCATCTCTCCGTGAGGGGTTGGAGGATGTACTGAGAGCATGGAACAAGTCCTCACGTGGACCCCAAAGCAAACACTGAAGGATTCCTTTGGCTTCTGATATCAAGATCCTCTCTGAAGGGTTGGGATTCAGCAGGCAGCTGGCAAGCTGTTGAAGCCCTTGAGAGTAGAGGGAACGGCAAGGAATCTTGGGGAGATCAGCACAAGTGTACTCCTTCTCTTTCAGCTCTGGATTCTCATCAAAGGGGTTGGGTAAGTGCAGCATTTCATAGATGAGGATGCCAGTCTGGAACTCATCACACTTCTTGTACTGCGTTGCAGTGATGATTTCTGGAGCCAGGCGGGACTGATCCCGTAGGACCTCAGGATCCACCATATGACTCTTCTGCTTGGCCTGGGAGAAGTTGCTCACAATTAATCTGGCTGGGCAGGCAGTGTTGGGACTGGGCTCCGTGGCCTCGGGGCTCAGGGGGCTGCCTCCCGGCCTGGACTGAACCAGCAGCAGGTTCTCCAAGCGCAGGTCACAGTGTGTGATGTGATAGGGCTTCAGGTGCTCGAGGCCCAGGCAGAGCTGCAGGAGGAGCAGGCACACCTGTCTCTCGTACAGGTCGGGGCTCTTGGTGTGGCGCGGCGCAGACTCGCGCACGAAGTCGGCCACGGTCAGGTGCGGCACCTCGCGTGTGATCACCACCACGCGGCTGCGGGGCTTGCTGCTGCTGCCCTGGCTGCTGGGGCTCTCCTTGTGGGAGGCCTCTGGGGTGGAAGCAGCGTCTCTGCTCTTCTGCTCAGGTTCCTTCTCTTCTTCCCGCTCTTCTTCCTCCACATCCGGTGCGTCGTCATCCTCCCACGGGAGAAGACGAACTGGCACTTCAGCAAGGAAGTGGCCACAGTCCTGCTGGATGTTGAAGTTGATATCCAGGCTCTGCCGGATAGACAGGCTGTGATAATACTGCTGGGATTCCTTAGCCTTGCTCTTACAGATCTGGGGGAAAAAAATAAACAGAACAGACATCATTCTTTAATTTCTAAATTCTACATCTTTTTTTTTAATATATACTTTGTTGATGGGATCTCCAGTCTAGGCCTAAACATGAGCAGTGAACATTTTTTAAATGAACTGGCTGTGGCAGGCTGTCTTAAAGCACCCAAACAATTTTCATTGGCTAGTAAGCACCTGCAGAGCAACACATGCAGGCATCTCTCCCTCTGCATAGATGATCCGATGGAAAATACAATTCTGCTTTTCAATCAGAACTGCGGTTGATACATGGTAAATGCACAGCAAAAGTTTTTACAGTTACTTGTTTATCCATATCATTTTACTGCCAATTCTCTCAGCTTTGTGTGAAGCTTGAACAAGATAAAAATAATTAATAGCAATAGGGGATACAAAGAAATATGCATAAAGTATTTGACCAAAGGCTTGCACATGTTAACATGGCATAACAAGTCAGGCCCTGTCAGTTGGGTGACTGATGTTTGCTCTTTGCCCACTGTAACTGGAAGCTGAAATCCATGAGCTGCAGCAGTGTGTCTGCAGCGAGGGGAGTACGTGTGTATGGCACAGGCTGCTGCCAGGCAGACTGGACTCAGGTGATGAATGGACAATCACTGGAACCTTAATTGCTTTCAAACAATTATCAAGATCCAAAGCATATGGTTTAGTTTTTTGCCATATATAGCTGTATTTATGTCCAGAAATATCTTATTGATATATGCATTATCAACATAGTAATTATCCTTACTATTTGTTTGCACTGCCATAACAACTGGCAGCTCCAACCCCTGACAAAAGTCACTGGACAAGCCCTATTAGGGCCTCTTTTTCTAAGGCATTTACTGATTAAAATTACAAAGACTCAGCTGTGTTGACCTTTGCATATTAACCTTAGTTCTACTAAATTCAGAGAGATCATTCAAAGCATGTAAGGATAAGTGTATGTTTTAATCTCTTACATGGTTAGAGTCTAAATATTCACTTGCTATAATGCACCAGCAGGTTTTAAGTGCAAAGCTCAGAGGAGGAAAAAAGAGGAAGATGCCTCTCTCCTGATGAAGCTACAGCTTCCCTCAGCTCATCTCTGAAACCAAGGAAAGCCAGATAACTAAGGTTAGTGTAAGTCAGCACTTGTTACACAGTCACCACCACCAAGAAACCCAGATCTCATCCCAGCCCCAAATGGTGGCATTAGGTGACTTCCTCCTGTTTCTCATTCTTCCCCTTCTCAGAAGTTCTGCAGGTAAGTTATAAACCTAACCTTCAGTAATGCACACATACATTTTTCATATTTTACATGCTTATATGGTCAAGAAAGACAAATGGGAGATTTAATCTTTTATGGTAGTTGATCAGAGAAGTGCATTGTCAGATAATCACAGGAACTCAGACAAAAGTTGTACTAATATTTTGATTGTCCTCTTGTCTTTGAGACCGTGCATATTTCCACACTTCACAAGCACTTACATTGCCCTATTCATTATGTACACTAAAACTGCCTGTTTATAACTGCCATGAACACACAAAACAGATTTGAAAAATGCATTTCCTAGTCAATTTTATTTACGAGAGGAAATGTTGATTCTTACCCCATTTATACAGTGGCTCTTGCTCATTTAAATTTTCAAATGTATTTTATCCTGTTAGAAGTGAAGTGAGTTCTCAATGGCATGTGTGCCCCTTGTTCCCTTCTCTCAAGGGTTATAGAGGCAAAAATACAGCAATAACCTTTGAATTATAAAGGAAAAGAAAATTCCAGCTGATTGTCTTTGAGACTGAAGTCCCCAGATTGATTAAATACTCAATACTGCACAGAAGACAGAACTAGAAAAGCTAAATAGACAGACCCATATAGATGTGTTGAATGTACACACATGGTGTGTATCAAATCTGACTGGGAGAAGAGCTATTAAGGAAAACAAAATTGTTCCATCTTCTATGCCCTTCAAGTCCATGGCCTTGTTCTTGCACAGCCAGCCACGGGAATACTCAATTCCAACTGCAGAAAAGGTTCAGCATGTTGTAATACAGCCTTTAGGTTTTAGAAATATTTAAGTGACCTAATAAAAAAAAAAAAAACAAACCTCATTCTGAGTGAGTTTAATTTTAAAGTCAAGTTTACTTGCTGATAAAAAATGTTGAGAACCACACTTGGCCTTAGCTACTGCACTCTATTTCTTCATCCACAGAGGATTTCTAGTGCCACCAGTCAGCTAAAACTGGTATTCTGCTAGGAATATATAATCCACAAAGTATGTGCTCTGAAAACAATATACACATCTCAGTTTGGTAAATATAAGGCATTTTTAAAAGTTTATGAAAAGGATTTTTCCTTGGCAACAGGAAAAGAAAAGCAAAGAAATCAAGACTTTTCCCTAGTTTCTAATTTTAGCCCTAGGCAGCCTCTTTTTCCTACTTACTTCAGAGAATGTTCTCAAATTTACCACTATTTGAATTAAAATTGGAGATAGGATCTGTACCTCTCAAAATCAGCTTTGGTTCCTCCATTTTAGAAAGTCTGGCCAGTCCCAGAACTGTGAGGGTACAGAAGCACACTTTCACCCATGCTCTGTGGGTACAGTAATGACTGCCCGAGCACATCTGCATCCAGAGGCATCCAGCTGTTGTGCAGAGCCAGTGGCTCTGGCCTGCAAGGCCAATCTCATCTGTTTGGTCATCCCTGAGAAACGCTTCTGCAGCCTGCTAACCCCACCTCAAAACAAAAAAGGCTTCTTTGCCTTTCTTCCCACTATTCAATCCTAAATCAATTTTATTTCAAATTAAAGTGACAGCCCTTCTCCTTGCTGATTGGCTAAAAATTGATTCCCAATTCCCATCCTTGAACATTACACCTTTACAACTGGGGAAAATGTAACTTTTCCCATCTTCTTTCTCTATTTTTGAAAATACAGAACCCTTCCTTCTCCTATCTTTCCTCCTAATCCTCTGATTTGTGTTGCTCTCTTCTGGATTCTCCCCATGTATTACATCTTTCTGAAGAGTGGTCCCCTATAATGAATTCAGTATTCCAGCTGAGACCTCTCCAGCATTCAGCAGAACAGAGCTTTGCGCACAATGATCCTCAGAACCCTACACAGGAAAAATAATTTACATTACTGACTCCGTGTGTTCTTGAAAACATTCAGAGCCATGTCCACTCTAAAGTATGAAGCCACAGCAGGGCCAAACTTTCCCCAATATCAGTTCTTAAATACAAGTTTTTGTTTCAGACTCCTCTCTAGATCAATAAAACAGAATTTAAATTATCAACAAACCAGACATTAAATACTAAATAGTATCATGTTTAAAACCGATACTAATGTGACTGTATTCATTAAAGGACTTCTTCATTTTCCCTCCTTACTGTGCTGTTAAGGAATCTGAGCAATATAGGGAAAAAATCTCTAATCCCAGAAATGGCCAATAGTGATGGCTTTTGGACACTTCCAGTTCCCTTGTTTAATACAGAGAAATAGACGGGTACATGAACGTGGATTCAATATCTACAAAGACAAGAGAGTTGAGATCTCATTAGAGATGTATTTTCTGCTTCTTGCTTTTTGTTTACAAACACCATGAAGTGAGAAGTGGAAGAGGCAGCTGGGTTATTTCAGGCTGATTAAATTGCTGACTACACAGACACTAAAATGTGTACAATGGGCGCTCTGCAACGGTCGGGAGGAAGGGAAAGCTGGGCTGTCTGGAGGCAGCACCCAAACTCAGAGTATGATAACAAATCAGACACCTGTCTGAATTCATCAAGCAGTTTCTAGAAGACAGACCTGCAGTAATCTGGTGTCCCTCTAAGTGCCTGGTTACTCTTCAGGTAAGTCCTGGGGTTTTATATTGCAGTGTTCAAATTCTTTTACATTGCAGCTTCTGCTCAGAACTGTATTTTATATTTCCATTTTGCAATAGAGTAGTGAATACTGATGTTTCATACCATCAGTGGGTAATTATTCTCACCCAAGCATTTTGTACTGGAATAACTCCACTATCACCTAAAACTATCATCTGAATGACCAAGATTTAAAACTTCCAAAATGGTTTGAGTTAGAGTCTAAGTTATGTGACTAAAGTCAGTATTTACATTTGAAAAAATTTAGGGAACAAATTGTGAAATTTATTGGCCTCCCTAGCAAGTATTTTCAACTGCTGGTGATGAATTGCTAAGGGAACGGACACAGCTGCTTTTCTGCTTGTGATGGTTAATTCTGTGTCAAAGCTGGCTGAAAATATACAGCATAGTTTCCTTTGCGTTTTTAAAGCTTTTGTCTGTTCCAGTCACCTACACAAAAAGCTGGAAATCCTGTTGCCTTTTACATATAGAGTATGTTGAATATCTACTTTTTGGCACAGAAAGAAAAGGTGAAAATACTTTGACTAAAAGACTGACACAGAAAGTAGGATCAATCAGTCATTTACCACTTGCTTTTTTGAAATACATCCAGCTGAGCTATGGAGATCTGGTATGTGATAACAGTGAAAGGAAGGTGTTGATAAGGGCTTGGTCAGCCTTATTTCATGAGCTGATAAAGAGCTGGTTGTTCAAAAGATGAAGCAATGTTGGTGAAAAACCCTTCCATATGATGCAAGAAAGCAATGAGAAAATAGGAGAGTACAAGTAGGAAGGAATGCAAAGTATCCAGCTTCCTTTTCACTGGAATGCACTGTCATCATGCATCTTTTATTTAATGCATCCCCATGAACTCAACGTCTGTCACGTTTATAGGGAGAGGACAGGTTTCTTTATATCCTGCCATTTCAATTTTCCTCAGTGCTCCCAGCCCAAAAAGCAAGATTTGAATGTTTCAGAGCTTCTACAAAATGTTCTGCATTTGCTTTTCTTTTTCCTTTATGAGTCCCGTAGCCTACTGTGCCATCAGCTGACTCTCACTTTCCCAGCAGGGAATCTCATTTCCACTCTGTCCTATGCATTTTCCAGGGCGTCAGTGAACTTAAAGCACGATGAATATTGTGGGAAATGAATTTACAAGCGCTGAAAATGAGAAACACAGAAGATCACAAAGACTGTACCATCTGTGGCACTTTGTTGTGTCGCACAGAGGGACAACTGCAAATGAAATTCTGTGTAGAATGAAAGCTTGCTAATCCCAAATTGATAGCTTGTTCTTGGCACAACCTTGTTTACCAAGAAGGCCAGTTTGATCTCTGATTGACCTCATTTTCTTGATCAGGCCTTGGAAGAGAGCTTTGACTTTTTAACGATGTGCCAAAACACAGAATTCTATTCCACTGTGACTGAACTGGGAATGGGCTGGAACTTGAATGTACGTTGCTTTGTTTCGATTTGAAGCAGGAAATTTTGGGACAACCTTTAATAACACTTCTGGCAGGAAGCTCCACTAGGAAACTGAATTACCAAATAAAACCACCTTAGCACACTGTGACAAACTAAACATGATCAGAAAATAATTGTCAGCTGCAATACGAAACTGCGAGCCAAGTTCAGCCCAGTGCTGTTTACTGCTGCACTGCTCTGTTTTATACCTGGGACACGAACCTTACCAGGAATCCTAAGGTTTTACAGCTAGGAGAACTTCTGCTGCCCTGCAGCAATCAAAGCAATAAATTTGAACTGCTCCTTCTGAGCTGTTGCATCTTGGCAATTCCTGTTACCCCACCTGCCCAGCACTGCACACGTGCCTGTGGCCACAGCCAGCTGGGTTTTGTGGCTGTTGTTCTGTGTGGACTCTGAATCATCAGCCTATGGTACTGAACAGTGTCTGCTTTCAGAGTTTAATACTGAAAGTGGAAGTAGTCTATATCTCTGACTCAGTAGTTCTATTGTATGTTATTCCTTCTGAGTAACTGAATTTATTTATTTGTTTTTTAATAAAAGACGTCCCTGCCACATCAGTGCCATATTCAATCTGTGTCAAGACACAAAGAACAGAACTCACCCAATCTGCTGTGTGCAAAGAGCTGCTGCTCTGTGCTGCTTTTATTTTGGTGTAACCTTTTCACCACATATTTGGAATTACTGATAAGACTGTGGTTTCAGGGGAATGTTTATCCATATTGCCCCAGATCTACCAACTGCTTAGAAGGTGGTACTGCACTTAGGTGAAAGAAAAACACCTCAGCATCTGGAATTTTGTGTAAACCTTTCTTGAAAGGGAACTTATATTTTTCCATTTGAAAAAGTACTTTTCTGATCATGACTTATGTACTGGTTTTATTTCTAATGTTTCAGTCAAAATAATTCCCACACGGCTTCCTGCAGCTATTTTTGCACTGGGTGTTTACTAGCAGATTAGGTGAGGGTTGAAGCAAAAAACATTATAAAGTGCTGTGAAACAACACACCCCTATGAATGTTTCCTCTTATATCCACCCCAACAGAACAAGTTGTGCTCGTTCTCCACCAAATTTATCAGAGCATCTTTTACTGGTGAAACCACCAGAATGTAAAAGTGCACTGGTACATTCACCTCTACAAATCATTTATTGTTCTAAGTTTAATTCAGCAATAGTTAAATGGTCAAAGCTGAATTTTTAACAATGCTTTTGTAATTCTATTTTTGGAGAGAAAATATTAAAATGCCAATTTTATGCATCAAGACTATTAGCACTGTTTGGGGGTGTATCTTTAATTTTCTACAAAGAGAATAATAATCAAAAAAATTTCATTTTGACATTATTTCTCAGATGTAATATTAAAATCATAAAACTTAAGAACTGTCTGAATTGTTAGGCAGTGCTTCTTGGGTAGTTCTACAAAACTCAAAAGAGATACATTAATTTACACCATCCAAAGATGTGGCTCCATATACACTTTCAAAGTGTATTTCTAAGACTTGATCCAAAATAACAGGAAGACTGTATTTTGGATTCAATAGGCACACCAGTAATTTTCATCTCACTACTTTTTCCACCCTGTTTTGGGGACAAGGGATTTAAAGTGGCAGGAAGACATAGGTTATTTGTTGAAGGTAGATTACTATGTAATTTGGCTCACAGAAAAAACACCCGTGGTAGTAAAAACTAGCATATTTATTAAAGCTAAATTCCCCAAATCTCTGTGTAATGTAACAGCAATCTGTGGTTATGAGCTTTTGGACAAATCTGATCCTGGACCGATGGCTTATAGCTCAAAGATCAACTTGGGGCCAGCACCTTCCTCTATCACATGAAGTGCCAGGGGGGTATTTAAGAGAAACTTTTCCTCTCATCATAACAACACAACAGCTCCTGTGACCTCCAGCCCAAGGGTATTTTGTGAATCCTTCACTCCCATCTATTACACTGCAATAAACCTTGTTAGCCAGAGAACTATTTTTAAGACACCTGAATTATGAAAAAGAAAATTTAGCACATCTTTGACCGTGTTACAGTGCTGTTCTTTCTTCTCTCTGGCTTTCTACAAGGGAAGTGTATTTTGGAGGACAGGAGAGAACAGAACAATGACAGAGGTCTTGCCTGGCAGGGAATATGTTAAAGGCACATCTGTGATGTGCGAAGAGGTATCACATTAGTGGTAACTCAAACCTGCCTATATAGAAAAATACCACTTTGGGCCCTAGGAGCAATCATTTTGCATTATTGTATTAAAGCAAAACCCTCCAAGCCAGCAATGAGCAAAGCCAGATGCTGATTCTGAACCAGAGCTGACTGCCAGATGGGTTCACGGTCTGGTTCTTCCTTGGCTGCTCTGTACCTCTGGACATGACTGCCCCAAGACATCCACCTTTCATTTCACATCTTTTTCAATAAGAAGTCTTCAATAATTAATGAAATATAAATGGATAGACCCAGATATCTGCATTAAAAAGGTACCTTTTCAGGTCTCAGAAAAACATATTGGCTGTACCAATCTTAGCTTTCAGTTTTTTTATCTTACTTGTAAACAGTCATGCAGGAGTGGTAACAACAATTTGTTCCTGTAAAGCACCACCCTTATGAGAATGCCAACTATAAGGAATAACAGCTCAGGCCTCACACATCTGTGTCAGGCAATAAATGTTTTATCTCAGTTTCAACAAGGAGGAGTCAGAAGTTCAGTGATTTACTCAAGGTCACACAGGAAGTCTGACAGTGCTATGAGTCTCAGCTGTCCTTCTCACTATCTTCCTACCAGATAAGCATTGAGAAATGCAGAGATACAGCACTCAGAAAGAACTACCTATATAAAAGTCCATGAAATAACAGTATCTGGTGAGATAGCTGTCAGCTAGGCACTCATATACTATCAGTAAATCTAGTAAATCTTTTTTCTTTAATGTGTTAGCTGAAGAATTTATAAGGCAAACACTGATGGCGAGGCAGAGCTTTTGAAAGACTGGTAATGAGCACTGGTGAAAATCTAAGACCTTGTATAGGAACAGAAAGGTCTATTACCCTAGAATTTACATTTAAAACTAGATGGCTCTGAAAATGGAGAACTTTTCCATTTTTTAAGGAAAACTTTCCTAACTAGGAGTGATGATTTAATTTCCTCTGCATACAGGTGAATCAAAGGATTTCATTATTGTGAGTTTCCAAAAAACTGCCGACACACATTAAAATAATACAGCTTTCCCTTTGAAGTGTCATTGAGCATTGACCATAGTGAAGACTCAGATGTGTTGATTTTCTTTCAGTCATTTTGGAGCTGCAATAAAAACATAAGCAACTGAACAGCAGACACCAACGCCACACACGGGTGTGGACAGAAGGAAGAGCCTGTATCTTGGGAATCTCACTTCTCACTCACCTGCCAGCAGTAGGCCCTATCACTGCTGGCTGTGGTGCAGAGTATGGCTGTTGCCACGTTTTGTCACTGATTCCTCGGGTCACCGTTTCTCTTACCTTGACTGCATAATTGTTGAGGGGATCTTTAGCGTAGGACGCGGGGTAGTAGACGGCATCGCCTGCCTCGCAGCACGGCTTGTCGCTGGTGAGCCGGAAATCCGACCAGCTGTCCACCCCGAAGCGCAGCTGGTCCTTCTGCCCCGCCATGAACAGGTCTTCACATTTGAGTGCCAGCTTCTTTAGCGAGTCAGCGTGCAGGCTCCGGATCTTGCCCACCACCTCCTCTCTGTTCTCGATGCCTCGATAAAGTGCTTGTCTCTGCGGCTTCTGGACGCCGCGGCCCTGCTTGGCCTGCGACAGGCGCCTCCCCGTCAGCGACTCCATGCTGTTGGAACACCGTTCCTTAATACTGATAGTGGTTAGGCTGGAAACACTGTTGGTTGCTGAGGTGGTTGCCCTCAGTTTCTCTGCCGGCCTGTCCAAGCAATCTCCTGATTCATTGTCCAGGACCTTGAGCTCCAGGCTGACTGAGGAGCAGGCGCTGCTTGCTTCCCAGTTGGTGTCAATGTCATAGGTGGGATTGGCCATGATGCACAGGTTGTTCTCCAGAGCCTGCTTCTGGAGATCTCGGGGAGTTGGCTCTGTGTTAGCTCTCAAAATTGTTTTCTTTGGCAGAGGAGGTGGCGTTGGCTGCAAGTTGTTCACTGTCTCCTGGTCTGCCAGTCCTCCAAAGGCAATGGCATCATCCAAAGCTCCCTTGGGCTGCCTTGGCTGTTTCGGAGGGATCATGGCTGCTCTGGACTGTCCTGTGGAATAAGGTAACAGTAAGAGAAGATTAAAGTACTTCATGTGTGCTGCTTCTGTTGTTTGCACTCTGCAAAGAAGTTTAAGGCAAAAACCCCCCAAAACCCTGACTAGGACTGCCCTCCAACATTTCAAAAACCCCTCGATACATACATGGTAAGATGAACTAATTAGAAAGTAAATGACCAAATGTCTAATTACATCTAGCCAGTCTTGATTTGACCATGGCATATATATTGAAATCAGCTTCAGTGCTAGCAATGCTGCCATTTTACATCCAGCAGATCAATGACAAGAACTGCAAGCAAAAACCAAACCTCAATTTGACACTTTGGCCAAGTCCAGTTTCAGCAATTACACCCAGTGGCCTATAACTTCTTCTGCAGTCAACTCACTGTAATATTATTACTTACCTTCTATTCACGTAAGTGCTAAAACTATGGGTGGATAATAATCCATAAAACAATTGAGAAATGCACTGGACAGGCTGAAAATCCTATTTCAGAATGGAACCCAGAAACTGCCAGACACAAATAACACAGTTTAGACTCTGGTGGTCACATCAGGCAGTCAGGATTGCCCCAGCAGATTCACACAGTGAAATCTAGGACGTTATCCAACTTCCACTCAAGCTGACAAGTGTGCTGCCATCAAGAGTAGGATCATATTTTGACAGAAATAGTTTCTACCCTGCAATTAAAACTCACATGTCCTGGCCCTGACTGTAACTTCTCTAATGCATTTCCCTTCCTTACTTGCCATGCATACCTTTGTTACACTCAGAGAAAACCAGACCTGGCTTCACGAGAGAGATTCCAAATGGCAGGTTATGTATACACAAGCATGGAATTTCTACTTTGAAATTTGTTTGAATTCAGGGAAGATAAACCTCCTGTCGTGTTTTGGATGCCTTTTATTGAGGGCAATTATGCTTCATAAGTGCCAGAGTCCTTGGAAATGCAGAATAAATAAATGACAATAATATAATGGAGAATAAAAACTAATAAACACACCATACAAATGACCAACTCACTGCTCTGGGACAATTAAACTGTTATTACTCATATCAAAATGAGATCTTTCCACTCTTAATAATCAACTGCTACTTTCAGAGAAATTATTTCATAAGCTTTCTACTTCTGGGGGGTTCACTGACTATCATGGTAAGGTAGGAAGCCAATTCTGACAGTGGAAAACAGCAGACCTGACATGGATGCTCTGAATAATTGCATCTGAGCATCTTTTCTAGTAAGGGAATAGACACTGTAACTATTTGACTATATATAATGTGCTGAATCATAAAATCACTTAGGCTGGAAAAGACCTGTAAGATCAGAGTCCAACTGCCAAGCCCACCAAATCCTTGTAAAGAGGATTAAACTGGAATGCTGAACAAGACTAGGGGTGTCTAAGATTCAGATCAGATTTACATCATTTCAATCTATAATTAATGACTTTGTAGTTTGTGAAAAGAAAAAAATATTAGCTTTCTTTGCATGTCAAGATATGTTGTTACAGTTTTTATGAATAATACAGAACCCAAAATCCAAAGGGCCAGGATGTACCAAACCCTGCAATGCTGGGTTACAATGCTGAGATACACTTCCTGATTTCAGAAGATCAGAGAGGATTGTATTTTTATATGTATCCACAAACAGAACAGCCTTGCACTCTGCTTTCTTAACAATCATCCTCTTTTCAATCATTCCAAGGAGACATCACAAATGAAAGTTCTATCCCTGTCTTTTGTTGAAGCTCCAGAAACCCTCAGAAGAGCCTTATGGATTTCATGGTAAGCCTGGCTATTCCAATGTTTAAAAAACCAAGTTTTGAGCAGGAAATTCTATCAGTTTTGTACATACCTGATATTAAGGGAAGACTGCAAATCATTGTAAAGGTTGCTGAAAAAAATGTAACTCTTGGGGACTCGGGGGACCCTACTGCTCCTTCGTATTGCAGCGAGTGTTTGCTGTGCTGCAGCATCGAGTTCTGGTGCCAGCTGGGCACTACAGGAACTCTGTCCCAGAGGTTCCTTTTGCAGAGGCGAGGTGTGGTATGATTCCAAGTCAAAAGCAGAACTGATGTCTGCATGCCAGACACACATCCAGATGCCTTTTGCCTAATCTTGAGACAAGTGCATTTTCTGCTTTGTATCCAACTGTCGCACTCATGCAAATGTGTCCTCTTCCACAATGTTCATTCTTACAAAATCTGTGACCTATGTACTTCTCCCCAGCAGCACTCTGTGCTAAAGATCACTTGCCTATTTTCTCCTCCTCACCCTCTTCCCCACTCTGCAAAGACAGCCTTCTGCTGGAGTTTGACAGAGGAATTCAGGAGGCCATTTGTTAATGTGCCTTGCTCGTGGGACTTGCAAACCCAGGGATGCACGGGTGCTAGGGGGAAACAAGGACACAAATTAGAGCAAGATGCACATCCCAAGCAGCAGCAGTAGCAGCAGCAGCAGCAGCAGCAGCAGCAGAAGCCCTCTCCAAGAAAGGTAAGATTTATATCAGTGTTACTGCTTGATTCTCTTATTTTCTGTCTGATTTAATGGCTCTGCCCTCCAAAGCCATTCACACAGAGGAGAGTGTTGAGACTGAAACCAGTGTTGCTTTTGCATAGCTGCTGGCACTGTGACATCCAAACAGAACTGGAGAAGGTTTTCATAACCAGAAGTTGTTTTTTCAGATGTCTAGAGGGGGTGGCAGGTTCCAGAGAACTGAATGTACGAGTCATTCTGTAGTTACTGTTTCAAGTACTCTCAGCTGAGAAAAATGAGTTTGTAGAACATGCTATGTTACAGTGTAGTTTCTTCCCACAAGAACAAGTTTTCCATATTGAAATCTAACCATCTGTATTATTCACTTGAAAAGTTTCACGTCTGCACTGTTTCTGTGCAGAGTTCTAACACTGTACATTTCTTTCATAGCCATTGGGCTGGTCTTTCCAGCTCAGCTTTCCCCAAGCATGGCAGGAAACTACGGCCCAATTCTTAAATTCATTGTCTAGCAAGAAAAAGGCTGCCTGAAATGTTGTCCCTGTCAAAGGCACAAGAATGTCCTTTTGCATAGAAATACTGGGAGAGCATTAATTTCTTTTTCTTGCCTATCCTTTCCTTCTCCCTGTCCATGCTCAAACCCATCAATTCCTTACCTACACAGACTCTCCAACATTGCAAGTTCAGCCTGAGCCACACTCTTGGGAGGCAAAATGAAAAGGAAGAACAGGGACGATATTAGACTACCACTTGGGGAGATCTTTGAAGTGGATTCTAGACTGCTCAATGACAGAAAAAAAATTAACTCTTTACAGACAGCAGATTTCTAGAGAGCTTGAAATAATTCTACAGTTCAATAAGATCTTCTATTATAGAATCTCACTACACTATTTAAATATTAATGCTTTAGTCTCTAGACACCATGCAGAGTTCTCAAACTCTAAAAGACCTCTGAGAAAGGCATTTAAATTTAATTTTTCTGGGTAACTGATTTATCATCAGACTTTATATTGCAGCCTATTTATGTTAGCTGCTGAAACTATCAAATCTGACATCACTCCTTAATAAACACTTATCCTGACTGATAAAAATAACCAAACCATGGAGAAACCCCACAAATCCACTAAGTACCTTCCAACCACTGCAAAAGCTATCAGCATGCTTCACAGCCCCAATAAATGCTGTCCATGTACACCACTATGCTGTAAAATTGTGCTGTACACAGATTTGCACTAAATCCTGCATTGTTTACACTTTCATTGTTCATTTAATAGATAAAAATCTTACCAGAATGATGATATATGTTAGAGCAAGGAAAGCTAACATTTGTTAAGGAACACTGGTGATGCACCTCCAGTGTCTCAGCAATAATTTGAGACTGGGCACAGGTCTCTTGTGAGATGCAGGTAAGAGAACCTTCACCTTGTCTGCTTGGTGACTCGTCAAGTCTTGCTGCCCACACTCCCTTACACCATGTTAAAGACATTACCTGTGCTAATTATGAATTATACAAAATGCACCAGACTGCGTAATCACTGTCTATAATCACAGACATTTATCAGAGTAGAGACATATTATCTGCTTTTTAATAAGAAGCATAGAATATGTATTAGGTAAGTTAAAAAAGTGAACATGGTGCATTATGCTGCAAATTGAGATGTTCACGTGATGCATTTTAGAAACTACAAATTGCAGCATGTAGCTCTAATTGCAGCTGAGGCAAGAGTCAAATGTGATGTAACTTCTCATATTATCCTTTCTTCCAGTTTCACATACCAGTATTTGTTAATTCTACAACAGGCAAGATTTTGCTGCCTAGGTGACGCAAGATGTGAAAACGAGTAGGAATTATTCTCTATCCCTACCTAGAAATCTCTCCATTGCCATCTGAATTAGAAAGTGAGGTTGCTTGAGTAAAGCAGGAAGCCTTTGAAGGGCAGCCAGAGAGCTCAGTGCCATTTAGGGAAGCATTGCTCCTATCAACAGGCAGCTCTCCCAGCCAGAGCCAGGCAAGCCCCAGAGCTGACTTAACTCTTTCATACCGAAAGGTTACTCTGGAGACAGTAAAGCTCAAAGTGAGCTGAGCATGAGGAGAAGATTTGGAATAAATTGCTAAGGGGTTGACTTCTTTATGGTTTTAAAAAGGAACACTCAAAGTCAGGAACAGCACTAACACATGCCAGGACTGATGGAAGGGATCTCTTGGAATGGCCAGGCAGGGTCATCTGGAGCAGGTTGTCCAGCTCTGCTGTATCTCCACAGAGATTCCATAACTTCTCTGGGCAAGCTGTTCCAGTGTTTAATGGTTTTACTGCATGGGATAAACATGGTACAAGTAGCTCTGATGTAGCTAAACCTTTACTTGCCTGGATTCTGTCTGCAATGTTGTTGTCTTCTAAATACAGCAAATATACAGATCTATAGCTCACTAAATTGAAAATAATTCATTAGATCTGTGAGTAATTCTAATGATACAGATTTTAGTTTTCCTCCTTAGAGGAAGAGTTTCTTGGTAGGTGTTCGCATCACACTTGGACGGGATATTTTTCCTCCTTATGCTTTCTAAACATTACCTAATTAATGTTTTAATAGCAGAATGCACTAATAAGCTTGCCACTAATTGGCATTTAAGCAAAAAAATGCAACACTATCACTGAATGTCTAAGGAATGTATGCACCTGAGGGTTTAAAATTTAGTCCTTGATCCCTGAAACCTGTGTGGACATGCCAAACCCCCTGCACTCGTGAGCCATCTCAACACAATCAGTTCACTCTTGGCCAAATGCTTAATGAGCTGGTGTGTTCACAGGATTGGGATGTTACCAAAAAAATTGTATTCGGATATCCTGGCATGTAAATAAATGAGATTTTGTTGTTCTAGAAAACCTGGCTGTAGGTATCATAGCCTGAATTCACAGTTCTGCAAATCAAAGAACTTCAGAAAATGAGGCTGATAATATTGATACTGTGCATTAGGAGATGCTGCTTTGTCTTGCTCCCTTATCTTCCAGAGAAGCCCAGCATCCATGTGTCTCTTTAATGAGTCAGGAATTCAGTAATCATTGAACAGTGCCTTCAGGACATTCATATCTCGTTGGGAAGGAGCAAAAGGAAACTCTCACATTAGGATAAGAACAGTTTCAGCCAACAGAAGATGGGGACAAATATTTTAGCAATTATTGATGCTCTAAAATAAGAAGTCCTATCTTTTGTTGAAGTTTAGAAAAATATTGAATTCTACTTATCCCTTCTAAAGAAATTAGGTAGCTTGCTCTGTATTTTAAATCTCTTTGACAAAAATTCCTCCAACGAGATAAAACAATATTTCTTTTAAAAGTCATTTGAGACATTTATCATTAAGGGCAATTAAAAGACTATTTAAATTACAGGAAAACAAACCTTTGAGTTTGTTGAATCTTCACTTTCTTGGTTATGACCTCTGAATGAGAAAATATATCTTTATTTTCTACAAATCAATATTAAACAGTTAGGCATTCAAAGCTACCCTATGAAGATGTATTGAACTGTTCAGAAGAAAAGGCTCTTCACACCCTGGAAAAGTATCCAAAATCTGATGCAATTCTTTTGTTCTTCTGTTGGAGTCCACTCACCTAGGTTGCTGTAGGTAGCACTGCAGGTGCTCAAATCAGGAGAATTTGGAGCTTCTTCTTTCTCCTCCTCCCCTGGTGGTGCACGGGCAGATGAGACCGGGATGACCGAGGCGCTGCCTCCATTGTCCTGCTTCACAAACACAGCCCTGGGGACACGAGGGGACAGCTCCTCCAGGGTAGGGTCATCGGGCACTTGACTGAAACAGACACAACAACATCACCTGGAGACCCAGGCTGGGCACTGAATGCCAGTCAGGCTCTGAGTATCTTCAGGAAGGGGAATGAACTGGCAAAGAGATAAGTTCTTTCACCCTCCTTTTCTAAGAACAGTTATCTACAGCTTTTATTTTCCTTAATGAGAAGAAACAACTTGTGACTGAAATAGTAACATGACAGTTACTATTATCGTGATTATAATAATATATATAATAGCACATGCCTTTGACATAAAAGGCACAATAAAATGTTTTACAGCTCGACTACGATCAACATCTGTACTCATAAATATGCAGGCATGATTCTGGGTAAGGTGTGTGGGACACAGGGCAGCAGCAGAGTTTAAGGTGCTTTTTATCAGTGCAAACAATTGTGCCTCAAACAAATGTAACAAGGTATAGCAAGGGGGATTAAGTCCCAATAAATACATAAAACTTTCATGATACATTTTCATATACTGGTAGGATTTTGGGAACTGACGCTCTGGGAAACAGGCCTAATTTAGGTCAGTAATCTCTTTCCCATATAAAATTCTCCACCACTGAAATCCATCTGCAAAAGGCACTGAAGACATTCCTCTGTGCCTGCTCTTAGCCATGAAGTTTTAATCAAACTGTGATGACTTATAGCACAGAACTCTGAAAATCCTGCATTCAGTTTGTTTCCATGGATATATTTATTGCAGTATAATTTAAAATTGATGCATTATATGTATGAAAATAAGTAGAGATTTAATAAAACTCCACAATCATACTGAAAATATAGCAGCAATTATCAATAATATGCCACAAAAACATGTCAGAGCAAAATATTTCCATGCCTTTATGTTCTCTCACTTGCAGAAACAAATACTCATTACAGGCCAAATCTCAAGAGCATATGTGCTGTTTGCTACTTCTCATTACTACAGCCTGATCAAATACAACAGCAAGAATTTTAACTACTTGTGACTTCCATTAGGGACAGGAGTAGCACACTTCCATCAAAAAATGATCAGCACATTGTGTATCTGTAGAGATGCTTATTTTTTGTGATAAGGATTTCAAACTTCCACAAAGAGTTAACATAAATGATAGGTACATGTCTATGGCAAAGCCAAAATCCTGAAAATCCTGGGACACAATCTTGTAGCAATCCCCGAGTACAAAGATTCCAACATGCCAATGCTCTGCATGACAAGCCCCAGGATGGTGCAGTGTGCACATGCTGTTTCTGCTCAGACTCATGAGTTTGAACTGCAGGCTGACACAAACCAAACTCATTAGAACTTGTTAGTAAAAGAGAAAAAATGGTGTAAGTTCAAAAAGATGTAATCTTTAATCAGCGGAACGTTTTTTGTTCAATTTTAGTACCATGCATAGGAATGGTGTGAAGAACATTCCATGTGCCATAAATATATCCACATTAAAGAGTTAACCTCTGTAATTTCAGAGTAAAGCAGACATAAAATTAAAGCAGTAACAAGGCTCTCAGGATAATTTAACTAAAGACTTGTAGTTGCTGTAAATAATATACATACCTGCATTCCTCAACAGGAATGTTTTCTTTAAGAAGAAATAGGTTCTAAATAGCTTCACATTTCTGTCATTGCCACAAACCAGGAATAATCACATCTCAAAGTAACTTTTTAGTATCACTTGGTGAGGTAAGAACATACTCATTCTTCAAACCAGACACATGCAAGCACATACACTAAACCTAAGCTCAGAAGCATTTTGCCAAAGTAAACCAACAGCTAGAAAGGAAGAAAAGAAAAAAATACCAACTCACCCACTGTACTCACTCACACAATTCCCCATTAAAGGAAATTCTTTCAGGGCCTTCTTGAGTCTTTTAATCATGTCTTGAAACTCTGGCGAGCCATTGATTCCACAGTGTTCTGGTGTGCTACAAGTTGTGCAAGCTGTGAGCAAGAGGGCTGAACTCTGCACAGTGTTACACCTACTGCACCTTAGTGTTTACCTTCGGGGGCTGGGCCCTGCCAGGCCCCAGAGCCAACCCTGCCTCCTTAACTCCTGCACTGCCTCCCTGCAGGGCCGCACGGCTGCTGCATCACTGCTCTGGAATGAGGCATTGGCCTTACTCACGGCCGCTGCCCCGGGAAAGGCACGTTCCCCTCTCCAGAGGAGTTCTGGGAAGTAACACTAACCTATTGTTAAGAGTAAGAGAGTATCTCAAATCTGTATTCAGTGCCTCAAAAGAATACATTTTAAACCATGGCAATTAGAGGTCAGGTCATGAAATCCGTGGGGAAATGCTTCCCAGTATCTTAACTCTGAGGACAGAGAGATCAAGCTTATGTACACAGTGCAAGTGTCAACCCCTCCAGTGGCGCTGGCAGGACACAGCAGGAACGCACATCGTCACTCAGGGAGCTGCAAGAATCAAACCCCCAGCTGCTTCATGAACTAAACAGTTAAAATGACTGGTTTTCGAGGAAAGAGGAGCAGCTGATAAACAGGCACTCCTCTCTAATTTAAAGACTGATTTTGTATAACTTTCTATCTGCTTGTTGGTAGCAAGTCACACTTAAAGCTATCTCCTTATTTGGGATATTTATAGATATTTTGCCAGGATGGATTCTTTGATGCCTTATGTAAGAGCACATATTTAGCATCTACCACAGTGGGCGCAGCCTCCTCTGTCCAAGTCTTTTTCTCTTTCCTTTTTTATTTCAAAAACAAACTTCATAGAAATTAATTATCTTAGAGAACTCTGCTCCTCGGGCACAAGTGGCTGAAACTAAACAACTATTCAGTTAGTGGAGGGAGCAGCCCTCTGCATGTAGAGAACGTGTTTGTTTTCCTAAGAAGCTGAGATTATGTGAACCAAAAAAACTTGCCATAAAAATGACTGTCCTTCAGACAACACGCCACTGAATTCAAATACTTGTCATTCACATGTGCACAGGCCCAAAACTGTTTTAAAAGTGTTATTTTTCTGCAGGGACAAATGCCTCTAACTCTTTCCTCCAGGCTCTCCTCCTCCACAGTTTCTGGAGGATAGCCAAAAGATGATGCGGTCTAACTCGCCTCAGTCTTTTGGGAACAGTAGGATCCAGAAAGCTGCCTGTGTAGTGTGTTAATTTTGGTGAGGACACTGGAATCACAGCTCTTGTGTGACCTGTGTTCTCCTCTATTCAGAGCACGCCTGCTCAATTAGAGTGATTAATAAACAGCAATGGATATGAGGGAGATAAAGTGGAATGCTTATAAGAAGTGATTGTGAGAGTGTACGCCTGAATTAGGGTCAGATCCAGAGGTCAAGCTGAGGGAACACAGTTCTGTGCAAGACAGCCCATAAATCCCAGGGGCAGAATGAGTGACAGAGAGAAAAGCTGATGTGGCCTTGGAGCCAGTACAGACTCTGATCTCCTCCCCGAGTGGACATCAACACAGCAGCGATCAATGGCAGCTGTACTGTTGGAGATGACTTGGCTTTACACACACAAAAAACCAACTATGTAATTTGGAGCTATATTGGTTTCAAAGAGAGTGCTTTGAGATGCCCTCAGGCCCTGCACTTTTAAGCTAATAAAGCCAATATAAAGGCTAAACTGACTGAATAATGCTTGAGGAGAAATGCAGAGGTTGATGGCTGGAGGGAGGTCAGAGGACACCTTACCCAGGAACTTCTCCTCAGAACACAGAGCACTTTATTCCTGCCAAACACTGAGCAGAGACAAGCAGTGCCCAGGTTTCAGTCACAGCGCACTATGGACACAGAAAACATTCCAGTGGCTCCTGCAGCTCAGTCCCTCCTCACCACCACAAACAGTCACCAAAGAGGAAAGTGAAACAAACTCCTCGAAAGACAACCTGAAACAACTAAGCCATGAAGTTCATTGCTAATTCTGATTATAGAGATGCTGGCTTAGTCCTGAAGCATGAGAATTTTTTTTTTAGATCTTGTATAATGCGATGTTTGCAGGGATAAAGGGAGTACACTTGATAATCCAGTAAAGACATCCTGCTAAGCTCTTTAGTGTCACTGAAACTTAATGGCAATGAGTTTCACAGATTAACTGTGCATTATAAAGAAGATATTTTTCCTTATCCATTTTAGGTTCTCAGTCTTTCCATTTTACAGACTGTATTAGAGGAGTTAAGAACAATAATACATGATTTACCATTTCTTAATCTAAACCTATAAATGGTGAATCTAAATAATAAATGGTGAAGTCCCTTCTACTTGGATCTTTAACAGTCCTTGGTGTTTACAAGTTCTCACATAAAACATTACCAAATTTACTGGTTAATGCACATGCAGAATTTCCAGTTCTGTTAGAAATGGAAAATGTTCTAAAGAAAAATCTCACAAGTTTTGAATTGATGAAATGGTAGAAGATAGCTAGTTAATACTTTTCAAAGCACTGCTAAGCACTGCTGAGTAAGGTAGATAAGCTTGCTGATACCTAGGTAAGAAAAACCCTGGCATGGATTTGACAAGAAGGGAGAGTTGATCCACTTTAACTTTTCAGGGAGAATTTCTCCCATTTCAGTAGACTTGCTCAAGCAAGGAATTTCTTTTCATCTATAACATCCTTGAATTCTCATCAATTTATTTGGGCTGTACCTAAAAGGTTTTGGGTTCACCCTGAGAGTTATACCAGAAGCCCTCCAAACTGAGGACTTTGTTTTAAACAGAGTCCTGCTGTGATCTGACAGATTTTGTTATCTTCCCAAGCAGCTTCTGAAGCAGCTGTGGAATCTGCAGGACTGGATCAGTGACAGTGCAAAAGTGGAATGTGGCAGTGGTGGTTATTCCTGCCTGTCTCTGGATGAAATCCTGATCTTAATGTATGACTGCATTTTTGAAGAGCAGTGATTCCCATTGTTTCTACTGAGCTCAGATCTACCAGTTATGAGCTCAAATCCTGTTGCAAAAATTAACACAATCTTAGGAATTAGATTGGTAATCACAAATTTAGCTGTGAAGAAATGCTTCCTTATCTGAACCAGAACAAAAGAAATATACAGACCTCACTACCTGAAGGTAGTATTTCAGGAAAAACAGAGTTTCATCTTCACTTCATCCAAGACTGGCCCAAACAGCCCATAAAGGAAAGTTATGGCTGACTTGCAGCTGTGAAAGGAAACTCTTGAGTTTAACCTGTAACTGAAATGGAGATGGCTGGGCCCAGATCAGATTAGTTCAGCTCTGATGTGCTTTATGAAGACAGCCAAGGAAGCAGCAGGACTCTGCCGCTCTTTGCTTTAGGAAATGTCTCAATCTAACAAGTTGCTGCTGGGTATGAGCAGTCATGTCTCAATTAAGGAGAGGAGAAGCCTTTATCGTGTGAAACTCCAATAGGAACACTCTGATCCATAAGATAACAAAGCCTTTGAAGGATCTTTTTATTCAACTTGTGATGAGAGGATTGCATGCTGCGCTGCACCACCTTCATCAATCACAGTGACTCTGGCCAGAAACATCATATCATTTTTTGGTCAATTTTGGGTTTTGCCTGAGAACAACTGCTGCTTCATGAACTACAGGTGTTCTCCTTCTAATTAATGAAAATGACTGCTGATTTTTAGCAAAAATTAATCTATCTACAAATTTTTGGTAATTTAATAAATCATTATTTGCTAGCTTCTTTTGAACCAGCATATGTGCATCCTTCCTGCCATCAAACAGAAACAATCACATTGAAAAACCAAAACCAGGTTCCTTTGTATAACAGAGAGATAATTTGTAGCTTTCCGAAAACCTGACTATGTTGCAAGTGCTGTTCAAAGAGAAAACTGACCTTTCTAGTGATAACTTGAAATACCTTCAGCCCTTTTGTGGTTTTGTTATCAATCTTTAGCAGCTTTGTAATCCATTGCAATGTAAGGAAATCCTGGATCGTCATTTAATTTGCTTTCGAGACCCCCCAGTAATCTGACATTTTTAAAGCTTATCTTATTTTCCAGGTCGTCAGTTTGTTTTTTCAGAGAGCTTGCTGTTCTTGGCATTCTGAGTTAGGGAAGTGTCCCGTTCACTGATTGCTATCTTCAGGCCTTCCATTCTCTAAGTCTCTGCAGGCTTAACTGAACATTCTAAACATCTTTTCCATGCACATATTTTAGCCTGAATTACAGCTAACCTTGCACTAATACCTGGAGGGTTAACACAAAACAAGCATAGCTTCTCATGGCTTCTGCCTCCTGCTTGTGCAAAAACGGAATTTAGAAATCCTGATTCTCACCCACCAAGATATTAAAAATAAAAACCAAACTCCTTAAACAACAACAACAACAAAATCCTTCAACTTTGTGACCCTATAAGGTTTCACTTGGTCTCTGTAACAACACTAAAAAGTATTTTAAAACCCCAAATAACTCAAGGTACGAAGAATATAAGAACTGAAGCATAAAGCTACCCACTGCCAGTGCTCCCACAGCTCAGCACCTCCGTGTACTTTCTCTGAAATTTGTAGAAACCAGGGAACAATATTGGCAGAAAGAAGAAATTCCAATTCTAACATTTGGGAAATTCCAGTTTTCAACTGGGGAACATTCTGAGATCTGGTTTTAACCAATACCATTGTGACTTGAAGAAAACTTTAAAGAGTACACATGGGAGATCAGGGACCCACTGCCTTCAAAAGGAAGGGCAGAAGGAATCTCAGCCTCAGTGCAAGAACAGGACACATTCCAACAGCACCATCTCCAGGGCAGTGCAAGAATACCTGACAGGCTGTTTCTGCCCTCTCACCACCCAGAGCAGCAGCTGCTCCTTCCTGCCCCATCCCCTGGCACATCACCAGCTGATGGCTCAACAATCACTGCAAACTTTCTCACTTGGATCTCTGCCCTGGTCTGGCTCACCAGAGCACAGCAACAGCACAAGAGCAGGGCACTAAGAGGTGGGAGCAAGGGAACCTCCTGATGGCACTGTATCCAAAAATCAACCTCACTTTCTGCAGCTTCCCCCAGAGACAGGAATAAAAACCAGGCTCCTGTAAAGGGGGTTGAGAGCACAAACTCCTGCAATCCTTTATTTTGACCTCTAAAGGTAGTTACTTCTCACCAATTAATTTAGGGTAAATCTAGAGACTGCACTCCTATCAAGGGTTATTCTAGCAGTTTTCTTGTCTAGACAATGGAGAAAGAAAACCAAGTTATTTTACTTTAGGACAAATGGCAGTCAGTTCATAGTAAGCTCTCACTACACAGAGATTTCCATAAGGTTAGAACTGTTTTAGCTAAAAATCACTGCAGTTTTCTTGTACAGAATATGGAGAAAGAAAACCAAAAAACACTGTCATGATAAGAGTTTCTGGGGCTTACACTTGACAAAATTTTTAATTTCATACCATTAGGTTGTTCTTATAATGAATTAAATAATTCAAGTTTGAGGCTACTTTGGAATTGGTTTGTGTAATAACATTGGAAGACAAATTCTAACACATCCACAGCTGTGGTCAGCACTCAGGGAATTTTACTGTGCCCACATGACTGACTGCAACTCATGTGACCAGCTCTTACTGTATCCAATACTGTCAGAAGACAAAGCACAGTCACTGCTAAAGGCCTTGCAAGATAGAGATAAAAACATTTTATAGGCACCCTAATTCTGTTATTACCTTTTTATGAGGTTTATTTTGGGAGTGCTGCAGTGATGTTGCAGTGTGGTTAATTGGCATCTCTTGTACTCTTGGGCATGTGAAGTAAAGTTAGCACAGCAGCTTCTGTGAGTCACAGATCTTTTAATTTCTACTGTACTTCTCAATAGTTGTCTTCTATTTCTGCTGAGAAATTCTGAAGTTTCCCATAACACAGAAATACTTTCTTAAAGTAGAAATTCAGGGGAATGGATCTGATTCAATGGAACGTAGCTATTGTGATGTATTAGTAAGCAAGACAAACTCTAAGTATCAGGTACTGCTTCTAGTAAATGTTTTACATATTTTCTGATATCTAACATAACAAAGATTTTAAAATACGCTCTAAGTTACCTAAAATAAATATACTTTGAAAAAATTGCATTAATGTAATAGAACTCCTCAGTCTCTCCCTTTTCAGCATTTCACAACTGAGTAAGTGACTAAGAAGGCTGAGTGGTACCTGGGAATTTTCTTGGGAGCCTGAGGTGGTGAGGAATGGCTCGCTGTGCTCAGTTCCGAGCTCTCTGGAGGCTTTTCCTGCGTTTCTGCCTTGTCTTTGGCCAGTGCCTCTGCAATAGCAGACTCCACCCCTGCCTTGTGTGGGAGCTCAGCCCTGGGCTCCACCGGTGCCGGCTCACACCTGTACATGAACACGATCGACGGCTTCTCGCTGGACTCCGACTTGGCCTCACTGAACCAGTGGTGCCGCTGCACTGGAGGAGGGGGCAGCATGTGGATAACAGTTCCATCCAGACCCACCAGCTTCCCCTTCTCCCTGTCCTTCTCTTCCTCATCGTCAGCTTTCCTGCGGCGGAAGAAGCTCTTGAACGATATCCAGCGCTTGGGTTTGGCGTCGGGACGCCGCCCCTCCGAGTGCAGGATGGACTCTGCCTCTGTTGACCTGGTGGGGCTGTTGGGTTTGGCCCAGTTGCTGAAATGCCTTTGCAGCAGGTTACTGGCATGGTAGGGAGAGGAGGTGGAGCGTGGAGGGGGGAATGGCGGCGCCTGCTCTGCCTGGGGACTCGTGGCACTCGGGGTGGCGCGTGCTGGCTTTGGAGAGGGAGTGGCAGCTGGCTGTGAGAGTGGATCTTTCTGCATTTTAACAGCAGTGCTTTCTGTCTTGGAGGACTCCACTTCAGGCTGGGATGTAAACAGAGATTTGGGTCGTACCAGGGTGTTTTTAGCAGCATCTCCCTCAGGGGGTAAGGAATACAATTCCTCTACGCTACAGGACTTGGGAGCAGACTGGGGCGTTTCTGGAGGAGACTGTGGGGGCTGGATAGAAGCCACGATCTGTGAGAGCACAGTGCTTGCATTCTCTCTGCCACCGCCGCTGCCAACAGAACCCTCTGGGGTTACGTCTGGTTTTGCTGCAGGCTCTTGCATGGCCTTTTGAACTCTGGATGGGGAGCTGTGGTCAGCACTGTGACTCCTCTGTGGGGAGATCTGGCTTTTACTGAGGCAGCTGTTGAACTCTTGGACCTTTTGAGCCACAGAGCCCAGCCTGCACTCAGAGCTACTGACCACCCCCTTCGCTTGGGACAACTCAGTGGATTTGCTGCCTATGGCTTCAGTCACTTTACTTTCAGTTTCTATTTCTTCATAGGTATGGCTTATCACACTTGTAGTTTTATCTTTGAGGGACAGCTCCCCACTGGTCCCTAGAAAACTTTTATAGATCGCCAGGTTATCATACGCATTTGGATTGATTACAATAGGAACTTTAATCGCATTTTTGGAACTCTTAGCATAAGTGGGCTCATCATGAATGATAATAGGAAAAGGTGGCATGCCAGCATTGTTGTAGCTGTTGAATTTTATCTCAGATAAATTAGGAGACTTAACTGGGATAGTTTTTGAAGCGATGTTTGTAGCTGTAGGTGAAGTAGGAGCTGACTTGTGGTTTGTCTTCCTGGGAGGAATGGAAGGTCCTGAGCTGTTTCCAATCAGTTCCACCTTAGGTATCTTCTGTCTCGGACTGGTGCTGGAAGTCCACACTTCTTGGTACCTGATTGCGCTGGATTTTTTCAGGTTAGCGTGTACACGTACAGGTGATGCTGCAGAGGATGCAATAGGTGTGCCTGGGGTTACTGGTGAGCTTGGGTTAGATGAAGCCTTTTTGGTTTCTGAGGTTCCAGTCTGGTTCTCTTTACATTCACTGGTCATGGCAGCTGATACATCCACTACGGTGTATGGCTTGCACACGGGTTGTTCCATATTCACCACCCTGTAAGGTTTAGCTTGCTCCTCCACAGGCACCAAATTAATGGTTACGGCTTGACCAGCAACATCTGAAGAGCTTTTATTCTCCTGCGTGTCAGTCTGCACAGCAATTTTGCCATCCTTCTCCTCCAGGCGGAGTGCAAGGACTGCCTTGTGAGTTTCCAGACTCTTCAGAGCATTTCTGGGTGCTTTTGGCACATCCTTCACTTGCTGATTGTCACAAAGACTTTCATATTCTGGTTCAATCACTTTGAGGTCCTGAGGAGTGCTAGGAGACAACCCTCCATTACAAAGCTTCTGGGAAGAGCTGCTGGTTGTCCCAGAACGAGACTCTTCTGTCAAAGAAGAATCAGGAGATGTAGAATCAGAAGATACCATGCTCTGCATGCTCTCTTGCCCATAAAGAATCACAGTCTCTTCCCCGTAACCATTCAAAATTTCATCGTAACTGTCGTCATAATCCACCGCACAGATCCGCTGCAGAGACTTGTTCCGAAGGGGCACGGTATTCCACTTTTTGTCAACGCAGAACGGAACAGGAGACAGGGTGTTAGCTCTGAAATTAGCAAAGCGAGGCTGGCCCCTCATGCGGATTTCCATTGCTAACAACTCTTCATCACTTTCATCCCAGCTCTCGTGCTCTTCCTGCATGCTGCCAAAAAACGTGTCATCCTCACTCTCGTCTCCACTAGAGAACTCTGGGTAACAGAAACGTCCACCTTCATTACTTATGACTTCAGTGCTTCCACTCAGAATAACGTGCTTACCCTGTGAATCCTTCATTCCACCCACCATGCAGCTCGGAGGGATCTTCCTTTCCAATGATCTTTTGTAACAATTATTTATCCTCCCCAAGAAGGTTTCTCTTGAGTTCGTTTCATTTCCAGTGAGCTGAGGTGTGGTATCCAAACCCGCAATCTCCTTCAAAACTTCTGTCAGTCCATTATTATTGTTATTTGGTATCTTCCCCACGCCCTCGCTGTTGCCATAAGGCCTAGGAACATGGCTGTAACCTTCGATCTCCTCCTCGTTGTTATTGTTCAGTGGTTTTTTGTTCAGCACCGCCTTGTTGCGGTTCCAGCCTGCAGGCAGGGGTTTGTTCTCGCACTGCTCCAGCACGGTGAGCTCCCCGCAGAGCCCCTGCCCCTCTGCCACCATCATGGTGGGTTTCACAGCTATTGTGGGCTTCTTGGCCACGGGTGGGCGGAAGCTGCCGCTGTTCCTCCCGCGCTGGCTGTGACTTTGGTTTGCATTGGCTTTCAGGTTTCCGTGCGAGAGCGGCTTCTTCTCCGACACCGGGGGCAACTGGTGCAAGCTCTTGGGCTTGAAGCAGTTCTTGCATTCGCCGGGTTTCCAGACGTGCTCAGTGAAAGTGTTGCAAGCAGACATTTTCCCGGAGCTCTGCGTGTGAGGCCGTGCTGCTCAGTGCATGGTGAGAGTCTCATCCATGGCCTTCCACTCTGCTCACGTAGCACGGACACTTCCTAGAGCAGTGATCATGCTGCAGGAACACCAAACAGAAAGAGGATGAGAATGGGGGAAAATCTGCTTGATCATTGTATTTTCTACACTAGGGATAGCGTGGAAGGAGAAAGGAGCCTTTTGCTGACATCTTCACTCTTTTTATGTAAATTTACAAAACTATATAACTGAAACGCAAAACCAAATTGCAACCATCATTCTTCTCATACACAAAGAATTAAAACTTTGGCAGCTAATCCCTATGTTACTGAAAGCAGAGAGAGGGAAAAATGGCAATGACTGAGAATTTAGAGTAATTCTCTTGACTAGTTCAGGACCATTGACCTTTAATTTTGTCCAATAAAACAAATGCAGGAAGAGGATATAAACCCGAAGATGGCTTTCACCATAACTACTCCAACATGAGATAGAAAAGCAAGAGTATGTTTACTCTCCTAAATGCAATTGAGATAATTTGTTTTAGCTTTGAATGTGAACAAGCTCAGCTTAAGTGAGAAAATATGTTCAAGCAATCCCAAACTCTGCCATTTTAGCACTTTTTTCATCAGAGTCAAATGATAACTGGAGAGGTATTTTGGCTGAACTGATGATAGGCTGTTCTGATGTCCTGGAAAAGTCAGATAAAAGTAGAGTGGAAATCTTCCTAGAAAATCACTGTTTTTTTCTCCTTTTGCTTACCACAATGGCAATAAACCATTCTGATATCCTCAAAACAAAGCTAAGGATTTTTAGTCCCTGATTTGTTTCACATGTAGCTTTTCTACCTAACCCCTCCAGAAATAACAACTGAAGAAGAACTGAAAATCTCTTTGAAAGTGAATCTTTTTATTTCCTGAAATGATCAGCCTTAAGTAAAAATCAAACAGGAATCTGCTGTGCTTTATAGTCACCAGAGTATCCAGGATTTGACAGTTTCATGAATTAATGCCTGAAGATTTTAAGCCTTCTGAGCCAAATCCGTGAGTCTGTTCTCTCCGTCACTGTTGCATAACTCAAATAATCGGAGACATTTTACTGAGGTCAAAGGATGTCTATGTCCACTGCTACTTCTGCAAACACAGGCACTGGCAATCAATGAAGTTCTCTTCTTACAGGCCCTGGGGTGCAAATCTCCCCACTGCTCACCCTGGTACACGGACAGGGCACAGCTGCAGCTCCCCAGAGCCCGTGGTGGGAGCTCGGCAGCAGGGAGGCTCTGCTGGAATCTTCCTCGGGCACCACGGGCTTTCATCAGCGTGGCAAACAACAGCACCACTGGGAGAGCTGACACCAGGAGGGGTTTGTCAGTCTCCTCACGTCCTGCTCTGTGTTTTGGCAAGGGCTGTCCTGTGCTGGCAAAGCAACAGAGCAATCCTGATCCAACAGCAGATGGGGCTGAAGCCTAACTCTATTAGTGTCTGCAGACACAGCCGTGCTACCAGGGCTATCACATTTCATATGCTGACTAAATATGTTTCCAGACAAAGCTTTTTGCCAAAAAGCCACTGCCAAAAGCTTTCTCTGTATGACCTAAGAGATAGAAAGTCTGCCAGACTGAAATATGCCCAAACTTTTAGACTTTATTTTACATGAACAGAGTAAAATGCCTTTGTATGTTCCTTGACCTCTCTCAAGATTTGCTGCTTCAACACTTTGCAAGGCCATATATTGTAAGCAGAAAAATTACAATAAGATAGTTCTCCTAAAACCAGAGAGAGAGCATGTACAAGAATTTTATACTCTGGTTAGCTCCCTCTTTTCATGTGTTTAACAAATAAAAGGAGTAAAGTTACACTGATGGGAATCTAAGTGAAATGCTTTCTTGGAAACTATATTTCCCGATCACATAAATGCTCTGAACAACCAATTTAAACAAAAGGGTTAGTGCTTGTGTGTGGGTTTGAAGATTTACCTGTGTCATCTTATTTCTCTGAAATTGCAGAAGCTGCACTTGCTCTGGAATCCCATCACAAGGCAGGCAGCTCTGTGGTGTTCCAGGCTAAGCATTTTCTGCCAGGAACAGGGGGGCACCGAGGAAGCTCTGCAGTGCCCCCCTTCCTGTGGTTACATCCTGACGTGTCACAGCACACTGCTCACTGTCCTTTGCTCTGACACTGATGCTGACACTTCCTCTAAGCCAGAGGAGGGTTACACTCAACCTGAGAATGGAACTACAGGAAACTCAGCAGAACCACAGCTCTCCAGTGGGAGTAACAACTACAGCTCTGTGCTTTATCCCAGAACACCCCTGTGTGCCAGCAGCCATTTACCTGAACAGTCACACACCTGGTGACTGTGGGAATGCAGATATGGAACCTGTACACTGAATATATGTATGCCATGAGTAGATATTTCAGCTCCTTTGGTCTCCAACAGCCAACAGAACTGGTCTGAACTCAGGCCTGATCCCCAGGATGATTTGTGACAGTCTGGAACAGAAGAGGCACTGACTGCCCGGGCCTGAGAGCCCCAGCTGGGTTTGCAACTGGCTCGGGCACAGCAGCACGAGCAGTTCCTGTCCCATGGCCTGACACTGCCTGCAGCTGCACCACAGAGGAAACAGCCACCTTCCAGCTAGAGGAAATGGATCTTAAGAAAACAACCAAAACAATTCCAACACTGTGCTACTTTTGTACTTTGAAATCAGAAGCACTCCTACGCTATTTCAAATTAAATCCACAGTGACCTTTATATGTCGAAGTAAGCATCTGCATTTTAAAAAAAAAAGTCAGTTTCTTCCTCGCTGAACAACTAAAAGCAGTCTTTCTGCTGCTTTCCTCTCCTTTAAAAAAATTACTTTTTCAACTACAGATTCCCTATTATGAGTGGTAATTATGGTGAGAGTGATTAGCAGTGATAAGAGAAATGAAGTCTTTCAGTAAGCTGTAGCTCCCATGGCTGTCACCAGCAGCTGCAGCTTGGCAGGGGGCAGCAGAGGCCATCGAAGGGACTGAAAATGCACACAAATACAAGAAAAAAAATCACCCTGACATTGCATTGCTGGATTCCTACACTATTCCCAAAACAAAGCAGGGCAACTAGAGATCCAGGCAGTCACACCTCAGATCTCTCCAGCTGCAAGTGACCAGGTATCCTTTCTTCCCTAACTTCCCTGCTTCCATTGAAACTCCACGCACCTGCTAAGGAACAGGAATGTGCACCCTTGCAGAGCTCCTGGCTCTTCTGAAATGAGTAGTTCAGATGACAAAACTTACTTGAAGACACTCAATCTACGCAAAATCAAGGCAATGTCAAGATGTTCCTTACAAAACAGCATCAGACTTGTAAAGAAAGCATTAATAGCAAATACGTAATATCAACAGTCTGCACTTCATGCCTGTATCTCACAGCCTTTTATGTAAGTTGATAAACAGAACTATTCACAATTTACCCAGGGAACCACTGCAGTGCAGTGACGTTAAGGAACTAAAATTCACCCAGTGAGTCAGTGTCAGGAGCAAGTACAGACAGACAACTTCTGCTCCCAGCAGCAGATCGTGATACTTCATTCACTAAATGCTTGAGTCAGCACAGATAATTTATCAGCCTTAAAGGCCAAATCATTCCTTGTGCATATGGGACTAATGCCCCTCATTCCAGCAGGTACACAGCTGTGCACAGGAGGGCTCAGCCTGGCCCTGCTGAGTTGGTATCAAGCAGTCGGGAAGGCAAAAGCATATTTCAGTTTTCAGGTCAGAGGGAGAAGATGACAGATTTGGAGTTGCAGTGCACAGATGAAGCAGGGATCAGCTGAGATACCCTCGTGTCAGGAAGCTTGCACAGCAATGCAGAAATGTTTCTGTGGCTCTTGTGTTTGTTGACATCATCCTTGCTGAGTGCATGAAGATAGTAATAAACATGCATTTCAGGCATTTTGCCTTTGTTCTAGGTAATTTCAGGCTGGCAGGTCTCCTCTGGATGCATGCTGGCTGAATCACAATGAAGGCCTTCTCCAGTAATACTTTATACTAAAATAATCCAATTAAAAGGAACTTAATTGGTGTGCAACATTCCCTACAATTTCAACATTTTAAAAATGAATAGTCTCGGTAAGTACCAGATGGTGACACGCACTAATTAATCAGGCCTGCTCAATGAACGAGCATATGAAAATGAATGCACCTATTAGACATGTGTTTGCAATGCTGTGTGCTGCAAAATCTCCCCCCTTGAAAGGCTGGGATTTTCCTGAGCTGTAACCAGCACCCTCTGTCTGCTCTGGGATCACCACACCCTGGCACGGCTTTTCTTTGCTTTGTCCTCCTCCAGGGAAAATCCATTTACCTTTGGTGCTGCTGTCCCTGACAATGGGGCTGCAATTTTTATGCTGCAGAATAAACTGCATTGATCAGCCTTCTTGGGCACCAGGCCAGTCAGGGCTGCTGCACAACCACAAACCTCTCCCCACTGCCAGGCCTGTCCTCAGACTGAAAAAAGCAGCAGTGGGAATCCAACCTGGGCTTCCTCTACGGGAGTGCTCAAAGGCCACAAAACCACCACGGCTTTGTGGTTTGTCTGAAGCACTTACAGGCATCTGGACAGTCACTGATCATCATAAACGACACTGCAAGTCTCACACAGCAGGGAAAAAGTGATGGGTATTCTTTGCCAGGATTTGATTTCTCTTTCTTTTAAATTTTAATGCAATCATAAACATTTTAACAGACTGTTTTAAAAACCGAAGCTCATGCAGGTCCTCTTGTGTGGCAGTGGAAATGCTCCCAGAGAGCGTCAAGCACTCACTTCACTCAAGGTATGCCAGGAAAACCCATGAAACTAAAGAATGGCAAGAAGCACCATGGACTGGCACAACTTTATTCCCGAAGTGAAGGGTATTTGCTAAATATCAGCTCACTGCAGTACCAAGCCAGAGCTCTGATCCTGGCTGAGAGCACAGATGGACATTTCCATAAATGCTGGGCATTACCACTTTTGTTACAAAAGAAAAGTTCTATGTTGCTGCAGATAAGGCTTTTTTTCCTGCTTTAATGTCTCACACTGTATTTTCTTTCCTGTAAAGACAGTTCAAATTATATAAATATTTCATCATACTAAGTAAGTGAAGGAAAATCTTAAATATGGAGGTTTTTTTCCTCCCTAAAACTTGCAAGGATAAAACATGATAGAAGTAACCAATGAACTGGAGCAAAAACCTGCCCAGGGCTAGACAATCTGTGATGCTTCAGAGGAAAGCAGGCATTTCTTTGCAAGTTACCTAACCCAAAGAGATAATGCCACAGAGCAAGGAAAGGCAAGGAATATCCTTGGGATCTGCCCAGGTACTCTGAACAGATTCTGCATCAGCACATTGGGAACAAACAGAGCTGCAAGAAGGCCAAGCTCTACCCTTTGGTCCTGAGGCCCAACAGGCAGCCAAGGCAGGTATTTGAATATGAACTCTTCTGAGTCCCAGTAACAAGAATTCTTGACATTCTTAACTGGAGATTTTTTTTTCCTTCTGGAAAAAGTAATCATAATTTAGCGTTAATAAAATTTTAAATTTATATGGACCATTTATACATATATAAATTCTTATAAAGATGATCACTCAGACATGGCTGCACAGTATATTCTTTAGGAATCCTTTTTTATTTACATGGAAAATTAATTTTTACTTTTTACTTTTTAAAGAGTGAGCTAAGTCAGACTATAAATTGTTTGCTTTCTGAAAATGGCTGCACAACTTTCTAGGATGTAGCAGCAAATTACGGGTAAGCGTATCAGCCGACAGGAAAAAGCACAATAATTATAATTTCAAAAAAAAAAAAATCCTCAATTCCAGTGCATTTCAGTTTCTCCCAACTCTATTTAAGGAAAACTATGAGAATTAAGCCCTTCACAGCATATTAAAAGTGCACCTGTATGACTGTATCTTGACCAATCTAATTACCTTTGATTTACCCTTCCTGGGCTCACTTGAAATTCTGCCCTTTGATCTTTTTTCCTTATGTTTAAGCACATGCAAACACTCATGTGGAGCAGAATGAACTTTACCAAACCTCTCCAGAATGTGCTCACAACAAACAAAAAGGCAATACCTGAGAAACATTATAGTGCTTTTATAGTCAGAAAGCCAGGAACCGTTGTGCTTATCCTTCTGCTGAGCCTGAGAAGGGAAACAGTGGGGATCATCACTGGATTGTGGAGTCCAGAATTCCGCAACTTCTGTTTGCTTAAACCTCTCTCCCTTGCACTCCTGCAGCCCCTGCTCCAAAGATCTCAGTGCTGAACACCTGATGCAGCAAAAGCCACAAGTGCCAAACCCTTTTCAGTTTAGCAAATAACCTGTGGACAGCAAAATACAAAATATCACCGGAAAGGACGGAAAAGAACTGCCTGAAAAGCAGCCAAAGACACACTGAGGTGCCAGGGCAGGTAACTCACCGAGGGCACAGCACAGGGGGCACCCTCCAGTGGTCTCAGTCCCCCCTGGGATCATCAGGAGTCATTAACTAAAGACTTGGCAGGATTAAGTTTAAAAATAAACCACTATGAGCCATTATAGAGAAATGAGGTATTAAAAATAACCGATGAATGACGAGCAAAGCACAGCAGGGCTGGACTGTGTAGAGCCAAGAATTGTGGAGCAATTCAGGAACCAGGTGGCTGAGCTGTGCAAAATCACAGTCCCTTATCAGAAGCAGGCATCAGCACAGCACAGGGACAAGGGACGTGCTCTTCATCGTGACTTCTGGGAAGGAAACCTGCTCTTCCCACTGAACAATGAACCAATGGGCAAAAGAGGAATGGCACGATTTTATTTTAAGCTTTTGAGAAGTTCTCTCCAATTCCTAATGGCAGGGCATGCAAATGGTGTCACAGCAAACGCCAGGCAACCAGCAGATTACATGCTTTGTGTGTGAGAAAATCAATGACATGATTTACTGAGTATTGTGCTCAGTTCTATTTATGACATCTCAGGAAGAAATGCTGCATAAAACAGCCACAAAAATATTTTAATATGGAAAGCTTTTCATCCCTTCAGTGAAACAAAAAGATTAGGATAGTTTAGTTCAGAACTGAGACAAATAAAATAATAGAATAGTATATTAAATGATCCGTCACATAAAGAAGACAGACTGGGTGTTCCCATTCAGTGTCTCTCTCAAAAAAAAGCAATAAACCCAGTGCAGCATATTTACATCTTCAAAAAAAAATTATTCCACATAAAACACTTCCTGAAACAAGCTGGCACCGAGATCAAGGGGTCAATGGATTCAGAGGAACAACCAGACATTTACACATGGGATGAGCCGCTGACAGTCGTGTGAGGTGGGGTAACCCCAACGCTCCCAATTTCAGTGCTTCAAACCAGCATTAACCATTTCAGTGAGAGGAGGATTCCCTCATTAACAGACTGTCCCTGTGCTGCCCATTGGAGAAATCTGGGCAGGGTGAGGGGCAGGGGCTGCTGGAGGCTGGGCCTGACTGCTCCTTCTCCTATCACTTTCTGCTCTTGATTTCCAGTGGTTTTAGTTTCATATAGCAAAATAACCCCAAGGTGCAAGGGCACTGATATCCCATCATCTCCCAGTGCTAAGGTCAGGCCTTCCTCTCCTCCTCCCACACTTTGTCACTCTTGTCCCAGACTTGTAACTGAGTCCTGGGCCATCCCTTGTCTTCATTTCTGCCTTTTGTGCCTTCATGACCCCGTTTGATACTGGGCACTGGGGCCTCAGGCTGTCGGGTCCCTGGGCCAGGGAACTGTGGCACAGCAGCAGGACCTGCAGGATCTGCACAAATCCCAGCAATGCCCAGCTCAGGCAGTGGGAATCACCGAGGTGAGGAAGCCAGGTGAAGTTTTACTAAAGATTAGAACTGTTTGAAGCTTGTCACACCACAGGATAGAAAAATCAGGGTGAGGTTACAGAGGAATGATAGAAGAAGGATTGTTCTCTAAACATAACCTAATCAATGTAACTTTTGAAGACACATACATTACTAGCTTATGGTGGAAAATATAAATAAAAATAAGCCCTATACTGCTTTCTCATTCACTATGTGGCAGAGCAATGCCTGGAAAGGGCCTGAATCTTTATAAAAACTCCTCCAGTTTCCCATTCCACAGCAACCATCTCCTCCCACTGCCATCTGTTCAGTGCACTCATTTTGCCTCATTCCTCACATCTATGATCAAAGACAGACATTCTAATTTGAGGGCCTCTTTGATAATCTTGAGAAACTAGCTACAGGTAATTTTTTGACCATCAAAGCTGGTTCCAGCAGCTTTCTCTCACTCAGGCTACTCTTCTAATTAGGGTGCCATTTATTCATCCCAATAAGCTACTTCACCAGGCAAGATGAATGTAAGAAATTTTAATCTGCAGTCGTAAGCCAGAGCAATGAAATGAGTGATGAACTCCAAGTCAAAAGGTTAAAGATATTAATGTTTACCAGTGTTGAAGTTTACAACAGATAATTTCTTTGCTTATTCTCCTTATGCTTTGCCTAAAATCCATCCCCACAAAATGGAAGTCACCACTGATAAGAATGTTATTAGGGATAAAAAGCACCAGCACAGATGAAATTCAGGAAAGGAATTAGGAGGTACTGGCATTGGATGCTTTTAGCATACATAATAAGAATTGATTTTTTTCTTATTCTGATGATTAAGTGTTGCAGGCACATCGTGGGGGCTCCGTGTGCAGCCCTTTCCCTTCCTGGGGACAGAAAAGGACTAACAGCCAAACCCAGGGCATCCAACAGCCAGTAACCAGCTTTTTAGGCTACCCAAAGAGACAAGATGCAGGGCAGAAAAAAAACCCCAACAAAACCCCAGTTCCCAAAATCTGATTGCATACTTTGCAATAATCCACACATGGAAGAACTATGCAGTGAAGGCATCATCAAATATAATCAAGGACAGAATCAGAAAGGAAATGCAATAGAAATCCTGTGTTAGTTTTTATCTTTACAGTCAAAGACTGGTTTTTGCAGCTGGAGAATTTGCTCAATTTACTCCATGAGAGAAGAAATACCCTGCATTTTCACAGGCAGATGTTTAAACCTATCAAGTGTGTAAAGCAGTGTAATTTTTAGGCAGTGCTGTAAGAGAAGCACAGCGGAATCACTGCTCTGGAGCTGGCTGATCCAGGCAGGAAAAACCTGCCCTGAGAGCCCATCTGTGTGGGGCAGCAGGAACAGCAGCTGCATCCGGCCACCAAAAACCAGAGGTGGCTTCAGCACAGAGCCACAGGCCTGGAGCCCAGGCAGGCTGGCCCACACGGTGCTAATGAAGAGGCTGCTAATGAAGAGGCTGCTAATGAAGAGGCTGCTGATCGTACCTGGGGATGCCGAGGCTGCAGCCGAGCCAGCGCTCACTCCTGGATCGGGACACAGCAGGAAACAACAAAGCTGAAGCACAGCAAACGAGCTCTAGCAAAGGAAAGAGAAAGAAATCACCACCAACAGTCAATTCTCTTTCTTTAGTTCTTCTTTACAGATAGAAATGTTTCCCTAAAGGAGCTGATTGCCAAACATGAATTTTGCTACTTGTGCTTGACAGAATCCTGAGAATGCGAAGCTTTTTGTAGCCAGAAAAACACAATGTGAATTTTCTACCCTTGTACTGCTGAGATGACTCAATACCAGTCCACAGGGGTCTGAAGGTAAAAGCAGAACCACACTCATCTGAATTCTTTGCCTTTCAAACGAGGTTTTTATGACAGAATACTTCATTAGCAAACAGGGCTGCTACAAGCCCACACCAGGAGCCACACCAAGCCCAGGGCAATTACCTTTCGTCACTGCCATTGCCAGTGAAATGGGAAAGGCTGCTATTACCTGCTCTCTTGGAGGGTCTCGAGGGAGGTTTATTCCTGCCATGTGCAACACTGTGGCATTTGGAAGTAAATTGTTTTTAACAGAACCAGTCTGAGCCAACAGGCACAGCAGCAGCACCAAGCTGCACAGCACCAGCACAGCTCTGGCCACTGCTCCCTGCTGAGGTTCTGGGCTCAGCCTCTCCAGACTGCTCAGGAGGCACCACCTCACTCCACTGCCTGAGGAAACTGCTCAGGAACACGAATCAGGTGTCCCTCTGCTGCTTCAGCACCGCTCTGCACACCGAGGGGAAGTTTCACCAGCCCAGGATGGTCACAGAGGAGCCTCCACACTCTCTGTAGTGCTTAACCTTGCAATTTACGCAGAAAAACACAGCTATGGCAGATTTCAGGGTTCTGGGCTCACCCCTGGCTTAATCAGTGGTGGTGGCATATGTTCTGTGCTGGTTACATAAACAGGGATGGGATCCCCACCGGTGGCACGGGGTTGCCACGGTAACGGTGACAGCCATCAGGGCTGCGTTACTCATCACTTGTGCCCCCACACTTCACAAGCACTTCTGGTTCTACTGTGCTATTTTCAAACAAAAATGTGAATAAACTGAGCCCTCTGGCCTTCTCTGGAAACCAAGTTGCCCAAACCTTTAACCACATTTGTGGATTGCTAGCAGCACCCTTGGGCTGTTGCTCTCCAAAGACAAGGCAGTGTGTCTGGGGCTTCACTCTGGGGACAAACACAACAGCACAAACCCTTCCACTCCTGACACAGATCCCTCCACCCCTGGAGGCTGGGCACTGTCCTTTGCAGTCCAGACTCAGCCACAGCTCATGATAATGCTGTGCTCATGCCTTCCACAAGCTTTGAGCATCTTCACTTCTCTCTGTGCCACCAGGCAAGCCTTGCCTCAACTCTTCTGTTCCCAGTTTACAGCTGTACATAATAAATAAAAATATATTTCCTCCATCTTTTTTTCCAGTACAGCCAGTGCATATCTCTGCTTTCAAATCTCCTGCTCTCCCTATTTACATTTTCTTTTGGACTGCCCATAAAAAACCCTGCCTAATTTTAGGACAAAGATTAATACAGAGCATCCTGCTCAGTAACAGCCTCCTACCCACCACCAGTTTCAGACCTGTCACCTATAGCCAGGCCTAACCCACAGAACATCTACTGCATTTTCATCATTTTGGTTTCTTGGTAACAACAAAGAAAAATGAAATTAGAACATACCAGATTTAAAAGTTAATTTAGCCTTTTGTATACTTGTTAACCAAGTTACCAATTTATGCCTCACTAAAATCCAGCATCTGCAAAGATGGCACACAGAGGCACAAAGAAGGCAGAAAACATGGCTTTTCAAATACAATGAATTTGTGTTTTATTTTAAAGCTGTTTTAAAAAGCAAGCCTTTTGTTTGCAATCGTATCCAGCAGTTATTTGACAGAAAAACCAGTCTCAGTAATCTGAATAAAGATTAAATGCTAAAATTTTTGGATTTCAGTGATTTGCAGAAATATTTTTTGGCATAATCAGAAAATGAGTCACTGCTAACTTCACCTTCCATGACTATTTCAAGTACAAGTCATTTTTAAACTGACAATCACTCAGCTTTTAAAGTCAGCTGTTTTATAAAGCCTTTTGTTGAAACCTGGTATGTTAACAGGGATCCCAAAGCCTTAATTTTGAGAGAAATTGCAGTATGTCAAACTCAATAAAGGCAGAAGACTTGTTTGGATGCCAGAATGCAGTACGTAAAAAAACATAAATCAAATGGTGAAGTTCAGTAATAGGAGATTTATCAGCTGCCTGCATACAGGTGTAGGATTGGCCTCTTGGTTGCTTCAAACAGCAATGCTGAGAACCTGAAGCAGGTCTGCTCTGTGCTGTGCAGCTCTTCAAAATACATGTTAATATGAACAATTTCGCTAATAAAAATACTTGTTTCTCCTTCTTCCTTTAGAGAGCAAAGTAATTTCCTTACTTCCATATGTTACTGCAGGAACAGGAAGATAGATTGGAGAGGCAGTGGTTGTGAGGAGCAGCTCTGCACAACCCCTGCTCACCTGTGGCTGTGCCAAAGCAAGGCCTGGGAGGGTTCCAAGAGGAGCCCTTCCCTCCCCTGTCAGGAAACAGCTGCCCCAGCACAGCCCCAGCCACTGCACTGCTGCTCCAGCCCAGAGCTCTCCCAAGGCTGAGAGAATCCAACAAAAGGATGGGTTTATAATGCTAATTAGCCTTGTGTAGTCAGGAGATAGACTGGAGCCTACATCTCTAATGCCCTGTGTTAAATCTGTTCTCTCCACGTAAGGAGTGCTACATTAACCATGTCTTATTTTCCCATTTTTCTTTTCAGGGAGCCTGGATGAATTGTAATGCACATGGAGAGACTGAAATGCTCAGCAGATGATTTTGCTTAAACCTCAAGTAAGACAAATGTGACGAGATCTTCAATCACTGCCCTGGGATGTGTGGGCGATGTTTTACATTTTACAGGGAACAGCATTTGGAAAAATTCCGTTTTCACTCCTCAGCCACGGTACTCTGTTAATTACTTGCTAAACTTGGAGAAAGAAGAACTGGGAAGGAAAAGGGCAGAGGGGACTTCACAGGGATAATGAGATGGCTGATGCTGAAGTGAGGCAGCAGCATCACTACTGCCTGAGCTAAAGGAGGAGCAGGCAGATCCCTCAGCCCTGCCTCCCTGGCAGCAAGGGGGTGTCTGCAGCCACTGCTCTGCACTGAGATACCAAGCTCCAGCACCAACTTCCCTGCTTGACTCCAGGGGTTTGTTTCATAGGCTGTGATGGAAGGTTTCAGTTTGAAGCTCTGTAGAAAGCAATCAAATAAATTCTGCCTCAAATCTCCACGAACCTTTAACATGCCAGAATCCAGACACAAATGGAAGTCTCTAAAGATCCCTGGAATTTTACCACTTGCTATGCCTATGCATTCCCTGGTGCACACTTCATTTCTACTAAAAATTCAGTGCAAAGAAATAAATTAGGAAGAGCTGTCATACCGATTTTTTTTAAGTCCAATTTTAATCTTCCCTATGAAAAATGTGATTTGGAAACTCTTGTAGACATTATTATCCAAGGACTACAGGTTTTTAATCTGTTTGGGTGGATTTGATGAGCTGCTCCACACCAGGGTGGACAATACCTTTGTTTCCTTGTAGATGCAAACATGGGAGCTTTTCCCAAGATCCAGCATTCTGCCTGCTGCTAAACACACTCCAGGAGTTCTCAGGTGAGTTCATACTTCTATTACAGAGGTACCCAAGTACTGACTCTCACGTGCTCAGAGATCATGCATCAGGTTCAAAAGTTTTGCACAACTAAAAGCATTATTTTCTTTCAATATTATTGTAATATCTAGTGATAAATGTAATACAAGTGCACAGCTTTAATTGAAATGGAAACTAAACTGTTTGTTGATAGTTTCCTTCAGTTGTTCTTTGCTAATCACGAAAATAGTTCTAATAATTACTGTGCCCAAAACATCTGGGAAGGAGATCAAAATCACTATCTGAAAGTTGAGTACAGCAGTAGTTCCGGGGTTAAAGTCACATAAATGGTGCCTTCTTTAAAAATACACCTCTATGGTTTGCATACTGCTGTAGCAGAGAAGTATAAATTAGACATATTTATAAACACACATGTACAAAAAGGAAGAAATCACAAGTATTAGATCTGTTGGGTTATTCTGAGATCTTCAGAATGAGATCTACAAAAGACACACATCACAGGCAGAAAGCTAAAGGAAATGTGACCAGATAAAAGGCAACTTAAAACTGAGAAAATATGATTACAAAAGAGAAAAATTATACTGTTAATGAATTCCAGGGAGAATTAACTCAGCCAGCTTGTCCAGTGGAAGACATTAAACTCAGGATCATTTAAAGCCCAAGTGGGGAGGATGTGTCACACCCAGGCTGCCCTGCTGGAGCTGATGCTCGGGAGATGCCAGGGCTCTGCCCACAGCCTGGCCTGGGCAGTGATTCCCACCCTGCCCTCCAGGGGCTCTGCCCCGGGCACCGCAGGCATTTCAGCACCAGTGCAAAGTTCCCACAGGTAACTTCCAACCCAGGTAATGCACTCCAGCATTATTTTATTTAAAAAACATTGTAAGTCTTCAATTCATACAGTGGATATGAGAACATGCAATTTATGGCAATTATTTTATGAGGGAGAAGGGGAGAGGTTATAATAAGATTATGAGCAAGGAACTTCCAAACCCAGTTCTAAAATTATCTTCAGCTTTAACAAATCACAACTCTCTCTTTTGCTTATTCCTAAAGCCTTTCTTCTTTCTCCTCTTGTGCTTAATCTGATCTAAATTCTATCAGGATGTCAAGGGGATAAATCTGCTATTAAGAGCTACCAGTTTCCATTTGCTTTCTAGAAGTGGGTGTGTGACAACACTCTGAGGCATTACACAGGCAATTAGGTATGCACAGGATGCTTTGCTCCAGAGAGACAATACACAGAGAAGTGCAGGCTAAAACACTTCTGCATTAACAGGAGGACCCTCCAAGTGCTCTGCAGAGTGTGTTCCAGGGCCACTCAATTGTCCCCCAGTGTCACTATTCCAAGCAAAAGACATTTAACTCTGTTTCTTCCGAGACCAAAGTATCAACACAGGAATCAGGTATTTATCCAATGCCAGAAACAAGATTTCTACCTAGCAATTTTCTGCAACTTAAATGTAAATGATGCGTGAAAAGTGTGTTCTTATGAGATATTAAACACAAGCCAAGTGCTTTAACAGAAAAGCAGGAAACACCCCAATGATCTCTGTGTTTTCTCATCAATGACTGGAGCACCAAGGAGCCTCCAGCTCCTGCCAACCCAGTAGCAAATAAGGACTCAGTGCAGCTTTGAAGAAATGATGGTACTTTCTTATGTGCATTCAGAAAGAGACAGCCATGAAGCATTGCCTCACTAAATGTTATAAAAGTTCTTATAAATATTCATGTGCAGCATTTGTACTCTGAGTATTTAATCATTTCTTTACAAGAAAGGAACAGGGAGAAGGGGAGAGGAAGAAACTACTGTTCCAAAGACATCAAGGCAACAGAAGAGGCAAACTTGTGCGCAGGTGATCTATAAATTAGTCAGCACCAAACCCAAAAACCTACAAAAAGAGAATTTTTCAGGTAAATTTACTTTTTTCATTATATCTAAAGTTACACAATAGTTTGCAGGTATTAACCCAATGATTTCTTTGATCATTCGAATTACTTGCATTTTGATCCTTTGAATTTGTTCATCATTGGCTTTTGAAAAACAAGCCTGATCTGTCACTTCTGACATTTGTGTGAGGACAGACTGAGCTGGCTGCACTCTGCACCTCAAAGCCCATTGTCCCAGGTAAACCCAGCACCAGAGCAGCAGCCAAACAGGGCTGGAGAGGCTTTGTGCCACTGGGCACTGCATCCATGCCCTCACAGCTGCTGGCAACTAAAACAGCAAGACTGAAAGCCCTGCCAGCATCCGAGCAAGCTGTGCGTGCCGAGCTCTGTCTGTGGCACGCAGCCTTGATCAAGCCTCTCACACCTAAAGTTTATCAATACTGCTGAGAATTAATATAGATTTCTGTAATACATGCTGACAATACAAAAGCTTGTTCACAAGTGGCTTGTGCACAAAAGAGAAAAGATACTGCAAAACAGCTTTGACATCAAATTATAAACCTAATGGAAGAGTAAAGGGATGTGGAGGAATAGCACCTGAACAGCTCAGAAATCACCCAGCAGAGACAGCAGTGAGGGCTCTTGCCTTGCTGTGGTGTGGCCTGCAAGCCATCCCAAGAAAGCCTTGGACACTGTTCCCTATCCTGCACTGGGAGCAGCAGTTCTTGCTGGAGACACGTGTCACACTGAGGCTGTGGGTACCACTGGAGACACCGTGCTCTGGATGCACCTCCCCATCCAGGATGCTGCAGCTCCAGGGAAAAATACCAATGTAAGATGTTTGTTACTGCAGGCCCAGCTCCTTCACACGTACCTTGGCTGGCAAGCAGAGCTAGTGCTGGCTGAGCAGGCTGGGACAGCAGCAAGAACAGTGCAAGAAGCTTCCTGCTGTGGTGCTTCTGGTTCCCTGCTGGATCAGCCAAGGCAGATTCCTGCCAGCTGTACCTGTCTCTGCTCTCAGGTGTATTGGACAAGTCTCCATGGAGTCACTCCAGGCCCATACCATGTTCAGAATTACAAAGCAAAATGAAAAGTGGTGCTGCCTTTTGCTTCCCTCAGGAAAACTGCCTCTTGCAAATGGTTTTATCGTTTTCATTATATCCTGTTTGATTTGCTTTACCATCTTGACTGGAACAATAGCTAAGACATAATAGAAAAAGATTTTTCCACAGGCTGGTTCTAATTACATTAAATCTCAAGTGAGATAGGACATTTAAATAAGAAACAACAACTGCAGAGTCTGAGATAATGACATACCGAGATACCAGGCTTTTTGAGAGTGCCATTAAAATGATGCATGAAGCATTACAGCTACTCCAATCGGCTTTCAACACGAAGCCATTCCTTCTGTGGCACAGTGCTGCAGAGAGAGGTCAGCACTTACTGCATTCAATGTGCAACTCAACAATTAGGAACCATTATCCCTTATGCTGAAGTTGCAACACAGACACAGCTTAAACTTCTGTATGAGGTGAGGCATTTGGAAATGCAGGGTCCCTGGGATTAATCACCTCATGAACCACAAAACAGAGTGGAGGAGCTTCTGAAGAGCTCCTGGATTTTGTTGCAAGTTGTACCTTTAACATTTTGTCATCATAACTGAGTTTTCTTAATTTCCTGGAAAACACACCTTTAGATTGGCTGGAAACCAGTGCAATACAGCCATGCAAAATGGAGAGTGTGACTGTGTGTCCTACAACACAGTGGAACCTGTCACAGTGTCACTGCTCGTTTGTTTAACCTTAGAGCCACTGCACAGCTGTGCTGCCAACACTGCTGCTTATGGGGCCCTGCAGCAAAGGCCCCTGCTGGAAATCAAAACTGAGCAAAGGGAACTTCTGTGGGGAGGAAAAGGTTTTAATCACTTCCCCTGTGCTTCTCTTTCCTTTGGCTACTAAGTGCTAAGCCAGGCTGAAGGGATGAGAAGGGCTGGCCTGAGGGCATCGAGGGCACCACTGGGGTGGGTGGGAGTGTTGATCTGCTGGAGGGCAGGAAGGCTCTGCAGAGGGACCAGACCAGGTCCATGTGCCAAGGCCAACTGAATGAGGCTCAACAGGGTGAAGGGCTGGCTCCTGTCCCTGGCTCACAGCAACTCCCTGCAGTGCTGCAGGCTGGGGCAGAGGGACTGGAAAGCTGCCCAGCAGAAAAGAACCTGGGCAGCAGCTGAACGTGGGCCCAGGTGGGCAAGAAGGCACCTGGGCTGTACCAGCAATGGGGCAGCAGCAGGAGCAGGGCAGTGACCACCTGTCTGTGCTGGGCACTGCTGAGGCCACACCTCAGATCCTGGGGTCAGCTTTGGGCCCCTCAAAACAAGGAAGGCATGGAGGGGCTGGAGCTTGTCCAGAGGAAGGAAAGGAGCTGGGGAAGGCTCTGGAGCACAAATGTGGTGAGGAGAGGCCTTTATGCTTGTAAGATATTTGTAAGCTAAAATGAGATGGCCGTGCTCACCTTCGTGTACCCTCAGCATTTCTGACACCTCTGAACAGCCCCAGCTTTCCAACTGCAGCAAATGCCCCTGTGGGTGGGCAGGAAGGGTCGATTTCTGCCACATCAGGGAGCTGAGGGGCTGATGAACATCTGCAGTGAGCACCAACACTCCGCCAGAGGAACAAGGCTGCAGGCCATGAGCAGCAGGGAGGCTGCTGGAGCTCTGTCTCTCTGCTCCCCAGGAAGTGTCAGTGGAGGTTTCAGCAGGTGAAGAACAGATTTTTTGTAGCATCATGGCCTCAACAGATCCTGTTCTCAAGTTTTTGGGCTCACACTGACTGCCCTTCCCTCCCCTCCCCACGTCCTGGCACAGACCTTCCACACTGGATCCCACTGGAATACCAACGTGTAATTTTACACACAGACCACACAAAAGGCTGTGTCTTCTCCAAACAGAGGAATAATCTGAAAACTTGCCAGCGTTGCTCATGAGTTGAAGCAGAGGCTGGTAACAAGAGGCTGCACAGGTCATGATGACCTGAGAGCTGAAGGGAGCTGAGGAGTGTCTCACCAAGGCAGGACACCCCTGGCAGCAGTGCTGGGAACCCAGGAGCACAAGGGCAAACCCAGAGCCTGAATTGCACAAAGGGGCTGTGATCTGTGGCCCTGGTAGTGCAGTATCCCCTGGCTCCTCATCGACTGCTCTGTCACACACACTCCTGATTTGCCATCCAGCTTCCTTCCTGCACAGGCTGGTGGTCTCTCATTAAGACCAAAATTTACAGAGCACATTTCAGCTTTTATAGAACCCGCTGTGCTTTCTAAAGATCCACCTTTTTTTCCAGTCAACTGAAATAACACTTTCTGTCTATGGCTCCTGGGGGTTGTTTTCCCTTTTTATTTTTTTTAGAATTTATTTAGATCTTGCAATGCCTATTTCTCAGCCAGGCTGTCAGGGATGTTAATGAGATTTACCCGCACAGTCTCTCTCACTATCTGCCCCCTTTCCTTCTTTGACACACAAGTGCTTTTATGTTGCAGGAAATGAGGACAACAGAAAGCTGCAGATCCCATGAATGTAAAAATTGTCTTGAAGGCATGGAACAATCCAGCCCTAATTACAGCCAGCTGGAGCCTGCTCTCTTTGCACTGATACTTAGATAATTAACTGAATACTGACTGATGCAAGACTCAAGGATGTCACTACCACTCGGATATTCAAGGTTAATTTTTGTATCCATCTCCAACATCAAGCTTAATGGATATTACCCAGCTAAACTCTTGAAAATCAGTAACCCAGAATCATAGTCAGGCAAGGACTATTTTTCCTTCAATGAGCTTGGTGCCATCTTTCTTCAGCTGCAGAAGAAATGTCTTTTACATTAACAAGGCAAACTCATAAGTTTTGATTCATTTAATACCTGTAAATTCACTCACTTTAAGTCCTAAACTTAAAAACACTGAAACCACCACACTGATGCAATAAAATACACCCCAAACTGCTCCAGTGGGCATTACTGGAATAATACCTGTTAATTTCTCATAGTATGGCATCTTTAAATTGGTGGGTGTGTGTATCCTCCTCAGTAAACTTTATATGGATGTTGAAAGCAAACAGTACAATGCTGCAAACCAAATATCCTCATTTGACTGCCAGTGCATATATCTGGAACTATTACAGGAGGGGACAGTAGAGAGAGTGCTCAAGAAGTCTGAAATGTCTGTAAGTCAGAACTGCTGATGCACTTCTCTCCTGCATGTAACAATACATGTTGAAATTGTGAGCTATCTGAACTGTGCTTTCAGCAAAAAAACTGAAAGAGGAAGTCAGTACCAACAGGAGAAAGTTGTCTTAGTTCCATTTTCAGCAGTGCTTTCCCTGAAAACAGGGATTTTTGGACAGATTCAATCCCTCTGGTTTACAGCTGCACTGATAGAAGAAAACAAGGTGTCACTACTTGTTATCAAGTGGTGCTTTTATACCTAGTTACTAATTCAAGAAATTACTGTGAAAAATTTGAAGTGTTTTAACCTGGTAAAGATGTTCATAAGAACAGCAGTACAGCCCAGTTAAAGGCACAGCAAAAGAGAAACAGAACTAATCAGAAATTGTTAGATCTTGGGTAGGGCTATACAGCAGATTACCATCATGCATCCCAGCAGCCTGCAGTGCTCTCAAAAATCTGGGTGGGGAGGCAGGAATCTAAAGAATCTGGAATAGGGATTCTTTTCATTTTGTATTTTATTTGTCCTCACACCTTCTTATCTAGTAATGGAAAAATAAACAATCCCAGTTATGTTTGCACATGGCCTACCATACTCCTTCAGTAGGAAAAGTCTGAATTCTGTGAAATATCTTTGGAATGCCACTGTAATGTAAATCACAAAGCACTGCCACCACAGTGCAAGTTAAAGTGTAACCTGCAGTTTTTCTCAAGAGGATTCACAGAATTTATATCAACAGGAATGGAAAGCAACAGAACAAAAATAAAAGCTTAGCAAAAAAAGTAGGTTAACTCATCTAGAGAATGATACATAACACAAGGCTGAAAAAGAATGCAAGGCAGGTATTTTTGGAAATATTTTGAAGTCTCTTTAAAGCCCTGCCTATTTGCCTGTGAAGTATTTCTGCTTAAAATATAGATATGCTAATGTTCGTATTTAAGATAGCAGTGATTGGGTTCAAAGAACTCCTCTTTGGAAGAACAAAGCAAGAAAGACTCTGCACCATCAGCAGTTTCTGAGGGTATTTGCAGAGTTATCCCGGGGAGAGTTAAGGAATCACAGAATCTTTAGGGTTGAAGGGGCTTCTGGAGGTCATCTAGTCCAGCTCCAGGGAAATGGATGTTTGAGAGGAAAGGCTGCATTCTGGATAAACTGAAGAAACCTTTTGAATCCGAAAAGCCTCCAAAATTTCAATTATTTTGTGTTAAAGAGGGCATAAGAAATGTTGCTGCAGCAGCTCCCTGTATGAGGTGGGTGCTGCAGTACCCAAGGGAATCCAATGCCCAGAACCTATGGTCAGTGGCACTACCTGCATTCCATGGAAATGATTATTGCCTGCAGCAGCTTCAAGGGTGTTAATTACCTTTTTCACCTAGAAGTTCACAATTTTCTTAATTAGCAGGATCTGAACTGTATGCAGGTTTTTTTTGTTTGGAAGGATGGGAATGTGTTTCTTGCCAAGGCCACATCATGTAATAACAGACTAGAGAAAAATGAAAGGACCCAGCATGAAAAATACAATGTAATTATCACCAACTGAGCAGCTGATAAAAGAAATGACAGAGTAAAATACACAAGTTTCATACGATGGAAATTCAGGGAAAGTGAATTTGTTACAAATATTGAGCAAGGGAAAAGAGGAGACCTCACCACAAGCAAGGCCTCTCACCTTCCAACCACTGAAAATTCCCGGCTCCTTCAATAAGCAATCACCATCCCATCACAAAATGAACTGCAGGCCACCCAGCAGCAGAGCTCTTGGATGGAACTCCCAGGAGCATGGCCAAAGGGAAGAGCAGGAGCCTCACACACAGGATGGTTTTTCCATTTTGTCCTATTTTATTTGAAATTTCCAGCCATCACACCAGCATGAATTCAGCAAACACAGCATCAGCTGCCTTCCATCATCTAAACTGACAAGGACAGTATTTTAACACACCTGTGATGGGCACATTTCAGAGATAAGTCTAAGTGAAAACAGAGTACTGCAAGCATGAAAAATCTGGACTGCCCTCTGGAAAGAAGTGCATGTAGGGACATGGAATAAATATTATTAAGTTATTGTTGCTTAGTCTGTCAATGTTTCCATTTGGAATCAGCCTTCAGCCATTAAAACCTCAGCTGGAAAAGCCTGGTTGAACCTGACAAATGAACAAGCCAGGTCTCGGGAAGAAAAATGTCCTTTTTTCCTTACCCCACAACCCAAACACATCCTGGCTTCTGTATCTTCAGCTTCTTTTGAAACAAATGGCCTCAATTTTGCATCTTTCTTTTCTACACATGTGACTGCAGTTAAGATGTTCCCCTGTCTGTTCCCTGTTTTACCCTGAGAGGGAAGGCAGCTGGCCTGTTCTGCACAGGGAGCACACAGTCGTCTCTGCCCACTGCTTCTCCAAACGACAAGCACAGAAACTGATACAGCACTTGGAGGCTGGAAAACTGTTCAGGAATGCACAAAGGAAAAGCACTACAGAAATGTAGGATCATTAAAAGAAGGTTATTATGGTTATTAACCTAAAAATCCACCTCCAACCAGTAGTCCCTCCCTGCCCCTGCAGATACCTCACTATCTATAGCTCACATGATCACAACAGGCTCCTCTTCAGTGCCAGCATTTTCTGCTCCTTCCTTGTTCTGTGTGCCAAGCCAAAGAGAAGCAACAAAGGTTGGTGTTGTTCCTGGAAAAGGCTGGGTTCTGCAGGAGTCAGTGGGCACTCAGGCTCCTTTCATTCACACACAGGCTCGTGCTCTGTCCGGCGAGGGAACCTCAGCAAAAACACTCCTGGTGTGATGCCCTTGCCATGGAAAGCATCCCATGGAATGTGTGTGGGTCCTGCACGTGGGACAGGAGCCTGAGAGGGGCTGCAGAAGAATCCTCTGTGGTGGCAGCTTGCTGTGGCTGCAGAGCCAGGCAGACTGAGGTGTGTGAGCTGCCCACAGCCCCCCATTGTTACTGGGAAGGTGGTGACTTCCTCTGCATTGAATCTTTCCCCTTATTTTGCTCTTCCTTCCTGGTGATAAATGCACTTTTTATTATTCCAACCAATTCAACATTACTTTTAGAAATTTTATCACTCATTCAGATTTCAGCCAGTGAGTCAAGCGGAAAAAATGTGTTCTCAAGCTGAGAGAAAACCCTCCCATTCAAAATCTGTGAGCCAGGAGCACCTCCCAGGCAACATCCTCCAGCTGTTCTCAGAGACAGAAATATGTGCACTCAGTCAGTTCCCACCTAGGCCACTCCTGAGCATCTCCAGCAGGAAGGAGATCCATCTGCCCAGAGCAGCAACCCCTGGCTCTTCCCAGGCCTCATCCCACCCAGCCCTTCCCTCAACTACAGAAACTTCTTCATGTTCAGCTGATTTACATCTTCCTGTGCCAGCAGAGGAAACTATCCCATAGCATTGTTCTCCCTGTTCCTGGGCCTCTGATTGTCACTTTTATCAGCCAAATAACAGCAATCTGAATGCAGAAACAATTATGGGAACCCATTTCCTCAGCTGAAGCCCTTGTCCCCTGCAGATTTATTGTTGGTGCTGTTTTGTCAAAGGCTGGATGCATGAAGAAGTTGCACTGCCACGCAGGGATGTACAAGGGAACAGACAAAACATCACCTTCCAGTTTTCTAGAAATGTTTCCTCTAAAACGATGGTGGGTACAACCTGTTCGTATCTTCTCTGACCTCCTGCATGCAAACAAGCCAAGGTGGGGTGCTTTCCTTGGCAACAGTTTGTGACTAGGACTGCTCTGTAACTTGTGCTGCTCATATTTCTGGCCCTACAGAAACCTGATACCCCACTGAAGTGCTCCAGCTCCAAAACTTTTGCAAAACAGACATGAGAGCTGGAAGTGTCCTTTCCTTATTCTTACTAGACACGTGAGTGAATCACATCTAAGGATCTGTGCACACCTTCAGAGAAAGGACTGCAGGGCCACAGGCAACAACAGAGAAAAGGCATTAATGAGAGCACAGTAAATCTGAGAACTTGAAACAAGAAAAACATTTTTCTTATAAGTTCTTTTTGAGCTCCATTTGTCATCACTGCAGACAGATGGAATCTGCGAGCCCTCCCTCCCTGCCAATGCAGCAGAAGACACTGACACAACATAGAAACAACCCTGGCAAGAAACCAGACAACCCTGAAGATGGGAACTCAGTGAGGGAAGAACCTGGCAGCCTCCTGAGCACCTGATGCACTGCCTGAGCTCTGAGCTCTTGGCTGGGAGGCTCCTGAGTGCTGGCCTGACTGTGCTCTCACAAGAGACACAGGAGCCTCAGAGTGGATTTCAGACAGAACTGCAAATTAAGGCTGGCCATTTTCTGAAACACCACCCTTCACCTCACAGAAACTGGGACAGAATCCTCCTGGGACACTGACTGCTCTCCCACTGAAGTTCCAACACAGCCTATAATGCAGGGATGGAATGAATGCCTCACCTAGACTGGTAAGTAAGAACAGGTGTATTTGTGAGGCTCAGAAATGCAGGGCTAATTTTTCTACCATCAGTCACATAGAACTACTGTCAGATCTGCTCACAACCCCTCTAAAAAACAGAGGGTAGAATAAGAAAGCAGCATTTCAAACAAAACCACAGCACATAACAGATTTCCTTTGTTTTATTCATGACAAAATGAAAGAAGTGTGGTGAGATGTCATTTTTGATATATGCAGTTACATTACAGTTTTCAAACGAAGGCAGATTCCATTGTGCTGGGGCTCAGCGAGGCTTTGGGGAGAGCACAAACACCTTCCTTCACTCTCTCGCCTCAAAAGACATGGAAACATCATCTTGGTGTGGTGTTTAAGGTGTGGTAATTCCCCTCTACCCTTCTTAAAGCTTCTGTTTTCAGTGGCCAGTTCTACTTTGGTACAAAGGCACAGAGTCCAAACTGGGATAGCAAGATAGAGCTGAGGGTCTTTCTGCTCCCAATTTAACTTTAGAAAGTAGCACAGCTTTGTATTCCTGCCTAGCTAAACTGACCTTAGGAAGACAGGCATGGAAGTATTTCAGATGTTTAATACCCAGCTATGAATGGCAGAGAAAATGATAAGCAAATAAGAACAGCAAAGAAAAGAAGAAAATAGAAAAAGATTTATGAGTAAATATGTAATATCAGCAGAAGAGAACAAACTTCCTAGTATACATGTAAGTGTGTCTTCCCACATGTTTCAGGAGTCACACAAAGTACTTAAAATAGAACAAAAAACAGGGGCAGAGTTTCTTCTACAACCTGCTCCAAACTGCAGTTTGCTGGGCATTGGGTAGGAAAACAGTAATGGAGAAACAGCAAAATCTCCTTTTGTTTTTCTATGATGAAGAGATGGGATGAACCCACAGGAAGAAATTTTAACTACTGAATAAAGCACCAGGTACTAAAATTCCAACATTTTGCTAATGAGTGAAGCTCACAAAATCACGTTTGGCTTTTGTTATATTTCCCTATTTAACCTCTGGTAGCAGTAAAACAATATCCTCTATAATCCAAATTACCCTATGGTACTGCACTGGAAATAAAAAGATGATAGAAAAATGAGTTACCCCTTAAGTCTGAGGCCTTGAATCCATTCTCGTATCAATGGCTGGCTTGGCAAAACCTCCTGCAGCCACTGCTAGTAAATCCTGCTGAAAATTTCAAACTTCTGACTTCTCCAGACAAATTCGCTTCACCCCCTTCTCCTCATGACTGCTGGTCAGGGCAGCAACATTTTCTGTGAAAAACAGACAAGAAGATTATTTCAAACAAATTTCAAATCTGATTTATAGTAACTGGGTGACCTCCTGATCTCTTAAATGCTATGAGAGCTGTTCTTTTCAGAATTCTGGCTGCACAGCTGGCACCCCAGATTTTGCCCTCATCCTCAATATTCCCATTTCTTTTCCATTCCCCAGGAGCACACTGCAGCCTCCCTTGAATTTTACCTGCCCAGCAGCCACGCTGCAGCTCTGCAATGAAGACAGGCAGCAGGCACAGGCTGAGGAACAGCCTGTAGAACCTACTGGAAAAATTAAGGACTTTTCCCAGAAAAAGGAGCAGAGCTCTTTGGAGTCATAGGGAGACAGCACTGTCCAGTTCTTTTGGGGTTTTGTTTGTGGGGTTGGTTTTTTCCCCTCTGGTATTCTGCTTCTAGTCACTTCAAGTGTGAACACATTTGTGGGTGACAAAGTTGGCAGGAAGAGAGCAAACACAAATTATTTGTTTAACGGAAGCCACAAATAACAAGGAGCAAAGCACTTAAACTTCTGTGCAAAGCAAACAGCCCGGAGAGGGCACAGGCTGAGCAGCACAACCAGAACGCCTTGACAACGATTATCACCACAAAAGGACTTTTTAGGATATTTGAAAGGAAGATTCTGAAACGGCTTTGCAGATGAGTAGCAACAAGTGAGATGAATAAGAACTATCCTAACAGAAAACACACATTATGTGCTTGAAAATGGACTTAATGAGAAGGGTGAATACCCTTGAATTGAAGGCAGGTAAGGGAATAGCCACTAAATTAAACTTCAACTTGTAGCTCATTGTCTAAAGGGAGATATTAGAGATGAGTCAAACGCTTACTCCGGATGGAGAAGATTGAATTTTCTCCTAAGCCGAGTGTTACCAACCAATTTGCTTTTGCAGATGGGATTAGCCAGAAATAGGACGCAGGAGAAGAAAAGGAATGAGAACAGAGGCCTGCAAAGCCTCCAGAAGGAATGTTGAGGGAACACCACAGTCCTCAGTAGTTTTGAGAACCTCACACAGTAGCAACATTTTTTTTTTGCATTTTATCAAGTTCTTCGAAATAAAAGAAAACAGCCCTGAAGAAAAATCAGCCAACACTTCATGGCATGGAATGGCTGCACTGAAAGATTATTTTAAGTCTCTGCATAAGGAGATGTGTTTGTGTAAAATTTTAACCCCTTCCAAAATGTCTTTTTTTCTGCCTAGGAGAACAAGAGACTGGGGCTGTGTGGATTCAGGCAGGATGCTGCAGTTCAAGCAGCTGGCCAGGAGAAGAGGGAGGGTGGATTTCTCCTTCTTTAGTGTTTGAGGTGGCCTTGGCTCCACCAGGCTGCAGTTCCTGTTCCCAAATTGTGGGCACCTCTGGGCATGTCTCTATAGGGAACACCAAACCAGGAAACATTGCCAGAGCTGTATCTTACAATAAAACATCTACAGTTCCACACACGTTTTAATTCTAGCTGCATGCAAGTGTTTCTAGTTCTGTCCTAAAATTCTGCAGGCTTTGCCCAGCAGCACAAAGGGCTCTGCTTGCCATTTGCCTTTGCTTGTGGAGCTGCACTCCAACAGCTCTGGCACAGCTGGAGATGGCAGAGATTCACTGCCACAGCTGTGCATAAATCTGGTGTTCCTGTGGCTCCTGAGGATCTCTGAGGTGTCTCATAGGTGCCACAGAGAACACTTTCTCTCCAATATCAGCACATTGCAGATTAAATGGTAGCTAAGGCAACAGGTGGCACAGGGATCACAGACACCGTTGTCATTGTACTCACAAGCAGCACGGGGACTTAAAAAATAATCTACCACTCACAAAGAAAAGACTCAAACCACTCCATATTCACTTCTGTTCCAGTGCCCAGTACTCCAGGTTAATTTAAAACTTGTTAAGTTAATTGATAAAGATGATGTGCAGTCCTTTTTAGCCGCTGCTCCAAAGAGGCAATTCACTTGGCTGGAGTAGATGAAGCTGTAGATGAGTCCCTCTCCATTTTCCCTGGGCTTTCCCAGAGGCTGGGGCAGGAGAAGCTGCCATGAAAGAAGCTGCCTGTGACTCCAGCATGTCCTCACAGCACAAGGGCCAGGAATGCTCAACGAACGTATCAGGAGCAGGGCTGGGAGCAGCTCCTGTCAGGCTGAGTGACAGCCAGGGATAAAGGGGCACTCCCTCACAAGATCAGCAACAGGAAGGCTGTTTCAAATCCCACCATCTGAATTATGATTGCTGACTGTGTAAAGAGGCAAAAACAGAAGCAAATCCACAAGGAAACAAAGCATCATTTGGGAAAGGTTTCTCCTACCCATGCTGATTGCAAGTGAACTCTTCCCGAGCTGTGAACAACTGGTGATGCTTTAGCATTCAGTACATGGCCTGATTTATCATAAAAACCCATCCTTGCCTTCAGCTGCCTGTCAGATTTGCCAAGCTGGTAGGATTCTGGCAACACTCGTGCTGTTTAATGTCTCAGCATGTTGTATCTTGGATACAAACCCCTGCAAAAACACCTAATTATAAATATTTATGTTGGTTATCCTTTCTGCATGATACAGGAAAGAGAGGGGAAACAGATTCTTTCCAAATGGACTGAATCAGCAAAGCATGACAACATCACAGGGCCAAAACCCACGACCAGAGCATTCCATTAAATCAAGGGATCCCCTTCCATGGAATTCCACAGCTCCAACACCGTGGGCACGGCAGCTTTGCCAAGGAGGCTGCAGGGATCACCTGGCACAGAAATCACTGCACCCAGGAATTCCTGTGAGGGACATTGCTGAGCTCCAGAGAGGCCACTCAGGTGGTGGCATTCTGAGGTGGCATTTCCCAGCCACTGACCAGGTAATGGAGAGAAGTGCTCTGCTTTCAGAGCAGGAACTTCTTCACTTCAAAACTGTCTCCTTGGGCACACAATGCTGCACACAGAATATATCCACTCTTGAAGGAGACAGGGAGAGGGAAAGCATCAGCACAGGGAATGTGCAGCCCTTGACAGATGGGGTTTTAATACAAATTCATAGAGGTACACAAGAGACTCCAGCAAAGTTTAGAAGTCGAAACTTCTGATACTTTTAAAAAATACTAAATACATGATGACTGCTTAAAATAGAACTGATTCATGGGGAGAAAGGAAGTACTTAATGACTTGCTCATGCTTAAGGACTCTTAAATAAAACAAGTATCTGTTACTCATGCGTTTGAAGGATTTGCTGCTCCCGAACTACTGATTTGAAAACCTTTTGACACAGCAAGATGAAGACACATCCCCAAGGGCTGCCGAGCTGAAAGCCTGTGTGCCCTCAAACACTCTTCCTTTCATTGAACAAGGGTAAGATCAGCAAGAGGAAGAAAAAAATTATTTTGGCTTTGGAAGTGAGGAATCAATAAGATTTTCTGGCCTGAAGAACCACTAAAGAACCCCAAATTATCATGCCAAGAAATAGTGATGGAATTTGAGACCATCAGAGGCCATCCAGGTCCTCAGCTGCATCTCTCCTACTGCAAATTTTATTCATTAATTCTTGGCCTAATATTACAGACCTAATACCAGAGGAGAAAACAGGCAGAAAAGACAGAAATTACTGCTAGCCACCCTCCATCCTTATGAATGAATCATGGAGGACAAACTCCAAACACAGGGTTTAGCAAGGCTTGGCCAAAATGCACTTTTGGCTACGGGAGAGCAGGCAGGAACAATGAAGCCTCTGCTTCATTTTTACTGCTCTGTGCTCCAACAGGCACAATTTCTTCTCTCAACAGCTACTGAAAACCTGGACTTTTATTGGTATTTCACATTCACAAAAATCCTAGGAACAGCTGAATGTGGCCTTCCAGAGGAGGGCTCTTGTGCTACCTACACAAGCTCAGGTAGCAGCAGGGACAGACGATACAGGGAGAAGGAAAAGCTGGCAGTGCTGTGGCAACAGGAAAAACAGAGCAACAATAAACTGCCCCCAATCCCAAACCCTCAAATGACTGCTCATGCAACTTCCTTTCACAAACTAACCCCAAAACTTGCACTGGGATTGCAATTTGCATCTCAACCCACTCTCCCCCCGCTCCCGTTTGCTGTTTGCCCAGTTTTATTAGAACCATCTGCAAGATCCTCCCCTTCCAGTTTCTTGTGTTGGTTCATCTGGCAGCTGCACTTTCTCATCTATTCAAAAAATCTTTGTTTCAAAGCTGAGACAGAAGGTCTTTGACAGACTAAAAATTATCTTGAAAACCAACACAGAAACCTCATCATATGCTGTGCTTTACAGATTGAAGGGGAAGAATGGAAGCTGGAGAATATATATATATATATTTTTAATGGGAAGGTAAATGACAGGTTTGGGGAATCAAGAAAAATTTTACCAATTCAATTTATGTGACAAAAGTCACAGTTTACTGCAGCACTGCAAGCTGCCAGTGCAGAAGAGTTTCAAGCTCACCATTATTACTGACAGAGCAAGAGAAATGCAGGGAAGAATTCCCTTAGAGCAGCTCTTGGAAAAGAGAAGCAAGGGGAGTGCAAAGGGAAGGAGCAGTGTTGGTGAAGTAGTAGAGTTTGAGTGATTTTCTTCAAACATGATACAATATTACAAGTTTTTGCACATCACATGCTTTGCAGCCCCCTTCACCAGCCAGTGCATGGTGCTGCTTAAGTTTCCACCTTTCTCTGTCAGCCCCCTGAAAGCTCTTAGTTCCCTGCTGTGTACAGATGTCCCTGCTGTCACCAGGCTGCCCGTGCTGGTGGGACAGCTCCTGCTGCAGCTGCAGGCAGGGCACGGCAGCACTGCTGGAAAATGGCACAAACCCCGGGCCTTCACTTGGTTTGGAGACTTCTCTTCTCCTAACTGTTTCTGCAGAAGCATTCACCTCGTTGCACAAGAATGGCACAACCTTCACTTTTGGGGATTAACAGAGAATTCTCTTCCGGATTTCTCCAAATCATCTCATAAAACATTTTTAATAAAGAAAATTCACTTCAAGTATGAACACAAAACACTCGAGGAACACTGCTCCTACTTTCCCGTTCAGATGAACACAAACATTTTCTTCCTTTCTTACGTTGCTGCAATTTAAAAGGTACCACATAACTACAGACAATATTCAACTGCCCCCAAATAATGTTTGTACATGTGTAAATTGGAAGAATCTGTGACACGAACTGAACCATTTCACATCTCCCCAGAGTTGCAGCAATGTTGACAATGACCTCCACGGATGCACATGAAGTGCCTTTAGCTATCAATCACATCCAAGCCCTGCTCTCATCTCCCACGACCTTCCTGGCTCTGTTTTACACAACCTCCAGCCCACGTCTTCCCTAAGCAAATTCCTAATTCCTTGTTTAACTAAACAAGACCATTTAAAGTTTCTCAAGTGCTCTGACAAGACTTCTACAGTTTCTCCACTGGGATTTGCCATTTTCTGCCCACACTTTGCTTTCAATCCTAATAGAACATTTTTTGGGGTTTAAATAAAAGTATTAAGCAGGATTTCAAAATTGCCATGAACAAATTGGCTTATCTTCTCCCTTCAATTTCACCATAAAACACAGACAAATAAAGTGGTTTTAATTGCACAGGCACTAGAAAAAAAGATGCAAATGTAATAATTTGAGTTGACAGATCATGCAAGGCAGACTTTAAAAGTATTTTCAGACACACTGAAAACAGCGTTATCATAATCTAACTTTATAAATTTTATATGCAAATAAAAAATTAAAAACAATGCAGACCTGAAAATACTTAAAGAAAATCCATATATTTCAATAAATAGTATAAAAAAAGTAGATCTGCTCTAGAAAAAGTGTCATGGAATCTCTCGGGAAAATTAATGGAATAATCAGAGAGTTTGTGTATCTGTGATCAATGAGCAGGGGAGATTTTTATTGAAACTCTTAACATTTCTTTTGTTGGCATATACTTCACTCCAGTGGCTTATTAGGAGTTTTGGTAAAAATAAAATACATCTTGTGAAAGCAAGAAATCTGAACAAAACCAAAGTGTGAGAGAACAAGCTTGAAATTTCTCTTTTCCTCCCTCCAATGTAATGCAAAAAAAAAAAAAAAAAGCTATTTTGATGAATAATCTCTTCCAAATCCTCTTTTCCAGTCACTTTTGATCTTTACAGAATATGTACATTTATACAAGCCAGAAACAACCACAAAAGCAATTTCAAACCCCCACCTCGATGCATACCCCTATTTCAAGGTATCATGAATATATTAAGCTAAAATTGCAAACAAAGGAAGGCTTGAGACCATAAAAAAAAATGACACCCTGCTGTTAATGCCATTTTTCTTGCTCTTGAATACGTGATGTCGATTTTCTGTTTTCCATTCAACAAATCAAGCTGTGAAATGGCAGTGGATTTCCTGCTCCAAGCCCAGGCCTGCATCCAAACATTAAAATCCTAACATTAAAACTGTGGCTGCCAGCCTCAAATATTCCCCCCCACAGGAACAAACACTCCCGGATGTACGACAGAGGTTATCAGAAAATCTTCCTGAACTGGGATTAGAGGAGAAAGTGGCAGATTGAATGTGTGGACGGAATTCTCCTCATGAAATCTGTTCCTCCAGAACGAAGCTCCTGAGAGCAGAGGCTGCCGTGAGGCTGCTGAGCTCAATGGCACAGAGAAAGGCAAATCAAGGGTCCCCAACATCAGTGGGACTGATGCCACTGTGCCACCCTGCACAGCTGCCACAAGAGCCCCAGGACAAATTCAGCACCAACGCCGCCCCTCCTTGCCAAGGGGCAGGGGGTCAATGCAGCCTCTGGAACTTGGGAGGATCCTCTGCTGTGGGGCTGCACCCCTGGCCTGGGCGTCCACCCTCAGCTTCTTCTTCCCCGGGCTAAGGCAGAGCATCCATCTCCTGATCCTCAGTTCTGCACTCTCCTTTCATTATGAGCGGTGACCTGCGTGGCTCTGCCATTTCCCTGGCCTGTCAAACACCAATCCCTCCCAAAACACAGCCCAGGAAGCCAACTGAGCTTGAACACAAACCATGGCTGAGCCCGGAGCCAGCGTGCCCCGGGAGAGAGGGCTCGTGGCCGCAGGCAGAGTGGGAACAGCATCCCAGACAAAGCTGGAAAATTCCAGAGATGTGTGGCACTGAGCTCTTCCCACAGCTACAGCCAGACAAAGAAAACTCACTTCAGCAGGAAGCTGTAGAGAAATGCTTTAGCTGAATTCTTCTCATCGCTCAAGTCAGAAATGCAATCTTTACTTAAATGTTAAGCCATATACATGGGCCATTAGTCAAAGTTCCTGCTCTTTTTTTAAGAGTTTTACCAGGTTTGACATTCTGTAACGCTATTATTTTAAGCCTGGTCTGGACTAGAATTCACATATTAGGAAAATGATTTTCAAAAGACTATGCTAAAATATCTTCCACATATTGCTATCATTTGTCAAAGTTTTGCTTAAAAGCAGGTATATTAAGATAAATGAAATGGATCAAAACCTGAACACTTCCAGGAATATAAATGATGGTTAAATTAAGCTTGTGACAAGAGCCAATCCACACGTTTTGACTTCTCAATGAAGTACCATTTGACCTTGCAATGAGAAAGGCACTCACATACTATGTACACCTAGAGGAAGAAACTACACCAGAAAGCAAACTGACTGGGCTGAAATAGCCAGAAGGCAAAAAAGGGCAACAAGTGGTGAAGGTGAGAGAGAACATCAGAAATGGAGCATCAGCTCAGTGAAAGGGCCAGAACCCCAGGGTCAGCCAGCAGAATAAGCAGAGCTTGAGGACAGGTCACAACGTGCAGTGCTCTGAACATAAAACCTGAGTGAACACTGACAAATCCAACAAAACCAGGACTATCTGCTGAAAAGCCTCCTTAAGGCAAACAGCACTGGGGTGACAGCAACGCTCCCTGCAAAGGCTGAGGGCATGGGAAAGAGGCTCTGTGATTCCCTCCTTGGCTATTTCTCTCCCTCAAGTACTTAAGGCATTTTCCCTTGTTCTGACTGCAGTTTAAAAATACTGATGGAAAACAACTAGAGTTGTAATAGGGAACTTCAAGTAGCACTTAATATTTCTGAAGTACTAAGATACAGAGTATGCATTTAAATAGCACAAAATTCAGCAAGTGTTCAGTGGTTCCAGATTTTTTTCCCCCAGTTATCTGAAATTTCCTTGCCTGAGCAGCATACATAACATTGCACTGCTCACCACAGCTCAGACTGAGTGCACCAGGCAAACTACATCATAACCCACAGCATCTCCATCTTTCAAAACACTGAAGAAAAGGACGATTATTTCTTTAAACTCTGTCTTACCAGAGACAGGTTGGGCATTAGTGGTTTTGGCAGCTGTATAAAACAGCTGCAACTGGAAACAATTGGTGCTGAGCAGTCGGAAACAGGCAAGGACAGAGGACAATACACTGCAAGCATTGCTCCAGTTCTGGCTTGTCATTAGATACACGAGAGCTTGCTGCAGCCTCACTTCTACAGGGGCAGAGCATTTTCTTAACAAAAAAAAAAAAGGATTGTACTGAAATTGAGGATCAAGAGTTATGCACTTGCATTGATAAGGTATTGCTGTGGAAAGGGAGACTCTGAGAAGCTTTAATTCTAAACTCACTTGCCAGAGAAAAATGGTTCTTTGAAACCAGCAGTTCAAGAAAAATGAGACAAAAATCAAAAGAGGACTAGCAGAAGAGTAATGCAAATAGTGACACTTGAGAACATCCACAGCTGACAAACAGTTCTCTGTGAATACACAGAAAGGAGAAATGGGTATCAGCAGCAAGGGGGGAATCCTGGATCACAAGGAAGGGCTGCTGGTGGACAGGAACTATTTGCCAGGCTGGTGCAGAGCACAGAGCCAAAGGCACATGGTTCAGTAACTGTCCAGGGTGAAGTGACCTCAGGGAGTGTTATACCTCAATAACAGTTACCAAAGCTACAGAGGAATCTCTTAAATGCTCCTCTGGAAAATCATTTTATATATTAGCTCAGAATAAAATTCCTAATTGGAAAGGCTGAAGCAGCAAGTTACTTTTTCAAACATTTTACTCCTAAACACAAATTTAAGGACAGAGGAATTGACTGCCATGGAAAAGCAGGAGTGCTCCATCTGTGCAGGATAAATTATAGACTTCATCTGAGAAGGGAGGATGCGATTCAGCTGCTGACATTTGAAACATCAGAGGTAACAAACTGCAGATTTAGCAAAGTTGCCAAATATCAAAGATGTTGAGAAGAAGATCAGAAGGATCATAAATACCCCAAGGAGAGCCCCAGAGAGGACAGAAGTGGTGACAGGATCCCAGCAGCCTGGCAGGTCAGCCCCAAATGCATCGTGCCCATTTGGCTGCTCCTGGCACCAGCCCAGAACTGAGGCAGAACCAGCACCACCTTCTCCAAACTCACTCCCATCTCCATTGGCAGCTTAGAGATCTCCTGTAAAACAACTGGGGTCTCTGTACTTCATATTCTTGCATGGAATTTTCCTTGGTAAATTTATCCAATTACCTTTTGAACCCATTTACAATCCCATATCCACAACATCCTGTGGAAGGACATTCCACAGCTTCTCAGCTTTGTGTGGTTGTTCTGAGCTGCCAGGTTCTTGTCAGAAAAGAAAAGAAAACAGATAAGAAACTTGGTTCCTTTATCACTTCTATGTACTTTTGCCTATGCCATAATGATTTGTGATTTCTCTTGCAGGCCCCCTCAGCCTGTCTGGCAGTGGAAGGGTCCTGTTTTCTGTATTGGTGCCGAGTGGATGCTGCTCCATACCTCCAACTCCCCGCCCTGCATTCCTCTTCTGCATTCTTTTCAAGTGAGTCTGTGTGTCATATTCAGAAGCTTTTGAGAAGAGGATGAAAGAATTCTAGAGCAGTGAGAACAAAGAGGCGTGTTTGAGGGTAGAGAAAATTTATTTAGGGAAAAAATATGAAATAAAAGGAGGTTTGCTGTGATTCTCCATGTTTGCAAGCAGAACCATTCAAGCATTATTAAAAGATATAAAATAGGGAACAAACTTTTAAGATTTGTTGTAGAAATCAGCTTACTCTTCTGTGCCTTCATGCTTTACAGAGCTGAAATAATTTCAGTGTGCTCTGTTTCCCCCTCAAATGAGCATCTCACTGCAATTTGTAACTTCCTGGCTCATCTAGAAAGGGGCACCCGTGCTACAGGCAGACACTAATGAGCCTCTGTATTCTAATTGTGTGGATACATTGAAAGAACAGAAATAAAGGCAGTGGAACAGATTGCAAAGAACAGGACAGTGGGTGGTGGTAAAGGAGGCTGAAGAATGATCACTGGTTATCTTACACTTTTGATGTTGCAGGAGCAACACCCAGAACTCCACTTTCCCTCTCCACTATTAAGAGCCAACTGGGATCTTTATCGCTCACTTCCAAAAGTACAAAATATTCCTGACACACTGGAGCAGCATTGTGATCCAGCACCCAGGCCAGGCTGCCCTCGGGTACCGCTGAAGCACTTTGGAGCTGCTGTCACAGGTAAAGCTGTTTTATCACTTGTCACCAGTACCTGGCTGTACATGGGAACAGGACACTGGACACAGAGGGCACAGCAGCAAACAGCTCCTGGCAACATTTCTGTACTAAAGGAGCATTCAGTGAAGCCCAGCTGAGGTCAGGTAAGGTCACTGCAGTACAGTCCCCCTTGGAGAAAACATCTTGGATTAAAAACTGCTTCACACCACACCCATGGCAGGCCCTGCACACCCAGGCAGGGCCCTGCCCCTCTCTGGAGCTGCTCCCAAGGCTTGGGCAGTCCAGTCTTGGGCACTGTTTATCTGCTGCCACAAAAAGCATTCTATTAACATTTTTGAGGAACACCTCACTTCTAATCTCTGGTAAACATCTTGAATACCCAAAACTACATTATAAAAAAAAAAAAAAAAAAAAAGGCAAAAAGAAAAATCCCACAGGAGGCACACATGAAACATTCCATCTTACTGAATCCCTGCAGAAGTCCACACAGGAATTTTAGAGGGTATTTTTTCAGATCACAAAAGTGCTCATAAATGCTGTAAGCTGCATTAAAAATGTTGGCTTCCATTACTTAGCAAGAAATCCCTGCAGGTGTCATTTGTGAGAATATTTAAATTTTTGTAGTCTGCCACAGCAATCTGAATTTTTTTGTGTTTCGGTTACACCAAGCATAGTTTAGATTTTCCCAAGAGTAAGACAGAGGAAAGGAAAAAAAGATATTCCAGTGCTATTCTATATATATCCATAAGAGCTTTCCTGCTTGGAAATTCACTTCAGAATTGAATTTTGGTGGCTGTAAAATTTTTGCCCTCTTTGTAAAATCCTTCTGATTTGGCAGAGTTATGAAGGTTTGAAGAAAAAACCCCAACTATGTTTATATTTTCAGTACACTATTTTAAGTGTTGATGAAATCTGATATTTACCAAATACATTGCAGGACAATGGGAACTAGGGAAGGGGTATTTGCTCTCAATCATAGCAGGTCAGGACTGGAAGAAACACGAGGTTTTCCACATATGGCAGTACTTGAAAAGAGGCACATAAACGGGAGAAAACCCACTGATATTTGCACATCATGTAACACTTCTGATATGTTAAAACTTCTCAGCGTATATGGCTTCATAAACTTAATGCTGCTATGAACAGCTACAGGCAGTGGAAATGGAACGAGTGCTGGGCTGGTTCGCAGTGGGAATTCTCCCCTCCCCACACTGCATAAACCCATCGAAGTCTGATGCTCTGCCATGATTTCCCCACTGTAATCTGCTGCCTATTATTCTCCCAAACCCCACCTGCAGGTCATTTTTCTATCAAATGAGCTGGTTAAAATTCCATCCCCCTTTTTATTTAAACCTAGGGGAATTTCAAATAGTCCAGCACTAACCGACAGGAATTTATTTTAACCATTATTTAAAATACCAGCAAATTTGCATTGCTATGGCTTAACAGCTCTGATGGGTTTCACCAAGTCTCCTTTCACTTTATCTCCTCTGACACAGGCATTAGCATCCTGGGAGCCCAAGTACAGCTCAGAGTCATTGCCTTTGTTCCCTTTTAGGCTCAGACCTCTTTCCACACAGAATTTTGAGCATTTCACAAATTTTCTATAGACACAAAAGCGCGTTCTATCGTGAAAACAGCTATATAGCAAGTAAAAATATTCAGAAATGTATACTAAGGTAAATTCTCTTTCACTTTATAATGTAAGAAATTCTGAGGTGATTTTCCTTATACGAGGGAAGCAAACTGATTATTCCCTGATCTTTGAGGAAGGCAATACTTAAGAGTTAAAATTTTGTGTATGCATTTCAAACTGAAGTTTTTTCCTCTACCAGACACCACTCTGGAATAAAAGCATCACACTTGTCAGCACTTTCCTCCATGCCAGAGGGCTGAGAGGGAGCATGACCTGGATAGGATTGCTTCCTAAAGCCGGTATTTAAAGTGATCTGAGAGGGCACTCGGTCCCGTGCAGACTGGCTGCTTCCACACTCAAACTCTGCAGTCAAAAAGAAGCTGTTCAGTATAATTTTGCTGACTTCAGTTTGAGAACCTCTTGTAGGAAACCAACAGAAGACAATGGAAAATTGTTGGCTGTGATGGGGCGTCAAATAATGAAGTTCAGCACATTTTATCTTGTGTGTGTGATGGAAGAGAGGCAGATGAGAGCAGCCCAATGGCCAGTGCTATCACAACATGCTTCCCTAAAAACCACCTCTGGAGCACTGGGACAAAGCATCAGGCGTCTCCACTTCTCATTGCAAATGCTTATTTGTGAGTTTCAGAAGTTACACTTAAACTACAGGTTCGTGATTCACCACAAAAATCAATCACCAAAAACACCCGGTACCTGCAGCAGGGTCCTCCTCCTTTTAGGAAAATGCCTTTAAGCTGTGGGTTTGGAAGCTAAAGGGAAAGTAATTTTTCCTTTTTTGAATCCTGAGCTATGCAGAAGCTCAGGGCTGTGCTGCAGCCTGGCTGTGCAGCTTGTGCTGCTGGGGTAAAGCTCACAGAGAGCTGACACACACAGCAGCCAAGGCCTGAGCAATGCACAGAGCGCTGATGATGCCTCAGCAACGCTCCTTATCTGCATCACCTGAGGCACCCAGTGAAGTCACACAATGCTGTGTGACAGATGAAAGACAGGATTCACTCCTTTCCCTCCCTCTGCTGTCAGCCACCCCGTTCTGCTTCCTCTTCCGTGCCCACCCACTCCCTCACACAGCAGGGAGCTGTGCCCTTGCCAGGCTCTGATCATGAGGCACCGCATGAAATGGGCTGCAAAGAGCTGAGGTGGCAGCAGCAGGAGGGGAGCAAGGGGAAGGGCAGAGTGCTCAGGAAGTGCCCCAGCAGCAGGTTCTGCACTGGATCATGTCCTGGCAGAGGCTCTGAGGATGCTCTCCCCATTGCTCTGCTCTGCCTGCATCACTGGACAGGCCATGCACTGGTACCTACACACCAACAGCGGCACAGGTGCGCATTCATCTCCAACGTTAGAGAAAAATAAAGGGAAAACCAAGCAAATACCTGATCCATGGGGAATCCTTGTCTTCCTCATTTGCCCCGACACACCCACAGCTGAGTCAGTGGAGCAATGTGCACATGGACATGGAAGCTGCTGAGGGGGCTGGTCCTGCCCCACAGGGGCAGCACAGAGGGCACCAGTGACCAACACCTGCAGGTCAAGTACCACCCTCTACAGTGCTCCTCAACGAGGCTGCAGCCTGCAAACCCGGCTCACAAAACTGCATCAGAAAAACCTCACTGCACGGACTGCTGTGGCTCCATTATACCTTTTTCAGCAGGAGAAGGAACCTAAACAGCTCCTACCTTTTCTCCCCCAGCTGTCTGCTTCCATGCTTCTGACTGCTGAGCTGCACAATGATAGAGACAGACCAACCTGAGTGCCCCACATCCATCAGACACTTACAGCCACTCTGCCAAGACATCAAACCAATAAACACGGAATAAACATCAGCATTTACCACACCATTTAAGCTGTGTTGTCCAAAAAAATGCTCATAAACTACTGAGTTTTATGCTAACCCTAAGTTCTGATGACTAATCTGGTTCTTTTATTGCAGCAAACTGAAAGTACAATGGACATAGTGGCTGATTGCATGCTGGAAACTACAGCTCTTCTGTGAGCTAATCCTCGGGATCTCAGCAGTTCTGAGCAGACAGTGGGGGAAGGTCCCATGCTTATGACTCATGCTACCAGTTTTCTCTCTCCTATTGTTTTGCAAATTCTCTGCTTAATCTAAAATCCATTTCAACTAGAAACCTCCAGGCTCGGTGGAAACTTGAAGAGAATATATTCCAAAAAAGTGATGCTTCAAAAGGGCGTGCATCCACAGCCCTTTAAATCAATCTAAATCTGGGCTGGCATGGCCCTGCCCTTGTCACTGGCCTCTGCCCCTTCCTGTGCCTGCATGATCCCACAGCGAGCAGATCCAGGATGTGACCGAGCTGGAAACCAGGCCAGTGCCACCACGAGGAGCCAGAGGCAGTGGGAGTGATAGAGGACACGTCACAAGATAAAGTTGTGGCAATCCAGATTTAGACAGGCCTAAGTGGAGGTGTACCACTAAAGTTACTAATCATCCTGAACGAGCCATGTCTTAAAGGAAATGGGCATTCTGAGCTTTGGGTTTCATTTTAAGGTATTGATTTATGTCCCTAAAACATTTTAAATCTGTACATTAGCAGAAAAGTTATCCTACATGTACTGGTAATATATTCTCTTAATGGGATACATAGCAATGAAATTCTGTCTCACTAGATCTTTAGGAGCAGATTCCAACTTCAAGGATTATGAGTTCAGGCAGGATAATGCCCGTTTGCTCTGCCTGATGGCTGGCAGTAACACTGAAGCTGCTTTTGATAATAGGCAGGATACCACAGTAGCCACACTCAACTCTAGGAATCTTTTGTGCTTCATTGCTTTAGCTTTGTTTAACAGCCCATTTTTGAGTGGTAAAACAGTAGTAGAAATGGCAATATATTTATGAAGACACGCTAAATAAAACTGTATTGCTTTTACAAGAATACACTGCAGATTATATCAAAGTTATAACAAAAATCCCATGGGTCTGTGAGAACAGCGAGAGGACTGCAAGGCAGGGCTCCTCTGCTTCCCAGGGACAACTTTTCATGCTGGGTACCCCTGGCATGAGGCCAAACACACCTTCAGAAACAAAAGCACAAAGTGTCAAATCTTTTAACATCACCTTTCCATGCAAAGCATTTCTATCAGCCTACCAGCCTTTTCCAGACAGGGAAATTCCCACCAAGTCATCAATAATACATCCAGGCAGCCATCAGTCCATCTACTAATGAGCAGTTCTAGCACACAGCACCTATTCAGGAATCAGGCCGGGAAGATGAGAGCATCTTAATAATTTACAAGACTCATTAACCTTATCCCAAAAGCCAAACAAAAAGAATGTGATATCTACTCAGATTTCTAGACCCAACCAAGATACAGCATTTCAGAAGCCATTAGGATCTCTCAGTCAATAAATACTCTCCAAATGTTCTTGTGGAATAACCTGTGAGCCAAAGACCCATCCATCTCTAAAAGCCTGTGTTGTGAGAGACACAACATCAGGAACCTTAAGAAACTTGCACTGCTGAAAATTAGATCGAAAAGGTTTGAAAATTATTCAATACTGCAAATGCTAAAAATTTTTTGAAGTTGCTATTTTAAGTAGACAAAACCAGTCTAGTCTGGTTCTGCACAGAATAAATACCAGCCCTCTACAAATGTCAAGAGTGCCCAGGGACAGAATTCACATTCAACATCAAATACTCTCTTTGGCAGCACAATACAGAAAATCAGGAGTGGGGGAAAAGCCAGCCCATGGTCTTGTCCTGGGACTAAGCACTCAGTCCTGTACCTGGCCATGCAGGTGATGCATACTCCCAGCAGGCATTAGCTCCACAGGCAACACAGGGATTGGCAGGAGTACCTGGGAAGGAATTATGATGATGCAGTTTGGTCTACTTGTGACAGCCAGATCTGCAGTGTACGTCTGAAACCAACAAAAACAAACCTAACACAAATTGCTTGGTTTTCGTGGTGTCTCCTGCTGCAAATACACACCTCACTGCTATAAACTGCTCTTCTCTCTGCACAAACACCCAGGAGCCACGAGGGTTTGCCTCCAGAAGGAAGCTCTTCTGTTACATCTCATCTTGTATCTGATCCCATACTCGGTTACCATATTCCTGTGCCTGCTTTGAAGTGCTCCTAAAGGAGATAATCTAAATGCTGGAGGAGCTGGCTGAACACCCAGCCGTGCTCTGTGGGAAAGGAGGAGGTCCCATGCTCTTCCCTGGCTCTGCTAAGCAGCTGCAGGAACAGGAGCTGGGGAGCTTTAGGTGCTCCACCTCGTTTCTCACCCCATTTACATGGATCATGTGGGTCTTGGAAGGGATTTTTTCCAGACACTGTGTATGAGCTGCTGTACCTTCCCTTCCCTCTCCACATGCCCAGTGAACTCTCCCTTCCACTTATAAAATCAACATGCAGAACTGCTACATGATATAGGCTAAAAATGCTTAAAAACCAGATGTGCTGCTTAAAGCCCATGCCTATCCCATTCCTTCAGAAACCAGCACACAAACCATTCCACTGTCAATCATTCTGAAATGGCAGCAATTAAGGAACATGCTAGTTCCCTAATTACAATTTCCTTTTAATCAAATGCCCCTTTACTCACAGCAGCCTCTATTACAAGCAGTGGAGCAGAGCCCTGCACTGCCTGCTCAAAGCTGTGTCTGACAATTGTTCTTTCCTAAAGCTCTCCCTTTCCACACCAACACCTTCCCCTTTGGGCTTTTCCACCGTGGGCCAGAGCACAGGGAGTGTTCAACTGTTTAATAACATTTTGGGACCACAAGGAGAAAAAACAGCACTTAAAATAAAACAGAAGGGCCGTGAATTAATTAAAACAAGGAATAGATAACTGTACATCCCATAAATAGTCAGTGCTGACAGAAATTATCAAAAGAATAATGGTTACTTTCCTGTAAAGACAGTTTTTCCTGAGGTTTCATACTGCATATTGTTTTGAAACAGGACACAAACATGAAGGAATAGGTGGTACCTTTTCAAACTTTCTTTTGCAAGCAGAATGTATCCTTAATGCTTCAACCTAATTAAACTCAGAACAACTAATTCCAGGCAGTAAAAAAAAATCCCAATCTTAGAAGAAAGGATATCTGACAGGCAAAATTATTATTTCAGTGCATGATCTGGGACATGTTGAAGACTAAATATTAGCAGCATATGTTCATGGAAGGAAAATAAAAATATGGCATGTTAACAACTACAGTTTTTCCTTCTGGCTTTCATGAGGTTACATCAAGTTCATTATATATAAAAACTTAAATATGTCAAAATAAAAATGTGTATGAATTAACTTGTCAGACCAACACAACAATGTCTCAGCCTATAAACAGCACCCCTGGACCTACAAAGTTCTGGCTAAAAAAACTGTTATCCCTGTTTTAAAAGAAAAAGCTCCAGCTCAGGATCTGCAGGGTGACTGGGGCAGTCTCCTGACAGAATTCCTGACTGCTCAGCTGGGCACTCACCCTTCCACACCCCCTGAGATGAGCAAGCTGAGTGAGGGTGAACAGGGGATGATGAATAAATACTGTAAGAAAAGCAGGTATAGCCGGAATACCAGTGGTGTTGTGAACAGGAAGACATCTCTAGGTTACTTTTAATCAAAACTAAACCAGTAACTGGTGTAATTTATCTGGACACCTCTTCACTGGTGCCACATTTCAGTCCCAACATGCCTTTCTTCCACAGAAAAGTGCTTTTCTAATATCCAGAAGTAAAACAGTTTTTGAAAGACCATTCTGTCTCCAAAGAGACCATTAGGATCAGTTTTCCATTCTGAACTGAAATTCCTATCTTCTCAAAGAGCTCCAGCTCCTCCAAAATAACCAAACCATCCTGAGCTTTCTGCATACTCACCTGCCAAAAGCAACAAACACTTCTAAAGGAGGAACAGCAGAAAACCGAGAGCTATTCTTCAATGGCAGTGAAGTTTGAACAAGGGAAAATTATTGTTGCTTTTCCTGGAATGACAATTACCAAAAGTTTAGCCCAGAAATGCTCTTTTTTAAAAAAATTAGGCTACTAAGATGTGCTGCCTTTCCCCATTTAATTTTTGTCACAGATCTTTAAAGATGTAAACATCTTTAAATATGTTAACACTTCAAAAATTCATATTTGTACACATGAATGTTATCCTGAATTTTCTAAATCAGTACCTCCCAAAGTTTTGAGGTTTCCACCTCAAGGTCTCAGTCCTCAGTACATTTTATTTGCACATCCCATTATAAAGTTTTAAATTTGAAATCTTAAGGCAACACAGTCCTGTGAGGCATTTCCTAACACACTGATGGGCCATAAACACCAGGTATTTTGTGGTATGTGCAGTCAAGAAATGCACAGACCATATCTGCTGATTGAGAACGGGTGTAATGATGCACCAGAGCACCTCACCTTGCCCCTGCCCAGCCTGCACACTGCTCAGCCGGCATTGCTGCACTTGGGAACCTTATTTTTCACACACACTCCTCTCCTCAGGCACTAAAAGTTTTAGAACAACTTTCTCATTCATAACGGGTCAGAACATTTTGCCTGCAGACCACACACAAAACGCTCAGCTTGACAGCTCGGGTGTTCTGGAGGCTGCTGGATAAATGACAAAGGGCACGATGCTTTCAGCCCAGCTGAGGATGCCAGAATCCCCTCTTTCAGCCCAGCTGCAGTGGGAAATTGGGTTCCCAACGCACATTTATTGTCCTGAAAGTCACAGCATGGACACATGAACTTACAAGGTGCACACAGAACACAGGACATGAGTTTTGCCTGAAGAGCCCCAGGTTTCCCTATGGACAGGGGAGAAAGATTACATGGACAAATTACTCTTTCAACTGGCCTTCAGGTCAGTAGTTTTCAATACTAACTTTTCATTAGATACTTCATTAAGTTATTGACAATCTTCATTTTCCTTTCTGAAACTGCAGAGATTTGATTTATTTTCTTAACAGGACAAGTTATGCTTTCCCTGAGGACCTTAAGTTACTTCCTTGCTATAGATTAATTTTCTCTAATCTTACTCCTTTATAACTCATTCCTCTGTTCAGAGAGATTTTCTCTCCCCATGAAAAACTAACATAACATCAAAGCTGAATGCTGTGCTTTTCTCAGTAGTAAGAGAAAGCAATATGTGAGATACCAATTGTTTTAAACTGGAATGTTGAACGGTATCTTGTGACATAATTTATGGCACGAAACCTTAAAGAACTTTGAAATTTTCTGTTTTTTATGATTTGCAGTTACTGTATATAGCAACAAAATGAAATATATAAAATATATACTAACTTGATAGAAAACTCTGATGTGAAATTCTCCCTTTTCAAAATAACACAATGTAAACTCGTCTGCAAACGCCAGTCTGTCGCTCTGCAGACACACACGCTCATCTCTGTACTGCTGCCTCTCTCCTCTGTTGAAGTAAGCACTGAATTCAAACAGGAAACATTCTGAAGCACAATTGTTGAGCTGCTCCCAAGGGATAGTTACAGTTTCATGGCTTAATCACTCCAACTTTCCATTTTGTTAATAACATAGTTGAATAAAAATGATCTGATGCTACTTGTGCATTCATTTTAATGAGTCCCTGGAAAGAAATGCCTACAGTGAAGCATGCCCAGACCTCCTGAATCAGTGGGAAAAGTTCTGCACAAAGATTAGAAATAGCTTCAGCTTCTATGCATCAATACCATCTTGTTGATCCTGAATAACAATTCTGCTCTGAAGAAAAAGAAAAGTTTTGGAGAAAGTTTCATAGTTAAATATGAAAATCAGTGCCTGAGCTAACATAATCCTCCAACCCCAGCTTCCCCCTCCAAATCTTAGCATATTAATCTCCTTTCCTTTTAGCTGTTCCAGTTCTTGCATAACAATGCCATTTCCTGAATTCAAATCTCCACAAATAAACCTTAAAGCTGAATAATACATTATTAAGCCCTATGAATATTCCCTTAAGCAGGGCATCCTTAAAAAAAAACTGGGCTACACTGTCACAATTCAGCATCATTTTCTTCATACTTTCAGGGTAGGAACAAGAAGCACTGCAGCAGCCAACCACCTAAAAATCTTACTGAAACACAGAACTTCTACCCTCTGCAGAGGAGATTTTTAATAAGCTACTAATGCTTGGTTGAAATCCTCACCCTTCCATACTGCAGTCACTTATTTCTCTGTGGGTATGGAATTTGCACAGGCTCCCAGAGAAATCCTGGACTGGGATTTTTGGGGGAAGGAAAAGCTCACTGCATCCCCACCTTCCTGTACAGCCCTGAGCCACACACCTTTCCCAAGGGTTCAAACTACCAATGCTCAAACATTCACCTAAATGACTATTCCTGCAATATGAACATTTAAAAAGAACTTTACCTAAGAAGGATTCTCAGGTTTGATTTGCCTGCTCGCTCAGTTTTGATCTGTTCCTTTCCTAGTGCAAATGCTCACTAGAGGCTGAAAAGGTGTGTAATTACTGTGGTCAAGCTCCAAGTTGAGCACAGGCTGGAGATTCTCTGCATTAGGTATTATCTCAAATGAGCTCCCTCAAGTGTGACCTGCTGGACGAGGAGGATGGCAGCTGATGGCAATGCAGATTGTACATGGACATGGTCCACAGGACACTTTTCACCAAATATCACAAACAAGGAAAAAAGAAATCATCTGGAAGAGCAACTGCTATGGGGGAAAAATGTACTGGACTTCAGAGGGCAAAATGTATTTCACAATTAAGTCCATAAAGGCAAGCAATTCATTATCACTGCTTTATCATCCACTCAAGACCCACGAGATGATACCTCTTCTCAAAGGGGTTGGAGAATACAAACAGTATTACTAAGAAAAGATTAATTACCTGTTGTAGGCTAAACATTTTAAAAATGTCTTTGCAGTAATCCCCAGTGAAAAACAGAGCGACATCCACCAGGACAAGACAGTGTTTCACACATAGAAATTAGACAAGTTCATTACACAGGGAACAAGAAGGAAGGAACTGAGAAACAAAGGGACATAATCTCTCAATTTAAATATTTTTTTATCAGCCACACGGCAACACGAACACAGCCCTGCCCCTGCCTGATGGAGCAAGTGCTCAGTGCCTTCATCAGCTCAGTTATTCAGTGCAGCAAGTGAATGCTGAGCCTGGAGCATGCCTTGGCACGAGGAAATGCCAAGCAGTGAAAAGAGCTGAGCCAAAAGCGCTCTGTGCCAGCCCAGCCTAAGCAGAGCTTTCCCAAGGAAAGGGGAACAGAAACCAATGCGATTTTAAACAACTGATCCTGAAAATTTACAAACCAGAAAACAGACTCACAGCTCTTGGAGTGGTGCCACTATCATCAGCATCTTGTCACCTCCCTCCCCATGCCCTCTAGGGTACATCCTCCAAAATTAACCTGAAAAATCAACTGAAATGGATGTGAAGAATCTGGAATGACAGACTAGATCTTAAGGTAAAATTATTTTAGGGAAACAAAAACGAAGCCTGAAAACAAAATCACAATTTAATCCACCACATTTCAAGCTCACTGTGTCACACTGACACCTCTAATTCCAGTATCTTACAAGTCTAGACATCTGTCTCAAACTTTTAATCTGAAGCTGAAAACTGGGCAAAATTGCTGCAGTATGAATACAGCCGTGTACCAGACTTGATGAAGAAGAGCCCTTCTTACTTTGCTAAGGTACAAGAGATGTTTGCAGGGTATTCTGCTCCAAAGCATCCGAATTCATCCAGTGTAAGTTTACTCACAAAATGATCGATTACTCCCTACACAACTCCGTTTAAAGCAAAGCTTCTGGAGCTTTGTTTTTCTCTTTAAATAGCAGGGAAGCAGCTGAGCCGTCCTGAGCCCATCTGCATGTTAACAAAACATTTAGGGTGCGGATTTACAATCTGTGTAAGAAGATAAAAATCTGCACTTTCGGTGGAAGGGAGCATCCCTGCACTGCTCCGGCAGCTGGAGCTGATGAAAGTGCTCTGGGTTGTGTAATCAGCCTGATAGATGTGCTCCCTAATCTGACTGGAAACTAATCCCCCACACAAGAAAACTTCACCCAGATTGGGAACTTCAGCTTCATGCTTTTCATATTCCTTCAGTTCAAAATTATAAACAAGAGGCAAATCTAATTTCCTACCATGTCATTGCCTTTTTTTTTTTTTTTTTTTTTTTTGTAAATTATTTCTGATCATGGAAACACATTTAGAGAAATGCTCTTCCAGAATTGTGGTAATTCTTAGGAAAAAACTTGAGTGGGGCATGATATAATAACATACTCTCAACAAACTCTTGACACTTATTCCACTGGACAAATTTCCTATAAATTGCAAGTTCATATTGGTAATCTAAGAAATGAAGCTTATTTCTACATGCCTTAACAACTCCAGCCAAAAAAAGCAGGGTTAGCACTACTGTGTCTGAAAATCTGCAAATTTTGGGGTGGAAGGTACCATCTCAGGTAAGCAAAGACTGCTGAGGAAGGCTCGACAGTTCAAGTCCTGTCCTTGGCAGAGGTGACAAAAAGGCCACTGAGGGATGCACCGGGTGTGACAAGGGGATGGTGGTGGAGGAACAGACTAGGACAGGAAAATGAGGAACCAAAGGGAAAGTATATTGGAAACTAAGCTCTCTCCTCTACTCAGAGATGGTTAAAAACCCCCAGAAACCCCAGTTTTCCAAGAATTTGTTTTCTGCCCCAAACTGAGAGGAGTAAAAACATTTTTTCAAGGAAATTCGATATTCCACAGCTTTTTTTTCCAGTGCTGTGCTTACACAAAGTGATACCACCACACAAAACAATCCAAAGTTAACAGGTTCAACACAAAATATATTTCAATTCCTTTGGAGAAAAAAAAGGGAAAAGGGTGAAGTAGCTCAGGACAATTAATGCACTTCTGTGAATTGTTTTGGTCATAAAACTGACACTTTTCACTTCAAAAATGTCTATCCACCTTCTCCAAACTTGAAGAGATTTGTATTTCCACCATAAATCTTTTCCATCCACCCTGACACTGAAAACTTTCCACTGACCTCAAGTGCTTCCATTTGCCTGTAAGTCCCAAAAGGATAATCAGCAGCATAAAAGCTCCAGCTGAGCAGGTCCCGGGTCCATTACTGTAGAAAGGATTGGGGAACTGATCCATAACTATAAAATATTTATCTACATTTGGCATGTGGCTATCAAACACCATCAAGTTCATCAGGCAGTTTGGTCCAAGGACACATTTCCTGCAAGAATTATTCCAAGATTTCACAAGAAGTTGGGGTATGTTTTCAATCACCACAGTGTATTTAGAATATAATCAATCTGTAGAAGAATAATTGGTTAATTTGCAGATCACATAATCAAAAAGTTCTGACAGAATTACCTCATTAATTCCTCTCTCCTACCCACACAGAGTAAAAGTCACAGGAAAAATGCTCACATTGTTTTAAATTGGTCACTTCAGCTCTGTTTTGGGGTTTTTTTTACCCCATAGAAAAATGGAAGTAATTTTCTTAGACTGGCAACAGTTTGTGTCTTGAACCCACATTAACAGTTGGCTTTCAGTTTTGAAGATCAGATTTGATTAGTTCTCTGAACAAAATCCTAAAATCAGCACCTAGTCCCTAAAGAAACTTTCTTCTTTTGGGGAAGATTTTGTCCCTTTTCTCCCGAGCCTGTCACAAAAAGGATGCAGCCACTACCAGACACAGGATCCCAGAATTGGTATTTTCTTATGTGGCTCTGAGTTGGGACTGAGTTATTGGAGCAAGAGATTCACTAAGGCCATCTCCCACATCAGCTAAGCTGAACTTGTTGGAAAATGATAATTCAGCACCTGGAGGCAAGCGGAAACTGAATTTCTCAATATATGGATAAAGGACAACCCATTTCTATTTATGTCTATCTAAGAACCAAGGAAGGGAAGAAGAAGATTAGCAACTTACCAAAATACAACTGCTGCAATACATTATATAAACAAATATGTGCAACCCTAGCCAAATTTATTTGTTAATATGTGAATGCATTTGACACATCAGAATGAAATCACTAAATAATCCTGCCAAAATGTTTTGAAGACAAAACTCCTTCTATGAGAACCTGGTGGTAAAGCAGACAGGCTTTTTGTTCTGCTTTTCATTAATAATGCAAGCCCAGCAAGACCAACCAGAGCCTGCAACAAGTTACAGCCTCACTTGTTACAAGGAACCATTCCCAAGACAACAAAAATAATCAAAATCATCTGATGGACAATGCAACCTGGGAGAAAGAGTGGTTTTCAAGGGATTGATTACAGCTTGACAAGTTTCACTTTTGTTTGCAGACAGCAGAGGAGAACAAGTCAAAGGTACCCCAAGAAGCAGTTTTCTAAGTTTCTAAAAATAGACAAATCTTTTCTGTTGTACTCCTAATTCCATGAAGATGAAACTCCTAAAATTTTGAATTATTTTAATCTCCCAAAACCTGAACAAAAATTATTTTTTCCAGAACTGCAGCATCACTTGCAAAATACTCAGAAGACAAATTCTGCTCATTTTCCAGCATTAAAAAGCAGATGTTCCTCCGTGCATTAACAACACTTGATTATAAAATAAATTTAGCCTCTGTGCAAAGAGGAGTGAACATAATGGCTCCTTGAAGGCACAGCTTTGAGGAATGAGGGCTATTAGTTCAGTTTCTTTTTCAAATGCTGCAGAGAAGGATGACAGAAAGAAAGCTTCCAGTTGTGATTCTCCTAATCTGTCTGGTCCATGGATGCCTTCACTCCAGACTTCCCTAATAAATTCAATTACAGCACAACCCTGCCCTGTCCTCACAACACACAAACTGCAATCTGTGTGGTCTAGTTAGAGAATAGTTCAGGGAAAGCATTTTGGGTTTCCAGTGATTATTTTTTTAAAACCTGGGATAGCAAAAAAAGGTCATTTCATTTAAAGAACCCACAGGAATCTCATAACGTTTCGAATATTTTTATTTGTGTGTGATGATAGACATTTGTGTGGGATGTGGACGGGAAACTTTGGGTTTATATATTAGTTTATTTGGGCAGAGGATGGTTGCTGGTTTCCTACCAGTGTTTTTGCTAAATTGCTTTGCTAAACTCTCTATAGTATTGATTACCTGTTAAAATATTTAACTCGTGCAATTAATGAAGCAGAAATAACACAGCAATGTAATCAGTCAACAGCAAAAATTATCAGAAGGGGAAGCAAATCTGTTGTTTGGGAGTGGGAGAACAAATACCACTGGTATTGAAACAGGAGAGACACATTGAGGGAAATACAAATGCAATCAAGCATGGAACAGGGACAGGAAAACCAGCAGCACAAAGGGCAGAGGAACGAACAGAATGAAGGGTGGTTGAGTAACAACCCATGCAAAGAGGACCAGCTTGGAGAGATCTGATCTAGCCGCTACAAATTCTTCTGCAAAGCACAGCCAGCCTTTACAACAGTCCATGGGACTTAAAATTCAAAGCATGCTGCTGTGTCACCAAGTCCAAGTCCTACAAATAACCTTTTTAAACCACATCCTATAGGCTATGTTTAGCTCATAAATGTTTCATAGCATTTTTCAACATCAGTTACTGGCTATACCTCCAACTTTTTCAAATACAAGCATCAGAAATGTACACAGTGTGAGAATATGGGTAATATTTCCTTTTGTGGCAAACTCGACTCTGAACATTGTAACCTCCCCACCCAGCTCTCCCAAATCTCACTTCTGCAGATCTGCTGCTCCACAGGCACCTCCCCACTCCAGGTGCTAAGCCCACAAGGTTTCCATGGCCTGCTTTCCAGTACAGCCCTATGAGCCTGTTTTCTGCACAAATGAGAGAGCAACAATTTGTGATAAGCAGATGGAATGCAATATGGCCAAGGGGCTGTAAAAAAAAGTCTGACATAACTCATTCCTGGTGATGCTGACATCCTTCTGCACAGCCACAGGTTAAGCTCATCTGGGTAAACAGAAACTCTGCTAAATAAACACTTGCCCCATGCCCAGTTTTTCTGGGATCCATTTCTGGACACAGGTACATGGGTGCTAATGCACGTGCTAATGCAGCATGAAACCAAGGACAGGAGGTGCAGGCAGCTCTTTAAAATGGCTTGTGCAAGACATCTGCCAAAGCACTGCTCCGATCTGAGAGTCTGGGTAACAATTAAGAATTACATGGGGAGGGATCCCAGAGCCATTCCCTTCTCTTCTGGCCCCAGAGCATGCTCTCTTTCCTTCTCACATGCCTCAGGACAAGCTCTTTCAGGGACAAAATGCAACATAAATCTTTAACAAAATTATGGTTACGCAGAATGAAGAGTTTAATTAATTTCATTGTGTTAAATATGGATACATTGCACAGGTCCTTGTCCCTTACCATGTGCCTGGTGCCAGTGTGGCTCCCTCCTGTGTTTATGAGCCTCATCACTGAGCCAATTTGAATTGCAAACCCAGGGCTAAAAATGTCTTTTCTCCACTGGAGGAACTCTTTGTTGCTTTAACAAGCTGACTCAAATTCAGTGGAGGGCCCACAGGTGCTGGTGGCAGGGGAAGAAGCAGAGGCAGCTGGGGAGGGGGAAGATAGGTGGAAGATCTAAGCCTTTATTTTTGGATTAATTTAGGTGCTGCTTCATGCTACAGTTGAGAGAGGGAAAGGAAATGAGAAAAGCACTGCTGCAGGGTAATTAAGACCTAGGAGTAAACATGCCAAATGGTGCTTGCCACAAGACAACAAACAAATGTGAATCAGAATGTGAATCAGTACTGGAACTGAGGAGGGAATGTTTTCCCTGCTACTCAGGAAGCACTTCAATTGTTTGGGAAAGGTGTGAGTCATTAACTCTCGCATGTACAAGTGAGACGTCCAAAGCTATAAATACTTGCCATACTTCAACGGCTCTTTGGAATGGGAGAATGAAATCTATATGTACTTTTTCAAAATTACAGAGGCGTGAAGCCATGCATCATTTCACAGATTTTGATTTGTTGTGTTTAGGCTCTTCGGAATTGCATTATCCAAGCATGACGAGCTGTAACCTTGAAAGGCCCTGCTGTCTTGCTGCTGAGCTCTGGGTAGCCAAACAGCTCTTTGGGATAAAAGATGAGAGGTGCACAGGAACTGAGGAATGCTCTTTTAATGCAGCACTTTTGTATGTCTCAATTGGTAGCTGATCACAGCCATTAAGCAAAATTACCTTTCTGATGGCAACCAAGAATCTCATGGCAACAGTCACACGCCATAAAAACAATCCTCCTCCTCTTTGATTTCGCATCTGCTTGCAGGAGCTCAACATGAAGGCAGTAAGGAAGTTTTACTGCCATCTTGCAACATTGACTTTTATGGATTTTTCAGACTATAACACACTGAAGCTCTTCTTAATCTATTTCTAACTCCTGAAGTGATTTATTACTTTTAGACACAGGTAAAAAGGCTGGTTGGACCTCAGCAGGGTTTTCATTCCCAGGTGAAAGCCAGCACAGTAACACCTGTGCAGTGGGATTATCAAGCCCTGGTGAAGGGCTTGGCTCCTGAGCTAGATTTAGCCAGTCTAATGACAAATACTAGTGTAATAATCCAAGTATAGATCCCATTCCTTCAGATATGCAGCTTTAACGTTTTTCTCTATGAAAGGCATCGAGTTGAGATGGTATTAAACACCTACACAATCCTTCTAAAGAAAGATGTTTCTTTCCCCATGATGTGTTCAAAATGATTCTTGCACTGCCTTTTACCTTGGGTAGAAGGGATTCCAAGGAACACTGATGGACTGCACATGATCACACTACAGGCACCTTCCAGAAGGGAGTCCTGAGATAGCCCAGGAGCCCTGGCTCACCCAGGTTCAGGGAGTACATGCATTATTCCACTGTGACTGACTAACTCCTGGGAAATGGATTGCACAACAGGAAGAGGGTAAAACAGCACTGGAGAGCTTGGACACACATGAGAGTCATTCATTTACCCCTGACCCCAAATCTCAGAACAGAAACAAGAGGAACACAAAAAGAATGCTCGGCTTTATGTAGGCACATAGAAAGTATGATTTGGCAGTATCATAAATATTTAATTACACTTCTATGTAACTAGTGATATCCTTTCTTAATTCAAATTCCTTTAAAAATTCCCATTTAAAAAACCTCTTTAGAACTATACTTGTATTTTCCTTAATTTAATACAAGGTTATGAAAAAATATTTTTATGAAGAACTTATTTTCTCCCAAACACATGTAAGTTATTTTGTCCTCAAGAGAGATCGATCAGGTATTCTTACAAGCCAACTGATCTGTAAAACCCTTGATGAAGAGCTTTTAGAATGTAAGAGTCTGACTGCCCAGTATGGTTGCATTTAAAATGCTGCAGTCTGCATTCAACTGGTGCTACATCACACCCGACTTCTCTAAGGCTGGGAAACCAGTGTAGTATGAGGTGACATCCCTTTCTTTGCTAGCAAGTTCCAAGTTTTATTACATTCTCTCAGTGCAGGCTTTCAGTTGGTGAGCACTGGGTATTACAGTCTTCTCACAAAGCGAGCAACTTTCTATACATTCAACAAAAACCTCCCATGTTTTAAAAACCTACAAGCCTGAAACAAATATTCCCACTTATTGCTTCAGAGCAAGTAAATCAAGAAACAGGAGCTCATCATGCAAGGTTCTGCATGCCAGAGCTGCCCAGACTGCAATGTGATAACACAGATTCTCCCAAATACAGCTGCATTATTCTGTTGATGCATTTGTGCAGTCACCAGGGCAATGCTGACAATTTATGTAATAAAAGACAACTAAAGAAAAATTAATTACCTTGTGCTGTGCCATTGGTGCATCTTCTCCTCTATCATGCCAAGAAGCAGAAGCAAACTGCTCCTGCACTGAGACCTGCCACAGTTACCTGTGTCTGAAGGACACTGAGGCTCAAAGAGCTGCTGCTGTGAAGTCACGAGCTACATTTGCAGCACAGTTCATACACTGGCTCCCTAACATAGCAGCAATAAGAAAAACACTAGTTTGTCTCACTTTCAAGAAGTATAAAGTAGCAGTAGGGCTTTTCAGCCTGGAATCACAAATCACTTAGCACTGTGCAATTTAAGAAGGATCTGGGGGATGCAGGTTTTCCACAGCAGGGCCCCATCAGGCTGCAGAGCCAGCCAGCAATCTGCCCTGATCTCCCTGAACACACAGCCTTGGACTGAAAGGCACAGAATGGAAAAAGCTAAATATGCAAAGAAAGAGACACACATGTATAAACACATCTGAGTGTTCCAGAGCGATCTCTGCTGAAAGTGCCATTCCAATGAAGGCATCACACTGAAGAGATCCTTCCCCAAGAACTGCAGGAAGGCAGCCCAGACCCCCCTTCTGGGGTCACTCAGCAGAGGCTCTGTCCCCCAGGGGGGCACAGCAGCTGCTACTCCCTTGGCCCAACAACTTCTGTCTTAAGGAAGGGGGTTCATAGATTTTACCACTGCATCCACATCTTCTTTCCTCACATAACCACACATCTGAAGAATGGAAAAAAACCCATCTCATTTGTGAGTGGGCTGAAGGTACCAGTCAAGAAGTAAAAACTTGCTATTGTGAAGATGGAGTGATTTATGAAGCTGCTGTCTCTCAGCAAGAATATGGAGAATGCCTGTGCAAGCTCACTGCAGTGCAGAGGAAAACAACTGAGATTTAAGGAGTTTAAATCCCTAAGTAAACAAATCAGCCTCACTCTGTATTGAAATCGAGTAAGAGGTAGGGCAGCTCTGTCCTGCACCGTGCAGCCAAGGGCAGTAACCTGTAGCTGAGGGACACTGTCCCCTTCATGGATTCCAACTTGACCTAGGAAGAATCAGTCTGCATCAACAGAGTGCTGACCAGAACTGAAGGAACATGGCTGGCAGGGCTGTGGACTGCGTAAGTTTCTGGACCAAAAATAAAATTATCAATGTATGAAATATTCAGAAAATATCTTTAACCAAATTTTATTTTTTTTGGTAAGTACATGGCCTCATTTTTAGAAACAGTAGTGGCAATGAGACACAGAATGGTCAGCAGAATTCATCCACAAGAAATATTTTGGGAACATATCAGAGTTCTGGGCTCTCAGCTCTGCTCCATTCCATTTTCGCTTTGATGTCAGTAAGTTATTCATCTTATTAGTTCAAGCTTTATCTTTTGATCAAACTTTTGTAATACATAATTTGGAAATTAGTTTCTTAGAGGGATGAGAGCTGTCAAATCAGATCGACCCCAACAAAGCAGTAACAGCTTAGGACAAGTCAGAGCCAAAGTTGGAATTTCAGAGCATATGTGCAAGTTATTATTTTCTAAAAACCACAGTGTTGACATTACAAGGGAAGAAAAGAGAGGAAAGATCCTATCTCCTGAGCCCTTGATCAAATTACTTCATAATTCACCCACTAACCCTATCCCCTGGTTCCCATAACAGACAGCAATCTGAGACAGAACAAGCCTGTGGATTTTAGAGCATTAAGGGAGAAAAGGGAACAAACTACAATGCTGCAACTAAATCTCCAGAGGATGTAGAAGCACTCAGAGGTATATTAAATAGCAGGATAATTTTATGGAACCTTGCAGATATAAAATATGGGGACAACCAGACATTAGCCACACTCCATGTGCAAGATATAAAAAGTAGGAGCCCAGAACTATACAGTGTCTGCAGTTTCCTACAGTTTTTCTCAGCAAACGTTTTTCGTAGTAATTGTCAAAGATATTAGATTCCAGTATTCTGAAGATGCTATCTACTAGTTCTTAATTTATCCTAGCCTCTTATCTTTGAAGCAACTCCGTTTCTGTCTCAGTGCCTAATTTCCATTTTACACATGCTATATAATTGTGTTTGTCCCTTTGTCCTTTAAAGTTGACTTCTTAAGATTCCCATCATTAACACATCTACAGGGAACAAACAACTTGCTCTCTGTGTTCTTTGGTTGAGATCTAATTATTAAAGTTATAATTACTTCTTGCATATTTTAATAAGTTGGAACTTGCTTTAAATTGCTCTTTTACTGAAAGCTGTGGGCTTGGAGATTTCTTTCTTTAGGAAGGGATGTGTGCTTTGCAGAGGTCTCAGATCCTTAACCTGTAAACTAACTTGTGCATGAGTTACTGGTCACTTTGCCTTCTATCAAGTCCTGGTTATTTTCAATCTTATTTAGTTTCCCTTTGCATATTTGTCCCAGTTAGAGATAAATTTGGGAGGAACTACTCACCTCAGCCCAAAAATTTTATGCAGTGTTTCTAGAACTCCTTACTAAGATTTTTAAATGTTTTTACCTTCTTTCTCCTTTCTTCAATACCTATTTACTTAATGGGCAAAGCATGAACTTTATCTCCTTCGGATATGGACATGCTAACACTTTTTAAAACGTAAACCCAAGAGCTGGCAAGCCCTCGTCAAGATTAAAAAAACATGAAAAATAACTCACAACATTGAGCGATGCTTATTTCATGATACAGACTCTTTTCTATACAGGGAGGTATAAATAGTGTCCACAGCTGTGCAATTTATCCTCAGCCATTAAATGTCTCCACAGTCTTACAATTCCTAAAAGTGTCTGCACTGCCTACAAATGAGCTGCATTAATATAAACAGCATGTGAATGTCCAGAGAGCCTGCAAAACAAAAGCCCCAGGAACAGACCTTAACGAAAAAGTGCCACTTTCAGATTTAAAAAAATAAGAGCTTGTAACTATTTCACAGTTGATCAATTTGCCAAGAACCCTTTCCAATGTTTTGAATCCCTGGTTTAGATGTCTGGAGGGAAAACAGGAGCTTGTTTGAAAAGTCTGGAGCCAACCATCCCCTCTGCACTGTGCTGGGGTAGCGGGCACCCCGCTCCACGTCCCACAACTGTCTGGTTCCACCCCAAATCCATCACCCTCCAGACAGAGGTGATGAAATAACCTGCAAAGACTGACAGATGCAAACAAGGGATCACTAACAGGTAACACAGGAAACACAACTAAACGTGGCTTCATTGGCTCAAGTCCTAAATAAACAAGTTCATGGTATAGATATATACTGTTATAAACCCAACACTGTTCACTTACAGCACTTTGCAGAGGAATAAGTGAGACTAAAATAAGCTGTACACTATATCTTATCTCCATTTTAAGAATGAGCAAGTTTCTTAACCTCTTTGTCTCAGTTTCCAAGGCTACAAGTAAGGCATGACAAAGGCAGGAAGAAAACCCAGATATTTTTTGGCTCTCAGTTTTTTCTTTTTTATTGCTGTTTCGTCATCTTATCTTCCTAAACTCTGGGATTTAGCTATTTAAGCATAGATATTATTCTATGTTCAGCCTGCTTTTCTGGTGATTCTAATCAGTTTTTCTCTGTGTAAATCTGGCCAACTGTTTGGTGATTAAATTTCTTGCTTATATGTGTATAGAAATAATCAAGGAAACAATGCCCTGGCCAGCACTAGCAGAGGAAAGGACACATTCCTAGAAAATAAAGTTAAACCAAGCTATTTTTTAAAGGTAGGCAAATGATGTGAGAGAAGACAGGAAGCCACATATAAAGCGTAAGTCAAACCCATTGTTTTGTAAAATTTCTGGAAAAGCTTTGAAAAATGGCTTTATTCACTTTTCTCTCACAGAATTTCTTTGTTCGCTACAAAAGGAAAAACAAAGCAACAGGAAAATGAAGTGATGTTCCTCCTCTGGCAGAGAAGTAATGAAGTCTCCTCCCCCTTCCAAAGGGGATCACAGTTTGCCAGCTTTGGCAGCCACTGCAGCATTTAAAATAGAAATGAATCCCAAAATGTGATTTGGCAAAGACCGCTGAAAAATTCACTAAGTCTGTTTTCCCTCTTTTCCACTTCCTTTGCACCAGTCTAATAATATCGAGAGATGCTTGCAGGCACCTCGGGGATGAAAGGCTGCCCCCCAGACAAAGAGCCCCATGAACTTTAACACACATGGAACACACGGATCAGACAGAGCAGCTTTGTAGCGAGAGGGCTCCTTGTATGGCCAGGGCCCCGAGCGCTGGGACACTTCCAACAGCTGCGCTTGTTCCTGCACACAGCCTGAGCTCCATGGGAGGCACCCCTGGGCCTCCCCAGACCTGAGAGCATCAGTTAAAAGCCAACAACACCAAATTTTGTCCCAGGTTCCAGCAGTTTTTCAGCACACGCAGACAGAACCAGGATTTCCGTAACGCTTTTGTTTTCACCTACGCTGAGGTGAATCCTACAAACCAGAACACACAGTATTTTGCAGATATGCTGTGTTGAAAGATAATATAAAGAAAATGCAAGTGCAAAAGATGAGAGATGAATCAAAGATGTGAAGCCTTTAGAGGGATGGATCCACTGCCAGACTGCAGCATGCTAGCTGGAGTCAGTATGCAAGGAACTTCACTCAAAACAATTGCTTTGGAAAAGAATTACTTAATGTGAAACACCACTTGGCACTGGGTGGGACAACAAGCCAGTTGTCACAGATGCTTGAAGCAGCAACAGAAAGCACATTTGATTAACAGAGATACAGAGGTCGAGGCAAAGGAACCACGACAGTTCAGCTTCAAAGAACTGTCTTCAACAAGAGGCACCTATACCCACTGCTTCATTGGGCTTTCAAACTACTGACTTCTCGCTGACTAGGATGTGTTGTATGTAAATTAATCCATCTTATTCATTCACAGAATACAAGCTATTAATAAAATAAAAGCTAACAAAATGTTAGCTTTAACATGCAAGCAGCCAGCTGACTCATTCATACCGCAGTTTCAATTGAAAGGTGGGCAAAATGTCTTCAACATATTTATGCAACAGCACCACATTACCAAAGTAATTCTGTTCAGGATCTTGTGCCAGAAAATGATCTCCAGGTCTTCTGAGAGATCTCCAGAAAATGTCAGGACCAAAACTCTCTCATTTCAAGGCTAGAGAAACCTTCCAAGCATCAACATTTTGTCTTCTGTATGTTTTAAGCTTTAGAGTTTTTATAATCACATCCCAAAGCCTGAGTCATTTCTACTTTGCCATCAATGAAACTGTTCAAAGGCAGCAGCAGGAAGAAAGATTGATTTCACAGATCATTGGTCCAGGCAGTGTTTGTAAACTGCTGACCCCAACCATGGAGAATTGCTAGGGCCTTGCAGATCGAAGGGAGACTCCCAGCCTGCTGGACAGTTTAAAACTGATTTGAAACCTGAGCTTAGCCTGTCAGTTTTTCCTAAAGAAACTTTTAAAGGAGTTCATTCTAAATGAGTCACATTAGCCCACACAAGTAAAGCAGCACATTGTTCTGATTTCCCGTCCCTAAAATGCATCGTGTCCTCAGTACAATGCTACTGCACAAATAACTCAGGACTTGCCAAAAGCTACCACCAAGCTTTAATTGCAGCAGTCCTATTTTGTATATTCTTGAATCAAACAAGAACTAAATCAGCCTGCTAAAAACCAGCCAGTACTTCAAAATCTCCAATGAAGATTAAGAAATGAATCTCTTCAATGAAGCATTAGCCAGCTCAGAAAGAGCCTCATTTTCTTGCTTCAAGATAAGACTGTGGTACCCACACGAAAACTGCTGCACTAAAGAAATGACAGAAAGCATCAATTAATGGCACCAAATTATTTTAATGCAGATCACGGCTACCAAATGTTTCAGACAATTTAACAGTATTTCCACTTTGCCGTTTTCACTGCTCTTTACAATTGATTCAGCTCAACAAGTGAGAATATTTGCATTGTCAAAGTTTTTGTCACCATCAGCATTTTGTTGAGAACACTATGTCCCATTTCAGATTTCAGTATATTTTACAGAAGAGTTAAAAAATTGTGGGTGCATGTAATTCTGCCAATCATTCTCATCTTATTAAGGTTTTATCATGGCCTGACAATACCAAAAGACTTGAATGCATTTTACAGTTTTGCAGGCAGACTGCTTTATCTCTTGTCATAAATGATGGAAAATGTGATCCTGAGCTCAGTGAGGAAAACTGTAGAAATGAGGCTTCCTTACTTTCAAGTACTTACTCAGTCTCTGACTTGGAGTTTAAAGGCAGGATCTTCCATGCTCTAAAAACAGCAAAAATCTGTTCTAATCCAAAATTTCAATTTTTTTAGATGGGAGAAGAGCGCCTAGGTTAAATAATCTGAAAACTGAGCAACAAACCAAGCATCATCCCAGTTTCCATGTTTTCCCCATTGTTGAACAATACAGAAATTAATTCCAAAGATGACTCCCAAATCACACGTTAAGTATTTGGCCATAAGAAAAGCAAATACCAGCAGGTTGGACTGCAGGCTTCTAATATGCAAGGCAGCTCTTCCAGCTCCCAGAGAGAAATATTTAACTGGCAAAACGTGTGCTTGCTCTGAACTGACTGTAACACATGACCTGGCATGTGCTTTGACAGCAAGTTATTCAAGAAAGATGACAATACAACAGAGTTACAAAAACAAAATACAGCAGTGCCAGGATAAGCCTTTGGAAATACAATTTGTGATGTAAAGCCATAAATCTTTAACATTGGAACTAAAGACTTGCAGCTTTTAGAAGCAGCAGCCTCACTGCTGAGGTTAGAAGACATTCCCATACTGTATTATGGCAACTAAATAAATATTTACCATGGCTCTTTTCAAAAGGCTGGGTTAGCAAAGTGAGCAAGGCCATGAGAGTGTTCTGGGTCCTCTTCTAAACACCAGAATAACTGACTTCAGGCAAGCCAAGCTTTTACTTCTCTTATTTGTAAAATCAGTAATTTATGGAGTTCTGGGTTTTGATAGGAGTTGACTCAAACAGCCATTTCACTCTGCTGCCTCTCTGCTCCCAACACAGGCAGCTGGGATGCTCATTGAAAGCCTCCTCAACCAGCACTTTACAGGAAAAAATACTTTAACAAACCAAAGTCCCAGCAAATTTCTGGAAAAATGAGCACTTCAGTTACACTCCCCAGACAGTGAAATGTTTTTCAATCACCACTACCTCCTACTGTACTAATCTGAAGATGAAAATGGACTTTTCCCAAAACATGAATATAGCAGAAGGTTCAACACTACTTCATAACCAGCATTAATATTCACTTCAAACAAATATATCTGTAAGATATACATCTACACATCCAGAGAAATCTGAGCAGAGACACACATTCTCAGGATGAAAACAAAAAAGTCTCCTCTTTGAATGAAACTTTGTACAACATATTTTTCCCCCAATAACACTAAAAAGTTGATTTTGAGATATAAATATTTTTAAGCTGTAGATTTCAGAGCAACATAGTATAGAATGATCACATTTGTCCAAATCTTCGTGGCCAAAGACATTTACATAGTCCTCTTGTACTATTGACAGAAACTTTATAGCTTAACTTCCACAAATACTAAAATGGATCAGTCAATAATTGTTTCCTATGAAACTATAAACTCATTTATACACATAAAATATGAAATTGCAGAAATTGGTGCATGGAAATGCCATAACTGACTGCTCTGCAGAGTTAACAAAATAAGCCACATCACCTAAAATTGTTTCTTCAATTCAGGCACTTTTTTTTTTCTCCAAAGACATGTTCTCTTTTCTAAGTAACTGCCTTTTTGTCAGATTCCAAAGCAGTCCCCTCAGCCCTGAGTTTGCTATGTCCACCAGGCTTTAATTATGAGGATAAAGAAGAAATAAAGCAGAGAAAATGAGTAATTTGAATACAAGTTCCAAAACCTAACAGCTTCCACAGTTTGTGCCAATATTTCTTCAGAGAGTCATAATTTTATACCGAGCAAATTCTAATGATTTTGAATCCTGTAAGTACTAAAGGAAATATTTTCTTCTCAAAACTCTGCAGAGTTACACCTCCCAAACAAACCGTGGGGGACTAGAGGTGTTACAGAGCTGGAAAAAAGGGAAATGCATCCATTTTTACACAGCTACAAGCAGCAAATATTTCATGAATGCAAAATAAAAACTTGTGGTCATGCTCAGAACTTAAAAAACTTAAACATTATGTAATAAAAAGCACAAAGCTCAAGGGAGTTGCTCATCTGAAAAATATGAAAAAAACCCTTTCAAAACAAGATATTTATTCCAACACATCTTAGAGAGGCAGAAGAGACCACGTTCCCTCTATTTGCACATTGTGTACAGCTTTTCCAAAAGGAAATGTTTATCCCAGGTCCCAGCACATGCTGTGAAGCAGAGCAGACACAGCAGGGTCACAGCAATTTGCAAAGCAGTATCCAGAAAGAGTTGTCTTCATCATGAGATGTCTTCAATTTCCTCTCTTGTGGTGAAAATAAAGAAGGTAGATTTTATTTCAATATTTCTTTCCTTATCTAAAGGCCAGATTTCTGATTTTTCAGGTGCAGCACAATTAACTTCAAGATTGACATCCCTTTTGCCCTCTGCAAATTCTGTTCTTAAACAGCACTGCCATGGAGATGGAAGTGAGGAGTTCATGGGGTTTATAGAGTGTGTTCCTTATCAGCCTTGGGAAGGCACCTCAGGGGGATATGATTGGCATTCTCCTAGTTTTGAAGCTCTCAGAATACAAACTGAGTCTAGTTCACCGCTCAAAATAATGAGCAGTGTCCTTTGTGTGGTGTGACATCTCTTCTTTCTCAGCTCCATCATAAACCCACTGCCAAGAAAACATGAGTGTTCAAGAAAAACTTACAGGTGCAGAGTGATGACTGCAAGTGCACCTCAGCAAAAATCTGTCTTAATCCAAAATTTCAGTTTTTAGATGGCAGAAGAGCACCTAGGTTAAATAATCTGAAAACTGAGCAACAAACCAAGCATCATCAGAGACTCCAGGTCTTTCCCATCCCCTCCCAAATCCCTTCCCACTGGTCCCAGGAAGGATCCAGGACTTGCCCAGGCTTTGAGCTGTCCTGTGGCTGTCATTTTTCAGAACTTTGGAGCAGATTATGAAGCTGGAGCAGATATTTTACCCTGCATCATCCAATGAACATTTGTGTGTCTGATACACATTTACTTTGCTTGCAGAACAATTACTCCAAGAAGTCATGAAAAAATAGTGATGGAAAAGAAACCCTGACCCATGTGGCAAAGTCAATTTAACATAAGTAGCTGAAGTCTATGGATTTTAAAACATCCTATGTTACAGACATTTGTAAACTGGCAAGTGAAAGTCAAAAAAAATTCCAAAAAAGTCCCTGCTCTTGCCTCACATTCACAGTGGGAAAGAAACAAAGTTTTAAAATTATAGCTGTTCCCATTTCATTTGAAACACCAGCTTGAATGGACAAGCATCTCACTCATCAGCAAGAGGAACACAGGAAACCACATCCATCTGCTGCAGAGAGACTGAGGATGGGACTGTGCTACTCTACAGTGCCTACACTGATGACAACGCTATCATTTTTGGAAAAGCACAGCTTACCTTTGTTTAGAAACTGATACTGATTTTCAATTATTTCACTTGTTCAGTAATTTTTTATCCACAGTTCAGGTATTTGCATCCAGCACAATCACTGCAACTCTGAACGAATTACTGGCTGCTTATTTTTCCAATATATTTTCAAACTTCTATTGTGATCACTTGATTGAAAAGTACACCAACTCATTTAGCCAGCAGAACACAAAAAATATTCAATGTGCTATCCATGCAATACAATTTATTGTGACTATTGACTGAACTTGTAACCCCCTCAGTAAGCTGTGCTTGCTGGTGAAGACAACAATATTGATTATATGGATTCATATTTCCTCCTGTGTTCTACAGATCTCATTCTGTTTGGGTGTTTAAAAACTTTTTAATCAAAGCATCCCAAGTTAGCTTTCTATGTAGACAGACTGATATTTAATATGCAAAGAACGGCAGAAACTGAACTCTAGGGGGAAAAAACCAATTATGTAACATTTGATATATTAAATCTAATTCCCACTTATTTAAATGCCGTTGCTTTGGTATGCCACCTGTTTACTGTTATTTCTCCTAAGAATTATTAGTGTATGCATGAACCTTCCAACTGCCCCAGCAGTTGTGTAGGAATATTTTAGAAAATACCATTATTGCACAGCATTTCCATCATCCCCTGTGGGGGGGGCTGAGCAGAGCTCCCTGATAACCTGTGCTGGTTATCTTTTCCAACACGTTTCTGTACAACACTTTCTTACCCTGCAAATTTGGCTTCAAAAGGTCTGTCTGCTGCTATCGCCATCGTTCAGGAACAGCACTGTTGATTTACACTGATAAACAAAGATAATGCACAACCATAAGCAATGAAGTCAATCTGCAAAGGACACAGTAGAAAAAAAGCTGCAATGCTATCGCTATCATGTACTACACAGGAAAATTACAGCCTTGTGGAAAAAGAAAAGATGAGGGGTGAGAACTGGGCAGCTTTTTTTATGCACCACTTCTTGCTGCTTACAATATTATGCAATCCAGTTTGATTTGTGATTGTGTATGTAAAGAATGTATTTAGTGAATCCCCTTCTGATGCTGATGGCAATACCCATCAGAAGGGAACCTGATTCAGCTTCTCTCTTTGAAAGCAACAAACAATCAAACACTTCCCACACTCCAACAGCAAAACAACAGAGAATTATGCAGAACACAGGAGAACTCACCATGACTAAAGCTCCAGTGAGGCTGAGGAATCTCCATCTAAACCATCCTGCAATCTCACCTTAATGCTGTCGCAGGAGGTTTTTCATGGCAACTGTTACTAACAGTGTCTCTCTATCAGCTGCTAAAAACAGGTACTTGATGTACCAGAGTGCAACACTCCTCCTGATGCACCAGTTACTGAACAACTGACTAAAAGAACCACCTTTGGAAGAGATCTGCTGCTGCTCTGAGAAGATAAGTGGGTTAACTTGTAAGGAACCATGAGCCAGCACCCTGCCTGCCAACAGCTCCATGGAGCAGGATGCCAATTAGGATCCGGCAGGTGGAACTGACACAGCTCACAGGGTAAATGAAATACAGGGGAAGCTCTGAGCTCAGCCTCCACTGACATTTTCTCTCACAGGGATGCTGCCTTTGCCACACAAGAAATACTTACCAGGCAAAATTCAGAGGCACAGGAGCCTCAGTGAGCTTTGCCCTAACATGCCTTTGTTTTCTGCACTTCCCCAGCAATCTCCTCTAGCCAAAAATACTGCCCTTTAAATCTGAATCTGTCTCACTTCAAGTTCTGCCTTAACACTTTTAAAATGTTCTTGTTACAATTGAAAGGTATGTTATTGACAGCTTCATCAGCAGCAGAGCAGGTTTGAGACTTCTTGCTAATAATCTGATATTCCAAACTTAAAAGAGAAATCACAGTATGGAAATACAATTTTACATATGTAAAGCTTAAAATAGTCAGCATTTTTGCGTTGGATGTATGTTTAACACCAAGTTCAGTGAATTCTTCCATTGACTACAACATACCACAAGCTGTTGCACAATCACAGCATGTGTAAATGATCACACTGGCAGCTTTCATGTGCCCCCCACTCTCTACATCTTTCCTAGGAGCTCTCTCCCTGCTTCTGAAAACTGAGAATGTCTGCAGTTTACAGAACAAAAGTCATTAAATAAACTATCTCCTCCAAAGATCATTCCAAATGGCAGGAGTCACACTCCTTAACCATATAGTTACAGACTGAAAAGTCTGAGACTGGGGAATATTGTGCAACCTGTTTTTAAGGAAAACTACCCAATCTAGATGGAAGGCCCAGAAGGACAATTAGCAAGGTTTAAAGCAAATGGAAAAACAATTACACAACATGACTTACTCCCCCGTGGAAAACTCCTGGACTAATATTTATTCTCTCTGAGCTTGTATATATTTGAATTAAAACTTCAAACTTTATTCAAGCAATATTGATGGATTTCTGAGCCTTTAAGAGGGAATCAGTGATTTTAACAGGTTGCCAAACAGGCAAAGAGGGCACTTGCAGAAGATTATTAGGGACTAAAACAAGATAGAGAGAAAGCCAGAACAGAGAGGGGGGAAAAAAAAAGGTGCTAAAAGTCTTAACAGTTACCCAAGGACAGCTTCAGCTCCAGAGGCAGTGAAAATTGAAGTGTCTCTATTACCTTCAGACATGTATGCTTCTGAATTTCCTGGTCAATTTGGGGGAAGATTACGTATTTTTAAAACTGTTCTTCATTCTTGCTGCATCACAAAAGCCTCCAGAAAGGACACCAAGAAGTACAAAAGCAGAACAATGATATTCACTAAGAGGAAATTTGGCAGCTGAGACAACAATAAAAGCATCTGTGATATGTACAGAGACTTATGCGAAGAGGGAATATACATGAAGTCAGTGTGGAAGGATGTCTATATTTATCCATGTTTATAGTGTAAGATTTAAATGTCTTTTAAATGTGTTTGAAGGCTTTTCTGACAGTAAGACCCTTGGAGCTGGAAGACTGGATATAAATATATACATGCAGAATTTACATCTCCTGTATTATAGACTGTCTTCCTCCTCGGGTGAGCTTTGTAGAGAGGCCTGTATAAATACAGGCATGCATCCAAGAGGGAACATTTTAGGATTGAGATCAGTTTTACAAAAACATGGAAGGTCAAACTGTGAACACTAAACAGCTTCCTACAGAACCTCTAGCCAGCAATACAATAACCCAAATCTGCCTGAACACCAATAACGTTGCTTTGGCAAATTCTGTGCTAGTAGCAGTATTTTCTGAAATAGCACTAACTTTATCAAGTCAGTGATCTTACTTTTTAGCACCACACTGAACTGGCATCTCAGGCAAGATGTTACTAAAACAAGTATTGCTAGATGCCTACAATGTTTAGCCTGGCATGATTTTTATCCATTTGTTTACTGTGATTTCAAAAACTTTGCTAAAAATGTCTCCTGCAGTCAACAGTGACTGCATTAAGACAGTTGAGCATTTTTCAGCATTTATATTTAAGTACATTTAAGGGTTTTTTTAACTGAAATATTACTCTTAAGGAAAATGTGAGATAAAGTCTACAAATGGAAAGATTTTAAAATGCATTTACCAGACAATATTTATATATTTTTTTCACTTTATATGTGTAAAATACTTTTTCCCCTCATTTCCCCAGAATCAAAGACTTAAAAAAGGAAATCCCTTACAGACTGATTACAAAACACTTCAAGTGGTGTGGTTTAAAGCTGATTTTGTCCTCATCCTGCACAGCAATATGTGATTACTAGGAGGAGATAAATGATGAATGAGTCTCCCAGGAGTTCTGAAATTCTGTTGTTCTTGTTGTCATCTGAACAGACAAACCCAAAAACATTTGTGGTAAAATCATTTTGTAACTTGGTGAGTTAACATGATAACTTTTGTAATAGCTGATGGGGTCCCGAAAGAAATTCAGTTCAAAGAAGGTGACCTCAGAGTTACACCCACTGTGGAGTTTTCCTCTATCCACATTTTGCACTATCAGGCAATCTCAAACCAACTCAGTCCACTTAAAGAGATATGGGGAAAGAAATTGCTTGAGTCACTCAGCTACTTATCTATCTCAGGCAAAAGGAAAACTGAAAATTTCTTACACAGTTGATAATTTCTGGTTATGATTTGGAAAACACAGAGCCCACAGTGCTAAACCACAGTTTATGGAAATCGTAGCTCAAATGTTAGAATTGTTACCAAGTAAAAACAAGTCATTTATCCTTGTCACTGATGTTGCAGAAATTCTAAAGCTGTCACATTCTCCTCAGTGTACACTGTTGACTTGCTCCACTTTACCCTGCTTTAAAACAGTGAAAATCAACCAGCAGCTCTTATTCCAGTTTGCAGCCTGTATTTTTCCACTCTAGATTCAAAACTGTAAGGCAATGGAAATTCTGCATTATTGTGCTGATCCATATGAAACAATGGAAGTATTTCAGCCTTAGGCCAATGCAAATCCCAGTGCAACTCCTGGTCCTTACACAGCAGCTGTGTGGGAGCACAGGGAGGTGGGGAGACTGGAAATGCCACGAGAGGCTCTGCAGACAAGCCTGTCACAAGTAACACTCACAGAACGTGCTCCATCCATCCCTCCGGGTATCAGCACAGAGAATCCAAAGCCTTTTCCCATGGGTCTGGGGCTACACATCTCCTTCTCCAAAATCCATGGTACTTTACATACACAGAGAGTGGAATTTCCCTCACCGGTCATTTTTGGCTGCCACTAACAGCCAGTGAATGCTACACGTGGCTGCAAATAACTTGCCATTCTCTCTCTGAACTTTGCTTCAGCTACTAAACCAAAACATGTCCTACAGATTATTAATTTTGTACTCAAAGTAGGTTAAAAACATCTGGAGGTGTTAAGAGCAGAAAGATTAGGAAGTTACATTTTCAGTTTCCCTGTCAGACGTTTTCTTCACCATCTCCCTTCACATCACAGGTATTCCACAATCCCAGCACCATCTCCTCGTCACAGCCGAGGCATTTGCATTTCAATGGGCTGCCCGTCGCCGGCTGTCAGCTCTGCCCCAGCGGCTGCAGGGCGGGAGCAGCTCGGCAGGATTCCTGCGGCACGGCTCCCGGGGAGCTGCACAGGCACAGGAAGTGGCAACAGCGTGGAGCTGGCACCACACAGCTCTGCCCTCACCTCGTACCCAGCAAGCCCAGGGGGAACTTTGGGGCACGGCAACACAGGGTCCAACAGCCTCCCATATAGAAAAAAACCCGAGAAAGGACTATTAACACCGCCTGGAACCCAATCTCATCAGAAAACAATCAGAACAAGAGAAGCAGTGACAAGGAGGAAAGGAGAAAAGAAGAAAGAAAAAAAGGGCAAAGAAAACGTGGGCAACTTGGGATGGGAAAGTGTGATTCTAAACTGGGATGAGGGACAGCTGGAGGGAAAAGGGAACCGAAGAGCAAAGGCTGAACAGGAAAAGGGAAAAGGAAAGGAGGCACATAGGAGTGCAACTTCAGAAACAAGGTAGAGAAAACATGTTACAACTTGTTAACTTGGAGTAAGCTTTTCACATACACATTTTTCCTAGCATGATACAGAAGGTTAACAGTAATTGTCAATGTCTGTGACCCTAATCAATAGATTGCAATAGTTATATTTTACTATCCTGTTTGGGAAAAAAGGATAAAAATCAACATTTAGGAGTCATTTAACCAAATAGCATCCCCCCTTTTATTTTTCTTTAAATGACTGATCCCAACCAATTCCTTTACTTGAACAGTAAACAGAAAAGAACACATATTTTAGTAAACATGCCTGGAAATAGATTTTTGAAAGAGCTGAAAAGTCAGAAACACAAATTACCCAAGAAATTGAAATAGTATTTTGCCCCTTTGCTCTCTCTTTCACTGAAACAACTACAAGACTTGCAGACATGTAGAAAACGCTTTTCCTTCAAATTAACTGTATGTTCTAAAGTAGAAGGAAATGCAAACACTGCATCCATGATGAACTGCAGCTGGGTGAAAGGGCCTACCTGCAGCCAGGCCAGGCAGCAAAGTCTGCTGGCTCCTTGCTCCCTTGCTCTGCAGCTGGTACCTCCTGCCCAGGCTCAGGAATCACACCCTACCTGCCACTGCTGTTCAGGTGAGGAAGGTGCAGTTAACCCAAAGAGATCGGTCCAAAAAGCTAATTTAGGAAGTCTGTGGATTAAGTCATCTACACGGGATATCCTAGCAATAAGGTAGAGTCATCAAGAAATGAATACGTAAGATTAATCATGGAAAGTTACTCATGGAAAAAGTGGTAATTCCTTCTTGCATAGTTCTGTGTTTTAGAGAACAAAACGAAGTTTTCCTGAAAACACACTGAGCAGTAAGTCTGCCAGCAAGATGCTTCATCTGGATAAAACATCTTAGCTACTTTACAGCCACAAGCCTTTAAGCCAGTATGACACTAGATTAAGAGCTCTATCAAGTCCAAACGACCAAATAACATCCTGACAAGCATTTGCTCTCACTACTCCCCTGGGTTCAGACTGTCTAGAGGCGGTCCTAAGTCGAACAAAAGTCACACAGAAAGAAGTACATCCAGTTTGTCACAAAGGTACTTGCTCAGCTGGCAGTTTTAAACAAGCTAAAGTAAACTTTCTAACTATAGAACCTAATTATTGGAATTCCATAAAGTCTTGGTTCCTAAAAGAGCTGCGTCCTCTTTCCTTCCTGACCATGTATCTCCGTATGTTATTTTTTCCGTAAATATCCGGGAATAAAGTGTTTTAGCACACATTAGACAGACTTTAAGGCACAGTGAGTATGGGGGAAAGCTCTGGAGGCACTTATGAAGCGATTAAAGAAGAATGAGCTCTACAAAAGTAAATGGCAAAGACCTAAAGGAAACAAAAGTTACGTTCCCGGAGAAGGAACCCCTATTAAATTCGAGGTCAGAGATCCACCAGACAATGTTTCCCTGTGCTCACCTCGGAGCAGCCTGGCCATTCTGCATCAGGTATCAGCCGCTCCACAAGTCACGGACCGCTGCAAAGTACTCAGATCGCTTCACTTGCTGTCCCAGCGCAAATCCCAGCCTTCCCAGCCCAGCCTCAACTTCACCCGCAACAAAAACTGGCAAACAGACCGACCCACCTACAAGTCCAAAATAACCTTCGAGAGAAAGGGAAGGACCGAGAGGAGGATGGAATGCAGCTACACACGTACACGTTAACACGTAAATCCTTTCAAGTCAGTAATTCGCACTAATAACAGAGCAGGGACAGAGCCCCGGCAGGAGCAGCATCCACCTGGCACCCAGAGCGGCTTCATCCCGGGAAATTCCTCGAAGGTGTCAGCACGGCGGTAGGCGCTGCCCGGCAGGGCGCGGGACCGCGCCGCACGCTCCCGGCCGCGCTGCGGGCTCGGGAAGCGCCCGGGGCTCCGGCGAACGCCCGGGGGCCCCGCGCCGCCACCGGGGGCGAGGGCGCCGCACGGCCCCGTGGGGGCCCCGGCGCGGCTGCCGGCGCCAGACGGGCTCTGCGGGCGCCGCTGCGACCGGGACCGCGGCGGGGCGAGGGGAGCCGGGGGGACCCGAGGGGAGCGAGTGACGGGCAGGCGGCGGCTGCGCCCCGCCGGAGCCCTGCCCGCTGTCTCCACCCGCGGCCCCGCTGAGGAAAGCTGACGGCCGCCACCCCCCTCCCGCCCCTCACCTGGCAGGGGCTCCCCGGCCCCGCGGCGCCTCCCGCGGGGAGGCGGCGGCTGCGCCCAGGCGGCTCCGTGCGGGCTCGGGCCCCGGCTCGGACGCGGCTCCCGGGACGGGGCTCCGACCGCCGCGCCCGCGCGCAACAACCAACTCCGCGCGCCGCCCCCCGCGCGCGCACCGCGCCCGCGAGCCCCGCCCCGAGCCCGCCCATTGGCTGAGGGAGCCGAGGGGGCGCGGCCTCACCGCGGGGCGTGGCGAGGCCCTGGGGCGGTCGGGGGACCCGCCGTAAGAAGACTACAACTCCCGGCGTGCACCGCGCGCGGGCCTTTAAAACCCCTCCAACAACTGTGCGTGCACCGACGGATAAACCGTGTGCTTCCGCCTGCGGTGCTGAAGTAGTCCCGATGCGTGACTTGAGCTCCAGCCCCGCGCTGGGCCGCTGAGGGGAGTGAGACGGCGGGCGCTGAACCGAGAGTGCTCCCGGTTCGTCTGGGCCTTCTCCCGAGGGGCTCCTCTGCGGGAGGCGAGAGGGCCGCGCTGAGGCGGGAGCGGAGGGATCCGAGCGGGCGGGGTTGTAAGGCGGCTCTGCGCGTGCGGGCGGCGTGGCGGCTGCGCGGGCTGAGGGGACCCGGCTGAGGGGACGCGGCCACCCCCGGCGACCCCGGCCCTGCGCGGGAGCCGCCGCCGGCAGGTCAGTAGGGACGGCCCTGGGCCCCCCGCCCCTCTGCGGCCGCGGCGGGCAAGGAGCCGGCGGGCGGCTGTGGGTGCCGTGGCCCGCCCGTGAGGGGGGCTGGGGGAGCCGCCGCAGCTCACGGGGGGTGAGGGGAAGAACCGGGTGAGGGTATAAGCGCTTGGCTTTTGGTGTTTTCCGTTATATATCTTTCCAAGGTTCCCCTAAAGCGATATTCCATGGCTCCTTAGTTCTATTTGTCCTTTCTGTAGGTCCACTTAACGTTCCCTTGTCAAGCAGGTGATTTACTGTAGCGTGGTTTTCTGATACTTCTGCCCAGGTTTCCACATTCAGTTCCCGTTCTTGGGGAGCCAAGTCTCTTGTTGCGAGCTGGCAAAAAGGAGCCCCGAGCCTGGTGTTGGATACACCGGGGCCACGTGCCTTGCGAGGCGCCATTCATTCCAATCCTCTGGAAAACCAGCACTAGAGCGAGAAGGAGGAAGGGCAGGGCAAATATAAATAAAAGAGCTCCTGCTCTCTCGAGGAGTGGCCCCCAACTTTTTTGGCTATCCATTCCTGCCAACAAAGAACATTTTTTATCATGTACCTCTCATGTGTGTAAACTTACTGATTTATCAGTTATATGCAGGTACTACTGCACTGATATATACATTATAAAACATACTCGGACATAGTAATTGAGAAAGGATGACGAAAATTAAGTAGACAGTATTTTAAAACATTATTCCTTAAAGCTACGAAAAACATTTTTTCCACCCCGCAGTGATTTGCCTTGTGTGTGACCCCCTTGAGAGATCACTTTTGTAGCACATGTATGCTATTCTGAAGTGATTTTTCTTCACTTCTTAAGAATATAAATATAAACTGTTGATGAAAACAAAGAATTTATTTTTCATAGTTTGTTTTTTTTTTTTTAAATCCTGGCCATGTGTGTAGGGGCACAGCCTATTTGAAGACAGTGAAATGATAGTGAAATGTTGTGTTATCTCCTCTTGGTTTTTCTCACACCTGTATCGTATACCTGTTAAAAGGGATGAGACATTCACTATTTCTAGAACTGTATCACTTGGTGGCAAATACTGTGACTTCAGGAGGAAATTGAGGGAAAGTGATACATTTCTTTTCCTGTCCTTAGAAATCGGGCGTGTCTTGAAAGAGAAGTTGAGCTTAGAAATGGTGTCTAAAGCAGAGTATTTGGATTAGTCTTTAAAACCCTAAGTTAACTTTTATATAGGATATAAAAGTTTTCAAAACAGAAAAATGGGAGACTGGGATCTGACCACACTGTCTTGGTTATCAATGGAATTTTTCTTCCTTTGGTTGCCCGTGGTATGACACATGGAGGTGACAGGTGACCTTTTGTGACTCAGAAAAGGGAGAAGAGAATCCTGTTCCTTAGTGACCTTCCTTTAGTACCCGAGGCTTGGGTCCTGCTCCTGTGTGTACCTGACTGTTAGAAGGTGACTGTAATAATTTCTGGTGCTTTACAATAAATCATCCACGAGGAGAGAGATTCTCACTGTTTTCCACTTTCTGCTCTTGCAGGGCATCTTCCCTGGCCTGGCTCAGGCTTCCTGTGTGTGATGCCCTGAGAGCTGAGGAGAGCTGCTGATTTCACTGGCTGTGAGCTGTGGTTTTGCTTTATCACATCACGATGTCACTCTGAGTATCGGAGCACAGGAATGCAGAAAAGCGTGCACTGCTGTGTTGGGGTTAACTTTGTAACATTTGTCAGTGTGTCTGTTTGCAATGTGTTTAATGAAGGGTCACTCAGTCTCCAGGTGTGCCCAATTAGCAAGGAGTATCTCCTCACCTGCCAAAGCCAGCTTAGCCTTCCATACTGACTGCTTCTCCTTTACTAAATAGGAAGTATTTTAGGACCACTTCTTCAATGAGCTTACAGGCTCATACAAGTTTCTGAATTCTTGCTGTACTTCCTCTCCAGGCTGTGGGTGAAAAATTTAAGTATTCCATCTCGCCATTGTTGCAGTGCACAGAGCTGTGCTCGTTTTCTTGAGTGTAGTGGCATGTGCTGTGAGAAATTGTTAGAGCACAGGTGAAGAGGCTGCTCTTAAAGTAATGGAGACACTCTCGATAGTGATCTGTGGGAGAGATGGGTAACTCAAGGGAACAGGCCTTTACAATTTTGAGGACAGTAAGTGAATACAGAAAGGTTGTCTTTTTACTTTTTCCAGTTGTTCATGTACCTGTAATAAAATGCTGTTTCAATCTATAATGTGATGGGCTTGGGAGTCCCAAAATGAAGTTGCTCTCTGCATTCCTTCTGGCTTTTTTATTTTTTTACTTCCATAATTTCTGTTAGAAACAGAGGGGGAATGTTTCTTATGTTCATGGGAGCTGTAAAACTTCTGCTATTTTTAAGACAAGAAGAGGGATCGATAAAAACACTTCAACACTAAGTGTTCATGAGGTATGAATTACTAAGAGTAGTTTGTTTTCAGAAGCCACTGGTTTTTTCAGGGTATTAGTTTATGAAAGTAGCTACAGCTAGTTGATGGCTGTTTGAAATACACAATCAAGTAGTAGCTAAAGCTTTAATTAGTAGCAGATATTTGAAATACTCAGCCAAGAGGTAGTTAAAGCTTTATGGATGTAGGTCAGGCTCCATTGGCAAGATCTGCAGTGCTGGCCAAACTGTGTTGTTGTCTGACTCCAGGAGTGGCTTCTTCCTGTCCAGTGGCATCAGCAGCACAGCTGTTGGCTCTGATGGCAGCTGTTGGTTTTTACTGGGAGTTGAGCTCTATGGTCCTTGTGGGTCCCTTCCAAATCAGCAGATTCTGTGATTCTGTGGTGCAAACCTGCAGTCTGGACCTTGAATTCTGAGGGCAAAACAGCCAGATCTGAGTTTGTCCATGCACTGCCAGTGTTCCTGCCAGTGGGACAGGTCTGGTGATAAGCATTTTATTGCCAGACTAGTCTGTTTTAATCTCTTGCATAATGGGATTGTTGGGATGTATATGGTAAAGCTTTTTGTATGCACATTAATCCCACAGAGAGTTAATTCTTATTAAAGGAATAACTTACATTGTTCATAGCTATTAGGAATGAAGCTGAGACTGACATTTGATTTCTGAAAGTCTACTGGATACCAGTTTGACAAAGACTTTTGATGAATTGCAGCTACAGCTACTTTTGAGTGACTGTGCTTATTTGGGAGAAATCTTCATTTCTGTATTACAGGGAAACAAAACCACTTAACTGTGGAATAGCTGAATTTCTTCCAAGTTCGGAATTTATTAGGAAATCTTCCTTGTTCCTTGACTTTACTTTTGCAAGTTCTGATGTGCTTGGAAAAAACCCTGTCTTTCAGAAACGTTAGGAACATTATTATAGTGTTTTAATAGTAAATATGTTAAAAGGAGGCTGTGCTGTGTTGTCTTCAAATAATTTTAATCCTGGATACAAATAATCCTGCACTGTTTTGCAGGAGACTGTGGTAAGAGCTGACTTTGGCTGACTGATTTCAGTCTTTTGGGCTGTGCATCTTACCTGGCGTGCAGTGAATTGCAAAATAAACCTTATATTTCACTGTTTCTGAAACTTATGTCTTGGATTGTTTATAGAGTTTCTTCATGTGAAAGGGAATGTAAATCCAAGACTTTGGAACGTGCCTTTTGTGTGTCATGGCTGTGATAAGTACTGAGGTGAGCAGGGGACTCCCTTAGCCTGCAGTTCAGGATACTGTGATGGCACAAAAATGGCAAAGGGCGTTTTAGTCACGACAATGAGTGGCAGAAGGCTTTGTTGCTGGCAGTAAAAATGTGTGAAGTGCATAACAGAATGAGGGTAGTCAAAGTGTTGCTTATTAGTTGACTTCAAGAGGCTTAAGACTGACAGGATTTATTTCTGGATCCTTTTTTCCATTTTTTTTTCTTCCCCTAACAAGTGCAGAACACAGAGGATTTCTTGACAATTAGCGAATTACCAGGGGAAAAGTCTACTTTTGTTTTTTTATTGTGTTCAAATACGAAAAGATTATAAATTCACAGCTTTAATTATACAGTAGTGTCTGAGGGATTGTTTGCAGCCAAAAGAAATTCAGCAGTTTTCAACTGCCCTTCAAAATATCATCTGTAGAACTTGCCAGGCTTTGTTTGGAGGGGTTCTCAGACAGTCTTAACCAAATGGTGGTTAAAGCAGGTCTGACTTAGCTGTGTCTGTAGTTCCTTTTATTTCAGGTAAGTGCTATGGCATGAATTAACGGGGGGTTTGTGAATTTTTGTGTTAGTTACTTAAGAAATAAACTATTTGTTCCTCTTGGAATTTCCTTGGCTGCTGTTTTGACGCCTTGGACATAAGGTGGTGTGTTGTTTCTTAACTTTGGAGAATTGTTTGCTGAAATCTAGGAATTTAGTAATGGAAATGAGAGAGATTTTGGGAGAATGGACTTTGTTATTTGTGTAAGAATAGGCTAAGCAATCTCAGGCTTATGACAGGGCCATAATTATGAGCTCATCAAAGGCTGAATTTCTGATGTGACAGAATTAGTGTCCCATACCAGTATTGAGGGTATGCTGTGCCTAACAGTGTATGGAAAGTCTCAGTCTCCATAGTTGGAAAAGCAGTGGAGAGGGAGCTGTGGCAAAACCAGTTTTGGTAATAGTACGAGACTATACAGGAGAGAAAACAGATCAACACTAAGCAAAGTACTGGAAACAGTGAACTGGGAGTCTTCTCTCACTTTGAAATCTAGAGTTTGCTAACATTGCGTTTCTGCCAGGAAAACTGGGGAGCGAGGGGGGTGTTCCCAATGCAGGATAATGGCACATGGAGGTAAGAGAAAGCTTGGAGTACAGTTTAGTTTTAAGGGTGTTGTTTTCTTACCTGTATTCCATTTTCCCTGGCTACGGTGCTGCTTTTATGTCCCAGTTTTCCCCAGCTTGCTTTAAGAACAGTCTGCCTTGTTTGCATTTTCTCTTATCCAGGACATTGACAAAGACATCTTCTGATACCTAAAGGATAGAAAAGTAACACTTACTGAAGTAGGATATTCCATTTAAAGCTACCGTCTCTTCAAATAGACAAGCATCTTGTTGGAATAACTCAATCACAAATTCTGTGGGATTTCTAGAGCAGATGAGCGAATCTTCGGAGTCTCCAAAAGTCCTGAGATAGAGGCTTATTGGAATGCATTTTTTTCCAACCCTGACATCTAGTCAGTAACTATCATAGGTAACCTACTAAAATCTTCTGGAGCAGAGTGCTGGCTTGGGGTGCATTTACTGCAGTATGTTTTAGCTGCTATTACACACGACTCATGCTGCTGCTGAAATGAAATTGAGATAACCAATATTTGATTAAATCCTCACTGTTTCAATATGTGGGAAACATGACAGAATAGACTCTAACTGCTCTTTGCTCAGCTTATATAAGAAATTGCTGCAATTCATGTAAGATATGACAAGCCAGTGTAATAAATAATAAGAAGAAATGAATCAGAATCGTGGAATTGAAGTTATTTTTCCAGACTTATGGGGAAGAATCTCATCTTTCATTGGGAGAATAAATGTTTTGCTTTAGATTGGAAAGGGGGGAAAAAAGTCATGTCATTTTGTGAGATAATCCTGTTCTTTTTCTGGTAATCATATTTTGTCCCACTTAAGACTATTTTGGGGTCCTCTGTTACTGGAATAGCTTCAAATGTTCTTCATTTCTGGCAGCAGTAGAATTTTAGGGAGAGTTGAATCGCAGCCTGTGGAGTTCCAGCAATGTACATCCCTAACTCCTGGCTGTGTTACATCCTTTTTTTCTTCTGCCAGCTGCTTGTTGGATCCTTTGCTGAGCCATTTCACCCTTTCATTTGGCATAAACTAATCTGATAAATGAACTAAAAGCTCTTCTGTTTCTTCAGCGTGCTGAACCACCGTGAGATTTGTCTAGGGAACAAGTGCCAGGCTGAAAGATGATTCTCTAGGAGTAGTTGGTAGCTCAACAGGCTTAGGCTGCAATGAAACTGTAGCCTTAGGCAGTGGGCAGCTGTTGTCTGCACCTTCCAGCACTTGGCTTGTCTTCATGCAGGCAGAGGACCTTTCTGGATTCTTCTCTTGATATCTTATGAAGACTACAGCCCACTGCTCACAGAACGAATCCAAAAAGTTATCTTGGGTGATTGGAGGTGGCTCTTAAAGCTTAATATGACTTTACCACGCATGGCAGTGGGAGTTCCCATACAGATTGTTTTTTAATGAGCTCTGGTATTTCTTTGAGCCCTTCCTTGCAGCTGTGTAGCTGAAGATACCCAGGCCCCTCGCTTTCCTGGGTTCTCCCAAAGGGAAGAGTTAGGTGGTTAAGCAGCTCTATAAAATGCCCAATAAGCTGTGGAGATGGCTGTAACCAGCTGAGAAAGGATGAGAGTGCAAGACCTTCCTCTCTTTGCAGCAGCAAGTACTGCTTTGTAAGCTATCCTTAAATCTAGGTCCTATCAAAATATGCAAAGCTTGAGCATTAGAAAAGTACAATTTTCATGCCTCTTCCAACTTATACCACCAGTATTTTGCCAGTTTCCCATTCTGTGTCAGTTGACAAGTGTATAAATCACCATGTGACATCACCAGGATTCTGAAAATTGTTCACTAACACCAAACATTTACTTGAAATGTAGAAACACAAATATTTTTTTCTGAAAACTCCGAAGATAGGGGGAAAAAAAAATGCGAGAGGCTTCTGAATCATATTAGTTTGATCCCTGCTTTTAAAATGTCAGTTTCAAGTAACAAATAGTGCATGATTCATACTGCATGCTGAAATGTGATGGTTTTGAACAAAATGCCATCAATTTAAAATTTCTTGGTTATTTGTGGAGAGCTAATGTGACAAGTGCTTTTTCAGTAGTTGTGGTTGACTAACCTGGTTCAGCTTTCTGTTTTTAAAAATGTGCTCAAGCAAACCAGACTTGATACTTGGTCCCATTAAAACAAGAATAGCTCAGGATGGGTGTAGGCTGGGAAAGCCTCCTTGGGAGCATTGACATGAGGAGGTGTTGGAGGTGGCTGGATAATCCAGCTTGGGAACATTAGCATTTAGTGAAGCTTGAACAGCTAAGCCTTAGGTATAAATAATAGTTCAGAGGAACCTTAACAGGCAAGGTATAACACGTGTCTCCTGCAGCTGGCAATGGCACTGCTACAGCTGCTTTGGAATTCAGAAAGGGTTGCTAGCACCCTGGAAAAAGATCCGTTTGAACAGGAGTTTAAGGCATATTTTAACTCCTAAAAATATGTGCAGGTGCAGCTTTGTTTAACTTCTTGAAATGATACATTTATCAAATAACAACTTAATCAGAGTTTATTGATAGAGGCTCTTAGCTTATAGGGTCTAACCTGTGAAATCATAACAAAATCGATGTGACTGCTGCAGTAAGAAGTTGTACAAATTTACTGTGTGCACGAGAGCCATGTGGGACAGCTGCTGTAGTGATGCTTCTGGCTTAAAAACAAGACTGGGTAACCGTGGTGTGGGTTTGAATTCCTCTGTGTTTCTGGTTTTTAGCAGAGGGTAGTGCCTGGTGTTAAATGGGTCGCAGTGATCACAGTCATCCCCTCTGGCCTGTGCTTGTGGCTGTACTGCAGCTTTTTTTTAATAAGAAAATAAGCTTTTTTAGTTCTAGCCCAGGGAATTTTTGGAAAGTACAAAAACTTTGCTGGTATTTGTATTAGACTAAACCAAGTTGTCTTTGTCTTGACATAAAATATGATTGCTCTTCTGTTTACACTTGGATATAAAAAGCTATAGAATTATTAACTGCATACTAAACTTAGACTGTGAGACTTTATGTGAATTGTTTTGAATGTGTAGTGATGTGAAAATTTTCCAAATATCAAGGATACTTTTCTTACTTGAGAAATCTTTTCTGTTAATATTGTTTTAACCTTAAAAAACTTGGAGTTCATTAGAAGTATGAAAAAACGTGAACTCTGTTACAGATGGCTTAATTGTGTTTTCTCTATAGAAATACACTTTGTGTTTGGATTTTTTTTTAGGCAAGTTATTTATGTAATTTTATTGCCACTTGTAAAAACATACATTCTGTCCCAAAGTCATTTCAACAGAGTATTTCTCAAGGGAATTACAGAGCAGACATTTATCAGGAGGGGTTTGGAAGGTATGCAGAAAATAACTGATCACAAGGAACTTTTCAGCACGTTCCTCGAGTTTTTGTTCTCACATTGCTGTTACATGGAAGAGTATTGATATTTAAATAACCACATACAAAGGGTTTACATTTTTATTGTGAGCAACAGTGGGAAGGCAGATTTCAAATGCATACTAAAGGCTGATTTTAAAAAAAGATTAACTTCAGCTTTAACCTTAGTGTCTTTATATGATAGACTTCTGGGAATTAAATTAGAAAAGTATATTTTCTTTATTGATACACAATTCCTTATTCTCAAGTCTGAGGTCAGTAATAGTTGTCAGCTAAGGGTCTATAATTGACTTTTTATGGAGTCATTTGAGTAATGCTATATAAATGTAGGGACCTACTGGTCTTTAACTGGTGCATGGTTGGGTTTTTTCCTTCCAGCATGTGCAAATGTAGATCAGTGGCTGATCAGTAGAAGACTGGGCAAGTGATGAGTCAGGACTGTGGTAATGCAGTGATATATTCCCTGAAAGTTAACCTGGAAAAGGTTATGTAGATAAATTTTACTCAAATCAATTGTCAGTCTGTAATAGGAAATGTACCTGTTATATTTGCAATTTTGAGACGTGAGTGTCTCTGCTTCTGAACTGCTTGGTAGCATCTCAGTTCTGTGGATGTATTTGTATGCCAGTGTAATCAAAAATATAGAAATTTGAGCAATTGGAGGTTTTGCAGATTGGATAAAGGAGTTTCCTGGAATTTACTGTGACTTACTACTGCTAAATAATTTTGTGTTTAAAAGGTGAATGAAATGCAAAGAAGCACGACAGCATGGACAAAACCAGACAAGTATCAGAATGACAGTTTATTGAAGAGTAGAGAAGTGTCAAATCAGTGAAACAGTTGACAAATCAGTTGCTTTTTGGGTGTTGAAGGTAGAGGGGTGGTTGCAAGTGTGTAACTACTGCAGTGGTTATTCAGGTAGGGCTTGAGTATCACTGCAAGGATGGTTTTGTGCTGCTGGTGGCAGGAGTGTTAGTTGGTGATTCATAATCCAGCTTTGGCACAGAATGTCTCTTCAATTTTTCATATAGTGCTGACTATTTCTTTTAAGATTTAAAGCCCTTTTGTCATGCAGATAACAATATATCCCCTGTCAGGCTAGAAATGAGAACTTCCTTTGCTCATATGCGATGAAGGGCTTGATGTTACAGTATCTTCTTGGTCCCTCGGTCATCTGACTGTATAATCTTGTGAAAGTGTGCAGTTCATTTTGCTGTGCCCTCCACTTGAAGGACAGAAGGTATTGAACAAGTGGACTGGTTAGTGCAGTGGCAAACAGGAGCCCTGAGCTAAGCTTTCCATTTGAAGAAAAGAAAAAGAACCTGCTTCAAGCTGCTGATGAATTAAATCTGCTTGAAATTGCTGCAAGTTGGGTTCTGTGAAATAAGCCTAACACAGGACTCCTCTTGGAAATGGCAATTTGTTTTTTACAGTTTGTTGATATGGTTTTGAGTCAGCTTACTGTACTCAGAGTTGAGAGTAAATCTGAGCTTAATTCAAAGGGTGAGGGAATCTTTATTAGGGGCAGTACTGGAAGTCCAACTCTAGCTTCATTAATGGGAGAGAAGATCCTGGATTCCTTGCTAAGGTTGTTCTTGATGGACTTTCTGGTTAATAGATGAATGAAGTGAAAACTTTCTCTCTGTTCTGGTGTCCTTTTATTCTCCTGTCCCTCCAGCTTTGTCAGGAGTGTGAGAGGTGTTGTCTGATACACTTCTGCTCCAATGGCCATTGCAAGGGCTTTTTCAGCTGCTTTTGTGCTGTCTTCATCCATCAGTGACTGTGTCCTGAGAATAAGCAGTGTTTATTTCTTCAGCACTTGGTAACCTTCCTAGCAAAAAACCAAAGCAGTTGAGGGCATTTGATGATTTAGTTCAGTGTTGATCAGGATTCAAGCCAGACAGTGTGACATGGTGTCTGCCATAAAAGTGACCTTCACCTTGGTTTTGAGTAAGTGTTGGGATCAAACAACCTCTAGCTGCTGGTTCTGGTCTAAACTTCTAATCATTAAATGCAAGAGATATATTTCTTGATTTCTGGGAGTATGCTTAATTCATAATAGCAGAAAGTGTGGACCTTTCTCACATTGTTTCCTTTTGTCCCTCTACAGCTGGGCAGGGACAGCCAACAAAGAAGCTGTGGTGCTGGACATGTGCTTTGCTGGGTGGATCTTAATCAGCAGAACTAGTTGGAATCTACAGATTTTTTGGTATGCTTAAGAGATATTTACATATAAAATGTGCAACTACTGGGTGATGTCAGCAAGTGTTATTTAGAAAGGCATTTTAAATAGGGATACAAATGAGTTCATGCTGATTAAGACATGGATACGTGAGTAGTAGAAAATTTCATTGTGAAGTGAATGAATGTTTTTGCTGTTTGTTAATTGAACTGTTAGCTGTAAATGCAATACACTTCAATTGTCAAAAGCCACAATTTTTACAAACTGAAATTTCAAACACTGTTTCCTTTTCAGCTTGGTTACTTGGCACAGTTTCAAACAATAAGCTGCTTGTTTTTTCCATGCTAAACTCCAAGACCTGGGCTTGCTGTGCTGTGGATAGGAGGTGTTAAGTAGAGATTGGTGCAGTATCTTCTCCCAGGATTCTTTATTTGCACAGTGCAACCTGCTCTGAGGTTGCTCATTGCTGTCACTGATCAGGCAGCAATGGGACTGGTGGCTGGGGTGTTGTGGGGATGTCCTCATTGCTGTGGGATCAGCGTGTGCTGCTTACAGCAGCTGAGTAAGGCTTTACTGAAGGCTTAACGCTTTCTTCTGAGTGTCTGTTCTATCATGAAAAACAAAGCTCAGCTGAGATGTGAACTGAACCTGCTGAATTCTCTTTGGTGATCTTAGCACGGAGCTTTGGAATGCTATGGCCATATTTTTGTCTGGAGTTATACATAGATGACCCTTTCTAGAGGTCAGGAAACAGTTCCAGGGTGGGAATTAGCTGTTTTGGGAGACTGCTAGAGACCAGGAAAAACAAGTTTCCATTCCTATAATCAGTGTTTTATCTTGGCACATCTGTAAACTCAAATGTGATTGACATTTTCATAAAATCTGAAGACTTTTTATTTTGCAAGAATATAATGCTTAAAAAGCAATATCATGCTTTTTTGCCTTTGTTTTGGTAGATGTGGGGAGGAGCAAAATATAAATTGGTGCTTTTCCAGAGTAGTCTTTTTAAATAAAAAGGGAGTGCTGGTGACTGAGAAGGCAGTTGTCCAACTCAGCAAGCCCTTGAGCTAACTTTGGGGATTAAATGTGGTATTTGATCCTTAGCTAATCTGTGTGCTTACTTCTAGCAGACTGCAAAAGGTAATCAAAGAAAGTAACTTTTCTGTGCTTGCACTTCCCTTGTAAAATGTTTACAAATCAAAAAAGACAGTGGTGCCTGAACTCTTGTTTTCCACCAGTTGGCTTCGTCTGTTTCTGCTCAAGGCAATGAACTTCAGGTTATGATATTACACTGAGGTGAAATCTGTGTTGTAGCCCTTTTGAAAATAGAAATGTTTTTCCACTTTCCCACTATTCAATGCTGTGTAAACCAGAGTGTTGCTGACCTTTTGCAACGATCACAAAGACTTTAGTTTTTATTTCTCTTTGCAGTAAGAATTGCATGGTATTCAGGTCAGGTGTATTCAAGTCAGAGTCTCAGAGCAACTTGAGATCTCTGAAACCAAGCAAAGACTAACAATTAGTTGAGATGTCCAAAATCAAGGTTAAGACTGGTAGTGCTTCAAAGTTTGTTTCTGAAGTTTGGTTGTATTCTTAGCTTTTAGAGATTTCCTTTATGATCTTTAAACCAGCTGTGCATCTCTACCCATAAATAGGGGTGTTGCGATAATATTTCTGCTCTAGCTCAGGGAAACCATATTTACTTAACAAATATATATAGAAATGAGATCATGCAAAAGAAATGTAAAAGCAGTATAAACCTGCTGTTTGCTAAATATGGTAAATACTCAAACCTGAATGCCAGATACCTTTCAGAACATTTGTAACTGTACATAAATTAGGAATCTTTTCAAATGCAAGTGCTTGAAGACATTGTGTTGTGTGTGACCTCCATCCTCGTGTCTGTTCAATCATCAACCTGTTTGAAAAGATTTACATTCTCTTTTAGGCCTAAATTTATTGAGTGCATAGATCAACTCTGTTTTTCAAAGCTTGTGCATGTTTCCCACCTGCAGTTTTTTTCCGGCATATGAGGAGCAGCTGTGGAAGAGGGAAGTTGGAAGAGCAGGTTAAGTCTTGGATGTGCTTTTCCCAGGTTCTTCTTTGCCATTTGGCTCCAGGCAGTGATACTCTGCTCTTAGGGCTTTTCCCTCACTTCTTTTGCCTTCTTGCCTATGATATGACAGGAGATGCACACAGAACAGGTTGCAGTATCAGTAAAGGAGGTGGGAAGAAGTTCACCACTGCCCTCAGAGCAGTTTCTTTGGGCTGCTGAAACGGCTTGAGGATCAGGTGCAATATTGCAGATGTTTAGCTGTTGTTCCAGGCACTCAGCCTAGGCATGGCATGGATGCTTTTTTCTCACTCCCACTTCAGCTCCAAAATGAACTATTTTCATTACATATGCTATGGGTGTTCCAAAAATGTGCCCTGTGCCTGCATATTCCCATCCCTCATGTGCATCTCTGGGCCTCTCATGGATTGCTTAACATGGGACAGCAGTCAGACCACTCCAGTGGGTTTATGCTTTTGTTGCTTTTTCCCCTTGTTTTCCATTCATGATGCTAAATACTGTAATTTCTTCTTGCTTTTGGAGGAGGATGAGTACAGGGAAAGCTTTATTCTAACTTGTCTACTTTCTGCTGTTGATGTAAGTTAATTCTTTTATGGAGCCATGGAAGTATGTGGGTTTTGTATGATTTTAACTTTGGTGCTGAGGGGGGAATCCTGATATGTGCCTAGTTAAGAGCATCAAGTTTGTCTTTTTAAATTTTCCTGAATTTTTTTTTATTGGTGTGGTCTTTTCCTCTCATATCCATTTTAACACATTTTGTCTATGGACTCAGACAGCTTTCAAATCTTGTTAACAGTGGTTGAAGGAGCTGTCTGCTGTTCCTGGAGAGGACGCTTTGGCAGGACTGGGCTGTCTTTTCTGTTTCTTTTCTTTTCAGGAATCCAGACACGGTTTTGTAAGCAGTGTCCACTGATGTATTGATACTTAAACCCCTTGTCTGTTCTTTTGTGCTCACTTTCCTGCTTAGTTTTTCCATCAGGGTGTTTCCAAGCTCTTTACAGTCTTTATCCTGTGATGCCAATGGTACCACATGGGACTGCACAAAGAGCCTTGGCAGAAAAGGGATTTTGGTACACTTTGTGCAACGTACCTCCAAACTTTAATTTCTGGTAGATATTAACTATTACCAGAAAGTTTCAAGACCAGATTAGAAACAAACAGCCCAACACAGTTCTTCACTATTCTTGCTGTTAGAAAGGATTTGCTAATAGCATTTCTGTTCAGGTTTATAAGCCTGTTATTTTGTACAACTGAGGCTATCGAAAACTTGTGATTTCTTCTACGTGACAGGTTTGAGTGCTCAAACTCTTGTTTTATGTTGGAATAACGCATGGCAACAGGAAGAAAATTAGAACAAAAATGTATGGAAGCTGACATGTCATATTTTTTTCTAAAGATGGATCTTCTCTGAAAACAGAATGAGTTGCTTGTTTTGTGTGAGAATCACTGACTCTTCCCACACTTCATTTCCTCTAACCTTTGTCCCTGTACCCATATCAGTGCATTTAAAATATCCAGTTCCATGCTGTCTTTGTGGCTTTTGAGGTCAGAGTAGATGCTTTTGTGTTGGGTCATGATGCCTGTGGTGAGTCATTCTTTTAAGTATCTACTCAATCTCTCTCTCAGTATATTCTCACATCCCAAGTATTCAACCCCATATTCTGTAAAATGCCCGTAATGACTTGTTTTGGTGAGTATGTGCATGAAAAATTCCAATCTGTGTTCCTCTGTGGCAGCAGCCAGTTTCCTCTCACAGAATATAAGTGAGCTTGGAGTATAGGCTGTACTCCTTTACAACTTCTGTGATGGGTAAAAGCTTTGAGGAAGAGCAGAAGTGCTAAAATAGCTTTAAAACAACTTTTCAATCTCATCAGGTGTATGCTGTCTTCAATTATTTTATTTTCAAATATATGACTTTGCATTTCACCAGCCAGTCACAATCAGGATTCCTTGACATTCAGTTATCTCTAGTTCAGAATACTTGTTTGGTATTTTAAATCAAAGTATTCCTCAAGCATTAATTAATACTGCTTGTTTCACTTGTGTGGTGCTGCTAAATGTTTGAACTGTGTAAACACCGTGAAAAACTTCAGCCTGTTCATTTACATTTTTTAATAAACTGCTTTGCTTATGGCACTTTCATGTTTTCATTGCACAGACAGTGGGTGATTGAGTCTTATAGACATAAATGATGAGAGGAATGGAACTTCAGTTGTGAAGGGCAGTAACCATCTGCTCACTGCTGGGGGAGTTCCCAGGGTCTGGTGAGGTCTGTGTGATTTGTGGGTGCTGGGTTTGAGAGGTGTCTGTGCTCTAGGAGCCCTTTGTGCCTCTCTGGAGCTGCTGCTCGTGGGGTCTTACCCCATCCCTCTTTTACCTTGTTAATGGCAAAGGAGCTGCTGGAAAATTTTGTCCTGTGAAATGCGAGGTCTTCAGATCCCAGAGAAATTTTCAAATGCCAGAGGAGGTGAAGAATTCAACTAAATTGCCTGTAGTAACTGGAAATTCAGAAGACATTTTTATAGGCAGATTACAGAACCCAGTCCTATCCCTGGTAGTCATCTGTTGGACTTACTTGAGGTAGAGTGATTAATGAAAAATAAAAAACTCAAGATTTATTTTGAGGCTTATTTTTGTGATCTGAATGGTTTCTGTTTTCTCATGTGAGATCTGTAACACAAGAATTAAATTAATTGTGCAGAATTGTATTTGTTAATGGTATTAGTTTAAATGGCAGTTGATTCTATCATGAACAAAGTTAATTCAGAATAAAATGAACTATCCTAATCCCAAGGTATGGAATACCTGCAGTGAGGGGCTAGATAACAAAGCCTTCCCTCTGGATTCCAGAGGTAACCACAGTTACTGGTTTTAGCTATCCAGGGATCTATAGCACAATTATTTTTCATCTCATTGTGGGGCTTTGTTTTCCCTGAAGTGATCTAAAAAGCTGGTTTATTGCTAATGCAAAATTTCACTCGTGTATTTGAAGGGAGAGAATCAATGTGGAACTGTTCTTGCCTTTGTCTGGAGAGGTGAGTAAATACCTTTCCTGTGGCTTTAATTCCAGAGAACAGCAAGGTTTGACATATATCTATATCTGTATATATGAGAGATGGCTTGTATGTACCTCATCCTAAAGCTGCTACAGAAATAAGAGTAGAATGAAGAATTGAACACTTGTGTTTTTAAAATACATGTTTGCAGATGTTAGACAGCTGTTTCTAAGGTCAGAGTATGAATAGCTTTGTTAGTGTTTGCTGCAAAGACCCAATTAAACTAAACATAAACCTAAGCTTTACATCTTTCCCTTCTTTCCTTAAGCTGCTTGGAAATGCAGTGGAACTCTGGAATTTTTTCCTACAAGTCTATTTTAGTCTGTAGTGTTTCTTTGTTTTTACTGGCAAGAAGTAAAAATAAAAGCAGTTGGCTATTCTCTGGTATATATTTTCTGGTTTGACAGAAAAACTTTCATCCTGTTAGGTTGAGCTTGCAATTTTCCTTGTCACAAAGACCTTTGTCTAATGAGCTGGCTGTAGGGAAAAAGTCAAATCTGATTTTTTGCAGTCAAGTATGTTGGATAAGATGCTTCTGCTCCGACTTGATGGAAGAAAATGCTCTGTCAGAGGGAATCTGAACTTCCTCTGACAGCTCCAAAAGCATTGTGGTTTTGATAGGAGGTGGACTTGAGTTTTGTTTCTGATGTTCTGGCTGCATGTGGAAAGGCAGAGGAAATGATGGTCCTGTGGGTTTTGCTCTCAGTAAATCATCTGCATTTAGATTGCTTGCATTCTGAAGTGCTTGGGCTCTGATGCTGAGATAAGGAATACTGTGACACTTCTGTCATGTAGCAGATGATTTTTTTTTTTTTAATCTGTTAGCCTCTGAATGGTAAAATTTGGAATTATTTACTCTGGCAAACGGGGATGAGAGACTTCAGGAGAAAAATTCTCCACTCAGCAGTAGTGTTTCTAAAACTAGAGCTGCTGATGAGGTAATTGGAACTCCTGCAGTGTTTTATAATCAGCCTGTAAGTTGGATTTCTGATGCTGACCTCATATTTAAATATGCTTAACTGTAATAAATAATATATATTTATAATCTTACCTTGTAATTGGATGGCTAAAGAGTTTAGTAATTTTTATTCATAAGATTATCCACTGTAATGTAGACCCTGAACAGGCAGCGTTGTTAAGGGCTGTTCACCCTTTTCCCAGTGTTCAGGGGAACAGGAGCTGCCTGTAGCTTGTGCGGGGCACTGTGGCCGTGCTGCTCTGACTCCAGCTGGCTCCTGACAAATAAGAATGTGGGCGTGCTGTGCTGAGGTGCTCTGCTAGATAAAACTGCACATTTTAAATGGCATTTTTGCTGTTTCTGATGCTTTGAAGAAAAGGTTGACTGTGGCAAATTTTACCCTTCATTTATGTATCAAAGGCCCTTGAACTTTGTCCTGTCCTTCCATGTGCTGTCCTGTAGTGGTGCTGTGAACAGTGCAGCTACAGTAATGTGGAAAAGTGACTCATTCTGTCTAGCTCCAGTCATGGATTTGTTCTCACCCTGATTTTAAAGCTATCTGCCTTCACGTTTTCTTCTCTGCTGTATCACTGTGATCAGAAATTTGATCATGTGGTAGCTTTCAGTCTTATGTAAAATGTAACTCAGCTACTTTATCTTTACTACTAGAAGAATAATTACATATCATGACCTACAAAAGGTAATGCAAGAAGAAATTAAGGAAGTTTATTTAAACAGTAGTCTGGCTTTGAATGGTGTTTAATTACCCATTGTTTGATCCCTGATGTGTGTAGTAGCACTTAGATCTTTATCCTGTAAAAGTTTTCCTTTGATTTCCTGAGTAATTCTGTCAGACCATGTTGGTGCACTCCAAGTATGATCTCTATGGCGTGCAACCAGAGTGTCCAGCTGAAAAATATAAACTGAAAGTTATAAAACACTGTTGTCCACTTTCTGTATCATGAAGTCATGATTGATCAGAGAAGAGAGGGAAGGAAAAAGATAAATTCAACCCCATTTTTGGTAATGCAGGATCTTCTCTAGGCTCATAGAGAGGTTTAACTTATGCTAGTGTATGTTAGTTGAACCTTTGAAATCTTATCAAATACTGCTGTTAATGAATAAATCAGTCTCTCTATTCTTGCTTAGCAGGTTCCTTTCTTGAGCCTACACAGCCGGTAGTGTAGCAGTACAGTGAACTCAGAGCTGCTCCAGTTTGAATTAGTTTCATTTGGAGGAGATGCTTCCTTGCACTGAATTGTGGGGCTGGTAGGGTTTAGAATTTCACAGCAGTTTCAGTTTTCTTTTTGCATTTGGATAGACATAGTTAAAAAACGTAAATAGCCGTTAGAAAATTAAGTGTACATGGTTTCTTTTGCCTTGAATGTAGTTAAATGTGTTTCAGTAAACGTAGCTCTGCAGTGGGGTTGAAACTACGTGGATTATGATTTTGGAGCAAAGTATGGGAGGGTTATCCCTGAGAAATGGGACTGAAAGGCTTGTGTAGGTTCCCATCTGCTCTCAGTGAGCTGTTTTGTTTTCTTGCTCTCTGGAACTGATTAGAGGCCATTGTAGATTCACTGATGTTACTTTTTCTTGAGGATAGTTTTTCTTCCTTCAGCATTATCTAAAAGAGCTCCTATCTAAAACATACAGGTTAAATAAAAAAAGTGTATATTCTGCTGGCTTCCTGTGTTTGTGTTGTGTTTTTATGTTGTTAAGGTTGGTGTCCAGCTGCCTCCCTGCAGTTTGAAAGGGAGCTGGGACCAGATGTGAGCAGACAGATCAGGACCCTGGTGAGAAGGTCACAGTGAGCATAATTGCTTGGGCTTCCTTTTTTGAAAATCATGATTTAGGAGTCTTGACTGAAGAAAACTGTGTAACATGAAGCAGAGCTTAATTTCCCTCTTAGATGATAACTGAATGAAGTGGTTTGTGTTGTATGTTTAGAAGCTGTGCTTAAACAGCTTCCTGGGCAGTGAAGAGCATAATTTTCAAATCAGTTGAATTCTCAGGTTTCTTGATACATAAAGTCCCAGGCTTTATGTAGTTTCTTTTCTATGTGTGTAGATTCTTTTCTGTGTGTGAAGAAGTATTGTTTGCACTGCCTTCTTTAAGGATTAAAGTCCTATTTTTTTCACCAGAGTATCTCACTACTTTTCCTAACAGCATTATATTATTTGAGTTGTCTTTCTTTTCCTGTCAGAGATGGTAGTATTTGAAAAAAGCCCCATAATGTGAGTTGTGATTCATAGAACTGCAGATGTTGCTTGGAAGGGACATCTGGAGGGAGGTCATCTTAGTCCAGCCTCCCACTCAGAGCAAGACTATTGCCAACACTGGTTTAGGTCAGTTACAGCTTTTAGCATTTAAAATCTGCCAGGATAGACTCTCCTTCTCTGGGAACACTTCCTGGTGTCCAGCCTGAACCTGCAAAGCCAAAATAACTGGGGAGAATTTGGTTCTGTCATCTCTGCCACTGCCATGCAGTAGCTTTAGGCTCTGTTAGATCTGCCCTTGGTCCCCTCTGCCAGACTAAGCAAGCCCAGTTCCCTCACCATTCCTTACCAGGCCAGGTGCTTTAGGTCCCTGAGCATCTTGGAAACTGTACTCAGTCCCTGGTTTGTCATGGCAGAGCAGGAATTCGATTTCTTCACCCCTGGATGAACCTTTCCTGTACACAAGTAAAGGTGTTCCTCTGCTGGAGATCAAGGTCTGTCTTGACTGTCAAGAGCAGTCTGCTTAACTTTAATTCTTTTCTAGATAAGCAGTCAGGATGATGGAATCCTTAAGGATGGTCTAAGGATCTCAGCAGTTGGAAAAGCAGAAGAGAAAAGAGTGAATGTCATCCATGTTGTACTTGTGACAGATCTGAAAAATCTGTAAGATGCAAGAAGCAGTGGCCTTTGTCCGTATAAAATGGACCTTTGGAACTGGGGTGGGATGTGGGAAAACACACAGAATATTAAAAACATGGAGAAGGATTTTATGTCCAAGATCACTTGGATTTCAGTGCTGAGTGGAAAGCACACCAAGCCTGGAGAAAGCAGTGCCAGGTGATAGCTTTCCACAGTCCCTCAAGGCCCAGAGCCCAGGTGTACTGAATGAAGGGGACAGCAGTAACCTGGTGCCCATCAAAGGCGACTCTGAAACTGAAGGAACAGGAATTTAAGCAGTGTGACCTTCAAAATGGCCTGAATGGCAACTCATAATCATAGAGTGAGTTCGTTAAGGCTTTTTGGTAACAGTTTTGTGTTTTAGTAAGGAAGGGGATAAATAAATTAATTAAGCTTTGGATTTCATCTCTCACGTCAAATTCCAGTGACAGGCCACAAGGTTACAAATGGAACTGCTTCTAACTTGGGGGCAGTTTGTATTCAATGAGAAATACCTAGTCCTTAAACCACTTACTTCAGTAACGGTTCTGTGGGATTGAAGGTTAAATACTCTGAATAGCTGTGTTCTCTTACTTAGCACTCAACTGCACACACAGCTTACTTCTGAAAATCTGGACAAGGATTTATTAGTACAATCTTAATTTGGGACTTCAGGGGGGACTTGGTTGCAGTTTTCTTCTGGGACCAACGCAAACCTCTGGTGAAGGGTGCACCATGAAAAATAATCAGGCAGGTGGACTGGAAGAGCAGGATCTGCCTCCCTGTGTGCTGAGAATGGTGGATGAAGGTTTGTCTTGAGGGATAAAATAGAACTGCAGGGATTTCCAGCAGCACTGTGGCAGTGGCACAGGGCTCAGTTAAAATGGAAACTCGGAATTGGTGTCATTTATGGTGTTTGTTCTCTGCCCCTAAGCACATCTGCCCTCGGGATCTGTCCTGAAGCCACCAATCAGCTGTGACTGGCCAGTTGGTTCATGGGATAAAAAAACCCTGGTATTTTATGATGTTTGGATTGAAGTGCTGCTGAAGGGAAACTGTGACATAGTTAACTTTACCTTTTTTGCCTTTATTTCTTTTCTCCAGAGGTATGGAGAACTTGGTAGCTGGCTCCAATCTTCCTCCACTTTTTACGGACGAGGATGGATCTAAGGAAGGTGGTGAAATTAATGTAACTGGGTAAGCAACTCCTTTTTCACCTTTAGCTGGTAGATACTATCTCTATTTGTCAGGGAAATTCTCTCAGTGGGAGGAGGGCATTCTAAGTAGTTTTTAAAAAGAGAAATAAACCTGACTAAATTCAGTCTTGCAGCGTTCCCTTGGTGTTGATGGAAGATCACAGGACTCTGTTTAGGAGAAACCAGAACTCTTCTGAACTGATGGAATTGGTCACAAACTGTTCTTTAGTTTCTCTTAGCTTTAAAAGGCAAATGCCTGGGATTTCAGTCTTCAAACAAGTGACATTATGGGGACACAGAGGGAGGAAGTATCTGTTGGTCATAGGGGTCCCTGCTAAGTAAATTATTTCAATTAAGGATATACTGTTCATCAGTGATGTCTGAAACTGATCACTGAGACTGCTGTCTCATTTTTGTCAGTCCCACTCTGCTTTTACAAACTGCAACCATGGCCTCTTAAAATCGCAGTGCCAAGAGAAGTTTTCTTTTAAGAATACATGGAATTTTTGCTGCATTTTGAGAATGGAAGCTTGTTTTCTGTTTTGCAAAGCACCATGTAGTAAAATTCAGACTTTGCAGTCAGGTAAAGCCCTGCAAAAGTGAATGTGAACACTTTCACTTCAAATGGGTCTGAATTTGCATTTATTTACCTGGGACTTCAAACTTGTTGGTGCCAAATGGGGTCCATGTTCAAATTAGGCTTGTGTTTAAGAGGTATGAGTGTTTTGGCTGAGCTTTCATCCGTGTTTGTTGCAAATTGCTGTGCCACATGAAGTTTTTTAGGTGTAGTTTAAAGAGCTTCTCTGCTAAGGGGGAATGGAGAGGAAAACTGGAATACTCTTCAAACCCTAACAGTGAATCCAGAGCTGTGTTGTTCCTATTCTTTTTGACACATACCAAAGCTAATTAACTTATGGGAGGGCATCTGCTTTGTTCCCTTGCTCCCTCTCTAATTGTCAGTAATATGAGCTCAATCTGGTGTCTCAAAGTCAGGCATGGATCTCTCCAGCCCTTGTGTCTTTACCAGTAATTATGTCACAATTGCTGATTGTAGTGAGTAAGGAAAATATGCTGTTCTCTCTGAAGACAGAGATTCCCATGGGCATTCAAATAACAATTCTGTTAATATATATCAAATTTTTATAGCTGTATTCTACATCAATGGGAACAGTTATTTTGAATATTTAAAATTTGCCACAGACATGAGTAGCTTTAGACTGGAATAAATGAGCAAAAGAGACTTGAAGCATACCCTGCTGTTAAAGGAATTTTCATGAATGTAACTGGGTAAGGCCAAGTAATCTTTAGCCTCACAAAGGGTTTAGAATCTGAGATGAGTCCAAAGATCTTATATTAATTTGCCTACTGAGCACAGTGCTGAGAATGTCTAGGGGGTTGTTTCCCCAAAATGTGTGTATGTCCCTGTCAATCTACCTTCAGAAGTATTTTTGCATGCTTGCTCTTCTTTTTTGCCTCCAGACATGTTGATCTTTTTTGGAGTAGGGTGGATTGATACAGCTCTTGCAGCAAAATTAAATAATGGCTGTTCTGGAGCCTGCTGGGACCTGATCATGTTTGTGTTTAAATACCCACATGTATCAACAGGAGGTTGTAAGGAATGAAGTTCAATCCAAGATCATACACAGTCACAGACCTCTAAATGTATTTGTGGAGAAACATATTAAACACATCCAGAAAGGTGTATCTTAGTTGATGATGAAACTTTTCATTTCAAATTCCTTATGGGATTTTTGAAGAAGGGTAGATTCATGCTGTCTGGTTTCTGATCCAAACATACATTTGCCTGTAAGTTGTTTGTGTAATCAAACGCTTCACTAAAAATGAAACAAAATACCACTTTAAAAATCAAACTGGGTCTGTAGGTCCATAGGAAGTGTGGTAGTTATAGTGGTTGCTTGGATGGAACAGCTAGCTCTTCAAAAATCACTTTAAATCCCATTTTTTCTTGCTAGTGTAAGAATGAATATATTTGCAACATTTTTGCATGTTTTAGAAGATTAGGGAGGAAGTGATTTAGGAATGATGATTAAATTTTTTTGTTCTCCACTTCTGTGCTTTTTCAGATTAGCTAATTCGGAGAGTTCATTCAGTGGTGGAACTTCACAGCCTGTGAATAACCCAGATTTGGTGGAGGACTTGTCACAGGCTCAGCAGCTGCAAAATGAGTCTTCTAATGCTGCTGAAACCACTGAGCAGAAGCCTGAGGAGGAGGTGAGATGAAATAATAGTAACTTTTCAATGAAGCAAAGGCATGGAATTTTGTCATTATATTTGTCTTACCTGCTCAGATTTTTTTTTTTTAAATAGGATCACAAATTTTTATCCATTTGCCATTTTTGTCTTCTGATTCTCTAATTTTCTCCTGTGTTGCTCAGCTGCACACAGATAGCTGGCAGCTGGAATGTGCAGAGAACAGCACATGGGTCTCAGCTTAGCCAGAGGGGCCCACGGGCTGGGGCTGCAGTCAGGACTCAATACTCAACTGCCACAGCTTATATTCTGTCTTGTGAGCCAGCAAAGTGAGACCATTCTCCTGTTCTGGAGTAACTGATGTTGTTAAAATCGTTATGCTTTTACTGCTTTAGACTATACCTTGTGTTTTTGGTGACTAAATCATGAAGCACCTGAAGTTTGACTCTGAAGTGGTTTTGGGGTTTTTTGGAAGTTTTTTTGATAGATGCATTTGATATTCCTCCTTGTAGTTTGTTTTCAGCTGTGAGGTCCTTTTTTAATTAAGTAATAAAATTCCAGGAGGGAAACAAAAAGTAACACGATGGCAGGAACATGTTGATCTGGGGAAAGATTAGAAGTACTGGAAATAGTTGTATGTACATAGCATTAGAAAATAGTGTTGTCCAGAGATTGCTGGAGAAATAGTTTGAAGCCAAGAGGATGAGTGATAATGATGTTATTCCTGTGAACTCACAGTGTGCCCCAGGCACATCTTACAATATTCCCTCCTCTGGAGTTTGTTTGTTGCTCCTTTGGAGGTGATTAGTGGGAAAGACAATCTACTGAATAGATAAGAGTAGAAAAGCCTTTATACTGTCCTTACACGCTCATTTTGGGCACATTGTGCAGGCAGGACAAAGATCTGGAAGGTGCAAAATAACTAGTTATCAATTATTAACTAATACACAAAATCTCTCCAAAAATCCTATTGAAGTAAATGGCTTGCAGGGGAGGGCATGTGAGGGTGAGAATAACTGAAACCAAGCAAACAAGTAATAAAAAAATATTTGCAGTTGCCTTAGTTGAGATGATCATGTTGTGGCTTATCAGTCCCTGTGATTTTACAATCAGAAGTTGATGCCAATGTTCTTTTGTTGTCCCTGTGGCCTAGAAGAAACTGTAAACTACTTGTCACAATGAGACTGGTTTGGCTTTGTTTAAACAAAAGTCAGGGTAGTTCTAGAGTAAGGTTTGAAACCTGGAGAGGATGTATTGCAGCCATGTACTCCTGCTGAAGTTGTTTATTCCTTCCAGAGGCGGTCATTTTCACTCAGTCTTTGTCTCCTACGTTCATTTTGCAGCAGCAAAGAACCAAGCGAGGAGGCTGGGCCAAAGGGAGAAAGAGGAAGAAACCCCTTAGGGACAGCAATGCCCCCAAATCCCCCCTGACGGGGTACGTGCGCTTCATGAACGAGCGCAGGGAGCAGCTGCGAGCCAAGCGGCCCGAAGTCCCTTTCCCGGAGATCACCAGGATGCTGGGCAACGAGTGGAGCAAGCTGCCCCCTGAGGAGAAACGGGTACCACTGCACCCCCTTGTCCTTGCTGGCTGTGATTGCTGTCACATGGCAATGCTGTTAGTGAGGAAGGTGACACAGGTTGAGATCGTGTTTAGGACGGTATTTCAAAAGAAGGGGCACAGGTTCACATGATGGACCTTGGTGGGGCCTTAGTGTGTCCTGCAGGGGTGACTTGGGGAGAGCTGTATCCTCTAGGAAATGCAGGAATACATCCAGAATGGGGGGATTGCTCTAATGGGACATCCTGTGATCCATCTGGATGTAACTCTGCTGTACCAACTCAGATACAGCTGAGACTTGTAAGGCCAGAGCCTTGGGATGTGATGTCTCCTAATAGGGAGTCCTGTGGCCTTCTGCACTGTGTGGTAAGTGAATGAAGCTCAAGGCCTGTTTGGGCTGCTTTTTTAGGGTCTTATGGAGTGGACCTTACAATGGGTTAATTGCTAATGGGTGTCTTACTGTCTGCACCTGATTGCCAGTTGGAGATGACTGCAAAGCAGTTTTAAATTCACAGTGCAACTGAATGCTCTCATATGAATTTAATCTTGGTATTTGAACTTTGTAAAATACTTTAAAGATATAATGAAAAATGGGATGATGCAAAAAACCAAGATTTCCTTTTGTTGCTTTTTACTAAACTTGTAGAATACAACTTACAGAGATGATACAAAATGGTGCACAGGCACTGCCATTTAACCATAATGAAAAACAGGTGGCAAGGCAAAGCAGTTGATTGGGTAGCAGGGATAGTGAGAATGATGTTGCTTAGAGAAAAGTCAGGATTGCTCTTATATAAGGTTGGAGTTTTACATCCATGCAGAGGATGTCTTGTGGGAACATATTCCTGATGAAAATGTCTGCTGGTAGAGAAGGGAAAAAGACATCTGCCCCTCTGTCCCCTGCATTTTAATGTATTCTTCTCATGTGTGAGGCAGATTTTTAACCTAGGAAAAAGGAAATTGAGTTCAAATCTCTATTCTATATGCTGCTTTTTAAATCCGTGGGGAATCTTTCCTTGAATAAAACTGTACATTTCTAACTCAGAGCAGGTCAAGGGAAGACTGCTGAGCCCTTTCAGCAACACATTGCTGGAGATGGCAAAAAACAATTAATATCTTACAGACAAATAACATGTCCAAAAGCAATGCCAACCCAGCACCACCAGATTTGCACCCCAATCCACAATGTTAACACTGTCATCAGCAGAGTCAAAACCATGTTGCAAATGTATGGAACTCATAACTTATATGTATTGTTGTGATGACTTTTAGAAAATATCAGGTGACTCAGGTTCACTCTGATTCATTTCTTACATTCATTGAATTTTAAACTCATTTGGAGAAAAAATTGGGAAGGCAACTTTATTTTGAAAGGATGCCATTAGTGATCAGTCATGAAATGTTTTTCAGTTCTTCAGTTCCCCTAAAGAATTCTCCATGCAGATGTCTGAAATACCTTCAGGCTAATAAAAAATGGTTTCTATTAACCAAAATGCAAATAGATTATATCAATTAAAAAAAGGTTTCTATTAACCAAAATGTAGATTATATCAAATAAAACCAAGCTCTCTTATCTTTATGCTGCTCTTTGCAATAGCCATGACGTGTTGTTCACCTCTCAGATGTGCCAAGTGTGTGGTGGTGCTTTTTTGTCTATGGGGCATGAAAATAAGAGTGTATTTGGAACCCCATTGTTATGGGTCTGAGCCATAAAGCATCATCTGATAAGGTGTTATTGTTTGGCAGCACTTCATTGTGGCCACAGAGCAGGAATTCTGAAGTGTTCGGTCTGTAATGTGTAGGTAACATTCAGTTGAGTAGAGTAGCTTAGTAACAAGTTACTCCTAGGCCTAGCAAAAAAAATTAACAATAATTATTATAAAAAGAGAGAGAAATGGGGCACCAGAACACAGTAATTTTATCCAGAGATCTTATGTCTGTGCATCTCATTGTTTCTTCACTCCTCTCCTGTTTGCATAGGTGAAATGGATCAGCACTTCATCTGACAAGTTGTTTTTCTTCCCTTCCTCCCAAAGGGGTGGAAACTCCCTGAAACTCTTGGACTTTTTTGTTTCAGCGGTACCTTGACGAAGCAGACAGAGATAAGGAGCGCTACATGCGGGAGCTGGAGCAGTATCAGAAGACTGAAGCCTACAAAGTCTTTAGCAGGAAAGCACAGGACAGACAAAAAGGCAAATCACACAGACAAGGTATTGAATGGGACAAAAATATGTGCCTAGCTAGAACAATAGATGATTTCCAGCCAGTCATGTAGCCAGACAGTTCTTTAAAGCCTTGGATTTAAAGGCTGGTTAAAAAGTGAATGTGTTCTTTGTGTGGCATTTACATCAGCTGTGTGTAAAGGGAATTAGACTTGGGTGAATTTAACTGTGTCTAGATTGTGTTGGAGGATATGCTTTAAGAGCCTCAAAGATAGACACAGTTTCTCTGTGGCTTCTTAGGAGAGCTGCATGAGTCTGTCTACAATTGTTGTGTAATTAGGGTTGTGTAACTGCTTTAATTCTTTGGTTCTTGTTTTCTTAAATTTTGTTTATTTTGAGAGACTTCTTGTTTTCGTTTTTCAGATGGAGCAAGACAGCCAGCTCATGATCATGAGGTAAACCTCTTCATTCTACACTTACATCAGTGGGTAGACTTTCAGGTGAAAAAAACCTTCCAGTGAAGTCAAAACCCAATGTATCAGAACTTGAGTGTGAATTCTTCCTCTTCCTAATGCAGGTTTTGAAAAGTTAGAAACAACTGAGTACTCTTACACTCATTAGTATGACAAAACTAAATTTGGTAAGTCTTGGGCAGGTACAAATGATCCGAGATGAAATGGAGCATAGGGTATACTTAAAACATTGGTCTGTTTTGTGATGCAATGTGAAGAACTTAAAAATAGTGTAAGACCTCAATAAACCTGCCAAGGTAGCACCTTTAGGTGGCTGTTTTCAGGTACTGATTTTTTGCAGTAACACAAATGCTTGTGGCTTCCTTGAGAAGAAAATGGATAAAGCAAGCAAATAATTGGAAAATCTCTGGCTTAAACCTGCTCCTGCCCTCCCTTGCCCTCTGGGTATGTTAATATTGGAAAGGAGCGATAATGTCTGGAGATAGAGTTCATCAACTACAGCACAGGCATCTTAGCACAAGTGCTGTGTGTCCTGGCTGACTGTGGTCTCTCTCTCCTTGAAATGCTGCAGCTTTCCCCAGTTGTATTACCTAGGGCCACAGAGCTTCTTTCATGGTTACCAATAAATTGCAAACAAAGAGCAACGAAAAACCCTTGCTTATACACAGCCTCTTCACTTGTAAGCAGTAGGGCTTTCTGAAAGATCTGTTTTTCTTTGTGAGGTTTTTTTGCCTTGGGAAAGCAATCCAGTTGGCTTCTAATGTGTTCATTACAATAGTGACAAGGCTGAGCCCTGCTGGGAGGCACTACTGGTCTTGAAGGAAAAGAAGTTTCACTTCCAAAAAAATGGTGGCACATTTTTTCTATGCCTTTTATTAACTCCAAAAGGAAGTGCTTGCAGTGAGATTATCCTTTAGAAGTACATGGTCCCCAAGTTTTCTGATTCTACAGTCACTGAATCAATTTTGTCTTTAATTGTACAAAAACTGTAGGCTTCGAGTTCTAGGTTGACCCCGTTACATAATGTTTTAAGTTATACAGGTGGCAAACTACGAATTTGGAGTCTTCCCTCTTACCCTTCTAATTCAAGCTATCACTGCTGATCTTTCACATCATAAATGCACTTAAACAGGAGTTCTCCTCACCCTGTGGGGCGTTTAAATTTCATCAGATACAGCTGAACATCAACCTGCCAGTCAGACATCCTACTCTGAAACTGTGCCTTTGACTGTTTGGTGTTTTTCACCTTATAAATACAAAATCCCACATGCTTATCACCTGATGTGCTTTCAAATCTCTTGTGCAGGGAAGTCAAGCATTATAATCTTGTAGAGGTGGGGAATAAGCAGAAAAAACTTAGATTGCTTTTAGAAGTTCCTACTCAAGTTGTTACTGAAAGTGAGGCTAAAGCTTTTTGTCGTCTTACTGCTTTCTCCTCCACACTGACTTTTGTTGCTGTGCTGGTGATTAGTAAGTACAAGCTGATGAAATTATTTCTTGAGAGAATATAAGAAAATAAGGTCAAAAAAAGCTTTTTTCTTTCCCTTGCTCCCCTGAAGTGTTCATGATGTAGTTTCTGTGAGTTGGTATTGAAGTTATTTTAAACACTGTACATAGAGTTGACCTCGAAAGAGTTTCATGATGGGCAATTCAAATACTAATTACAATAAAATATGACTAAAGGATGAGAGAGAACTTGTAATAGATATTGCCTTGAAAAACATGCACACACTGTCCCCTGAGCTCATCTATGGGCATGAAATAGAACATTTTTCTTCCTTCAAATTCTGGTTTCATCAATATGACATACAGCAATATACATTGAACTATTGTCATCAGCAGTGACTAACCCCCTGGGTAGTTGTTCTCCGTTGTTCTGTTATTGTTAATGTCCTCAAGCTGCTTGATTCCAAGTCGATCTGGCATCATGCACTCAGTTACACTTGTTACTGGAAAGCTTTCAAAGATTTGTGCACATAGGCTGAGGAGAGCAGGGGGTGCCGGGTGGTGCCTACTCTGAGAATGTTTAATGTAGTAGTGTATTTATTGTATCTGTTCCTTCTATTGCCTGCAGCCTGAGCATGGCAGGAAGGGTGAGCTTAAATGCCCCAAAATCTCAGCTATCTCATTATCATACTTCATCAAGTGTCTAAGAACTTCAAGTCTGATTCATTGCAGAATCTTTAAAGTTCAACCTCCGTTTTAATAACCAGATGAGATTGTTGACTCTTGAAGCATCTCAAGATCTTATTTAAGGCAAATGATAGAAACAATTTTGATTCTCTTTTGGTTTGAGTGATGACTAGATGATACATGAACTGAACAGATTGGGTCCTTTTCAATAGGAGGTAATCAAAGCCTTATCATTTTAATCTTCAGTGAACCTCAGAGTGGCTTAAGTACTTCAGGGTTCTCAGGAGGATCTTTTATGTGCTGGGTAATGTATTTTGTAATGGGAGAGTGCTGATGGTTTTAATGATCACTCTTCTGCTTAGTAGAATTTCTTGCCTTTTGAAGCTGGACAGTTACATCTGAAGGCCTTCATATTTTTTGGTTTTTACCTGCATAACCTGTGTCCTAGGGCTGCAAAGAGAATACTTTCTTCTCTTTGCAATACTCTGTCCTCCACCGTCTGTTCTGCAGGAGCCAGTGATGATCCAAGCCAGTGGCTCTTTGCACACAGTTAGTAATAGTGAGCATTAATTAGAATGTTTAAGATGGATGCTCTGGAAGTGTTCTAATCAAGTTTCATAATTGCCAACATTTCTTAGTACACATTAATGTTGAGATCCTAGATTTTGGGGTGAAATGAATTCTTAGCTATCAAGGCAGTGTTCAGAATAATGAATGCATTTTCCACACTTCTGTATATGGCTTCTCTTTCTAAATATACTTTTGAGACATTTGCCCTGTAGCAGCACGTACAAAAACTTGAGTGAAAAGCATGTGTGGTCATCAACCCTAAATAAACCCTCCTGTGCCTCACAGAAGGTTTGTTACCCTTCCCTCCAGTCGTGCCTGTTTCTTGTGTATCTTCAGTTGATTCAGGCCAAGTGAGGTTTGAATTCTCACTCAGTAAATACAGAGCTCCTCAGCTGTAATTGTGCCAGGCAGTAAAAGCCAGCTTATCTTTAAAAGCAATCAATGGACAGTCTGTCTCCTTAGGGAAAGACAGAGTAGCTGCAGTTTCATCTAGCCTTGTCTGTCTTGGTTGACTGTCAGATGGCATTGAGGTCACCCCAAGTAGCCCCTACCCTGAACTCAGGGGCCACAATTCCCATATCAGCTGTCAAACATTGAGGTTGTCTGCTGGAGGACACCAGTCATGTGTGACACTGCAGTTCTGGGTGATGAGTTTGTGCCACATTATCTGCCACAGTGTTTGAGAGTTGTGAAAAGCTTTTGTTCTCCACGGACACTCTTTCCTACTTAACTTTGTTTCTGTGTTAAGTTACAGGTTGATTGTAGCTGCTGCAGTTTATCAAACGAAATTTTCATTGGCTTTGTCCATAACGATTCAGGAGCTAAAACAAGCATTCATTCCTGTTGATTTCTGATGCGGAGCGCTGTGGCTGCTCAGACCTGTGCTGTCTGTCCCTGCAGTGTCCCTTGTAGAGCCACTCAGGCAGTGTCCCCATGGCTCCTACACCAGCACAGAGCCCACCCCTGCAGGTGGGCACAGGCAGCCACAAACACACTCTGGTGTGCCCTTGGAGACAAAGAGGCAGGAGGGACCATCCAGCGTGCAGCTCCAAGGAGTTTATTGCGGTCCGAAGGAAGACCAAGCACAGTTCTCCTCGGAGGGGAGGCAGGGGCTGAAGGGCTGGCATGGGAAGTGGGTGTGTTTTACAGGGAGCGTGTAGGGGGTGGGCAGAGCATCACTGACCGATGGTTTGAGGGCTGGGAGTGGAGACAAGGCTGATTGACATTAACACAGGTCAATGGGGAGGGGAGAGGGCCAGGGGCCAGTGGGGAGTGGACTGCAGCAGTGTTAGAAGTGGTGACTGAAGTATGTTATAGTGGGGCAGTTTTGTCTTGACTCAAATCATGTTTTGTACAGTTTTTTGACTGAGTTGTAGAGCATTTCCTGATTTAGAAGTGTTTTTTGCTTTTTTGCTTTGGTGGTGAAAGACCAAGAACCATGAAACTTACTGTGCATTTTGCTCACTGTGTCTCCTGTTTGTTGATACTCCTGTAAAGGCTATTTCAGAATGTGTCAGTTGGTTGATATAGTATAATTATAAAATATAATAAAATATTCAGATAGTTTTTTAAATGAAATAATTCTCACATATAATGCCATTAGGGTGTGAAAGAGTGTATTTTAGTATGTTATGTGTCATTTCTTAATGATGATATTTGAGTAAACCTGTATCTTAAAAAGCTAAGACACATTCTTTGGCTTTTCTTGGTAGGAGCTGGAAGTGTCTTTGATCCAAACTGCTTTTAGCTGTCTCAGGTTTGGGTCTCCGTGGCCTTTTATTCTCATGATCAAAACACTTAAATGAATTCCTGAAAACAAACTGTTTAGCTATGTAATTACTCTTTCTTTTGTAGAAAGAGGCAGATACAAAGGAGAGATCTGTCTTTGATATTCCAATCTTCACAGAAGAGTTCCTGAATCATAGTAAAGGTAAGTCACTTTTACAGCACCCTTTCCTCCTTGCTTTTCCAAAGCTCTTGGCAAATGCTGTCCGGCAGAAGAGTCCTTGCACTCACCCATCTCAGCTCAGGTAATGACTTGAGTAAAGTTTCTGCTTTTACCTTCCCTCTGCATATACACAATGGCTGAAAAGCAGTTTTTCCTGGCATTGTCTTCCCAAACTGGCCTTTTTTGAGAATGTTCCTGGTGTTTATTTCAGCCAGTCCAAGCTGTATCTACTGCTCTGTAGGACTAAGAAATATCTAAGATGCATCCTGATGGTGATTTAGGCTGGTTAGCAGTATTTTATTTCCCCCTTCATATGTGGAAGATTACACTGATATATTTTCTGTTACTCTTTGGTTTTTATATCTGTGTGCCTCAAGAGTTGAGTATTTTTTGCCAGATTTCCTGAAGGCTTTCTTGACTGCACAGAATTTAGATTCACATACTTTTCATGGTCAATAGAAAATTATTTTTGTAACTTTGTTTGCAGGATTCTTAGCACTGCTGCTAAGCTTTGTCAGTCTGATTACATTTGAAACCAGTCTTGCAGTCTTCCTCCCTGATCAATTCCCCCATTCACTTCCCTTCTGATGCTTTGGATGTTTTCTGATTTGTCTCTCTCTAGGAATTAACTCTATTTAAGTGCTACTGTAGGTGCTGTTGTCACTCCATGACATGATACTCTTTATCTATAAACCACAACGGCACCATTTGTAATTATCAGCTGAGCACTCCAGAACATTCTGCCTCGTTTCCTTACCAGTTCTAGATCCATTTTAGCAGTCAGTTGACTCTCTGGGGTCGGGTTGGTGTTCACAGCCCGCGAGGCGGAGCTGCGGCAGCTGCGCAAGTCCAACATGGAGTTTGAGGAGAGGAACGCGGCGCTGCAGAAGCACGTGGAGAGCATGCGCACGGCCGTGGAGAAGCTGGAGGTGGACGTGATCCAGGAGCGCAGCCGCAACACGGTCCTGCAGCAGCACCTGGAGACCCTGCGCCAGGCGCTCACCAGCAGCTTCGCCGGCGTCCCGCTGCCAGGTCAGACTGGGAGATGGAACTGCTGCTGTTCGTGTGGTGCTGTGAGCTGGGAGCACGTGGTCTGCTCTTGTACTTCCGTGCTCTTAGCTCTTTCTGAGCTTCTCTTGCGTTGGATAATGAAATACTAAAATGCATGCAGGGGAAAGAGTAGAGTCAGTGCTGTATTTCAACGTGACTTTTATTTTCTTGTTGCTCTTACTCTTCCTAATAAAGTGAGACACATATTCAGTCCTGGCTCTCCTTCACTTGTTTTATGAAAGTGTTACTAAATAGAATAGACAGGACCTGCAAGTTCCTTGATTAAAATAAAGGCTGTGTCTGTATTGTCAGCTGCCAGGGAATCCACTTAGATTCTATGAGTGCCCAGCTGAAAGAGTTTGTTATAATCAACTATGAGACCCAAATAAAAAAGAACCATGCTTCATTAGTCCTGATATCCTTGGAACTACTCCCTTTGTGGACTTGAGGGCACTGTTTTGCAGAATCTGTCACAAGAGGTGGTGCATAGCAAAATCACCTCCTGTAGCAGTTTGCGTGTTGGCACAAATTACCCTTAGCATAGTGTTAACTTTTTGGAATTGCTATGGTCATCAGAATACCTTGTGGCTTATTTCCCTGTGTTCACTGTAGGTAGTGGGGAAACCCCCACGGTGGAAACTATTGATTCCTACATGAACAGACTGCACAGTATTATCCTGGCCAACCCACAGGAGAACGAGAACCTCATCGCCACAGTGCGCGACGTGGTGAACAGGCTGGAGCGTTAGTGACAGGGTGAGTGTTCTCTCCCAGGCTGCTCTGGGTGTCTGCTCTGTGCCTCTGGCACCTGTTCTGCTGCTGATTATCTTGCTGATCACCATATTGTACAATCAAAAAGGTTTCTTCCTCAAAGCTGCAGGAGCAGGTTGTCTTAATGAAAATCAAATTGGGTTGAAAGCATTCCACGGCATTAAAGAGTCTGAAATTCCCTTTAGCTTCAAGATCTTTATGTATTTGTATAAGGTGAGTAAGAGTTCTGACAGAATGGTAACAGGGTGACTAATTTAGAAGAAGGTGCCTTTCTTGAGTGAAGTAAATCTGAAGATTTCAGCAGTCATTGTAGAAACTGATGGCCACGGGGAAATTCTTTTTGTCTCCAGAGGTTACAGGTGAATTCAATTCTGTATAAACTGGAAGTACCCTACCTCCTCTCTGTAGCACCTGTAGTCAAGCTGTTCTGATTAGGAAGGTTTACCTGCAAATGGAAAGCTGAGATATGGTTCAGTCTATACATAGCATTTGCTGAGACTGATGTTTATGTGGTTTGTGTGTAGATTATTATTGAGCTCATGATTCTGTGTTTCTGCTGCTGTTTAACAGCTTAGAAAACTGTAATAGAGAGCAGAGTAGAAAAACAAATTACCAAAGAAGTAAATACCAGTCTTTCTGCATTATTGTGCTGCTTTGCATTTCCCACACCTCTCACTCCCCCACTTCCCCGTGATGCACAGCACTAGGCAGCCATGAACAGTTTGCCTATTTCTGTTTTAACAAAGTACATACCTTCATTCTTTAGGCATTTATTATGTAGAGATCTACTGTACATGTCTTGAATACTGTTTAGAAATGCAAATAAAGCTGCCTTGTGCCATCTGCAAATATGAAGACAGGGCTTTTCATCCTTTCTGATTGTGACCTTTTGTGATGCTGTGTAGAACAGTTAATTACACATTTCCCATTATAGTGTGGCTTTAGCTGGGAGATCATTGTCCTTCGGAGGGTAGCCAGATGGAACGGACTGCAGCTCTAAGAGAGGACTGAGCTCCCAGCAGAATAAAGAAGTGCCTTTACTGCTGCTATTTGTGAAGGGAACAGCTTGTTGATCCAGGTCTGGGGTTTTTCAGCAGCTCATCGACCTCCTACTTTTTGTATACTGTTTTCATTGAGTTCTCAGGCTCAGAAAGAGAATTAGGGGGAGGGGAGGTTTTACAGGATGGCTGAGGGAAAGCAGTTTCTCATCCATCAGTTGATAGAAGGGTATGCCAGACCCAAAAATTGATACTTGTCCTTTAAGCACCTTGCCAGAAAAATCAGATCTCAAAGCTAAAATCTAGACTTTCATTCTCTTACCATGTGGCTTCATCTTTCCTAAAGGATGGACAATTTCTGTGTTCCTAAACATACAAATACAATTTTCCTGGATAAGCTGGATTTGGCTGTAGTTGATTTAGAAAAAGTAATTCTTGCTTTAAAATTCTTCCGTCTACCCTCTGAATAAACATGTCCTTTCCCTTCTTTCCTTTTCCCACCAATGTCTTCCCTCTTTTCAGCAGCAAAGCAGTGTGAAGCAATTAAAAATGTGATTAATAATCACATAGTTTCCCAATATAATGACCTGCATGTAACTGAATATTATGATCAAGTAATTAATGGGACTGTTAATTACACTGACTTCCACTTGGCAATGATTATATTTTGAGACAATATTTTGGAGGGAATAAGGTTGGGTTTTGTTGGATGCAAACCTAGAAAACAGTAGAGATTCCCTAGGAAAAAACGGAAGCTTTGGATAAAAGGTTCAGCTGGCATATGATAAACTATATCAACAAACTGCCATCATCAGTGTCCCTTTGTTCATGTGCATATGAAATATATTCATTCTGAATATAATCTCTGTCAACCAAGTGATCTGTTTGAGGTTGAGCCTCATCACAAATCAATACCACAGAAATCTGTATTATGATACTCCTGAAAACAACTCTTTCACAGATCTGAGCTGGCTTTTGGTGCTTAGTACATTGTGTTTAGGGACTATGACTATACTGGTAAATATTCTGGTTTTTCTGTACTGCATGGTAAAAAACTTCTTTGTGCAGACAGTATATGGGAAGAAGAGAAAGGGTGGAAGGATGGAAACAGCAGCTCAGTTTAGTTCTGTCTCTAGAGGCTGCTTTGCTATGCTTAATGTGTTTTCAGATCAAACATCCAAAAAACCAAGTCACGGTGCCTGTTCAGTCCTGGCAGATTGTAGTCTTCTAACCCTTATTTTTCTGTTTTGTCTGCAGGTCTCGTGACCCGGGGAAGCTTTACAAAATATTTTTGGCCAGTGTGGAATAAGAAGCCATGAGGGAAAGCCTAGGGTGGGAGGCAGGATGGCAGGTTTGTCCTGGGCCCTGCCTGTGTGTTTTGTCAGGGAGACAAACAGATCAATGCATTAAGAGATCTTAAGAAGCCACGGACACCGCCCACTAAACATTTGGAACTGTCCTCTGTGTGAACATATAAGAGCATGCAACTTTTGTGCAATCTACATTTTTTTATGGATTTTGCTGGGTGTGAGGGTGCCTGCATTCTGTGGAGTGGCTGACTGCAGAGATGAAATCTCAACTTGTGAAATGGAGTCAGCGTATATGTTGTAGTAATAACTTTGATGTGTTTTATTGCCTAATGTCTTCTAGTGTCTTTTATTTTGTTTTCATGTTTATCCTGTGGGGTTACCTTCCTTCACTTTAGTTCTCTTCTTTTGATCTTGTTCCCTGATTCTTGCAGTACTGGATAGCAGCGCTTGTGTTCTCTGCTCTAACAGGGAGTTTTCCTTGGTGCACTGTCGTGTCCTGTGCCTCCTGCTATGTTTATAGGAGCTTTTCTTAAGCAGAATCCTGGGGGCTTTGTGTTAGCCTGCAATTCCTACAATGTGAGTTTGCTAGAGACTGGCTGTGGTTGATGCTTTGTGACTTAATTCTACTATGAGACAGACTTCCTCTCTCCCCTTCTCTTCAAGCATCTCTTGCACATTGCATCCTGCTCTTCTGTGAAGGTCTCCTGTTATCTCTTGCAAACGTTTGCTGGAGCATTTTACTATCACAAAGATCAGTGGAAATCAAGATAAAAAGTGAAACATTAGCTCTTCTCAGCAGGGAAAATGGGATTCTTTGCTTTAGACTAAACCCACAAAGCTTGCCCTTCGTCTGATACATTGTTCAGTCTAATTTAATGCTATTGCCTTGTTTTTGAGAGAATGATCTCATGGGGAAAGCAGTTTTCTATAAAAAGAGAATTGGGCATGGGGATTGCATATTTTTTCCCCTCCCTGCCCTCCTGAAATCTCTATGCTGGGAAGCAATGTCTGGAAGCAGCACATATATTTTTGCATGAATTATTAGAGCAGAGAAGGTTATTAGCAACTAGGTCCACATAGCAGCCCACAGAACTCAGCATTCCAGCTTGTTTGTGCTCTCACCTTTTGTACAGTTCAAGTACTGCCCATGGAGGCCATAGCATTCAGCATTTTATGTTCCAGGTGACCTAAATTGCCTTTCACTTGCATTGAACAGGGCTCTGCATGTTTGAGTGTGATCTTGCTGAGCTGCACCACACCTCCTGGCAGAGCTGAAGGCACCTACTGACTGCACTGGCTTATGCAAAACTTCCACTGCCCTTTGGTTGCTGTCAAACTGTTGAATCTGCTTTTGGCTCAGCACTTGTTGGGCATCTCTGGGCTTTATAGGGATGGTTGAAATGCTCTTGCACCCACATGACAATCTCTTTCCTACTGCCTAAGAGATCTGTTAAGATTCCCTGTTATGAATTGAAGGCTGCTTTTGTTACTGCAGTGTGTTGCTGTCAGCATCACTTTATTGTACCTGTGACACAAATATTTTGAAGATTAAAAAGCAGTTTCTTCTTTTCCTGCACCGTACATGTGGACCTCATGCTGGCCTGGAGCCACCTTCAGGTCAGCACCTTCTATGCCAGGTCTCAGCTTACTCCTGGGATTATTGCTGTAGCCAAGTAGCAAGGATTTCCATGTAAATCAAGTCTTCCTTCAGGGGGGAAACTCCTTTCTTTTGTTATCTGTTCTGCTTTCAAGACTTCACAAAAAGGAACCTCAGTTTGCTGCATTGACTTCCACTCTCCTTAGCATGGATGAGACCAGCTGATGCTGCCATGAACTTTTTTAGTGGGTTCTGTAATGAATGTTGTAAATCCTAGAGGTTGTTAATGTCTCCAGAAGAAGCACCTACACCTTCATCTCCTGTGTGTATCTTGTTTTTTAGAACTGGTGATGTGTGACTCTGTGTTGAAGTGGCCAAAATGCACTGCGTAGCCAAAACTGATTTACAAAAGGCTGAAATTCTGTCTGTGGCATCCTACCTAACACCTGGAGTTGTATCCCATAAAGACTCCTGAAATTCCATGTCATGTAGGATGCAGTTCCAGGCTGGAACGTATCCAGTCCATCAGGAAGGTCAGGTGGCTCTGGGCTGCCCTGCTCACAGAAATCTGCTCGTGGATACTGCTCATCCATTTCTGCTGAGAAGCCTGTGAGTGTTGTGGGATAGGAAATTTAAGGTGATGTTATTAGCTGGGGGCTGACAAATCTCTTGCATTTTCCCACAAGGAAGGAGGTGGGGTGGATTATCCATCTTGAAGCATCTGGGGGAAGACTGAGTTCTTGCTCACCGATGATGTGACAGAAGATGTTTTGTCTCATTAAGAAGCTTCTTATTTATGTTGATTAACCCTATAAAAATGGATTTTGTCTTTCCAGTGTTTTCAGAGTGTCACTTCAGTTTACAGTTTTCAGTGTTGACTGATTATAAAAAAATGAAGTGGGTGTCAAGGAGAAGAGCGGAATAAAATGCTTTTGTCACTTAAAGAAATGTTAAGAGAAATATATGAAAGCAGAATCCATTTGCTGGATTAATGTGTTTGGAATTGTTTAGATGCCAAGTTTTCTGTACAATGTTTTGTAATTAAACTTTGGAGCTCCTTGGTTTTTAAGAAGTTGATGTGCTTGTTTGACACTTGCTTCATTAAAATTGTTCAACGTTGAATCCATTCTGATTCAATTTTAACTGCATTTTCATGAAGGAACCATTACTACATTGATCTCTCATCAGAGATTTTGGCAACGCCACGTTAACCTTTGAAAGGAAATGTGCCTCTTTCACCTCTCCATCCTAAGTGTCTTGCTCTGAAAAAGCTAAAGGAATTTAGGTTATTACTTACAATGGTGAAAGCTTCAGAGTCTTTGGTTGTAGCTAATGGTTGTGTCAGGGCCCTTCCCCAACTTGACTAACTTTAAAAATGTCATGTCTCTCACTCAGCCCCTTTTTTACTTCCTTGTTTTCCTTTTTCTAGGGAAAATTCCTCCCTAATTTCCCACCATCACAGTGATTTTCTTTAAGAACCTTCTGTATCATAACTATTGCTCCCTACTTGATTTCCTTTTCCCCTCCTAATTTTTTATCCTCTGTGTTCCTTCCTGCTGGCTGAGAATGGAGCTAACTGTGGCTTCATGACATTTGTACTTGATGTAGGTGCTCTGTGGAGGAGTTTGGATGACTTCTGCCTCTCCTGGTGCTCTTTCTGAGGTCACAGTGCTGTGAGCAGCTATGTCTTTGTTACTGTTGTGGTCACATCTCATTATTTTGGTTGCCAGATTAATGCCTGGTCTGTTTGTACCAACAGGCTCAGTTCTGTCTTCTTCCTGGGACAGACTGTATTTAGATTTAGAATGCTGTGGAGATTTTTTAAAAACACTAATAATGAAATGGTAAAGATATTAAAAGTAGAGGGAATGTAGGGAAAACACGCATAGGAGAATTAGCTGCCATGTGACACTGGCTGGTTTGGAGTTGTAGACAGGAACAGCAGGACAGGTGCACACCTGGAGGAAAGAGTAAGAGCAAAACAGCACTGAGTTCATAACAAGAGAAAAACCTCATTCCTTTCTAAGCTGTGCTCCTGTTTGTGGCACCAGGAGCAGATGGTGGTCCATCATGCTCAATTTGAGGCAATGTGGTGTAATACTTCCTCTGTTTGTTCCTGTTTGTTCCCCCCTGTTTACTCTGCAGCTGGACAATTGCACTGATGATTAATTATCATCTAAGGGAAGTGGGGGGATCTGAGGCCTTTGGGCTCTTAAGAGGAAGAGATCACTTCCTCTTTGCTCAGGCAGGTTCCTGTTCATGATGTGAAATGTGGATTCATTTGGAATCTGAAACTGGGTCTTTTTAACCTTCTGCTTCCTTTCAGTTGAGTCCAGAGTCAGGAGTACATTGATGCTTCTCCTTTGCTTCTGCCATAGAATCTTTCTGTTTGTGAGCCATGAAGAGTTTTGCTGCTTCTTTCTCCTTCGTTGCTCATAGTATTGAGGTTTTTTAAGCTTTTTTTTTTTTAATATGTTCATGATTTGCTATCCTAATTGCAAAATCTCTGGATTCTGTATGAACTGCACCATTTTGGTGTGTGGTGAAGTATCCACATCCATTATTGTAATACAAGACGTGGCATTTATACAAACTGATCTGTGGGTTTTATTAATTAACCTGCGATTCTTATGCTGTGGAGGTTTGAGAGTTTTTGCTGTTTACTGTGCAAACACTAATGGTTTGTGTGTCTGAAGATATAAAAATACAAGTTAGTGTAAGATGTAAGGTTATTGTAAGGGTCTCTGCTGTCTCTTCCTGTTGATGAAATGGCTCCTCTCCTAAAGTTGTTAAATATTCTGTTTACTGAATGGTCATGCATGTTCTGGAAGACAAAAGGCATTTTCACTTTTCCACAGAAATATGTCTGTGCATTGAAGTCCATATGATCTTTTTGTTTATAAATTTGGATTCTAGAAACTTAATGTATAAAGAGTTCTGCCTGTTCAAATCCTTGGCTGCTAGGTACCATCTGGTTTCCTTGAATTGAGTACAGCAATGTTACATCCACTGAATACCTGACTGGCTGGAAATCAGAGAGAGAGCTCTAGGTTTTGTTTTGAGGCAATAGCCCTGTGAGATTTCTCTTTCTACCTCATATCAGCAGTTCTAGTTTTATTAAATCTGTTCTAGTGTTAATCAAGAGAGAATTCCCTCATCTAATTTATTTGAAATACTGCTTAAGCCCAAGACACTTGCACAGAAGTCCCCAGCTGAAATTCAAGGCCTATAAATGCACTGTTTCAACCCCTCACCCTTCAAAATGGATCTTAACAACTGTATCAGTATTTTGATTCTTCTCAGAGGAAGTTTCTTTTCCTCAGTAACACTTCAGATTCCTGCTTATGTTGGTTTTGTTTCTTGAATATTGGAGGAAGAGAAGTAAACTGTTTGGGCTGGGAGCAGAGATGCAGGAAGTTTATCAGAAGTGCAGGCCAGCAGGATGGTTGAGTCCAGGAGAGGGAAAGCTCTGGAAAACCAATCTAATGCCTTTCCTGGAGAGGACTCTGGTGCTTTTAAGGTGAATGTTGGACATGCAGCAGCAACAGGCTGCATTCCTTGTGTTTCAGAACTGCTTCTGGAGAGTGCTGACATTGTTCTCCAAAGATTTCCATTCTCTTAAATCACTTTTACCCAAGCAAAGCATCTGCTCCTGGAAAAGGAGTAATTGCTATATATTAGCATGTGGTTTTTCAGGCACATTATGAACTTGATGTGCAGGAGGAAGGGTTTAAATTTCCTTTTGCTTATTGGCATTAATGATGAGTGGCTCAGGCATGTGTAAACACAGAGTTAAATTCTCTTTACAATCCTTCTTTTTTTTTTCTTTTGTGATGAAGGTGGCAAGAATTGCCTTCTGTCATCACCCTGTTGAAAACCTATGAAGGGACTTCGTAATATAAGGACAGAAGAAGAGGATACAAGAATAGAATTTGCCTTTATTCTTGAGGTTAATGTTTACCTACTGCCAGTACAGAAATGGTTGAGTTTTCAGCCTCAGTGGGTTTGAATTCAGACCTGTAAATTCCATACATGAGGAGGAAAAGTAGCAAATGTGAAAATGAAATTCCAGCTGCACCCCAGTTTCAGGACTTCACAGTTACGTGGTAAATGTGCATTTCCAGGTATCTGAAATCTCTCTCCACTTAACTAATTTCCTTCTGGGGGGAGCAGTGCCCTCTGATGATCCATCTTGGTATCTCAGAATGAGAGTGAGAAAGCCTGGCAGTGGAGGCCAGAGCTTCTGCATGTGAAAATCTAGGTCAATTCCCTGGTTTTGTTCTAGGCAGGTGGCAGTTTCTTAGGGTTTTGCTATCTGTTTTTTTTCAATAGATTTATATCTTTGTTTCATGCAGATACATTGTTCTTTTCCTGCCAGGCTTTGGGAGCTGGTCAGGGTGGAAGTGGTTCAGCAAGTATTGCTGTGTTACAAGGAGAACAGCACAGAAAACATGACCTGAGTGAGCTTGTCTTTGAGGTCATCGTTCTGACAGCAAGGAAAGGCTGTGATAAGGATTTCTGGTTGGCTGAAGCTGTCCCTGTGTGTTGGCTGATCAGCAAAATCAGCACGGCTGGCTTGGAGCTAGCAGGAGCTGGGAATACATAAATCCATGGAATGGAAGCTTTGCAGCTGTTGGTATTTACACAGTCCCATGCCTTTGCAGAGCTGGTTTTCCTTCTGGAAGCCTGCAGCACTTAATGGGCCCCAGCAGCTCTCAGGTGTACTCACCCCAGCCAGGAGCACCCTGCCCAACCCTGAGCTTCACTGGGGCATCAAAATACTAAAAAACAACACAGCTTTTGGTTGTTGGTGAAAGTTTTCTGTATTTTGTGAACTGGCTGAGCTCCTGTAGAAGTCTGGCAAGCACTAGGGGTTTTGTGCAGTGAGCAAGAGGATCAGAGAGGAGAGGAAGAGAAGCAGGAACTCCTTTCTGGAGGTATCCTGCTTGCATTTTGGCTCTCCGTTTCATGAAACTGCCCTGAATTGATGTGGGAGCCCAGAGTGTAGAGAATTATCTCCTTTTCAGCACCTAGGGCTGTCAGTAAATACATGACAAGCAAAATCTAACTCCTGGCTTCATGCTGTTGCCCTTATCTGTATGTTTTCCTGTCCTGCCTTTCTTTCCTTCTCTTGCCCTCTTCCTTTGTGCTGAGCTGTTTCAGCTTAAAACCAGCTAAAATTGACTTAAGTGGCTCCACCAAGAAAGTCTTTTTTATGAATGTCATTGGAAGGATAGTGGATTTAGAAGCAGCTTACAACTACTGCAGTTGAAGTATTTAGAAAAGGCAAAATTATGGAAATAAGTATTTTTAATTACCTTGTCTTTTGAGAAATGGGTGCAACAAATCAACCCAGCAACAGTGCTCTTCTCTCTGGTACCAGTTTCCAAGCCAGATACTGACAAAACAAACTGAAGGGATAAAGTCAAGGCTGCTTAATCTGAGGGAGGGGGATGAGGGGTAAGATCATGTTACTGATAAAAGAAAATATGTAAAATAACAAATTCCAGGCTTTCTCCCTTGGGCTGTGCGTTCAAGTGTAGAAAGAATGTTTATGGAAGAATACATTGTGCTGTTTAAGCATGCTTCAAAGAACAAATCCTTTCTTACCTTGTAGAAATTCATCTCAGCTTTCTCCTTTCTTTCTTTCTTTCAGACCATAAGTCAGTAGAAGTGATCTATGTTACCCATGGGCCAGTTTGTACAGGGGTAGCTTAATCTGGGCACGTCCTTACCTTGGATTGGAAGTCTGTTGTATTTAATGGGGTGTTAACTCAGTTTATTCCCTAGGATTTCTGCAGTAATTTTATTGCCTGCAAAAGGAGCAATTTGAAGCCAGATGAAGTGAAGGTATGCTCTTTACCATACCTGCTGAGTTTGGCAATGATGCCTGGACAAGCTTACCTTATTCTGGTGTTTTTGTTTTCTTCATCACACCTCTTGCATGTATTTTACTTGTAGTCCTGCTTTGAAATTGAGGGTTACCTCCCTTCTGTGAGGAAATAGATCCATAGGCACTGCATCTGCTCTGTTCCCAAGTCTGTGTCAAATGTTCTTGGCAGTGCAGGCAAGCATAAGAATAATGGATTCTGAAGTCAGATTTTACGAATGAGGCTGTTTAGTAGTTGAGTTCAGTGATACTGCAGCAGAACATAAAGTGAATTACAGTCCAAGACATTTATAATGTTGAAGGAAAGGGTTCCTCTAATGCTGAAGCACTAACAGAACAAAGAGGAAAAATCAAAGACAAAAAATCAACTTAAAGTGGACATAGTGTGCAGGATGACAGACTTTTTATAAAGACTTCTCTCAGATGCAGCTGTTTTGTGAGGGAGGATGGTGCAGATCAGCATCGGTGCCTTAGGGCACAAAGCTCAATTGTTCAGTACTCTTACACAGGTGGTCTTACAACTCCTGTGTGATAAAAGCACAGACAAACAGTCTCATGAACATTGAAAAGCATTTGGATGTTAAATTACTGGGCAGTGTGTGTTCAGTGTGAATGAGAGACACAATGTCACTTGTGCCTGGTGTTTTGGAGGACAGACTGCAGTAACTTCATCAGACTCTTCTGAAGCACAGCTTTGGCCTGAACTAATATGAAGGATCAGGTTGGTTTGTCTCAGTTCAGTTGGTTGTCATGTGGTTTTGACAAATTTATCTAGTAGGAAATACTTCACAATTAGATCAACTGTTTTCTAAAGCCAAAGCTTCAGTGGAAAGTTTTTGGCCTCCATGAAATTAAAGAAAATTTAATTATTGCCTTTGCAGGAGCCAGGATTTCATCTGCAGTCTTCAGCAGTTATATATGTGGTTATGGATTATCAGTCCATATGGAAGCTGGAACTGTGTCTCCAGCTTTTCCTAGACTCATCCAGCATCTCTGATCCTGCAGCTTCACAGAGGAATCTGCGTGGGGGTTCTTCCTAAGGAAAATCCAAGAGGAACTCCTGCAATGTATTACCAGGCTGACAAAGCATATGTTTCTTCAGCTGAAATAGCAGTGCTCTTTCACATATAATGGGGTCACTGTTTCTCAGCTGAGTTTCTCATGTTATTGATACTTACTAGCTGAGTTCCAATTTGATGATAAAATATCAGCACTTCAAAATCCTAGCAGTGAGAGGGCTTCACATCACCAAAATGTCAGTCCTGTCACTTAAAGAAACACTTCTGTTACTTTCTGTCACTGCTGCTACTTTTTCTTAATGATAGGAAATTTCAGTTGGATTCCCAAGTCCTCCACTAGCAATTTCTCTGAATCCAGTACTTCACTACCATGGGCAAATGCTATGAAGGTGTTCTCAGGGTGGGGTGGGAGGACTGAGCCTGGATCCAGAGGATCTAGGATTCTTTCCCAGGCTCTCTCTGTGTGACAAATTCTATTTCTCCTTCATGGTCCAGTCAACATATTAGTGAAAGATAACTCAGTTCACTGATGAGGGTGTTAAAAGAACTGATGGAGGCAGTTCTTGGGCAGTGAGCTGTTTTTTCTCTGCTTAAGTTCTTCATTGTGCAAATGAGAAGAGTAAACATCATCCATTTGGACAGAGCTGCCTGAAGAAGGGGCTGTGTCTTAGCCTGTGTCCAGGAACTACCACTGTGGTCTGAACAGGACTCTATGGGCTTTGTTCTGTTAATTCATCTACCTCCACTGATAGTTTTGGATAGGATTAAGATGATTTGGGGTTGAAAATAGTAATTTCTTGTTTGTTTTTTAATTATTATTTAAGGTAGACTTGTGATGCCTTTTTTCTGTTTGAGCTGTACTGCCTGAAATAGTGTGAATATTGCAATTGAATCTTGTTTTCCTTATTCTTTCTCAAGCTCTGACCTTTAAGAACACAAGTGGAACTGGTATCTATACAAGGAGGTGGCAAAGGTCTTGTGTAGTCTTCTGAAAACAGTCCTGTTTTGTTTGCATGGCAGAGTAGTCAGAAAATGTATCAGGAAAGAATAGTGGATAAGAGAAAATGAATGACATGACTGAGTGCAGTAGCCAGAAATAACCTCCTGCCTGGGCTTGTTCACCTCACCAGAAATTACCAATATAATGGAGTGTGATTTTACACCATCTTTAACTATAAGGGTGTAATCTGCCTAGATGTACATTTATGTCAAAATTCCTAATTTTGGTGTGGATACATTGGTCAAATGATCCAATATAAAAATCAGTATCCATATAGTCTTACATAATTTAACTGTATCAGTTTAAAAGCTGTTTATTTAGCACACTGATAAGCCCTGTCTGGGCTTGATGTCTACAGACAAGACTGTGCATTGTAAATAATAACTGTTGGGAAAAATTTGTTTCTCAGGGTCCTAAACTGACCAGTCTCCACGACCTATATTTTCTCTTCATGGGCTACTTAATTTCTCCTGAATTTCAGTCTTGTTCCTCACTTGAGTCAATGTGAAATGTGTCTCTGTTGGGTTTTTTTAAGGTTTAGAACAAATGACAGGCTGACCCAGGGGGTTTAACTGGGGAGGGAAGAACACTGAGCGCTGCTTCAGCTGAAGAAATCTTGTTTTATTATCCCAGGGTGACATTCGAAGAGGAGAACAGATCAGCTTTGGGCCTCACTGGTAGATCTAGAGCTGGCTTGGTTGCTGCCCTAGAGGGAAAGGTTCCTGTCAGCTGCAGATCTCCCAAGAGACATCATTTGCTGAGCTGGTGTGATGAGAAGGTTCAGAGGTAGTGTCAGTCTGGATGGTTCATTAGTTTAAATGTCTGGTGTTGGGAGGTATGTTCTCAAGCAAAAGCTTCTAAATATAAAATAGTCTTGTGAAGTTTTCATCTTATGAATATTCACTTGTTGAATTTACATTTTGTTTTTCATCTCTGAGCTCCTAGAACAGGGCCTTTCACAGAGGACAGCCTTCCCATCTGTCTGAATAAACTGTCAGAAAGTTTTTGCAAAAACAGTGCCTTGTTTAACATGTCCATGCCCTCCAGCTAGTTTCTTTCAGAACACTTTGAAGACACAGCCATTGTCACATTCGAGCCTGAATAATCTAAAACTTGAGCAAAAGTTTGATCTGTGCACCCTTGAATACCCTGACTGTAATTGGTGGAGGTGCAGGTGGAACTGAGAATAGTTTTGCCTCAAGAGACCAAAGCAATCTGGGCAGTGTTCTCAGTACAGAAAGTTCTGGGTGAAGTTGGGAGACAGCAAACACATCTGTCCCATGCCTGTAGGGTGTTGGGAGTGGCTGTTTGGGAGCTGCAGGGATCAGCTGGGATGGAGGACTGTCACCAGAGCCTGCAGAGGTACACTGTAGTTCCTGACCTTCTGAGCCCTTTGTCTGTGGCTGTCATTCCTCTGCTCTCACGTGCATTGCAGTCACAGGAAAAGCAGTGAAATGCATGAATGAGGGAGGGTGTGCATTCCTCAGCCCCTCCAACACTCTCAGTGCTTGATTGCTTCTAGGCAGTTCTGTTGTTCTGCTCTCATTTACTTACTTTTTTCATCTACGTATCAAGTTATTTCCTCATCCAGCTTCATATGGTGGCTGATGGAACAAAATTGATGCAATTGCTCCAAAAAAAGGCTTTTAGCTAGTAGATTCTAATTAAAGCAACCCTTTTTTATTTTTCAGAGGAGAGAAAAAAATCCTTCCAAGAGCCCACTTTCTTTGTATCAGATGAATATATATGCAATAATTTCCCAGCCTGATGGAGACAGAAGTTGAAATATGCTTGGAGCAGTTATACTCAACCATATGTAAGTGCTGGCACTACCTGGAGCTTATTTCTCCCACAAGGTGATATTTCTACCATGCTAATCTTGCTGCTTCCTGCTGTAGGCAGTATTAGGGAGAATGTGTCAGAAAATTTGTTGAAATGGCTTTTTCTCAGAAGATTCCATTTTAGTTATGCCCATGGGGAAAAAAATGCGTAGATTTAGTTGAAAATTCATAGTTCTGTGGTTTGACCAGCATGAGTTTCAGGGGCAAGTCCATATGCCCAACTGCAGAAGCTCCTGCATTTGCAAATTCTACTTACAAGTTCTCCAGGGAGATGGTTTCTTTGATCTTGCCTGCTTCTTCCATGTGCTTGGTTGCTTAAACAGATGGAGGTGAGGAGATTTTTCTCTGCTTCCAGGAAAAAAAAACCCAAACTCCACACTTACAAACATGATTAAAACTAACCAATTAAATTTCACATGTGTGGTAGGTTCTCAGTGACCAAAGCTAAGTGGAAATGTGAGAGGGTGTAAAGCTGCCTTGATATCACATGGGCTGCTCATTGTGCTGGCTGGATCTAATCTGGTGGGTGGGGAATTACCTTATCTCTAAACCTCATCTCCCTTCCAAATCCACCCTAATGTCACACTGAGAAATCAGTGCTTAGGAGAACAAAGACATCACAAATGCAGCTTCCACTCCAAGTGCCAGGAGCAGGGTTTTTTTTTTAATCTTCCTTCGGTATTAGTGAATGTGCTTAATCAGGCATCCCAAGGTAAGTCATTGCCTGATCCCCAGCCATCCCCAGGAGGAAGGAGTGATGGAAGGAATGAATTGCAGCTCACACATTGTAGCCTCAAGACCTGATGAAAAGACATGGTGGGTGAGTGTGCAGGAGGCTCAGGACATGAGCATCTCTGATTTTCTTCCCTCTATAACTGTCTGTGCTTCAGAACAGCTTTTCTTAATTCCCTTCCCTTACTATCCTAAAGACCAAACAGCCTCATGCTCCCCATCTGGATCATGTAGGCTCTCTATTCATGGACAACCATTTTCTATCCCTCCCTACCGAGCCTGAAAATCCTTCCTGTCCAGCATTTAAAAAAAAAAATCCTTTCTCTGTCTGTCCCATTCCTGCTGGCCCCCTGCACCTGAGCTGGCTGTATCTGAGAGCCTCTAAGTGATGCTATTTGCCTCTGAGTCAGAGAGGCTTTTAAATCTGAGTGTAAAATGAGCCTCCTCCAGCAGCAAACAGCCCATCATACACCTCCTTTGAAGTTCCCATCTAAATAACCTCCAGGGCTTTACTAAAGCAGGGAGCCAGCAAGAGGAAGTAATTCCCTCCTTCTCCCCTATCCAAAGCAGAGAAATGAATTTCCTGGCAGAGGAGGGCCAGTGGTTTTCAGGGTACTGCAGAGGAGATGAACAGCTCTCGTTTACAGCTTAGTTAGTGAGTCAGCACATATCCATTCATGGGCACGATTTATTAACCCATGAACACTAGAGATGATGCTGTTATCACTGTCATAAGGTAATTTTAATTTGTTATATAATTTATAAGGTAGCTGCTGCATCATAGGGAAGCCTGTATCTGCATGTGTGTCCTGGTCCTGGTGTGATGCTAGGAAGGGAAGAGGATCCGGGAAAGAAAAAGCAGGGGTCCTGGCAGGACTATGGGAGCTGATCTGGTTGCAGACTGGTTTTTTGCTGATTCCCCACTCCTGTGGGTTGTTCCTGGTGCTTCTGATGCATTTAAAGGGCTGTGTGTTTTCAGGCCTCCAGCTCTACATGTGAATTGATGCTTGGATTTTTCCTGAAGGTGGACAGACACATAGCAGGAGCACAAGTGAGTTTGTGTGACATCTGACAGCACTGGAGGGGTGTTGAGTGTGGAAAGGAGGGTGTCCTGTGCTGGATGGGATGCTATGATGTTGGATGTCAGCATTTTATGTTCTTGAGGTTATATTAGGGTCTTCTCTATGGACTGATGTCGTGTGGCTACCAAATATGAGAGTACAGTAGAATCTTCTGAGATCTTTGCAGTTACTGTGTGCTGCAATGATTTAGTGAGACAGCAGGTTTGCCTATTACTGGAAGGACTGGCAACTGAGGAAGCTGGTGAAGTAACATTCCTACTTGTCTGGATATTACTTGTTTGCCTGGTGGGTTAACCAGTCAATACCTAAATGAGTTCACTCCTTTGTTAAGTGATTTATTAAAGTTTATTCAAATAATTAAATAGACTTTATTAGTGCAGCATCTTAACTAGAGAATGCCCTAAAGACATCTGTAAGTAAGTCTGAAGCTAACCAAGCTGCCTGGGGTCAGTTCCTCCTGGGCTCAGAGGTGCAGTACTCACAGATCCCTGGATTTTCAGACTGCTCTTAAACAAGTGTTTGGGGCTTATCTTCCACAGGGAGAAATACCTGCTTGCCTGAACATGCTCTTAGTCCTTGGCCTGACTGAAAGTGTGGGGAGTTCCAAGGCAATTATACCTGCTCTAATCACAATTTGCTCCTTAATCTAGGAGAATCTGCCTCTGTGTCCGTGTTTATGCTAAGTTGCTGAACAATTTGATTAGGTGCTTTGAATAAACCTTGTAATTATGCCATAGATACTCCTGATGCATTATGTTATTCTTATTATCTAAGTTATCACTGGCCATTGTTGTAGCACAGTAACACTTAGAGGCTGCTATTAGAGCTGAAGCTCAATTGTGCTAAATATTGCACAGACATACAATAAGCTGCAATCTCTGTTCTGGAGGACTTGCAGCTTGGCTGTACTATTGTGCAGCAGCCCATTAGAGCACCCTGAGAGGCATTAGTGCCCCAAATAGTTCCACAGGTTCTGTAATGGAAATGGCCTCGCAGACCTTTTAACCTGTGAAGGCAGCAGTGTTCCTGAATTCAGCTTTGTCCGTGCTCTTCCATCATTATCAGCGCTTGTTAGACAGAATTTGGGGAAATGCTAGGTCTGAATGTGCTTGGAACTGGCCAATTCTGCTTTCTCAGTGAGTCCTCCTGAGGGTGGAAGAGTAGAGCCAGGCCATCCCCTTTCATGTCCCCAGCACGGGTTTCTGTTTTGTCAAAAGCATTACACTGCGAGCTGAATTCTTTCCCAGCTGTTTTGTACTTTGCCAGATTTCCCTGACCTTGTGCCAATCAATGATGAATTGTACAAGTCCCCATCGAAAACACTGCAGAAGCCAGAGGAATGCCAGCCTCACTGTGTAGTACATTAAGTCAAAATATTTTAAGCCTAAGACTGATGGGTATGATTCTTCTATTTCAATCTGCTCCTTCAGATTAAAAAGCTGCTAAAAGCTTCAGCTTGTCTTGATGCATCTGCTGCTTCAGGACCAATGAATGGCATGTCCAGGACTGGAGGCTGTGGGTAGGAGGATGATATTTTGTGATAAATGTACCTGATGGTGTTTTATGTTCACAGAGTTTTTTAAAAGCCTTCTACAGCAAATGATCAATCTGTTCAAAGAGAATACTGAAAGAGCATCTAGCACTCCTTTGACTGTGAGGAATAAGTAATGTCTAAAAAGATCACAGACCTCTAACCTATGCAAAGTTGTGTCACTTTTTGCTTACGTTTCCTTCTCGCCTTGCCCTCTGTGGTGCTGTTACTGTTAGATTGGCTATAACTGCAGGATATTATTTAGTAATATTTTATGTATTGGCTCTCTTACTAATTCTCTAACCTCTTTTTACAGTTTTGTGGCTAAAAGATTAAATCTGCAAAGCATTTATATGAAAAAACATAAACCAACAGATTATTGTTATCTTTCACTTGCTTTGCATTAAGCTTTCAGTGTCAAAGTTTCAGTGAGCCCGATTCTGTGGTGATGGGAATCAGTGGTGGTAGAGTTGATTGATTTGAATTTATTGGTATAAGAATATGAGGATTTCCTGAGTAAGCTGGAAGGTGGGAATCATGCTCAGAGACACAGCTGGTAGAGCCAGTCTGTAAAACCTTTGAAATTATGAAAAGGCATAAATATCAGACTTCTTCCTGTTAGACTACTGTGATCTGTCACAGCACCAGTGGGAGAAGAAGGAGAGGTGCAGAGGCTACAAAAGGCAGCTCATATTTCTGGAAGTGGCTGGTGGGATTTAGAACTGGTTTTACCTCACAAGAAATTTTGGGACTGAGGCCAAGCGCTATTTCCGTAATTTGAGGTTGACCCATGGCTAGGATTAAGGGCTTGAATTCGATTTGCTTTAAATCTGAGGCTGAGCTTGGTTGACACCTGCTGGTTGGGATTCTAAGAAATCAAAGGAAACTTCATTGACTGACATGAAATTCTGTTTTCAAATACTGGTGAGAAATCAAATAGTTTTCAGCCATTTTCCAACAACAAAATGAGAACTCAAACTGGTGATGCTTAGGTCTGACCTCAGCACCCTCATTTCTCCTGTTTAAGAAGCTGGAGCTGGCAGAGAAGAGAAAAAAGATGTCTGGCAAATAGACATTCAATTGGCTTAATACAGGGACTATTTTGCTGCAGTGTAACTGGAGCCTCTTATTAAGAATCTGATGGCACTTCTAAACAAGGAGAGCTGCTCCCTTGGTGGGGGCAATCTCCAATCATATGCCAACATTGCTTTTGACATATTTATGACTGCAATAAAATCTCCCATCTGGTATATTTTAAAATAAAATTGAAAATTTATCACTTTGCTTTAGTTGGTTTGTCGTTCTCCCTGAGAGAAGATAGCCAGGCTGAGATTATTGCATTGGCAGCCTGTCAGCTGAGGTTAGGCTGAGGTGTGATTTAAATTTCAATACTTTCCACATTACAGCTGTCTGGGGTGGGGAAATTACAAGGAGAAAAGCAGAGAGTCTGTTATTTTTATTCATTAGTCTCTCCTGATTTGTTTTGTTTTTCTTTTGGTTAGCTCTTCTTACTGCACAGAGCACCTGGAGAAAAAGATAGAGAAAAAGATACTCCCCGTTTTTCTGGGTTTCCACAACCTTTGCTTGGTCAGAGCGTTTGGGAGGGACAAGGCAGACCCCAGATTGTGTCTGTGCCATTAGGCTGGGCTGTGATAGCAGGATGGGATCCTTCTCCATGTGAGGTACTGTGCAAGTTTATAGCATTTGCACAGACTGCAGCTTTTGGCAGAGCTAAGGGAGCAGTGCTGATTCCCATTTCCCTGACAAAGGACCAAAGGAGAGATGTGGAAGGCATTTTGTTTCACTTAGCATGGACAGCTGTATCTAAGCAAGTCTAGATTTCATCACAGCAGATAGAAATGTTAGTTTCTGGAAGCAGAAGCAAACATGCTGTGGATGTGCCTTGCTGTTTCTAAGCCTTTCTGCTCGGTATAGGTCGGGTACTTTGAAAGGATGTGCAATAGATGAAATGAATCACCTGCCACAGGATTTCTTTGTGTGTCCATAGCCAGGGTAGTTCTGGAATGTGGAGCAGCTGAAGCTGAATCTGCTGTTCAAGCTGCAAGCCAGGATCTGTCTCCGTGTGGGTCACTGGGATTTCACAGGTAGCCTGTAGTGGACAGAAACCATGGCACAGGAGTGTTTTGTCTGTGTGCAAAGCTCTCTGAAGTGGAGGCTGTGTGCAGGCCTCAGGCAGGCAGCACAGCAGAGTGTTCTCCTGCTTTTGATTAATGCTGGAGTCACGCCTGGCTGCCTGCCCTGCCATTGCCCACTGATGCGTTTGATTAGGTGCATTTGTTTCTGTTTAGGTACTCGATAGTCTGACTGTAAAATTATCAGAGGTCTTATCTGGGCAATAAAAGGGAGTAAAATGCCTTTATCCTCCACCTCCAGCAGTTGCTTTGTTGCTCAGGTTGTGACTGGCACTGCAGTGGAACCAGTGGGTGCCCTCCACTGCAGCTGTATAGGCAGTGAGGTAAGAGGGCACAGGGCTAATTGAGATGCCTGTGTGAAGTCTGCAGTCGTTTACCCTCCATAAAATCGAATACTTGGGTCCCTTAGACAGGGGGAAGAAATGGGAGAATTGCCAATGAATCTCCAGATGGATTTTTGCTGCAACAGGGCAGTCCAGACACAGTAGCTTTCATAGTTCTAAGATGGCTCTGGGGAATTACAGCAGCAGTGCAGGTGCTTACTCTGGGAGAAGATTAAATTCTACACACGAACTGTAGACATTGAGCCTATGTGGGGCCAGCTGTGACCTCAGCCCCACTGCTCTGTGTGCTGTGCTCTGAGCTGCAGGGTGAAGTGCAGCCTCCAGTGCATTAGGATTATTAACTGCAGCCTGCATTTGAGACTTGGGAATTATTTTCTGTGCAGCACATATACAACACTTTCATGCATGAGTTGGGTGTTTGTGTAGTGTGTTCCTCATTCCTAAAGTGTGCATTTTTGGCTCCTTATTATTGTAATAGGCTTCTGTTGTTCTGATACATATTTGTGCAGGTGAGTGTATGGTTAAGGATCTGCCTGTGTGCATTTGAGCACAACGTAAGCGTATGGAGAAGTCTTTTGGAAATCCTGTGTTTGTTTCTGGTGCTGTGCTTTCTCCAGTGAACATTCTGGGCACATACAGTGCTTCTGTGTGTGGCATTTCATTTGATTGTTCTGTTTTCCTGTTTTCTGGGCTGAACGATTAAGGGTGTTTTTTTGAGTGCATCAGATGTATTATTTCCTTTCACAGCAATTGTGCATTTGCTAATGTCAAATTTATTCTAAATGGAGATACAGGTGCAATTCTTCATTTGGTAGCTGTAAATCTTTGTTACATGGAATGAATGGATGTTTTGTCTGCATGCTCAGTGTATGTGTGCTCCCCTGGTACACACGCTCCTGTTGCCTATAGAAAAAGGTGCTTTGCACTGAAAATAATCTGTGCCTGCCTTGTGTGCTGTAAATGTGGTTTTGTGAATGTGGGGGTTACAGCATGTGTGCAGGGTGTGTAGTGAATGTGTGGCTCTAAAAATCTATGTGCTCAGTTTAATATTTGTGCCAGGTAAGCACATATTTCCCTGCATTTGCTGGCAGGCTTACACGAGCGTTGAGTCTTCATATTGTTAAAATAACAGAAGAATTGTCCACATATTTTCTAATTTTTTTAAAATGTCCTACAGCTTCCATGGTTTAAATTTCTAAATGTCTGTCCAGGTGATGTATGTCAAAACATCAGGAAGAATATTTAAGCAGTTATGTCAGTGGAATGAAACAAAGTCATGAGTTAATGCTTTTCTGATGCTGTATAAAAGGGAAAATGGTGAAGAAGGGCCACAACTAAAATACAGAATGAACAAAATCAACCTGAATGAAGTCAGGAGGTTTGCTCTTAAACTGGAGACATCTACAGCAATAGAACTCTCATGACTGTATTCCTATTTTTATGCCATCCTATGATCATACCATCCTGTCCCAGATCTCCCACCCTCCAGGGTCAGTCCCCAGGAACCAGGAAGGATGATGGAGCCCTCCTAACCTTGTTGCCTCTTCCTGTCTGTCCTGCCAGGTGCTTTGAAAGCGAGTCAAGGCATTCATTATCCCACCATTTCTTTTCAATGACATTTTAAAAGACCTGACACAGTAGGAATGATTGAAGTGCCTGCTGCTTTTCTCTGTAATTATCCAGTTTCCTTGTTGGGACTGAAATTATTGCCCTGCAAGAGGGCAGTGTCCCTATTGCCACGTAAGAGCTACCCAAACGCAAACCTGCTTGGCTGCCACCAGCACCAGTCCACGTATTCAAACATAAAAATGGTTTTTCCTTGGCTGCTGGGTTGTACTGGGGAGTGTGTAACCCAGAGTGGTCTGTGAAGCTCCAAATGCAGTCAAGTGAGGTGGTGATGGGCTGGTAGATGGTTACAAAAAACTTACCCCTTCTTTGTGTCCCTTTCCTTGGCAAAAGTAGTGCACTGAAACAAGAGACAGTGGTCCCTGAGCTGTAATGAGTCCTCTAACAGCCTTTGCTGTGGATTGCTCAGCTGAAGGCCTTGCCTCTAGTCTGTGGCAGGAACAGGAGGACAAAACCCCTGAACTCACCAGCTCAGTTGGTCAGAGCATGGTGCTGAAAACACCAAGGTTGTGGGTTTGGACCCTCAATGGGCCATTCCCTTAAGAGTTTGACTTGAGGATCCTTGTGGGTCCCTTGCAGCTCTTAATATTCTGTGGAGGAACAAATACAGGCAAAATAGAAGTCACAGGAATAGGATGATGGTTAAGAAAAAGTCTCACTCAGTTACGGAGCATCTTCTGTGGCATTTGCTTTTTAGAAAGTGTTCAAGGAGTGTGTGCAGCTAAGGGAAGTTAGATCAGGACCTACCAGGAAACACAACAGTTGAACAGTTGAAGTTTCCTCAGCAAAAGGTAGGAGTGTGCCAAGGATGGTGTGAGACACCAGAGGGAGCTGACAGGGATTCCTGCAGGTATTTGTTGGACAGCTGCTATTCAAAGCCTGAAGAGTCAACAAATAACTTGTCTTGATGCTTAAGGAGTGCCCCTCTGCAATCTGAGTTCTCTGTGTTCACCTGGGCTGTAAATTCCTCTCCGGAGTGGATGCTGGAGTGTTAGTGGATAAGAAAGGTGAGAGAAGCAGGAAAAGATGAGGTTGAAGGATCAGTGAGGTAAATGATCCTTCAGCCAATGCTAAGAGAGCTAATTGTAATAAGCAAGGAGGCAAAAGGATCCCGCGTAGCCTCAGGTGGGTGTGCAGATCCTGTCTCAGCCCACGGCACTTTCCTGGAGCTCAGCTCACACTCTGGCTGCCTGGCCCTCGCCTCCCCCTTCCCTTGGCAGCACATGCTGCCTTCTCCCCTGCCCCCTCTCCCTCCGGTTCCTTGTGACAGGCTTAGAAATCCTGGGACCCCTGATGCTGGAATGGCATTTTGGCCTAGCTGGAATTGTTTATAAGCACAGAGCTTTGATGCTGTCTCCAAAGCCTCTGGAGAGCTGAGAAGGGCTATTTTTCATGTGATGCTTTTGGAGAATGCTATGGGAAAAGGTCAAGGGACAGAGTGGGAACGAGCAGGTCACATACTCATTGGTTTAGGGCACCACGACAACATTGGTTCTTTAAGATCTCAGAGCCTGCTTTGTAAAAATAAGCACCTCTCAGTGAGCTGCCTGGGAAAGAGCAGGGCCACGCCTCCCTCAGCGGATGTTCCGCGTTCCTCGCGGCTCCTTCTCTTGCCCTTCGCTGTGTCTCAGCATCCCTGCGCACTGGGCAGACCCACACATGGTGTGCAGCATCCTCAAAAGCTTCTTTGCCTTCTGCTTTGACCTTTGTGATACAAGGAGATGTTCTGTAAGCAGGGGCCTTTTGCACCTGGCACAGACGGAGTCTGGGAGCAATGCTGCAGGATTCCTCAGTCCATCCCTATGTCACCCCCCTGGGTCTGTGGCAGAAAGAGCTCAGGCCTGAACAGCTGTTTGCCCTTTGAGTTTTCATGTTATCTTTCTCATTTAAATTGGGGTGAGGGGAAGCAGTCTAACAAGTCCTGTTTCCTTTTTCCTCCCTGATTCACACATACTACAACTACCAGCCGGAGTGTGGGGGCTACGTGAAGGAACAGGAAGCAGAGGGGTGAGGTGGCAAGTCATTTACATTGGAAATATCAGCTGAATGTGCATTTCCCTACTGCTGCCATCAATCACTCAGATTTCCTGTACGCTACAGAGCAGAGGAATGGCGTTTGCTTGCTTCCCACTTCCCCCGGGAATGGAAACGCTCATTTGTTTCACTGCCTAGAAATGCTGATCACTCAAAACATTTATTGTTTCACAGATACATGCAGTTCTGAAGCTGAATTTTTCAGCTTCCTCTTATCTGGTCTTCAGAAATGTCTTCAGATGTCCTGCAGACCTAGGGAATTACTCTGCTCTGGTAGAGATGTAAAGGTGGTGCTGCAGTAGCACAGGAAAGCCCACAGGCAGCAGAGCAGATGCTTCTCTGCAGAACCCTGGCAGATACCCTCTGCTCTCCATCAAACCAGTTGCTTTAGCTTGTTCATGTGGTCTGGCACCTGATCCAGTGAGATGAGGTTTTTAGAGTCCTAAGTCCTGCTTATTGTTGGAAACCTTTCAGTGACTGTTTTATGGGGCTAACAAATCTGTTCAGTGAAAATTAGAGTGGGGAATTACATGGAGTGGACAGCACGTGTTCACTGTTCAGCTCTGTTGGAAGGGATGGGGAAAATAGAAGAAACAGAATTCAAAATGTGGAATTGAGAAAGGAATAGAAAAAGAAGAAAACCAGAAGGAAACAGTAGGACAAACTGGAAAGTGAGTGAAAAGTCTATAGCAAACAGCAGAAAATAACTAAGTGTAGAAGAATTCAGAGAGCCTTGCACACCGAGAAGGTAAAATAAAAATGCCCTTTTGATAATGTGAAGGTCTGGCACACTTCTGTGGTCTTTGATGGGATCTGGTCTCTGATTGAGAAACATCTCCCTTTCATTTAACCATCTCTTATTAGCCAAATTATTTTCCTGCAGAGGAAATGCTGACATAGCTCCTACATGGTGGCACTCAGGCTGTGGACAGTTTGGGACTCATGGATAACCAAAGGGATGGGGCACTAAAACTCTGCTGTGATTCCTGCAGTTTGGTGATGGCAGGGCATCTCTGAAGCTTCTATGGTGTCTGGGACTGGGATGTGGTTGATACTCAATTCAGTGGCTGGAATAAAGAGGCTGGTGAGGCACCGTGTGCTTGAAGCACAGTGCTGGCCAGGAAAGCTCTCCTGGCTGTGGGGGCCTGGAGCCCTGTTCCTGGGGCTGTGAGCTCAGCAGCTTTTATGAGCTCAGCCACTGTGGGTCTGGGCAGGAACTCAGAGGGGACCTGTCGGGAAACCCAAAGGCTGGAAGGAAATGCTGCTGATGACTCAATAGGCAGAGCTCTTCCCTCTGTTGATGTTGGAGCTGAGCCACACAGACACATCCCTCCATAATTACCCACCAGTTACTTACAGCCCATGCTTTGTGACCACTGGCATTCTTGCATGTGGATTTGGAAGGCTCAGATCCATCCCAGGCAATCTGGTATCACACTGGTGCTTGCAGCCTCGGAGAAGCAAGGTGCCTCTAGCGTGAGGTGTGTTTGGCCCATGTGAACACTCTCAGGCGTGTCCAGATGTTGTGACCAGGCAGACAAATCATGGATTCATGGCTGCGGCTCCGTCTGTTCTGCCTGCCCAGGAATGTTTGGTGTGGGATTGCGTGCACAAAACCCCAGAGCAATGTGTCATTGACCACTGGGTGTCAGCCTGGCAGGGAGCTGCGAGGTGTCAGTGGCCTGGTGTCTGGGCAGCTGTGGGATGGTTGGGCAGCATGGCCTGGGGCAGGGGTGGGTTGGGATGACAAACATCTGCCGGGAGAGAATTCCCTGTGGTGGGATTGAGCACGGGGGTAGGGATGGATTGGGATGGGTTGGGATGACAAACATCTGCCAGGACAAAATTCCCCCGGTGGGATTGAGCACAGGGGCAGGGATGGATTGGGATGACAAACATCGGCCAGGACAGAATTCCCCCGGTGGGACTGAGCGCGGGGGACCCCTGGCGGTCACCGGGGGCAGCGGCGGGCTGAGCCCCGAGCCGAGCGATCTTTTCCATGTGTTCTTTTCCATTCGCTCATTTCAGACATGAAGTCATGCGATGACTTCAGCTCTAGACATAAAACACTCTTTCAGCTGTGTTAACTGCAATGAATAGATGTGCTATTTTTTTGTTTCTTAATGATCCTCTTGGAAATAGGGAGGTGCTTTGTAAAGCTGACACTATTTTCGATCTGTATTGATTGCTGTGTGATATTGGTGTATTTTGTTGCAACTGCTGCCTTATGCTGAGAAGTTCCTGCTTCAAATTCCTTGTAAATCTGTTTGACCTGTGCTTGTGCTTCCATCCAGCTGCAGTGCCTGCCTCTTCTCCCTTGCTCCCCACCAGTTGAATTTGGTGAATGCCATTAATTCATCTGATTCTTTCCTGTGGGAGTGGTGAGACTCTGGCACTGGGGTGTCACAGACCCATCCCTGGAAGTGTTCGAGGCCATGGACTGTCCTGCTCTAGTGGGAGGTGTCCTTGCCCATGGCAGGGGCTTGGAATGAGTTGGAGTTTGAGGTCCCTTCCAACCCAAACCATTCTGTGATTCTGCAAGACCCTTGTCCAGCTTGCTAGCAAATGCACAGATAATTTGCTTGCTCCTATCAGAGTTATTTCTGTGTAATTATTCTCTTTGCTGTGGCTGGCAGAGGGACCAGCCCAGCCATGCAATGGATATGTCCTGGCTCTACAACAGCACTGCCTTCCTCTCCTGCTTGTGAGAACAGTGTTCTCTAGAATTTTCTCAGGTAACAACCAGCAGCAGGAAAATCATCTCAGCTCTCATGCTGTTTAGTCACTGCCACTTCAGAGATCAGGGACTGGAGTCTTCCAGAGATCTGTTGTTGTAGATTGATGAGTGACGGGCTGGGAATTGGAGAAGATGGGCTGGACATCTTGAGGGGTGCTCATTTGGGGTCAGTCACTTCAGGCTAATCACACAGAGATGTGCAAAACAAGGATAATGGTCTGACTCACCTTTGCAGAGAGCTTGGAGAACTCAGCTGACACTGCCTTTTTCTGCCACCTCCCAGTTCCAGCAATGGTTCAAGACCTCCCTCAGGGCTCTGACAACAGGAATTTTACTGGTCTATTAGGAATCTCAGCAATATATTGCAGGGCTCTTCCTTCTCTCCCAGTGATGCTCAGTAGCTGTACACAAGTTACCACAACATCATCATTGTCATCATTAGGTTGCTGTGTGAAATCACCACTTAGTGTGTTCACTGAGTCAGCTCTTTCCTGGCTTCCACATTAGAGCTGACTGATCAAAACTAACACTATCCTGCAAAAAAAAAATGGAAGCTGAGATATCTTTTCTGCCCAAATTCCCGTCTGCATTTTTATTATCTGTCAGTGCTCTAAGTAGTAAATTTTCTGAGGTTATGAGCTGTTACAAGCTGCTAATGGTGCTGTATACAAAGAGCTGATGGAAAGATTGGCTTAGAGAACCATGGGATCCCAGACCACTTCTGGATAAAGGATTCTGGTAGAGACTGGACCTTGAAGTTAATGTCTCAATCACTGCTGGACCTTTTCATGAAACTTCCAGCTCTGGTGTCTGTTGGAGACAATGTGCATAAAGCAAGGGGTGGTTGTTTCTTTAAGCCCCCCCTGCCCTGCTCCTTCTTAATTTTCCTGCTGACAGATTTTCCTCTCTTGCTCAATTTCAGTGCACCTGCCCATATAAACGAGGCTGCGCTGGGTTCTCTCAAGCTGAGCTTGGTAGCAGAAGCAGCACCAAAAAGTCCCTTCCTAGGCTGAGAGAAGTCATTAGTGTGCAAGGAGAAGCCTGGCTTCAGCAGCTCCACAGATGGCCCACAGAAACTAGTCAGGAAGTAAAGATGTGCCTTTAGTTAAAGGTCAAGTCACCTGACACAGGAAAATGCAGGGATATTTTAGAGAGGTAGCACAGGAGGCTTCCCTATCAGATCTAGGTATTCACTCTGCCTATATATCATTATTATTGTCTTACATACTCAGTACAAACCTATCTACCTATGCATGCTAAGAGCTTTGCACTCAGATTCAATATCAAACAGGACAAGTTGACTTGAAATGGGAATTCCCACATTTTACTTGAGCTTCCAGGTCAACCTGCCTTGTCTTAGTCCTGAGTTAAGTAATGTGGGTTAGTCAGCCTGTATTCAGAACATGTATTTTCTTGGTTTTTAAAACCCATTTTTATGTAACCAGAAGGACTTAGAGATGGATAAGGAAGGCCTTTGTGGTCAAATTTCAGGAAGCCAGAGTTCGCCAAGTAGGAGCTGGTTAGAGCTGTGGAGGAAGGTGGCAAATAGCTGGAGAGTTTGGGGGCAGCAATGTCCACTGTGCACATTTCCAGCTTGTTGTAGTTGTGATGGAAAACACAGCCTCATAAAGTGTTTCTGTGACAGCTTGTTTTGCCATTCTGCATGCCTGGAGAAGGGAATGCACTTGGTCAGAAGGAGAGGTGCAGCTGAATTTACATCTAACTTCTGGAACCCAGACATGATCCCTGGCAGGATGTTGTTCCTCCTGCCTTCCTGTGTGGCACACCTCCCCAAACGCCTCTCCTGGCACGTTGTTGATGCCATCCTGTGCTGTTGGCTGTTCCCCGTGGCTCAGGGCTGTAGCACAGTCCCTGACCTGCCCCAGTGCACACACATGAGCAGGGCTCCAGAGCTTTGGGCACGGCAGGTGTGATCCAAGGACAAGCTGAAGTGCTCCCCAGGCCTCAGGAATGGACAAAGCAACTGTGGTGAGGCTCCAAATTATACTGCAGGAAGGCAGACTCCACCCTTGGAGTCTGGGTGGGGGCTAATCAATGTACATTCATCATTAATTTATGCATATAAGGGGCTTCTGGAGTGGAGTTGTCGTGCTGGTTTTGCTAATGCTAACTCTATCCACCCTGCCAGCTGCTGCAGTGTCGTGGCAGTTTGTGTTGCTGCATGCAGAATTATGGTGCTTTTGTGGGAATATTACATTCCCTGAATAGAGCCCCACAGAGCAATTTGCTTCATCCTTACAAACCCATCCAAATAACTGGCAGTGCCTTACAAATACAAAACAATTGAGAAAATAAATGTATTATACTGTACATCTGTGACAAAACAATGCTTTCATGTGCAAAGAGAGAAATGTGTTTGTTTAACTTACGGTCTCCCTTTTGGAAATAAATGCATTCATTTAAATCAAAATGGGATGTTCTTCACTATTACAGTATTTTGCATGCCAGATGTAAGAAATATGCTGCTTGAGGAGCAGACAAAAAACTTGGAGTGGTTGATCTTACCAAAAGCATGTATGTAGTGCCTTATTCTAGACCCTGCCTCTCCTCTCGCAGCGTGTCCTCTGCTGGACTGGGAACCTCCCGGCTTTGTGCATGAAAGCTTTGGGAGTGTGGCAGTCTGGTGTCCTGTTTGTACACAGGAGAGCTTATTTTCCACCTGGATTGTGGCCAGAAAAGATTGCAGTCAGCAGCCACACAGCAGAACTTCGCATTGCCATGATCATGAAGCAAATTCCCTCTAGGAGCTGTAGCAGTCCAAAAGATTTTTGATCCTCTACAGTTTTTATGTTAAAGAAACATTAATTTCATTTATATGCAGCAGTAGAAGTGTTAGATGGGGAAACATAATAAAATACAGGTTGAATGTTCTAATATTTGTTTTTAAAATGTGCCCCATCTTGTAATTTTCATCTTTTTAAATGGCTGAGCTCTTGTAATGAAAGTCTGCTGCATTTCAGTTTACACATAAGCTTAACATCATCAAGCAAAGTTTGTTCTGGGAGTTAACATTTGCATTTTTGAAAGCAGCAGCCTAATCCAGTGCAAAACCAGATGAGAATGTATTATAATATAGCACATTACCAGCTGTCTGCCGGGAGGTGTGAGAATTGTCAAAAAGGTGCTGAAACTTGATTTCCGTGGTTTTCCAAGTCTGGAGCTTCTTCCAATTCAGTTTGAAGATCACTGCTACCACGAGTAGGAGTTGTAAACAGGGATTCCAGGAATGATTATTTCAAGGAAAAATAGCAAGAAAAAGAAAGTGTACACCTGATCTTTTCCAACCTGGTCTTTTAATAGTAATAATGCTCAGACCACCTTCTATGCTTCTTGTTATTCCTTAATTGAAATCGCTTCTCATATTTTAGATGAGAAGGAAGGAGTTAGGAGTTTCTGCCCCCTGCCAGTGTTGGCTGACACACACTGCTCTGTAATGGTATTTTTCATGTGTACCATCAGGTCTGGGCAAGCATTTGATTGTATTTGTGTTTTAGTAGCTGGAGGGCCACAAGTTGAGATTTCCAATTCAGCAAGTCCAGCATTAATAAATACCCTTTAATTCAGCTGGAAAGCATCATGGTCTGCATCTTGCCCATCTGAAGGGTTCTATCCATCTTCCTGCTGTATCCAGCCAGGCAGAGGACTCGTTATAGCCTGCAGGAAACATGTCACCTTTCTGAAAGCCAGCACCTGTGTATTGACTGATTGACCAACAGGGCTCTGCAGCAAGGGGACTTTGGCCTAGCTCTCTTTTCCTCTGGATTGATTAATCAAATACTTCAAATAATTGCTGCAGTTGTGATTAATGTCAACTGCATAGCTAATCACCCAGGAGAATAAAATGACTGTTTGAAAAAAGATAAAGCAAAATCCTGTAAATGACTTAATTATTTACTCTGCTCACCTCTCTAACCTTGTTATGCTTGTAAACGAATAGAAATATTGATCTTGGGGCTGATTCTTGTGTTACCCATCTTGCCTCAGTTTAATTGGGAGGTTCAGTGTAACCCTGTGCCCTCCTTGTGACCAAGGGCACGCTCCTTGTGCTTTGATCTGCTGTGCCCTGTGAGGGCGGGGCTGGCAGGACCATCGGGGTGTAGCTGACCCCAGGATTTTCAGGGCATCCCTGTGTTAGTGGTTCCTCCTCTCCGTGGGCCCCCGTGGCCCCTGGCAGCGGCACCTCCTTGGCCACCTCTCTCGGTAGCAGACTCTACCACCCAGTGGCTGCCGCTGTTAAAACAATCTCGCTTCCTCCCATTAGCTTCAGCTCACAGCCGATGTTTCTGTGCTCTCAGTCTGTGCGCACATTTCCAATCCTCCCACGGGCAAAGGACACTCTAATCGCGGCCCTGGCTGCTCGAACAGACCCTGCCCCGTGGCAGCGCCGTGGTGGGGGCTGCGGGCTCGCAGAGCTGCCTGCTCTGCTCCCTGCCGTGGGACACAGACCCCAGTGCCTCCCCACGGAGCTGCTGCTGTGTGCCCCAGCACTCTGCCCCAGCTCAGGAGTGCCTGGCAAAATGTGGGACTCTCAAAGCGACAAAAGAACACTGGTTTTAGGAACATTATTGGGGATCTACCAACTGAAGGGACAGCAACACAGAAAGCTCCTCTGCTCTTATATTTGTAGATATAAGTGAAAGAACCTTTAAAGCCAGCTGCTGTTTGGGGTCATGTCAGCTCCCTGTGCTTTCATTTCCTTGCAATTTGGATTCCAGAAAAAGGTTGGGTGTCTCAGCTTAGGAAAGGCTGGTTTAGACACTGTCCAAAGACCATCAGCTTGTGTAACACAGAGTTGAGACAAGTCCCATGACGTACAGGTACTGTTTGCTGGCCACAAGGCCATGTTTTCCTTGCAAAAACTCAGTTTCAGGGAACCGGGAAAAGCAAGTGAACAGTTACTACAATATCCCTGCATCAGACAGAACCTGAGAGGAGGCTGTAGTCAGGGGGGGATGGTCCCTTCTCCCAGGTAACAAGCAACAAGACAAGAGGAAACAGCTTCAGGATGCACTAAGGGAGGTTTAGATTGGATAGTAGGGAAATTTTTTCATCAAAAGGGGGTTCCAGCCCTGGCACAGGCTGCCCAGGGCAGTGGCGGAGTCCCCATCCCTGGGAGGGATTTAAAAGCTGCACGGATGTGGCACTTGGGGACATGGGTCAGTGGTGCCTTGGCTGTGCTGGGCAAATGGATGGACTTGATGACTGTGGGGGTCTTTTCCAACCTTTACAATTCTATTATTGGGAAAAAATAAGACACCCCAGCATAGAAGGAACACGATGACTTTTTCTTCTGCATCAAACTGTCGTGAACACAAAAGGGCAGCAGTTTCTAGCAGAGCTCTGGACGAGATGTTAATGTTTCCCAGCTAGGCAGACACAGCTCCACCAAAGCATCCTGATGGCCACACACAGGAACGAGTGTATTAGAGCCAGACAAAGACTTTGTGCCAGGCTCCATCATCAGTCCCTGCTCAGACACAAATGGTCTGAGTTGGTGCTGAGAGAGCCAAATTTTCTTTTTTTTTTTTTTTCTTGGCAGCAGGAAGCTAAGTTATACATGTAGCCTCAGGGCTATATGGACTTGGTACAGGCATGGCTGGTGCTACAAAGACAAAATAAGTAAAATAAACAAGAAGCATTTCTGCTGCTGGACTCAGTGGCTTGTAGTACTCAGTGCCATGACTTTGTTCTGATGTGGTCAATGCCAGGTGCCATCATGGGAACTTGGCTGCAATTCAGTTGGTGAAACTTGATACGTTTTCTTGTAGCTTTTGGATGTGGCAGTATTTTCTGGCAGCTGGGGAAAACGGCTTTGAGAAATAATAATAGCTTTTAAGTCAAATTGGTGTCAACATTCACTGCATGCTACTAGAAGCCAATCAGTTTAAGTTCCTCCTTGGCAAGTGGAATTTCTGTCTTGATGGCCACTCTCTGTAGCCCAGTTCTCATAATTGCTGCTTGTTTTTCACTTCCTTTCTTTCCTTTTAGTGTATGGTTGATATTTGGTTGCTGAGGTGTTGATATTTGGTGTGGTTTTGAAGGTACCTGTGCTTGGGCCTCTCTCCTTTTGTACGGAACCAGTCTTACAGGAGCAGAGGAGAAAAGAAAAGCAAAAATGGGTGAAGCTTTAGCACCTGCCTCGGGCACAGTTCAGCTCGTGAAAAGCACCAGTCCCTGCTCCCAGCAGGGCTCCTGATTCCAGCTGTCCTGCCTGGCTGAGACAGGTGGGTAGTGAGGATCTGTGGGGGAGCCATTACAGCCTATTCCAGGCAGAGTGAAAAAGGAAAGAAGCAAAGCTGCCTGTGAATAGAGAGAATCAGGAGAGCAAGAGGTAGATGGGCTGCTGAAATAATGCTGCCTTCAACTGTGAATAAGTAACAGCATCACAGGAGGCATTCAGGGCAGCAATTCTGGAGGGTTAAAAGGAAGGTTAAAGATTACATTTAGGATTAGGATTAGGAAAATTTGGACCCCCTAAGGCACACTCAGTGAAGGCTGAAGATAAAGGCATGGGCAAAACTGGCTTTGTCTGGACTAACGACTGGTAATTAGGTGTGTGTGATACACTTCATCATTTTTTGTATTAACACCTCTGTATTTAATATCTATGGCATGTGCACATATATTATACACTATCCATGTTATTAGCAGATTAGATGTTATGCAGACTAATTCCTTGGATTTATGGAAGTGTTCGAAGTTGCTGTGCCAAGAAAAAGGTTTCCTCTGGCAGCTCTTTCCATCAGCTCCTGTCCAGGAGCAGCTTCCACACGAGGCTTCCCTGTTGTGCTGTGAATGCAGCCTTTGCCGAGGCCGTGGGTTTGGCTGGAGCTGCTCCCGCCCTCCCTGAGTGCTCAGGGATAGTGCAGCCTGAGTTAGCACGCAATGCAGATGCTGGGGAGTGAATAAAGTGGGAAAGGAAGGAGTGAGCCTGCCTCTGTCATCCTTTCCAGAGAGCAGAGGAAGGCATTAGCAGCCTCCAGAGGGAGTTTCACTGCTCTGCTGGTCCCTAGGTGCAGGCAAGTGGTGCCTCAGGGAATCTTGTGATGGATGAGCCTGTTTTACTCAGTTCTGTCATGGTCCTTCAGCAGGCACTTGTTTTCTGTATGGTTTGAAAAGATTGGGTTCAGTTTTGCTCATTTTGTGTGAGAGGGCATCAAACCTTGCAGAGGAAGTGATGCACCAGAACAAACCCCTCCCATCTGTGCCAGGAGCCTGTGTGGCACTGTGTGTGCCAGCCTGGGCTCTGCTAGGTGGGCTCAGGTAGTCCCAGGTGTGAGACTGATCAGCTGCACCTCAAGAGTCTTGGGTGTGGTGTGGGGATCAACTCACACAATCACTGCTTCCCACTTCCAGAGCAGGCACAGCTCTGCTGTGTAAGGGTTGACTGAGTTGTTTTGTAAATCTCAGCAATAAAAACGTGTCCACAATCACCCAAATAATGGAAGGAAAAGATGAGAGCATAAAATGATTATGCTGGTGAAAGAAAGGAGGAACTAGTGGAGTCTGAAAGAGATACAGGCAGGTGACCAATGGGCCTTGTGAAGCAGAACGAAATGCATTATTATTTTTAATGGAAATTCAGAAAAGACTCTGTAGATAGGCTGGGCAGAGGTGAGTAGAGAAATTGCTAATTCTGTACTGTTGGAAGTGAAACCAGCTTTGTTCCACTGCTCAGGCAAATGGATGTGGCAGCTGGAAAGGACTTTCTGGCAAGGGATGGGAGGAGCCTCACCTGGGAATTGCACTTCACACCTGCCAGATTTCCTTCCCGTCTGCACCACAGGAGTTCATTGTGCTGGTGTGAAGCTCTGAGTCCCCTGCAGAGGATATGTCTCAGAAATTTCAGTGTGACTCTAAGTCCAGGCTCCTTCCTTCCCCTCTGGCTTGCACATCAAACCTGGCCACACCACATGCTCCCTCAGGCTTCCTTGGTCCCTAAGCAACCTTTCTGACCTAGGCCATCCTCCATCTAGTATCCTCCCAGTGTGTTCGAGCCTTGCTGCCCTCTGAAAACTTCCTGATGGGGGATTTGCAATAAAAATATTTGGATCCTTGGTAAGCAGGTTAACTACTTCTTCCAAATTACAGGTAGCTAAAGCTATGCTTAGCTTCATGCTCATAAATTAAGGGAAGGTTCTGATGCCACCACCAAGGAGCAGAACCAAGACTTTCAGACTCTGAGGTCTTCTCTCTTCTCCTTTCTTCTGGGTGGGGTGCCTTAAGCTCAGTTTAAAAAGTGCCAATAATGTCACTAGGATATGTGATGGAGTGTCATACAGGACATTCCCATTGTGTTTAGTGCTCTTAAGAAAATGGTGCCTACCACCTATTCCAGAATGTGACACATTTAAAAAATAAAGTATAATTAAAAACCAAATCAATCTCTGTCCATGGGGAGAGCATTCCCAAGAACATCATTTGCTGAGAAAGAAAGAGCTTTTACTCCCTTTCAGGCAGAACAGAAATAATTGAGGCACAGCACCTACCCAAGGCAGCTCCCATGGTTGTTGGTTGGCCAGGTGGATAATGTAGAGGGATTTAGGTAGTGATAGTGCTCTGTGCTGGTATTCTGTAGAAAATAGTGGTGGGGTTATTATTTCTGGGGAATTTAACCATCCCAGGTGCATGACTTGGCACAGCCCAAGCTTTCCTGGCATGGAGTTACTCTGCATGTGTTGGAGGTGCTGAGGGCTCCTGAAGCACTGTGTGACTGTGCTGTGCACAGCTGCCTGCCAGCCAGGGCTACAGGTGAGGGTAGCACTGCTTGCACCTGAGGAGAAGTGGCTAACAGATGCTGGATCTCAAGGTGCACCTGATTTCTTGTGCCAAGTCCTTTTTTAGAGAGGTCCCTGTGCCAGGGTGGGCTGGACAGTCTGATGAGCTGCGTGTTCTCATTCTGGCTCAGACAAATTTTCCCCATCCACGCCTGTGTAGTCCAAATACTGGGCATCCAGCCTGCCCTTTGTCTGCCCTTTCAAGGGTCAGTGTGAGCAGTGCCAGGGCCTTCCTGGAGAAGCACTGTGCCCTGCTACAAAACCAGGAGCTCAAGCTGGATCTTTAGGTGACAGGACCAGGCTCACCTCCCTTACAGCCCACCAACATTAAGCATTTGCTTTGTAATTGCCAGTGCCCAAAACCTGATTTCTATGCAGGGTCTGTAGGGAGGGGAAGCAAGAACAGAAAGAGAGTGAGGTTTTAGGATTTGCTTTCTCAGTGGCAGTTCCTTCTGCTCCTTTGTGCATGTGCTTGGGGAGTGCAGGAGTGGAGGGGATGCCACTGCTTCCTTCAGTGCTCCAGAAGACTAATGGACCTTGACAACTGCAGCACAACATGGAAACTGTTAGAAAGGGAGGACTGATTAAAGCCCCAACCATCCCAGCATTCCCCTGGGCTCTTAACCCCGTGTTGGAGCCGAGCAGCCCAGCAATGCCTCCTCCCAGTCTGCACAATTAACATCTCTTGTCACTAATTGATTCCTGTGGTGCTCGCAGGACAATTAGAATTTAAATTGCCTTTTACAAAGGTCATGAAAACATGATAAAAGACGAATCTATTAGGGAGGATCACTCAGGAGTCTCTCTCCTTTTCCACAGCTCTGGCTCTTGGTTATCATGCAGACATGAGTGAGAGGAGCTGGGAGAGAGGGTCATGCCTTGGGTTCATTTCTTGATTGTAGTTCATGGCAGAGGCTCAGCTCTTTGTGACTTGTGAATATTCTTGCACTGAAGATGACATTTAATTTTTTACTGCCTTTTTTAGAAGGTTTTTGTGTCTGTATGTGCTATGTCTTTTCTGATAAACTTGAAATGCTGGTTCTGTGCTTGGATCTTGAATTTACTGCAGAGGGGAACCTACAGTATTTGCAAAGTGCGGGCAAAAGATTTCTCTTCACAGGGCAAAGGTGTGCTAGTACCAGCCTGGCTCGGTTCCCAGAGGGTGGAGTAATGGCCTGAAACCTGCCGTGACTCCCTGGAAAGCACAGGAGGTGAGGGAAAGGGCAGCTGACGTGCAGTCTGCACAGGGTGCATTGAGGATCTGAGTACTTGGTTCAGCAGTACTGTCACTCCAGCTCTCTGTAAAGCAGTCCCCAGTGAAGGGGTCCTGAAAGGGAATGCATAAATGCAAGTGTGTGAAGGCATCGCTTCTAAGCCCATACTTGCAGCTTTCCCCATCTGCAGCTGGTACCTCCAGGAATGGCATGAGGACTTCAGGAACCTCTGGAGCTCGTGCCATCACATCTGAGCTGGTGCAAACCCTGGCTCCAGGTGTCTGTAACTTCAGGGCTCGGCAAGCTGTCTGCACTTCGCCCCCAAAGCAGAATATGGCAATTTGGGGTCAGCTTAGAGGTGGGGTTGGTACTTTGCTAGCACAAGGAATATTCACAGTTATTATAGCTACAGCAACTCCCCTCTGTCACCCTCAAACCTCAGCAGTGGGAAGAGATAAAAAGCCTTGTGTGTCAGGGTTAAGGCAATGTCTTGTAACTGCAGCAAATCGGCCTGGCATGGATCTTGGCAGGTTCCTTAATTCATCTGCCTTCTCCAAGGCAGGATCAGCTCTACCTGTATCCCCATAGCTGTTATTCAGGAAACCTCTCCCACAAAGCCTTTGCTGCAGTGAGGATTGGGATGGGGGCAGATTTCCTCCTGTAGGATTTAGCACATCTTGTTCTGATGCACCTGGTCCTGCCTCAGAGGCAGGATTCTGGACTAGCTGTATTTCAGGCCTGGATACAGTGAAAAGCGGTCTTAAATCCTGCAGTTCAGTCATTGCTCTTCTGTCTTGTATGCCCCAAGTGTGGGGTTTGACAGGAAAAACAAAGTTTGAGAGCCACTGCTGTGGTCCAGAACCCGCCTCAAGTAACTACAGCAATATTTCATGCTGAGAGAGAAAATCTAGCCAGAATGTCCAACTGCCCATCCCATCCTATCCCAGTGGCATTCCCATTATGAAGAAAGCTGGCTGGCTATTTGAGAAACTCATGTCCTTTCCAAGTCCTGCCTTTGACTTCTTGCTATTCTGGTTATTGAAATTGATTTTGCACTCCAGGCATGGGATTTTCCATTGCCAAGTTTAATGTCGGAGATAATAGAAATTATGTTTCCACTCGCACATAAATCTCAGGGCTGTTTGTGCTCAGATGACTGGACAGTAAGTACAGGTGAAATTGCTCCTGTGATTGTTTCAGTAAGAGTGTATTATTGTTGTAAGGTTTTATAAAGTGTATTTAACTGGTTTACACATATTTCTAGCAGTCACCGAGTAGGTTCTTTGTTGAGTTTTTTTTTTATTCCAATAAATATAAACCTCTAAGCAGGGCATCTAATTTCTCTTTTTGACAGGGTGGTAAATCAGCTGGCTTTGGCAGCAGGCCAGAGTGTGCAGCAAGCCCACCCAGCAGTTGTGCAGTGCCCCTCTGCTGTGCTTGCCCTGCAGTTTTGGGCTTGGAGAAGCCAACCTGTGCAAAAAATCACGAGGATCTCTCTGCTTTTGCGCACCTCCTCACATGGGACCAGCATCAGGCTTTTTTCTGACTGCAGCACAGCCTGGTCTGCACTAAACCTTGCCATCTTTAGTCAGCACACTTAGGACCTGGCTCTAACAAGCTTGGGAAAGAATAAGCAAAGGTCAATCTCTTGAGCTTTAAGGGCAAAACAGCCAGAGAAGGTTTCTGCAGCTCCCAGGAGCTAATGGAGAGAAGGGTGTTAGCACAAGGCCCACAGGGATCAGTCATGGAATTGTGGCCTGAAGGCTCTCCAGCCTTTGGGGTCCCCTGTCCTAACCCAGCAGCTTTTTCTGCTCCCAGGAGGAAAGACTTTTGTTTTTCAGAGTGCATGAGATAATCTTACACTTTACAAGGACAAAGGAGTGGAAGGAAGGACTCCAGAGTGATCCAGGGACTGAAGCCTACACCCACTTCAGCTCCAGGCTGCTCTGGTTAGATGTGAATCTGCTCAGCTCTGCAGTCCCCACCTGGGTGACATTCCTGTGATCTGGATCTGCCCAAACAGCTCCATGTAAGCCAGCCAGCTGGCTGCCACCCAGCCCTGCTGCCATCTGCTACCCTGGGCCCTGGATGCCAAAGATGCTGCCGTGGCTGCTTCCTGAGGGAAGCCCAGACCCTGAGAACTCAGGTGTTCAGAGAATATTCCTCCTGCAATAGAGTGCCAGCCCCAAGCAGCCAGGGCATGCTGTGTGTTGATTAGAGCACTGCAATGCATGCAAGACATTTCTTAGGTGGTTTCCTACCTGTTCTCACTCCACATTCTTTTATGCTTTGCACATCTCATGTCCTTGGCTCAAGGAATATCATTTCTGTGTGTCAGGCAGTGCCCAGCATAGTGAAGCCTCAGCTTGAGCTGGTGTTTTAGGTATTGCTGAACAGTTAAAAATGCTGCAATTGGCTTATTTTTGTACTTGTCTGTATTTGGCAGTGCTGCTTTGCTGTATTACATTGTTCCCCTCCTAGAGATCTTAACTTTGGCTGGGAGCAAAGGGACTCAATTTATCTATTCCTTGCCTTGCAGGGCTTTGGTGAAGCTCAGCTAGCAAAAACTTGTAAATTGCTTGGAGATCATTAGAGGAAAAGTGCTGTAAAAGAGCAAAGTATTATTTATTAATGTGCCTCTGTCTTACAGTGCCATAAATATCAAGGTTCTAATTGTGCAGACTTGTAATCTGAGTAACTTCCTGGATTTTTTTCCTTTGTTTTCTTCTTGGATTGCCTTGGTAAATAAATTCATGGAGCAGTCACTGCACAGAGTCACACATGGGAGTGGTGTTTAAAAGCCAGGTCTGTCAGATAGAAGGCAATGGGATGCCACAGTATGACTTTCAGCTTTCCTCTGGCTGCTCTAATCTCTACTGCCTCAGTCTTATCCTCTGCATCTAAACTTGCTTTTCCTCTGTCCTTGTTTAAAAGCTGACCTCTGCTCAGGAGAGGAGTGTGTGACACAGTATTACAAAAGTGAGCAGACACCTTACACTGCAAGGGTCACTCCATCAGCCATATGCAGCCACTGATAAACTCTAGCTATGCCTGAAAATTTGCACTATTCCCACTTTTGGGATGGAGATGAATGATGTGGCTGAAGGGCAGAGAAGGGAGAAAATCCTCCCCCTCATCCCACTAGCTTCAGCTGGCACAGGGAGGTGGGAGCTGGCATTGCTGGGGGCCTGCCTTGCTCTCCAGACCATGCCAACAGCTGTTGCAGCCAGTTTGAGGTGACAAGGATGGGTGTGAGCTGAGTGCAGTTACTCCAGGAGGAGTTTGACCAGTCCAGAGGCAGTCAAATGTCTCTTGTGAAAGTGCTGAAGTTAGGGTTTTCCTCTGCATGAGAGCTGTCTCCAGATTAGTGATATTGCAGGCATAATCATCTGCCACCTTGCCCATCCCACCAGGACTGGACAGGGATCTTCCACATCCTTATCTCTGAGGCTGTGAGAAGGTGGAAGCCTGGTATTGCAGCAGGCTGCTCTACAGAGGCTGATGTCAGATGCTGTGGCTGGTGGGATGATACCAAGTGATCCACAAAGAATGACAGCAAACATTGTGTGTGTGGGTTCAAAACGGAGCCTTTGTGTAGTACTTCTAATGTGCAGTGAGGAAATTCCTTCCCCCTCTCTCTCAATCTCTCTCTTCCTTTGCCTGTTTTGTTTTCAATTGCCTCAAACATGGCAAGGCTCAGCCTGTTCCTGTTTTCCCAAGTGGATGAGCATCCAGCTGCTTGCTCTGGCATTTCTAAGGTCTGGGATTGGCTCTTCAAATAGATCCTTCATGGGCCTCTGAGATCACCCCATTTCATACAAAATTCACCAGAAACAGCAGCAATTTGTGTGGTCTCACTCTTTTCCAGCCCTGGCTGATCAGCACCACGTTTAAAATGTTCGTGTTGGCTGTCAGTGAAATGTGGAACTGGTGTGAAGACTTTCCTTTCTTCTGGGCCACAAGATATGAACAGCACAGTGTTCTGCCCTCTGTGTCTCCCACACTGCTCTCTGCTCCTTCCCAAGCTTACTGTGGGATTCTGAAGGCTGCAAGATAACAATTTCATAGCAAATTCAAGGGGTGAATTCCCATATACATCAACATTACAAGGAAAGCCCCGGGCTGGGTGGCGAGCATGTCTCCAGACAGTCCTAGGGGGTTATGCCTCAGGTGCGGTCATCACCTAGGCATGGAAAAGACAGGATATCCACTGCTGTGACCTTCTCACTGAGGCCATGGCTGAAATCCCCCTCTCTGAGGGATGGGCTTTCAGTTGGCAGCAGAATTCAGAGCTGCAGCTGATCATCCCTCAGCTGTAGCCATCTGCCTTTGCTGCTCGCTCAGACACTCTCACTTCCCATCCAATTCGCAACATTCCCCCAGGGACTCAGGTATGGCACCTGAGAGAGAGGGGAACAAATGGTCTGTGCTTCAAGGGAGAAAAGGGAATGTCAGCTCCTAATTCAAGTGCTGTGGCAGCCTGGTCTTTCCTCCTGAGACAGCACTTGCACTGTGCAGGAGTAGGAGTCACTAATATCTGCCATCACCTTCCAGAGGGTCCGTGAGCAAAGGAAAACATCTGCAAATGCTGAGGGCCATGAAATGTGCTCCAGGGGAACACCTCCAGTAACAACTGCCCATTGTTTGGGCAGTATCACTCAGGCCTAGTCCCTTTAGCTATGCTAACAATCATCAGTACAGGGATTCAAACACTCTATTTTCTTTCAGATACGTGACTGATATTGAAAAGGTGCATAAGAGGGCTTTAAAGAGCTGTGTTTATGCTTAAGAAAAGAGATCCATATTTCAAAGGTGTAGATGAAACGACATCAAAGTGGAAAAGGAAGAAAACAGCACATTTCTTGACTCTACAAAGATTTCAGAAGTATTTTGAAACCTGGAGAAACTCTGCACTGCGAAATCTGTTTTCCTCATGTATTTTGGCTGAGATTTCCAATTATTTTTGCAACATGACCACAATCTGGAGTCTGAAGAGAGAATGTGGTGGAGTGTGCTGCTGCATTCACTGGGCAGGTCTCAGATGTTGCAGGAGGGAGATGCAGGTGAGGGTTCCAGAGGAAATTGGTGTTCATAAGGGTGCCCTCCCTGTACATCTAGGGACAGTGACTGGACCTGGCCTGGCTTTATTGAGGATGTGTCTGGAGTTGAAGAGTTGACTGAAACAAACCCTGATGAACACGCGACTTCTGTGCCAGGATCCTGAGCATGGAAGTGATCTCTGTGCCTTAAGCACAGGTGGGATGGCTCCTGGCCTGCTCTTTGAGCCTATTGCTAAAGAGGTGGAGGCTGGTGAGGGCCTTGCTGAAGTCTCAGTTACTGCCTGGCCCAAGAGCTCATGCAGACTGGTCAGCACTGGTCCCACCCTGTCCTTCCCAGCCCAGCTCTGAGCAGTTCTGGGATCTCAAAAACATCTCTATATTCAAGTTATAGAAACTTAACACTCTTGCTTCCATGGCTTCTACCCCCTCCAGCTGATAGCTGGTGACTGATCCCTTTAGTGAGGGGCCTTTGAAGTTTTTATGAGAGTCATTAAGATAATTCAGTGAACTGCATGGCTGAAGCCTACCAGGAGTGCTCATGTGGCCACCTATGTCCACGTTGGTGCATAGCAGGCAAGAGGCAGCATTTTGCCTGGGTTCTTGGGGAAATTCTGGTACCTGCGAGCACGTTGTTGTAGCTCTTGCTGATTGCTGTTGCTGGCAAAAGACCCGTGGGCAGGCTGAGGAGCCTGGTGGTAAAAGCTGTCTGGACTAAGGAGTCTACCAGCATTCAGTAGCTGGAATTAATCCCAGTCCCTTGAGTAAGGCTCAGCTTGGGACTGCCAGCACAGTGAGTGCTGCAGGCATACTCATAGTTATGACTAGAATTAATTACCTTTATGTCAAAGAGCAGATGGAATAAGGCAAGAGGGAGAAAGTGAAGGGGCTGTGGGACAGATCTTGTCTGTCAGCCTAAAGATCCCTGGAAGCCTGTGTGGTTGCTGTGGCTGTGTTCAGCTGGATGGGTGCTGCAGAGGAAGAAGCAGAGAAAGGGTTAAGGTGGTCCTTTAGAAATCCAGCGTGGGAACAACAGGGACTCTTAAGATGGGGACTAAATTGTTACAACAGGCTTATGTGGACAAAGCCAGTGGAGAGACTTCATTTCACTAGTGCTCAGGAATGGAAAAGAAATGAAAACTGGCACATGATTCTGTTTCCACTTATGAAGTACCCATCTGCCTTTTTAAAATTCAATTTCTGGGAATGGTGAGTGAGGCTGGGCCAGTTGGTAGCTATTAGATCCATGCCATTAACATCGCAGCCGCCTCAGAGTATCAGTGGCACGCACAGGGCGAGGGACATCTCTCATGCAGGATTGGCAGAAATTGATATTAATAAATGGATCTAATATTCTTAAATTTGTATTCCTTCCCCAGCCTCGCAGCGACCCCAAAGGGCAGGAGAAATAATAAGTAAAGGCCTAATTCATTATTTATAGCCAGGCAAACCAGGGAAGTAACTCTGGGAGATTACCTGGATAATCCAGCATTAGCATCTTGTTTCAGATATCTTTATTAGGGCTCAGGAAAAGCTTCTGGGAGACTGAAGACAGCACAGTAAATTCATGTGCTGGCCTTTGGCCCTGCCTGCTGCCCTGGCCTTCTCATTTACTTTGGGACGTGCATGAGTTTAAGAGAAAGATAAACACCTTTGGGTGAAGAGAGAGGAAAGGAGGCTGAGGAGGGGCTGTACCATTTTAGGCTGCTTGGAGAGGATTTCAGAGCGAGGTGCTCCTCAATCTTTTAGACTGTTTTATAGCGTGAAAAGGATAATATCACATCCTAGAGATCAGGCTGATGAGGTTAATGTTTATGTGATGTTTTGAGGTTAAAATACATCAGTTTTTCTAGTCCAATGTCTGTTATTCTTTCTCAGGGCAGGGCCAGCCTTTAGGCCTTTTGAAAAACTACTGCCTTACTGTCCTGTGCTTTGTGGCTCTTGTGTGTGGCATGTGGATGATTTTGCAGAAGGAAGGGACCAGTTGCTGTCTGAAGGTTGAGAACTATTGTCCTGCAGAGGATTAGAATGGTCTCAGGTTGCAGGAATGAAACCAGCTAAAAGGTCACAAATAAATTTTTGTGAGAAGATGTAGATGAGAGAACCACGGGGCAGAGGGTGAGATCCTTCTTCTGAGATTCCCAGCTCAGCTTCGCAGATGTGAAGTGTTTGAATAAGTTATGGGAGAAGAATTTAACGTGTGTTTAGTCCTGATAATGCCTTCAGCTCTTCATGGTTTGCTGAGCAGCCCTTTATGGCATGAAGAGGTTTGCTTTTGTTTACTAATAGCAAGGCAGATGGGAGACACAGTCCTTGGAAAAGTCGTGGGGCTCCCCCATGGATGACTTTTTGATTGGGACTGTTCCTCACCTTAATTCTGTGCATTCATTGTTGGTTCAGGTCTGTGGGCAGGCAGTTCAAAAGGAGCAGAGCAGGCTGCCAACAGTTAATAGAGCAGCAGTGCAACTGCTTTGCATTTATATTGTCCCTTCCCTCAGAGGATCTCCAAGTGTTTCCAAATATTAGTAATCCCCACTAGACACCTACCAGGTAGGCACAGTCAATAATAAGCCCATTTTAGATGAGGAAGTCTGAGGTGGAGCAGTTGAATGGTTCTGTAACAGATCAGTGGCAGTGCTGGGAATAAAGCCCAGGACTCCCAGATGCTGCTCCCTGGCTCTGATTCACTCTTCTTTGCTTCTTCCTCATCAGAATGGATTTACCCATCCCTAATAGAAGGCAGATCAGATCACCTACCACGTCTGCTTACACGAATTTCCTTTAAACACTAGCTGTCAGTGGGCCTTTTTGTGAAATTACACGCAGAGAAAAGAGGGAATATTACCATCTGGGATATCATATCAGCACTTCTAGAGATACTCAGTACAGGATGTATCCAATTATAAATGAGCTAGAAGCCTACAGTCTGACAAAAGCACGTGGAACCTTATCAGCAGCTATGAACAGTTAAGGAAAGGAGAGTTAGCAGGATTATTAACCCTCATGAAATAGATTCTGTCTTCCAAAAGGGAAAATAATAATGTCCAATACTGAAATAATTAACAGAAAAACAATTTGCAACACTTAATTAAATGACTTAGAATATGCTAATGCAGAGTTAAGGCTGCACAAAGGCTTCTACTACATTGCATGCTAAGTATGCAATTTTCATACACTCATAACTTGGTTAAATCAAAGCCCAACTTTTTCCAATTTAGGAAAGCAGAGGCTCCTCGTTGAGGTGCCACGTGTCAGGTCTCAAGCACCAGCCACGCTTGCTGCCTGGAAGGCTTTGGAGATTTCTTGGGGTTTTTTCCCCCCCAGAGTGTGCTTTTCATCATTCTGTAACTCACAAGCAGCTGAAGAGCTTTTCTAGAGACGATTCAAAACCCTCTGGGAACAGATGAAATTGTGAAACAGTTGTTGAAGAGTGTGTGAGATGGCCTGGGGATGAGAAAGTGTGTCCTGGCCGTAGCTGCTGAGGGTGCTGCCAGCCCCACCTGTGTGAAGCCTGTCACCATGGGGATGGCACTGCTGCTGCAAACTGTGCCTGGGAGCCACGGGCACGCTGCTCTGCCAGAGCCTGCTGGGGTTCCAGACATCCCTGCCACCACATGGCACTGAGATGACTCTGTCTTTATGTTATGGTGCCAGTTCTGTGCCACTGGATGTGACCCAGCTGTCACCCTGGCTGATGGGGCCTGGTCATTTCAGCTAAGGGCTGGCAGGAAAGAAACACCCAGTCTGTCCCCTGGAAAGGGCTTGTGCTTGTGCTGATAGAAGGGGATGAAGTCTAAGACTCTTTTGGGGGCCTCAAAATGATCTCTCTGCCTGTCAAGGAGTGCAAGCTGTGGCCTGGTTCTGTCCTGTTCTGCTGGGGTGTGCTGTGTGTCATGGGGCCAGCCCTGTCATGGGACAGTGGTCAATTAGGGATGGCCTGTAAAGTGTCTGTGTGAGTCCTGACACGGTGACAAAACTGAGGTGGGACTGAATCCAAAAGGTTCTGTGTGAGCAGAGCAGGTGCTGCTTGTCTCTCAGGATGAGGTCCTTTCTGCTCCAAGCACTGACAAAAAGGAACTAACAGAAGAATATTTTAAATCTGCATTTGCTATCTTCTTTCCTGGGTTTCCTCCCCTGCCAACACAGGGGCTGCAAGTGCTGGTAGTGGATTGCCTGTGTGCATTTTCTGGTGTCGACCTCCAAACATTACCCAGTGGCACATAAAATGTCCTAATAATCATCACTGGGCAGTGTGTGCTTTTTTGGAACCTGCTTGCCTTGTGCTGAGAGCTCTGTGGGGTTTAGATCTGCCTTCTCAGTGGTGGGGAGATGCCATTCACCACAAAAGCATTTCCAAAAAAATAGGTCCCCATTTCCAAAGTGAGCCCTGTTCTGGGTTAGTGGTATTTGAAGTCCAGCACACCTCCTTACATTTGCAGGCAGTGCAGAATGCTGGAGCTGATGAGCACACGTGAGAGCAGTGATGCTATTCTGGAAAATGCTATTAAAGACAGCCCAGGAAACCATGTTCTGAACACATCAGTATCTGCTCTGGGAGGTGGTTCAGGCCCTTTAAACTGATTCCTGATGTTGCAGATTTCTCTGCTGAGAGCCCCAGTGGCACTCCTTACATTTCCTATTCTTTTCTTTGAGCTGTTCAACAACTGGTTGTAAGGTTGGGATGTGGGAATAGGGGGATTTAGTTAGCAGGGGTGGATTGAACTCAGCAGCACATGAGTGCAGGTGTGGGGGCTTTCCAGGATGGGCTTAAACCCCTGCTCGTCCTCCTCTGCTGTTCACAACACCCAGGCTGGCTTCAGCAGTGGGGGCTGTGGGAGAAACATGACAAGAGTGTGGGAAGAGGCATATAGGGTTCTTGGTTCTTGTGCTTTCTCTGCTGAGCTCTGTGCTTGCTTTTTATTCCCTGTGAGAAAGTTGAGGGAGAAATTCCTTCTCAAGTCCCAGGCACAGGGATTTTTAAGAGAGAACTACAGTGACAAGAGGGAGAAGAACACGTGAGACTGGATTTTAGCAGCTCATTTGAGTCCACGTGACCCAGAACAGAAGGCTCTGGCTCCAGCACAGAATGACTTATTCCCAAGCTGCCAAAATGCACACTTTGGAGTACGCTATCTGCTGCTTCATGGCTCTTTTAAGGCTCAAATGATAGAGACTCCTCTCCCATGGTAAATGATTGCTGGGCTTGCAGGCTGTTTGGTGGGCCTGACACATCATAAGTGCAGGTGCTTAGGTAAATATTGCCTCTTCCCTGCCTGAATCAATACCCGCGCTGATCACTTTGTAAACGGATGCGCTTTGATGAGAGAAGAGGGTGCAGTTTGCCATTTCACCGTCATTCTGGAATATCTTTCTCTTCAAATTGTTTTGCTTTTATGGGACTCTGGCCTGTATTTTGCAAATAACCCTGGAATTTTAAATAGTTAAATGGAGTTGGCCAAATTCTTCCCTTGGAGATGCCCGTGTGGTTCCCATGGCATTGCTGAGAACTCAGAATGCATTTCTGAGGACAAGCTTAAGCCCAACAGAGCCATTTCACTCCAGGCATAACACTGTTCAAAGTCAATGGAAGCATGATTTGAACACATCGTGTTTGTATTTTTACAAGTGTTTTTCTATATTCCTTTATTTCCAGGCTAGAATCCAACTATGTGAGTGCCAGGCAGAAAATTGCTGTTTTCTTCTTAACCCTTGTTTTCCGTGAGCTGTGCATGTTTTTGGGGAGGACTTGGATTTCTGGATATGTTAAGGTTATCTGGATTTGTTCCTACTGAAGCTGGCTTGTAATGCTTGCTTCCCAGTGGCTAAATAAAGCTGGAGCGGAATGCCTTGGAAAAATCTCATTCCTCCCTGAAAAAGATCAGTTTCTGACCACCTAAAATAATTTTCTTCCCAGATTAGCTGTCTGAGGTCAGCTCTAAGTGCTGGTAGCCCCATTCTCTTGGCTTAAAGCACCCACTGCTTTCGTTTCACAAGGTTATGCACATGATTGCCAAAATTTAATTGATGTGTGTTAAAAATTCTCTGAGGGGAGACACAGTCTGCTTGGCCTGGCAGGTACCAAGGCTGGGTCAAGCTGTTTGTGCTAAAAGTGTCCATCCTGGAAATTCCACCTGCAATCCTGAGTCTTTGGTGTTTGCTGTCTCTTGCTGTATTGTCTATTCAGGGTTTTTACACAGTTCTCTGTGCTGAGATGCTGTGGGAGCTTTGTGGCCAATTGTGGGCCAATGTGTCTCTCTTGAAAGGAAACTATGAAAAGGCTTTGGAAGGCTACCAAGATGGGAGCAATTTGGACTGCAAAGAGGAAGCAATAGATGGCATCTCATCTCTACTCACACCCACAACAAAAATGTGTCCAGACTGGGGCTGAGAGCTGTCTGTGGTGGTTTTATGCTAAATCCTTGGTCAGAGGGAGTGCAGTGTGCACAGTGTCCACGCTTTAGCTGCACATCTCTCCTGACTCCACGTAAAGAAGTTTGGGCCTATCTTGGGAATTGATGTAACGCCCGTGTGGCTCTGCTGGGAGAGCAGTTAAAGATGAGCAGGACCAAGGTAGTCAGTGCAGTTGGGCATGTACAGTGTGTCTGGGCTTGTGCAGCAAATCCTGTTCTTGGATATTAAAAAAACCCACTCTTGGCAAATTCATCTGTCTCCCCAGCAACTGGCAAGATGACAGGAAAATTGGCCAGGCAGATTTCCAACCAGCTTGTGGCAACCCTGATTTAAGACGAATATTCCCTGTCAGATTTATTTAGAAGCTCAAAGTAGCTCCTTCCTGGTCTCTCCTCATCCACTTCTCATTGTTTTGCTGTCTGCTTCTCAGCATCTTATTTTCTGTTGATTTAAGGCAACCGTTGTTTAGGGTGAGTATAGCCTGCAGTTACACAGCACACCTGACCGTGCCTCGCTCAGCGTTCTGAGCTCCCACCATTTCCCACAGGAAAGGCTCCTGCCTGGGGAATATCCCTGCCTCCCTGTGCCGTGGTACTTTTGGGGTGGCCAAAGTGCAGTTTTGGGGGGACTTTGCTCTCTGTAGGAGCCTTGGGCTCGCAGTGCTGGTGGCTGGCAGGGCAGTGCAGTCAGCTCAGAGTGCTGCTCTGCTGTGGGGAGAAGCCCTGGGTTCAGAGGCTGGGGTCACTGTGCCCTGGCACTGCTGTTCTGCCAAGCCAATGGGGGATTTCAATCCTGTGATAACCGTGCAAGGAGACCCAGAAATGAAGGCAGTTCTGCCGGAGAGGAGTGGCTGGGCTCTTGGCCTGTGCTAATAATAGAGCTGCTGCAGCAGGAGCATGCACTGAGGCTGTCTTCCTCCACAGCCTTGCAGTTTTTGATTGGTACACCTCGTGAGGTTTCCTAAGTGAGGTGTTGAATGCTGCCAAATGAGTTCCAGACTTCTGACAGTGGGCCTGCTAATACAATTCAGAAGTAATTCCTGGGCTCCCAGGGGCATGAGGAGCATTGGCTGAACCCTCCTTGTGTAAGCTGATGTGGAGGGGGCTGTGTCCTTTTGAAACCACAGAATTGCTGTGCTTGCCCCATGCGATTTCCTTATTGTTCAGCCTGAACTGAGGCCTTCAGGCAAATGCCAGAGACGCTCCAGTGACCTCCTTGCAGTACATCCCAGAGCTCCATAATCAGATATTAATTACAGTGAGACTCTATATTAAAGCAGAGATTTGCCAAGTTACCATAGGGTTTTCAATACTTGATTCACATTAATTTAAAGTGGAATTTAGAAATCCCCCCAGCAACTTTGGAAATCTCATAAAAGCAAAAATGAGGAATTTTGCTGGATGTGCCCTGTTTAACCAGGGAGCTATCTAGTGGGCACCTGGCTGAAGTAAAAAGGGTTGTCCATGCTGTTTAGTGTTTGCTCTCACCCTGTTTTCTTCCTTGTGCCCCCCACCTGTGGGCCCAGCTCTATTGCCTGTAGCTCTGTTGCTTTGTAGAGACCCTAAAAATTGTGATGCCTCCATATGCAGGGCTTGATTCACCTCTCACTCGTTTCAGTCCAGTGGTTCATGCTGCTCTCTAACACTGTCCTCTTCCACTCAGATCTCTGATATAACTTCTTGGCTTTTGTAGCTTGGGAGGAGCTGGCAGTGAGTCTCCTGGGGCTGCATAACTGTGTAACTGAGCAGTGATGTGGCTTTGTACGGCTTCCACTGGGATAGAAACTGATCCTGGGCTGCTTCTGCAAGGTAAATCCTTTTTCCAGAGAGAACCCAAATTGCACTCTAAGCATGGGGATCAGCAGGTGAAGCAATGGTCATTGGGCACATGGGGAATTTGGCTTTGTTTTGAATGCTCCAGGAAAACAAGGGCCAATTTATTTCTAGTTTAGTGAAGTAAGCTGTGTGAAACAAGAAAATCTCCTTCAAATTCCCCTGGAAGTTGCTAGGAATGAACTTCAGCTATCTGCAGCAAGAGCTGGTCACTGTACCAGAGCATCTGCTCAGCATCCTTGTGGGATCTGGGTCACCTCTCCAAATGTCCTGCAGCAAAGTTTCTTCCTGGGATTCTCAGTAGGGGAGATGTTGCCTCTGTGGTCCCAAGATAATGCTCCCACTATGCTGCCAGCTGAAAGTTGTCCCTTCTCTTATTCCCAGTACTGAAGTGGGGAATGGGATCAGTGGGTAACAGAGGTGCTGTGTGTCACAGCTGCCTTTCCTGGAAAGGAAGGCTGCTTTTGTGGCATGGCAGTGCTGGCTGGGGATCTCAGTGGGGCCTGGAGGAAGGGACGTGTGTGAGTGACTGTGTCCGTGTGAGCAGCAAGGATTTCCTGCCTCTGTCCAGTCATTATAATTTGTCCTCTGCCTTCTCTGTCTCTTAGTTTCCCTCTTCTTCCCTTCTCTCATTCTCCCTTCCTCCTTCAGAGTCTGCCATCTCTTGCAGCTTCCTCATCATCTTCAGCTCAATATTCTTTGACAGCAGCTGTGGAAGGAAGGAAGGAATAAATTCAAGCAGCCCTGTTCCCTTCTGCAAACTCTTCCTGAGGAACAGGGCAGCAGAGCTGTGCCCTAGAACACTTTCCCTGGCAGGGCAGAGTGCACTAACAGGCTGTAATTGCCCTGATCACCCTCACCTTATCCACCTCTCTACCCACCAGCCCTGGAGCACCGTTTAAGGCCTGGTTCTCAGCCCTTTGCTGAGTTTCAGTGTACCCACTTCCAGCCCTTTCCTCAACTGAGAATTGTTTGGATTTCCCGGACTGACCTCAGACCTGGTTTGTTATCTTACTTTTGCCTGATGATTTATTAATAGACCTGTTTTTAACTGCCTGACTCAAGTGCTGTGGGACTACATCCTGTTGGGGAGGTTGTTGTCCACACCTCTGCTTCCAGGCTTGTCTGCGTTTATGGAAGAGCAGGACCTTGCTGTTTCCTGACACTCCTTTGAGAGCTTCAACTTGGAGCAGTTCTGTCTCTCAAGTTAGATATGCACAAAAAAAAGAAGAAAAAAGCTGTAAAGCTTAGCCTTGCTCATGGACCTGGGGCCTGGTTTTACTCTTCTGTTGATGGCTTGATGACTGTGCTGTGTGTTCTGCCTCTGAGCAGGCAACTGTGACCTGGCAGGCAGTGGCCACTGCCTGTACTCCCAGGCTGCAGTGCTGGGGGTGATCCCAAGCAGGACTAAATTCCATTTTGCTTATCTCTACAAAAGCTGATGCAGTCAAATAAACCTGTTCTGACAGCAGCATTTAATAGCCTTGCTGTCTGCAAAACCCTGGGTTCCTGTGCTCACTGGCAATGAATGTGTGTTTTCAGCAAGCTGAATTTATTGTCTTGGAACTGGATTTACAGCTCAGCATCTGCTGAGTACCTGAACACCCAGACTGCTGTAAAAGACAGTGAAGGGGAGAAGGGAGGGGGAGGTGTTCCATGCTCAAACAGACCAACAGGAAAGAAGGCAGCAGCTTTTGTGCACCTTGCTCTCCTGAAGTCGACATACAGGTGCCTCCTCCATGCTGGGGTGAGGAGGGAGGCAGTGAAGGGAGTCCAAGGCCAGCCAGCAGCAGGCAGACATCTCTCCTCCCCCAGTGCTCTTGTTTTCTGGGCCGTGGGAGGGATGTGTGTGGGCAGAGATGCTACAAGTTGCAGTGTGTGGAGCAATGGCTCCTGCCAAGTCCAACAGGCTCTTCATCTTCCAGGTGCTTTGCTCTGTCCTTACAGCACCTTCAACCCCTGCCGTACTTATGCCAGTGAGGAAGGTGCACATGGTTGGTAATGGGGGTGTCCTCAAGATGGGGTGTGAGCCTCTGAGGTGCTCACAGAGCCCTCAGAGTCACTAACGAGGGTCACTGTGCATCAAGGCCAGAGGCAGGGTTAATAACAAGAGTCCTGCTGTTGGTATCTCTCTAATTTTAGGAACATTGGGGCAGGGAGGAATTTTGGTGCTCTCTGCCTTGTTTCACTTCTGTCTCCTGTTTTGGCTGGTACAGTCATGCTTGTTTCTGCCTTTATAGATTAGGTGCTGTCACTGCTCACAGTTGCATCCCACCCTGGGGGTGGCTGCATTTTGGTGATTCATACTAGCCCAGAGGACTGCCTTTTCTTCTTCCATCAATTTGATGGAAAGAGGCAGTTGAACTTGTTGTTTACATGATTACTAGAATGCCTGCATGGCAGAAAGCTGTATTTGTAATTAATATCTGTACCAATGGCCTAACAGTTAGTCATCTTTCATTACTGTATGGGCATTCTCTCTCCAGCAGCTGGCAGGGCCTTTCCTTGATGTTGTGGCTAACAGCCAGTGAGGGCAGTCAGCTGTTCAGAGAGCTTTTGGGCTCAAGCAGAAGTGGTTTCAATGTGCTGCATGACAAAGAAGGCATTGCAGTGTTCCTCTTCTTGCTTCACATCTAAATGGAATTTTCAATGAATGTCTCAGGGAGCATTTCAGAGATCTGCTCTGGCTAGCCCAGCTAAGGCAGAGGGTTTCTTCTGGTGTTTCTCTAGGAGCATCTCCTATCCCTTTGGTGGGCAGTTGGTGTGGTGAGGACACAAACACTTCTCCAGGCCACCAGGGTTTCCTGGCCCATTTCAGGAGGCAAAGTTTGTGGTAGGTAACTCATTCTCATTTTAGTATCAAGAAAAAGGTACTGATTTACAGATCATTTCCACAAGGACTTCATCAGCCTCTTGCTTTTCTCCTGCTGGATCCTTTGCCCTGCGTTGAGGTGCACTGCTTGACTCCTCTGTTCCTCCTGCCTCTGCTCTCCCTTCTGTTCCACTTTCTGGTTGTTTTCCTCACAGCTGTTTGTATTCAGGGCTCTCCTGCTGTGCCAGGCTGCTGGGTTATCCCTGCACAAGTTTCCTACAGCTCTCCTAAGTGTTTGTGTGCCAGCGCATCCACAAATCAGATGGATGTGTGGGTGAGAACTAGGGATGGAGCAGCCACTGGCTCCCATGGCATCACAGGCTCTCAGAGCTAACAGAGGGAAGGCAGGGCCTTTCTCCAGGGAAAGGGGAAAAGCTCCCTGGGTGCTGGAAGCAGCCTGTCAGCTTGGCAGGGAAAAGAGAGGGTGGGAGCAGGCTGGGAAGGAGGACAGGCAGCGTTGGGCAGGATGGGGCTGGGGAACTGACTGTCAGTGTCAGGGGCAATGAGGGAGAGGGTCTGAATGAGGAAATGCCTCCCTTTGAGGGTGCCAGTCTTGTCACACGGAGCCCTCGGCCATTTTCCAGCTCAGCCCTGCTTCTCCTGTGTATGAGTGACTGCTGCCCACGGCTTGGCAGGGGGTGTGAGCTCTTCTCTCAAGGAATCCTCTCCACAAGGTCAGAAGCCTGACACTCTCCTCGCTTGACTTCAGGCCTAGTGAGCTTTGTGTCTCCCCTTTCCCCTTCAGCACTCGCCTCTGCTTTCTCAGCTGACTCTTCCTTTGCATCCCTTTTCCCAGCCACTCCTGTGGCTGCCACAGAAATCATGTTCACCTCTTACACTGGGCTTTGGCTCAGGCTGAGGGAAGCACTCGAGTGGGCCCCCAAAAGCATTTTGGTCCTGTGTTGTTCTTTGGTCTGCTGGAATTTTCAGGGGTGTTAAATGGAGGCAGATGTGTGAGTGAGGGAGTAGAGGAGAGGTGGGAGATACTTTACTTGGGGGAGCAGTGGAGGAGATGCTGGTCTTGTATGGAGTTCTGAGGCAAATCCATCATGGGAACAACCTTAGGTAAAACCAAAAAAGCAAGCACAGCTGGGTAGGGCTGGGGGGCAGGTTTGTAACAGGCCTGCCAGAAGCTTCACTTGCAGGTCTCAGATGTGCTGCCATTCTCAGCCGTCCCCTTGTGTGCTCTTCCCATGTCTCCCTCTTCTCCATTCAGAGTGAGTGCTTTGGGACAGCAGCCTCATCAGCCAGCGTGTTTTGCAAACACTTGATACACACTTGGTGCTGAGTAAATTACTGCCATTGTTGTTGTTATTGCTTCGATAGCTCAGGGCCCCTTAGCAGCACAAGACCAGATCATCACAGAAATTTGTTTGTAGTGCGTGGTGTAAGCATTGAGGGCTCTCCAGCAAAGCCCTCAGAGGGGCCAGGCAGGAGGGGGCTGGGCTGGGGTGGGCTGGGTTGCAGCGTGTCCTCCTGCCCCTGTGACTGCTTTGTGGCAGCTCCCACGCCAGCCAGTGGCATCAAGTCCTTTGGTACTGCTTCCTTTCTGCACTGTTCCTTGAGTCCCCCTCTTCCCCCTGGCTCACGGGACAAGCCACCCCTGTTGGATGAATGCATTGTTCGGCCTCAGGGTTGGTGTGACTTGTCCAAGACAACACACTAGTCAGGAGTAAAGCCAGGGACTTCTGCTGCCCAGTTGTGTGTTTTAACTGCTCCTCTTGCCCCCCAGCACACTTGGATGCTGTTGGAAGCACAGCAGATGGAGGCAGGCAGCAGGTCCAGCTCCAGCCGCCTGGCAGGGAAAGGGCGAAGCAGCAGCACCAGTGACCTTGTTGATTTATTCATTAGACAGTGCTTAGAAGAAGGGGAGGATTGATTTGTCTGTCAAATACAACACCAAACCATGTGGCCTGCAAGGGGAGGACTAATTGTGCCGCTGACACACAGGCCAGAACTGACTCACACAGTCAAGCACCTTTTTATTATGTTTTCCTGCTAGTCAGCTCTTCTTTTCATCTATCCTATTATCTAGGGCAATTTATTGATGCAAAGTCAAATTTAAGTGGTTATTTTGCCTGTGAAAATGAGGAAAAAATGTCTGAATTGAATACAGTGAAGTGTTGGATCAATCTCTGTGTTATGGAACCAGTTTGAAGCCATCCAGCTGTAGGATCCACAGTAACAAAATGCCTTCAAGGGGCCAAATCCTTTATTCAAAAGCACTTTGTGGGCTCCTAATAAGTGTCTCAAAACATTTAGGTTCTTGATTCTTGAATCCAAGGGATTCTTGAAAGCACCACACTGCCTGCATGCCTTTGAAATCAGTGCCAGAGCTGCTTTAAAGATTAAAAAATGGAAGAAAACTTTCTGTATGTACAGTGTGATCACTCTGGGGCTGCTGTTTAGAGCACAGGCAAGGGCCAAATTTAAATTGGCTGTTTCACATGCAAGTAGTGGCACTGCTGCAGGAGCTCTCCCAGGCAGCACCAGTGGGCTCTGGCCGTGCTGTGAGCAGCTCAGGCATTGCTGAGCCCACATTAGCACAGTGCTGGGATAACAAATGTGTGCCTGGCTGGGAGAGCTGTGCCTTGTGTTAGGGCATGACAGCCTCCACTGCCGCTCCCTGAACTGCCAGCAAGCTGCTCTCCATCCCTGCAAGGAAGATATGGCATTGTCCTTCCTAAAGGCACTGACCAGTCATGCAGTCACAGAGGCCCGCCTGCTTCTTTTCAGTTTGCTGTCTTTATCAGCAGCTTTGCCTGCACTCCAGCAGAATGCTTTGGCCTGTTCCTCACAGAGCTGAAGAGATTCCTGTGCATGTGGGATCCCTTCAGAGACTGCAGGTTTGGTTGGGCCCTGGACAGCTCCTGCTGTGATTCCCAGCCCGGGCCTTGCTGGCAGGCTTTGAGGGTCAGTGCAGACATTTGGAAGGTTTCCAACTGCTGCAATGGGTGCTGAGTTGAGCCTGCACCAAGCACACAGGGAAGAATTCATTGTCTTTACTAATTTGGTTTTCAGATTCTCCCCCGCTGCTCTGCTAAATGGACCTCAACCCTGCTCTTGAAGGAAGTACTTTGCCAAAATTTACACCCCTACAGGACTTGAATAGCCCCTCCTCTCACTTCCAGCCTCTGCTTTCCTTGCAATTTCTGTTCCTCCTCCACAATTTTTTGAAGGCCATTTATCCTCTAGTTGCAAAACGTGCCTCTCTCTCCCCTGCTTTAGCTTCTTGCTGCCAAAAGGACGTTGAACATGATTCTATCCTGCATTGCAAAAATAATCACTTTTTAATTATGTAGAGGAAAGGAAGTTGTGAAAGCCTTTCAAAGCCCAGAGTCCTCCTGCAGAGCAGAGGCAATGTGAGCCTGTTGTTTGTGGTGATGGTGAGCTGTTCCTTTAAGCCACATATTACACCTTCCACCAGTGTTTAGTCATGGACAAAAATGCCAACTGAGAGATTCCTGGGCCCTTTTGAAAGCAGAGGGGGATTCATCTGAGCAAGAACTGGATTCCTTTCTCTTGGCTTCTCTTATCCCCACGGAGATAAATTAGGGATACTCTCAGCATGGAGGCAACACAGTTGGAAAGCCAACTGTTCTGCACAGGGATTTCAGAAAATCTTGTGGATTTGGCAGGGACGACATCAGTAAAAATGGCCAACTACTTCCCAAAGGGTAAAACTCCTCTGGATCAGGGAAAAGATGCTTGCAGTTTGTTTTGGTGCTTTCTGTCTCGCTATGGGGCTTTTAGGACTTTAGAGGGAGTAATGAATCGAGGGACTCAACTCACTCTTAAGACTTCCTTTTTGCTGTGATGCTCATGAGAAAAAGTAATAGCAGAGGCCTGTGAGAGCTCCATTAATGTCTCTTATTCATACTGCCTGGTTTATGGGTGCTCACTAAATTGGATGCTTGCTAATAGATGCCATCTTGTGCTTACTTCTCTTATAGCTGTGCCCTGCTGCTTCTCCCTTCATAATTCCTGTCCAAATCACCTATAACAGAGCAATATTCTGCATTCATGTAGCACCTGGCAGTCACAGAGGCTTAGGGAGCAGCAGTGGAGTTTGCCATGGGACCCTGACCCTTTTCTGTATCCCAGGTGAATGTTCCACTGGGCTGAATTATTGAGGCATTGCTCCTAAAAAAAATAAATGAGAGTTTATGGAGCAATTGCAAGCATTTCTTACAGGTGAGAACACCTTTTCACCCGAGCCATTCAGGTAATTCAAGGGCTGATAGAGAAACAGGTCTGGGATCTCCAGTTGCTGGGTCATGTGTATCATAGTAGATCACACTTTCTGTGCTGAGGTTGAGAAGGAGCAACTCCAGACTTGGATACTTACCTGGATTTCTGTGAGTGGCTGCTCAAAGGGGAAATCCTGTGTGCCCACATGTTCTGCTTATTCCCTGCACCTGAGCTGTGACAAAGTTGAAACAGCTACAGAAGTACAACTTTCCTACCAGCATCCTGGGGTGAGAAAGCCCAGGAATGGGTAAGCCTGAAGAACAGACAGGCAAAAACCAACAAGCTGACTTGAGCTACTGGCATGAAGGTTTGGGAGAAAGGTGAGAGGGCAGCTAAGATGGTGAGGAAGGAGGAATCTGAAGGTTTCTGTCCCAGCTCTGTACCTGCCTAGAAAGACAAACTTGGATCGGTGTGTTCAACCTACCTTGCCTCTGTTTCCCATTTGTGACACATGGTGAGTGATTCTCAGCTGTCACATGGATGCAGCTCTGCCTGGGGGCACTGGGATCTACTGAGTGTTGTGGTCCTTGGTGTGCAAGAAGGGCAAAATATTATACCACCAGTCAGCAAACAGCTGTGCCCAACTTTGGAAGTCTTTCTGCCCCAAGAGAGGCCCACGATTAAATCCTCATGCGCTATTCTGAGGACAAGAGGGCCCTGGAGTTGAGGCAGTATCTTTCCCTGGCCAGGCTGAGTGCTGCAAGCCTGTGTTAGTTCATTTACATCTTACCCAGGGCTGCAGGCCTCACTGCAAGCCTGGGGGTCAGCCAGAGCCCTGCTGCACTCAGCTGGCAGGCCGGGCCTCAAATCCTGTACAAGTCAGTTCATCTCCTGATCTCGAAAAGACAAAAGGAATGGACCTCTTGAAAGAAGGTTGCTGTTTTTCCTGTTGTACTAGCACAATGTTTGGACATTGGTTAGAGGAGGCTGGAGTCAAAGCAAGAAACTGTTGAATGAATAAATCGGCTTAGAGGGCTTTGTAGCGATTTATTCCGCTCTCTGGTCCTTTGGGCTTGTGTGCAGCTCATAAACGAGCTTATTATTCTATCATGATTCATAGCTCTGTGGCAGAAGCAGAGGGTGGATGTGCCGCCAGGGAAGACAGAGGGGCTGGAGATGGAGCATGTGAAGTGGAGATCAGGCAAAGGTCACCTGGAACGTGGGGGGAGAGGGAGAGGCTGTGGCTGAGCCAGCCCGTGAGCGACAGGGCTGATGGATCGCTGCACGTGCAACGCGGGCGCTGGGGGATACGACCCTCCCTGATCAAGGTTTAATTCTGTGCCTGCTCTTTGGCATTCATTGTAGAGATATCTGAGATCTCCCAGTGACAGGAAAGTGCTTTGTGCATCTCCTGATAGGAAGCTTAGCGGTGGGTCACACACAGGCTGTCTTTAGGGAGACTTCAACCCTCCCTTCTGTATGCTGGGACTTCTCTGTTCTGCTTCACTGTTCACAACAGCCATTTCAGCCTTTCTTCGTATCAGTGGCAGAGTTTTCTACTGGGATGTCCTGCACTGGCACGCACCAAGGCACCTCAGAAGTCCCTCATGCTCCCCTTAGCATGTATGTCATGATGTCCTGCTCACAGTGCTGCACAGCTGTTTCTGCATGTTGGGGGGCCCTCTGTCACTGGAGATTACTGCTGCAAACAGGAATTGGCTTGAGATGGGGCTGCAAGATGTCCCAGCCCATTATCTGTGTGTCTGATCCAATCTGTCAGTCAGTCTCCCTGGCAAGGGAGCGACAGCATGCACCAGGCTGCTTAGCCAGATGCTGTGGTATATTTGGTGTTTCAGAGCTGTCAAGGATAAAAGGAGAAGCCCTGGCCTTTAGCACCTCCCTTTGTTTTTCCAGCATGAGGCTGAATTGCATCTGAAGGGATGCTGTGCGTGCAGGGAAGGAGCAGGTGGGCTTTATTCTCTGTGCCCAGGTCATAGGAGCCTGAAACACACTGTCCATACCTGTCCCTGTGCTCAGTGATGTCCTTTATGTCCCACAGGCCTCCTGAGCAAAGGCATCTCGGCACAGCCTGACAGCTGCTGGTGCAGCTGTGGATGTGGTCCCTCAGCCAGGACTTTGGGAGGCCTTCTTTGCACATCCTTCTCCCTAGAATCACAGTGGGACTCTGGTCTTGTTTGCTTTTCCTTTGGCCAAATGCAGAGGTTATTCTGATCAGGTAAGTTCCCTGCAGTGGCCCAAGACACAGGATTGTTTAAGAACAGTCCTTCTCAGGGTGTTCACAGAGAGGCTGTCCTGTAATTGCTCAAAAGCAATCTTGATGGAAGACTGAGCCTCCAGCAGTGCATTACTTCATCATCCAGGGCAGTGAGGAGCAGGTTCTGTTCTCTGTGTATACTGTTGAATTTGGGATTCATCCCATCCTAGCTGAGGAATGCAAATGAACTGTGAGTGCAGCTGTGTGTGTTGGTGCTGGTATCACACTCACTGCTCTCGGGAGAGAGAGAAATCAGCTCAGCTGAGGCCACTTGCCTTCTGGCCACGCTCTCCACACTTGCTGGTTGTAAAATGAGCTTGGGATGATGTTCTCTGGTACTCCCTTGGGTGTTGAAGGTAATAGAGGTTAATGCAGGTCTCTGACCCTAGACGGGAGCTCTCTCTGAAGTGTATCAAGAGGCAAATCATTCATCATGGCACTGTGGCTCTTTGTTGTAGCTCCTGGTGCAATGTGGTGATGGGGAACAGCCTCGTGAGGGTTTGTGCAGGTAGTTTAGGTGTACAGGTGTATTTGAGGGTGCTCTGCTTGCCTTAGCCTAAATAAGAGCATCCAGCCAGCCAAGTGTTCTTTCTCCTGCAGTGGTGAATAGTGGATGCCTGAGGATGAATGTAGGAACAGGATAAGCACGTAGTGACACCTCTTAATATACTCTCTCCATCTCGGGAGATTTACAACTTTCTTAGCCAAATGTCATTTCCTACATCCAGTAGCTCTAGATGGGGTTTTCTCCCTTGAATTCATTCAGTCTCTCTTTCAGTTTACGAGAATTTATAGCATTCAGCCCCCTGAAACAAGCAGTTCCACTGCTCAAATCCTGTTGGTGTCCAAAACACAGGATTTTGTGTTGGCTTCTCTAGTGAAGCAAACCTAATAACTCAAAGAGCTGAAGGTCCCTGAGCAGATATCATTGATGCTTCTGAAAACTGAATGGCTTTCGTGGAAGTGTGAGTCAGCAGAGTGTTGCTTGTAGCTTAGAAATACTTCCAAGGCTTCTGGCACAAATAGATCTTCTGAAAACCAGGCTCTGGTTTGTATCTGTGTGTGCTCCGGGACTCTGGGAGCTCCCAGAAGATGAATCTGCAGACAGGCGTTTCTTCAGTCAGCTGGGAACCAGGCTGGAAAGGAGAATCAGCTCATTTCCCCTTCTCCCCGGGTTCCAGTTACTGCAGCAGTGCAGCCGCAGGTGCCTCCTGCCAGCTCCAAGCTGCAGGTGCCAGGGACAGGCTCTGCCTGCCCGTCTCCCTTGCCTTGTAGTGCTGCAGCAATGTTAGTCCAGAAAAGTCAGATATTCCCGATATTCCCTGTGTGCTTGACACCTGTGCCGGGAGCTGCAGGGAGCACCGCCGCCTTTTGGCTGGGAAGGGACCCAAGTGGGAGAACCCCGTAATGGGACAGGCAGGGAGAGCACGGGGAGCGATTTGGTTGGGAGAAATGTAAATGAAGGCTCTGCTGATACCACAGGAGCTCTCAGCATGCTCATCAATCCCTACGACCCAACGCCCAAGCTGAAAAGAGTGCATTTACATTTCAAAGAGAGGGAGAAGGTGCACAGAACGAGGCAGATTCTTCATTTGGTGATCCTTGGGTAGGTGAAAGAGGCAAGAGCTGCCTCCTCTCCTGTGCTTCAGTCACGTGTGCACCCCATCCGACTGTGCTTTCAGAAATGCTGGGGATCAAGAGGTCTCCAGCAGGAAGACAACTCCAATTCAGGGTGCACACAGATTGATGTCACTTTGTCAGAGCTGCACCTGCTTGTGCCAGCTCTGAGGGTGGCTGAGGGCCAGGCAGCACTTGGGTAATCAGATGGGAAATAAGGAAGTGACTTTGATTAAAGCTGAGAGACAACATGTGGGGGAACAGTGGGAGGACCCACTCTGAGCCACTGGAAGGGAAATCTGCTGGAAAAAATGATGGGGAAGGATTTCTGGTGTTTGAATGGGTGAAGTAATAAGAAAAGAAAGGCTCAGAGAAGGCTGCAAGTGTTTTGGAGATGTGATTGTTTGGGACAGTAGCAGGAAAACAGCCAAATTCTCCTGTCACCATGTTTCAGACCCACTGTGGGTGAGTGGCACAGCAGTTTTTGGAAGAAATGACAGAATACTAAACCCCAAAGACTTTCCCTAGCAGAGGGCCCCTCTCCTTGGGGGGACATGAGGAATAAATCAGGGGTCTGGTCCTGGGATGTGCCAACCACTGTTGGATGTCTAAAGTCCTCCTCAGCCCAGAGCTCAGGGTTTGGCCCTGACTGGGTGGTTTTACCCCAGAAAATGAGGCTGGGATGCAGTGGGTGAAGCAGGAAACTGTAGCTGACCTTCCAGAACAGTCACCTGGCCTTCCTCTAAGCACACCTAACAAGGTGGGACTTGTTAGAACCATTGGATTTAGACAGGAGCAGGGATGGGGGTGTGGAGCTCTGGCGGGGACACAACCTGAGTTAAAGCCTTTAGCAAACCATTTGAGACCCTGTATGATTGAGTCACTCTGAAGGGAGGCAGAGTCTGTCACACATACCCACTCTAATGAGTATGAACAAACCCAGAACAGCTGGCTGGAGCATATGGAGCGTCCAGAAGGGAAAAATGCTGAAATAATTCCCTTTTCTCTGCTCTTTGCTTATCCTGGCCTTGATTCAGGAGTGCACTGGGGACTGTGCTCATCTTTAGGCCTGCACTTTAGATCCCAATGATTTCCCTTTCAGTTTTACTATCCACTTAATGAGTTCTCTGTGCAGATAAGCACCTGCCCGAGTGCACTTGGGGCACAGCAGCTTTAATCACAGGCTGCATAAGGAATCTGGCTCTCCCATATCCAACTGGCTCCTCTGTGGAGGAGCGGGAGTCCAGCCTGCACCCTTGCTCCTGGACAGGAATTGGGTCTGTTGATGGGCCTTGGTGAAGAAGGCAAGGAAGAAACACAGGAATGAAGTCATCTTGTCACTCACAATTAGCTAATGGTCCACTTTCTGGGCTCTGATGTTTTCACTTTTTGTTTTCACCTCAGAATTTATCAGGTTTTTAATTTTGGAATCAAATAGTTTCCTTCATCTGTACACTGCACATGTGGGAATAACTGCTCCAGGAGGCTCAGAGGTGGCAAGTTTGCTTCAGAGACTTTGGTAAATCTTTTTCACTCTTTTCCATGGTTTTTTCCATCTCCATCAGGAGGGACAGAAGGGCACCAGCAGATAATTGTTCCCCATTGCCAGTATTTCTGTAGCAGAGCAGTGACAGAAGGCCTGAATTGTGCCATAAGCAACATATATGTGTGTATGAAAAATGGGAATGTGGCATAAATTATCTCACCCATCATTTCTGCCTTTGATGCCCAATAGTGGATAATTATCAGCTGCTCTGGCACAGAATGCACTGGTGAAATCAGGGAGAGTCTGTCAGAAACCAGTAAGAGGAGCAGAGGAATTCACAGGGAAGTTGCTTACTCCTTGTTGAAAATCCCTGTGTGTATGTGCACATAAGCACGTGTGTATGGGTTTTGCACTTGCCTCAGCATTTTTGGGTGGGCTGTGAAGCAAATTTCCTAAGCAGTCTGCAGCTCCTGCTAAGCAAAAGCTTGAACATTTGTTCTGTTAGTAAAATGCATCTTTGTGGTACCCTTTAAGCAATTGCCTCATTTTAGATAAAAATCTATTTGCGATTTTTTAGGGCTCTTGCAATTTATTGGCTCCTCTGATCCTAAACCTATTAGCTCCCTACCCATCCACAAAGTCTTCCAGAGAAACAGAATTGACAAGACCTGAATGTCTAATAAAAAAAACCCTGAGCAGGAATGAAAACAACCAAATAAAGTTAAAAAATCAACAAAACAAAAGCTGGCCTAAGGGTTTCAGACTCCACTTTGTACAGCATAAGAAGGGGGTATAAAAGCAGAGCTGGTTTTACCTCTGCACCTCCCTTTTGCTCAGAGCATCCCTGGGCACCGGAGCTCCCAGTGGATGGGCTGGGATTGTAACCTGGAAGCAGCTTGTGAGTGGCTGGGGCAGCACTCCCAGGCTGGAGTGAGCCAGAGCAGCTGCATCTCGTGGCCATTCTCACCCAAAAGTGCTGCAGTTTGGGGTCCTGTGGCCCCCAGCTCTCCTTGAGCAAAGGCCAGAGGAGACAAGACAATACAGAGAACCTGGAACAGGAAAGAATTTTTCAGCAACCCCCAGCATTGACATTACAACACATTTCTCACATTTCTCAGCCCACAGGCAGAAGCAAAGCCTTGCTATTACCTGCTATTCTCAAAGGTGCATTTCATCTCTATTCAAATAGTCATTCGACACCAGGTTTTTAAATACAGTCTCCAGAAGACTTTAATGTTAACATTAAAAAGATAATGAAAACAGGCAAACAGACAAATCATGATGCCCAGCGCTCTGCTTCCTCATTGATAAAACATGAGAGCAGCTCCCCCCTGCAAGATTTTGCCTTTCCAGACTGCTAGTCATTTATGGTTTTATTTATGAAAAGAAGAGAAAACGAGTTTCCATCACAGCCCCTAAGCATAATAGAAAGGGAAAGCTTTCATGCATTCTGCATGGGGCTGTGCTGTCAGGCTGTGCGAGTGGGTAATAGCAGGATTTCTTTCGTTACAGCCCAAAACCTGCCTTCCAGATCGACCATAGAGCTCAAAAATATGTTTGCATTCGATAATATCCCTGTTCTGCTCTTCCAGAACTTCCTGCTTTGTACTGGTTTCCCTTTGCAGTGTTCCTGGGCTAGTGCATCCCTGTCCAAGCCACTGCTGCATGCATTGTTGCTGTTAACTACTGCAAGGCAGATAATTATCCTAAGAGGCCCCAACTGCTACAGGCTCAGTGCATGGAAGAGACAGTCTCTGTCTGAGGAGCTTGAGCTCTAAATAGGCAAGGCAGATAGAATAGTTATCAGTCTTATTTTTACTGAGAGCTTCAATGACCTGCCCAAGGTCACACAGGGAGCCTGTGGTGGAATCATGCCTGCAATACAGATTTCCCAGGTTTTATTTAAGCATCCACCCCAGGCTCCTCGTTAAGGAAGGCAGTTGTGAGGATGCTGCCTGTGTGTGTGTGAGCCTGGGTGCAGTTCTGGGCTGGGGACTGGATTTGCATGTGACCTCCTGGTCCGAGCACGTCTGCAGGGAGCTCTGGCTGCTGGAATAAAGGCACAACCAGCAAAGAGCAGCTCCATGCTGCAGCTCACCTGGATTGTAGAGCTCTGAGCAGACCAGGGACAGAGCCTACAAGGTGGCAGAGCTTGGTAGTGCTCCTACTTCAGCTCTCACTGTTTTGACTCTTACACAAATCTGAGCAGTATTGCAAAATAAGACAGTGGTTGATCTGATTTTAGGTTGATGAAAAACACAGTCCTGTGGCTGGGGTGCTTTGTTGTGTGGGCTGTGATGTTCAGAAGCAGCTAAGAACCTCACATTTTGCATCAAAGCTGCTGCTTAAAGTGTTGTTGCCACATGTTGAAATGTTACAACAAAAGACATGTTTCAAAAACACTCTGAGGTGCACAGGTTCAGGATGGGAACCACACGAGGGCTGGAAGTAGAATCTACCTAGAGGAAAAACTGTCCTGCAGAGCTTCCTTCTGCCAGAATGGTCTGAGGAGGCCTGGAGGAAAGGTGACCTTCCCACTGATTCCCTTTGGCCAGCTCAGGAAGGTTCCCTGGGCTGTGTCTCTGCTGTGTCTGAGGGCGTGGGAATGGTTTCTCTGGAGCACTGTACAGATCCTCTGCACTGTCTGGCTGAGGAAATGCTCTACAAGAGTTTTGTCTGTGTTTGATTGGAAACTAGACACAGTTGGGGCCCTGATATCACAGAATTAGCACAACTACCTTGCTTAGCTAATTGTTTCAAAAGACATTTTAAAGAACTATTTTCCTTAGCATTTCTAGTCTGCTTTTCCATTGCCTGCAAGTACAAAATTCAATTTTCCTAAGTGTCAATTTTTATCTAAAATAAAATACTTATTAGCAGTCCCAATGTATTTAATGTAACTTTGTTTTTTGAAACGATTTCACAAAACTCTTTACATGTATAATTGAAATTGACTTTAATTTGAAACTCTGCCTTAACAAGGTCACTATTTCTGCAATCTGCCCTAGCTCCTTTCTCAAGGCAAATGTTATTTCTGTTGCTGCAAAGGAAGGACATGAGCTACACTGCTAGAGCTGGAGACCTAGAGTTTAAGGAACTTTGGCCAGCTGTGACTATAGGATTTCTGAAGCCTGTGCTCATGTTTTCAGCTCAGTATGTGCTGTGGTCAGAGCTTTTTGTGAAATGTTGGCCTTGCAGTAGTAATGTTCATGGTTTCCTGAGAAGTAAACAGTTTTTATCAGTGGCTGAATTGGATTAAGGCACTGGAATTAATTGAAATGTGAAGGCAGGCATTTGAGAGCTAATGCATAATGCTGAATGCAATTCCTTTCCTTTCTTTTGGACACAATGTGTTCTGAGATTAAAGCTGCCGTTATGGTCAAATAATTTCAACTCCCTTTTGTAACTTAGCTTTAATGCGTTTTGCCATTGTTTTAATTTTAAAAAGTCTAACATTAAAAAGCTTTTAGCATGATGTGAAAGCACCCTTAGTGTGGAGTACTGGAAGTGCCTTCCTGTGTTGGACAGCCTGAAAGAGCTTAAAATTTGCTGCTGAACAATCTGATCCTCTTCCCCTGCACCAAAGTCACTTCCAGCAGCTTAAGAACATTTTAAAAACCCCTTTTCAAATGTATTATATGCAAAGGCCCTGTGGGAAAGCTGAATCACTTTGGGAGAGGAGTTAAAAAAGATTTAAAACTTTGCAATGCAGCCTCCTTGATCAGAGGATGATACATCCATGGAATACTTGCTATATGATATATTCCTGTATTCCATTAGCCTTGGGAATTACTGCTCCATGTACAAATGAACGTTACCAGTTACAAGTGGAGACACTTTGCCAATATTGAAATAATTGCATTACAGTAAATCTTTAACTTTTAAAAATATTCCAGATGAAGTTTCAGCGCTGCTTTCAAAGTCATCGTGAAGACAATGGGTTGCTTCCTATTCAGCTTTGGAGTTATAAATGATTATTGAAAATACTTTTATGTTTCCAAAGGTTGCAGCACGGAGACAGCAAATAAAATTGTCCTTTTCTAGGATGTCTTTATTTCCTGTACTGAAAAAGAAGTTAATATATTTTTGTCAATAAACAAAGATTTTGCCTTATGAGGATGCAGCATTTTAGCTACGAGTTAATCTTGTAGAAACAACATTATTTAATTTGCTACCGATTCAAGAGATCTCTGCAAACAACTAAATAGTGGTGTTGTGTGCCTTTGTGGTTTCACAGGAGCCACTTTGTTACTCTCTATTTGCAGGTAATAATCCATTTCAGAAATGTTCTGTACTAACCTTTACAAGGTTTTGTTTGTGTGCTGTCTCTCATCTGAGTCCACCACAAGCAACAGAGAAACTTCTTCTGCAAAACCTGCCATGAGTCGTGTGATAATTGTAGGTACCTTCAATGATTCGTGCAAAATAATTTCTCTAATCAGTTTAGAAAACACCAAATCTTCAGGAGATCTGCCTTGAGTTATTGCTGTGTAGTGCTGCTGGCAGTGCCATTGAGGTTGTTACCTGAGCAAGATAAAGGCAAGTAAATAATTCTCAGATTAATTTTTCATTATCCATCTCTAGTTTTTTGTTCTGAGTCATTCTGGTTCATGGGCCAGCAGCCCTCCAGATAGTGGGACCTTGGATTCAGGCCATGGTAAATATAGGGGGGTAAATAACATTTAGAGATCAACAGGCTCAGAAAATGTGATAATCTGGGTGAATTTAGCTTTTAAAAATCTTGCTGAGATAGTTGAGGTGATTTCTGTATGATATCTGTGAAGACTTTTAGGGTCCATTGGTGTTGAGGACATTGTACAAATATGAAACTGCTGCTGTTTGAGATCACTTACCCATGCCTTGATCTCAAACAACAAGGAAGTCTGGGGAAATGAAGCAGGCTTTGCAAGGCAGCCTGAGTCACTGCACAGGCTCTGGGGGAGTGAGCATTTGAAGTACCTTTCTCAGTCAGTTCCAGTCCTTCAACTTCTACTCATTGATTTTCTCCATTCTCAAGCTCTAACCTCGCTGCAGGATTGGAGGGAGGGCCTGTGCTGGCTTTTGAGGAAATCTTCCTCCCTTTTGTCCCCAAAAACTCCCGTCCGTTTCTCATCCTCAGCTCTAAGAGAGCTCATTATTTCTGCTGTGCTGCCGGCAGCTCTCCTGCGGCATCAGGAATCCCTGGCGCAGGGATGGAGCTTCTCTCCACGCAAAGGCAGCTGAGACTGGGCAAATATTGTCCCAGGGCTCTGGGGCAGCCTTCATTTTAAAAGTTTCAGGGCCCTCAAACCCATTTTGCACATGGCAGCATTAAATCTGTGCAAGAAAATGAAATACTTGCTGTGGCAGTTGTTTGCTTTTCATATTGTCTTAATAAACTCCTGCAGAATTGTTCTTCCTCGCCTTTAGCGGGGTTACAAAGCCAAGAGCAGAGCTCTGGGGTAGCATCGAGCAAAACCACCTCCATGGTTCTCATTTCTGGCCTCTGGTGCAGGCTTCACACAACGATTAAAAAGCTTTGTTTTTCTCTCCATGGAAATGCGTGGATTAACTTTGCTAAAATTTTAGATATGTTCAGGTTGAACTCTTGACTGAGACAAGGTTTAATCAGAAGTTACACTGCTTAGTGGGGTTTCATGCAGGTTTTTTCTTTGTTTCAATCTTCTCCTTTCTCCAGTGATAAATGAATTAAAAAAGGATATTTTCCAAAAGAAGTGATGCTGGGCTACTCTTTGCATTGAGATTAGCTGGAGGGAGTGAAAATGTACCCTGTGGTTTCTGTCCATTTCTACTCTATTGGGAAAATGGATCAAATGTGCACCAGATTTCAAAGTGTTCTATAATCCAGGCAAAATATCTATATATCCAAATGTGCCCTTATTTAAAAAAAAAAAAAAAACAACAAACCAACAAAAAACCCTCCAAAAAACCAACCAAAATTAAAAAAAAACAAACCACAAAGTAAAGGGAAATGTAGGCTGAAAGCTTAGACTTTGGATTTCTCCTAAGGAAAATAGTTTAACCCCCCAGTTTGGGGGTCTAGAGTGAACAAGATATACGGGTAAAATTCAGAATTTGTTATTGTTGAATCACTTAAAGGTAAAACAATATTCTGAGAAAGAATCATTCACTCAAACATGCCTGAGTACGAAATATTGTCTCTGTGTGCACCAGTCCTTCAGCTGTCCATGGCATGAGCTGGACTCCTTGAGGGGTTTTGTTCATTTGTTTTGTGGAGCTTCTACTGAATTCAGCAGGGCTCCAGTGAGGTCCCTGGTGAGCTGACAAAGAGGACCAGGACAGCTGAAACATTTTTCCATCTCAGGCTTGCCTAAGGCACTGGTTCTGGAGTGCGGAGGTGCCAGTCGGATTTTCTGTCTTACTGGTGGTGTTAAAATGGGCAATCAGGCTTGGAGTAGCTGCTGAGGCAAGTCAGGAGTCAGAAGGAGAGAGATTCTTTATCAAAGCTGCCTTTTTGCCTGGCTCTGGTCCTCACAAGTATTAAAAGTTAACCAAAAATATCTGCCAAGAGAAAGATGAAAACCAGCTGAGGCCTGCCCTGAATTACGGGCGGTTGCAAGGGAGAGCAGATGTGCAAACCCCTCCCAGAGCCAGGCACTGCCAGAGGTACCCACTGGAACGTTAGGAGGGAGAGAGAGAGGACAATTTTCCTGCTGATGAAATGCTGCTTTGCTCAAGGGACCACATTATTGCTGTTATTTATGCACTGCCAAAGGTGTGCACAGTGCTTTATAGTGCAATAAAGCAATGACTGGTGTCCAGTCCCTCGGGGTGCTGCGCCACTGCTGAAGGATGGCAGAGGGGCAGGATGAAGGCTTGATTGTCCCTCTGTGAGGATGCAGAGCTTTGTTATTGTCACGGCGTGTCCTCCTTGGCCTGGCTGGGGACACTGGAGTGGCTCTGGCACTGTTCTGCACAGTTGCCTCTGCTGAAGATTCCAAGGGCACGTACCCTGTTTGATATGCACTCGGAGTCTGGTGGCACTGGGAACGAGTGAACAATACCTGGGGCTGTCACAGCGGCACTTTTTAAATTTTTTTAAACTTTTACAGATTCCCAGCCATCTGCTGCCTCACCAGCTGCTCACAGTGCCATGCAAAACTTATCTCCATTCAGGAACTCAGCCCCTTGAGGAGGGCCAGGGCAGAGGGTGCACAGCTGACCTCCTGTGCACTGTCTGCAGGACAGACCCAGAGCCAGTGCCAAACTCCAGAGAGGCAGGGAATAAATGCAAGGAAAAGGTGGAAGAACAAACGTATGGCTGCATGAACTCTTGTTCACCCCTTCCCAAATCCTGGCCCTAGAGATGCGCTGGCCTGGAGAACCATGGGAGTGAGTCTGGGGACTGAGAAGACCACAGGAGGTGACCCAGTCCCAGATTTGACACTGCTTTAGCCATTATTAGGTAGCCAGGAAGGAGGAAAAGATGTTCCCTAAGGGCATGGAGAGGTTCTGGCTCTGGCTGTTGTGCTGAGAGGTTGCTTTTGCTTGGGAAGGGAGGCGAGGCCTGTGGCAGCATCACTGGAGGCAGTGGGGAGAAAGCAGCAAGTTCTGCCTCAGGGAAGCTCAGCAGCCACCAGCGTGTGTAGGGGAATAGAGAAAGACTCAGCTGCTGGAGATTTGTGGGGCCAGAGGGCCCAAGGAATCCTCCTGCCAAGCAAGTGGCATGCATTATTACCTGCTGTCTTTGAGGCCCCCTTTGAGGAGGGGCTGGGGATGCTCCGTGCCTCTGGAAGGCAGGGGCGTAGGGGGAAGTGCACTGGGATGGACTGAGCTGTCCAGTAACAGTGGTCAGGACAGACAGGGGAATGGTAAAGTTTTAGCTCAGAGCTGTACCTCTGTCAGACTTTATCTCCCACATCAAACATTACAAAAGTTGGGTCTGGAAATTTCCTCTGTGTGTTCTAGTTACAATGAATGCCTGGGAAACCTCCCTGGAAATCTCCCTGCTTTCAGGTCCATGTGAAAAAAATGTTTCTGTCCACTTTAGAACATCTTCTTCATGTTCTTCCCATTTCCTGTCACCATCTTTTCACTTTTTGTCTCTTCTATTCCTCTTCTCTGTTTCCTCCCCCAAGAAGCCTGTCCTTGGTCTCCATCTCAAGCCTATCTCGTGCCCTTTACCACAATCCTTGGACGTGGGCAGCCCATCACTGGCCTCTCCAGACTGCCTTGGTTTTTAAGTCAGCTGCTGTATTCCCTCACTGCTCCATGGAAAGAATACAGCCCTTGGTTTTGGCTGATCAAAGATGTCCAGAAATAGATACTCAGTGGAGGGGATCTGGAGTGGGAGAACAAAAGATTCTGGAAGCAATATATGCTCAATGCCCTTGGGAGGGCACTGAAAGGATCCAAGGCAAGGAGAACACAGATCCCCAAAACAGAGGGTGATGAACCTAAGAGTGCCATGGAGATGAGAAGAGCATGCCTGCAGCAGAGATCAGATTGGCCAGAGACTCTCAATAAAAACCAAAAAGGGGCAGCAATTGCTTAGATGGAGTCTGGGGTATTGTGTCCCCCTACTCTGTAACTATTATTATCTTCTGTCTTGATTATAATCCATTGTTTGCAATGGAGACACTGGAAATTGGATAGATCTCTTCTGGCATCTCCCTCTTTGGTCACCACGGGAAGGTGGGAGCTCTTCCCGGTGATGCAGGAATTTGCAGGAGCTCAGCAAAGGTTCCCAGAGCAGGCAAGTAGGGGGAAAATCAGTTTTATTTCCTGCCATGCTCTCCCCACAGCTTATAGAAACATGAGATAGAATTCCAAAATGAATTCCACTATTAGAAGAGGTGAGGAATGGGACACATAAAAGAAAGAAAAGATCCAGAAAAAATTAATGTGTTCCTGTATATGTGCTTTTATGTGTGTTTGTTCTTAAAGCAGAAGAAAGTTCTCTGTGTGTGTGTGTATAAGCTTTTAAAGGAGGAGAAAAGTGGGGAAAACTTGAAACATTAAAGTTCCAAAACTCTCTCAGACTCTTGATAGATGGCATTATAAGCTGATGCCAGTTTTGCTCTAAAGGTTGTCTTTTGGTACAAGAAACTTGAGGCAGTTCTGGATTCTGTTGTTGTCAAGGTTTTGTTTTCTCTGACTTGAAACTGCTTTGGAGATTTGTAGTTCTGAGGTTTCTGTTGTTCAGTATTTTGTAAAGCATTTGGCCTTCTGCTATAGAAACCACTGGGGATGACAGGTAGAAGCACCTGTAAAATCTTCAATGTACACAGAACCAAGAGCTCTGATTCACTCAGACGAAGAACTTCTCTCAGGGATGACAAAGGTACCAACACTGATGGGAAAGGTGATCCCTGAAGGATGGGGTGAAATCCCAGAAGGCACTTGCCAGGCACAGGGTGGAGGTCTTGGGGAATTATGTAATGAGCAACTGCTGTAAAATCTCAGCAGCAAGTGATGGTGCTTCCTTATGTACTAGAGAGGGAGCTTTCCTCCTGTGGAATGGGAAGACATCAGCAGTTCTGCTCTGGTTTTGCTTTCTGTGACATTAATCCCACAACAGAATGTGTGACCAAGGCACCAGGACAGCAGTGACCCATGGAAACAAGCTGGGCCCAGGCTCTTGAGGTGGCCTGTTTGCCCAAGCCTGGCTTTGTGTTTACTGAGACCAAATCTGTTGATTGTGCTGTGTCCTCAAAGAAGACACAAGGTGAAGAGCTCACTGTCCCCCAGAGCCACTACTGAGGTCAGCTGGACCTAGAGAGAGGATGAGAGAAACTATTTCCAAAGCAAAGAGAGACTGTGATAAGAACAGGGCAGCCTGGAGCCCAGCTGAGGGAAGGAGGGGAAAGGACAGCAAGTAGCATGGTGACACCACAAGCCCAGAGTGTCCCATCACCCAGAGGGTGTGGCCGTGGCCCAGGGGCTGTGGCCTGCAGGAACAGGCTCCCAGGACACAGCTGAGCTTGTGCAGGGTGCCAGCCCCATGCCAGGCTGTTCTGTGTGCACTGCCATTAACAGGTGAAGTGCTTGACGATGTCACTGTGGGGGAAGGCAAAGAACAAGGTCCCCTCTGAGCTGTGCTCAGCAGTGACTCCACGAGGGGCTCATCACTCTTCTGCATGGCTGTGGCATTTGCTGGTTCCCCTTGCCATTGGATTTATTTTTGTTGCCCACGTGTTGCCCGGGCACAAGGACACCCAGATACACACCATGGGCACACGCTGGCACAGTGCAGGGTGCACAGACACTGGGGATTGCTCAAGGCAGGAGTCAAATCCCACATCAAAGCACAGAGCTCTTGGAGCAGCACTGTTCAAAGGCGCCAGCTTCCTGCCCGGGAAAGACAGATTGTCACTTTGATTAAGAGATTTGAACAAGAGAGAAAAAAGAAGGAGTGAAAGAATGGAGGAGAGAAAAGAGGGAGTTTTCATTTATACCTTTTTTCCCCTTTGGCTATCCAAATAAGGTTTTAGTTTGATGAAAAAAGGACCCCAATTTAAAATAAGTTTAATGTAACAATGAATTATTTAAAGGAGAAGAAAATACAAGCTGCTGCTTAAAAAAAAATAGAAAAAGCTATTATTGAAATGTCAGAACAAATACCCAGCTTGATCTGCATTAATATGATAAATACTAATATATTCATTTCCCCTGGTGCTTCTGGGCTTGCAGAGGTACATCTGCAGCGCGTTGCTTATGGTAATCAGGTCACAACTTCAAAGGGAGACACGCGAGGTATTCTGGGGGATGTTGTGCAAGCAGCAGGGAGACCTTGTGGATCATCATGTAGGCTTGAGATGTTCTCATCAAGAGTCTCTGGAAGTTCTTCGACTGCTGAAGGAAATGGAGAGTCTTGTCACGTTCTTGGGTGGCCCACCAGTTGTGGGACAGCACTGGTGTCTGGCTGTCAACTTCAAAGTTGCCATTTTCCTGTAGACAACTTATCAAGAGAGAAAAAAACACTGAGATGGAGAAAGCAAATGAGCTTCCCACCTTCCATCTCCACAACCTAATTCCCAGCCCCTCTGTGACTGGGGAAGCTGTAGAACACAGCTGTGAATCAACCATCTCAGTCTGTGCTTCCAGAACTGCACAGAGTGGAGTTCTCAGGAACAATTCAATGGAGCTGATAGCTTCAGCCTTGAAGAAGCTTTATATAAGAATAGATGTTTTTGGAATCCAACAAGCTGGGAAGGATGTTTTTGATAGGGACATATACTATCTTCTACCAGGCATCATCTATGATACCCCACCCTTCTCATCTGCTGGACAAGAAGTTCTGTTGTAATGTGCATCAGGCTTACTGGTATCAGCACCCCCTGTGCCCTTGGAAGAGCACCCTGGAGATCAGACCCCTTTATGGGGGTCTTTTCTATAGCCAGGGAGTAGATTCAGACCGGAGTGATGCAGCCAGGTACCCACAGAAGCCAACAGCTCAGACTTCAGAGAGCTTATTTAGGAGTGGTGTGGTGTGAAGGGTGTTGAAGTGTTGTTTCCTAACATTACTGTTGACAGTTGAGTGACAGATTGAGAGTGTGGTTAAATTAGGATGCAAATGAGTTTAACTGGTCTTCTGGTTGGTGGAATAATAACGAAATGTTGGACAGAAACAAGGGAGGGCCAATTTTACATGAGAAGATTGAAACAGAGAAGCTCAGAGGCAGAGAGTGGAGAGATGTGTTTGGAAAATCATATAATATATGATATATATCACCTGATGTGAACCTATCATAGAATGGTTTGGATGGGAGGGACTTTACAGATCATCCAGTCCAACCCCCCTTCCTCTAGACCAGTTTGCTCCAAGCCCTGCCCAGCCTGGCCTTGGACACTTCCAGGGATGGGGCAGCCACAGCTTCTCTGGGCAACCTGTCAACATGGCAAGGTGAGTTAAGGTAAAACTATGAGACATTCAGTTAAATTTTGACCTTCTTCATCAGGACGACTTGTTAAGCATCGATTCAACTGAGATAGCTCCAACACAATTAATATATTGCTAATCTCCTGCCACACTGAAGCTGTTATCTTGTGAGACACTGAGCCCTTCCTCCCAGTGGACATCGAGGCCCAAGGCTGCAGCGTAGTGCTGTAACTTGGCCATGTGCCCACCTCAAGGAAGGAGGGATTGCATCCAGGGGAATTCAGCTGCTGCTGGAGCCTGGAGTTCCCAGGTAGACAGAAGTGTCCCCAAAGCCCAGGCAGGGCTGGTTAGAGATCTGCAGGAACCGTGCCTGAGAGTTTGCTGTGCTAGTCTGGGCTCACTTGAGAAGCCCCTCAGTGTGTGTGTGTGTGTGTGTGTGTGTGTGTGTGTGTTTCTCCATGAAATGCTCCAGTTTCCAAGGAGCTCTAATGTGCTTTTCCGGTAGATTTTACTCACAAATGCAGAGAGTCTTAGCCCGTCTGCTTCAGTCCCTCTTTCCCTCCATTGCCTGCATTTGAATGTATAATATTGGCTTTTGGGCATGAGTGTGCCGTGCCCAATCTACAGACCAGTTCCTCAATTAAAAGATGCATAAGCTTTATTATTTATGCCATTATTTTTCTAATTATTTTCTTTTCCTGCAGATGCCCCACAGGGTCTGTAGTTTGCTGGAAACCCCAGCAAGAGCTCCTGGCTTTCAACTTCAGAAGGTTAACTCTCCCAGTGGCCATTTTTGATCCATTCACTGGGAAAATGTGATTACTTCTTATTTACTGACGTTAAGTATTCCTGCTTGTAGCCACTGTGGTATTAAAGTAAAACGCTCAGCATTTAACACGATGAATGCAGAGACATGAGGCTAAATGCACTGCATAAAATCTTTATGGGGCTGTAAACAGACGCCCAGAATATTTCCCACTGTTTTGTTGTGAGTCAGGCTGGGGTCCCCTCTCTGCCAGGCAGCCTGCCCCAGGTCTCTTGGGAATCAGCCAAGATGTGTCAACACAGCCTTGGCCTCCAGAGGGGAAGGGGCCTGGGGGACAGAAAATGAATGGGACTGGTTCTGGCAGGTATTGCACTTGCCAAGACTGGCCTTGGCCACACTTGGTGGCTGTAGCTGCATCAGTGCACATCTAGGGGGTAAATATAGGCTGTGATTGTTCAGAGCTGCTTTCCTCAGTCTTGGATAAACAGAGCTCAAGAGAAAATCAGTTCAGAGTGAGTTTTGTCAGCTTCAAAAGAGATTCATTCCTGGGGTTGTCAGTCACAGGAGACTGATGGCTGAGATTACTGAGGAAAGCAAGGCCTGTGGGCATTAAAGCAGATACTGTTACTGGAACTCGGGGTTTAAAGATGAGATTTAATCTGGAATGTGGATTTGTACAACATCCCTTCCTCCTTCCAGCTTCTCACTCAGAAGGTGTGGTTCCCATGAGCACACTCAGCTTCCAGTGCTCCATTTGCACTCATCAGCTGTCTGGTCAACACCAAAATCTGCTCCTGACCTCCTGTGTGCACTGAAGGGCAAGGGCAAACTGAGAGCTAGGCTCTTGCTTGACCTTGTTCTCTGTTGGGCTGTGGTGTTTGGGCTGTGTCCTCACCCAGGGAGAGAAGCTGGGAAATTCTCAGCAAAATAGGCACCTCCTGTTCCTGGGGAGAGCAGCTGGGCTCCCAGGGAGCTGCCCACAGCTCAGGAGCTCTTCCATGCTGAAACCCAACCAATGCCTCGTGATACTGGGGCATGATAAAAGCCAGTTGTGCCACCCAAAGCACTGCTTGCCAACCTTTACTTGAGGTAATCCGTGCCACCCTGGGCATCTTGGCAAGTTCTAGGTATGGTTTGCGGTAAGCAAGGAGGCAGAGCTGAGTCACAAGCTCTGGGTATCTTTATTGCTTTAATAAAAGGCTGTGGAAGGTATTTAAATAGCCTCCTGAGAAGCATTGAAAGAGCAAAGTCAAAGGCCACAATTCCATATTTCATGATACGGAATAAAATTGGTTGTGTTTGTGCTGCAGGGAGGTTCACACAGCTCTGACCTTCCACAGCTCCTTTCTGCCATGTGTGAGGCTCAATGACAAACCTGAGAGAATTTCTCCCAGGGGCTGATTTATTTTTGATTGTTCCAAAACCACGTCCTGGAATTTGGAGTGGCGTATCCCTGGAAAGTTAACATGATGCAAGCTTTACTCCTGGTTAAAAGCGTGATGTGCCTGTTGGGAATGGCCCTGCCTACCTGCACTGGAGTGATCAGGGCAATTTTACATCTCTGCCCTTCCTGATTGCTTTGGATGCTTCACATTGGGGTTCCCAGTACAAGAAGGACATAGAGTTGTGGGAGTGACTCCAGAGGAGGCCCCCACATGATCAGAGGGATGGAGCACCTCTCCTGTGTGAAAAAGCTGAGAGAATTGGGATTGTTCAGCCTGGAGAAGAGAAGGCTCAGGGGTCACCTAGCTGCAGCCTTCCAGTACCTGAAGGAGCTCTAAGAAAATCAGAGATGGACTTTTTTACAAGAGCCTGGAGTGACCCAACAAGGGGGAGTGGATTAAAAGAGAGTAGGCTTAGATTAGATATTAGGAAAAATTTCTTCCCTGTGAGGGTGGTGAGGCACAGGAACAGGCTCCCCACAGAAGTTGTGGATGCCCCATCCCTTGAAGCGCTCAAGGCTAGGCTGGATAGAGTTCTGAGCAACCTGATGAAGTGAAAAGTGTCCCTCCCCATGGCAGGGGGTTGGAATTGGATGATCTTTGAGGTCTCTTCCAACCCAAACCCAAATTCTATGATTCTACCGTTCCTTGCTACAAAAGTTTGCATCCCACATCCATCCCGCCCCCCTCCTCCCCACTGCCTCCCCTGCATTCAGTGTCTCTTGCCTCTCACATATGGTCAGAGCATGTTCTCAGCCATGCTGACACTTCTGCTTCTTCACTCCAGCAGCCACAGGAACTGTGGGACAGGAAATCTGTCATTTAACTCCACTGCTTGCAGTCAGTCACAGAAGAGAAGTAATTACAGTGCCTCTAACTGGCTGACTGCAGAGCCCCTGCCCGAGCAGACCTAAAAACTCCGTGCTTAGGGATCATTGCCAGGGTCTCTCCTCCTCTTCTTCCAGCAGGCTGAACCCCGTTCATTCTGGAAGCTAACAGGGATGTCAGGCTGCTGCCTCGAGGATCTGACCCTTCCACAAAAGAGATGCTGGTCAGCTGAAGTCTGAGAGGCTTCTCCTGAAACTCTTTCAAGGGATCCTGGCAGGGCAGGCTCCTGGCAGCTCCAGTGCTGCCTGCTTCTGCCAGGGTTCCCTGCCTTTCCCTTATCCCACTGCTGCCAGGCTTGAGCATGTTTTTTTTCATTAGCAGTGATGCAGGCAGAGCGGGGCCAATTACTCACTGCTTTATGCTTGCTGGAAAACCCACCCAGGACTGGTAATAGCCATTAAGTGAGGGTGCAGCTTTAACTATGTGCCATTACATTAAGTTTCAAGTTGATATATGGCCAGAGCAAATTGAATTCCTGCTGCTATCCCGTCTGACATTTGTTACATTACAATGCCTGCTCTTTTGTTTTTGAGTCAATAGCTGCTGCTTTCGAGAAATATGGATTATTAGAATTTATAGCCCGTCCTACGCGTCTTTTCAAACACTCATATCCTTTTATCATTTCGTTTTGTTGTTATTCTGCCCAGCACAGTTTGTATTTCTTCAGGTTTTAGCACCTGGGACTCTTGATACTTGTGCTAAATCAATACCCTTTGTCCTCATTGCTTTAATATACGCAACCATTTGTGTGATGCATGAATTGCAGTGGGTTTTGTGCCTGCGATAGTCATTTACTCCTCCTGCTCAAGCATTCCTTCCCCTGGCTGTGAACAGGTCGTGCTTTGCAGTAAATATCACACATCTACATTTAAATTCCTTTATATGACGATTTCTAGGTACCTGGCTGCACATGGGAAAGTGAATTTGCTGGCTCCTTTTCAGGAGGGAAACACAGGTTTGACAGTATTCCAGAGTCTCCTGGAAAGTACTCAGCTGGTAGGCTGAGTTTATAAAAATCCACCTTTTCCTCTTACAGTGAGTTCACACCTTCAAAATCTTCAATTTAATGCAGTTACACCTTTTCATAAAGCAGATGTGAATAATCTCAAGATCAATAAGCAGGTAAAAAAGGGCTTTTAGACTTTTGTTCAGATGTCCTCAGGTCAGTACCAACTGAAGTTGTCACTCATCAGTTGGCTGTTCTGGAGACTTGTGGGAGAGGAATTGCTCTGATCACTGTCCCACAGCCAGTTGTGCTGGAGTGGAGAACCCCAGCCTTGTGACTTGGATCCACCCCTGCAGCTCAGAGTGAATTCACAGCAAGAGCAGAGCACAGCCAGTGCTCTCCCTGTATCTGCTCTGCCCATCTGTGCTGATGGAGATGTTCCCAAGGCTGCTCATCTCACACGTTTGATGTGTGCTGGATACTGGAGCAGGCCACAGCACATGGTAGACCTGGGGCCTTGGGTGTCACTCACCTGCTGATCCTTCTGCTCTGTTCCACCTTGCCTCTGCTGGCTGTGGGAGTCCAGGATGCACAAGAGCAGCAAAGCTGCATGTTCCCTCTGAATTTTAACTCCTTTTTGTCTATCAGGAAGGGCAGGAAAGAGACAGGAAGGATGAAGGCATACAAGATGAGATCAGAGAAGGAGAAGGTTTAGCTTGACCAGTCTGCATTTCCCACACAAGAAGAAGAACCTTGTTCTCTGGCCATTACCCCTTTCCAGATGCTTTTCCTTTCCTCTGCTCCATGTACTGGCAGCCACGCACCCATCCCTTCATCCCCCAGCTCCCTGCCAGCCCCATGGCCATCCCATGAGCTGCCTGTACTTCAAGTCCTTGACTCAAGCTGCTCAATGTTGTGTTTTGAGGCCCTGTGCTGCTGCTCCCAAGTGCTGCCAGCCCAGCCCAGCCCAGCCCTGCCATGGCTCTGCAGCCCCATTCCCCTCCCAGGCTGAGCAGCTCCTGGCTGTGCCTTCCTGCTTGAGAGGTGACAATTGAACTAAGTGCCATTTTCGAGAGTGATGAGTGTGATTTTGAACATCTCATTGAAACGCAGGGCAAATCCTTCATCCCCAAAGGGAGATGTGTTAAACACTGCTTCAGAATTAATCTCCGGATCATGAATCTCCCTTGCAGCAGCAGAGAGGCACCACGGTGTCCTCCTTTGTCCCCGTGTTCATGGCAGTCTCCTGGTTTATCTCTGCCACTGCTGCTCTTCGGGGCTCTCCCTCCCCATCCTGCCCATGAAAAATGAGGTGTCAGCTCCCTTCAGGGCATGGGTATTCCTGATAATATATTTGCCATGTAAATAAATGGCAGTGATTTGCCTATCACTTACATTAATCGCAGTAGAAACTGGGAGGAGCAGGAGAAGGGGTGAGCAGCTCCTCTGCTGGACTGACCCCCCAGTGCTGCACCCTGCTCCCAGGGGCTGCAGTTTGGGCAGAGCTGTGGTCTGCACAGAGCATCAAAGATGCTGTCCTGCAGATTTGCAGCAACACCACCAGAAGTGGAACCCAAGTCCCCTGGCTCAGGGATGAGGTGAACCAGCCCAGCATCTGACCTTGACAGATGGGTTTTCCATGATTTTCAAGTCCTCCCCTCAATCCTTTTACGTTCCCAGTGCAGCCTTTTCCTTCATAAGTGGTTTCAGACCTTCAGATGAAGCACCCATGTTGCAGACCCAGGAGGCAGAGCGCAGCAGGGATGTCAGAAGGTCCTTCAAGGTACAGGTGGCACGTGCCTGCCTGTTCTGTGAAACATAAATGCTCCTGACTATAAAGATTATTTACATTCCCAAACAAAGCTGCCAAACACTTTTAAAATGTGCTAACGGTGCCTCTCTCTTTCCACTGCACTTGCTGATAAAGGGCCATAAACAAGCTTGACACATTTATAATAACCTTTCTCCCCTCCCTCTACCTTGTTCTCTCCTCTTCCTCTCTTGCCTCGCTTGCAGGCTGCATTGGGTAAATTTTTATTCTACTGCCATTAGCTGGGATATATTGTTTGATGGGGGAAATAAAATGTTGAATCTCATTTTATTTTTATTTTTATTTTCTTGTTCTAGTAGCAGCTGCTTCAAATGCCAACAGCGGATGTTTGGTTTTAAAATTTTGTTTCCCCCAGCATTTTTTCCTTTTCTCTGTTCATTTTCTTCCCCTTTTCCTGTATCTCCCTTCTAAAAGGTCATCTTAAATGATGCAAGGATACATGCTTTTGCAGGGTGTTTTTATCACTTATCAGCCTGTTCCAAAGGCCATTTAGTCTTCTAGGCAAAGGTTGTAGCTTTCAGCCTCCACTTCCCATTTACAAAGGAAAAATGGATGCTCCATTCCTAGGTATATAAATTAGGTATAGATATAGATATAAACCAAAATGCTAACCCATCGAGAAGAAAAGATCCTTGTAATTTCTTTGTCTCCAGTCTGAAGAGGTCTCAGGTTCACCTTTTTTCATGTCACCTGTTCCTCTCAGAGATATTGATGGAAGTGCTGCATCTAACGATTCCTGCTCCATCCTGTATTGATGGTGCTGTAGCAAGGCCTGTGCACAGGAGATGAAAGGCAAGGTACAAACTGTTCCTTTGGGGCTGCTCTGGAGCTCTTTTGCTCAGTAGCTCATGGCTGGGAGGGAGGTTTTGTGTGCAGTGTGCAGGGGGGCACAGGGGGCCCCTGGAGTTGAAAGTCTGTGTTTCTGGAGCCGTCCTGGCTTTGCAATTTTGTAGCCATAATGATGAAGCACTTATTTGTTTCATCTTCCCTTGAAGCCCTGGCCAGAGGGAGAGAAATGGATGTGGTAGAGCTGGCCTGGAATTGCTCATCCTCTGGCAGCAGATGAAGCCTTGGTGAGCTGTGCTCAGCTGCTGACATTGGGAAAGCCTGGCTTGGGGGGGGGGTGTTGATTCCAGGAAATCTGGCAAAGATGCAGCAACTAAGCTATTGTGTAAGAAAACATTATCTAAGATATGGTTAGATAAGGTGAAAATGTCCCTCATCTCTCCCCACTTTGTCTTACATAATATGCATACAGTATGTATGTATATGGTACTGGCAGGGCAATTAATCACGGTTTGCAGACCTTAGCTGGAGCCACTTTCAGGGCTTGAGTCCTTCAGGTGAGAGTTGAGGAAAGAATTTTTTATTATTGATACATTAAAACTGCTGCTTTTCCTCTTCCCTTGGTGTATTTTGTTGGACATGGTCAATAAATTTGCAGAGATGTGCCTGTGGTTATGGAAATCACACAATGGAATAATTAAATGGCCTAATTGTAAAGTACATTGTCTTCATCATTGCACTCATCAGCTATTCTACCACACCTCACAGAGGAGGGCAGTAATTAGGAAAATCTGTCACAGACTTGCACTCAGCAGGTGAATCCAGCCAAATCCAAATTTGATGAACTGATCCCACTGCCCGTGGGGATGGGTCCCACTCCTCCCTCATGGTGGTTTTTGACACGGTCAGTGATTGAAGACATTGAGGGAGGGGATGATAATATACAGGGGATAAATCCTGAAGCATCTGCAGCACACAGAAGGCAGGGACCATTTTAATTTTGGTACCACCTTGGCCTTCTAAATCTGTTCTGTGGGACTCAGGTCTGTGTCATGTCCAGGCTTTTCATCCTCTGTGGTTCTGTGAAAATATGCCTGTGGTAGATATCCTGGGGCTCCTGTCAGCACTAAGGGCTGATGCTGTCTAAAAAATGAGGAAGGAATGAAGTGTCCTCTCTAATATGACACAAAACCCTCATCACCCAAACCATTTTCTAGCGTATTAATATTAATTTTGCACTAATGCAGGATGAATACATTTCAGTGTTTGGCCAGAGCACATCTGTCATTTTTATGTCATACTCACAGAATGCATCAGTGTGATATATTGTGTATTTTACCATAATAGTAGACAATATACCTCAGTATTTCATTTGGACAAGTAGCAAGTATGAGGCAAGGAGACAGTCACTGCTGGACCAGGGCTGAGCTCAGGAAAACAGAAATAAATTAAAACATATTAATCTGGAATGAAAAGCCATTTCTCCAGTAAATTAAAAGCAGAAGCCTTCACCTCTTGTCGAGTTGCCCTATTAGACTGCCTTAGCAAGGCTTGGCCAGGAGCTTCTTCTGGATGTGACTTCAGGCATTGTGAGTTTGGAGACAGGTAGCAAAAGGCAGAACCTGAGACTGACAGGGCCTGGGGAAAGTGCAGAGCTGGAGAATCTGAGATGGAGCCAGGTGGGCTCAGCACCTGCTGCCAGGTGTGCCATAGGAGGCTCCATCCTGCCTGTTCCCAGAGCAGAGCTGGGGCAGGGTGAGGGTGCTGGCAGGGAAGGAGGATCCCTAGGGTGCTCACAGAGAGGAGGCTGAGGGGCAGCAAAGGAGGGAGAAGGGGCCCCAAAAGCACCAAGGAAGTCACAGTTACTGAATGGACTTTCCCCTACTGCTTTATTTGTTCCCATGTTTTGCCCTGGGCACTGATGTTTAGTAATTTAGACCAAAGGGATCTAAAGCGTTGCCATAAAGGGTAGTTCAAAAATCAATGGATGTTAGAAAGGGTCAAATGATGCCATAAAGAGATTAACAGCAGCATGGAGAGATAATATTCCCCTGACTGCAGAGCTGGCCCTGAGAGCTTTATGACAGGGAAAGAGCAGAGGCAGCCCAGCACCTCTTTCCCTCCTTGACTTCTCCCCCTCCTCACAGCTCAGGGCTGTTGGGGAGAAAGAGGGCAGGACTGCTGGGGGCAGCAAGCAGGGAGTGGCCATGGAGGTGGGAATGAGAGCAGACAGGCAGGTGGCCCATGCTGCTGCCTGATGAATTCTTCTGATCCAGACAAACTGCAGCTCTGTGGACAGTCCCTGCTAAATCACCCAGGAGGAAATCACTTACTCAGCAATCAGTCACAGGTTTATAGCATGAAGGTCACATTCTATGAGGGTGCCCTGGAAATGCATGGGGGAAACACACCATGGCTGTGTGTCACTCCCCTGGCATGGGACCTAAAGGCAGGGCAGGCAGTGTGCTGGGCAGGGGACAGAGCCAGCCAGAGCATCCTTCCCCTGTCACTTCCTCCCCAAACCCATCTGCGTGGCCTCCTCACAAAGCTAGGAGACAAAATCAGGAGCCCAAGGGACCTGAGGGCTGAAGCAGAGGTGACATTTGGTGATCAACTGCATGTCCTTGTCAGGAGCAGGAAAGCTGCTCTCTGGGGATGTGTTTTTTGCTTTGTTTTCAGCTGTTCTTTGGTTCCATGGAATGTTCTCAACACTGACAACGCTCCCATGTAGGAGCACATTGGAATGAGCAGCTCTGCTTTCCCCTGTCATTCTCATGGGGCACTCTCTCTATGGGGACAGGAAGAAGGAACTACTGGCATGCTTTGCTTAGAAAACACTCTCAATGAACAAAGATCCGTTCAGGACATGAGGGGCCACTGCCCCTCAGGCTTGCAGTTGACTGGACTCATAGAAGGGCCCTGAAGGAAGTGAAGAGGCTGAAATCCATGTGATCAGCAAGGATTGCCTGGGAAATCTCAGCCTGACCCTCCCTGGCCTCTGGAGAGGAGCCAGAGGCAGCTTCCCCATGGCCCAGCTGGTGCTTGGGAAGCCTGGGCAGGAGGCAGGTGTCTGCATACAGGGATCTTCCCTCAAAGCTTGTGCAGCCCTTGTACACACAGCTCCCTGAGCCTTCCCATGGTGGCAGTTTATGGCAGGATAAAGCCAAGGCAGATAATAACTTGTTTTCCTGGCATTGCACTGCAGATCTTAGTTTTGCAGGAAATTAAAAATCGCACCCAGAGGTACCTGATGTTGCCTGGATGGAGGGTCCTTTCTCCTGGGTGCTGCAGGTTACAGCCCTGGCTGGCACCCAGAGGGTGAGGGTTCTTCATGAGGGACAGGCACCTTTGGGGTCTTGCAGGGGACTCCCCAAAGTGGGAAGAACACATGAAGAATGGGGTTGCATTTGGTGCTGCACTTAAACAAATCAATGTGTGGATCGATGCCAGCTGACTGATGTACCATATTAGCAAATCTGAAGGGAAAGGAAAGAGATGGCTAAACCTTGGGAGAAGATGACCTTGATCCAGTGCCCTTTAAAGCCACCAAGGCATCTGTTTGCTGGAACAGACAGCTGCCATTTTGTGTGGGAGCACTTAAGTCACCACGTGCTAAGAGGTGACATTCTGAGCTCTTCCTGCTGCCATATTTGGGTGGCTTTAGGCCAGCTCAAAGCCCACCTCCCCCAGGAGGAACCTGCTGTGATTCTCTTGCCCTTGGCCAGAGGGACATTTTTCTCTCTCACTTCCTTCCTGGATGCAGCAGAGACCCTGGTGGCCATCAGGATGCCTGGTCCATCCCAGGGAGCGTTGGCCCTGCTGGGGGCACAGCAGGGCATCCATTCCTATAGCCTGGGACAGAGCAGGCAGGAGCCCTGGGCAGGGCTTCCAGACCATGGCATGGAGCAGTGGTTTGACCTTTGGTGCATCTCCAAGGAAAGCAGCATTTTACAGATAGGTTTTAAAGTGACGTGTGCTGTGTCATCTCTTCCTTCTCTTGCTCTGTTCCTCGATGCCAGGGTGCTGTTTTACCTTGCTCCCTCTCTTTGCATTTCCCCTCCTTTTAAGGCTTTGATTCTGATTCTTTTCTGCTTCCTGTTTTTTATCATTTTCCGTGTCCTGCTGACCCTGATCCTGCTCACCTGCCAGCCAGCCCCACTGGGACTAACTCTTGGGCTGCCCTCTGTAAAGATTTGTTTTCTTCCCTCACACCCCAGTGACAGCAGATGAGAGAGTAGGGTGCTGCCACGAGATTTCTGTGCTTGCTTCCATCAGTGCTTCCTGCAGAGTCTGGATGATGATTATCTCTGTAAATGACTGAAAGAAGTATAGTGATAAAAGGATTAAGCGAGATGTATTTTATTTTATTTATTTCTATCTCGCTGCTCCTCCTCCCATCCCCCTTGACAAGCTGTGGAGCATATTGTGCTGCAGCTGTTCCAGGGAGGAGCAGTGACACGGAGACCAGGGCATGGTGCAGAGGGCTCTGGGAGCAGGCAGAGAGCACAGATGGGTGTTTGGGCAGGGGGTGCAAGGGGCTACAGCAGGAGGGCAGCAGACCCCACTGTGAAGGGGCTGGGGATGCAGTGAGGCAGCTTGTCCTCTTTTTTGTCTCCTAGTCCTTCTTTTCAAGGCAAGGGTAGAGAGCCCATGAGAATGTGGTCATGGAGCTGGAGCTGGACCTGGAGCTGCTCAGTGAGAGTTTCAGTGAGTTATGAACCAGCAGGGCTGACAGAGTGTCTTTGGACAGGAATTGTTGCACAGAAATCCCACAAATTGCTGCTTGCCTGGGGCCCCTGAGTGCACAAGGCAGTGGCACAGCACCGTTCCCGTGAGCAGTGCTCGCCAAGCTGTTCCTGCAGCAGATCCCTGCAGATGCTACTGGAAGCAGCTTATTCCCAGCTGAAGTTTATTTCAGGTCTCCATGTGTGTCTGCTAAATAGCTGACAACCTACAGACTCCTGGGGACAGCCCTGTCCTGTCTGGCAGCTCGCAGAGCCCTGCCTCTGGCTGTGGCCTCACTAATGGCCCTTACAAGGGTTCCCATGGGTGCAAGCCCAGGTGATTCCCAGCCATTCTGGTGGCATTAGAGTTGGATGGGGCTTAAACCAAGACAGAGACTCAGACAAAGCAATTTGGCTCAAATGTTCCAGTTTTGGTATTGCACCCCCTCCCAGCTCCTTGGCACGGAGGGAACAGTACATGATTGCAAACTCTCCTTGGATTGAGCCCTGGAGGAACGAAGCTGGAGATTATATTCCTGGCAAAGACTCCTCTCTAAGCTCATTTGTACCAAGGCTGTATCTATTCTAGTAAACGTAACGAGCCTGGATCCGGTCTGGTCCTGTGGGGGTGTAATATGGTGTGGTTTGTGCTGATACAACTCAACTCTGGCCTGGCTCATGCCATCTCCTGAACTGTGTCCAGGATCCTCTGGGAGAGTGCTGGCCTGGAGAGGGCCAGGGAAGCATGTCCTGGCTTGGATGCCCAGGACAGTGTCTGAAGCCTGGGCTCTGGCCCTGGCTTTGTTACCAATACAGATCTCTCCTGACACACTTTCACAGGGTAGAAGGAGTTTCATGGACCTACTGGTTGGACTCTGTCTGGAGTGCTGCTCACTGGCAGCACAGGGTCACACATGGAGCAAGGGCAAGGGTGGGGTTGGAAGAGAGTGAGGGAGTTTGGATGGGGAGGGAAGAGCGATTTGTGGCACGCTGGGAAGCCTCAGCAAGCAGGAGTGGAGGCGAGAGGACCCTCTGAGTCTTCTCCCCGTGGTCTCAGTGCTGGCATGATCGCACTGCCTGTATCAGCAGGAAGAACTTGGCAGCCGCCATCTCACTGAGTGCTGTGTGGAGACAAATCAGCTGCTGTGTTTGTGTGACTAAAGAGACCCAGGAGCACAATCAGTCAGGAAGTGAAAGAAAAGGATGGCAGCATTCGGGCCAATACCTTCAGCAGTCCTCGGGATAGGGGAGCTCCTCAGGCAGGTGAAGGAGCAGCTAGAGCTATGTGTAATGATTGTGTGTTCTCCTGAACCCCTGGGACCATGAACTGGCCCTAAAGGGGCAACAGCTGCATGTGATATTCCCTTAAGAAGTCCAGTCCCTGAGGTGGCATCACAGATATTTGCCTGGCAGGCGTGTGGTGGCAGCAGCACCCCTTGATTAGCTCTTGCCATTTGCTGTGCCTCGTGCAGCAGCTGCAGAGCAGCTGATGTTCACTGGGCTGTTGGTGCTCCTGGACCTCGGCCTCCATCTCTGTGCCCAGAGTGAAAGGCTCTCTCTGGGTTTATGGTCAGCAGCAGAGGCTGGAGGAGGGATGTGGCCCACCAGCTGTCACTCTGAGAGGCAGCCCAGGGGCTCAAGGCCAGGCTCAGTCTGCTGCCTCTGCTGCCTCTGCTGCCTAAGGCCCCACCCACAGGTCTAAGCAGCAGCAAGTTTTGTCTCTTCAAGCAAGACCTGTGGGAGATGAAGCCACATCAGAAAGGTCTCCCATGGATTCCGGTCCAGCCTTGGCGAATGCAGGGCAGGAGAGATGGGCAGCTATCTCTGGAAGGTCACCTGAGGAATGGACATCTCACAGCCTGACACAACTCTGCCTAAAGTCAGTGATTCCCCTGGGCTGACCCTTGCTCTGGTGGCTTCTCCCAACAAATCCCCTCTGGCATTTGCTTTTCCCTATCTTCTCTGCTCTGCCATCCCTACCTTCCCTTCCACCAGAGCCCACAATGAGCAGAGCGAGCAATCCAGCATGGCCCAGTTTAATATTCCACAGATCCTCACACACTGATAAATGAGAACAAGAGAGGGAAGGGGGGGTGGGAGCCTGGTGCATGGGGGGGATATAAAGCCCTGAGCCTGTATTCAGAGCAGCAGAGATAACAATAAGCGAGAATAATAGTCTAACAAGTCGGAAATGTCACACGCGATCTGGTGCCATTAACACAACATGGATCTGAAATATCACATAATTAGTTTTGTGCCTGTTGTTCTGATTTGGAGAGAAAAAATATTAAAGGGAAGAGATTTGGGGGGGCAGAGAGGGAAGTGCCAGCAAAGTGAACTCATAAAAGGGTGAAGCCTACAGCGTCTAATGTTTTTGGAATGGTATAATAAAGCTCTATCTCTTTACCCATGTTTGAGGCAGAGATTTTTATCTGGCAGTACGGGATAAAAAGAAATGAGAACTTGAAAAGGGTAGATAAAATTGCAATTGATCTCTCTAGGGCTGCCTTGCCTCCTTTCAGGGAAGCTTGTGGGCCTCGTGAATTGCTCCACCACTGAGACACACGATCCCCACGCCTTCCCATGCCACCTTGCTAAAAGATGAAAAAACCTGATGATTTCAAGACTTCTTTCCCCATCTTTTTATAACCAGTGCACAAAGCCCATGTTTGAAGGCTGTGCAGTGACTCAGGAGCTGTTTGTCCCCTGAGAGCAGGCTAATGCAGGGTGTTTGGGGGACCCCCACTGCCTTGAGGCGTGTGAGTGCCTGTGCCTGCAGACAGGCTCGGAACTTTGGGGGCTGCTGTCTGCCACCAGCTGCTGGGAGCAAAGCTCCTGCCTCTGCTGCAGAGCCTGCTCATGCTGGGGGCATTTTGTCTTCCTCAGGGATACAGGCACTATCAAAAGAGACAGAAATGCTCAGGTCTCAGTGAGCGCTGCTTGGGGATGGTTGTATAAGGATTGGAACATGACTCGTCCTTTTCTCTGAGATGGTAGGAAAAGGGAAAATTGCAAATATCACAGGAGACAAACACTGTCAGGCCTTTCCTGCCCTGTTGGGGTATGAGGAAGGTGGTGTTACATGCCAAGCTCTTGGGAGTCAACTCTGGTTGTGTCAACTCTACACCTGACTATTAGGTGTCGATATTAGGTGACTAATTAGACTACGAGGTGACTAATTAGACCACGAGGTGACTAATTAGACCATTAGGTGACTGTAGACTCCTCTTTTTCTGGCAGGAGCTGCCCCTTTCTGCAGGGCCCACACCTCAAACACACTTCTTTGAGGTAAGAGCACATGAAAGAGGGGGTGAGAATTGCACACTTACCCACCCCTCTGTCCTGGAACAACTTCAAGGTCAAGTTGGATTGGGCTTAGAGCAATCTGGTCTAGTGGAAGGTGTCCCTGCCTATGGAAGCAGGGTGTGACTGGATGATCTTTAAGATCCCTTCCAAACCAAACCATTTGATGATTCTATTAACCTAGAATTTTCGTCATCAACAAGATCACGATAGGGATGGGGAAGGAATTCTTGTCCATGCTTCATTGTAAGCGTTCCCCTTTGTACATGCCTCTTCCAAAAAGCCCTTTAGCTCTGGTGCTCAATGGGACATGAACAGCAAACTGTTACCTCTTCTCTGGTGAGAAGGCTGGAGCTGCTTGTACAGAATCAGGCATAGATTTTGATACCTCCTCTGGCAGAGGCATCCCCTTCTCCCTCCCCTGGCTGTGACAGGTTGGGGGTGCCTCCTGCTCCTGTAGGCAGGGACTAATCACCCACCAGTGCTTTTCCAGGCTGAGAAGCCTTGTGGTGCACAGCAGCCGGAGCTGGTTTTGCCAGCTCATTCCAGGGACTTTATTTTGGAGGGGAGATGGGAAGGACAGGTGCTCCTGCTGCTTGCTCTTGCCCTGTCACTGCAGAGCAGCTTCACACCCAGCCAGGCCCTCCTTTCCCTGCTCTCCCCAGCACTGTGAAGGGAGATCAGAGATGTGCTACCCCCAGATTGGAATTACAATGCGTGACCAAGCTTTCAGTCACTTGTTTACCTGCCAGGTGCTAATGACTTTTAAACACATTCAGGGAAAGAGGTGTTTTCAAACAAAAGCAGCACTCCTGTGCCAAAGGCAGGGGTAGCTCTGTCCAACTCCTGTCTCTGGGGGATGCCTGTAGGATTGGGATTCAATAATTCAGCCCCAGCAGATCCATCGCTTTGCCCGCCAACAGCCAGGCACTGACAGCAGCGTGACAGCAGCGCTGATCCATCGCTCCCTGCTCTGGCCAGTCGGGACAGGGGCTGCTGTCACCTCCAGAGCCACGGCCCTTCCCATGGAGGGAGGGATCCACTGAACTGCAGCTGCCTCTGGGCTGGAGCGTGGCAGCTGCGGAGCAGAGCTCCCCTCATTCACACCGCAAGTGAAAAGTATTCCTGCGTTTCCTTAACACTGAGCAGAAGTGATAAATATTAGGACTAGCAAAGAAGTGAGTTTTCCTTTTGACAGGAAAGTCTGTGGCGTCAGTTTTTCTCTTGACTCCAAAGTGAATGTTAAAAATTCTGATGAAGCATATGTTCTTCCAAAATTAAACATTTCGTTTCTATTTCAGCCTTTGCAGCTTGCCAGTATTTTTAAAATACAAACCAAGTGATTTTGTTTGGAAAAATAATTTTGAACAAGGCATTTTAGACTTCTCAGAATGCTTTGTTTTATTTTTTTAAATGGAAAGGCTATTGAACAGACTGTCTGGTATTAGTATTTTCTGAGATGTGATAATTTAAATTAATACAATTGATTATTTTCGTGGTAAGCAATTGTTGATGAAAAATTTCTGCTCTGCTCTAGAAAGATGGACAAGGCCTGTATTATACATTGCTCACTCTCCAGAGAATGAGACATTGGTTATTGCAAGAATAACAAACTTGTGTGACCATTACTATCAAAAAATCCCTAAACACTTCATACATCAATGTAAAAAATTAAATTTCTTCTAGCAATTTACAGGGGATTTAATCAGAATGATGCAAGAAAGAAACAGGCTGCAAGGTGAGCTTGGCAGGGCTGGTTCTCCCATCCATTTTGGTCTGCTTGAGTTCTCAGCCGGGCTGGGCTGGCTCTGTGCACAGCCCAGCGTGGGACAAGGCTCGGGCTGAGCCCCTGTGGCTCACACACGGCTGGGATAGAGAGCAGTGCAAGCAAGCTCCTCTCCCTCAGCTCAAACGCTGGGAATGCTGCACTCAAACAACCCGGGCAGAGGCCATGTGACCATCACACGGCCAGAAGACAAATTAACCCTTTCAATGTCAGGATAGAATCTGGAACTATCCATTTTTCCCCTGTACAGAAGGAGAAAGAGAGAGGACACCTGCAAAAATACAACATAGAGACTTCAAGCTAGTGAAAGAAGCAAATCCTGTACCCAGAGAGGGAGGAGATGAGGAGTGCCCCAACTTTGAGGCTGAAACTTCTCTTGTAAAGACATGTTGATAGACTAAGCTATAATATGCCTTATAATATATGAACAGTGGTCTAAAGGAGTGAAAAAGGGGGGGTGTAATGTTCTAGCCGCAACCAGTGAACTAAGGCACCTGTATAAAGATTCCTTGCCCCAGGAATAATAGAAGAAGACTTATGCTGTCAATAATGAGAGAAGGGGATTTCATTGCTGCTGTAGTAGAACTGCTCATGCTCAAAAGAGTACCTCACAGACCATCATAACCCACTGTAGTAGCTGTGAGAAAGCTCCTGGAGTGGGAGGGATCTTCCACAATAAGCAGATCCTTTCTCCTTTGGGGCAGCTGCTGTTGTGAGGCTGGAAACCATAAGAACTGTATTTCTAATGGGGGAATCAACATGGTAAAGCAAGAGAAAGCTTCTCTCCCTACATGAAAAGACTATTCCAGGTGGTAAACTGACTAAAAGTCAAAGTGTTGTTTTTTTTGTATTGTCAGTGGGAAAGAAATGGAGAGGTGGGGGAGGAAGAAAGGTGTTCCAAAAGTTTTGTTCTGGCTCCTGATTTTTATTGTTTCTTTTTTAAAGTCTGTTAATACATTTTCTTTATATTCTTTAAAGTTTGAGCCTGCTTTACCTACTCCTAATCCTTATCTCATAGTGAAATTGAGTAAATTTTAGTAAGTGCACTGGTGTCTAACCAAAGACTCGAATTGATGAATGCAAACCACTACACAATTGGTGTTTCTGCCTGGTTTCCCAAACCTCTAACCACAACAAACACCAAGGTGAGTGTCTGCCTAGAGTACAGGCCCCAGGAAACTGGGCAAACCTCACCAGTTCTGTAAATTTGGGCTGTAAGATTGAAATCCAGTCAGGATTTCAACAGACTTGGAAATGAGCGGGCAGCTGAGATGCGTTAGGGCCCAAGTCTCAGGTGGCAGCAAGGCCAGGGTGGGGGCAGCCCACCAGTAACGGCCCTGGCTCATCCCTGGTAATTGCAAACAGGTGGCACCAACGGGAGGCTCAGCAGGTGAGCATGGCAGCACCTGGGACGGGTAACGAGGCAATGAACCGTGCTGCCCACAGGAGCTGAGCTGCTCTGGGCACTGGGGAGAGGTGTGCGAGCAGCGAGGAACTGGGGGAACAGTTCTGATGTGTTGCTTCAGCTTTAGAGGAGAGAAACCTCTGTAAAAGCCTGGTGAGGACCATGGATGTTTGCTCATTTGAACAGGAGTGGCTCAGGAACTGAAGGTACACTTTGCTGGGTGTGTTTTGGTGCTGGTTGTGGCTGAAGAAGGGGCTCTCCTAGCCCTTTTTCCTCCCCTCTCTCTCTCCCAGGTTGGATTATGATGATGGATGGAGTGACACAAGCCCTGTAGGCAGGGCTGGGTTGGTGGGCTGGGGGCTACAGGTGCTGGTTGGTGCCTGGGGACAGAGGTTCCCTGGCCTCGGCAGGCTCTGCCTATGCTGTGGCTTCAGAGGACAAAGAGAACGTCACTGCCTGGAGCAGTGGGCTCTGGGGCTGGCTGCTTCCTCAGCTCAGAGCAAACATGCCTGTTTTTCCACATTCGTGGGAGTTACATTACCATCTCTTCCCCGGGAAATGGCCTGTAAATTCAAAGAATGAAGAGAAAAAGACTTGTAAATTTGTTCCATCTGGCTTGCAGTCCTTTAAGGACCACTCCTTCCCCCTGTAGCCGTGAGGATTGGAAGCATCCTGTCCCCTTCAGCTGCTGCAGAAAGTGAGGTTAAGTGCAGTGCCGGAGACTCCAGGACCTGAGGATATGCAATTCCCTGAACTCATAAAATCATGACTTGGCAAAACTGTGCGAGCTGCAGAGCTGTTCATGCTCTTAACCTGTGCTTTCCCTAAGCCAATTAGGCTGAGTTTCTGGAGAGGGCAATAATGGCTGGGCACACTCCTTTGAACCAATAATGAAGGTGGCTGGAGCAGAGAGTGGCCTGCTAATGAGCGAGTGCTGCCTGCTTGCCGTGCATAGCTAATGACCCTGGCTCCAGCAGTGCACAAAAAATCAGGCAGAACAAAAAAATCTATTTCTACCCTGTCCTTCATTACCATCCAGCTGCACTCAAGTGAACAGGTTTGGTGGGGAGAGGGGACAATAGCATGGCTGTTTTTTCCTGGGCCACCCTGGGTCAGCCTCAATTCCTCCTTAGGCATTGCTGTTCTTTCCCTCCCTGCCTTTGCAGTGGTGTTGCTCCAGGGATGGTGTTGGGAGTGAAATGGGTTGTGGTACATGCTGCAGGTTATGGGGGAGAGGAGGAATGCCAAAATACAGACGTTTTAGGGCTCCAGTTTGGAGATGCCTGCCTGGTTAGCATCTGTCACCTCTCTAGCCTCTTCTCAGGGGATAATACCCTTCTGCATTTGGGGAGGGAGCTTGGGAAGCAGTCAAGCCCCCAAAAAAGCTTTGTAGTCCTTGTGAAATGCAGATTTCTCCAGGACTGGTCCTTGTCTGTTGAAACCAGCACCAGGTATCCAGGCAGGCCAGGGCTCTTGTGCCTGGGCTGGGTCTGCTGCATGTCTGCACTGGGAGAAGTGCCCAGCTCTGGAGCTGGGATGAGCTGGTGTGGTGCAGGGGCAGGCCCTGGTACCTGTGTGCCAAAGCCCAGGTGTGCAGGAGGCTGGATCAGCCTCCTTGGAAGGGCTGGGCTTGCTGGGTGGGAATTTCCTGATGTGTGGTGGCAGGGAGGGTGGGCAGGGTACAAAATCTGCTGAAAGAATTCTTCCTTCCACCACATTAAAACTCTTCTTGCAGAGCTCCTGTGCATCTTCCCTCCTACTTGAAATTATAAATATGTTTTTTCAGTGAGCTAGTGGAAAATTCAAGCTTTCTACTGTAAAGACCACATCTTCAAACCAAGCCCTGTGAGATCTACATGTGGCAGTTGATTTAGCTTCATTGGGCTGCTGTGGTTGGTAAAAATGTATTGAGATGCTTCCAAGACGCTAAAGAAATAGAAATGATTGCTGTTAGGCTAATTTATTACTATTTAGCAGAGAACAAATACATTTTTAAAGGGATAATGGCAAATTAAAATTCCTATTAAGCAAATTTGCTTACCTAGTACTTAGTAAAAAGTTGGGCTTAGATCCTACAGTCTCTTAAATGCACATACAACCTTTCACAAGTGTGTAGGCCCAAAGAAATCTTAAATCTCTGTAGAATCAAGAGCATTGATAGGAAATGTGAAATAATTAAAACCAGAAAATCCCCACCAAATTAGTCTTCTGCTCTTAGCACTGCTAGTGTGCTCCTTACTCACTGCCTTTGCTTGGAAAATGAAAATCGATGAGGTCAGTTGTGCTTCTGTTTCTAGTCAGTGTCAAATCGTTGGCCTCAATGCTGGTTTTAGCAGGAGTGTGGCATTGATCCCGCCTCTGGTCTGCAGCACTGGGCATGGGCAGGCAGAAAGACACAGGCAGTGCCCGTGTGTGCTGGGTCAGGTGGGCTGTGCTCTCCCTTGGAGGTGCTCTGGGGATCCACAGGATCCCTCAGTTACACCACGAAAGGGTTTGGGGAGCTGGTGCTGCCATCCAGCACAGGTGGATTCCCTCATGAAAGGTTATCATGATAACTCTCTTCTCAGGCTGCTGGGTGAGCACAGTAACCTGCTTCAGCTCTTTCTTGACTTACCTGCCACAGCTGTGCAGCAGCTACAGCTCCTGTTCTGCTCTGTGTAATTCCCACATCCCTGTAAAATGAACTGAAAGGCAGAGAATTTTGGTGAGGCCCTGGCACTGACTGCCCAGGGAAGCTGTGGCTGCCCCATCCCTGGAAGTGTGTAAGGCTGTGTTAGATGGGGCTTGGAGCAACCTGAGGAAGGTGTCCCTGCCTGTGGTAGGGTGTGTGGAATAATGGGATCTTGAAGATCTCTCCCAACCCAAACCATTTCTTCATTCTATGATTCTAATTAGTAGAAATCGGTCTTGCTTTCCTTCAAGTTCTAGTTTGTACTGCAAACAAAGCACTTACCTTTCTGCACTCCTGAATTGGAGATTGGCATTTATTTGTTTTGTTAACTCCAGTTTTTCACGTGTTCTGGTGCAGATAATGGAACTGACACGGTTTGCAGTTCCGTTGTGAGCAGGCTGCTTCTTGGGACGGGATGTCACAGAGGTGGCCCTGCAAGGAACTGGCTGAGGTGTGTTGTGGCACAGAGACCCCCTGAGAAGTCAGCACGGGCCTGTGCAGGTGTGAGCAGTGCAAAGCTGGACTAGTGCTGGGATTGGTAATCCTGAACCAGGGAGCACGTAGGGAAGTGTTTGAGCAGGGGTGTGCCTGGGGTGGTTTGGTGTGAAGGCAGCTCAAGAAGGTCCCACGTGATTCCCTTGGTTCCACTGAAAGCTGGTGGCTGTACCAGCACAGACAGCTGTACAGGAGGGCAGGAACGAGCTTCTGGAGGGGCTGGGATTGAACAGGGAGGTTGTGGGGGGAATTTTAGTGGACTTTGCATGGCCAAAAGTGCTATGGTCTGGACCTGTGCCCTGGGATTTCTAGTCTGTGGCTGGCAAGAGCTGACATCTGCTGAGACCTTTTAGGTGATATCTGGCCTAAAACCAAAATGTGTAGAGCAGTCCTTATTTCCATTGATGGGAATATGAAACTGTGGAGGCAGTGGGAATAAATATTCACCCAAACAAGCCATTTACCCGTGCTCTCACTGTGGTCACCAGCACATTGCTTCTCTCCACGTGAGCCTCATCCCTCACAGATCTTGGTGCTTGCTGGGGTCTTCCCTCTCCTGTCCCAGTGTGCCTGTCAAGCCAGGTGACAGTCTGAGGCAAGGCCTGCCCTGCCCACGTGGCTGTGGGGGCTGCTCCCCTAAGATGGGCAGTGAAGAGCTCTTCATTAGCAGCTGACTTGATGAGGAAGGCCTGGGGGGGAGGCTGGAGGCCGTTCTCGCCCCAGACACCCACAGTTTTGTGCCTGCTCTGACCATATCTCAGATTTGAGATGGGTAGTGCATGTTTTGGTTGGAAATGACATGTGCTATAATTCCTGTAGCAAAAAATATACTTGTGAATGTGTTCCTCAGAAAAAGTGGTGAGTTCAGATGACGGCTTTCAAAAATCCTTCCTCACTATTTGTACAATGGCTTCTATTTATGTGAAAGTACAACTTCTGTGAGCACCCTAAATTTGAGAGGAGTTTGGTAAAATGGTTTTTCAGCCAAGAGATGAATTTCTGATAGTCAGAAGGCTTTGTTTCAGCTCTATGAAGAAGTTCTAAATTACTTTTTTGTCCAGGTTTCTCTGGAACTACTCCTTTCTCTTGGATGTGACACAGTTTGGGGAAATACTTGGATGCTTTGATACAGAAACAATGTTTTTTTGGTTGGGAACAGCCTGAGGTGTTTTTGGGATGGGAAGCATAGTCATTCAGCAGCCAAGGATTAATACAGCTCTGCCTGCATCCCTCTTAGGTGCCAACCAGTCACTGCCTTCCAATTCCACAGCAATGGTCATCCAGGCAAGGAGAAAAACCCATGTGAGGTGACCCACTGCAGAGTGTGACTACTGAAAGCCAAGGGAATTGGCCCCAGCTTCCCCAGTGTGGTTCTTGCCAGGTGCAGAGGTGCTGGCTGGCTCCTCGTGGCCCTGGTCGGTCTGACTGTACCTTACATTTCAATGCACTGTAATTGAATTTCATAAAAGTCAAACCAAGAGATGTTTTGATGCACAAGTTACACCTTCCCATGGAAAGGAATCCCTCTTTCTGTTTATAGTGTGGAACAATGTCATTGCAAGTGCCTTTGTGATGCTTTTGTTGCGACAGATCCACCAGGTGAAAATACTTCAAAACAGGTTTTTTATCTTGTGTGCCACAGGCAGCTGTTAGCCTTGGTGTGTAGGACAGCAAAGAGAACTCTCGTGGGGAGAGCTCTTGGTGTCTGTGTCCTTGCCAGGCTGGTGGGGTGGGTTGTTTTCCGGGATGTGGGAGTGGGGTAGGTGTGAGTCATGCCTTGCCCTTGTCATTCCCTTGTTTCCTGAGCCATGCTCACTCATCTTTCTGAGCACAGGATGTGGTTGGCTTTATTTGGAATGTTACAAGCATCCCTGTCTGAGTTAATTGACCAAGACAAATTTTGTTAAAAAACCTTGACATTAATAATGAGAAATAAGAGCTGGAAGGTAAAACACACTCTCTCTAGACAAGCATTAGCAGTAACCCCACCCTTCCAGACTCCTCCTGAGGTACCGTGGCAGAGAGCTTAGGTCAGTGAGTTTTAAAATTAACTTCTAGTCCTCAAGGCAGCCTTTAAATAGAGTATTTGAGCTGTGACTATTGCTGGTCTTTTTAGGCTGTATAAGGGAGAGGTGGAAGAGCGTAAACCCAGAGAAATCCAAAACTGCTGGTGACCAGTGTAATGACTGATCCTGGGCAGAGCCTTCATCTCAACCCCCAGGCCCTGCAAGCTGAGCTGAGATGTGGTGCACTAGTTAGCACCAGGAGTGGGAAAATGCCTCTCTTCCAAGGGAGACTCTCTGCATGCTGTTAGGCTGCCCTTTGCTGCTCAGATCCATCAAGGCCTTGCTGTGATAATGCAATCCAAGTGGTGTTCCTACTCCTCTCACCCGGGGCAGGGGTGTGCTGATGTAGCTGTGCAGAAGGCTTGGCCTTGCATGTGTGTGGAGGGACCAACTGATACTGCTCTGGGTACCAAACACGCACTGAGAAGCTGCATCAGTCTATCTGAGAGGGGCAGAGCTGCTCCCTTCTCTTGGAACAGTGGGCTAAGCCCAGCAGATGCACGGGTTCCTTGCCTGAGATAATTTTAAGGTGGAAAAATTCCTCAGATATAAAGGAAAAAAACCAAGGTACCAGGCACTCTGAATGGCTGGAAAACAAGGCGAGGCACCTGAAAAAAACCCATTTCCTGGCTGGGGCAGTGATGGGACAGTCCAAGCTGCAGGGACCCGGTGTGTCCTGTGTCAGAGCATGGCAGCATTCACCTGCCTCTTCACCTTCCCTTCCCTGTCCATGGGGAGGAGTCTCCAACAGGACTCTGGCTGCTGTGTTGCAATTCAGACATCTCTCCAAAGAAACGAATCTATCCCTGTTCCTGCTTCCAGATCCTGAATTTGTGCAGAAAAGATACTCCTCAGGCTATCAGGACAGCAGCAAAAGGATCATCCTGATTTACTTCTGACAGCAGCTCAGCGCTTGGGGTGGCTCCTTGGCGGAGTCCCGGCGCTGTGCTGGCCCCTCTCGGGACGCTGTGCTCCCTTCCCCGGTGCCGTGGCCTTGCGGGCGATCCATCAGCCGCCGTCTGTGCGGGAGTGGCAGCGCTGCAGCCGCGCACCTGATCGATAGCGCCCGCCGCTGACACGGAATCGCTCACTCGTGGCCAGCTCATTACTGCTGCCGAGCCGCTCGCCTGCAGCAGCCCCTTAATAGCCCTGCTCGGCTGCTGCCGAGGCACAGCAAAAGTGTTTGGCTGTCTTATTTACATGCAGCATTTCACCGGTCCCTCCATCCCTTGCTCGCAGCTTGCCATCTGCTCGGGAGCCTCGGAGGAGACGGAGGTTGCAGAGTGGGGACAAGAGCAATCGTGCCTGTGCTTTGTCTCTATGGTGACTGAGTGCTCTCCCTGGTGGAGCCTGGGGGGGCTGCTCCCAGGCCTGCCCATTTTAGGCCTTCTCTGCTGAAAACCTTTCTTCGTCCAGAAGATTTTGGTGGTGTGCTTGGCTTTTATTCTGGCTTTGAAGCTGATTTTAGTTATGGCTGTTTTAATCTGCTCTGTGTTTCTTGTCTTGTCTCTGTGTTTGCACTCTCCAAGGGGTGATGAAGGCTTAGGATATTCTTCCTAGACAGCAGCTTTAAAATGGCAATTTATTATTTATAAATTAGGGGATGGAGGAGGTCTGGGAGTCAAGTTCCTGTGAGTCTATTAGCTGGGCAGGTTGTGCCCTGTGTCACTGCAAAGATTCTTTCCTCTATATCAGCAGCAAAGTCTTAGACTTGACTCCTGACCTTGGTCATGAGCCATTAATGATCTCTGAGGGAAGAAATGCACTGACACACGCACTTTGGGGGATATTTGGTACATCTGCTAGCATGCCATTGATGTCCATGAGCAAACTCACAAGGACAGGTTTCTTTTTAAATAGCTTTTACTTAAACTGGAGTCTGATTCTTAAACTGGAGATCCTCTGATGTTCGTAAGAAACAATTTCACTCTGGGGAGTGAGGATGTGGAGGGTGGCAAGAAATGATGTGTGTGCAGCAGCAGGGCTGGAGAAGCAGCTGCACCTGTTGGTTGAGGGGCACTATCAGGGACCTCTTCTCCTCTCCTTCCTCATGCAGCCTCTTTGGAGGCAGCTGGGCAGAAAACGCAGGCAGAGCAGGATGGGTGTGTTTGCTGCCTTGCTGGCTGTTGTGGTGCTCGTTTGTGGTGTGGGAGCCCCAATCTCCAGCACTTCAGTGGTGCAGAACTGAAGTTCAGCCCTGCCCTTGAACTCCCTGCATGAGCACTGAGGGTCAGACCAGTGGATGTGCCATGGCTGCCAAATAAAGTTGAGGTTTTCATGACTCTTAACTAGTTCACGGAACTACTTCAAGTGATTATCCTGTTTCTTTCCTGATTAGGGAAAAATCTTTAAATACATAGAGCATGAGACTATTCTTAGATGTTTGGGGAGAAACCAACAGTGCTGTAGAGTGAGTTGTGTTAAAGGTATCTTTATCTGGAGTGAAGACGGGAAGGCTTGCTCCAGGAAGCTTATGGGCAAGGAATGCTTTCTAATCTTGTGTTTAGAACCACTATCTTAGGGCCTCTGTTTATTTTTGGTGGTGAGAAAGAAATGGGTGGTTTCATTTCCTTATTTCAGTGAGTTGTGGTTTAACCCCAGCCAGCAGTCAACCAGTGCAAGCGGTGTTTTCAGTATTGAGGTGCCCTGGCCAATGGTTTAATGCCAGGGAGAGAGAGGCCCTTTGCCCAGATCTTGAGCTTGGTGGGGATTGGAAATTGGAGAAGGCTGGCAGCTAAGTGTTTTCTGTCTTGTCAGGGTCTGTGGTCAAGCAGCTGGCAGACTCTGGGAGCCTGATCTTCACAAAGGATCAGGAGCAGATTTCTCCCTCATGGTGGGGGGCAGCCCTTGCCATCAGCACGTCTGCCCTGCACTCTGTGCACACCATGGACATGAGGGACCTGACTCAGTGCAATGAGGTTTCCATGCCCATGCCTCTCCATGTGGGGGTGGATACAGTGCTCCTGGGAAAGCTGGGTCTCTGGGAGCGTCAGACAGAGCACTGCCAGCCTCTGGGGATTGCTGCTTGTCTTGTACAAAGACCAGGCTTGTGCAGGTGCAGAGGCCGTGCTCGCCCAGCTCTCCTTGGAGCTGTGAGTGCTCCTGCCAAGGGAGAGGCTGCAGTGGGAAGCTGCAGCGTGTTAGCTGACAGGATTACAGAGAGGATTATGGAGGGGAGACTGTGAATGCTGAAATCACAGGAGCACTTCAGTCAGCATTTGTGCTCCCTGCCAGGGCACTCATGGAGGAATGAGGCGGTCGCAGGAGATGGGGCTGAACACGGTGCCCTGAACCTGCCTTGGTCCTCTTCTCTTACCTGTCTGCCCTGTCCTGGAGGACTCTCTCCTTACATCAGTTGCTAATGAAGGAGAGTTTTGTGTTTCAGAGTAAGATTTGTAGGCCTCTGTTTCCCCTCTTGATTTCAAGAGCTGGATATATGGTTTCACAGGCAAGGACTTTGTGCTGGCTTCTTTTGTGTGCAAATGTAGCTCCAGAGACTTGGAGGACAAAGGCAGCCTGCAGTGGCTTTGCAAACCAACTTCTGTGCAGCAAAGACTGTCTGCAGTGCAACCAAAGCTATTTATTGTGCTTCTTTCCAAAAAGTTTCCCCCATCCAAGTTGGAATTAGGCAGCAGATTAATTTTCTTTTATGTGGGAAAAGTTGGAGCTTCTCTGTGGGGTGAAGTAAAAATAGATCATTTTGACTTGTTGCATCTTGCATAATTTCCTGGAATTTGTTCCCCTTGGAAAGGTTGTTGGGAAAATAAAACACCCCTCCTTGGCTGGCTGAATGGCATGAAGATGGAAGGGCTGGGCTGGGTGGAGAGAAGGCCAGGCTAACAAATCCCTTTGCTCCCTGGAGACCAGCTGAAGGTTGGCATCTTCTGGGAATGCCAACAACCTTCTCAGCGGGCAGCAATGGGCGGAGGAGGTTGGAATATCTATATCTGTATATATTTTACTTTTTCCAGAAATTAAAAAAAACAGGTTATTAGGCTTCTAATCTTCATGGTGCCAGCAGCTGGACTGGTACATCCTACCTGCCCTGGGCACTCTGGATCGAGAGGGGCTGCACTGGCACAGATAACACAGCACTGGGCTGTAGTGCTCATTCTCGGGCTGGGGCTGGGGAGGTCCCTGCAGTCCTGGGAGCGCAGGGTGAGCCATGACATCAAGGTCTGAGCAGCTGCCTCGTCCATCTCCTCCTCAGCCAGACCTCAGCTCCCTCCGCCGCAGTAATCCAGATGCAATCAATCTGGCACTTTCAAATATTTATGAATCATTGATGGATTTTTTTTGAAGTTTGAAGTTGTAGCTTTCATGGAATTTGGTTTGATTAGCTGGAAAGTCAATATTTTCACTGTGCCGTGGCTGAGCAGCATTAATTCCGGCCCAGGCAGCAGCAATAACAGCACTGCAGTGCTAATGGCTCTCTGCCTGCTCTGGCTGGGGTTTAGTTAGTCTGGGATGAGCTTGGAGCATGTGGAGGAGCCTCAGAGAGGTGATAATAAAGCAGTACAGCTCATGGTGAAAATTGGCAGAGGCAGGTAAAGAAAAGGTCTGTAGGAATGTTTGGGAGTGTGCAGGGTGAGGTGTTGAGGCTGCCTTTCTCCATAAGTCATCTGTTCCCACACATCCAAACAAAGTGGATTGCTTTGTACCACAGCTCCCGTTAACTTGTTGTAAAAGGATAAGGCACCTTCAGCAGAGTGAATCAGAACCTCATGGGACCAGACCTTTATTCTTTTTAGCTGATGCAAATAGGAATTTGATAGGTGAGCCAAGTTTTCCTTGTCTCTACAGATGAGGGAGCAAAGCCATAGGGGAATTGTATGAGCTCAGCAGGGGCACAGACACCATATCTTTCTGTCACTTCATGCCATGATAGTCTCTGCTTGCACTGGAGAGCCCACCTCTCCCTTTCATGTCTCTGATACCTGTCCTGTTCTGAGTAACCTGTCCCAGTCGTGTTCCAAAGGCACCAAAAAACTCCTATGCTAATTTGATACGGCTGAACAGGCTGACTGAGAATTTATAAGCTCTTCACTATCAGCGTGGGCTGCAGACAGAGCTTCCTGTGCTCTGAGGATGTCTATCTGAGATATTTGGTTGTGCATGACAGTGAATGTGTCTGCATCTGTCAGGGTCTGGATATTTCAGTGTCATCCTAGGGGTTAAGTGCCTGCAGTGGAAAGTCATGTTCTAGGATACTTCCTTTAAATCCATGTCATGGTGCATTTCTGTCAGAGCAGGTAGCAGAAAGAAACCCAGTGGTTTGCAGCAGGAAATGTCTGATAACCTGTGCTCCCTGGGCAGCAACAGCTCAGCAGGGGCTGAGGAGGTTCTGCTGCCTAGGGATGGGATCAGCCCTCGGGATCCTGTGGCAGTCTGCAGCGTTCCATGCTGACTCCATCCTGGGGAGCAGCCTTGCCTCTGCTGCTGAGGCCACAGGGACAGCAGGGCCAAGGCCTCGAGTGAGATTTCTCCTGGCTCTCTGGATCAGGAGCTTGGAGGCAGCTGACCAGCCCAGTGTGGAAATGGGATTACAGAGCACTCGGGGTGCAGAACATATTTCGGATAGAGCTTCTTGCACACTGCAGGGCTGTCAGATTGCTGTGGTCTTGCTGAGAGGTGGCAAAAGGCACGAATAGCTGTGGCTGTGCTGCTGTTCTCAGGCGGGAATGAGCTGACATGTTGGTGTTAATAGTGTGCATCACAGGTGCTCTGACGTGCAGCTGAATGGCAGCAAGGGATGTGGAGGAGCCAAGCACTGAGCTGACCGTGCCAGTGGCACACTAACCCTGCCTTCCAGTGCTCAGGGCCATTTTTGAGATGATTTTACACAGCCTGTACCTTCCATTCTGTTCCCAGCTGATCTTGTGTAAATTCTAGGGCACCCTTGTGGTGTTGGCATCTGTGAGAATGACAGAAGCAATGCCAGTCCTGCTTTAAACTTCACAGGCTTTTTGGCAATGTTAATGATGCCCAGTCTCTTCTGAAGGAGAAAATGCAATGGAGGAGCCTCACCTGCCTGTGCCAAGGTTGTCAGTGCTGTGAGCCTTTAGTCTGAAGGAGAGTGTACAGATGTGTACATGCATAGCTCATCCTTCAGGAGAGAAGCCACAGTAAGTACTGGTGAGAGAGATGGCAGATCCTCACAGATTGATGCTGATCATAGAGGTGCTAATGTCTTGCTTTCACAGCTTGATCTTGTTGCTGTCTTTTGTGGTGGGTAATAAATACAAGCCAGTTCATCCACTTTGTCTCTTCTTTGGACCTTTCTTTAAATTTGGTCAAGTTCCTGATGCATGGCTCGTCTTGACCCTCACCATGAAGAGACCTGCCCTGGGATGACCCTGAGTCCCATTATAATTTCTGCTGCAATGCTTTATTTCAATCTTCATTTTGGAGGGATAGGACTGCATTCAGTCATGCTCCACAGGGTGCTAAAAGCCCGTGCTCTGGGTGATGCTCCAGTGGAGAGGGTTTTGCCCACTGACCGGGTACGTCTGAACTCAAAGTGTGATGCTGACTTTCCTTCCCTGACCTGATTCTCCAGCTTTCATTTCAAGTGTTTGCTTCCCATTCTGAGTTCTTGGAGTGCGTGGCAAAAAGTGTCCCTGGGAGATGTCCATGTGGGGAGGGCACAGGAATTCCCTCCATTAGGGGTAGGGGAAGTGTCTCTGTACCAAGGCAGCTGCAGGGGGCGATGCCATCCACTCCTCTGCCACAGCTCTGGGATCGTGTTCCCATTAGTCACCTCCACAGGAGCCAGATCAATCCCCTGCTGCTTTGCAGTCTTCCCTGCAATTGCTGCCAAAGGAAAAGAAATGTCACTTATTTGGAAACTCTGCTTTCTTATTCTGGCAGTGAATGAACTTCCCTGGAACATCAGAGTTCCCAGGGCTGCGAGGTCCAGTTCCCCACCAGCTCACATGGAGATGAACCAAATGCGCAGTCAAAGGGGAAAGCCCAAGGATCATGTGGAGAATGGCTGCAAGTGTCTCTTCCCTTCAGGCTAAAAATGTAGCTCTTTGCAGAGGCTTGGCCATGGTTTTCCATAAAAAAACCACATCTGGAAATGCTGGCTCATTTTTCTTGCGGGGCACTTGTGCATTGCTTGCTTCCAGTGGCAACGCCAACTGGAGATGGGAAGTCCTTGTCTTGCAGAGGTTAAAATGGGGTGAATTGTCACAGGGAAAGAGGAAGGACTTTTGCCAGCAGAATTGGGTGCAGCTGGTTATGGGGAGGGCTTGAGCAGGCAGTTGGGACAGCTTTATGAAACATGTATGGCGTGCACAGCGGTCGGATGCAGCCTGTGCTCGGCTGTCATGATTAGCACGATGTGCTGCTGGCACAGCAACGCCTTCCCTGCTGAAAGCAGCTCTCACAAGAGGCTCTCAGTGTGCCAGTTGCAACGAGGTGACAGTGATGCAGGAGATAAAGATCAGCCTGGGAGTGGGAATTCATGTTTTCTGATCCTGTTCTGGGCCTTTGAGCTTGATACTGATTCTGTTTGCAAGCTGCTAGGGAAGGGATCCCTGATGCCTGCCTAATGCAACATGCCTTGAACCCTACGTGGTGCTGCCATAGGGTAAAGAGCAAGAGGCCTCAGTTCCTTAGTAACCCTTGGTATGCAAGAGCAGTGAAGCAAGACCCTGAAAACTTGTTCTTTTTATATGGACACTTGTTCTTGGACAGCTGATTATTCCTGCTGGAGAGAAAAACCTGGCCTTTTACCTGCCCTGGAAAAGAGAGGATGATTTCTTGAGATACCAGCGTTTTCTTATCCTGTCTTCCAAAAGAACCTGCAGTTCTTCCCACCTCCATGCTACCTGTGAATTTAATGAGTTTCCTTCTTGCTCCTTCATCCAACTCAGTAGCAAAAGCTCTGAAGAAGGCAGGTGTGTGACAGGTACCTACAAAATCCTGTTTGTTGATATGCTCTGCCTTTGTAGCAGAGGAGGCTGCTGATATCTGCTCTTTACACATGGCTCTCTGAGCAGTTTTGTGCCTGCCCTGTCGCTGTTTCTCCTAAGAGCACATTCCCCTGGCTGATGGGAATGGCAGGCTGGGCACCAGCAGAAGCCTTTCTGGAGTGGAGGTGTCTGACAGGGAGTGCTGTGCCCAAAGCCTGTTAGGCTCTTGGAGGAGGGAGATAGATGGGAGTGATGTGATTTGCTCTTGACAAATCCATATTGGCTGCAACTCATCTCCTTGTTATCTCATTGATTTTTGGAAGGCCTGGAATTGGGTCTTTGAGGAAACAGGGCAGTGTGTGCGAAGGTACAAGGGCTTCCTCTCTGCAGTACGTGTGTTGTGTTGTGCTGTTGGCCACTGCTCTTGAAGCATCTCTCCTGCACCCCAGATGGCTTTTTGCTCCTCGGCACCCCCGTGCTGATGGGGTGGCTGGTTGTCTGTGTCCCCTCGGTGGTGTTTTGTCACACCCTAGTGGCTTGATGGCACAGTAGCCATGGATGTGGCCCTGCCACAGGCTTCAGGGGACTTGCTTTTCCCTCTTCCTTTGGAAGAGTGGTCTGGGATTCAGTCCCCTCTTGCTCACAACATGCCTGGCTGCCTGCCTGGGAACAACAGCTTTCAACCCCTAGATCATCCCACCTACAACATCGCTTGGGGTGCTGACCAGCAGTGCCAAGTGGAAGGTGAGCTTGTTTGTGCTGCTGTAGCAGCAGTTCCTTTCTCCTGTGCTAAAGATGCTGCTTTTTCCCCTCCCTCATGAAGATGCTTGGCTATGGAAAGGCAGGAAGAGGCATGATTTCCTTCATTCCTTTCATCTGAGTTCCCATCAAAGCCATTACAGTGCCAGACAATGCCAGCAAAAATGGCAGCACCAATTCCTGTCCATTTGGAGGGAAGTCTGGCTAGGACAGGTTATTTAGTTCCTCTTCTGTGGCTGCTGTGGGGTCATATGCGTGGTGCTGGGTGAGATTCCCATGGAGGGGATCTGCTGAAGGCTTGAGAGGCTGAACCTAAAGCCTGTTGCTGGCTCAGGACTGTTGTAGGGAGGGGATGGGGACACTTCTGGATGATACAGCTGATGCATGGGACCTGGTGGTGGCTGTGCTTTACCAATCCTGGCTTCTCCAGGTCACAAAGCAGCAGAGAGATGCACAAAGCATGGTTATGAGGGTGTCAATAGCACAAGGAGTGCTGGCAGGCAGTGGGGCCCATCTCTGAGAGCTGGAAGTGACTGGATCCACAGGCATGTGGGCAGCTGGGCAGAGGAGAAGGTCATTCCTCTGTTCTTTAGAGTCTCAGAAACGTAGCTGAATCTGGGGCAAAACATCTGGGCTGTGCCTGCCTTGTTTATGCTTTTTCCTACCTATATCTCTGATCAGAAGCAAATTGTGCACTTGCATAGAGTAGAAACTCAAGGTATGTCTTACACAGGTAGCACCAGTGGGTCAGGTTCCACTGGAGATGGCTGAGGTGACCTGGTGGACTTGCCCTGCAATCGTGCTCCAAAGAAACATCAGCAGCCTCAGGGTCACTGAAGCTTCCTGCTGTCCCCTGTGGGGTCAGTTTGTGGGTGCTCTGTCCCTGGGCCTGCTTGGCTGGCACTCTCCTGGCTTCCCTCTCCTCCTTAGCCACTGGGAGAACGAGCAGAAATTCTGCAGCTACCAGCCACAGGGAAGGAAAGCTCTGGAATACTTAAAAAGCAATTAATGCTCGCCACCTCAGATCTCGCAGCGCCTTGCTCTTCCCAGTCGCATTCCCTGCCTCTGGCCCCCTCACCACCTGCTGCATTTTGTGGGTTTTCTTTTATCAGTTGCTTTTCATTTTCACTTGAGCTGCCGGTGTGAGCTGAAGTTCAGATTAAGTTGCAGCTGAGATGTGCTTTGCTGGGGATTATGGAGCTGGCTGTGTGTAGCTGCCAGGTAGGGCAGGAAAAACAAAGCTTTTTAGCAGGCTCTGAGCAGACAGAAGCCTCTGCTTTCCAGGGCTGAAAATGGTGCTCCCAGGCTCCAGTCTGCTCTGGTGAAATCAGTACCACTTTCTTTATGGAGCTGGTTGACTCAGTGTAAATAGGACCACTGGTCTGTGCTGATCTTCTTGGTGAACTGGAGCCTCTGGGCCAGCCCAGAGAGCTGCTAGCACTGGTGGAGGCTCAGGCAGCACCTGGAGAAGAGCAGTCTGCTCCCACTGCTGCATTTTGGCCTGATGCAGGTTCTAGGTGTAGTGGAGAGAAAAACTGAGGCTTTGACATATATCTCTGGGGGTTTTTCTGGTTTCATTTGTTTGAGTGAGTTCAATTTCTGTAATTGCTTGCTCCAGGAAGCTCCCTGGCTGTGTCTGTGATGCATCACCTGAGGCAAAAAATGCAACTGCCATGATCTGGGAGGCAGAATGGACCAGAGCTATCCATGGAGAGAGGGATGGCTTGGGCACCAGCAAATGGAGGTGCTGGTCTGAATTCATGGACTGTACTGAGTTAAAATAACCAACACTGAGTGGCTGGGTTTTTTTCAAAATTTTAAAAATATCCCAGATTCTTCATAAATCCAAGGGATGCAACCACAGTTGCCTAGCACAAGTGTGGATGACTGTCCTCCCTCAGAGCCCTGGTGGGAGCTGCAATACTTGTGCTGAGTTAATATTTTAAGGACCCTTACACAGCAAATTGCCTGAACCTTTAGTTTGGCAGCTGGGCTGACCCAGGGTGAGATGCAGAGCAGTGGTTCAGGTCCCTGCTCCTGCTGGTGACTGGGGGGTGAACTGACCTCAGTCATTGCTCTCACAGGGCAGAAAATCCAGTCCATGAACTTGAATGTGGCTGGTGCTACCTATTTTGAGCAGGCTGTCATATTTCCCAAAGGGTCCTACAGGTCTGTGAGAACTTTGCCATCCCAGGGTGGCAGGCCCAGCTCTCAGGTTGGTGAAGGCATCACACTTTGCCCATCTCTGGGGCTCACTGGGCTGCAGTGTGGTCATGCCACAGCCCTGGGGTTTGTGTTGCTGCTGTGCCTCAGCTCTGCCCCACGTTTATGTCCTGTCATTGCAGCCTGTTGCCAGGTGCCACTGGCATCCCCTCCCTCTGAGCCCTGGATGATGGAAGCCTGATTGCCATCCTGCCACCTCCAGGCCTTTCTTTCCTTGCTGCTCTCATTTCTCTGAGTCTCTCCAGGAGAAATTTGCCAAGGAAGCCTGCTATTGCTGGAAGGACTGCCATTTTCAGAGCTGTAATCTCCCACCTGCCCTGTTCTGAGCTCCCAGTGTCACAGGCACAGCCTTGCTTGCTGAGATGCACTTGGCAGGAATGCTGCACAGCTTAGCAGCAGCCAAGGTGATCTCTAAAAGCATCTCTGTGTTGTTGAGATAGCACTTATCTGTTGGGAGAGAGTGAAGGAGTGAGCAGGCCTGACCTCCAGAGCACAAATGAGACTAAAACCTCATACCTGAATCTCTCAGATGATCTCTCAGATCTCCTTCCACCTACAGAAACATGCAAAAAATCAGTAAATATGATAGCCAGCTGCTAAAAGATGCTTGGTGGAATGATGATTTTCCTAATGGGGAGCAGTGTGAGGTGGTGTGGTGCTCGCAGCCACAAAGGATGCTATAAATTGGGTCCTGTGTGATGATGAGCCACTGTCACAACATATGGCAGCCAGTGTGGGCTGTGAAGTCTGAGCCCCTCGGCGGGTGCCTGCTGCCACCCAAAATGGCTCTCAGCCATCTGCTCTGACTGCTCCCACCTCCTGCTGGAGGCATGGCCTGAGCCTGTGTTTCCTGTGTTTCCTGCTTGGAGCCCTCGCAGAGCAGCCTCATCCTTCCCTTGGAAGGGTTTGGAAAGCTGGAGGCCCAAATGTTTCATGTAAACCTTCATGTCAACAGCATCTCCATGTGCTGGAGATGGAACAGATGCTTCCTGCCCTGCTCAGCTGTGTGCTCCCTCCTGGAAGGGGTTGGGATGCTGCAGGTCCTGAGGGTTCATGTCCAGTCTGAAATTCCTCAAACAAGGCACGACAGTGAAAGTTTGTTTAAAATCCCCTGCCATCTAATCTCCTCAGATGCTGGTGAGATAACAACATTTTTTGTGGGGTTACTCAGCAACGAAAAAATATTTGGGTCAAGTTGAGCTGTTTACATTCATCTTGGTTTATCCATCTTGTAGGGAATGAAACAAGTTTCTTGTTAAGTTTTTCCCTCTTCATTTTATTTTTATCTTGGTGCTTTGTATAAAAAGTATTCCATGTGAATCATGGGTATTATGATTCCAGTCATGATGAAGGCCTTGTGACATCTCTGTGCTGTGGTGATGGTACACGAGGGATGAGTAAGCTGTGCTCAGTGCAGTGAGACCCAGCCTGGTGTGCATGTCCTGCATTTCCCTGGCCTTCTGGTTTTGAATGCAGAAGCCCCAGACTGTGAACCCGTGTTGGAAATAGGAGTACATTTATCTCCTGTCCTCTAATGAGGTGCCCAGCACCCCAGGGTTTCACACATTCTCCAGTCTGTCTGTGAAAATGCTCTTGAGGGACCTCACCTGTTCTTTACACTCATATTATGTTTTCATGGACTCTTTGCTTTCTGATTCAAAGTGAAGGTTCAAATAACAAAATGTCTTTCAGAAGTCGCTTTCTGATTTTTGTGTGATCACAAAGTCCTGAAAAAGAGACTTATGAAAGGATTGCTTGTGCTTGGCTTGGTCTTATGGAAGGCTTAGTTTTCTATGGGGATCCTAAAAACCATAACTTGACTGAGGATTGTCCTGTAGCTTTAGAAGAAATATCCTATACCTATTCCAATGTATTGGCCTCTCTGGTTTGTGCTGTGTCCTGGGCTCTGTTGGTCTCATTGAATTAAAGCGATGGAGGTTGTAAAACTGGAAATGAAAGTGTCACTGAAGGAGCTCATCGTGTCTGTGAGCCCTGTGCTCACAGGAGAGCTGTCCCTCCCTTTGGGCCTCTCTGGAAGTGTTGCCATTGAAAAGGATGGAGAAGAAGTCCCCAAAAACCAGGCTGGAGACAGATGATGCTGCACCAACTCCAAAGAATTGCCAGGCCTGGCTGAATAATCTGAAAGCCTTTTGTGTCCTTAAGGTCAAGGGTGTTATCCTGACAGCCAGGGGCCTGCCCCACACACAGAGCTCCAGGTGCTGCCACAGGGCTCTGGGTAAGGGGTGGATGGCTGCTTCCAGGAACACCTGGCACTGCTGTGGGAGGCGAGTGTGTCACATGCACTCGAACGGGAAGTAGGTCAGCAGTGGGGAGCAGGTCTTTGTGTGGGCATTAATATGTTTGTGTGACTCAGGGAGTGAAAAAAAACCTACCAAAACTGTGTTTTATCCTCTCCTTCCCCGTGTGTGCTGTGAAGGGAAGAAGGGGTCTTCAGGGACAGCAGGACAGATCCTTCTCTGGAGCAAGTCTTTGTAGCTCTGTTGATTTAGTTGGCATTTCACTGATTAATACCAGTTGAGAATCCAGGCTGGAGTGTTTTGTATGCTTGTAAATAATTGAACGCCATGTGAATACAATGATGTAAGGGAGGATGGGAATAAAGCAGAGACACTGAGAAATTTTAGATTTTTTGCAACGAGGCTTTTATGTGGAAACATATTGGCATCTTGGCTGTGAGGCACTATGGTCAAGTGTGAGGGGTTTTTTTCATCATAATTATAAGGACTAGAGCTGGAGAGTTGTTAAAAATGTGAAAAATGGAAAGCACATGTCAGATGGGGAGAGGGAGGCTGCTGCCAGCTGTTTCCCCCCTCCCTCTGCCTGACTAGGTTTGATAAATATGCATTATTTTTTAATACTAAAAATGAGTCCTAGTTCTGGCAAGGTGCTAAGTTGAGAAACCTGGAGATTAAAGCCCTCGTTATCCAGGGTGAAGCAGCAGCAGCACAAACCTCCCCTGTGTGCTGGGGGACCCAGTTAATGCACAGCTGCTTCGGTGGAGGCCAAGAGATGCTGCTTGTGGTGATGGTGTTTTGTGCTGTGGGCCACAGGCTGCTTTTACACACTGGCTGCCAAATCCCTGCCCATAAAAGATGTCTTTTGACAGCCAGGGTTGCTGGGAGCTGATGTTGACCTGTCCCTCCTCACTGGTCTGGGAGCAGTTCCCAAATTCATGCCTCTCCTGTTTGCCCAGTGTAACATGGCTGTGACAGCTCCAGCCCCTGCTCCCAGGGAGATGTGAGGCTAGGAAATCGATTGATGTGTTTAAACCCATCTGCAAGTGTGATTTAGGGACACGACACGAGCCAAGGCAGTGGCCTGGGAGCTGGTGGCTGCCCTTGGCTGTGGCACCGGCACTCCGGGGAGCCTGGATAGAGGCTGCTGATATGTGGATGTGTGCTTCAAAGCCTGGAGGCTTCCCAGGAGCTCCATCGGGAGGAGGTGAAGCTGTGAGGACTGGAAATGGGCCTGCAGATCATCTCTGAGATTCCTAGAGCTGTGGGGTGTGCATGATCTGGTCACCCAGCAAAGAGGGGCGGTGTCTGCCTTGTATCTCCTCACAAACCTGGAAGAGGTAAATGTGATTATTTGGAGAGAGTTATTCTTTGTTCTAAAGATGAATGACCGAGTTCCAGAACGGCTCAGGTTTGGTTAGAGCCTGTGGGCTTGTCTTTTTGCCCATCACAGAGTAGAAATTAATGTCCCTAATTGTCACCCCCTCCTGGGCTGGGGTTGAGGCAGCTGTGCAGCAGCACGAGGCAGGAGCTGGCTCTGCCTGCTTGCAGGACCTGCTGCTGCCATTTCATATCTCGCCCTGCTTGGGCTGTTGGTGAATTGCTGTGCTCACTCTCTTGGGGAGGCTTTATATTCTTCTCTTTGTCACTGTCTGGAACTTGAAATAAAAGTCAGTGGGGAACAAATGAGGGGTTTGTGCTGGGTGTGGGGCTCTGTAAGAGTGGTGACAGATGCTCTCCATTTCTTGGACGATGGGCACAGCTCAATGCCATAAGCCATTTTTATCCAGAGCTTGGAATTTTCTCGCTGTAGTATTTATCAGTTGGCTATTCACTACATTGCAAATCCCTTTCTGCTGCAGGATCTCTGCTCTGCTGGTCTCTGGGTTGGGACAGCCTGCACACACTGTAGTGGCCCCCCTACCCCCGCTGCCTCCAGCCCTTGCTCAGGAGGGGCTCAGGTGGGAATAGAGTAGCACAGAGCAGTGAAGTCAAGATTAAGATGTTCTGGGTTACAGATAGATCCTGAAATCCCACGGATGGTTGCCCTTGGGATGGAGGCACAGCAGGAGATGAAGGAGCAGAAGGGATGGTGGTCTGAGGGTGGACTGCGGAGCCCAGGTGAAATCCCAGCCCTGAAATCCTCGGTGTGACCTGCAGTACTGCTGGGGGTCAGGAGCTTTGCCTGTGTTCTGAGGGCAGGTGACACTTTGTTCCCTGGGTAAAAGCAGCAGTGCTGTCCCAGGCAGGCAGGTAGCAGGAGGGCAGGATTGAGGGGCTGCAGAGGTGGTTGGACCTGGAGCCTGTCAGAACATTTACCACAGGGGTGAAACCAGAGCCCATGGGGAAATGTCCAACACCAATTGTTAGAGAATATGGTGCTGGGAAAGAATTCAACCCTCGTCCCACAGACATACTGGGAGTTACCCAGACAACCTTAATACCTCAACAGTGGGACCTTGAGAACCAGCTAGAGGGTAGGGGGCTTGCAGACAGTCTCAGCTGCTGGCCACTGGCAGTGCCCAGAGTAACATGCTTTATCTCTCACCTTGACTTCACTCTGTTGCTGTCATCTGAGACTAAACTGGCATCAGGTTCAGCTCAGAGACTTATTGTCGCTTGGGGGGTTCTGGTGAGCCATTGATGCAGCATTGAAATATTTATTTCATAAGAATCCACCAGGAAAACTAAATTTCCAAACAAGCCAGCCCTGTGGGGGTACTCTTGAAAGGACACTGAAGCAAATGTTGAGCTCCCTGAAAAGCTTTTTTATTTTTTGGTAATGGAACTGGGACCTTGGGTGTAAAGCTGCCTGTGGTAGGAGTGCCTGCCTTCCTCTGGAAGGCAACAGTGAGTCCTGGGCCAGGGGGTTCCTATCTAATTTAAATAATATGAAAATGGAACTGGATAAATAAATCATCCTTGTGACATTCCTCATACAGCAGAGACCTGATTTCTTCCTAGGGACCAGAGTGAAACACCAGTGGGAATTCTGTGCCTGAAACATCAGTGCCAGGCCATTGCCTTGGCAAGGAAGGCAAGCAGCAGTAAAATGCTAAAATGGCAGGACAAGCACTGCTTCCAAACCCTCCTTTGTAACTGGTGTTTCATTTGTCTCGGGCTTCCCAGGGCCTGCCCTGCTCCATGAGCTCCCTGGGGTACATCAGGCTCATTCACTGGGGACAAGAGCCTGATGAGTGTGTCCTGTTTGTGAGCTGTCTGTGATTTCATCAATGAGAAGCTCTCAGGGGTCCCTGGGGCTGGTCCCACACCATTGTCCCCACAGGGGAGGGACAGTGGGGTGCCTTCACATGGTTTGCTCACATTAAAGCAGGAGTCAGACTAGAGAGGATGCTCTGGGCTGGTTGATGGAAGGGCTGTGGATATCCAGGAGGATTGGGGTCTGTCCTTGTGCTCCTGCCTGTCTCCCAGCTGCTGGCAGCCCCTTCACCACGGCTTGCTTACTGCTGAGAGGTGGTGGAAAGGGTTAGGAGCTGAAGGAAGGCAAAGCTTTTTACTGAAATAGGTCGAAAATGCTCGAGTGGTGACGTTCTCATGCCTGCATGTTGCAGGGGCACTTGTAAGAGCACTATTAAAAAAAAAGAAAGAAAGATTTCTAATCTATTATTCATCCAGGAAACATAATTTCAGTGTAAAATAAAATATTTTCCTTTTCCACCTCATTCTTAATATACTCTCTTCTCTCTTTCTCTCTCCTCCGCCTCCCTCCACCCTGCAGTGCTCCAGGGAACATTATGTATGAAATTATTTTGTAAAATCCAATAAAAATTTTAATCAGGTCAACATCATTACAGGAAAGGAAAGTGATGGAGCTTTCCTGATCCATAAAAAAAAAAGCATGTAGAGGAAGAAAAGCAATGTAAACATGCAGTTGTAGAAAGAGGAGCACAGAGCTTCACACCTGGACACCACGCAGTGCCTCTTCCTGCTGTCTCCATGGAGCACAGTCTCACTTTCAGCCAACTGCATGCACACATCTCTCATCCCCTTGCACATACACCAAATGTACTCCAAAGCAGGGAATCAAGGCGTATGCTGGGTTGGAAGGGGCTCACAAGGATCCTCAAAGTCCAGCTCCTGGCCCTGCACAGCCACCCCAACAATCCCACCCTGTGCCCCAGAGCAGTGTCCAAAGGCTCCTGGAGCTCTGGCAGCCTTGGGGTTGTGCCCATTCCCTGGGGAGCCTGGGCAGTGCCCAGCACACTCTGGGGGAAGAACCTTTCCTGATCTCCAACCTAACCCTCCCCTGACACAGCTCCAGCCATTCCCTCATGTTCTGTCACACAGAGCAGAGATCAGTGCCTGCCCCTTGTGAGATGGCTGCAGACCCCAATGAGGTCTGCCCTCAGCTTTCTCCAGGCTGAACAAACCCAGTGACCTCAGCCACTCCCTTCATGCTTTCCCCCTCTAGACCCTTCTCCACCTTTGTAGCCCTCCTCTGGACACGTTCTAATAGCCTTATGTAAGCAAAAGTCTTTGGACAGTGCCCTTTAGGAGAACACCCACCTCTGCCTGGAGGTCTTTACAGACCCTGGGGCCTGTGTGTCCCAACATCATCTTTAAACCGTAGCTGGTAAAGCAAAGGGACCAGCCAGTTCTGTGGCAGCTCCTCTTTTTAATCCCTGTCTCTCCAATTACCATGGAGGGGAATAAAAAGCCCTGGTAGCACACGGTCATGCTCTGAGGATTTGCATAGTGCATTAAGGCTTCCTAAGATCTCCTTCCTATTCTGACATTTACAGAAACTGCAGCTGCCGAGGCTCCCCTCCATCTTCCCTCTTTCAGATTAAATCTGCACTTCTAAATCTGCCAGGAGGGAGCAGAGGGAGGGACTGGGACTGTCACTGCCTCGCCCCGACCTCTGTTTGTCACCGCTGTCCGAAACGTGGAGCTGGGCCAGGCAATAGGAGTGATGGATATCCATGCAGGCCAGAACCCCTGAGGGAGAGGGGAGACATACCAAGCCCTAAAAGTGATCTACTGTTGACTTCAAGGGATTTGCAAAAGCCTCCAGGAATGAATGCTTGGAATAATATACTTTTGCTATTGGATTCCTTGAGAGAGTGCAGGAGGGGCTGGCTATCTCCAACACCCTTCCCACTGAGGTCAAGGTGGTGGTTGTGGATGAGAATGGAGCTCTGGAGATAAGCATCATCCTCTGAGGAACCCACCCATGGAGGGGGAAACGTGATTCCTGAGATCAGCACTGTTCCTGGCAGAGATGCCCATCTCTGCACTCTGGGACTTCTGCCATGGAGTGCTGCTTTCCTTGGGGGAGCAGGGACCAATGAAATAATTGTGGACCCTTGTGCTTTTCTGATCCTGCTGGGACATAGGATTGTCCTGGAGGACTAGGGATGGTTTTTGCAGTTAGAGATGGGAGTTTTAGCTCTTGGGAATGAGGGTGCCTGGTGTTTTCAAGCTGGAGACAGTTGAGGTCGAGTGATGGTTGAGTTTCCTGGGAGGGTGACGTAAGCAGGAGCAGTGCAGGGACTGGTGGGGCCATGAGATGCCCTACAAAAGGTGGATGAGTTCCACCCTGGGGCAGGAGGTGTCTGTGGGGACTATCCCCAGCGAGGGTAGATCACTGAGGTTTGTCCAGTGCCAGCACTGACTGGCATCAGGCTTGGAGCATCGAAGTGTCCCAGGCCAGGCTGGACAGGGCTTGGAGCAGCCTGCTCTAGTGGAAGGTGTCCCTGCCCATGGCAGGGGGCTGGAATGAGATGGTACTTAAGGTCCTTTCCAACCCACAGCAGTCTGTGATTTTATGTGTTGCAGTTCATCACCCCAACTGTCCCCTGTGTGCAGGGTGTCCCCCCGTGTGCCTTGTGGGGACGTGTGGTTGAGCCCACGAGTGGGAGCCTCCACTCTCTGCTGGCAGATGGGCTAAAATAGGAGTCGAAACATTCAGCGCTTTGGAAAGAAAAACAAACTCCCCGGCAAGTGCCAACTGCAGCAGCCGCTTTGGCAGAGCAGCGTGGTGCAGGGGGATGGGGTGACAGCCTCGGGGTCCTTGGGAACATCCCTAGGGGGAAGCAGCCCGGCCCAGGCCGTGCCCACCCGGCAGCGCGCGGCTGTGCGGGCAGAGGCGGGAGAAGGCGCCCTGCCCACGGCGCTCGGGCTGGCACCTCGCCTCCTCCCCAGGAGGCTTCTCTGCCACCCTCCGAGTACACACGCACACACATCATACGGCTCTGACGTTATTCTCCTTGGGTTGCTGCGAAGGACTCAAAAATGTCCATTTTAGGGTTTTTATATTTTGGGAGCCAGACTGAAAAATTTTTTCATGGTCACTGACAAGCGGCTTATGGGAAACAGATGAACAATACTCACAGGAATTTCTCTTGTTGCTGCCTGTGTTTAAAATATAAAGTTAGAGAGGGAAGGGGGAAAAAAATAAAGTTTTTTAGGCTGAATTCCAGTCGAGTGCTACAAGATGTTCCCTGCAGTTCTCCCTGTAAGGATGCAGATCTCAGATGATGGAAGTGGGCATGGAAAGCTTGGCTGGGTACAGATCTGATTTGGAGTGAGGCCCTGCTTGCCTGCTGGGAAGTTACTGGTCTTCTCAAAGTGTTTGGTCTTTCCTGGGACCCAGAAAGAAAAGGCAAGTGCACCCTGAGGCCAGTGGCCATGGGAGTCTCTTCATGGTGGCTGCAGCCAGGCCTGGTGGCTCTTTCCAGAGGAGACCGCATCCCTCTGATCTTCTCACTGTGGAGAACTGATTTGCTTCCAGGGGGGCTGGTGGTGATGCAAGACTTGGTGAAGCACCCTCAGCTGTCACTGGTGCCTGCAGCAAGGATGGACTGCTTGGTTTTCACCTTTCCCAATGTTGTAGAGGTGGCTCTGGAGGTTCTACAGGATCAGTGCCTGTACCAGCCTGGTCCTGGCAGCTGGATCTGATTTCTAAGCCCTGTGCTGCTTCCTGCAGGGCTGTGCTGGCTGCAGCTCCCTGTAATAGATGGCAAGAGGGACGGATGGCCCAAGGGGTAAATAAATCTTGTGGGCTGGGTGATATAACAAAGCACTTGACCTTTGCCCTGGTGGTTTATTTTGTAATCAGTGCCTGGCGATTGATTTATGGGATAATCAATCTTTCCCTCTCTCCCTTCCTCTGGCCTTGGCGTTGCCTGCACCATGGTCCTTGCTTTTGAGTGATGACTCCAGGCTACAAACAGCACTGAGGGATGAGGCTGCCCACCCCTGCCTCCTTCTTCCCCCATGCTCAGCCGTGCTGTTTGCAGCCCCACCTGCCCAGTGAGTGTTCATTAGGCAACTCTCCTCCCTTTGGCAGGGGCAGTCCTCTCCGCCTTGCCAATCTGCAGCACTCCTGGCCTGACAACTGCCTTCCCACCATCCCTGTTTAGAGCTCCTGCAGCAAATGGTCCTCAGTGAAAGGCTTTCATGCCTTGTGATGGATTTCCCTCACATAAATTGAGGCTGTGAGCATCCTTGCTCTTCCCAGGGATGCATTCCACTGGGAAGCTGCAGTTGGAGCAGCGAGGCCTGTGCAGGGGTAGAATTCATGCCCAGGAGATGCTTGCCCATGGTATGTGTTCATAGCATGGCTTCAGGCACAGGGCAAAGCCAAAACCTGCCCAGTGACAGGTAAGTAACTTCCTCCCTGAATATCATGCCCAACTTTTCACCTTTGTGCTGTTATTCTCCTTTCTTTTGTACTGGCTTCTGTTTTCTCTACTCATCAGCCTGCCAGCTGCATGAAGCTGTGCTGTGGGTTGGGGGCAGGCAGAGAACAACTGTGGACTCCCTTTAATGGGGCTAGCCAGGATGTGTGCTACATCCTCCACTGCTGCCCAGTAAATCTGTCCTTCCTGGGCCCTGGCTGTCCTTTGCTCCCTGCCTGAGAGGCTGACTCACTGCTCTGATAGCTGCTGTGTGCCCAAGGCTGCCCGAGCCATTGACAGAGACTGTGGAGTGATCTCATAAATATGGGATTGGGAGGAAAGAACAGTGAGGGAGCTCAGCTGGTAGCAGGTGTGTGATGGGGAGCAGGTTCACCCAGTCAGAGATAGCCTGAGGAGGGCATCCAAGTGTCAATTCCAGCAGCAGGGCATCTGTGATATGCCACGAGATACAAGAAGAGGAGGAAAGCTCTGAATCTCACCAGGCTTTAGTGGCACACAGGCAGCAGGGCCAAGGCTCTGAGTTCCTGAAATGCCCTGGGAAATGCTTCCCAATATGGATAGCTTTAAATCTGGCCTCACATTTCTATCAGAGACCCATCCTAGCAATGTGTGCTGACTGAGACCTGCACATCTCCCACCTGCCTGGAGCACAGGACGTGAAGTGCCCTGCTTTGAGCAACCATGGTGACATGGTGGCACCAGGAGAGCTCCCTGCACTGCTGGGACCTGTGGGGCAGACTGAGGGGAGCTCTGGTAGATAGAAAGTGCTTTGAGCAGGAGGCTGCTGGCAAAAGAGAGCCCCATCCCCTTGGCATGTGGGGCCAGCTCTGTGTGTACCACTGCCTCCATAATCCTGGGATGATGCTGTGTGGGGTGTGGGGCTGGGATCATTCTACCCATGGCACCTTTCCTCTGAGGTGTTTTTAAACATCTTCCTTATGGAAAGTCTTTCCTTATAATCTATTCTTGTTCTTCTCTTATTTAAGTCCATTCCTTCTTGTAATACATCATCCTTGGTCATCCTTAAAGGTTGGCAAAGCCTGAGGGAAGAGAAGAAAGAGTTATAATGTCTGAGGGACTAAAGGTTTGATTTGGATGCAACCACATTTATTCAGCAGCAAATTACATCTTCAATCAAACCAATGCAAATGAGGCTCCCAGTTCAGTCTATTTGTTTGGACTTAGTGAGTGCAGGGGGATTCATTATTTCTTGTGCTTCCCCCCATCCCTCGAAGTTCCTGTGCGCACGTGCAGACCTGCGCACACTTGCCTGTAGAACCCCCTTCCCCCAGGGTGATGTGCTCTTGGGAATAGGAACACGATGATCTCTGGGTTTGGGTAGAGCCTGTATCCCTTGGGAAAGCAGTAGAAAAGCAGCAGTTTGTGCCCAGTGTGGTGCTATACCAAAGAAGGGAAGGGTACCTCGGAGCTGCAATTAGAGCTCTCTGAATAATTCAGTTTTTCAATGTGGTGTCTGAAGTAGAACAGTTAAAAGAATGTCTCTGGGAGACTGACAGTGATCCCTTTCTGCTCTCACACACACCCCGAGGAAGAAACAAACCATGAAAATCCATTTCATTTGTTTGGGGTCATTTCATTTTACTTCTTGTTTGTGCATGCTGGCTCACTTCCTCAGTGAAAAGTGCTCTATTTTAGAAACATCCAGGAAAAATAAGTCAGAGCTGAAATTTTCATTTTTGCTTCTTTTATCTGAAGTTTGTCTCCAAATTTGACCTGTATGTCTTTGAATTTGAAACCTGCATGTTAAGGTGGAGAGGTGAGAAGAGACAAGGTAAATCCATCACTTTTATGAACAATTTCCCTTGCCTTCATCCCAGTCTGCCCTGGACATCTCTGTGTCTGTCCCTGCCTGAGCCTGCTGTGAAAACCCTGAAAGTCCTTCACCTGCCCTACAAGAGGGCTGGGGACTTGTCCAAGCCCTGAGGGGGACCATGGGCAAGCCATCCATGCCGTGGGCAAGCTGTCCATGCCATGGGCAAGCTGTCCATGCCCCATGGGCAAGCTGTCCATGCCATGGGCAAGCTGTCCATGCCATGCTGCAGCCATGCTGACCTGGGAGGCACCAGCTCCCAGCACGTGGGTAGCATACAGCCCAAACATGAAAGCAGTGATTTGATTTCCCCTGGGCAGAGGGAGCCTTCTTCCCTTGTAATTGTCCTTTGTTTCTGGAATAGCCATGACTGGTTTTGGAGAGGAACCCAGTTGTGGGTTTGTGTTTGATCTGCTCTGACACACCAGGGGAGGTGAGTTGGGTGCCTGCTGTGTCCTGCAGCGCTCCTGAGCTCCTGGGTGTACATGTTCCTCCCCAAGGCCCTGATCCTGCACTGGCCCACACTGACAGATCCAATAAAACTTGACCAGGAAAGCTCAGGAGAAGGCTGCAAGGTCTGGGCTGAAAGTGGTAAATCCTTTGAGGCTGGAGGCGTCTTTATGCTGTATGTGTGTCACGAGGGATTTTTGTTCCTGCTTGCAGCCTCCTGTTATCCTTGCCTACCAAGTCCAATCTGGATTCACGGCACAGAACGTTTTGAGCTGAAAACAGCTCAAAGCACCTCCTGGAAATGCTAGGAAAAATTTCCATACTGAGGATAATGAGCGGTGAGTGCAGAGGAGGGTCACAGCGGGAATTCCTTGCTCCTAGAAAGTTGCTCTGAGCCTGAATTTCAGTGCCACAGAAACCTTGGAGGATTTAATACATGGGTCTGGGTTTGTTGTTTTTGTTCACTCCTGAAATGGGTCAAAAAGCTTTGCATTTTTTCATGGATCCACAATCATGCACTGTATTCTCTCAGAAACACTGCAGTTGCTGTGTGCCTGGTGCTTTCCCAGCTGCCAGGGCTGCTCACAGCTTTGAGACCAGTTCCTTGAGGTTGGTGTTGTCTGGCAACGACGTGTTTCTCAAAGATGTGTTCAAGTAGTGCCAGGGAGGCTGGAGGCAGGGACACTCCTAACAAGTACAGCACATGTGAAGCTGAAGTGTTTGCCCTCTCCTTCAGCTGAAACCTGCTGGTACAGGCAGGGCGGCGGCTTGGGCAAGCCTGGCTTTCATGGGTGAGCACAGACCTCCAGCTGCTGGACCCTGGTTCCTCCATCATCCCCAGGTTGTCTCCTGGCAGAAGCAGAGCTGAGGTCACCCCCTGGCTGTCAGCAAAGCTCCCTGTGAATATCAAGTCCTGCATGCAGTCAGCTCTGAGCTGGCCTGTGGCAGCAGAGAAGAGATCTCAAAAGCACCAAATGAGTGCCTGTGCTTTCAGAGGGACACGTGGCCCCCAGTGGCAGCTGCTTGCCCAAGTTCCTGGACCCATCCCTCTTTTCCAGGGACCTTGCTTACATAGGGCAAGAGGGGCTCGTCTCCAAACTCCTCCTTGTCTCTGTCCCAGCAGCCTAGAAGCTGTTTATCTTTGGTAGATTCTCTGCCCTGTAAATATTTGCATGTAAAGCCAGAGTTATAGACCGTGTTATTTATGTGGAGGAAATGGATATTTAAGGCTGTTCCTCTTTGTTATTGCCCACATTATTTTCAGGATGCCAGACCCCATTTTATAGGGGAGCTGCTGCTGTAATCAGCATTTCAGAGCTGTCTGGTTTAGAGCTTTAGCTCCTGATGCCTCTCACACGGTGCCTGTGGGAGGCCTGGCTGAGCTTTCAGAGGGGGTGCAGTGACTTTTTCCATTCATTGGGATTCCCGACCTCTTTCCGCTTTGATCTTCTCAGACAGGCCTGGGATTTTTTCCCTTTTACCTTACACCCTGTCAGCTCTCACACACCCCTTTCTTCCCCCCAGTTCCTGTAGGTTTTTGGATGTGCTGTCAGTGACTGCTGGCCGTTTCTGGTTCTCTGGTCCCAGTGCAGGGCTGGCCCTGTGCCCTGCTCTCCCCGATACTGATAAGCTCTCCTTGGCAACAGCTCCACACTGGCAAAACATTTCCCTCATCCCGCAGACCTCCTGAAGACCTGTCCTCCCTTGGCAACCCAGATCATTTTTCCTGGTTTTCTGTGTGCCTCTTCATTTGCCTTGTCTGTTTGAAGACCTTTATAATGCCAGCAGATGATTTGGTTCAGTAACAGCTCCCCAGAGCCCATCCTCCGCCTGGACTGAGATCTCAGCATCCGTGTGCAAGCACCCCATGGGTTCCTGAGGGTCACCCCTCTGCAAGAGCCAGTGCAGGGCTGCCTGGGGAGGGGGCTGTGCTGACCTGCCTCATTCTCTCACCTCAGGTTGCTACAGTACAGCTCAAACTCTCATGCAGAGTGTCATCATCTCACGGCTCAATTCCTTCAACATCCTTTTCTCTGGCCTTGACAAATGCAATCTTCACCCACTCCTGCCTGTTCAGAGCTCTGCTGCAAGGATCATTTTCTGCACCTGTCATTTTGCTTGTGTCACCCATGCTTTACTTGCTTTTGCTGGTTCCTGCTGGCAAACAGCAGTTACCTGTCTCTGCTCTCCAGCCCTTTCACAGCTTTCTTTGCTGTTAACCTTGTAGTCCCTCTCCACACGTGCTTTCTCGCTGTCACTCAGCCTCTGGTGACAGCCTCTGCCAGCGCTCGCCGTTGTCTCCCAGCTCTCTGCTTTCTGCTCCAGTGCCTCTTGCTCGAAGAGGAGCTCCCAGAGGCACCCCACAGACATGTGTCCCTGCCCTTCACCCTTCATTTGCCAGCTTCTGTCCCAAATTGGGGACAATGGTTCAGGCACAAGTGTGGGAACCACCTGTCTATCAGGCAATGACCCTGTCTTCTCTTGCTGTTCCTTTGTCACCTGCTTAGGCTAAAGGTCTTTGGAGCAGGACCTTTTTTTAGCAGTGTTTGCCTAAAGAAATGCAAGCTCATGAGACCCTCCTGGCTTTGTGCCTCTGTGTGTGCCTGTCCTGCTGCCATGCTTTATGGAAGCAGTGGTGAATTCAAGCTCAGTTGGGCAGGCTGAGTGTCCAGATATTGGAAAGGGACCTTCTCTGGCAGCCGGGGTGTGGAAGCTGGCTTTGTGCTGGCTTTGTGCAGCTCAGTGCTGATGCGGGGCAGGCTGAGCCCATGCCCCATCTTGCTTGATGCCTGTTCCATTGTTCTTGCTGGTGGCCCAGGACAAATGTGCCCCAGACACAACCTACCTGGACTAATCTGGAGCAGGGGCAGGGGCAGGGTGATCCTGAGCAGCACACAGAGCCCCGCTCTGTACTGCAAGTGCAGGAGAGAGAGAAAAACGCATCAGTGCCTTCATCTGCCCTTATGGATTTTTCCACCATATTTTATAAGCGTTCATTTTTATTTATGTGAGGTTAAAGTCAGTCCAATTTGGAAATCAACTTGTCTAAGGAGCTCCCCTCAGATCCTATTAGCTTCATGTTGTATTCCTATTCATTTTTGCTAATGCCATTCACCAGGCTGGCTGCGGTGGCGGCTGCAGGAGCTGATAACTCTCTCCTTGCCAGGCTGCTGGGGCCGTGAGCTGGTGGCTGTGGGGACAGCAGGATCTGGCCATGCAGTGAAGGGCTGGAGCTCCCAGTTTTCCAGCTTATAATAGTGTGGGGGGTCAGTTCCTGACCTCTGCTCCCACATATCCCCCCTTGCTGCACCCAGCATCACCAGGACCCCACCTATCACTGCAGGCATGGAGGGCGCTGCTACCTGGAAATGAGTGGCTGGTTTGGACAGAGAACAGTTAAGAAGCGCTTGGGCTATCCTTGTAATTAGAGAAATTCCTGGAAGAAAATAAAAATAAATCCATTGAGGGCTTTTAAAGGAGAGATAGGATGCCGAAGTCAGGAAGTCCGTGAGCCGCAGATTGCCGGCGGCTGGAGGAGTGGCCTGGGGAGGTGTCAGTGCACGCTTGGCCAGCTTTCACACCCGTCCCCTGGCACTCACTGCTGGCCCCTGTCACGGAGGGATTGGCAGGGCGGATCTCTGCACCATGTCCGTTCCAGAGGCATTTCAGTAACCCCAAATCGGCTGCCAGGATTGCAGCATTGGAGTGGCAGTCAGCACCAAGCAGGAGCAAGGGTGGCTGCCAGGGTGGGATGCGGGATGCGGGATGCATCCCTTCTTTCCATTCCTACTTCTCCATGCAGGTAGCCCAGCCCACCTCTCCTGAAGCATCCTGGCTGCCCCATCTCCTCCCTGCCTTTGATTATTTATTGAAGTGGTCTGATACCGGGCAACTGTAATTAAAAGAAGAAAAATACACACAATAAAATTATTTCTAAAATGGCAACACACTGGATGCAGTAAAGCAAGCAATATATTAAATATTTATAGCCATTGGTCTGCTGGGGGGGGGGGGGGAATTAAAATTATTTAGCCTGAGAAAAACATTTTAATTATTTAATTTGAGGGGAAGCCTCCCCCACAGCCCTCCTTAGTAGTAAGCCCCAGACAAATGACAGCATAATGTAAGGTTTGATTAAAATCTGAATGGTATGAGGGCCTGGAGATTGGAACAAGGAGATATAGGGAGCCACGTGGTTGTCACACGAGGCAGAGGTCCCCGTGCTGTGCTGTGGCAGGTCTGTGTGTGTGGTCCTGCATCTCGCAGGGGAATTCTTTCTCTCGGGGTACAGTCCATGCTTGGCAGCAGTTGGCCAGGGGTTTGCTCTGTATGTGGGAGCCTGGGAGCTGGACAGGAGTGCAGTGACAGGGTGAACTCATCATGGGGTAGGACATGGCAGTGAACTGCCTGACTCACCCCCTGCAGCAGGAACTCCGTGCCCCTGGGCTGCTCTGAAATGCTTTGCTGGGCCAGGAGCTGTGGTGTGTGTGTGTCCCAGCAGTGCAGCTGCACCAGGCAGCTTCTGCTGAGCTCACCCCACAGCAGGCATGTGGCACAGGGCTGCCTGAACCCCAGGCCTCACAGCATTTCCACACTGTGTGTGTGCAGCTGGTCCTGGGAGTCTCGGTGCCCCTCTGCAGGAATGCTGCTGGGGCTGGCGTCCCATTGGCACCTCCACTCAGGATCTCCAAGCTGCATATCAAAGCTGAGCAGAGCAGAGCGTGGGGTCTGGCAGAGGCTGATTGTTTGCAGAGAGAGGAGGGGCTGCGATCTTCTCCCTGGTGCCTCCAGACTGACAGTCTCTCATTATTAGCCCCCTGGAAACAGGCACTTTGACTGAAAGAGCTGTCCCAGCCTTCACTGTAACAATCAAAGCGGCTCAAGAATAAACATGGCTTGGCAAGAATAAACACAAATTGCAGTGCTTGCTGTGAACAGCGATATCCAAGGGAGCAAACATCAAATGAAGGATTATCCCTGTTTGCAAGGAAGCTCTTTGAGAAAGAGATTGAATAAGGACCATCTGCAGCAAAGGGGCTACCAGGAGAACCTGCTTGTGCCATCAGGAGCTGTCCCCTTTGAAGCCCACATGGTCTCCTTTAGGCGCTGTCTGGTTTAACTTCATATGCTCTGTCAGCTGCTGGAGCCCTGAGCTCTTTGCAGCTACCTCCAGCTTGCAGACAGCGTGGGCAAGCCCAGAAAGCACAAGGAGAGGAGTAAAAAAGGTCAGAGAGGACGAGGAGAGCTACCCTGAGGTGGGCAGGTACTGGACCTGACAGAGGCAGCCTCTGGGAAAAATGCAGAGCACCTCTAGGAGCTGGAGGAAGATCACATCAACCAAATCCTGTGGGAAGCTCTGCTCTCTGCATCCGACACTAATGCTGCCAGTCTTAGAGCAGGAGCCCTAAAGGCAGCTCTTAACCTGTGACTGTCCCCTCACTGCCCACGGGAGGTGAGCACGAGCAAGCCCTGCTCCCCAAACCCTTGCCGAGAGGCAGCCTGCGCGGCATAAATCAAATTTGGAGGCACGGAGGTTCCATAAACAAGCTTATTTTCTGAAGCCAGGTCCCATTATGTTATCTGTCACTTTATTGGGGTTTCTGAGCCGTTTATTTTTATGTATATACATCAGAGCTGGTGAGCTGGCGTTGGCCTGAGAGTATAAAGCTGACAAGACACAGTAGCAGCGTGTGAAACCTGTCAGCAGAGCAGCCGCCTGTGAAATGAACACGGGAGCCGATGCCGATGATTTTATTTATGGGGAATCTTGGGTAGTGCGTGCCAGAGCGCTGGTGCTGTCCCTGGCCCACTGAGAGGGACTGGTACCAGACCCATTGCAGGCAGGGATAATGGCTCCAGGCAGCTGGAAATTAGATTTTCTTCTTAAGGAATATCCTAAGCTGCTGAAATAGTTTGGTTGTCTGAAATCTTTATAAAAGGACAGATTTTCTTGGGGTGGAAGGTTGTGATGGAGGGTTCTACAACACTTTGCTTTCTGGTGTTGTTCATCTTGGTAATTGTTCTCTTAATGTTTTGCTTGTTTCTTTGTATTTAAGTTAAACTCTGATTCAGGGTAAGGATTTGTCCTGCAATAGAAAAACTGAAGTTTCTTTATCGAAAAAAAAAAAAAAGCAGGTCTTTTAAATGTTTTTGAAACTTTTTTCCCTTTTTTTTTGCCCCTGGAGCGACATTTTGCCAAACTCAATAGTCTTTACAAAAGCATAAATGAATAATTGTTTCTGTCATGTTCCAGGAAAAAAGTGTTTAGATCAGCAATTTTTCCTCTCAGTTGGAGCAAACAGTTCGGGTGTGAGATAGTTTTATGGGTCATTGAAAACCCTACAGAATTATCAGGATTGTTATCAGGGCGATGGTACAAAACACAGGCCCTGCTCTTAGGCTGTTGTGACCTTGCTCTGAGTCAGGATGTTGCTGTCATGGTCTGGTCTTTCCACAGGCAAGAAGTGCTCAGTGCACTTGGAAAAGCAGCCAGAGGTTGTCAGCACCGTTTTGGCTGTGGAAGTTGGTGCTCCCTGCCTACTCTTGCTGAATTTTCAGCCTGGATGAATAACTTGGGCTTGCACTCTGCCACGTGCCAGCCCCACTGCCCAGGGAGAGCAGGGACCCTGTGGGGCTGGTCCTGCCTGGCCATGTCTCAGGTGCATCAAACCTGGATACATTCCGTTTGGCAGGAATAACACTTCAAACCTTACTCTTGACTCCAGTCTGTCTTCATGGTTTGCAAGCAGTAGCAATGCTACTGGAGCAATTCCTAGAGCTGTCCAGGGAAATACCTGTGGATCAGCTGCGTGTCCCATGGGTGCCCTTGGAGAAGGAATGGGTTACACAGTGGCATGTTTCCTCCTCAAAGCTGCAAGCCCTGACCCATCAGTAGGAAGTTTTTGGTACTGCTGTATCACCTGCAGTGGTGATTATTTTAAGTGGTATTTAAGTGGTATTATTTTAATCCACCGCTCTCTGGTTTATGTGAGCAGCACGTTTCCTTCCCTGATTTCACTCACAGTCTGTTCCACCTGCACATCTCGTGCTGGCCAAGCACAGGAAAGACCTCTTCACCCTCCTCCATGAGCGAGACAGGCAGCTCTGCCTGATTGATCTGCTGCCTTCCAGCCCGGATCATTCCTCTGCAGGTCTGTCTCTCACCTGCCGGGGCCCTGCTAAATCTTCCCTGGAAGGAAGAACTATTTGTCAAGTGAAATAGGAAGGTCTGAGTCTCATGTTCCCCAAGGCCACTTAGCAGGGCTCTGGCTGCTCTCTGGACACTCTCTTTGTTGTGCTGGTGTAGTGTGAGCAGGAATGAAGGCCATGAGGCTTTTCTGCCTGCTGTCAGCACTGCTCCTGTGAGCCCTCCTGGGGCACTGTGTGTGTGTGTCTTGTCTTCCCCAGCCCGCAAAGGTGCAGCATGCCTCAGCTTTGCCTGCCGTGGAGCAACGTCTGTGGTCTGCACGTCATCCATCCTTTGTGCTTCTCTGCACCAGCCCACTTATTGACTAGGAGTGTAATTGTGCTGCATCATGTCTAATTGGTTTGCTCTGTCGCTCTCCATTTGCTTTCCCTGCGTGCCCCCCGCTCCCCTCCGCCAGCACAGCGAGCCGTGCGCGTGAGCGGGCCACGAGGCCACGCTCCTGACTGCTGCAGGAAAGCAAGGCGCCCAACTTCCTCCTTTCTTCTCCTAAATTCAAATGACAAGAAACAGAGGCAAACAATTTTGCCAACCCTTGGCAGAGGGCCAGCGCTGATAAAGAGCCGTAATTAATCTCCCCAGCTTTATTAGAATATCATTACAATTAACTCGGCAATCTTCTGTTGATCAAAGCCATTGTTCCCTGCAGAGCAGAAGAAGCCAGCGTGGGCCTGGATTGTGCTGTGCTTAAAAGCACCTAGAGCTGGATCATTCCTGCCAGCCCAACAGCAGCTCCATCCCTCTGGCTGGCAGCACAAGGGCCAGCAGAGCTGTGGGCACAGACCTCTGTCCTCAGCCGGCCTCTTGAGCCTCTTGCAGCTTTGATTTATTTTTTTAGCTCCTCTTCTTTGTTGAGCTATTATAGCCCAGATCCTTCACAGGCACCTGTGAGTCCCTCATTCCCTGTGTAGATGCTTTTGGGTCCAGCCTTCTAAGCACCAGGTTGATTCCTTTGTGTGTGTTCATACAGCTCTTAGCATGCCTGCTTCTTAGGCTCAGCTGGAGATACAGTGGCTGCTGCAATAATTCGGCTAACAGAGGCAGAGCGGGCAAAGAAACCGAGGGAAACATTTGTAGAAGGCACATCTGAAAGAAAGGAGAGCTGTCAGAATGAAGCTCCATAAGCTCTACAGTTAAATAGCCCAAGATGTGTGCTATAGAAAAGCAGGGAAAATGAGCACTGTTAAACTACCCCTTTCCTCCCTTTCAAACTGTTCTTTTAATATCAGGTGTTTATCTGTAATTTAAGCCTGTGATTAGTTTTATCAAAAAGATAGTTCTAAGGCAGAGATCTTAAAAATGATTAGGTGTGTGTTTGAAAGACAAGAACAGCTCCACTTGCACTGCAGGATAAAGACGTCTGTCTGTCTGCTGCCTTGAGCATCCATCTGTGAGGGCCTCGTGCCAGAAGAAACCTCCATTTCCACACAGATCCCAACCCATCTCAGACTTTCAGGGCACTTCTCACCCTCCTTGAAAGATGCCAGAGCAAGATCCTCTGTCACTGGGCAGGATTGTTTGTCTGAGGTGATTTTATGTCTCTTCTTCCTCATCACACTTCTGCTTTTGAAGAATGCTCTCAGCTCTGGTGCTGTTGCTGGGGTCCTGACAGCACAGCCTTGCTGAATGCTCAGTCACCTGCCCCTGGAGCCACCAGGAATGTGGAGACACTGGCAGGGTGGCTTCAAGAGCATCCTGTCAGAGGGGTTTACTGTAGAGGGGGCTGGAGGATCTGTAGCCCATTCCCCATCCACTCCTGCAGCTTTCAGCCTGGTGGCAGCCCTCTGCCAGGCTGCAGCAATGCCCAGGGACTCCTCTGGTGCAGAACCAAAGGGGTTTTGCTCCAGGGCAAACAGCCTGGCCCTGCCTTTGTTCTCAGCCTGATGTAAGATAGCACAGGTGGAGGTTTCATCCCAAAATTGACTCTGCCACAGAGGATTTACATGCTGTGAGCAGACTCAGTGGGTGTGAAAACATGCTACCCAGGTACACAGAGAGAGAAGCAGGGGAATTTCAAAAGCTCTGGGTCTCTTCCTCTGTGGTTTGTGGAGCAGGTTGCAGTGGCCCAGTGAGCTGCTGTGGAGCAGGCGATGCTGAGCTGCCTTGGAAGGGTCCTTAGATGAAGGTGTTTGAAGCTCCCTTGCTTTTTGTCCTGAATTCTCATCTGTTTGAATTGTCAACACTTGTGAGCCCTGGGAAAACGAGAAAGAAAAGACAGGTCCAGGGTTGGGTCTAACTGACCTTGGCATTGTCCCTTTAAGCAGCCAGCCAGGAGAAGGGAGCAGCTGCTCCAGTCCATTTGAGGGTGCAGATACAGCATATCCAGCCCTGCCTCTGCTTCACCTGCTCTCTGCAGATCCTTAACCCTTCAGGGCTGGAGGAAAGGGAGCTGTATTTGCAGTGTTATTTGATATGCTCAGTGCTGGGTGTGCTGAGTAAATGCACCTCGCTGGTGGCAGCAAGAAGGATCTGGGGGTGGCACCCGCTGCCACAATTCCTGCTGCAGGCAGGGGCATGAGGACATTACAGAATGCAATCAGAGGAGGGTTAGTTTGATGTAGGCTGCCAAATTAGAACTCTCCCTGCTTCTCTTTCCCTGCCCCTTCTGTGGCTGGGGATCTGAGGCACTAGAAAACCCTAAGAAGAACAAACCAAACCCATGAGGGCGTAAGACTGCTGGTGGAAGGGGCTGTGGCTCTGTGTGAAGTGCCAGAGTATCCATGAGGTCCTTTGGTGGTCGGGCCCTAAGCAGAGAACTTGTCCTTTTGGCTGCCAGCATTCCTCACCACAGGCAGGGCAGGAGGAGCTGCTCAGCCTGCACTGAGCAGGAACTGGAGAGGCTCTTCCGAAGGGCTTAAAAGCAAGGCTCGACTCCCCATGGCCCCTGCACCTTCCCCTGCTCCTCCACAAATGGCCGAGGACATTACCAGGCTGCTTCACGTCTTTGGGTGAGATGCAGGGGCTGAGTGTCAGGTTGTTATTAAATATCATTAGTAAGTGCCAAAACTGTGTGACTGGAGGAGGGATGGTTCACAGTGCAGGGGATGAGTGAGTGCTGAAGGTCAGGGACACCTCAGCCTGGGCTGCCTTCAACTCCACCTCCTGCTCATTACCTGGTGGAGGCAGGAGGAAGGGGGATTTCCTTGGAGGGTGTGTGTGTGTCACCAGGGACTTCCTCGTGCTCACATGGGGAGTCCCCAGCACGGTCTGCGTGTGAGGAAGGACCTGTGCAGCCCCCAAATCCTCCTCTTGTATCACCCTGGTCTGTAGGGGCTCCTGCCCATCACAGTGGAGCTGCCCAGGGGAAAGACTGTTTTAGCCTCTCTTCTACCCAGCAAAGGAAACTGAAAAAGAAATTTTGCAAATGTTTTTCTTGCTTTTGTCCGTGCTTGGCTCTAGCTTTCCCCCAGAGAGAGATGGAGATGGTGCACTGTTGAGGAGGCAGCACCAGCATCTCCAGGAATGCCGCCTGCTTGCTTTGGTGCCTGGCTAGCTGTGGAGATCTGGGGAGGAGCTGGCTTTAGGCACAGGGACATGAGCCAAAAACCCAGAAAGCATCTGCCTGAAGGGTGAGATGGAGGCAGAGATCTCTGGTGAACACGCCTGGAGTGGGAGCCGAGGGAGGGTGAGTCGAGTAATCATCTGCCCGGAGCAAGCGCGGCCGTCAGCAGAGCAGAGAGACTCGCTCGCGTTTATTTAAGGCGAGATGCCCTAGTTTTGTGCTGCCAGTGGAGTCCCTAATTATTCCTCAATCTTTGTAGTGAGCTAATTAGTTTTGCAGCACTCAAGGCTGGGGAACACTGATAGGCTTGGGAAGCACAAGCTGAAGGGATGATGAGGAGAAGAGAGCTGGTGGGAAATGGCTGACTGGCAGACAGGAATGGCTGAGAGCAGGGCAGGGTTTGCAGAGCTGATGGATGATGGTCTGGGAGGATGATGGAGGAGGGAAGAGCCATCATCTCGTGTCAGGCAGGGAGCTGGAGTGTGACAATCTGGGAAACAGCAATGAAGCAGTAATTGAGGGGGAAGGAGGTGGGGAGGGATTGAGAGGGATGGCCCGGGGCAGAGAAGCCACAACGCCCAGGTCAGGGCTCAGGGCTGGGATCCTGCATGGAGGGGAGCACAACACTGGGCAGGGCAGCAACTGCCCCCTTATGTGGGTGCTTCCTTGGGCAGCTGCCTTTCCCAGGGTGCTGCCTGCAGGACCAGCAGCCTTTCCTGCCTGTCCCATCTCTTTGCCAGCTTGGTGCTGACACCGAGGAGCTTTGCTGGGAGAGGCCAGCCTCGTCTCCAAACTGGATGCTCACCGTTCTGCCTGGTCACAGCTGCTTCTTTCAGAGACAGCCACCACAGATAAGGTAGCCTGCACTGATACCCAGTCCTCAATGTTCCCGTGGAGGTGTTCTCTTCTGGCTGCTCTGTGCATGGATGCCTCGTTGCTCGGACACAGGGCTGTGCTCCAGAGCTCCCTGCACCTGCACTCTGAGCCCCAGGAGCACAAGGTCTTGTTGCAGTTCTCGCTGTCATTGGGAAGTTCCCAGTGGCCACCAAGTGCAGTGTGTGACAGCTCTGAAGTGCCCAGGTGGCCATGGATTTATTAGGGTATTATCCTACTAGTGCTGCAAATGGTGTCATCTGTCTTCTAAACTTTGCACTTTATTTCAGGAAGAGAATTTAGTGTATCCAGGCAATATGCTGTAGCTATAGCATATGATAAAGCCCTGCTGGGAAGTGTAGTTTAATTGATTTTGTTATTAAAGTGCCACTGGAATAAATTTGCTCATTTGAATGAAATGTCTTATTACCTGGATCGTAACAGGCACATGATGAAATCTCCAGAGGGGCTGGAGCTACCCACTGCCTGGTGATGGGAGCTGAGATGGAGCAGCTGACAGGGACCCACACCTGCCACCCTGCTCACCCTGAGACCCTCAGCACCCACCCCAATCTGCAGGGAAACTCTGCTTGGGAACCTCAGGCTGGGAACAAACCACAGTGGCAGGGCACGCTGTGTTTTAGCCACGGTTTGTGTTGTTCCTTTCTTCCTTTTCTCAGGTAAGGACATGGTTTTAAAGGGAATTGAGGAAAAATCTCTTCCACAGGACAGTATTTCTTTAGTACCACCAGTAATGGGGGTGGATTGGGAAATGAACCGTTCCCCATTACACTGGGACTAACTGCACAGCCCATGCTTTCCAGTTAAAATTTGATTGCCTTGAATCCTGAGGATTATGGAAAATAAGAAAAAGGCCTAGTAAAATTTATGGGTTTTAATCATAAACTGATAGAATCACAGTAAATCTATCATAAGCATGCAGATATAGATCCAGAAAAAACAGAGGAAAGCAATAGGTTTTTTCTTGGAGGAGCTCTGTGTACTTGGTAGGGCCAGGGAGAGGGGGAGGCAGGCTGCTCCCCCAGCCATCTCCTCTGGGGTGTTGAGCCCCTGCACCTCAAATCCCTTCTCCTCTTCTGTGTCCTGCAAAAACCTGGAAGCAGGGATTGCACTCCAGAGTCCCTGCCCTGTCTCACGGCAAACCAGCTGGGCAGGGCTGGAGAGCCCAAGTGGAGGTGGAAAAAGAGGGACAAGGCAGGAGGTGGGGGAAGAGAGGAAAGGGAAAAAGGAGAAAAGGGAATCAAAACCCAAAGATCTTCTTCCCTCCACCTCTCTGTGTGCTGCTCGCTGTGGTGGAAGCTGGATGAGACCTTGGTAGGGTGGAGGGAGGCAGAAATGTGAAGGAGAAACATGTGCAGAGGGGACTGCAGGAAGCACAGCCATGATGGAGAGAGGAGAGCTCTTGACAGAGAGAGATGGCAGGAGAGCGAGGGAGCAGCACAGAAGGCAGAAAGTATTTAAAAAAAAAAAAAAAAAAAAGAGAGCGATAAGGAAGAAAAAAGGGAGAGAGTAAAATATTGGCTCTGAAGCTGAGATAAGAGAGAGAGGGCAGTTAGTGAGAGAAGGAGTAAAATTAAGTGTGATAAGACCTGAAAGAAGCAGGGGAAGGCAGCAGAGCCAGGCAGAGAGCTGGGGGACTGCAGGCAGAGCTGGGGGGCTGCAGGCAGAGCTGGGGGGCTGGGGGGCTGTGAGCAGAGAGCAGAGGGGCTGTGGGCAGAGCTGGGGGACTCTGTGGCACAGGAAGCTGCAGGGCCAGCCTGACCCCCCTCTTCTCTGGTCACCCTTACCCCTCTCCATGCTCTGCATACCTCTGGTGATCCATGGAGAGGAGCTGAGTGGGCACAGGGATGGATGGGGAGGGTCAGGGAGTTGGTGGAACACATGGAGCTGGTGGGGAGGGCAGGGCCTGGGGTGAGTGATGTTCCCAGGCTGGAAGTGCTGTTCAGCTCCTCATCCTCCTCCCCGCTGTGTCCCCACGTGCTGCCTGTCACCAAGATCCCCGTGGGTCTCCCAGTCTAGGAAGCAGAGGAGGAAAGGCATGTTTGCCCTCCATGCCTTAAGCACAACTCCCTGGTTTTTTTGCTGCCTCTTTGAAACTGTTTTATAAAGGGCTTTGTATTTATTGTGATTCAAAAGAAACAAGTGGAAACTGCTGTCTGGCTCTGACACATGGGCCACGGTTCCCTGAAGAGCAGTGCTGGAACCCAGCCTCTGCTTTCTCACCCCTGATTAAACTGCAATAGAAACAGACTGTAAATCTCAGCAAAGGAGAGAAAGAGTCTATTCTTTGGATTTGGGTTTTTTTCTCATTTTCACCAGCTATGAAAATGGCTGAGCTGAGTTGCTGGCCACTCCAAGATGCTTTTCTTCTGCTCCATCCATCTGCTTCAATCACATGGTGACTGGGAAAAAAAATTATCCAGTTCACAAAGCATCGAAGATTAAAAAATCAGTGTGGGTAACAAAGTGTGTGGCAGGCAGCAGTGCCACAGAGCATCGGGCACACTCACTAACGAGGGATTTGAGCTGCAGCTTGGGAACTGGGGCAGCAGTGTGGCCTCCCCCAGGAGGGTTTTGGGCAGCAGAGATGGTGGGGCTGGGGACAGGTCTGGGGCTGTGTGACAGGGCTGGGCTGGGCAAATTCCTGAGATGTTCTACGAAAAAGAAATAATTTGCTCTCTCCTTTTTTTTTTTAAACCTTTTTTGACAGTGAAAGACTTGGTTCCCCCCTTTGATTGCTGGGGCTCTGTAAATTCCTCATTGGACTCGGCTATTAGTATTTTTTAAACGGATGTGTGTTGAATTAACTTGTTTCATTACAGCATTAAAAGGGGTAACTGGAGCCAATTAAGCAGCTTTTTTGGATGGCCAGTGCCTGCAGCTGTCCAGGGTCATGGAGACTCCTCTCCAGCTCTCTGCTGAGCCACTGGTTGAGTTTGTGTCAGTCCTGGCAACCAGGCTCAGACTGAGCTTCCTGTGCCTGAAGTTCTTTCTTGGCTCCACTTTGTTTGGCATTGTCCTGCAAGGGCTGAAGCCCCTGTTGATCCCTGCCTGTCCCAGGGGAGCGCTGCTCTGAGCCTCTGGAGCAGGAGCTGCCGTCCCCGGAGCCTCTGCCTGCAGCCTCACCCCTGGCTTTGTGTGCTGCTGTTGGCGATTCTGTGTTTAGCTCACTGGAAATACTGGTTAAACACTGGTGGGAGGGGAAGCTCACAACAGCATTTTGCTTTGGCTCTTTTAAAAAGCAAAATGAAAGCCAAAGGCTTTTAAAAAATGTATTGGTTTCAAAGTTATAAAGGAAAGATATGTGAGAGATGAGAAAAGAACAAATCAAAGCTTCTGAAAATTGCTGTGGAGAAAGAGACACAAGATGTTTTGTTTGAAGATGAACAGAAAGCTGAAATCAGCAAAAACTCCCCCTCCCCACAGCCACAGATGCTTCAGGTTGGTTCTTCTAGGATGGCACACTGCTGAAGAAAAGCAAATCCATTCTTTCCTCTGTTGGGGCTCCAGGTTCTTGGCACTTACATTTTACCATCTTGTAGTGACTTTGATCCCTGGAGACTCTTTAGGTGCCTTACAAACCAAGAATGCCAGTCTTGGCTCATCTGCCTCAGGGTGCCACCGAGGCTGGGTGGGCCAGGGGGGTCGGTGTGGTGCCATCCTCCTGATGGCAGCTGGGAAGGTTGGGAAGCACCTGCTGATTCAGTAAGGATTACAAAACCTTTAGTGCCATATTGCCACCATTTGCAGGGATGTTCTGTGCTTCCAGCCCTGCAAACCCAGTGGCAAATTTAAACCCCATTTCTCCCCTTTTCTTGTGGAGGTGAGATGGTCCTTAAGGTCTCTTTCAACCCAACCCATTCCATGGTTCTGTGAGACAACACAGACCTTCCAGACCTGATGCAAGTCCCAGAGCTGAGCAAAGGCAGGGTGTTGCTGTGAGCAGACCCCATGGTGATGGGCACACTGGTGCTAGGCAAGGGCAGCCAGCCTATGCCTGTGTTTATAGACCTATGGAATTCTGTTTTCAGACAAGGTCTCCTGTGGAATTCCCTTGCTTGTGCCTGAGGGTGCTTGAAAGTCTGACTGCCAGTGATCAGGTCCTGAATTACAGGCAGGTGGGGAGCAGTGCTGGAGCCGCTCTAGCCACAGGGCACCAGTTGCTGGAGGCACTCAGGTGGGTGCTGCCAATGGATGTGCCACATCCCTGCCATGGGACAGCTGTGCAGAGCACAGAAGCCAGCCTGTCCCCTCTAGGAGAGGAGACACCCTGGTACTGCTGCAAAGGCTGATCCTCTCCCCAGGGAAGCAGCAGTAGCATCCCCAGCCCTGCCCAGGCAAAGCCTGGCCCCGCTGGCTCCCAGCCTGGAGGTCACAGGCAGGGCCAGCCCTGCAATGGGGCTCTGTATCCTCCTCCCACAGAGGGCAGGAAAGCACAGCCCTGCTCCATCCTGCTTACGGGTATCAGTGTCACAGCCCTGCTCCACAGGCTTTGGGGATGGGCAGAGGAACTGACTAGAAAATCAGGAAAAATAGACTCCTCTTGGTGCCATGCAGGGCACTGTGGGAGGTGACTTCGGGGTCAGCAGGAAACTCGCCCTGGCCTGGGGCTGCTCTTGGCAAGGCGTCTGGGAAGTGCCTCTGAGGCAAGAAAGCAGGCACTTGCCAGCTACAGAACTGGACAGATCAAGAAGTCAAGATTTTGCATTCCAACTATCTATAGGAAATAGGGTTTTTTTATTATTTCAAGTTTTCATAAAAATCCATAATTATTGAAATCAAAGTTACAGAAGAAAGTTTGTAACTTTTTTATTGATTTTATTTCTTTTTCCTTTCTTTTTCCCACCCCCCCCCATTGTTTTTCCCCTCTCAGAGTTATATCTGACACCAGAGTCCATCAGACAAAGTCCTTACAAACACAGGAGTCCTGAAGACATCGGCTGAATGTTTTCCTGGTATAAAGAAGAGGAGGAGGAGAAGGAGGTGGTGACAGTGCGGGCGCAGTGGGTTTGGACAGGGGCAGAGGGCACGGTGGAAGGAGAGAGGTCGGTATGTTTGTAGCAATGTTTGTTAATTATTTTTTATTTGTTCATTTGTTCTTTTTTAAAAAAAAACAAAACAAAACAACACCATTATTATTTGCAAATTGTTGCCTGGTTAAATCATTTTCATATTGAACTTGCGTGGCGCGTCGGCAGAGCTGATGCCCGCGTCGGACTTCCGTGGCACGTACTCGATTTCAATATTGTGCTTGGTGTTGCCTTTCCCACGGCTCCACAGGAAGAGGAGCACCAGACAGAAGAGCACGACGCCCAGGAAGGAGATGAAGCCCATGGTGGTGGCGATGATGAGAGTCTTGATGTCAAAGGGGAAAGGCACGGTGGCGCGCGTGCTGTTGGCATCGCTCTCGTTGGGCTGGTTGGAGATGAACGCGAAGGTCTTGTTGGGCTGGTGGGGCCAGTCTGGGGAGTAGCTGCGCACGTGCAGGTGGGCCAGCATGGTGTCGTTGCCACCCGCGTTGCTGGCGATGCATAGGTAGGTGCCATTGTCCTGGATCTGGGCGTAGCGCACCTCCAGCGTGCCGTCAGGGAAGACAGTGAGCCGCCCGTTGGTTTTGGTAGAGATGAGGTGCTTCCGGGGAGAGAGCCACATGATGGTGGGCGGCGGGTCCCCATCTGCCCGGCAGACAAAATGCACCGTGTGGCCTTCGTCCACGAAGATCTGCTGAGGTTTGCGGTCCCGTATTCGTGCTCGGCGGCAGGTGAAGTAGTTGGGCAGGAGGACGTCAGGGAAGTCCTTGAACTCCTTGCCCTGGACGAACTCAGGGGTGGAGCAGGTGGGCTGCTGCTTGTTGAAGTTCAACCTCCATCGCCGCCGGAAAACCCAAAGCAGCCGACAGTCGCAGGCTAAGGGGTTGTTGTCGAGGATGAGCGTCTCCAGGTTGCCCACCGAGTGGAAAGCTGACTCCTCCAGGGTGGTCAGCAGGTTCCCTGACACGTTCAGGATGCGCAGGTAATTGAGGCCGCGGAAGGCGAAGGGCTCGACCGTGGTGAGCTGCCCTCCCACCAGCTGGATCTCCTGGAGCCTGAGCAGGTCATGGAGCATGGAGCCCTCGATGGTGACGATGGGGTTGTAGGACAGGTTCAGGAACCGGAGGTAAACCAAGTGCCTCACCGACACGTACGGGATGGACGTCAGGTTGCAGTGGGTGATGGACAAGGAGGTCAGGTTCAACCCATAGAGGCAGTTGGATGTCATAGTATCCAGGTAGGGCCAGTGTGAGATCTCGAGGACCTTGAGCCGGTACAGCCTCTTGAATGAGTAATCCCGGATGGTGTTGATGTTCAGATGGCGCAGCCGCAGCACGATCAAGCCGTGAAGGTGAGACAGGGCCTCCGTGGGGATGGAGGTCAGGTTGCATTTCTCCAGGGTCAGCTGCTCCAGGCTGTTGAGGCCACTGAAGGCCCGGTGGGAGATGTAGACAAGGTCGTTGTCCCCCACCTCCAAAGACTTTAGGTTGTACAAGTCCTGGAACATGTAGTCTAGGAGGATCACAATTTTGTTCTCACTAATGTCTAGCTTGGTAAGGTTGCTGAGTCCAGTAAATACCCCCAAGGGGATCAGCTTGAGTCTGTTACTCCTGAGCCCCAGCGTCCTGAGGTTGAAGAGGTTGTTGAAAGCCCCAGGTTCAATGGCACTGATAATGTTCTCATTTAGCTCCAGCTCCTCCAGGTGAGGGTAGTTGGCAAATTCATCCTGGTTGAGCGTCTTGATGCGGTTCTTGCCCAAGTCCAGCAGCCTGGTCTCGGTGGGGATCCCCTCTGGCACGACCATGAATCGCTTGCGGTGGCACAGCACGGCGCGCTCCTGGGCAGAGCACTCGCAGCGCGGCGGGCAGCCGGTGGCGGAGCCGGACAGGATGGATCCCAGCATCAGCAGGAGAATCGGCTGCCAGCAGGCCAGGATTGGGCTGCGCATACTCGCCTCCCCAGCTACCATCCTATCTCTCACCTGCAGGGAACAGCGGGACAGAGAGAGCAAGGGCCATGTGAGCAAACAACGGGCACGGCCAAGGCAAAAGGTCCTGGCAGAGGTGATGGTAAGGCAAAAGGCACTGCTGATGCACAGCAGAGGGTCTAATTTTCCAGCTGAAATCCAGCCCTTTGGCTTTAAGACCCTCTCTCCTCTCCACTCTCTGACTTTCCACTTGATGACTGAACGTGCACAGACTTTTGAGTGGAAGGCCTTGAGGAATCTGTGTCAGACAGCTTCCTCTGCTTCTTAAAAAAATAATTTAATACGAAACACATCTATCTACATCCTATTTTAAGCTCTTGAAATTATTCCGTTCCCTGTAGATGGAGCCGGAATATAAAGGCTGCTTTGCAAACGCAGAGGAGCTGAGCACAGGCTGGAGCACCTGGGGGAACCCCACTTGGGGTGAGCAACACTGACAGCTCAGGAGGGCCAGCCCCCTCCCTCTGTGCTCCCCCATGCCCCAGCTGCTCGCAGTGTGTCCCCAGGGCCAGTTCCTTGCCTCCCACCATGCCAGCCTGCGAGGGCAGACCCAAACCGTTCCCCTCCAGAAACAGCAACTGGGCAGACACTGCCTACAGAGCAAGCTGTAGCCGCAAGTCAGGTCCAGGGGGGCTCTGGGACAACGGGTGGGCTGCCTGGTGTCAGCTGGGAAAGATCCAGCCTCCTGCTGAGTCCCTGGGGAGGGCTGGGAGACCTCCCTGGGGGCTCATGGTCAGGCTTGTGCCCCAGCCCAGAGCCATCCCAGCCTGGTGGAAGCGGATGCTCCCTGTCACGCTGCCTTCGTTGCATTTATTTCCTTGCTCAAGCTGTTATGAGGAATCAAATCATATCAATATTGCATATTAGCTCTCTGGCTCCTGCAGCCCGTGTTTGTATCTATTGTTATGTTACTCTCTGCACTGCTCCCACTAATGCTATTTATGGCTATTGCCGAACACACCCAATCCATTACTTCCACTGGCTCCGTTTGTATCCATCACTGAATATCCTGTCCATTACTTTCCTGCTCTAGCACTATTTATGGGGCTGGTACACGTTCTGTGCGTTCCTGCCGTTGCATCTGCTCATATTCATCATTTCATACAGATATATGACCCAAGGATCACTCCTGTTCTCAAAAAATTATTCAAAATTTCTTTGTAAGATACAAGGATGGGAGATGATGGACTGGCCATAAAAACGTCCACCAACACCATCGTGGAAACCACCAGCCTTGGCACAGCTGGTGATGGGCTGTGAGGGCCTGGAGTGTCCCCACAGGAACCCTCTGTGGTTTCCTTCCATTTCGCTGTCCTCTTCCACCCCCCTCTCCCTGCTCCCTCTGCTGCAGGGCTGCTCAATGGGGACCACGCTGAACACACCACCCCAGAGTGAAGGGGTGCAGGGATGGGAGCTGGTCCTGCCGAGCTCCTCTGGCAGTGATGCTGCTGAGCTCTCTCCTGCTGGCCCCTGGCCAGTATGTCCCAGTCCAGTGGAAACATTTCCAGTGGGAGTGCCTGGGCCCCGGCCAGGCTGCAAAGAGCCATTTGCTGGGTATTTACAATCCATCATCTCCCATGTCATCACCTCCCTGGGCAGGGCAGCAGTGCAGATCCAGGCGGGGCTGCTGCTACCACTGCGATGGGGGTTGGGACTGGTGCCCTGGAGCCAGGATGGGCCCCTGGTTGGCATGGCTCAGGTTCATATGGAGTTGCTCCCCAGGCTCATGCTGCAGCCCCACTGGGGCTGGGCTGCCCATGGGTGCCCATGCCACCCCTCCCCATGGCCAGGAGCCTCTTGGGCACTGCTCACCCACCACATGCTCGTTACTGAGCGCCGGCTCGCCTGCAGCCTTTTTTCTCAGAAACCAATTCCTCTCCTCACAGCCGTGCTGAGAAAGCCATCAAAGACAGCAAAACACGGCATGCAAAACAAAATACAGTCTGAGGGGCTTAATTATAGCAGGACTGAAAACACTCAGCTCATTAAGAGTGCCAGGCACCAGCCGTGTTTGTGTGCTGGGCCAAGAGCTCCACTCTGCCTGCGTGTGCTGCTCTGTTGTGGTCCTGGCTGGGCATGGGGAGAGCCAAATCCTGCAGGCCAGCTTCCCCCAGGCTCAATCCTGCCTCTCCACCAGCAGGAAGGGGATTGCACCTCCAACACCTTTGGTCCAGTGCTGTCATCCCCACTGCAGCCTCGGCAGAGCCAGAGCTGTGTGGTATCAATGAGTAAAATATCAGCAAAGAGGCAATAGATGAATGAAGAAGAATCTGTGTGGTGTTGCTGACGAGCACAGCCCAGAATTAAAGTCTAGACACACCTCACATGTTATTAGTTCTCAGCTAAATTTAAATCCATGATAAATACAATCCCTGACAAAAACATCCGTAATCTTAATAGCCAGAGTCACAGAAGAGCTTTGGGAGAAAGACAATAAATAAGCTGGAAAATTCTGAGCTAAGATGAGCTTTAAATCACTTCTGGCTCCCATTTACCTCTGCCTGATTCGGAGAGAAATAGTTGTGCCTCAAGGTGATGTGGATATTAAGAGATGCCCTTCTAAAAACGACTTGAACTGTGGTTTTTGTGTGAGCTGTGGGCCAACAATGCACGCACAGCTTTACAGCCCCTGCTGAGCTGCTGCCTGCAGGAAGGGCTTTCCACAAAGTCCTCCCAAATTTACTCTGAGGAAGACCCTGCAACATGCCCGAGCCCCACTCCAGGGTGCTGGCCACAGCCCAGCAGGAGCAGAGGACGGGGCCGTGGCCATGATGCACAGCCCAGCCCGCAAGAGCCGCAGCCCTGGGCATGAGCGTGGCTCTCCCTCCTCACTCACAAAAAAAGAATCGATAAAAAAAGCAGCAGCTGCCAGACTCGCTGCCTTTAGGCGACAAGCAAACCCAGCGCAAGCCGAAGCAAAACTGATGCTCAGAGCCACGGCAGCCGCTGACCCCTGTCCTCAGCACCTGCTGCCCAGGGCTCAGGGCTCCAGAGTACAGCCCCTTCCCGCGGGAAGGTCCCGGCCTCGGCCCGAGAGGCGCCGATGGACGCACCGGAGCGCTGCCGTGGTGCTAAATACAGCAGGACCTGCCCAGTGCCTCTGCCTGGGCTCGGTGCTGGAAGGAAAGATGCCATTCTGGGCCTGTGCCTGGAAATGCTGCCCGGGGCCACATTGAAGCGCTGACGTGCGTGGGGTTTGCTCCAGTGTGACAGGCACAGGCTGCCCTGCTGTGGGAGGAACAGCCCCAGGAAAGCCAAACTTGGGTGTTGACGCAAAAGGGAGCCCAGGCTCTGCCCCTGAGTGTGCTCCTGAGGATGCCCCAAGGGGTGGGCAGCGGCCTGGCCATGCCCAGCACTGTCACCACTGTCCCTGGGCTGTCCCCTGCTCCCCACCCCACCGAGCAGGGAGCGATCTGCTGCGCTGACAGCGAGCGAGCAGGCGGCAAAAATCCCCGAGTCAGCTCTAAGCCCACCTGGCAGCCATAAATTACAGGGCGGGACACGTTCACCCTTGAACCAGATGCTTCTGAGAGCATCGAGCGACAACAGGCAATTCAGGACAAAGCGAGCCGTATCCCAGCACGGAGGGGGTTCACAGTGCTCTGGGGGCTCAGTGTCCCCACCCTGTCCCTGCAGGAGCCAACCTGGCGCTCCCAGCTGTGCACAGGAGTGAGCTGGACTCAGCAGTGCTGGGCAGCCTCACTGGGCTGCGGTGTGGGTGTGAGTTCAGCCATGGGCTCACCCCATCTCTGCCCTGATGGCTTCGTGCAAAGCCAACGAGACACAGCTCCCCGAGTCCACGCTCCTCTAAGCTGCTCCAGCTAAATCAGATTTTATTGAACTTGACTACGTTTTAGAGACAAAGACTCCAGGTTTACAAATAAATATTTAACAACCTTTCCTGCTGCTAGAGGAGTTTCTTATCCAGACCCCGGGCTCTGCACTAAGTGTTTCTGTAGCTATCTGCAAAGCAGCAAAACAAAGGGAGCAGCTTTAATTTGCCAAACACGTTTGTGCCCATTTCCTCCTCTCTCATCATTTCCCCTGTGTCCAGCATGCATTTGTGGGCCCTTCTGCTTTGTCTCTCCCTCCTCTCCACCCTATCCACTCCCTCCTCCTCGTCTTTTCCCACCCAGTCCCAGAGTGCAGGCACTGACAGTAACTGCTCTTCCGCCCCCTGCTCAAGGATGGGCAGCAGTGGCTGGGAGCACCATGCAGAGGAGGTGGTTTCCCTTCTGGAATCACTGTGCTTCACATGGGGAAGAAGAAATCAAACAGGGAGAGCATGAAGTGATCCTTGAGTGATCCAGGGCTGGCTGCTGGGCACAGCCAGGGTGGCACAGCACTGGCCTGGGCAATGGAGACCTGCCACCACACTCCTCTGGGCCTTCATGAATGGATGGGCTGCTAACAAAGGCTTAGAGGGCTGTCCTGTGTCCTGGCCTGGCCCCAAATCATCCAGGAGCAGGAGGGTGAAAGAATGGGGGAGAAACAGGCAGAAGATGAGAAGGACCCCTCAGGGGACACACGAGCAAGCTGTGCAAGGCAGTGAAGCAGGGCAGGTCAGCCAGAGGAGAGCCCAGCCCCAGCCCCAGCAGCCCCCAGCTGCCCGGCTCACCGGTGCCCTGCCCACAGGAAGGCACAGCTCTCCAGCTGGAGCTCTTGCTCAGCCTCCTGGAGTATCTGCTTTCAGCAGCTCCGAGGTGGGAGCCTGGAATAGGTGTGGTGCAACCTGATCTGCCCTGGCAGCTGCTCTGAGGCTGTAAAAGAGCATGAAGGAGTATTGGAGATGCAAATCCCCTTCCGGCACTGACACAGCCCGGCTGGCTCCGGATTTTGGCCACGGCTGGCCCATGGGAGCGCCCTGCAAAGGCATTTCCTTATGGACACAGCCTCTGCCACCCAAAATGTGGTGTCCCCAGCACTGCAGTCAGGGAAGCACCAAACCAGGGGGCAAGAGCAGAAAAAACGGAGATGCCCAGGGGAGGAGAAGAGCTCCAACGTGGGCTGAGGTGCTGGAATGCTGGTAAGGGGAAGCTTTGGCCCAGCTGTCTACTGGTTTAAATCTGGGCTGTGGATCTACCTGACCCCATGAAGGGACAGCTATGTACAGTGAGGGACAGCTATGTACAGTGCAGGGACAACCTGCAGTGGCCCAGAGCCAACCTGGAGAGTGGTTTTCAGGCTCAGCAGGCGGGTTATTGGAGCAGGACGAGGGGAAGGAGATCCTGGTTGTCTCTGCAGGATGCTGAAGCTCAGAGCAGTTTTTGCTGAGGCTGTTTCTTGCTGTGATCACATCTGTGCAAGAGCTCCTCACCCTCCCATACCTTTGCTCCTTCATTTCAAGCATCTTTTCTCTCTTTGGCTGCACATGCCTCAGCACCCCATCAGCAGAGAAAGCATCCTGACAAGGGATCAATAAGTAATTGCAAAGGCAGCTGTGGATGTCAGGGGGTGTAAAGCCCTGAGCCAGCACAAGACAAACAAGGGGGGTGAGGGTGCAGTGCAGAGTGGAGCTGGGGCTGAGGGCCAGCCATGCTCCCCTGCTCACGGGCAGAGGTGGCCGGGACATGGACTGGTCACTGCTGCCACAGGCACTGCCTGAACTGGTGCTTCAGCACTGTCCACGTCACGTGAGCCTGGAGAAGGCTCATTTTTAATTACTTGTGAGAGCCAAAGAGCAGGGGAGTCGTGTTTGCCAAGGGAATGGAGACTTTTACGGCTGGGTCAGCAAGAGACAGCTGGAGGCTGGTGGGCGCTGGGAAGGACAGGTACCAGCTGAATGGGGATTCTCCTTCTTCCTTTATTTTGGCAAATTCCCTTGGGATTGCTGTTTCTGTGGACATTGGCTGCGTCACCAGGGTGTTTTAAGTGCTCACTGACAGCACCCAGCTCACCTTGCACTCCGATCAGTGAGCACTGGCTACAGGACGCTCCAGTGTAGCTAGAGGGTCTCCCTAGATGGTTCTTCCCTGTCTGTAGCTGGGAAAGGGGGATGGAAAAACCCGAGGCTCTTCTCAGGGCTATGGAAACACTTGCCCTGAAGAGGTGAAGGCAAGTCCAAGAGCGCCTGCTGGGAGAGCCACCAGGGTCACAATGACACTGCAAAGGCATCCCCTGCAACGTGCCCATGGCCCAAATGCCTTCTGTGCTTCCCTGAGCCTCCCTGAACCACTTAAGGGCCCTGCACAGGGTGGCAGGGCTGGGGCTGGAGGATGGGCACAGCCCGGGCAGGCAGCCATCCTTCCATCCTTCCATCCATCCCAGCGGCTCCGGTGCTGCCCTGCGTGGCTCAGCACGCGGCCCCAGTGCTGCTGAATCAGCCAGAGCCCAGCTGCACAGAGCCCGAGCTGGACCCCGCGTGCAGGGCAGGACAGCACCCGACGTGGCGTAAAAGAGGCTGGAACAAAGTCACGCCACTGCCAGAGCGCCTCTCCCCCGGCCAGGAGCAGCTGGCATCGCTGGAGGGGCTTGCCCTGAGCGCTGGGCTGGTGACAGGGGCTTCCTGCTCCCCCAAACCCAGGCGGCAGCCTGTGCCATGGGCAGTGTCCCAGCAGTGAGAGGGACACAGCTCTGCCAGGCTGAGACACCGCTCCTGCCACCCACACACCACACCTGGGGGCACCAGGAAAGACAAACTGCGCCCTCCCATTGCTCTCTGCCTGGGAACACCCAATCCCCTCCAGCTACCAAAAGGCTCCTCAGAGCTGTGCTCTGTGCCCAGAGAAGGGCTGGGGGACCAGCAGCTCCAGCAGCAGGAACCCAGGGCTACAGGCAGAGGTGGGGGGATCCCACCAGTGCATCCTGCCCTCATTTACCCAGGGCTGCCTCAGCAGGACAGCAAATGCCAAATCAGCCCAACACCCTGGTCCCAAGGGCCATCAGAGAACAGCGCTGAGGCTTTGGGATGTGACTCCCTGTATTTTCCACCACCCCAAACTGCTGTGTCCCGACTGCACTGCCACTGCTCAGAGGTTGAAACCACAGATCAAAGTCCCAAAGGCTGGGGAACAGCAGCTCTGGGGACCAGTCATGTTCCTTAAATTTAATTTAAGCTAAGACTGTACTTACAGCATCACTTCTGTTCCCAGGCCACATCCCTTGAATCCCCCTACAACCAGCACAGGATATGAAGAAAGTACAAGGGCTGCTTCAGAGCACTTCATTTTCCCCTGGAAACCTTTGGGACAGTGGCAAGAGAACTTCAAAGGACATATGACACAAAGCCATCAGCTTTGCTGACCTCAGGGAAACCTGCTGGTTTACCCCCCTTTAGGACCAGCCCTGGTATTTTTATACTGCTGCCTAAAATAAGCGGCCTCGGAAGCCTTTGGGAGAAGCCAAGTGCAGCCCAGCCCGGCAGAGCTGGCTCTGGGATCACCCACCGAGGTGGCAAGGGTGAGGGACTGTGTGTGCCGTGCTGCCAGGGCTCCCACGAGCACCAGGGGCATCAGCAGAGCTGTCCCTGCTCCACACCCCACAGGGACACGGGGCAGAGCAGGGGGCAGGAGCGTGGCTGTGCTTCAAGGCACTGCCAGGGATGGAAGCCCCAGTTCGCTCCATCCACCTCATTTCCCGACTCCTTCCCGCAAGCCAGATCTCTCTCTCTCTCTCTCTCTCCCTCCCAGTTATTATTAAGTTTTGTTCACATAATCACAAATTTGGTGCCGCAGGAATTTCCAGAGAGAGCAATGGAGAAAAAAGGGAGGCAAAGAAAGCATGAGCAATAGCAAATGCAGAGGGAAGATTCCTCTTCCCAGCCTGGTTTTCTCTGGGCTGGTTTTACATGTATAATTCCTTTTTCTTTCCCCCTTTCTCACTTGTTTGATTTTTGCATTATTTATGGCTTGTCTTCAGGGCCTGTATTTGCTGTTATTGTTTCATTCAACAATAAAATGGATTAGATAAAAACAAACTGTGCTGAGCCACGGCTGAGCCCGCCTGTCCTGCATCCAGCTGAACCCACAGAGCCGGGCAGAGTGGGCAAGGGGCTACCAGCCCTTCCCAGCCCAAGTCCTGCAGGAAGGGAGGTGCTGCGATGTGGCCTGGACAGGGTTTGGGCTGATAGAAATCCTTGGCAGGTGCAAGGCACAGGTGTTTCAATGCCCATGACGAGGGGTGTGGTGTCAGCACAGTGGCAGGCTCAGCCATGCCATTCCTCAGCCTTTCCAGCACGTGCTGAACCTGAGGGCATGGAAAAAAAACAGGGACCCACCATGGGGATGGAGTGGCTCCCCACTGCCCTCAAAAGAAGGCAGCTGTGGGGAGGGTTTGCTGTGTTTTGTTTGAGCTGAAAGCAATGCCTTCTGCCCCTTGCTGCTCTCCCAGCACTGTGGATGATGACACGGAGCCTGCGCTCTGGGCTGCGCTGAGAACAAAAGTAATCACGGGGAAATCCAGTGCATCGGAATGCGATGGGAAACGCAAGGCCAGGGTTTCCATTTCGCTGCCGTTTCCCATTGAAAGGATAAACAGGCTGAGCACAAATCAGTTTAATGGCAGCACCTAACGGCAGCGCAATTCCGCCCTTCCCAGAGCAAACTGCAGCTCAGCCCCGAAGTGGCAGGGACATCCCAGCTCCGTGGGACGGGCACCCCATGGCACAGCCCCACACAAGCACTGACTGCCCTGGGCAGCAGCACTGAGAGAGCCCAGTCCCCCACGGCACAAGGGGACTGGTGTCCCTCTCCTGCCCTGGGATGCCCCTGGGCTGTTGTCTGCCCGATTCCCAGCAGTGAAGAGGTGTCCCTGCGGGTGTCCCTCACACCCCTGAAGTGCTCGGACCCACGGGGAGCCTGTGGAGTGCCGTGCCTTGCTCTGTGCCACAGCACACAAAGCACTGGCCACCAGAACAAGCCACCAGGCCAGTGTTCACTGGGATGGCTCCCCGGCTCCTCAGACTCACATTTCGGGTAGACCAGATGGATCTGGCTCTCTGTGACTATTCCCAATGCAAAGGAGGGGTGGAGAAAGGCTGGGTTTGGGTATGGGAGGGAGAGGTTTGGCTGCTGGAGGGTGAGAAGTGCCTCTGGAACGCTCAGGCTTTGCTCACCACCCCCAGGTTGCGTCTGAGGTCTAAATCAGTTGTTTCCCATTTCACATCGACATCTCAAATCCAAACAAAGAGCTGAAAGAATAGATCACGTCAAAATATTTCTGCTTCTCCCTCCTACGAGAATTCCCCATCAGAGACCAATCCAATTAAGGTGCAGGTTATGAAATTAACCATAATTACCAGAGTGATATTTAATGTTTTGCATTCTGATGAAGAAACAGAATGGAAATGACAAAAAAAATATTAACTGTGGGTCCTACTGATATAACTAAGAGCGATAGAGGGTGGGGAGGGGAAGGGCTGCCAGGGAAGTGAGGGCTGTGTGGGGTGGCAGGGGCTGGGCTGCATCAGGAACCCTCCAGCCCCAAGGGCAGGGCTGGGTGCTCAGGGGCACACTCCCCAAGGAACCATGGCCAGCCTGTCCCCCAGAGCAGAGGTCAGCCCAGTCTCATGGCAACCACGGGCATTTTGCCATTTGAGCATCCCTTGGACAGTGCTGGACCACAGGAATCACATCCCCGAGGGCACAGCCCAGTCCTGCACCTCCTCACTCTGTCCCTGCTCCCTGTGGGGACCCTCCAGCTCACCCAAGGACTGTCCCCAGCTCAGGACAATGACCCCAGCCCTGGGACAAAGGACACGAGTGCTTCAGTGGGCAAAGCCTTTGGCCTCTGCCAGGACACTGCTGTGGAGCCCAGGAGAGGAATGCTCACTGTACACACGCCCACTGCAGGATGCCAAGGCACTGACCTGAGACTCGAGAATAAAATGACAGAAAAAACCCCAGCAGGATGGTTCAACAGAACCATTTCTGTGCTTAACCATGGGAATGAGCAAAACAAAGCCAAGCTCCCCAGCTCCTGTGACAGGGGCACTGACCTGCTACCCTGCCTGATCCTTACTCAGGTAGGAGATGCTGTTTGGATGGGGTCAGGCCTGGGAGAGGCAAGGAATGGTGGCCAAGACTTTGGTGAGGCCAGAGGGAGGACTGAGCCACTGGTGGGGCTCCCTCAACATGGCTGTGCTGCACCAATGCACTCCATGCATCCCACACAGGCCCAGAGAGGTCCTGAAAGGTGGGAATCACCTGGGATTCACCCCAGCACAGTGGCTGGGGTCCCTGTTCAAGGCTGGGTGCTCCCCCCGCTGTCCTCCCTTCCCCAGCCAGACTGGTGTGACCCCCTGCCCTCAGGGATGGAGAGAGCCACACGCTCCCTGCCTGGGCTGAAGAGGAGATGAGGCTCTCAGTGACATTTATCAGCATTTATTCAATTGCCCGGGTCAAGCTGCCAATTAACGCTGCTCAGACTCAGCCACCTCTGTGCGACCCAGCTTTCTCCTGGTGACAAGGGGACAGAGGCCACACCGTGCTGCTGACAGCACCTGGGGGCTGGGGAAGCACTGGGTAGGGGGGACTCTGGCTGGTGTTTGTCCCTTCCCTGAGTAAGCCCCTTCCCCAAACACCCCTCTCCCCCTCTGTATCCGACAGGCAGCAGGTTCGAACAGCACTGGCTGTGTCCCCAGGCACAGTCACAGGGTGCTGGGACACACAGCAGAGGCACAGAGACCTCTCTCCCTGCAGCCATTCCCTGCCAAAAGCTCCCATCTTTACTCTCCTGGATGGAAAGAAAGTGGAAAAAATTGACTAAGAAGAAAATTGAGGTCATGGCCTTCCACTTCTTTCTCCCTTTGTTTTTCTTGGGTTGTTTGCTTTGAGTTAAGCATTTGGAACCCTTTCTCTCTCATCCCAGCCTTTCCTGCTACCTGACTTCTGGCTCTTTTCCCACCAAAAGCCATTTCTGCTCATGGTAGGATGAACCCTGCTCGAGGTTCAGCAGAGAACAGAGGAGAGCTGCTGACTCAGTGCACTGGGTGTGTTGGAGACACCAAACACCCACCCTGGCCAAGCTGTGAGTTGTGGTTTCCACCCCAATTTTCACAGATGTGCCCTTTGCCAACTCTGCCTCCAAGGGACAGGGTCCCACCAAAGAGCAGCACCCAGTGGTCATCCAGCACACCTCATCAAGCCCCAACAGGTTGTGTTGTGTTTTATAATTCAACAACCGTAATTACACTGTAATTGTGGTGTTATTATAAAGTGATTTATCAACCCCTGAATTAAAGCCTCAAGTTCGAGGATTTTATACTTGTCACTTACGTGGAGCAGCACAAACTTCAGCAGTGCTACCGTGGCTGTGTGAAGCAGGACACTAAAGGAAACAGAAGTCCTTCAGTGATGCTGTTAACCTTCCAGGAAACAGTGGTAATTAGAGGTATCACCCAGTAATTACATTACAGGTGTAGAGTAACTGCAGCACAGGATAGCGTTACAGTGGTACAGCCATTTGTTTAGTAATTAATCCATCCACAAGAAGGCCTGGAAAACCTGACGCTTCCCCAGGAGCTGTAAAATCAGCTCCAGTCTCCTCCTGCCTGTCCCATGAGACCCAGCGAGCACTGGGGCTGCCTGAGTACTGGAGCAGGCAGGTGCTATGGGGAAAACTCCCTATGGGAAGATGTGGAGGCTTTAGCCCAGGGGCACATTTCCCTCTCGGCCTTGCTCCTCATCTGAGAGCTCCAGAGGAACCCTCTCCTCCGTGGCGTTCAGCAGCTGAGCCAACGGGACCCAGGAAGGAGCAAGGAGCAGCAGGTGAGAAGGACAGCAAACCCAGCCACGTCCTCCTAGCTCACCCCAGCCCACTCTGCTGGGTGGGCACAGGGCTGAGTGGGGCACCAGGAGAGGAAGCTGCCCTGGGCTCCTGGCACAGCTACGGCTCCTCTGCAATCTGCCTCTGCCAAAGGTCCAGGACAGGCACAAAGCCCTGGAAACGGGGGAATGGACAGGGAAGAAGCAGGGGGAAGAAAGGTTTGGGGAGTGATGCTGGTTGAGATAGCTGGTCTTGGGGTGGGGATGGGCTGGGATAGCTGCTGTAAGGTGGGAATGGGCTGGGATTGGGGCTGGGATAGCTGTGGGGTGGGAACAGGCGGGGATAGCTGCCTTTGGGAGGGCATGGGCTGGGATAGCTGCGGTAAGGTGGGAATAGGCTAGGGCAGCTGCCATGGGGTGGGGATGGGTTGGGATAGCTGCTGTGGGCTGGGATAGCTGCTGTAGGTGGGAATGGGCTGGGCAGCTGCCATGGGGTGGGGATGGGTTGGGATAGCTGCTGTGGGCTGGGAATAGGCTGGGATAGCTGCCTTTGGGTGGGGATGGGCTGGGATTGGGGCTGGGATAGGGGCTGGGATAGCTGCCTTTGGGTGGGAATGGGCTGGGATTGGGGATGGGATAGGGGCTGGGATAGCTGCCTTTGGGTGGGGATGGGCTGGGCAGTGCTGTACGGTCCCCGCCGCCCCCGTGCTGGAGGAGCTGGCCGGAGGCTCGGCCTCACCGCTGCTCCACAGCCGTCTCCAGCACGCGTGAAGGTCAGGTCAGGGCTGCTGCAAGGTGCCGAGCAGGGAGGAGAGGGTTAAGGCTGGCAGGAGGGCTGGGATGGGGCTGTGGAAGGGATATCATTGCAGAGCCACAGCCGGGCTCCGGGAGGTGGTGCAGAGAAGGGGAGATGGAGGGAGAAGGAGATCCATGGAGTGGGATCCTTCCTGGGAATGCCTGAACTTCCCCCCGCGAACCGAGAGCCCGGAGAGCGGCAGGGCTCTCACACCGATCCCCTGCTGCCGGCCAGCGGCGACAGCCGCCTGCTGGAAAGGGCGTTTGCTGGGAAGGACCGCGGATGGCGACTGCTGGGGCGGCAGCTGGGGCAGGGACAGGCAGGGAGAGGCAGCAGAGCCGCGGCGACGCCAAGCAGCCCGAGCAGAGCCGATCCCACCCGTGCCCACGCTCACCCGCTGTCCCTCCCTCCCTCCCTCCCCGTGCAAATCACTTTCGCAGCACCAACACTCCCATTCCTTCTCGGAGGTGGCATCTCCAGCACCTGGATCGAGTCGTGCCTCTACCCGTCACTCGGGCTATTTATACATCCAAGGCGCAAGGTGAAAAATGCAATAACCTACACACGGTAACGGAGAGCAACAAGCACCGGCACCGCCCGGGAGGGCTCCCAGAGCCCTTCTGCCAAGCGGGCTCCTGGGCATCCTCGCAATCCCCCCTGCCCTGTGGAGCTTCTTTAACATTAACCACTTCTTTTTTCTGCCATACACAAACCGAGGGCAGAACCTGACCCTAGCCCAGCATCTCCAGTTCTCTGGGTTGGCTCCTGGCTCCGGGGTGTGGGGCTGAGCCCAGGCAGGGGGACCCTTCAATGCCCGCAGAGCCCTCCCGAAGCCTGAGGAATCATCCCGCTCGGCATTAACACCCCACGTCCCCGACTCACCTACCGCCACAGGCTGGAGGGGCTGGTGACAGAGAGGTGAACCCTTGCCCTGAAAAATACCCCTTCCCCATGACTCCTGCCTCCAATCTGGCCGCTCGGGGCTGGAGAGCTCTCCCTGCCCGTCTTTAACCCTTAGCGCCTCTGCCTTGGGGATGGGCAGAGAGACAATTCCTCCTCTTGAGTTAACCCTTGCTGGGCAGGAGCTGGGCACAGTCAGCTTGAGGCTGATCCCTGCTCCCCTGCCAGTCCCGGAGGGTAGCGCTGTCCAGACTATCCGTACCCTACCTGAACAAGGCATCTGCTCCAGGCCGCCCAATTCACCGGGGAACTACCGGGAGAGGAGGAGGATGCTCCCCATCAGGAGTCAGTTCCGCCGAGCCCCAGCCTCCTCGCTGGGACCCTGGCCCCGCATCCCTGTCCCGCCTGGCTCGTAGCTCCCGCAGGGGCTGCGCCGATGCTGCGGGATCGGTGCGGGGGTGCGGGGAGGAGATGGGCAGAAGGGAGCGCCCGGGCAGAGCGGGGCGGGGAGGCGGCAGCATCCGCACCGGCGGGGCCGGAGGGCGGCAGCTCCCGGAGCACACGGCTCCCCCGCAGCCCCGGGGCACGCACTAAGTTCCCAGCCCCGAGCCCTCCGCACCGGCGCGGGTCCGGCCCGGAGCAGCGCAGCGGCGCCGTCCCGGGGCCACAGAGCTCCCCCCGCTCCGCCCCGCCGGTCCCGCCAGCCCCGGTGCCCCGCTCCGGTCCCCGGTCCCGCTTACCCGCATCTCATCCTCGCCGGCGATCTCCTTCGGTCAGAAATGGCATCTCCCCCGGCCCCCCCGCCAAACCTCCACCTGCAGTAGCGCAGCTCCCCCTCTCCGCAGCGACAGCACGAGCGGCGGCGGCGGCGTTCCCGGGGCCGGGCCGCCCCCCAGTCCCGCGCCCGGGGGAGGGAGGGCCGGGCCGGGCCGGGCTGGGCACGGGGCCCCGCCGGGGCCGCCCTAGGGCCGCGCGGCCGGCGGCTCCCTGCCCTCCGCGCCCGGGCGGCCGGCGGCGCTTCGGGGCGGCGGCATCGCCCCCGCGGGCGGGCGGGCGGCTGGCTCGGCCCGGGCTCCGCACGCCCGCTCCGCCGGCCGGGTCTGCTGCGGCGGGGCCGGGCTGGGCGCCGCCGGCCCCCGCCTCCCCTCCGGGAGGAGCCGGCGGCGGGCGCGGGGCGGTGCGCGGAGCGGCGGGCACGGCAGCGGCAGCCGCAGCGGCGGCCGGTCCCTCCTCCCGCCGCCGCCCCCGCTCCGCGCGGGGGGTGCGGGTCCCCGGGGCTGCGGGGCGGGGGGAGCGGGGATGGCTCCCCCGCGAACCGGGGCCGCTCGGTGGATGGGGCCCCCGCGGCCCCCGCCCCGCCGGTGCAGCCTCGCTGCCCGCAGAGGACGAACCGACGGAGCTCTGCCCGTCACCGTCGCGTCGGTGCCTAGCCCTGCCCGCGTCCGCCCAGGGACGATGCCGGGCTCCCCTGGGGATTCCGGAGGGTCGGTCCTACAGCAGCTACCTCAGCACAGCGTTTTGCTCCTTTTACACTGTCCCCCCCACCCCAGCACGTAAGAGGGAAAGGGCTGCAAGCGGTGAGGGGACGCCTCCGAGAACAGATCTGGGACCTGATAATCCCAAAGGCCCCTTAGGAGGGTCCGGCGCATGCTGAGCTGGTGGCCTTTCGTTCGGGACTAAGTGCACGACTTCCCCGAGCACTGCCCACCACTTCTCCCCTTCCATAATGGACACTCTTTATCGAGCAGGATTAGATCTGCCCAGCGCTGCCTCTCGCAGCTGAGGCTGATTTCTCCAGCAGTAATGGACACAAACTTCGCTTGTAATGTGCACTTTCCCCTCCTGCTTCCTCTCGGCTGGGCTCTCCTGGGGTGCTTCCTGCTCTGTCCTGCTTGTACCCAGCTGTCTCCGGCTGCCGGCCAAGGCAGACCCAAGGCAGGGGCACCAGGGCCCTCTGCTGTAGCAGGGGCTGAGCCACGAGTCCCTTCCTTGGGTCCCATGAGCCTTCCCTTGAGCGGCTCTTTCAGCAAGAGCTTCTGAGCTGGCCCCGGGCCTCTCCTGTGGGATGGGCTCCCCCAGTCTGCCATGGAGCACAGGAGGGGCCATCCCCAGCTCACGTCCCTGCAGTGGGCCACGAGCAAGCCCCGGGCAGCTCGAGCCGCTGCTGGCACTCGGGCAGAGGCTGCTGCCTCCCCGGAGCCCCGTTATCCTCCTGCCTGGCACAGGCGAGCTCCTGAGCAGAGGAGGAATAAACAAAGGGTGGGCACGGTGAACTCGCCAGCTGGGGGCTGAATCACTCCAGCTCTCTGCTCCCGCTCCTGCCCACTCCTCGGCTCCCACGGGCACAGACCCCGGCTCGGCTGGCAGAGTGGGCACCCACCAGGCGCGTCCCTGCGTGGGCTCGGGCACAGCATCCTCATGGCGAGAAGCACAGTGACAGTGGGGTGACAATGCGTGCACAGCTCTCCTGCTGCCACCCAGGAAACAGCCTGGCCCTCAGACCTTTCCTCAGGGCGGATCGATGCCTCTGATTGTTACGGCTATGGCAGCAATGCCATCGATGTTAATAGCACTTCACAAACACAGACAAAGCCGGCAATCTGAATGCGGCCAGAAAAAAAACAAACAGAGGACAAAAAGACAGCCTAAGAGCTCTGAATGCCCTTTCTAATGCTCCCGCCCTCCCGATGAAGCACCACTAAAGTGCAGGGCACCGCATATTCAACACTCGGGAATAATTCCTGGCATTGTTGGTGTGTGAGAGGAGAAATTTCACCTCAGCCCTTCCACAAAGACACGGCAAGTACGCCATGCACGCAGCGCTGGTGGCGTGTGAGAGTGATGCTATGCACTGCCTGGAAGCAGGGGGCCTTCCAAGACCGTCTTTCCCACCTCGGCTCTGCTGGCCATCCCCACCCTGGCAGCGAGGCGAGCGGCAGAGGATGGGGGACCGGGCACGCAGGAGCAGGGATGAGCTTTTGGGCTGAGATGGCATCCGTGCACACTGCTGCAGAACGGTCCCGTGCAAACCCTGCCTTTTGTGTACCCCCGGAGTGTGATTCCCTTCCCTGAAGTGTCCGAGCCCAGCTTAGATGGGGCCCTGTGCAAGCCGGGGGTGTTCCTGCTCACGGCAGGAGTTTGGAACCAAAGGATCTTTGAGATCTCTTCCAATGCACACCATTCTATGGCTCCATGATTTTGGACCTGGGTGGAGGGTCCAGGGAGGCAGGAGAGGGGAAGGCACCGTGGGTGCCCCAAGCCTGGCAGGGGGGCACAGCCCTGGTCTGCTCTGACAGCTGCACCGTGCATTTTGGCCAGCAGTGGGGAGAGGCGATGGGAAGGATGGAGAGAGCAGTGAGAAAAAACCATCACCTAAAATCTGCTCTCTCAGCTGGAGCCCCAGAGCCCTGCCCACATTGCCAAAGTGTGAGAGGAGCCAGTCCCACCAACCTGCCCGAGGAGCAGCACTGCCGTTTGGGTTTTTCTCTCTTTAACTCCCACCCCACCTCATGGGCAACACTTCCTCACCCCAACAGCCTCAAGGACACTTCAGACAAAGGCAGTTCCTGGCAGCAATGAACCTTTGCTGGTCTCTGCCGGAGAAACTGCACTGGCCCCTGCTCAGAAGCCCCAAAGGCTCCCATGTTTCTGCATTTACTGACTTGTCACAACGGGTGAGCTCACTGTTCATGTCCCTGAGGTGCTGTAGCATGGGTGACAGTGTGCTGGGGACAGCCAGAGGCACACAACCAAACCTCACTGCAAATGCCACCCCCTCCTGTCCCCACCAACAGCCTGTGGCTACGTGTAGCTGACAGCTTTGGAGCAAACACACCATTTTCCCCTCTCCCATCACCTTTACACGCCTCCCCCATGTTGTAGAGACCAACTCCAGCTGTTGTGGGTCAACCCCTCAACTGGATCAACCTCCTTTTTGCAGCATGGAGTGACCCAAAGTGCCCCAGCCCTCCAGGTGCCACTATCCTGTGCTGACCTCGGTGCAGCCCCAGATGCTGCAGAGCAGCTCGGCTCACACACCCTCGATGAACATGTTCCTCTTTAAAACCTGCAGGGAACGGCAGGAACATTTGGGTGTCCATCTGCGGGGGCTCGTCCCTCAGACAGATGCTCCAGCTCTTTGCCACTGCCATCCTCAGATGATAACGGGCTGTGGCAGATGGCTCCCTTCTGTTGGCAGGAGGCAGGAGTTTATCCCTGCTCTCAGCTCCCTCCCAGAGAGGCGGCACCTGCACGCTGCATGAGGGACCCGGGCAGTGGGTACAGACCTGCCCCTCAGGGGACAGACCTGGGACAGGCTCTCTCCCTTGGTTTCAGTGCACGTGTCCAGGAATCCCACAATAGGTCTAGAAAGGGCCGAGCTGGCAGGAAGGAGGTGGATTTTAATTACTCCCATTATTATTATCATTCCTTTTCTTTCAGATTTTCACACTTTTGTCGTAACAAGCTGAGCTGAGAAAATACATGCAAATGCCAGGCAGAGATAAGATGTACCACACCTTGAAGTACTGCCAGCGCTGGCTCTGGGAACGCCAGATCTGCTGTCTGCCCCTCCAGCCTCCTCCCTTTGGCAGCAGGGACGGGGGAGGCTCTGTCCCTGCTCTGCCCCTGCACATCCAGAGAGGAGGGTACCTGGCGTGTCCCTGGGCTCCACCAGCAACCAGCTCCTTGATCCTGCCCAGTCCTGCCCAGTCCCTGGAGAAGACACCACAAACTCCTGGCTGCTTGGGACAGGAGGAAAAGGTCACCCTGATGTCTGGTGCGTGCCTTGCAGAACACATGGACAGAGACCTCCCCTGCCCTCCTCAGCAGTGCTGGCAGCAGGAGCTGTTCCTGAGGAACCCTTGTTCCTGTTCCACCGGGCCCCTGGAATGCAGGCAGGGAGAAACGTGCTCCCAGATCACGTTCTCCCTTGGAGGTGGTGACATTTCAGGGTGTGTGGGGGGAGTGGGACGAAGAGGCAAGGCAGGATATTCCTGCTCCCCCATCCCCACGGCCATCTGGATGTGTGCTGATGCCTCCTCACAGCAGGCTGAGTCAGTCCAGTGGCTTCTCATTATCAGCTGGAGGGAATCCAAATTCCGCATTGTATGGCTGCTCCTCAGTGAAACTGAGGATCCTTATCAAGTATTATCATAATGCTTTCTCTCTGTACTGTCTTGTACTGCTCTCTGCTCTGGTCAGCTTATTGATTGGAGCAGAATGATCTGAAAATTCTTAGCCCACCTGCCATTCACTTGGGACAGGAGCGGCAGGAGCCACAGAACGTCACCCTGGACATGGGCTGGGGCTGTGAGGCCACGGAGGGGATCCCTCCACTGTCCCCACCACAGCCTCGCTTGCTGGAGGCTGCAGGAGCGTGGCTGGACCCATCTCCAGCTCTGTGTCCAAGTGAAAGTGAGGTGAGAGGTGTAGGAGATGCCATGCTCATGCCTTGCACATCTCAAATCATGACATGACCTCCGTGACGCTCTGGAGAACAGGGATAAAGCAGAGGAAAAAGCCTTTCTCTAGGCCCCCTGAAGCAAGTGCTACTGAAGATTGGGATAAGCTGCTGGCAGACAGGGTCTGCCCCAGCTCAGCTCATCCACGTCTCTGCCAGGGCATTGCCACCACCCCAACCCATCTGAACTGTGGGTGTGGAAATCAGGCCTTTCTGGAACAGAGAGGGGCCACATGCCCTCATGTCAGCCTGAGTCAAGCACTGATAGCTCGACTGCTCTGTCAAGCATCCCAAACACGCGGCGTGAAGGGCTGAGGGAAAAGGCTCCATTAAGTTCTTAAGCCCATTGACACATATATAGAAGGTATTAATAATATCAAGCACCTCAGTGCCTATTGTAGCCCACGTTCAGGAGATGAAAGATAATTTCTGGGACAAGGAATTTATGACAGTGACAGCTTTTTAACAGCTTGGTGTAAGAATAGGAGCTGCACAACAGGACAAAGAGCAATGATTAAAGAATTTGGCACAAAGGAGAGAGGGCTTGGAGAGAGCTGTGAGTGTGGAGGACAGGAGAGTCCTGCCAATTGCCCACACTGAAAAAGCAAAGGCTGTGCTGGGCATGGAGGACGGGGAAGGTGATGTGGGAACCACCCTGCTGGGGCTGACTCACAAATGCTTCCCAACTGAGAGAAAGGGTCAGGGTGCCTGGAGGGGATGAAATGGGCTCCTCGCCTTAATGTTTAAAAGAAGTTTGGGCCCGGCCTGGGGTGGCAGCCTGAGATGGGCAGGGCTCAGCCCTACCGGCAGGCAGCATGGGGAGAGGCGATGCTGGGGAGCAGGGCAGGAGCTGAGCTGCACTGCTGGGCACAGGCCAGGGAGCAAACACATGAGTCAGGGAAGAGGGGTCTGGCATGGGGCAGGGTAAGGAGGGAGCTCTGCTCCCTGAAGGCCAGAGCTGGAGAAGCAGAAGTAGCAGAGCCAGCACCAGGACACTCTCAGGGTGTGATTATTCCGAATATCCTCAGTGTTCCTTCGCACACATACGTGCTCCCCTAATGTACACTGCACATGCAAACAGCCTCCTAGTGACATTTGCATGCCCAATTAGATCTGTGTATAATTGATTTACATGCACAGTTGGAGGGCGTTTAAAACACTGGAGCCTGCTTTGCGCTTTCCCACAGCCACCTCCCCAAACCCACGCCGGAGGAAAAGCACCTCACGCTGGGCCAAAGCCCATCCCAGCACCACAGGGCTGGCACCATTTGGTGTCCCCCCCAGCGGGGCAGTGCCACGTGCTGAGCAGGATGGGCTCACAGCCGTGCCCCTTCCTGAACCTCCATCATCTGCAGCGACCCCAAAGCCAACCCCAAACCCAGCCATAGCGTTGGCTGCTTGCTCAGCTCCTGTTGTAAGTGACTGGCGCCATTCCAAAAAGGATTAAAAGCAGGGAGTGAGAAACATAAAAGCTCATGTAATTATGTGCAAAAAAGCCCCTTAATAATTTATAGAGGGAGAGGGTAAATATCTTCGTGTGTTATTCAAGTGTAGCTCATTGTCCCGCCTGGCTAATACCCAGCGTACACGCATCACAGCCTTTATCCGGGAGGCTGTTTTGCCTTTAATACCTTTCATAAATTATTGAATTTATAAAGAGGAAAGCAGGTGTCATGTCACTCCTATAAACAGCTCGTTAGTTAAAGCTAACGAAGTTGGGGAGCAACAGTTTCCTCCTGACTTGTCTACCTCCCACCTCTCTGTCTGTGCTGTCACCTGTGATGCAGCAGAGACCCTGAGCTGGGGCAGGGGAGTGGCATTTGCCTAAAAAAATCTGGCAGCAGACAGATGGCCTGTGGCACCCCTACCCTCTGGCTTTCTGAGCCCTGTTTGTACCTTGTGAAGCTGTGAGGATGCAGGTATGGAGAGGATCCTTTTTTTCCATTCCCAGCTTGCCTGCTGCAGCATCACCACTTCCATGTCACCCGTGGTCTTCTGGGTGCAGCAATGGACCATCGGCTCCTGGGGGCACCTGAGGATGCTGTGGGCACTGCTCCTGGCAGGATGCCTACATGAGGGTGAGCCCTGAGGGCAGGACAGGGCAGGAGGGCTGAGCACAGACCTGTCTGTGCCAGGGGCATCCTCTCACCCCAAAACCCACATCTGCCCCATTTCCAGCCGCCAAAGGCCAGGCTGAGCAGCCCAAGAGCTGCTCCGGAGCGCAGGGGTTGTGTTTGCAGGCTGGGGGAAGCACAGCATCTCCCTGCTTTCTGCCGAACGAGGCAGGGTGTTAGAAGGCCGCCTCTAAAAACAGCAGAGGTGTGACTGAGTCAGCAGCACGTGTCTGCGCGAGGGAGTCAGTCCGGGCTCAGGAGAAGCAGCGTGAGCGTGGCCACGCAGCCCCCCCAGGCTGTGCCCCCCACCCCTGCGCTGCAGGACAGAGCTGCTCGGGGAGCAGCTGCTTCAGGGGCTCCGCTTTTGCTTTCACACCCAGGAGAGAGTCACCAAACCCCCACACGGAGCCTCTCCAAATAGAATACATATGCATTAGAGAGCAGCCGCGGAAAGGGGAGCCATCACAAGGATTTTAGACAGTTTGGAGCGAGTGCCAAATCTGGGTGAATAAGCTGAACGCAAAGGACCCACGCGGAAAACGCTGCCGGCAGCGCCGGCATCACGACAGGCACAGCACGGGGACGGGGACACACGGAGCAGCCCAAGCTGGGACTGCCAGCAGCGAGGCACGTCCCAGCCACATGATGAATGCTTGGCCCCACAAGAACACCCAGTAGCGCCTTGTGGGCATGAGGAGAGGGAACTCAAACTATTGATAATCAATTAACTCCTTCAATTACAGCAGCCTAATGAGGTAGCGCCAAGTCAGCTCTAATGAACATCAGTTTAATAGAGGCAGTTCCTCAGGCGCTGGTTTTTGACTCAATCTTTACAAGGTAGGGAACGCTGCAAAAGTATCAAGCAATTAATGTCGCTAAATGAGCATCGGCTCCCGGCTCTCCGCAGAGCCCAGCTCGTGGGGGGCTGCTGGAGCATGGGGTGTCGCTGAGCCCTGGGGAGCTCCTGCCTGTGCCCAGCTGTCCCTGCACCGGGACGGGCTGGGAGGCCGCTCTGCTGGCGGCACGGAGCTCGTTTGTCTCGGCACGGAGCTCAGGGTTCCTGGGGATGCTGCCGGATGTGTTGGCTGCTGTGAGATGAAGCGAATGTCACCGGGCGCAGCTCTCCCCTAGAGGCAGCTATTTTTTAGGGTTTTTTGGCGATGGCAGCGTAAGTGACAAAACAAATGTCACTGCCCGCTGGCCCCAGTGCCTCCCTGGAAACCTGCTGGGTCCCATGTCGTGCAGGGGGAGAAGCGGGGAGTGCAGGAGGGATGCAAAGCACCATCCCTAACACGTGCCCGTCACGGGGGCTGTGCCAGCACCCCACTGCACCCCGGCTTGCAAGCAGGGCCTGGGGGAGCCCCTGCCCAGCAGGACACAGCTGAGCAGGAGCTGGGGTAGGGATCCCCAGGAAAGCCGGGATCCCGGAGGTGCCACAGTGCTGCACCGACTGTGCTGGGGAGGGATTTACATACTAAGGAGCCTTCAGTGGAGTAAAGACAACCTGACATCTATTTTGGGTCTCAGAGCCAAAGGCTGTATTTCAAATCCACTAATCAGGTGAGAATACAGCAAAGCCGTGCAGAGCAGAGCTGGGAAGGAGGGGGAGCCTCTGGCTCCTGGCAGCATTCCCCACTCCACAGCAAGGGCCCCGTGGCACTGGTCTCCAGCACCCCATCAGCACCCACCACACTGGGCTGCCAGGGGAAGGGACCCCTCGTTCTCGTGGGGGCTGAACCCCAAACTCCTGCTGCACTGGGTCTGTGCAGAGGGGCCCTTTCAGCATCTAAACCTCCATGGGCAGGGACTGCCAGGACCCTGCCTTCAGCCAAGGCTGTCCAGAGCTGAACTGAGCTGCTGGAGGGGCACTGGTGGCCCAGCCCCACTCCCCACAGACGGAGCAGATGGAGGGCACAGGCTGCTCCCTGAGCCCAGGTGTGTGGTGCAGGGGCTGCCTGTGCCTCTGGATGCTGTGGCAGATGGAGGTGGATGTGAACTGCCTGTGCTGCCTGCTGGGACCGCACAGGGGCTTGGCCACAGCCTCCCTTCCCTGCTGATGGGCTTGGGAGCAGGCTGGGGACACAGTGGATGGCTGGAAGGGCTCAAATGACAGGAGAGGCACAGGTCACATAATTCACCCACGTGGATGTGTCCATGAAAGCTTCTGGGTCTGAGCACTGTTCCCAGGGGTGCAATGTATGGGTAGATGACCTCTGGTCCAGCTTGGGGAGAGTAGAGGGAGAAGAAGACATTCCTGCTCTCTCTGCCATTCCTGGGCAGAGCTGGGCCACACTTGCATGGGAAGAAGGAGCCAGGAGACCCAGGATCACTGGAGGTGGCCAGGATAAGCCAGAAGGGAAGTGCAAGGCAGAGGACTGGAGGGAGAAGGAGAGACACGAGTAGAGATACACAGGGAAGGCAACAGCCCAGCATGCCTGGTAGACACACACAGAAACCTGAATCTGGGCATCTCCAGTTCCCATGAGCAACTTATCTGAGAGCAGTGTAACCAGCACCAGCCCCCAGCTGTGACCAGTCCAACAGCACGGACTGCAGATGCCAACCTTGGGGCTATCAGAGTCTGTGCCCACAAGGATCTGCACAGATCCCCCTGGCCCTGTCCAGCCTCTGGTCCCTTCCCAGTGCCCATTCAGTGTGGAGGGGACACAGGGTGTGACTGGCCTCCCCCAGACTACTTTGTCACCATTCATAAGGGCCAGAAAAGCTGCTGAGAGTGTCTGGGGAGTGTGAAACACCAGGGGTGATGGGTGCAGGCTGCTGCACTCAGGATGCTCACAGAGCTGCTTTGATGAAACAGCCACGCCGCTCCAGGCACCGCAGATTATTTTCATCTCTTTTCTTGTTTGGTTGACTTATTCAAAGACTATTAGTGGATTAACTAAAATTATTATGATGCTGGAGCAGCATCTTTGCAGGGGTTTATGGAGGTGGAAGGGGCAGCTTTCATGTCACCCCGGAGCAAGTGTGCAGCTGGGCAGGCTTGCCAGGGGAACGAGAGGAGGCTCAGAGTCCTGGCAGCAGCCGCTCTCTTCTCCAAGCTGGCAGTGCTGTGGAGGAATTGTCTGGAGGGCAGCAGTGGCTGGCAAGCCCTGGGGTCCCTCCTGCTCTCTCATGTTTGTCTTGCAGCTTCTGGGCTCCACTTCACAGGGAGGGCTTGGGGGCAACAAGGGACTGAACCCAGGCATGGGGAAGGTCTCTCCACACCTTCTGTTGCTACATCCTTCTTCCCACAGGTAACTCCCCCACTGGTGCTGCTGCTCTTATAAGCTCTGCTTCCTTGTCCAGAAGGTCCCAGGGCTGTGCCCTGCTATCCCCACAGCCAAACAATCTCACAGCATCCCTTGTTTTCCCGGGCTGCGTGTGGCAGAGTCTTCCCCCTTCCCACCCCCTCCTCATCAGCTGGCAAAGCCCCAGCGGTTTCCCCCAGAGAGCGCGCGGTGAGACACAGCATGAAACAACTGCACATAATTAGAGGATTGAATGGGGTAAGGGAGCAGAGCAGGGAGCTTGCAACATCCATAAATAGCTCGTCTTGCCGAGCTGCTTAACTCCTTGCTTGTTCTTGCCAAAGTGCAGACCCCAAAGGGATGGTGCCTGTGCATGAATAGGGGTGGAAAGTTCAGAAGCGTATTTTTAAACCATTCAAGCTGTACTCGAGCTGAGTGATACGTTATTGTCTCTGTGTGTCACTTGAAATGCCTTATGAATGCAAGAAATAAAAAAAAGCCCCCATTTTGCCTCTCTACACTCCCACCCCTCTCTTCTACCCAAATAATGTCAGACTAGAGCTGACAGCAGCACCACAGGCTAAGGCTGCTTAAAAGCAGCATGAAAAGCTCTTCTCTGGAAGGAAGAGCCCTGGCTGGCGGGGCTGGATGGCAGAGGAACAGCAGGAACTTGCCAGGAAAACACTGGGGTCCCCCAAGAGTCCCCAGCAAGGACAGCAGGGTGTGTGCCCAGCAGCAGGGGGTTAGGTTGGATATCAGGAAAAAGTTCTTCACCCAGAGGGTGGCTGGGCACTGGTACAGGCTCCCCAGGGAAGTGACCACAGCACTTCCTGACAGAGTTCAGGACAAGGCTCTCGGGCATCTGGTGTGACTCCTGTGCAGGGCCACGAGTGGGACTCGATGATCCATGTGGGTCCCTCCCAACTCAGAATATTTTGTGATTCTGTGACTCTGGGTCAACTAGTCTTGACTATTGTCCCACAAGAACAAGGGATTTACCCCTGCTACCCCACCCTGGGTCAGTGCAGGATGGCATCACCTCAGTTCTGCCCATCCTGAGCTCTGGGGCCTCTCTGGGCCCTCTCTGGGGCCTCTCTGGGTGTCACTTGGTGATAGTGACAATCCTCAGCCCCTGGGGCTGGCAGCCAGCCTCAAGCTGTGGTTGGAGACAGAGATCCCAAAGAGCCTGACAAACAGCTGGAGCCATGGTGAGATACAGCAGGACAGAGGGAAAACAAACCAGAAACTCACTGGGAAATCATTTTTCTCCTAAATGGGGCAGTTATAATTAAGCAGCACGGGCTTTATGAATGATACCAGCTCTGCCTTGAAACACATCATTACCTCTCTCTGTTAGAGCAGTGTTTTTAAATACATATTTCCTCTTCCAGTGCTAGAGGAGGAGGCGCTGAGGCTGGGATGCTGGGATATTTTTCTTACTTCGCTGAGCTCTGCCTTTCCTGTGCACCTTTTCCTGCTCCAGATCACTGCTGGGCACTGTCCCCTTCCTCTCCTCTCTGCCACCACAGATACCAGAGGGGAGGAGGGTGCTGAACCTGCATCCTCCAGCCCCAGAGGGTTTGAGCCTCCCTGTGCCAAACCTGCCTGGGATCCCAGCACCAGAGGTCACCGCAAACCCCTCTGCTCAAGCTATGTGAGCCCCTCACCACAATGTTTTCCTCGTTCTACAGAACCTGGGGCTCAAGGGGATGAGATATTTCACTGACTGCTGACCCAAGCTGGTTTCCCCCATCTGGCACCCTCTGCGCCCAGCAGGGTCTGGGTGTTCCTCTCAGTTTGGTACAATCTGGGCCTTTCTGTCCCCAGACAACTCCCCCAGCCTATGCCATGTCTGCCATGAGTGCTCACTGCAATGGATTAGAGAGACCCGAGCAAGGGCTTTTGTACTAGAAATTGAAAGTTGATGGAGTGTGTCATAGGAAAATGACAACAACCTACTGTACCTCGAAAGACAATTATTTTTCCCTCATTGGAAGTGATTGAATTTCTCCATCAGTGACACTACCAACATTGTCGACACCAACAGCTCTCTTATGGAAAGGCTCTTTCCCAGCTGCACACCTGAATTTTCTGACAGCTGCCCTTTCCTCCCTTACCTGCTCTGCTTGCTGTGCTTTGGCAGGACATGCTCAGGTCACAGCCAGTACAGAGACCACCCTCAGCTGGGAGTGCTCTCCCTCCCCATCCCCGCACTCCTTGCTTCCCTCAGCTCTGCTCTTCTGCACTAATTCTGAATATTCTGTGATTTTGTGAAGATGCCAGGGCTGGAAATCACAAAACTAAATCATGATGCTTCACTGTGACCAGCCATGGTAGCAGGACCTTCCTCACAGTACTGGGGCCGTGCTTGGTGTCTGATGTAGGTACTCACACTGGCAAAAAGAAAGAGCTGGGAGACGTGGTGACCTCTCCAGAGATGGGGAAAAGGGTCAGGCAGCACCTGGATCTGCTGTGGGATCAGTGTTGGACAGCATCCTGGAGAGCCTGCGCTCCCTGCAGACCTGGAGCACCATGTCATGGACACTTGTGCTGGACGCTGGCCTGGGGACACCCTGCAGCCACACCTCACCCCAGGTGAAAGGTACAGCCAAAAGCCCCTTCTCTGAGTCATTTTGGCCCAGAATCTGGAGTAGCACAAGCCCCAAAGGCTTTGGGATAGGTTCCTCTGTGTGTCTGGGGCACAGCTGTGCTTTCCACGGGTTCCGTCCCATTCCCACAGTGCTTCCCCCCCGCAGCCTGAGTTACTCCCTGCTGGCAGAGGGTCAACCTGATTTATTAAGACACATGAACTGATGAACGAGCCACAGAGAAGCACCACGAGCCTGCTACATCCCATTGCATCCCCGTGCACTGGGATCCGTGCAAGGCTCCTCACAGGCCTCATCCTTCCCCCAGCCAACACCAAACCCCGAAAGCCTGGGGAGCACAGGAGGGAGCCACCACCCCCATGCCTTTTTGGGGGACAGTGGTGACAGCCACGAGCACGTCCACGCTGTGTGGGGTGGGAATGGCAGCGGGCAGGACGGGGAGGGCAGTGCCAGGCGGGGATGGGTGGCGAGGCTGGCGCAGGCAGGACGTCACCCCGCCCTCTCCGTGGGTGCCACGCGCGCCGGGGCTGAGGAACGCGCACGCTCCTGTGGCGCTCGGGGCCCATCTGCTGTGTGGGCTGGGAGCACATATGTTAGAGATACACACATCGACGTGTGCCTGCGTATATAGATACACAGACATACATGAGAGACTATTCTAGGTACAGATTTACATATACAGTCAACACCAGCCATTGCTGTGGGATTCTGAAGGCAGCAGAACCAGCCCCGGATATCAGCAAATTCCTATCTTTATCCCTGCCCTCTGAGCCTGTGCCTTTGGCTGGGCTGGTGGATGCCACGTGCCAGAGCCCCAGCTGGGGAGGGTGCTGGGGGGAAGCAGGGCTGCCCATCTCCCACACCTGCACTCTGCACAGTGCCCCAGGGAGGGGCACAGCATCTTCCCTGACCATGCACAAACCCTAGAGCCCAGCAGGGATCCAGGGGGATACATCTGCCCAAACACAGCCTGCATCCATGGACGAGCTGGATGAACTGCTGTATCGCTAATGGAGAGAAAAGGCCTCTCAGGGACAGGATTCATCTCCTTCTAAGGTGGCTGCCTGAGAAAGGTCAGATGAATTTTGCCTGGACGTGCCTTTTTTCTCCCCGCTGACTATAAATGTCATCCAGCCAGTGGGCTCCAAGGCAGGTACCTACAGAGAGGCCACATGCAGACAGGTAACAGGAATTCAAGCCCATAGTTGCTGCCCTGGATCAACCCTGGTGCTGCACGCGTCCACAGGCGGCACAGGGACACAAACCCGGCTCGGGATTTGAGACACTGAGATTTCTTGCAGACACACAGCTCAGCTGGTAAAAAGTTCATCTTGGCAAGTGAAACTTTTCCATTCATCGTCTGCCGTAGCCCCAAGCAGCATCACCCAGCTGTAAAGTACTTCAGAGTTGACTCAATGTCACATTTAAGTGCTGGATGCATCAGAATTCAGGATGCCTCAGAAAGGTTATGTAAACCATTACATCAAATCCTGGGAGAGTTATTAAGGTGAGCGGCAGAGCATGGGAGAATGGGTGATTATCTCACAGCAGTGCTGTGGAACCACACCAGCAATGGCCAACAGAAGGATGTAACTCATTCTCCTTACAAGCCCAGTTTTGTTTCCCCTAATGTGTCTTTAAAAAAAAAATAAATCTAAAACAAAAAAAATCTGTCCACCAAAGAATTCTCTACTCGGGCATATAATTATTCAAGAGAGTCTCCAATTAAGCAGCTAAAGCACTTGGGAGATAAGAAGTTATGAAGGAGGGAAGTTTCTAACTATTGGACAAGTCTCCTATTCCCCCTCCCCTTTCTGAAATGTCATATTTCAAATTCAGTGTGGTCTATTAACTCCAAATTTATTTTATTCATCTGAACTTGTGCCTTTGAGGACTTGGGGAAGGCCTGCATGGGTAATTTTGGAGTTATTTGCTGTGGACTCTTGAACCTCTCAGAAGTGCGTGGGCTCCCCAGGGAGGTTCTCCAGTTGGCAGAACTTGTCCTCAAGGACATGAAAGCATCTGCAGGGGCCTGCAATTTTTCAGAGTTTGGAATGGACCCAGCCAGACTGAAAGACATTTAGAAATCTTCAGGATCAGCAAATGTATTTTGTAAAGCACGGAGCTGACCTGTTTGGGTTAAATAATGGTGAGAATTTTGTGGGGGTAACACAAGTGGGAATTGCAGGCCCAAAGCAGCCAGCTGAAGGACTAGCATTAAGTCAGGAGTCACCAAGCTGAAAACCTTTGGTGCTGGTGGAATAAAGCAGCCAAGAAATGCTAATTGTAACAGTATCTCCCTGATGGACATCCTGCAGCATCCTGCCAGAGTGCCCTCACATGGCAATGCTGCCTCCTCCTCAGAAAAGCCACAGAAACCACAGGGAGACAGCCAGAACTGCCTTGTAGAACTCCAAATCCCACAGGGTTTATCCCACAGGATTTACACACCCCATCTCCATGCCAGCAGCCTGCATCCAGCTCTGGGTGAGCCCCTGGGACGGTGCTGATTTGTGCCCTGTCACCAGGGTGACACGAGGAGCAGATCCCATGGCAGACTGATCCCCAGCACACAGCCCCAGTCCAAAAGCTTTCATACTGGAGTTTGGGAATGCAGGGACATCCATACTGGAGTCTGCACACAGGAAAGGGGATGGAGTGTGTGCTGGCAGTCCTGGCAGCACCTCCTGCACGGGACACATGGGCTCTGCCTTCCCAGCCCCTCAGGCAGAGGAAAACGAGGCATTGCTGAGTAACTGGGTGAATTCCTGGGCCAAACAGGCAGTGGAGCAGCACAGGGGGTGCTGTCATAAGGGTCACCCCCTCCGGTGGGTTACAGCCCGTGCCTTTGGCCTCCCCTCTCAGTGTGCTCAGCCGTGCGTGGCTCTGTCAAACACGGGGGCAGTGACTCACAGCAGCCCTGGCAGCACACGGGCAGTGCTGGGCTGAGCTGTGTGACAGTCCTGGAGAGCTGTGCCTTTCAATGCCGCTGTGCTACTCCTCAAATCCTGAAAATGCTGCTGCTGAATAACCCCTGGGCACGGGCTTGGCCCAGCCATGCCCATAGGGAGCTCTTTGGAGGCTGCTGGGGCTCCCAGTCACGGTGTGAGAAGCTGCTGTTAGCAGCAGCTACCCAAACCCTTGAAGAGGGACATCTTGTCCCCAGAGGTGGCAGGGGACCTGTGCCCATGGGACACATGAAGGAGCATCTAGGCTGGAATCAGCCTCAGCCTGCTCCATGCACAAAAGGAGCCCTGACTCTTGGGCTACCAGCTGGTCACTGATGTTAACATTCATTTAAGAAAAATTACAAATACCCCCACCATGGGCTAATTAGCTAATGACATTATTTTGGCCTGATGTGCCATATAATTAAACAACTAATAAACGGCAAGAGTCCTGTGTTGCTGAGGCTCCTGAGTCAATACCACGCTATTACCACGGTGTAATTGAGTTTACTGAGAACCTCAGCACAGACATCCCAGAGCCCATGCAGGAATGGTGCTGAAGCAGCCACCAGAGACCCACCTGCTGGATACAGGAGAAAGACAAATCTTTTAATCTACAATACAGCCTGGAGTCACACACAGAGAAGACAAGTTTGTGCTTCACACTGTGGGAAATGCATTTGCTAGAGGAGGGTACATGCCTCCCAAGAGGGGCTACCTGTGCAAGAGCTGCTCTGGCAGCACTAGAGGCTTCCAGAGCTCCAGGGAGGAGGGGATGAAATGTGGCTTGTCCTCACTTCCACAGAAGTGAGGACTTCCAGAAGTACATTTCAGTTTACATTTCTCCATCAAAAAGGTGCCTTTTTGAATGCATTTCTAATGACAAAACCAAAGGGTGCTCTGGGGCTACTGAGAGGTCTCAGAGGTGGCTCAAAGCCTCCTCCTGCAGCCCTGACCTCTGAAGACCAAGTGCCCCAACCTAATACTCTGCTGGCAGGCTGCAAATGGGCCAGGAGCTGGATTTAGAGCTGCAAAACCCTCTCGGGGTTTTTTTAGCGCTGGTAGGAAAGAAAGAGAGGAGTAGGTTGGCAACCAAGCTCTTGTTTGAGTCATGAAGCATCTACAGATGTCTCAGTATTATTTGCGGTCCCTTGGGTGGGGAGGGTGATTCTGAGGTGCTCAGAGGTGATTTTGCTATGTGGACATGTTGTCAGGCGATGAACACACGACCTTTGTGCACACACACACACACACACACACACACACAACCCCCCGAGCCCGGGCTCCTCTCCCGCGCACTCCCCACCCCACAGCCCTGGAGCTCGTGTCCCCAGATGCACCCGAGCTCCAGCTCACCCTCCTTCCTCCTCACCTCCCTTCCCTGGCAGCACCAGGCAAGAGCTCCCTCCGCTCCCGACCACTCTCAGGCAGAGCCTGGAAGCTTCTCCGGGGCACGGCAGCGCCTGTTATCCGAAGGCAGAGGCACAGGGCTCTCACCCCCTGCCGCTGTCAGGTCCCTGCTGGCAGCAGCGGGCACAGCCGAGTCCTGCTGGCAGGCTGAGGGCTCGCTGGCCCCACGGTGGCATCTCCTGGTGACAGTGCAACAGGAGGACAGGGCATTACAAGGGATGAACGTGGGGCTGAGCCATGGCAGGGCGGGGGACCTGAGCTCACATCCAGCACTGCCATCCCACACTGGAAACAGCTAAATGCAGCCCAGAGGAGCGGGAGCCCGGGCAGGCAGCCCCATCCCAGGGGTTGCAGCCACAGTCGGGGCAGCCCCAGAGCTCCTGGAGAGGTTCTGGAGTGTGAGCAGGACTGACAGGCTGCAGCTGACGGGCTGGGTGGGCAGCACTGTTCTGAGCAGGGCCCTGGTTCTGCTGCCACCCGTGTCCCACCATGGACCTGCTCCGGTAGCTCATCCTCATCCCACAAAGCTCCTCAAGAAAAGAAGGCTGGAGACACAGAGATAAGAGCCCAGAGGGACTACTCAGCCTACAGTTCCAGCTCCTGCTTAGCACAAACTACACCATCCCCAAGGAGCTCTGCAGCAAATCCATAAGGGTTCCTCACTTCAACCACTGTCGGTATTTAAAGCAGACAACTTCAGGAGTGAGGCTGGAATCAGACTAAGCCTTGATCCCGGTGCATGAGGAGCTCCTCAGGACAGTGGGAGAGGGATGATGGCTGGGGGACGGTGAACAACAGAGCTACATCGAAAGAGGGGCAAAACCTGCGCTTGCAGGAGGGCAGGGAGCGGGTCCAGGCAGCAGCGCGGCCGCAGGCAGCCACGTGAGAAGTGCCAGGAGCAGAGGCTGCTGGAGCCGCCGGCAGCTCCGGGGAAGAGGTGGGTGTGCAAAGGCTCAGCGACGGCAGAGCTGCTGCTGACAGTGAGAGGCAGCTCCTGTCATGAGCGTGAGCCAGGCTCTGCCAACACAAACACCCAGATTGCTGGAAACAAGATGTGCGGCCGCGCGTCCCGGCCGTCAGTCAGCGGCACGCAGGGAGCGCGCTGCGGCCGCGCTTGCCCTGAAATGCCTCCGTGGTGGTCGTGGGCAGCCCCACCAGGGTCTGGCCAGGAGGCAACGACTGTGCCCAGGTGGCAGGGATGGTCTCCATCCTCCTCGCTGGTCAGGAGAATCATCCCAGCTCCCTGGCTGCAGCTTGGCCGCTTTCCTCCTATGCCCACAGCTCAAGGAGGGACTGAGGAGGAACATGGAACACCTGCTGCTGCTCTGGAGAGGTGCTTGTGCGGAGAGCGATTGCTGCAATCAAGAATTACTCAGAGAGCACTCAACAGCCACGCCGAGGGCAGGCAGGGTGTACCTGCACTGACACGAGCCCATCACCGTGGGGCCACTGCCTGTCACTGCCAGTGGCTGCAGCCCCAGGACAGCCTTGTCCCGGTGCTGGCAGAGCAAAGAGGGTCAGGGCAGCTGTGGCTGCTTCCTCACATGCTAGAGCAACACCAAGTGAACTGAGACCTCCCCCAGGGCTGGGGTGAACACCTGATGTGACCCCAGGGACCCACCTGTTCCAAACACCAGGAGTTCAGCTCATGGCGGGAGAACACACCCAACCTGCTGGGATGGATCCTGTGGAAAACACGTGGAGAAGAGCAGGTGGTTTGCACACCAGTGCTGGCTGGAAGTCACCACTGCAAGTGCACCCATCACAGGGCAGCATCCTGACCCCTGAGGCACCACCAACCCCCCAAAATGGCCTGCCCATGGCTGAGCTCCAGCTCCTTCCCTCCGAGCCACACCGCTCTGCTTTGCTGTGAATGCAAAGTTTAAGCAGCCCCTGCAAGGTCTTCCCTTTTATCTTTCATTGCTGTGCTGACATTCTGAAGGAAATTTGCTCTCCTCCTTGAAGTACGGAAATCCGTGTCCAAGAGCGCTCGGGCCCCCAAAGCTGGGGAGATAAACATATTTGGAGGTGTGATTTCACAGCAGCCACGCTGAGAGCTGTCAGAGGTCGGGTCCTGGCCGTCAATTACCCGCAATGTGCACCCAGACGCGGCACGGGAGAACAAAACAGACTCATTAGAGGGGAAGAGAGGTGAGCCAACACCACGACTGCTTAAAGAGAGTGGCTCACGTTGCAGGGAGTAAAGGGACAGACTTTTCTCCTGCTCTCTTCCCCCACTCCACCAGAAGGCTACAACGCCTGGGAGACACAGCACAGGCAGCACAAACCCAGCACTGCCCCACAGAGCACTGCCATGTGGCACCAGCATGACACAGGAGGCACCGGCAGAGCCGACTTTTGGGCATGAGATGTGGCACGGAGCAGAATGTGCAGAAGAGACTTGGAAGTGGAAACATTTCAGAATGGGATTTTTAAAGATATTCAAGCCCCTCTCTCTCTTCCCTCTGGCCTGCAGGTATTTAGGAACGCTTTGCACATAAAGAATTATTTGTCTAATATATCACGTTAGAATGTGAGATGACATATCCAGGACAGACTTTTGTACAAAGCAGAGTTCTGAAAGCAGAATTTTAGCAGTCCCAGGCGGGACCAGGGCATAGAAAGCATACAGTAGGATGAGCAATGATTTCTGTTTAGCCCAGGCAAGGATTTTTGTTTGAATTCTCTGTCTCTAGGAAAGTCAATTATCACTGGCACCTCTGAGCCCAGTGCAGCCCCAGAGGAAGGCTGCAGAGAGCTGTGGCAGGTGATGGGGTGGTCCTGAGGGGCCACAGCAAGGTGGGGGGAACTGGATGTTAATTCCAACACTTTACAGATGGGAGCAACAGGCAGGGAGTGATTGGACTTGGCTCTGGTCCTCCAAGCCACTTGCCTCCCCTCTGGCTTCCAAGATTTAAGCACTAACTTGACAGTGGGGTTAAACAAAAAGAATAATCACAGCCTCAGCCTCATCACTTTTGCCTGGGGATGCGACAGGTGATGCAGGACAGACCACCCTGTGCAGAAGGGGCTCACAGAGTGTGGGTGTGGCTGCCTGGTTTGGGGACTTCCCAGGCAGGGGATGGGCTCCAACCCCATCCCCCTCTGCCATGGGGGGGCACCTTCCCTGCCCCTCTGTGCTTTGGCATCATCCCATCTGTGCCTTGGCATCCCATGCCTGGGGCCAGTGTGGCCTCAACAGATCCCCTCTGCAGGTCTCTCCTCCCGCCCTGCTCCCTCTTTCTCCTCTTCCACAAGTGTTTCTCAGGGTGTTATTTCCTTGTGAGTATGCTAATCCCTCTCCTGAGTACAAACTGCTGCAGTCTTTAGAGGGACAGGGAAATATTTCTGTTCTGCATACTCCACAGATCCTCCTCTGCATGGAAATGGACACTATCATTATTGGGATTTCTCTCTTTTAACATCTCAGCTGAGGAAATTCTTTCTCCTATTGAGCCTTTGCTAAGCAGGAATGTGGGGGAAGAGGTGTAAACCAGCCAGGCTCTTGCAGTGAATTTCTCTTTCCTACCACTCCACAGGGAGTCTCCACTGCTTTCAAGGTGGAATTCCATGCTGGAGGTGGCATGTGACATGTCCCAAGGCCCCAGGATGCTGTGGCAGGGCAGGGGTGCTCAGCTCCAGGAGCAGGTGTTCTCCAGGGCCCTGCCATGCTCCTCAGGGAGCGCTGGAGGCTGGGATCTTGCTTGCAGACCCTCAGTGCAAGGGGGTCCTGACTGAATGGCACCACAGCACATTTCAAAGGCCAGTCCTGGTGGAGATAATGCTACGTGAGGGGAAACAGCACTATCCTTTCAGGTAAATGGGAAGACAATCCATGTATATATGTATATTTATATGTAGAACTGAGCACCCAGACCAACACAAGCCCACAGGGGCCCTCCCCTCACACCAGCAGCCCCCCAGAGTGAGGGCAAGGGCTGCCCTGCTTTAACAACCATGGCACCAACCCAGATTAAAATGAATTCATCAGCACATGGATTAATTGGTTGAGGAGGAATTTAAATGAAGCGATCACACACATCCAGGCTCAAGTGCCCCAGGGTCAGGCAGTGCCGAATGGTTTTGCCCATTCTGGACCTTCATGGATTACCCTGGCCAGTGTGGGGATGGATTTACTGGAAGAACACCCAGATCCCCATGTTTTGCAGGCATGGCAGTGCCTGCAGATAGGCAGGTGGCTGAAGTTTTGAGCTTCTCAGGTAGAGGATCATATTACTCTGGAAATGGAGGATCAAATTATTCCATTATTCCCCAGGGAGGGGATTAAATTACCCTGGAATTAGAGGATTAAATTACTCACCAAGGGAGAGGATTGAATTACTTTGTGAGTTGTGGGATTAAAACACTCTGCAGGTGGCAAGCTCAAAATAGACCTTCACACAGAAGGCAGGATTAAATTATTCTATGGCTGGTCAGGGGAAAAAAAAACCCCAAACCACCATACTCTGGAGGAAGCCATATTAAATTATTTCTGGAGATTAAATTGCTCCACAGGCTTGCTGGATCCCAGTGCTGTGGAGCAGACCATCTGCTTGGGAAGGTGTGTGGATACCCAAGCATGAACAGCCATATGATGGGGTCCCGCTGGTGGTACCCAAGTGCCTGCTGGCACCGCAGCGCCCGGCGCCTGACAGTTTTGACTATATTTATTTGCACGTCAAGGTTGGGAGCCTGGCAGGGCTGGGCTCTGCTCCCCCGCACCATCCGGGAAATCTGGGGGGATCCCAGGTCACCTGGGAGCACGAGGCAGACCCGAGGAATTGAGCCAAACCTTGATTCGGTTTTTTTAAGGGAGGCTTTCTCTTCTTTTCCTTTTTTGCATTGATGACTCTCCTGAGCAACAGCACCACTGTGTGTGTGGGGCAGCAGATCAAAGCCCTCCTTGCTACCAGCCAGGACCAGCTCTCCTCCCCAGATTCCTCACTTCCACCCATCACCTCCTCTCCCCTCTCATCCATGGGCTCAGCTCTGCACCTGGCATCTCCCACGGGCTCCGGTCAGCAGTGGCTGGAGCTGCCGGCGCTGCCAGCCCTGACTCACTCTGCTGTGCCTCCTTCCCTGGTGCCTGTCACTGCCTGTTCCCACTGATGGTGACAAATTGGCATTTGAAACTTGCATTGGTATTTTTTTTTTATGCTGATTTCTTTCTGAGGCTCCACTGCTGAGATTTTGAGAAAGAGAATGAGCATTTTAGGATAATCTTAAAAGCAGAAAAATTATTACATGTCAAACACCGAATGGGGAGTTTAAAAGGCTCCCAGGTGGGCTGCAGAATTAAATGTTTGGAGGCTCTTTTTTCCCCCAGTGAGGTAAGAAATGGCAATGTCACCATAGCAACTGCAGGGCACATTCTGGGCAGCAGCTCAGGCATTCTCAGGAGCTGGGGCTGCCCCAGCCCCTCCGCACAGCCTGTGGGGTGTGAGGGACTGGGATGGCTCCAACCCTCACACACCTGAGCCTTGCAGCCAAGGAGTCCTGGGAGCCTGCAGCTTGACTGGCATGAGATCCACCATGGTCAAAAGCTCCCAGAGACCCACAGGATGGGGTTTGTGCTCCTGGTGAAGGCAATTCCTGATCACCTCAACCCCTTCCTGATTTCTCCATCCCACCTGCTCCAGTCCCGTGTACCAGGGCTGGATGCTCCCTGCATCCATCTGGTTGTGCGCTTCCAAGGACGGAGAGGCAGCTGGGACCTGACACTCCTGACTCAAAGAGGGGCTCCAAGGTGCCCCAAACCACCAGGCAAGAGCAGCTGAAGAGCTCAGTTGTGTGGCCTGTGATCCCGTGGCTTTGTGGCTCCCGAAGCACACAGGAAAGCTGTCACCTCCCCAGCTGCTCAAGAGGCTCATCTGCCTCCTGCCTGCCACTGTTTCCTTGTTGACTTTCTGAGGCTGCTGTGAACAGGGGAAATCATCATGAGCAACCAGGGGTTAATTGAGTGTTAGTTAACTCCTGGTGCTCTCACCAGCCTGCCGGGGTTGTGGTAATTAGCACAACCTGAGCTGGCTCATTAATGAGCTTTGCAGGAGAGTCACAGGTAGCAGGGGGGTTAAACTGGCTTGATTACTTCTCTGCTCCATTAGTACCAGCCACTGAGAAGGGATTTATGAGAAGGAAGCTGGTTTCTCTCCGGATGAAGCAGGATGTACTCTGGGAACAGGGCTGATCCCATGGGAAGGGACAGGGACAGCAAAGCTTTGCCCACGGCGGGTGAGGAGGGCTCAAAACCAGCTCAGCTCCGGGCTGAAAACTGCTGTGATACCTGACAGAGCTGCAGTTTAGCTGCAAATGATGATGATGAAGGGAAACATTCAGCAGTTACGAAGGGCTGTCATTTTCCAGGGGCTCCAATTGAATTTGTGATCCACCCCCAGGAGCTCGCATGCCAAGAGCAGCCTCGATGGCTCTGACCACAGCAGTCCATCAGACAGAGGGATCACAGCCAGAGACCAGCCTGACATCCAGCTGGTGGCCACCACGGGAGGAGGGTGGCCCAGTGCTCCACAACTGCTGGCCTGCATCACCACCTTCCTTCTTCCCCCATAACACATGGCTCCACAGGCTCCCTGGGATGCTGGGTTGCAACTCCTCCTCTGCCTGCCTTGGAGCCAGATTTCCCATCTGCTGGGAGATTACCCTGAACACTGGATCCTGTGGGGCACTCAGAGCCATGCTGGGTATCCCAAACTCACTGGATCCAGCCCTTGGCCCCAGCAGTTGCTCCCCAGATCCCATGTCAGTCCCCTCTACTCTCCGGTCCTGCTGCTGCAGACCCTGGCAGGGGATAACTGATCCCAGGAGGAACCTCAGCAAGCAGCACAGGGGATGTGGCAGAGCTGGGAGCCAGCAAGGCCAGCTGTAAACCCAAATGCTGCGTGGCAGAGGCAGGGAGTGACTGAAGCTCCCCTTGCCATGCTGGATGCATGCTGCTGTCTAGAGGCAGCAGGGAAGGTTCCCCTCAGCACCAGATTTATAGTGAGGCTGCAGATCAATTATCAGCAGCCTCTGACCTTGAGAGCAGAGGCACAGAGGGGCTGCAGAGCGTCTCCCTCCCTTTTCTGGGTAAGAGGTGCCCATACTGGAGGGGATGATCCATGGCAGGGCTGCCAACAGGAGCCCCACAGTTCCTGTGGGGATGCACACACAGAAGAGGTTTCCTCACGTGCTGCATACACACACACACACTTCTCCCTCTGGCACCCCTGGATCCTTATTTTCCTCCTCCCTCATGCACCCAAATACTCAGACTAGCCCCACATCCCAGGCAGGGGCAGGAATCCAGCCCCTCAGCCTGTTGCAAAGCAGTTGAATGATGTGGCACACAAAGAGATGAGGGAGCAGGGAGAGAGAACCCAGCTTGGCTCCGCTTTCCCTGAACTTGCTGTAGACTTCAATGAAATCTGATTTTTGGAAGAGGGTAGTTTCCTGAAGTCCAGGAATATCCCTGATGAAAAGAGGACAATTTGATTTTGCAGAGGCTCGTCCTAGGGTGAAACAGTGCCATTTGTTTTAGAAAGCAAGCACTAGCCTTGGTGCCAGCAATGGGCAGCTCCCGCTTCCAAGAGCATGGTGGAAGCACAGAGAGAGCATCTTCTATGGATGGTGGGAATGCCATCCCTGCTCCCAGCTGAAGGAGGGCATGTGGCACCCAGCTCTCCCCTCCCACCTTCTCAAACACTGGGGCCTCAGCTCAGAGGGCTTTTTTTTTTTATTTCTCATGGGCAAACAAAGTGGGAAATGAATTCCTTTAGATAGCAAATGAGTTTAATAGAAATGGTGATGGAGTTACGCTGTGCCAGGAATGTTAATCCTGTACCCGATGTGGCCGGACTCTCAAGCAAGGAGGAAGGTCGCAATTAAGAGCAGAAACACGAGGTCTGTTTCCAGAGAGTACCCCCAGCTGCTGGCCACACCTTGGCAGGTCCTGGGGGACACCAAGCAGGATGGGACCCAGCTCTGCAGCCGCTCTTCCTCCACCAAGGCCCAGTACACTGAGACAAGTGATGACAGCTCGTTGGTCCTTGCCTGTAATGGGTGAATTTCGTATGGAGGGGTCTGGGAGAGAAGCAAGTCCCAGTGCAGCAGGAGGGACATGGGGCAGGCTGGGAACTGGTCCTGGCACAGCCTTTGCTTCCCAAGCCTGGGGCTCCTGGGTCACCAGGGACAGGACTTGTGTGCAAAGTGGGAAAACCCGCTGCGTGGAGCACGGCAGCTCTGCCAGCACACAGACAGCTCTGGAGAGCATCCAGATCCACCCCAGGGCAGCTGAGATTTCAGCTGAGGTCTTTGTAAACAGAGTTACACAAAAACAAGATGTGGATGTCCCTGTACTTGTGCTGCTCACTGAGAGGTGACCCGAGGCCAAGGCTGAGCACAGCCCCAGGGCACTGCACAGCCCTGGATCCCCTTTGGGAGCAGCAGCTTCAACAGGGCACGGGACACACGAGCTGCTGGAGACACTTGCTGGACCTGCAGCTGTCCTCCCCTCTTAGGCAGACACTGCTACCTCTACAAACCCTCACCTGAGAGCAGCCTCCACCTCTGTCCTGACACCTACAGATCACCTCAGCCCTCTGCTCCTCCTGCAACAGCCCTGTCCAGCTCCAGTCCCAGCCCTGGAGTGGGGACACAAGGGAGGACACCAGGGAGTGCTCCCCTTTCCCCTGCAGCTTCTGCTGCCAAGGTGACACGTGTCTGAGTCCAACAAAGCCTTTCAAAGGTGGGCCGGCATTTCTCTGCACATGGTTTTTTTACTCATCCTTTTCATCTGGGTGATTTATTCCCCCTTTCCCCAGCACAGCTTTAATTGAGTTCACAGCAGGAGCTCGGCTCTGGAGCAAAGAACCAAACAGCATCAGCTTCCCCGGGCAGGGACCCCACAGAGAGCTCCTGGGCAAGTGCTGTGACAGGCCACATCCTGTGTGTGCCACTGTGCATCTCCTGCCTCTCTTGGCAGCCCCCCAGGCAGGGCAGGAGCCTCTCGAGCTGCCGGGGCAGTGCAGGTTGGCACAACCTGGGGCTGGTGGCACACAGACCTGGTGAGCCCCAGTCCCCCCCAGCTCCTGCCACACTGCTCAGGATCAGGCCAAGCACCCACATCACCCCTTTTCCAAGCAGCCCTCCAGGGAGCAGGAGCCTGGGGCAGGACACCCCCATGCACCAGGGCAGGAGGAGCAGGAGCCGCTGCTGCTTTCCTCTCCACTCAGAGTCACCAGGAAAAGCCCATGCTTCTGCTGCCAGAGCATATTTGATTCTTCTGCTAACCTGACCTTATTTAGTTCATTATAAGCCCCCAGGACATTGCAACTGTAACTTAAAAAGAAAAAGGAAAAAAAAAATAGCCTAACAAAAACACAAACCTTTCCTCTGATCAATAGCGCAGGCAACTGGAAAAGGTATAATTCAATTTGTCAGCACACAGTTATTAGTTACTGTGATGGAGCCCTTCCTCCCAGCCCTGCTTCCCTTGATGCTTCCAACGCTGCTCTCCCCAGGGCAGGGGAGCAGCCCATGATGTGACACGGAGCCAGGGGAGGGCTGAGACCCAGCACAGCCACTCTGGAGCTAATGGAGCTGTGACCTGTGAGCTGAGGCTTCGCTGCGCCTGAGAAAAGGCAAGGAGACCGAGGTTCCTGTGTTAAAGGCAGTGCTGGCTGCTCCTTGTTCTTCCACTGGCTTTGCAAACTCCCCTCCTGGGGCACACGCAGTGTTTAGGGGTTCCCATACATCCATCCTCTCCTTTAAACACTGCTGCCCTTCCCAAGTGTGTCAGTCCTGCCTTGCTTCACCCCTCCGGGATGCTAATAAAGCCACATCCCTCCTCAGCAAGAACCATGCAGGAGACTGGTCCTGCACAAGTGCTCTGAAGCTCCCCCCTTCCTTTTTCCAAGGGGTGGCGGGAGCCAAATGAAGGGAGAGAGCCAGTGTCCCCACGTGGCTCTGCTTGGACCAGCTTGTGGCCAGCAAGAGACCAGCAGAAAGGGAAACGTGCCAGGGCTTGCATGGCCTCAGAGGAAATCAATTACCACACGAAACCAGGGGCCAGAGGCCTTGGGGAGCCTTATCACACACCTTCCACCGGCTCTCCATCAGCAGTCTAGCCTGAAATTACCTCCCCTTGCTCCCGAGAGCAGTGAAAGTGGAGGGCAAAGATGGAGAGCCATGGGTAGCTGTGAATACCAATGGGTTCTGTGTGTGCTGACCCTCCTTGTCCATCCCTTAGCCTCCTGAACCCCCAGTCCCAAGAGCCCAGCATGGAGCTGAGCATGGCCATTGCCTGAACCCCAGACAAAGAGGCACTTCCAGCAACACTCAGCTCAGCTCTCTCCCTGCTCTCCTCCCCCAACTCCTTCCTTCACCAGGGAAACCTCCAGATACGCATCCAGAGATGTCTCTTTCCATTTGTTGATGTCGACAGGCATATCACACACACATTCATTATTTAATCTACCTTTGAATTGGGCTAAATAGTTCTAACGATAATTACAGAGCATTTGTATTTATAGCAAACCGTCATGCACGATCTGCATCCGCGCGGGTAACGCCGCTGTGATCTATAAATACGGGAGGGATGGTGTGGGAAGGCAGACGACGCTCCCGGTCGCCATGAAATGCAAAATGCACGGATGGCCCCACTGCACCACGAGCTGCTACAGCTCCTCTCCTTCGGAGCACTCTGCAAACAGAGCTCAGCAGGGACAAGGAAGGGGGCAGGAGCACACCTCCCACGGGGCACAGCGAGGCCAGAGCAGCAGCAGAGCAGCCACAGGGATGCAGGACAGGGGAGGGGATCAGAGGGAAATGGGATGTGCTCAGCACTGCCTGGCACAAAGGCTCAGAGCCCTGGAGGGCGAGCAGAGCCAGAGCTGGGGAGCAGCATGGAAGGAGAGAAGGGAGAGAGGGAGGATTCGCTGTTCCTCATCCCACAGCAATAAAAGTTTTACAGCAGTGTAGCCAGCACTTATGATTTTATTGCCAGCATTACAGAGGTAGAGCTTCTCCAAGCCCCAGCCCCTGGAGTCAAGTTAAGACACAGGAAGCTTGGCTTTCATAAGAAACCGGAGGAAGAGGAGAGAGGCCAGCGCTCCCGCCTGCGCAGGAACGCTGGGGAACGTGCAAACATCCAGCTCCAGCTCCAGGCAGCAAATAAAAGGAAGCCAGTGTTTCTAAATTTACTTATTTTTAGAATAATTTTATACCTCTCGAATGAAGGCGTGCAGAGAGCAGGGAGCTGGACAGTCCTGTGATTTGGGAGGACTTGCCAGAGGTAACATTAGCACTACCTTGGTGAGAGTCTGTGCACATCCCTGTGGTTCCTGTCCACACCCCCACCCTCAAAATCTTTTGGCATTTCTCAGGCTTTAACTCCCCAGCGGCACAGAGGCCCAAGCTCAGGTGTGATGCAGAGACACCCCAAATGAGCCGTGAAGCCATTTCAGAGGTGAGCTCCAGAAGGGCAGGACCATATGGAATGCTGCTCAGCACCAGATCAGGTGCACTGCCCGTGCCCACACAGGCACACACACAAATTACGAGTACTTCTATTGCATTAGGGCCTGGAAATTTCATTCCAGTCATATCCCATTCAGTGAGATACTGCACAGATACCAGGCCAAGCAGCATTTTTTTTTTTTTTTTACCTAGAGAGAAAAGCTGTTTTTCTCTGCATATTGGTTTAAAGCAAACACAGCCAGAGGCTGCACACGCCAGAGTAATGGCCCGTGACCGTGCCAGTGAGGAGGGCAGAGATGACAGCGCCGTGCCCGGGCTCATTGGCTTTGAGATCTCCTTGTGCTGCCCCCGACATGGATCCACCCAACCCTGCTCTGCAGAGACCATCCTGCACAGGAGGAAGAGTCCAATCCAGGCCCTGGGTTTCTTCAGTTTAGGGCTTAGCATGGCCTGTTTCCCATTGGTAATTTATAAGCAAATATTTGGCCATCTGGCAGCCGTGTCCAGCTCGGCTTTGCTGCGGAAAGGGCGAAGCTGACATTAAACTTCTCTCCCCGAATGCCGGGCACCCCCTTCCGACACGGCTTCCACCACTTGGCAAAGCACTCCTCTGCCATCTGCCTGGAGAACTCTCCAAAGGCCACGGAGCCTGCTAAATATAGCCAAGAAGCTCAGCAAACATTTGCAGCCAGTCTGAGAAGACTTCTCTCAAAGTTACATCTCCCCCGGCCCAGCTCCCTTGCCTGCGATGTCTCAGATATCCTTAAACCACCTCTGCGTTTTTTAGTCGCATTTCCTCTTTGGAGCCTTTCCCTTCCCCATTCCCTTCTCACTACCACTCTTCACCTCTACTTTTACAGTTGATTTCTCCCAACACTTCCCTTCACGCTCGGAGGAGAGCTCTAGATGATGCCAATGCTCCTTTCCCAGCCCACGGATCCTCAGATGCAGAGTGGGAGATCGCAGGGCCCGTGGGCTGACTCTGCATTCGCTTTTCCAGGACCAACTTCTGCACACAACAGCCCAACTTCCCCTGACAGCCCTGTACAACTGACAGAGGGTGCACACCATGTCGGCATGGGCTCCCCTCTCCCTGGTGGCCCAGCCAGCAGCAGGCAGGAGGCTGATTTTCCCACCTCTGCCTCTGTAGCTCACCTTCAGTCTAACACGAGTACAGGCAGTGCCACAAGCCCTGACCTTCACATCCATCCATAGCTTAGCAGCCCCTCATCACTCTTTTTTTTTCCAGGAAGGCACAAGGCCAGCTGCCTCCTCTCTGGTCCAGTTTTAACCTTTCCCACCAAGAACAGGGACCAGGAGCAGCCTCCCTCATGGCACTGCTAACCTGCTAAGAATGAGGAAACCTATTGTAGTGTTGGGCTAAACTGCACTTACAGACTTCAGGCAGCTTGATGCCATCATATCTGTTCCCTGGAAGAGCCGTCCACTTGTGTTTTATCATGGCAAACAAACTAAGCACAGAGAAAAAAACAAGCACCTGTCATTCTGGACATGGACAAACAGCACAGACAGCTCTTGCTGCTCTGTGGGGCTGTTAACAGTGCAGCACCTGGAGCTTCCTCCTTGGGGAAGCAGAGAAAGGGAAAAACCCCACATGAAAACAAACCCCCTTTAACAATGAACTCTCGTGTTCAGTCATACGTGAAAGACAGGAGAAGGGGGGGAGGAGAGAGAGGGAGAGGGAAGGAGAGACAACAGAAGACAGAGTACTATTTCCTCTTCAAATATTTATTTTCAGGTCTGCCTTGGAGTGCTTCTTACTGAGATACAGAGCCTTGCTGTGCTGCAGCTTGTAAGCTCCTGCTGCACATACTCATGGCACTGCTTTAACTGGAACCACTGGGAATTCCCATCACCCAGTGCCAGACCCCACAGAGGGCATCCCCCGACCCTCAGGCATACATCCATGCTCTCCAGCTCGCCATCCTGAGCCCAGCACCACACATCTTCACCTCTCCTAGTGCTGTGCTTGACTCTGCCTGGCATCTCAGGACACACAGTTCAGCTCCAGCCCTCGCTTTCTGGCCAAGGCACAAGGCTTGGAGCTGGGGCCTTGAACTGGCACTCCGCAGTCTTTTGAAATCCTTCAGTATTCACCACTGCCCTCAGGGGCAGCAGAGGTGGCCTGCATGGAGATGGGAAGACTTTCCATGCAGTTATTCAGGTGAGCCAAAAATAGTGACCAAAGCAAGGTGGCAGTGAGCACCAGCCTGCTGGAAGTGACAGATCTTGGAGGAGAGCCAGAGCTGACATCCTGATCACAGACAGCAATTAAGAAATTAAGCTATCAGAGAGGCTTTTTGGGAGAGGTGAGTGTCTGTGGTTTGGTCAGATGCCAGAGCAGGTCAGTAACATTTGTCCTTCCCACTGCAGATGGAGATCCTCCTCCACCCCTGATCCCGACACGGTGGCACAGCTCCCTCCTCCCACCACGGAGGAGCAGACAGGGAGAACACCAGGACTCTGCAAAGCAGTGACAGAGGGGAGAGAGGCTGGACAGAAACCACCTGGAGAACTCAGACTTGGCAAAAACAGCTGCACCTGCCCCTGGACTACAACCCCAGCTGTAGCATCCTGATCCTGAAACACATCCCCTTCTGCAGGCAAGGATGGGAATCCTCAGCAATGCTCCCAGAGCAGACACCAGGGGCCATTCCCCACACAGCCTGTGCCCTCTGGGCAGGAGAGGCACTGTGGACAAGGACAGGCTACCATGGGCCACACTGCTGCTCATGGTGCACCCAGATCAGTCCTTGGGGTGGACAGCAAAAGCACCCCATCCATTCACAATCTCAACCACTTCCATCCTCCAAAATGATGGGGCCTGTGGGTCATTGGGAAAGTCCTTCACTCTGCTAGAATCCCTGATTATTCCCATCTCCTGCACAGCTCAGCTCCACACACCAGGGCATGCAGAGCACACCTGCTCTGCAATAAGCTCACAGCCTCTCACTGGCCACTAAATTACATGTCTTGAAACGGGAAAAACTGTGTTTCCTTCTCTAAAAGACTGTGCTGGGAACCCCACAGAGGGAACCCCAGCTGTGCCACGCACCTGAGGAGGATGGACTCACCCCCACATCTCTTCTGGAGCAGCACACACAGCCCTGGCACTGCAAACACCGTGTCCTCCTCCCCGTGCTGGTCTCAGCTCTGCCACCCTCCCAAGCCCAGCCTCATGTGTGTGCACATCTGCACTTGCACGCCTGCAGCCACACACAGACAGCTTCCTCTCTGTGCCGGGCATGAGAAATATTGATTTCTTTCCCCCTGCAATATTTCGCTTGGCTGAGCAGATTTAGAATTGAAGAGTCAGACTCTGCCTAGAGACTAGAACCATATTTAATTCCACGGTTTAAGAAGCCCTGGAGCAGGTTATTCTTATTTTAAACTACTAGTGCATTTAAAAGCAAGTGACATTTCGGGGGGATGGGGTGGGAGATGGCTGGTGGCCTCTGCCTCAGTCCAGCCAGTGCTGGGAAGAGTTTTGCAGCTCTGCTGCATCCCCACAGCCCCATCAGCTGCTCTGCCTGTGCCAATGAGAGGCGAGGGGTGGTGGCGAGCTCCCCAGCAAAGCCTGGGAGAGCTGCTTCCATGTCTTCCTAACTGAGGAGAAATGAGGGGGAAAAGAGAGCATGGAAAGGCAAGGTGTGAAAACCTCTGATGAGAATTGCATTGAGGTCTCAGGATTCATACTGCCTGTTCCTGTACCAGGCTCTGCTCACAGAGCCCTCAGTGAGGAGAAATTTGCAGACAGAGAACAAAGAGGTGGTGCCTTGGCCAGAGGATGATCCCTCACGGGGCCTGATCATGGAGCAGAGCTGCTGCAGGGCACAGCCATCCCCATCCACCTCCTGGATAAACACACCCTCCCAGCTGCTGCAAAGTCAGCACAGCCACTGCTCTCCACAGCACAGACCCCCAGAGGAGACACAAGGGACTTCCAAGGGACAAGGGGGAGAATACAATAGCAAAGGTATGCCCAAAGCATCTGTGAGCGCCTGCCAGGACTGGGCAGATGGGCACATACATTGCCCCCTCCAAGCCACACAGAGCGTATCTGCTACCCAGCACGGGGGCAGACAAAAGCCAAGCATTCCCAGGATGAAGGGTCCAGCTCAACAGGAAGGGGTGCAGGTGAGATGAGCCCTACCACAGAATGGGTGAAAGAACACTGGAGAAGAGGAAGGGAAACACAGATCCCTACACTCTGCTCATCATCTCCCCACATCACACCTGCAAAGACTCACAGCACAGGTTCAGCTGTCACCCTGCCCTGGCTGAGGTGCTCCAAGCACATCAGCATCCACTGTCCCCTCTGCCTAAGACACCAGCCCCAGGTCCCTGCCAGTTCCAGGCAGCCAGCCATCCCCCAGTGGCCCCACAACGTGCCCACAGAGCAACAGGCAGACAGAGATGCTCTTCACAGCCTCTGAATAATGGAGATGAAGAGCCCGGGTGCCAGACAGCTCAAGGGCACTCTGGTCCGTGTGTGCCCATGTGCACACACATGTCACTGAGCAGAAAGAGATCCCTGATGTGACACTGCTGCTCCCAGGGCCCCTGCAGCGGGCTCAGCTGTGAGCTCCTGGGGTTGGGAAGGCAGAGAAGCAGAGAGCTGCTCCCCCAGCTGGGAGTGGAGCCCGGCAGGGCTGTGGTGGGCAGCCTGGGAGCTGCAGCTCTGTGGGAAGCATGATTCACAGCAGGGCGAGCTGCGGGCTCCGGGGGAGATGCAGCGGCCGCCGCAGCAGCCATGCATTAGCTCGCTGCGGTCGGGCCTGACACTGCACCCTCTTAGCTGTGGCATTGTGTTTTGACTGAAGCAGACAGGCAGGAGAATGAAAATGGATCCTTTTATATAAGCTCTGTGCACACACGGTAACAGCTCTTGACATCTTTGCCCAGCTGCGTTTGTGGCTGGTGCTCACGTCCAGGCCAGGCTGGGATTGCACAGGGATTGCAAAGTGCTCCCAGCACTGAAAGCATCCTCTGGGGCTGACACCCCACAGGGACACAGGCACAGTGTGCCCTGCTCAGCAATGGGACAAGAAGCCAGCTTTGGAGCTGCTGCTCAGCTGGCCGGTGCCAAAGGCTGCAGTGTTGATGCCATGAGGCTCCCAGCACAAAGACGTGTCCTATGGCACCTCCTGGAAGTAGGTCCAGCTTAAACTCAAGCTCTTCTACCTGGAAGCAGGCACAGGCAAGACTTGGTGAGTTCAGAGCACAACGTGGCAAGGGCTGCTGCAAGTTTGGATGCCCCCACATATGGGGGGCGGTGTAGGGACCCACTGTGCCTGGGGGAAGGTCTGAGAGAGGAGGAGACAGGAGGAATGGATGAATTAGCTGTGCTAAAAGCCAAGGCTGTGAAAGCCCATTGCCATTAGTGTAATTATTGCAATTACTATCTTTTCATATTTTTGACAATTCATTAAGAATTAGCTTAACAGAAGAAAACATTTTCTGTTAAGTGCTGGTGAATCTAAAACAGAGAAGCAGAACGACATTTCACTTTACATCTGGACAAGTCCAAGGATTTACCCAGTTCTCTAAAATAAAAGTGAAGGAACTTCCCAAAGTTTTCTTACAAAGGAAAGCAATTAATTCACAGAGAAAACAGCACAATGAAACCCAGGGACATGATCCTTTTTCTGCTTTTCTTCCCCAGACAAACAATTCAGCAAAACAGAGGCAGGTCTCTGGGGACATGGTTTAGCAGTGGGCTTGGCAGTGGTGGGGTTGGGCTCAATGATCTCAGAGGTGTTTTCCAGCCTAAACAATTGTGTGTATCTTGCCCTGGTCTGCTGGGACAGGCTGGTGTCACCAGAGCCACTGACAGCTTTGGGACATGGGTGCAGCTGGGGCACCCCTCCTCCTTCCCCCATCCACCCCGAGAACCAGCACAGACAATAAACACCCATAATGAAATGGCTTTGAAGAACAAAGTATATGTAAGGACAAAGCTGGAACGAGTGAAAAAGAACTATATAGAAATAACAAAAACCAAGCATTGCAATTAGCTAAACTGTTAAACGAATGAAAAGGTATTAAATAAAATCTCCTGAATGTCAAGTTGACACAGTTTTTTACATTCAGGCGAGGAAATGAGTCCCTTGAGTAAATCTCCCTGCTCCAGGGCTGGGCATTAAAGGCTTTCTGGTGGCTGTCGCTGGCTGAGGTGCCTTTGATCTGGGCTGCTGGATGCAGCTCACATCTCCCAGCAAACCTGGCCCTGAACACAGCCCCTCCTCCCACATCCCCAACCCCGGGGACAGCACTGCAGGGCTGGCCAAAGCCAGGGCTCCTCGGGGACAGGGAAGCTGAGCCTCTCTAATGCCATCCAAAAGCCCCCAGCGGGTCTTTTCATCGGGATGCCTTTCCATCCTGCTTTGCCATCTCTGCTCCAAGTAGGACAAAGCAGCAGGGCTGCTCTGTCACACCTCCACTTTCACCTCTCCCGCAGGCACCAGCAGCAATTTTCCCTCTCTGGGGAAAGCAGCTTTCTTTAGCAGCATGTTACCTGTCAAAGGCTCTTCCCTCAGTGCCTCCTGAAGCAAGTGAAACCTTTCTTTTTGGGAACGAGGGGAATGCTCCCTCCTGTGGCAAACACGGTGCCAGCCCCGCTCCCTGGCGTCAGGATCCCCAGAAGGGGCCTGGCTCCTGCACTCCCTGCACCTACAGAACAAACATCCAGCTGCCCAGAAGCACCACGCAGGCTGGTGACATTATTTCCTGCCTGCAAGGTCATTTATGGGAGATAACTGTGGATCCAGAGATGTGTATACATATGTATGTATTTCTGTAATTCTCCTGTGCTTTGTATATAATAATAAATATATAACCCAGGAACTTAACCCAGTGAGGTACCAACAAAGCCATCAAATGAAGCAATTTGTCTCAGACAATCGCCTGAGCTGCCTCTGATGTCGCTGTCTTGCCACTGACAATGAGAGGCTCTTAAGTGTCCTGAAATTGTACTGGAGCTCCCCAAAGCTCTCACCTCCGCCTTCCTTCCTCTCCCTCGAGCTCCTTCCCGTGTTTCTCCAGCAAAACACTTCCTTACGCAAATAAACATGCAGGGAGGCACAAAAGGCATTTTGTCTAGGATTTCAACACAACCACGTACTTCTCATTCAAATATTCAGCTGTATCCTTCAGAGATCAAAAGCACGGCACTGAAACGAGGCGAAGCACGAACATCCCGAGCCAATAGCTCAAGCTTCCCTTTCATTCCTGTTCTGGCTGAGGAAGCAGATGAGAATTCCATCACTCTGGTGGCTCCCAGGCATCACAGGCCCAGGACTCCTGTGCACACAGGTACAGCTCTCTCACACCACCCATCTCTGCACAGAGCCCTGCACTGCCAGTGATTCTATTAATGGCTATTAAAGCCTTGATGAGCACTGCCTGTACAGCCAGCAGGTGACCTGTGTGCTGTGAGGTCTCCAGGGAGGTGCAAGCTGGGACTGGCCCAGCCTGGCCTAGCTGGAGAATCTTGCTGCTCCCAGATACCTGGAGTGGGGTTTGGCCCAGGGAAGGGTCACCCAGTGCTGCAGCAGTACCCAGGGAAGCCACATCTCAGTGCCCAGCATCCTCCAGCACTGAAGCATCCCTGCCACCTTCACCCAGGGGAGCTGTAAAGGGAGGAATGGATAAAGCAGCGTAACCCTGACCCAAAACATGCCCACAAGCCCCTCCTGCACACCCCTGGGACACACTGGGGCAACAGGGCTGAGCCCCAGCAGCTGCCCACTGCTCTCCCCACCTTGGTGAGGACGGTGCTCAGCAGGAGCCATGGGCTTGGGCACGTTTACTGTATAATATATAAACTCATACCGGTTTTATAAGCCCCTCCTGGCTCAAATCACATTGTAATTCTGAACAGTCTTAAACTCATTTAAATCCTAATAAAACACCGCCCTGCATTTGCATTCGCTGCCTGCAGGTCCCTGCGGCTGCTGTGGAATTGGTAATGCCTGGATGCTGCTGCACGCCGGAAGCCATCCCTCACACCAGGGGTCAGCTGCACACTTAACAGGACAATTAAAAACACAGATGCAGGAAATGGACCTCCAGACTGACCCAGGATGATTGACAGAGCAGTTGTGTGTCAAAGCTTTCACAGTGACACAAGAGAGCAGCAGCACCAGTGTGGAAACCTCAGTGTCCCACCTCGTCTGGAACCCCCGAGGAGATCCAGGCCAGGCACAAGGCACCTGCAGACAGCACCATAAGGGGGTTTAAATGACTAATGAATGGGAATGACTGATGAAGCACCAGCAAACAAGGCTGCAAGTGCTGTGGGAAGTGTGTGCATGAACCACACAGGTGCTCTGGGGCAGGTGGGGACCAACCCAGCAGGAACCTGCCCTGGTTCCCCACATATCCCAGTGTGCTGGAGACATGGGGGGATTGCTGCCACAGTTTGGGGGCACATCACACCCTGGGGGCTGCATCTCAGCACCTCCTCCACTCCAACACCCCTGGCACAAAGTGCCATTCTTGCCTTTCCCTCCTGAACACAGACCAGCTGTGCTCCAGCTGTGCCAGAGGCTGCAGCAAGGGGCTGGCTGATGGTAGCCCCCAAGGGCCAGCTCCCCCCACCAAACCCACACAGCTCTCCCTGCCCACCACAGGCTGACTCATGCCCTGCCCATGGTCCCCTTCCCCAGCTCTGCTGCCCCATTGTTCCCAGCCCCACAGCCTCCTGCCTCTCCTCCAGGGTCAGCCCTGCTCTATTCCCATCCCTCCTGGGCACTTGTCCAGTGCTTTATGCCTGCCTGGTTTTGGCAGTGACATTAATAGGCTCCCCTGAAACACTGAGATTATGAGCTATACCCATCCAGCTACAGAAATACTAATTATTAGTAACTGTATGAGATAAATGGAAATATCAATGATGAAAGTCAATATTATTGCCTTCTTTGTTCCTGTTTGTTTTATTTGTAGATGAAAGGACCACTCAGGCCGTCTCCCCAGGATGTGGCCAGGAGCTGGAACAGCTCCTCTTGGCAGCTCATCCAGAGCTGTGCTCCGATAAGAAATCACACTGCACACATGCTCGCAAAGGGCTCTCTAAATCAGCAGCCCTCAAAAGCAGGCATTGTCTTTGATTGATTCATAAAACTGGAGCTGCTTCCATTCCCTGCTCCAGAACCAGGCAAGGGAGGATTGAAGGAAGGGAGAAGGTGTAGTGTGGGTGGAAATGATTAATTGTGGAACACGGCATGGCACTGGGAACGCTCCCTGGTTTGGCTGAGTTTGATGCTCACGCCTTCATCCTCCTCACATGGTGGCTTAGACACCAAGATGGGAACCAAGGACCCCTCCCAGGCTCTGACAGAGACTGCCAGGCAAGTCCCAGGGCCCTGCTGTGGCCGGGTGAGCACTTACAACATCAACATTGCCTTAATCAGCAAGTCTGCTCCCCCTGCATGTTCTGAGTCAGAGCTGCTGATTTTGGTGACAAGAGACTTTTTTATTTTTTTGAAGCCCTATTAGCCTTGCAGAGCTAACACAGCTAAGAGCAAGTGAATGGGATACTAATTTTGGATCACACCTCACAGCACTTCCTAGAGCAGCCTGTCTTCCACAGGCAAGCCACGTGCTCCCCACAGCCACGGGAGGCAGGACACAGCCAGGAGGGGACCATGGGGTGCACCAGGGACATTTTTCTTGCTCCTGGTATACCCTAACACATCACTAAACTGCCTCCATTCCCTTCCGAGCCCCCAGTCCATCACCAGCAAATATGGATGGGAACAAAGCAGCCCTCTGACTCCCAACCTGCCCATCTCCAAGGGGCAGTGCAGTGACACCTGCCTGCAGTGAGTACCAACCATCCCAGCCCCTCAGTGCCAGCCAGGACAAACACTGCTGCTGCCTCTCTCCATGTGCAATGAGATCAGAAGTGGAAGCCTTGCAGGAGTAATTAGAACAGTCTTTAAAAAGCAGTCAGCCTATCCTAAATATTTCATGGAAGGTTTTGTTTTTTTTTAAGGAAAAGCTGCTTTAAAACCCCTCCTTGCCCCTTGGTGCACGTCAGGGTGCAATTAAGCAGAAAGTATCAAGGCATAAACCCAAAGAAACAAACTGCCATGCACACCCACCTCCTCCACTCCGGCTTCTTCCCTGTGGTTAACATTGATGTGACATCCCAAAGCTGTGTGCACACAATATCATCCCCACACCAAGACAAGGGAGAGCTGGCTCAGATGCTAGAAAACCTTAGAAGCCTCCCAGTCTCACAAAAACAATGTCCAGATTCCTGCCACCAGGAGTCCCTGATGGTCCCCACCAAAGCTCCCAGGTACTGGAAAGCCCTGAGCTCCCACGGGATCCCAGCAGTGGGCTCTGGAGAGCTGCTGGACCGTGCTGGTGGCACCCTTGGGCTGGGCAGCCTGCCTCCCTGCCTGGCTGGGTAGATGTTTGCAAAATTATTAATTATTTTTAACAACAGAAAAATCTCTTAATAGCTTTGTCAGCCCTCAGAGGGAGACGTGCGAGAAGAAATCTGTTTTAATGCAGAGAGCCAGGTGGGAACCAGGTAAGGCACAGAACAGAAATTCAGGGCTTCCCCTGGCCCTGCTGGGGTGTAGAAGCCAGTCTTTCAAAAGAGACGACAGACCCCTCTCCCTCTGTGACATTCCTTCCTCTCAGCTCTCCCAGCCACACTGCTCACTGTTTAACCACAGCATCTGGGCCAGCTGAAGACAAGAGTGGGCCTGGTGTCCCCACTGTGCCTGGGGACAGCCCCAACACTGCTGCCACTCCTACATGTCCCCCTCGTGGGGACACCAGGCTTTTGATGTAACCTTGATGCTGAAAATCTGCTTTTCAATAGTGAAAATCCAAGACATTCCACAGGGGCAGCAAGTCTGTGGCTGCATCACCAGAGTGGACATGGGGGATTTTTTGGGAGCATTTATGGCCCATGCATTCAGAGAGGAAGAGCAACATCCCTCAGAAACCACAGCAGTTCAAACATCTGCTCGGTTTAAACACTAAAAATTCGTGCATTAAAAATCCACTCAGGCTCAGAACTAAATAAAGCCTCTGACCACACCATCCAGCCCAAGGCTTGCAGGCTCCCTGGGGAGAGGGCTTATGTGCCTCCTGGATGCTCAGGCTGAGATCCCTGCTCCCAGCACCACATCCTGCTTCCCTCCAAGCTTTTGGGCAGGGTGAGAGCCTGCGGGGTGTTTGGGACCCCAGCTGTGCCTGGCTGCCCTCTTCTTGCACCGCTTAGTGGACAGAGCAGCCTGAGAACTGAGCACACCCCCCTCCATTAGCCCAAATTCCCTAGGAAATAACATTTCCCTTTTTCTCAAAGGAAAAAGCAAAAGGAAAACCAAACCCACCTAATTTTCTAGATACTGTTCCTTAGGAAAAACCTTCCATTTTTGCAGAGAGCACTCTGAAGGAAAATACCCAAATCCAAACACGGAGCAGATGGTTCTTGGTGCTCACATTTTCGGGGAGGACTTTAACCAGCAGGATCATTTCCCAGCAGAATTTTGTTTTAAGAGACAATCACTAAAAATAAATGCACTTCAGAGCTTGCTGTTGAAAAGGTATTTTCACAGAGAACTGCTATTTCCATGGTCCCTGTGCTTGCTCTGTCAGCCCTGACACAGTGGGAGCTCCTCCTCGGAGCATCCTTCACACACAGCTTCTCCCAGGCTCCAATCCACAGAGCACCTGTGGGAGCAGGGAGGGATGGGTGTCTGGGATCATCCCTCATTACCATAAAACGGGAAACAGCAACAAGGAGCTACAAACACCTCTCTGCAAATCTGGAAATGCCTCTCCACAGGCAGGAACATGAGGCAAGGTAAGGACAGGTCCCTTTTCTGCATGCACCAGGTTGAGCCTGTGCAGGCTGCTCTTTGCTTTGAGCAAAGAGCAACATAAGGGAGAAATGACAAATCTGAGTGTGAAGGAGTTCTGCCTCACTGTTTTGATTCTCTTTTCCCTGAACCAGGTGTGGAGCAGTGCCCCTGGGCAATCCCAGGTGAGCCCCTGTGCTCTGCCCCAGGTAGAAGTGCCACCACTCCTGCTGAACAGAGATCCCAGCACACGCCTCCATCTCCTACTATCCTGGACAACATCCAGCTTCAGCAAGCCCTCCCCCAGCTGTGGCAGATGAAAGATGCTTGAATCATCCTAATTTCTTTTTTTTTTTTTTTTTTCATTAGGAAACCAAACTCTGCTCTTCACCAAGAGATCCTTTTCATTCTCTCTCGAGGACTGACATCCTGGGAAATTGCCTCAACCCAGTCAGCTCTGATGTTTGCTGTCTCACGCATCTGCATCAGGCTGACAGCTCACGGATCTCAGCTGAGGATGGGGATGTGCAGAACAAGCCAAAACCTGCTCCTGTCTCCTTCCACTGTCCCGGCAAGAGCGCTGGGAGGAGGCTGAGCAGGGGGAGAGCGTGCAGGAGCCGTGCAATGGGAATAGAGACATCTCCAGAAACGCTGCTTTTTGAGGACCCTCTCGCCCGCCCTCTCCTGGAAGATAAAGCCACTCCTGCCCAGCATTCCCGAGCTGCAGCGCCTGGCTGTCCACGCTGAATCACTCCACGTGGGCAGTGTTTGTCCCTCCCTGATCTAAAAGGAGTTGGAACAAACCCACCTAAGCAGAGCCACACAATCCCAGCACAAAGCCCTTTCTCAAAAGTACCACCACCCAAATACTCCTTTGAGAGGTCTCTCCCCCTGGTTAAACACTCCCGTGTGCAGGCTGAAGGATTGAACACTTCCCACTGGCCCCAGATCCCAGCTGGAAGCTACATCACCTCACCCCCACCAGGAGGGCTGGGGCTCCCCCAGACTGAGGGGGGAAGAAAAAGGCATTTTTACCACGCTTTTGGCAATGGAAACCAGTCCAGCCCTGGACTCAGCACGAGAAAGGCACGTGAGTGTCACACACACCAATGCTCCGAGCTCAGCTGCACCTACCTGGGTCAGATGAAGGCAGGATGCTGGGGAATCAGATGCCAGGTGTGCACTGGGCTTTGGCCTCTCCTCTGCTTTCCACTCATGCACTGTGAGCAAAATGAAACCAAAATTAGGGCTTTAAACCTGGCATTTGAGAGGCGAGCAGGAGAGAAATTAAAAAGCTGTGAATGCTTTTCCCTCTCTCCCTCCCAAAACTGAGCTCAGACAAGCTCAATCTTCATCCAAGATGATATTTAAAAGGTATAAATCAGGCTGTAACAGACAGAAAAACACAACTACCAAAATTTAGTGGCCCTGCTGCTGGAAGGCCCAAAATGAACTGCTTAAGAGAGCCATTTTCCCACGGAAATAGAGCAGGTCTGTACTTAGTGGAGCATTGATCTGCTGACAGCTACCAGGACAGATTTGGGCCAGAGCACCTGGGAATCATTTGCAGTGATCTCTGAAGAAGCACATGCATGCAAAACCCCTTGGAAAAACACTGTTGTAAGGCACTGCTGCAGCTGACTGTGAGTCCACACGTCACCCACCGGTCAGCACAGGCTTACACCTCCTTCCATAAACCTCCCCAGGCAGCTCAGTGCCTGGCTGCATCCCTGTGCCCCAGCCAAATACTTCACAGAGGACAGGAATTGCAAAGCATCACCAAAGCACTGAGCTGCAAAAGGCTCTCACAGCTCAGGACCCCAGCAATGAGGCACGAGGCTCCGACTGGGGGATGCTGCATCCCACAGACCCAGGGGGCTCCACGGCTCTCCCATAGGGGTACTGGGATTTGGAGATGCTGTCTTAGAGCCAGGGTCAGGCCCAGAACACTGCCACAAGTCCTGGGGACAATGGGGCAGGCCCTGGGAGATGCCAGGAGCTCGGTCCAGCTGAGGGGTGCACAGGCTGCCAGCACTGGGGTACCCAACTCACCCAACCTGGGGCTGCCTCCCGCTGCACCACAGCTGAGGCACGTGCTGGAGACAGAAGAGCTCAGCTGCAACCCTCCTGCAGGTGTGGAAAGACGTGCCCCACATTCACCTCTTTTCCTGCCAGAAACCATTTCCCATCACAATTTTTGCTGCTTCAGGAGATGAGGTCAAAGCAGGGGGATGTATTCCTCCTTTCTTGGCATAAAAAAGCCATTTCTCTGAATGCTGAGCCATTCCACAAACAGGGGGCACAGAGGAGCCTCAAGGAGGTATGAGCACTGCTGGAGGGGCTCCAGGCCCACATGGGACTCTGTCTGTCTGCCCAGCACAGGGGCACAGTGTTGGGCTGGCCAGGAGCCTCTCCCTTGCCCACCAGCTTTCACTCAAGATAACCCAAGAAAAGCCAAAGCATCCCATTTCCAGAGGTGTTGAGTGCTCTTGGCTCTCACTGGTTTCAAACCCAGGTGTTGCTCCCCCAGCCCTTGGCAAGCTGTCACCCTCACAGGGCCCCCACACCAGCAGGTGACTTGGCAGACAGGTGGGCAGGGAGGGCACAGGTGAGGGGGATGCAGTGCTGGCTCACCTGCCCGGCCCCCTTATGCACAGAGCTCCTGCACAGACAGGATCTGTGACACCAATTAACAGCTCCTTGGTTTTTGGGGGGTTATTCCTGTTACTGTCTACTCCTCCTCATGAACTCGTATGTGAGCAGATCCCCAAACAATCCCCAAAGCTACCAAAAAAAACCTGTCTGTGTCAGAACTGGGAGCACACAAATGCCTCTGCTTTAGGGGAACAGAACCTGCCCAATCATGCTTCAAAGGACATCTGAGGTCCTAACATTGCTCAAGAGCCTGAAGAAGGCATTGGAGAAATGGGAAATTACTTATTTGGTTTATTTTTTGCTTTCACACATCGCTTATTTTAAAAGACTAAAAACATGTTTATGAGTTTAACATATTTAAATGGATCAAAATCTGTTCAGCGAGGATGGAAAACAACTCTCCCACCCCAAACTTCTTGTGGGCTGGGACCTGCTTTTCAATCTTCCACCCACAGCAAATATTTCAAATCCATTTTTAAACTGAAAGGCTGGGGACAGATCGGGGAGAGGACCTGTGGGGGGGGCTGTGCCACTGCTCTCCTCATCATCACCCCAAGCACCCCTTACCTAGAGTCACTCAGGGACACCTGGGCAAGGAATCAGCTGGGAACAGGGGACAATACAGGCATCTGTGTGTGGGGAGAGCATCCAGAGAAGATAAAATGAGAAGCTTTCCTTCCTCCTCCTCCTCCATCAGCAGCTTTCCACAAGGAAGATCAATGCAGCCCACTGTAACTGCACCGTTGTTCCATTTTTAATTAATGAAAGAAAAAACTAATCATTGAATTAAACTTCTCATTACTCCAGCTGAATACCCTCTAAGTAAATTTAATTACTGTACGAATTGGGTTTCTCCCTGCCTGTTTCATTAGTGACTGATAAAGATGGAGGGAGGGGGGGAAAAGAGGGAGAAATGAAAACAGAGAAAGAGAATGGAAGGTGGGAACACTAAACGCAAACCCAGAGGTACAGGATTCAGGAGGTTTCAGGGGCTTCCATCCAGTAAGGGCCTGGGGAAAGACCCTCTCAAAGCAGGGTGGAGGGATTTATCCCCCAGGGACAAGGTCCTAGCACCCTCTCCAGCATTGCCACTCACACCCTGGGGTCACGGCCACCTGTAAAACTGCCAACAGAGGCTTGGGCACAACCAGCTCCCCTCCAACAAGGGCAGCCACTGATTTCAGACCTGCAGCAACCCCGCTCCCTTTCTCATCTCACGTACCTCTGAACAGCCAGATTTTTTCCTCTGCAACAAAGGCAGCAACCCCACAACACTTCAGCAGGGAGCCAGTGCTGACAGAAGCCTGGGAGCACACGTGAGCAGATCTGGAGCACCTGCTGTCCCAGCACACTCCCGGACACCTGCCTGGAGCACTGTGTTTGAAGCCTTCCTGCTGGAGTGGGAGTCCTGCACGCCCAGGCTGTGGGGAGCCAGGATGTGCCAGCAGCTCACTCCTCCCAGGAAATCAGCCCAGGATGCCTTCCTGCAGCCCCCCACGTTGCTGCACAGATTTTGTTTATGGTGTGATTTTGGGGCTCTCCTGTTCTCCTTCTGTGACTCAGCCCTCCATTCCCCTGTCCTGACCAAGGGCAGCAGCCAGCACAGCCCCATCCCAAGGAGTCCAGCAGCCTCCACCAAGCACAGCCCCCCTTCCAACACTTGCCTCCACATCCAGCAGTGGATGTGACTGGGTAGGGTCACATTTGGGATAGACTGGGGGTTTCAGCTGAGCTGGGTGGCATTTCCAGGTGCCAGCAGTGATGGGATTTGGGACATATGGTCAGATCACCTGCTCCTTGCCCTTAGGGGGCCAAGAGGAGCCCATGCAGCTTCTCCTGCAGCCTCACAGGGAGGGTCCCTGTTCTCCCCCCCAGTCCCTTCCTTCTCTCCTCCATCCCCAGAGTGGTTTCTCCCGTTCAAAGAGAGCTACAAAAACATTCTGGGAAGACCAGAAGGTCCCTTCTACATCACATTTATCTCCCCAAACTGGACTTTCTCAAACACCAGATGGAGAGAACAGACAACAGGCACAGATGCTGCTCTGCAGGGAGGGAATGGCACTGGGTGAGACCCACCACGCACCTCTGGCACCCAGCACAGGTCTGGACCCTGGGGCCACCCCCACAGCCTGGGGGGATGCTGCCTCCAGGTGGGCTCAGCACAGCACACTCTCCTCTCCAGCACGAGCTTTCTGCCGTAGCTAAAATTGGCTCCCACAGGCTCCTGCCATCACCAAAGTCATTGGTACAACATGTTCTGCCACCACAGGCTCTTCCCAAACTCCCACTCCAAAACCCCCAACGCTGCGTGCTATGGGCCCCACAGCTCCCACTCCCTCACACGCTTCTCTTTTGTCGTGGTGATTAAACAGAGAAAAAAAAAAAAAAGTAATTCAGGATGACCAACGTAAATTTTTTTTCTTTGGCCAATTTTGAAGCCCCAGTAATAATCTGGGGCTGAATGAAACATTTTGTTTGGGCTGAAGTGAAGCTTTCGTTTTGTTTGTAGGTGGCTTCCCCCCCACACTGAAAAAAAAAAAAAAAACCCTCGAAAAAATTCAAAATGAAATGTCATCTTGAAACAGATGGCTGAAAGGTTTCATTTTGAAAATGTCAAAATCAAACTTTTCAATGTTTCACTTTTTTTTTTTCCCAGCCAAAGCTACTTGCTAAATACAACCTGAATTCGTGAGCTGAGTCTGTTGACTGAAACCTGAATTTTTTTTTGGTGCATAAGCTGTTCCCTCAGAGCATTTTTTTGCAGGCTGGTGCACACACCCCACGCCGTGACCCCGCTGCAGCCGGGGGACACACACATGGAGTCACCAGGAACACTGACCTGGAGCACGTCCTTGTGCAGGGAAGTGTCCTGGGAAAGGAAAGGGCAAGGGCAAGGGCAGGACTCACCGTGGACGCAGCTCTCTGCAGCTCTGCTGTGGGGGCTGGCGGGGGGCTCCGGGCAGCGGGGGCAGAGCCGGGCGCTGCGGCCCCGAGGGACAGCGCGGTCCTGCCCGTCTCATGGGACCCAGCACGGAGCAGGGGGCACCTGGCTCAGCCCCAGACACACAGCCCTGCAACACAGGAGGAAGGGGACAGCGTGAGGAGGTGCTGAGGGATCTGCCCTCTCCAGAAGGGTCTGCTCAGCCCCACCCTGCAGGGAGCCCAGCCCATGGCAGAACGGGCTTTGCTCCTCTTGCTCCAGGGAGGGACAACGTTCATCCCAAAACTGGTCCAAATCAGATCCCAGGGATGAGGTCTAACTGCAAAGGTTGGTGCTGATGAGATCTTACCACCAGCAACCTCAGAGCCTCTCTGCCATGCCCTGGGTGCCAGTCCCCACAAGTGCCTTGTGCCAGCACCGCTGCCAGGTGACTCCATCCCCACGCAGATGTCTGGGTGACAATGTGATAACGGAGGGCAGCCACACACAAGGCTCCCACTCTCAGCAAGCAGGAATCAGGTTTTGATTGCCAAGTTCTACAGTCCAAGAGTTTCCAAGCACATAGCAGCACCTCTAAATTCTGCCTTGAATTTTGGGCCTTGACAAGGGGAATGGAAATATTTTGAATCTGCTTTACATTTGCTATTGATTCCCAAGGAGTGACAAGATTACCAGGCAGAAGCACAACAGGCCAGACTCATGAGGGTGCTCCCAAAAAACCCACCCCAAAGCTTTAATCCAACACAAAATCACAGTTATAAAAATCTGGTTTATGTTCCCCAAGAAGCTGGATAAGGAAATCACGTGCCACAAAACCCTATGAAAGCAGGAGGAGACACCCAAACCCAAAATCCACCAGAGTTCAGGTTAGAAGCTTGTAGGTTCATTTTCTTTTCCCTTTCAGTGCTGGTTCAGCTCGGGAGCAGCAGCAGAGATGCAGCTGGACCATCACAAACCACAAAACGCCGGGGCTGGTGTCGGAAAACCTGTTTGGAGGAGATCACCAGCCCGATAGCTCCCTGAAAGAGGATTAGATGGAGCTTAGACTAAGCATCTCAACAGTATCAACCCCTGAGAAGATGCTCAGCCGTTGCCACTGCTAAGGTAACACAGAGACAGATTTATCCACTGAGAGAGAAAATCTCACTTCTGAGAGCCTCTCTGATCATGGAGAGGGGAATTTGCCGGGTCCTTGGCTCCGTGTCCACAGGGGCAGGGCAGGCAGGAGCCTGCTGGATGGACTCACATGGAACAAGAGGCAGACTGGCTCCAAACTGGAGCCTCCTCCCAAGTTCAGGGGGCGGCAAGCGGAAATTAAGCCCATCTGTTCCTAAAACATTGCACTAATGGAGAGGTGAGGAGGCTGAGAATCTGAGCTCCAAAGAAACTAAAAGCACAGAGAGACAGAGCTGCCTGTCAGGAGAGGGATGCTCTGTCTCCAGCTCACCACTGCAAGGAGTCTGGAGATCTCAACTAAACCTCCTGAGCAAGGGAGGTGCTGCCAGCACCACGTGGGTCCCCTGCACCAGCCCACCCTGGAAAAGGGAGAGACGAGGCAGCTGAAGTGCCCCAAACCTCATGGAAAAACTACAAACAAGGGAAGAGTAGGTTACATTTTAGGAAGGAATCCTTCCCCGTGAGGGTGGGGAGGCCCTGGCACAGGGTGCCCAGAGCAGCTGTGGCTGCCCCATCCCTGAAGTGTCCAAGGCCAGGCTGCACAGGGCTTGCCCATGTGTCCCTGCCCGTGGCAGGGGGTTGGGACAAGGTGGCCTTGAAGGTCCCTTCCAAACCCAAACCATTCTGTGAGTCTATGAAGGGAAACTGAGGCAGGCACCAGGGGTACAAGGAGCTACCACAGCCAAACCCACCAGCAACAACTCCAGCCTTGTCACCTGGAATGGTTTCACAAAGAGTATCAAGTGATCCATCAGCATCAAAGCATCCAGGTTGGTTTTTTTTTTTTTAAAGGAAACATTGCCTTTTTTCCCTCCCTCTGAGCCCACTTTTCATTTTAAGTCTCCTTATTTCTTTTCTACCCCAATCTAAACTAACTCTGCTGTCAAGTCCTTGCATTTCTGCCACGTTCACTCAAATAATTTCAAACCAAACCTCCACATTTTCCTCTTCTCCCTTGAAATAATGATGCTAAACCAGGAAACATTTTTTTTGCCCAGTTCCTGCTAAAAGCCAGGACAGCAGGGTGTTGGCTGGGAGCAGGGGCATGGGAAATAGCAGCCAGGTGGGATTCGGAAGTGCTGCCTCCAAAGCACCTCTTGGTTCCAGGATGCTCCAAAAAGTAATTTTGAGCAGATCCTTTATCCCTAAGAGATGGAAATAACAAGGAAGCAGAATTGGATGAGGCATGGGGAGACAGAGGGATATTTAAGAACCGATCCTGAGCACCACTCAGGTTACCCAGGGTCAGGGCAGCGAAGGAGGCAAGTGATGATTCCTCCAGCATCAGAAACAGGGCAGGAGTACCTGGTCCCTCATGTTTCAAGTAGTAAAAACTCTGATTTAGCAAAGAGTATTTATGAGTATTGAGGGGAAAAAAAATCCATGCCACAGGGAATAACAAGGCTTTCTTGTGGCTGGCAGCTGAACAGAATAAATCTATCCACTGGGTATAAATTGTTTAAGCAAAAAATCCCTCTCAACTGGAATATTTTGCAAGAAAAATAGCAACCAAAAAAAAGAAAGAGAACTCTGAACCCTCATCATTTCTCTCCTCAAGGTCAGAGCTGTTATCCTCTTTTGTGAAGGAGGAAAAACCGCCTTTCACCAGGAAAAAAAAGCCAAAAGAATTGCAACATTTAGGATGTGAGTGCATTACTGCCTGGACTGACCCGCCCACCTGGACTAGACTAAATCTCTCTATTTTACAGGGAGTTCTCTTTCAAAAGCAAGTCGTGGGGAGGCTGAGGCACCCAGGGTAAAGGAGACATCAGCTCCTGGGACTCCAGCAGCCAAGGAGAGCGCTGTGTGTCAGAGCTCAGGATCCAGAGCCTCTCTGGTTATTATGCAGAGGCTGTGCTAAGGTTGCTGCTTTAGTGCACTGCAGGCACTAAATTAAGGGGACATTTACAACCCACAATGCAGAGAAGCAGCTGCTAAAGGTGGCCATGGTGAGTGACTTCACCTCTGGGTGAAAGGCTCTTTGAAATAAATCTCAGCCACAAGGAATCAAGATGGGAAAACAAATCCTTCCTTCCCCTCACCACCCTGTGCCATGCCAGGACATCTCTGGGCACCTGGGGCAAGCGGGGAGCAGGAGCAGCCTGCTCTGCTCAATGCCAGCCAGGGTCTGACACTGCCCTGTTTGGAGGGGATGCAAAGCCCTCAAAAGACTGAAATGTGTCCCAGGGAGCAGAGCTGCCATGTGACAAACTGCAGCACCAGCACTAGGACAGCACTCCAGGGGATGTGCTCCCCAAACACACTCCCAGACCAATCCCTGCCCAGACTCTGCACGACACAGACCAAGAAGGCAGCTGCCTACAGCATCACACAGTTTCTGGTGGCAAAACAAGTCCTGGTGCCTGCTCGGCCTTTTTAACTGCACTTGCTGGCCAAGCAGGCTGGGGCTGCCAAAAAGGGGGTGGTGACACATGGTGACAGCTCCTGTGGCTCCTCCTGGGAGCAGTCAGCACCGCTCCCTCCCTCTCTCCTCCCACACCCATGCCAAGCCCAGCTCACCCAGCACAGCTCCTTCCTCAGCAGGAACAGCCAATTTCAGCACAGGCCAAAACCCAATGTGCTGGCACAGATGAGCCAGCCCGGCCCTGTGCTTCCCCTCTTCCATGGTCCTGTGGAAGTACCCAGCTTGTTTCCTGATGGAAGTCACCAGGAGCTTTCCCCTGCAGGTCCAGGGATGTACTGTACTGTGCTCAGCCATGCAGGGAAGGGGATGGCTCTCGGTGGGAGCTGGCACAGACCTGTTCCTGCCCGAGGCACAGGGCCCAGCCACCTCCTGGAAGTGGCCAAGGGAAAGGGAAACAGAGGAAGATCAGAGATGATCTGACAGACGTGCAGGCAAGATGAGGAGAAAAGGATTCACTGGGAGTGGATCTCAAGGTCGCAGCACACACCTTGGCTTGTGCTGAGCATTCCACATGCTGCACTCTGAGCCCAGCTGTGCAGGGGCTGCAACTGGGAGCACGTCTAACCAAGCAGCAAAGGGTGGGAGCACAGCCCTGAACACAAGCAGGGCACTGGGCCCCAGGGAGACTGGCCCCTGGAAAGCACAACTGGCACCATGCTGACAACCCTGCAGCTCACAGATCCTTCTGAGAGAGCTAACCAAATGAATTTACCCCTAAGCCCCTCCAAACACAGGGTGTTTCCTGCCTGTAGGGCTTTACAGCCACTATAACCACCTCCTGTTTGCCTGGAGGTGCCACGTGTTGGAGAGATTTGAACTTTCAGTCACCAGGACCAGCCCAGGCAGTGCCCACCATCCTTTGTGCAAACGGGCAGTGACACCCAGGCAGGCCCAGGCACCTTGGGAGCTCCTCTTACTCAAAGGGATTGCTCCAAACACCCCAGCTAGGAACAGATGGGAGCCTGGTGGAGACCTCTGCTGCCTGCCAGCAGAGCCAAGAGCCCACAGCTCCCGTGTCTTTGGGAGCCACACGCCTGAGTGCGCCCGGAGTTGCTGCACTTGACAAAGGAATCAGCCAGGGACAAGTTCTGGCTTCTGTTGCAGAGCAGGTCAGACCAGAGTCATAAATCCACTCTTCTGGCCTTTAAATGTGCAACAGGTGGAATTCAGAGGTCTTGAACCGCTCTGATAGATGAGCCCTGAGCCTGGAGGGCTGCCCAGAGCAAGGGATCCTGCCATCTCAACCCGAAGCTCCAGGTGAGCACGTCGCAGGGTGAGCACCCGATGAGCCACGGGGAAGCCAAAGTCACAGCCAAGGCCAGGTACAGGAATAGAATTGGCTCAGACTGAGCAAATGTAACTTTCCATCACTTTGCAATCAGCCATCCATCCTGGAGGCCAGCTGGCTGCCATGCCAGAGCACCTCCCATCCATTTCAACTGCCCTGAGAATGCCAATGCTTCACAAGACTAGCTCAAGAAGACTTGGGAGAGTTATTATCCAAAGGCAGGTGGCTGGACTTGACCCAAATCTTAGGCAAGTGATTATAATGATTGGCATTTTTTTGGAAAGCAAACTGCTGTGCTGTACCTGCCATCCATCTTCAGAAAGCTATTAACTGCACAATCACCAAACCAAGATCACCTGTAAGGCTACCAGAGTGCTTGCAGACTGACAGGGCTCATCCTCACCTGCAGCTCTGGGACCAGCCACCCCTGTAGGCTCCAAAAATGGGGTGCTTTGGCCAAGATGCTGTCCTTGTGTGGTACCATTGCCAGCTGTCACTGCAGGATCAGGGATAGGACACTGAGTCATGGGATGAGTGTTGAATCGCTGGACTGGGATGACTTTCACCCTGTGGGTGATGTGTTGAGTCTATTCTGGCTGGGAACAGATTGTTACAAAGCTGCCTTTGCTGAAGATCTGGAGTCAGGCCTTATCCAGACCCTCTGCTGCAACGGGACACTGCAACACCACCAGCCAGCAAGGCATCATCCTCCCCCTTTGACCACATATGCCAAAACCAGTCTGTTTTCCTTCAGAGCAAAGGACACTGAAGGCAGCAGCGTTTCCAGGTGAGCAGAGCACAAGAGCAGCCACTGAACAACACCAACCAGATCCCAGCCTCTGCCCAGGGCAGCCCCCAACCCACATCTCCCACATCTCCTGACAGTGCTGTCCCCACAGCAGGAACGTTGCTCCCAGGCACACTGGGATCCCAGCCCAGCTTTCCTGCATGCCAGGGTAGGGGCACTACCCACTGGCTTTTGGTTCAACACCAGAACCCCAAACTCAGCTGTTTCAGGTTTGAAACCTGAACCCAACTCCAAAACTACAGATTATGGGAACGAAGAGAACAACAAGCCCTACTCAATGAACCAGAACAGATCCAGCACCCCACATCTGCATGCTGGAGTTTGAACCACATCACCCCAAGGATGAGCAAGCCAGGATTTACAGACTGGGGACATTGTGCGGACTCGGGATTATTTTGCATCTCCTTGTCCCTGGAGAGTCCATCATCCAGAAACCCTTGAGAAACTAAGGGAGGTCATACAGTTTTATGTTCTGTACACCACCAACCCCAGCCAAACGCTCAGCTGGGGCACCAGCACAGGAGCTGCCAAACTTGCTGCACCAAGAAGTTGAACTGTGCTTAGATGGCGATCCCAAACAGGGCAAAATCTGAATTTAATACCTATTATCCTAACATCTCCCCATCTGTCCATATCCCTCACATGTCTGTAACTGCAGCGTGCCAGGGCTGCCTCATATCAATGGCACTTTAATTTCATCATTCCCAACTTATTTAGAGCAATTAGGAGGCAATGAGCACACGCCAGGGGCCAGGATGCACTTGAATGGCATCCAAGGGTTACCACAGTATCACAGGAGACTTTCAGATGGAATTATCAGCCTGAAAAAAAAAACTTAAATAAAAAGGAAGGCAGTCCCCAGAGGGAGGATACGGTTCTTCTTGGTCCGATAGGTCCCTTTTTAATTTGAAATCAACTGACAATTATAAAGAGGTGATATTCCTCATTTAATTAGTGAAGAGACAGCATCTCAGGTTGGAAGACAGAGATAGATGCTCTGCCTGGGCAACTGGCAGAAGAAAGGATCAGGGGAGCAAGGCAGGGGTCCTGCAAGGGCAATTGCCTAACCCCACTTCAGGCAAGCAGGTTTTACTGCTGACTTTTCTGGGAGAAAGGTAAAAACCTGAGCCATTTTGGAAACTCTGGTTAGAAAGGCAAGGCAAAAAGTGAGCTGCTTCTCCCTATTGATTTCTGCAGGGTGCTGGAAGCAACACAAAGCCAATGCCACTGAGCAAGCTACCAAAAAAAGCCAGCCAGCCTGCAGCCTGGCTTCCCAGTGGCCCCATTTCGTGGAAGGCAGGTGAGGTGCCAAAGGAGGGGACAGCTCCTCACTTCTGATTTAGCCACATGCCCACACTCCTCCCGCACAGGCTCTTGAAATGCCTGCCTGCGTGAGGAAAGCAGTGGCCTATTTTCTTGTGAGCAGCTCAGTGCAGCCTCCAGCTCGGAGCACAGGTCTTATTTAGGATGCCTCAGACACATCCGGAGGGACTCTGGGAACAGCCTGTGGAAAGAGAAGACTGAGTGGGCAACCTGAGTCACTTCATTGCTTACACAAGTGTACACAAGCATCTTCCATTTGAGCAAAGCCCAGCACAGCTCCGTTGGCTCTGGGGACCAGAGGGAAGTGCATCTTCTCCAGCACACTCCAGCGATGCAGAATGACTGCACACCACCTTTCCATGCAGCCTAACAGGGACAGGGATCATCCCCCACAGCTACAACCCAAACCTCTGATCCTGGCAATCCCTCTGCAGCACCAGAGGAGCCAGGAGCTGCTCTAATCTGCTCTGATAGTGAGGTCTGAAGAGAAGATTAGCTTCCTCCCGAGGAGGAAGAAGCAGAACAAGGCATGTGAGGGGAGAGGTGCAGTGCACATGCCCTGGAGGGATATTTTTACAGCTGGCTGCAAAACCCAGCTCTGAACCCCTTGCCAAAGAGCCTGAGACTCATGCAGACAAATCAGCCCCACACCATCCACTGCACATGGGGAGAAGGAGGAGATAAACACAAGAGAAACTGGAGACCCCAGTCCACAGACAAAACACACCCAGCCTTTACCTTGAGTCCTGTCCTCAAGAAGTCACTTCAAGCTGTCAAATAAGGGCCTCTGCGGAGGCCCCATAAGCTGAAGATGAGAAGGATTGTGCTGAGGCAAAGCCATGCCCTGCCATGGGGGGCCCCTCATGACTTTTCCTCATCAGTGCAGGTATATGGTGCTGTTTGGGCCCTGAAAGCTCAAAGCCTCTGCTCATCTGCCCAGAGGCTCAGCCCAGGTCACACAGGTGTGCTCAGCATCCTCCCAGTGAACCTCTATCTTTATCCAGGACAGGAGAGCAGCATGGGCTCCCTCCCTACCTCACTTTTCTGTCAAGGCTGGCTCACGACAGCACCACACAATGTCAGCTCTGTGGTGTCTGCCTGCTTGGACACCCTGAGTCAGCTCAGAAAGAAGCTCTTCTCATTACTGCTGCAAGATGCCAAAGGCTCCTGCTGCTGCCCTGCAGTGACCAGCAGCACTCCAACCTCTCTCCATTCATTTCCCATGGGATAAAAGCCACAAAGTGACATCCAGCACAGGCAATATTATCTCACAGGACTACTGATGCTGTCAGCAACCACATGCACAGCAGCTCCCCTGGGGCAGCAGGGAAGGGAGTTCGTGGGAATCCATGGAAAGTGCCAAAATATGAACTGCTAATAAGATGTATTTTCAAATATCACCACGTTATGATCTATTGATCTCACACTAGAAACTTGACTTTTTCTGTGTAACATTAATTTATGCCACTCGCACATTCTGGGAACAGCAGATTGAATGAGTGCCATTACACTAAAATTAGGTATTGCAGTTATTAAGTGCCAGGGGCCCAAACTGTCGAGGTGCCGAGGAGCCAGTCCAGAATAACAGCACCTGTACAGCCCACAGGGAGCACCCATCCACAGGGCTGTGCTGTGGGACAGGGGCACAAGGCTCACCACAGAACAGGCTTTGCTCTTAGCCCTGCCCAGGAACAGCCTACAAGACGGGCACAGGTAGGAACAAGAGCCAAGTCCTGCCCTGAGCCAGGGGAATGCCAGGCAAGGTAGTGTTTCCAAACCCATCCAACACACAGCTAAGTCCTGCTGACACCTCCTAGGCTGGCTAAAGCCCCCAAGAGCACCTGCAGCTCCTCACAGAGGTGATCTGAAACCCAAGAGCCCGATTCTGGTGGGAACTCTCGGAACAAGTTATCCAGCAGAAGGTTTTCACAAAAGCTGAAAATGCTCCAACGGGACTTTGGCCAAACATTTTGCTCCCTTTTAAAACAGGGCCAATCCACAGTCATTTCTAATGATCCCACTGCCTGTTTTTCAGTGTGCTCACAGAGACAAGTTGTCACCTTTAGACCACTATATCATGGCTGAGAGCATCAAGTGGGGAAGATGATGGGCTTGGAGAGGAAGAACATCCTTCCTTTGCTCCACTCAAGCTGCTGACGGGTGTGCCAGAGCTCTCTAAATAGCATTATATTAGTGCTGCATAAAAGCAATAAAGCCCTAAAACACCCCATTACATATTTACTGAACTACACATCACACAGACTGTCCCCAGGACACCACAGAACACTTGGAATAACAAAGCCAAGGGCTGTAAAAAGCTCCAGCCTGGGCAGACATCCACGGTGCCCACAGCTGGGGTCAGGGCACATGCAGGAGCTGGGCACACGGCAACACAGCTGTGGGGAGCCCAGAGAATAATCCAACCATCACATCTAACCAAAGAAAACAGCAGAAAGCACTGCCTCCTCTGCCAGACACCTGCCCAAGTCACAACTGCTGAGCACAGAGTCTGCAGAAGAACCAGCATCCAGGGTGAGACCTGCTGCTGTGCCAGTGCACAGCCCTGGCTGCTGCCTGCCTGGCACCAACACGCTCTTTCCTCTGCTGCTCTGGTTTCACTCCCAGAACTTAAATTTTTACTGTTAAGCTCAATGAATTGTCATTTCCAAATGCTTCCTGCCCACAGGAAAGGGGGCTGCACAAAGTGCTGTTTGGAATTTCCCAGTAACCAGCACTGGGGCACAGGGCTGTCACGAAGTGTCAGTGTTGCACTGTCATGACAATTTCGTGGGGTGAAATGGTGTGAGGGCTTTTAAAAGACCTTTTTCTCCCTCTGCTCCTGGCACCTGGCATATGGCAAGATCGCTGGCCCTGCCCTGCCACCACAAAGGCCATCTGATGGACCTTGGCTGGAGAGGTGAGGTCTCCACCAGCCTCTGCCTGTGGCAGAGGACAAGCTGACAGATGTGCTGGGACAGAGCTGAGGACCAGAAGGGGTCAGAGACAGAGAGGGGAGACTCTCCTCTGTGCTAACACTGGAGAAATGGAGTCACTTAGGGAACTTTTGGATGCACGTTCCCCTCTCCCCCCGTAAGGCACAGGTTTGGTAAATCAGCACAGCTTTGCACGAGAGCTCTGCCCCCGTTGGCAAGGGGGAGTGGCAAAGGAAAGCCACAGCTGACTCAGAATGCACTCTCAGCTGCTGACAATTAGGGATGCACCCTCAGCAGGAGCAAGCACTCTCCAGAAGGTCTGTGGTCCCTGCCTGTGACACCTGGGGCACAGATCCAGAGCACAGCACTGAAACACCCTCAAACAGGCCCCTATCCACCCAGCTCCCTGCTGCTGGAATCATGGCAGGAACCTGCCAGCAATGCCAGGGCGCACCCTGACCACAGGCTCATCTCTCCCTCCACAGAGATGCAAGCAAAGCCCATGTTCTGAAGGCTCCTTCTGGACAAGGATTTCTCCAACCCTTCCTGCAGAGGTGCAGCCAATGTGCCAACCCCCAGAGGTCCTGGCACACGTGGAAAGCTCAGCCCTGCCCCAAGAGCACACGCAGTGCAGCCACCACCCAGCTGCAAGCCCACAGCCCCTGCGCTCGGGCACACACCCAGGGGCTGGCAACCAGAGATGCAATGCCCGAGAAGTTTTGTGAGTTATTGTGTCCCCACCAAATAGTTCTGACCTTTTCAATATTCCATATTTTTATTGGCTGCCCATTTCCCCCCAGTCCCCACAGGCTCATCAGACAGCGAGCAGCTCCGAAAGCAGCTCCACAGCCAATGCTGTCGCACAACACTGAAAAGGTCAGAGACATCGAGGCTGAGCAGAGCCCTCTCCAGAGGGTGCTTAGGGCAGGACAGGAACACTCCTCAGCCAACAGCAGCTGCAGCCCAGGACCTGCTGCCCCAGGGACCCTCGGGAGGCAGAGCTGCTGCTGTGGCATCCCTGGGGCAGCAGGGTCCTGCACCACACCCATCCTTGCTCCCAAAAACAGCTGGAGCTGCAAGAGAGCCCTGGTACAGACCCTCCAATAAACACCAATAAAAAGGAAAGCACAAGCCAAGGCTGTGCTCCCACAGCACAGAGGCCAGAGCAGGGGGAAGGCTCCAGAAATGGCAGAAAGCCCTGAGACTGCTACTGAGGTAGGGGTAGCACTGAGATCATCTCCCAGAGCCTTTGGCACACACACACACAGGAAGGCAACCACCCAAGGTGATTATGAGCCATCTTTAGTAGATGGAAGAGGAGACTGTGAGTCCAGGCCTCCCTCGAGGCATTCAGGGGAGTGAAAGGAAAGAACAGCCCTGCTGAGCAAGCACGGCTGCTTCCCTCACCGCCTTTCCAACTCCTGTCCAGCAAAGCCACCTTACAGGAAAGAAAGCACAAGTCCCCCTCTGTAGAATACTGGCACCCCTTGTGCCTGCTCCTGAGGCAATGGGGAGCCCCAGGAGTGAACCTTCCTCCCAGAGAGACGCTTCAGTGGCAGGAGCTGCCAAAACTCACCGTGTGGCTTCAGAAACGCGTCCCCAGAGCACAGGTGTGCAGCACTGGCTGGCTGTCCTGCCAGGGAAGGCAGCCCAGGAACAGAGGGTGCCCCCCCTGATGGGGCACATACCCACAGCTCCAAAAACAGCATGAGGAGGTGAGAGCTGCAGCCAGGTCCCTCAACAGCAACCAACGAGGCACCAAAATCCACAGGCTGGAGCCCAAGAAGATACATCCACCCACACTGAAGCTCTGTAAAACCTGCGAGGGGCCCAGTCCTGAGGCTCTGAGCAGGGTTGGGGCAGCTCCAGGTGCAGGTGATTAGGGCAATTAGGGTAATTAGGGCAACAACGGCTCTGAACAATTAGCTTGACTGAAGACAGCTGAGCCCTCAGTGTCCTGAGCTGCTTTGCACCCAAAAAAGACCCCGACCCAGAGTCAGAAATCATAAGACAGATATAAAGGAGCAAAAGCCAGAAACACCCCAGGAGAGAACAGGAGAAGGAGGAAGAGCTGCCCAGTGGGGGCAAGGGTTGGGGAAGCCCTGGGGATGAACACCAGGGGTTAACACAGCATCAGCTCCTTCTCCAGAAAGGGAACGTATCACTGTTCTGGCAACACGCACTCAGATTCTTCTAAAATAATGTTAGATTTTTTTATTTTTTCTTTATAAAAAATGGATCTGGGCAAAGGAGTACATCGACATTAGTGACAGATGGGATGGAAAAATAATTTGTTTGGAAAAAAAAAAAATCTTCATTTGAGTCACACATATGCAGAAAGGAAAAAAAACTTAACCCCTCCAGGGATGAGCTGTATCGTATCAGCAAAGAGCCAAATCCTGAAGGACTTCAGGGACAGACCCCTGTGCTTCAGACCGCTAGAGACCACAGCTGGAAGGAGCAGAGATGGGTCTGCCCTACAAAAAAGGTGTTTTTCTTCCTCGCTAGAAGATGGTGAAGGCAAACGGGCACCCAGCCCTCCCTGCCACAGCAGATGGCTTTGCTTGGGAAAGCTGTCATCCGCGGCAGTGGCACGTCCCAGGAGCCACATTGTCACCTCCTGGGCTCCCCTTGGCCAAGCCCAGCTCTCCGTGCAGGGAGGCGCTCTGAGAGCATCCACCGAGCGTTCTCGCCGAGAGCTCTGCTCACGCTGCAGACACCAGGAGCTGCACAGACGCGTCCTGGGGGAGATGGGCTTCACCTCGGCAGGCAGAGACACGTGAGGCTTGCCCAGGGAAGGCGTGGAGAAAGGAGGAGTGAGGGGCAGGGGGAGGGCCAGGAGAAGGAGCGGCACAGGGGAGGGAATTACAAAGTGTTTGCCCTTGTGGCGAAACCGGCTGGAGATGATCTCCCACTGCTCCTGTTTTGACAGCCCAAACGCACTTGCTCGCACAATATCTCAGTCTCGTTAAAGGTAATTACAGTTCTTCCTGTGTAATGAGATGGTTTTTAAAGGCCATTCAAAAGAAATTTTCTATAATGAGGTTAAGGGTTTTATGGTGTTATACATCAAGGGAGCTGGTAATTGGTCGGATCCAGGCAGCATCCTGAAGCAGGGAGATAGGAGGTTCTGTGAATAATAGGCTAGCACGGAGTGCAGAGTCTCCAAAATGTTTTGGTTCTGCAGAGGGGGGAGAATAAAAGTAAAAAAGAAGGAGGAAACAAAAGAGAGAAAGGAAAAGGCTGAGAGTTGGATGCTTCTGCCTCCTGCAGGACTACAGTGGCTCCTTCCATCTTGCTCTGGGTGGGTTTTGAGGAGCTCCACGAGTGAAGAAGGTGCAGTGTGTGTTTCCTGGCTGGGAAATACCGCTCTGCTGGCTGGCACAGGGTGGCAGCTGGCTTGGTCTGGGCAGGCAGTGGGACAGGGCAGGCAGGGCACAGCTGTGAGATCCGGCTGCTGCAGACCTGCAGCCACCCCCACCTGCTCCATCTGGAGGGAGGGAGAGCAGAAGGCTGTGACCATGCAGGGATGTCCCTGCTGCACACAGAACATGCCTGAGGTGGGCACAACACCATGTGGCTGGAGTGCAGCTCCTGCCTCTTACGGGAGCCAACAAATCCCTGGCTCCTCCCTGAACCTGTGCAGGAAGAATCCCCAGCAGACCTGTCTCCCAGCCCTCAGATCAAAGCCTTTCCCTGCTGGATTGCTCCCTGGTTATTACTGCTGTTGCTGCTGCTTCCGCTCCCTCCTGTCTCCTCTGTTCTTGCAGGGCCTCCCAGCAGCAGGATCATTATTCCAGGGCGTTTAGCAGCAGCTCCCCAGCGTAGCTGCCGAAGGCCTGCAGCATTTCTCCATATTTAGAAGCAGCTGATGGTGGCTCAGACACTGCTGTGGGTGAACAACAGGGAGCTGAGCTGGAAGAGCGGCTATTTTGGTGCCACCCCCAGCCCAAGGGCCCCAGGCAATAGCAAAGCTTCCTCCCTTGGGATCTTCGGCCCACTTGATCGCACTGGAGTGGCATCAGAGAGACAAGTACCTGAACTCTGGGCAGCTCGAGTGCTCCTGTGATTGAAAAATCAGCCTGCAGACGTGCCGAGGTTCACCCACCACTTGTGCTGCTGACACTGGAGTGGTGGTACAAGTGTGCTGCAGATGGCAGGGCAGGATGCTCTTTGCATCATTGCCACCTTCCCTGGGAGGACTGCTGCTTAGGGGGTCATGAGTGAACCCCAGCTTCCCCTAAATCCTAAATGTGCTGTTCCTGCACAGCTGAACCTCCCGTGAACTTCAGAAGGCATCTGAGTAGGGTTTTGTTTGGTTTAGTTTTCCCAAGGGTGCCCATACACCCACTGCAGAGCCCATAACTTGCCCATAGCCAGGCCAAAGCTCTTGCCTGTGATCTCATGACTTCCCAAGGCATGGGCTGACTCCAGGATGTGCGGTGCTAGAGCTGAAACCCTTTGAAAACCTGGCACAGCTGGAGGTGGGAATTTGTGGGCAAATCCTGCAACTTGGCAGTGCTGCACTGTGGCTGCAGAACTGCCCTGGGACTCACAGCCCTAAGAGGGCTCTGTGGCCTTATTCCACTCTGCACTTCCCAGTGCTTTCTGCCCCTGTCTGCTACTGTAAATGGCACAAAAACTGCTGGACCCTTTGGAAACACATTTTAATGGCTGGAACTCCCACCTCCAGCTTGGCTGAGGCCAGGGCAGAGGTTGGAGCAGAAGAACCTCTGGTGACCTCGTCAGCAGACACGGTGGAGGGTGTGTAAGGAAAGCCCACATCCCATTTCCAAAGTGAAAGTCCCATGTTTGAGCAGCTACAAACCCCATCTGGAAAACAGGAGACATCTCCCAAGGCCTTGGTTTCAACCACACTGAAAGTGCATTTTGCAGATGCCACCACTCGTGGGTAGCATTCATTACTCGCCTTACTCTGCCTGAGGAGCTGCATTTAATATCCTGCCTATTTATGTTTTTTAAAGACCAATTAAATATTAAAGGCATTTATCAAGGTTTAACGCTGCAGTGAGCCCAACAGCACGGATGCCAGTGATGCCAGTGCTTGTGGTTTCTGTGGGGAGCTGCAGGCAGAGCCATGGAGCTGTTCTGCTCCATGGCAGGGACACGGGTGGCCCAGGGGGACTCAGGAGGGGACACTGGCACGCTTCTCAGCTCCAGGTCTCTGCACAGAGAGCTGCAAAAGTCCAAGAAGCGCCCATTCTCAGAATGCATCCCCACCCAGGCTCTAAAGCACCTTGTCATGTTCCAAAACCTTCCTCCACTCCGCTCTGGAAACCTGGAATCACGGGAGCTGGTTTGGGAATTTGTCAAGTCACTGTGTTTTCAGCAGTAAATACCAGTTTGTTGAAATTCAAAGCCTCCCAAAAAGGGATCAATTGTGACAAATTACCCACTTCACAGAAATCCTGGAAAAAGGCTCAAAAAGTCAAAATGTCCCGTTTTTGACACATTTGAAATAAGAAAGAATCAATTTTTAGGTTAATAAATCTAAGGTAATTTATAGTTTGCAAAAAAGAACTAGAAATGAAAAGCAACTATCAAAATGTTTTGAAAGCATATAAAAAACCCTTATTCAGTGGAATCAAAAAGGGGGATTTCAAGATTTTTTTTTTTTTTCTTTTACTGCTATTAGAATTTTTCATCTCTGCTGCTGGTGGAAGCTCACTTCTTTTCTATCTGAGGAATTGCAGGGGTGGGGAGATGCTTCCTGAGCCAGTTCTGGCCTGGCTCACACAGGTCTCAGTTGGATTGTGGCTGTTATTGCCTTCAGCAGATGCCAGAGGCCTCGGGAGGCTCCGGGTGAGCTTGCCTGCAGACATGCAGCCCTCTCCCACTCGGAGTGCCAGCCCTGGCACAGCGGGGGAGTGAGGGACAGCCACCAGATCAGCTGGCACTGTCACGACGTGCTGGTGGCAGGGCAGGGTGCTGGGTACAGCCCTGGCTGTCCCCGTGCCCCCCTCAGCAGGCAGAGGGACAGGCAGAGAGCCTCTGGAAGCAGAGCAGATGATGGTGCTGAGAGGGGAGCAGATAATGGGAATGCTTTCCCTGTCCCCCTCAGCCTGGTTGTGCCCCTGGATCTGCAGCACCAGACCCCGCGATGGAAAGCAAGGCCAAACTCCCAGGCAGCATAAAACCTACAGAAAAAGGTCTAGGAAAAGGGTATCCTGGCCACCACCCCTCTGCCACATTGGGCTCCCTCGTGGCTGTCCCACCAAGGGCCCTGTGCCACCACTGGTGTCCCTGTGCTTTGGGGTGGGCTGTGCCAGGGCCGTTTGGGGCTGGGGGGCTGCGGTGCAGGTGGGCTTTGCAGTCATCCATGCAGGCATAAAGGCAGCAGAAAGGGAAAAGAAGCTGACAGACATAAAGCAGGCCGAGATAATGAAGCAGCAGCCCATGTTTCCATGATGAGTAAGAGGCACCCTGTTAGGGGTACAGTGAGACAGGGAGACAGCCGGTCCCTCCCTCTCCCCGCACACTTCTTCCCCCTCTGCCCCCCTCCTCCCTTGCCCTGTTCCCCCTGAATTTATCTTTCATCCAGAATAACGTCTCTCTTCATAAGGAGAGAAAGAATTAAATATTTCACGAGACTGCAGTCAATCTTGCAGGGCCCTTCTGTTGACATTTCAAACATATATTTGACATTGCTTTCTCATTCCCTCCTGGTGGAGCAGGGAGCTCTGCAGAAAACCCCTGCAGGGAGGGGACACTGTGGGCTGTTCCAGCCACCCTCATGGGGAATGAGACAGAGGGAGCAGCCCTTTCACCTCCCCTCCCTTTTCTTCTCCCTCCCTCTCCCTCCCCAGTTTCCCCAGACCATGGGCGGCCCCTGTCCTATGCTCTGTCCCTCCCTTCCAGCAAAAACTGAGCTGTCTCCTGTCTGTGCCCAAAACAGGACCTCAAAGCCACCAGTTCAGCAGTGCTGAGGGTTTGATAAAGCTCCATCCTGAGAGAATCCCAGCCCCTCTGCTGTGTGGTGCCTGTAACAGCCCTTCCCTTGTGGGCACGAGGCAGAGGTCTCATGAGGAAGAGGATTTAGGCAGGGGTTCCATTCTGCTGCCACGTGTCAGGTGGACATGGAAATCTGTAAGGAGGTTGATAAGAAACCTTCTCCCCAAAATCAACATCCTCTGCCACCAGAAGGCTTGAGGAGCACGCAGCCAGTGTCAAGCAGCAGCAGCTACAGGGTCTGATTGCTCCACGAGATGAGTCAAGGTCTCCTTGCCAGCCCGCTGGGAAAGCCTGGGGAGCTGCCAGGAAAACCCTGGAGCTGTGCCATTCCCCAGGCTCCTTGTGCAGGGAGTCTCCCTCACAGCTGGAGCACCAAAGGGTGGGGAACCCTCACCCCCACGCACGAAATGAGGGAGAGAAAAGGTGGAGGGACATCCCTGTTCCAGCAGCAGCACATCCAAGTGCCTCTCCAGCATGTAAACCATCTTCAAGAGCTTCCCAGGTGCCAGAAACCCCAGCTGCTCTCTGGGCTGCTTCCAAAACCTCCAGTTCCCACTAGCAGGTGCCACATCCAAGCTGTCACCCTCTGTCAGTGCTTCTCTGGCAACCTCCCCCAGCCCCTGCAGCTCCTCACTGACCTCTCCCAGCCTGCTCTCCAGAGAGGGGAGAATGGCAAAACCATCCCAGTGGCTCTTCTGTGGCACCTCAGAACAAGGAGGTGAGGACAGGAGAGACACAAGGTGATGTTTCCAGAGCAGAAGGAAGATCACCCTCAAAGTCACAACTCTGGCCTAAGGCATCCACTGCTCTTTCCATTCCTTCCACTAAAGGACCCTCATGGTGGAACTGGGGAAACTGGGAGAATCAGAACTGGTAATGAGGAGGGACCCTGACTGCTTTTGTCCCCCACATCACATCCCCAGGGGGCCAGGATGCAGCTCGTGGGGCCTGCAGGCAGGTTATGCTCTCCAGACACTGCAGTAAATTGCTGCAGACCAGAGGGAGAAGGAAGGTTCAGAGTTCTTCAGGAAAACTGGATGGATTTGCAGAACATTCTCCTATTTAATGAGGTTTTACAAATTGTTTCTAAGGCTCCTACAGCTCCTCCAGTGTGTCAGTTGAACAAATCCCTTTCTTCCTTTTAAGTTCTCTATTTAAAGATACATTTAATCTCCCTGTTAAAACATTTCCTGATTCCTAGCAAAATTACAGAACTAAGATTTTCCTCTAGCTCTACTGCTCTGACTCAAACTCTTGCTGTAACCTTCTTCAGATCACTGGAGGTTGATGCTTGCAGATCAAAAGGAAATATTGATGATCACTGGTGTTTCCTCTAGAAACACCCACAACCCTCACAAGCTCACGGAACGAGATCCAATGACTCCAAGTCAAAGCCAAGCAACTCCAGGCTGGGAAGAAGATACCGGTGGTTAAGAGCAAAGGAAAGGCAGTAACAGAGCTGTTGACTGAAGGACACGATCTCCTGCCCTGCAGCACCCCTCGGCCCAACGCAGCATTGCCCAAAGCAAAGCCCTTCCCCTGAGGATGCCGCAGGGACCCTGGGCAGGGCAGCAGCACCGGGACCCCCCAGCACATCTTCCAGGGAGCACAGGTCCAACACGGGCACCACGGGGGCCCAAAGCCTGGCTGAAGCCCTGCAGTGAGCGGGAGCTGAGGTATCACATTGATTTCTGCTGGCATTAAAGCTCCAGGAAGAGAAAAATACCTTACGCTGCAAGGAAGCGTTCTGCAGTGAGGCGGGTACGTGCCAGTTCCCTTCCCTGCTCATTTCTGCTTCGTCAAAGCCACTGGAAAGTATTTCTTATGACTGACAAAGCAGTGGGATTTATGAATAGGCAAATTAAGAATAAAGAGGGAAGAAGTAAGTCTGTTGATAAAAAAGCTGAATAATTCAGTTGAGGATCAGTTACTTGAGTCGATTCCCCCAGAATTTGAATGAAATAATTTTTACTTAAAGTAAGTTTGTCTTTTGGTTTGAAACCCTGCGAGCCGGAAAGCAACATATTTGCATTTTGCTTTCCAATACATAAACCGAGACTTCATTTTGTAGGCTTTCTTGTTGAATAATCTGCTCTAATTTAATTGGAATTTGAATCCTATAAAAAGCATTTTCTACTTAGTTTTCTACTGATCTTAGGTATTGAGATTTTGTGATCTGAAAAAGCAATACGTCTGCGTGTGCTGATTACCATCCTCAGAGGAGCTTCATTGTTTTCCTGTTTTCTGCTGAATAATCCCTTGAATCTAAAATGCAGTTTTGCCTTAGCTCCTTATTGATATTTTTATTTTAAAATGCTATGATTTGAAGAGCAATTTGTTTGTATTTTCTGCTGGGAAGTGTTTTCTGTTGAGGAATAAGAGAGCTGATTCCGTCAATGTTTACCGGAATAACTAAGTCAACAGAATTACCCACACAATTAGCTTTACTTGGCCCTAATGGCCAGATATTGAGACATTTCAAATGCAGGTCGGTGTCTATGGGGCAAGTGAAGAGGGCAGAGCCACCTCATCTTCCTCAGCCTTTTTTCTCCAGCTTTAACTGACTAAGTACCTAGGATCACTGGACTCCATACCTGAAGGTCCCTTCCAACTCAGGATACTCTTGTGATGTTGTATGATACCTTTATAATTCCAGCCCAAAGTTCATCATTCTATAAACATGTGAGAGGTTGGGAATAAATAAGCAACAGTAAAGTTTGGTTTTGTTTCTGGATGCCCAGGAAAAGGCACTTGCTCCTGCCTGGCTTGGAGCAGACAATCCCAGCAAACGGGGACATCCCGGCGTTGAGCTCAAGGCCAGCACTCAGACACACCAGAACTGAAACCAAGGAACTGTAGGCATTGAAATCCCTCTGCACAAAGAGATTTCAATGGGAAATTGGACAAAGCCCTGCACGGGAAAACCAGTCCTGTCTCATCTATCAGCCTCACTGAGCCAGGCCCCGGACATTATCTCTGCCATGGCTTGTAGTGCCTAATCACTACCAGGCTACGTACAACCTGGCACATCCTTTAATCACAGCAGCAATCATAAGAAATTAAAATAAATTTATATATGTAATAATCACTCAGCCCTGGGTTATCAATAATACACGAGCAGCTTGTGAGAGAGCAGGCGGATGAATGAATCCGTGCCCCGTCCCCGCGCTGCCACAGCCCATCAGAATTCCCAGCAGCAGGCAAGCACCGCTGCCCGAGCTGCTGCTTGGAAACAAAACGGACAGCAGGAGGGCTGGGGGGAATATAGCATTTCATTCCGTGCATCAACAGAAATGGATTAATATAAGACAGGGATCCTCTGAGCAACGGCTGGGTAAAATATCACCGTGAGGACAGGAAAGCTACATTGACCGTGAAATAATTCCAAAGGGCAATATCATAATTTTGGTATTCCTTCTGTCCCCTGGGTGTTATTTCACCACTCCTGTCATCAAAACAATGCTACAGACCAAATTCACAGCACCAGAGACTTGCAGGCTGATTCTCCCAGGCAGGCTTATGGGTGTCTGGGGGGCCCTGCTGCTCCTGTGTGAGCTGGGGTGCCAGGGTGGAGCCGGCGTGGCCTCGGCGGGCACTGGAGATGGGCAGGTCTGCGTGTGGGTGAAGGGCACCAGCTGGATTAGCCAGATGTTGAGGGCATTGTGGCACGACCTTCAGCGGAGGAAGAAAAGACAGATTTGGCTCTCTTACAGGCAGCCACAAATCCCCCTGACCTCGGCAGCAGCAGGGCGCCCGTTCCGCAGGGCACAGTTTGATTTCCAGAGTTTAGGAGTTCAATGCCAACTGTTCAGACATGCATAATCCCCCACTTAACTACAGGCGACCACGTGCTGGCATGGCCCAGAGGCCTTGGCGGGAGGAGCCTGGGCTGCACCCGGCTCTCATGGGATGCAGACCCATGGGAGGGCTGTGCTGAGCTCTCTGATGTGCCCCTTGTCGCTGCCGTGGCAGTGAAATCCCCCTGCAAAGCCATCCCGAGAGCCCCTGAGCTCATGCAGCTGCTTGTTTGCCCCAGGTTTGTTTTTCTACCCGCTTTGAGAACCAGATCCTCCTGCTGCATCCCCAGAGCCTGCCATCCCCAGCCACCACCCATCCTGGTGTAACCCAACAACAGCCCAAGGTCTCTCCATGTGTGAATGACCAGCCCCTGGGCATGAGGAATCATTCACTGTGCATCGCTGGCACACGGGTGCACACCCAGCTCTGCAAGCCCGTGCTCCAGGCTTCAGTCAATAAGCAGATGGCTCCCCAGCACTATCATTTAACAACATTACAGCTTCTGCTCTGCTCATGCAGTAAACATTTTCTGGTTTATTGCATGAGAAAAGGTGGCTACCGTGGCTTTGTAAAATTCTACATTATCTTTTTATCAAATGCTTTCAGGGTGGAGGGAGAGAAGAGCATTTCTATTTTCGATTTACATCCTGCAGGACACAGCATTTTCCATGGATCCCAGTGGGGTTTTGCTTCTTGTCTGCCTCCTTCCTGATTGTCATAGCTCTGTCACTGTTTGTGGGGAACCGGGAGATGGAAAGCTGTTATGCAGACATCAAGGGGTTGCAATTGCATGCTGGTAAACATGAGAGCAAGAGGGATTTCTGATGGTATTAGAAACCACAAGATATCTGCGGATGTAAGTGTTCCTGGAGGCATCGGGTCCGGCTGGTAGCGGAGCAATTAGAGCCGGTGCTATTCCCAGCCCTGCCGCTGCCCTGTGAGTCACTGCGGAGGAGGGGACAGTGCCTTCGTCCCACCCACCTGGTGGCAGCTCCGTGGCACATGTGGCTCCCTGTATCCCACCCTCCACTCCAGCCACTGCTCACTTCCACCTAGGCCTTACAGGCTGGGGGAAGGGGGAAGGAGATGGTCTGGAGGATATGGCACAGTGCCTCGCTTTACATGTACAGCAATTACCGTGCTGGCATTTTCCCTGTGTTCGGAATAAAAATGTCAATAAGGAACAAGTTATTACACCAGAAAGGAGGTGGAAATGGCAAGAGCTCACGCAGGCTCGAGGGCCTGGGCATTACTGGAAATGCTGCCCATTCCTGCTGTGTTCCCTGAGCTCTGGGATCAGGCCTGTCCCTCCCTTCAGCACCATGAGACTGACCCACCTGGGGCTCCCAGTCCCACAAGGCACTGGAATAAACTGGGATGGTCGGGGACAGGAGCACACAGTGCACAAGAAGTTGGGCTGTCAGCCTCCCAGCAGACCTTTCTGCCCTCCTCCGCTCTCTGCAATCCCGAGGCTGCCCCAGTAAATGAAAATGTATTTTTCTCTTTTAATGAGCCCTTTCTGTCCTTTTTACTTTTGCCTTTTCCTTTCCAAGCCTTTCTTTGGTGCCCTGCTGAGCTTTCTGCCTCCACCAGCCCCTCCAGAGGCCTCATCAAGGAATGACGTTTCCAAAGGAAGCAATGCAATTCCACACTGAACCTCAGGGTCCCTGCATCCAACGAGGCTCTTGGCAAAGGGCACCCCCAGAACTGGGAGTACCAGAGGATACCCAGCCATGGCACAGGGTGCAGGAGGAGGGGGACAAGGGGAGAGGGATGCTCACAGCCAGGGGAGGGTGTGTTGGCTCACACAGAGCCGAGGCTGAGGGGCAGCAATCTGGGTGCCCACAGCCCCAGCAGCAGCTACAGCCCAGCCCAAGGAGCAAGGGCAAGCAGGGCACCCATGGCACCCTCCTGACCATGGAGGGTGAAATGATTCTGACTGCACCTCTGCTATCCTGCCCCTACACTGCCTTCCTCTCCCTGTTTTCAATTATGAAAGCAAAACAACACACACCAAAAAAAAAACAAAACAAAAACAAAACCCCACAAAACAAACAAACAAACAACATTAAAAAACAAAAACAAAAAAACCCTCCAGGAATTAATTAATGATTCATGTTGGAGCCTTGGCAAACCTCGCTCTGCAGAAGTTCAAAGCAGGAACAATAAGTATTTGGCAAAGAAGGGGCAGAGGGCTCGTGTGTGGTGTGGAGTGCTGGCAGCATCGCTCCCTCACACAACCTGACACCTCAGGGACCACAGGAAAGGCTCTGCCAGGCTGCCCCGAGCCAAGTGTCACACGCAGCCCCAGGGAACTGCACAACCCAGCTGTGAACAGCCAGGGACAAAGGCCTGGGGGGAACGCCACTGCTGCCAGCGTGTGCCCGCCCTGCCTGCCTTGAATGAGGTGCATCCTCCATCCCGTGTGCTCACACACACCGGTGCCCTCCTGAAAACCTGGGCCTGAGCCACTCCAGCTCGGCATCCTGGAGATTTAGGATAATGAGAGATCTTTAATGCAATTAATAGATGTCATGGGACATGGTCTTGTGAGTCCAGAGCAAATGAGGCTTGGATAATTGGTGCTGAAACACATATATCAGGGAGATGATTTTTTCCCCCCTGCCAGAGCTGGAGGCTGGAACACGCTGTCGACTGATCCCCTACAAATGTGCTTGGCTATTCGCTGGCGGCAGCTTCCGAAGTTCTATGTGGAGCCTCTGCCAGGCAGGCCCACAATCCTAGCAGCGAACAAGCTGTCATTTGGTTGTTAAAAGAACTGCCTGGAAAGTGGCTTTATCCCCACATGCATGCACAAACACCTGCGCACGTGCTCACGTGCGTGGAAGCAGCAGCAGAAGCTTTTCTGGTCACCCTGAGCCCTGTCTGCAGCTCCACTTCCCTCAAGGGGGGTCACTGGGGGTGCACAGGAAGCTTCAATCTGTAGCACCCCTGCCCTGTTGTGGTTGCAGTGGGGGCAGAGTGGTCCCTGTGCCCCACCCCAGAGGGATGTGCCACCTCCCAGCACCGTCCCTGTCAGTGGACCCACAGCAGCACAGGACATGGTGCTCCCCACACATCTCCATCCCCTGGTGGTCTGCTCAAAGCCAGAAGTGAATCTACCTCTGCATTGACTCAGCAGCACCTCCAAATACCAGACAAGGGCACATGCTGCTTCCCCAGGTCCCCAGACCTGCTCCAGGGGTATTTCCAGGGAACATGCAACCAAAAAGCCATGGATTTTCAGAAACTGCCTAATAGAAGCCAAATATCTGGTTTGTGCAAGGTTCCTAAATGGAAAGTTTTGTTTTGCACTGAATTCAGTGAATCAAAATCACCTGCAGGACAGGACTCAGGAAAAACCCAAGCCCTGGCACTTCACTGGGAAGAATTCAGGAATTTTGCCGCAGTGAGGGAAAAAGTATTTAATTTCTCAAGCACGAACCATAATAAAATGTTAAATACAACCTGGATATTAAATTAAAACATAAAAGTCAAAACACATCAAATCAAAGAGACACATTTGAATTTCCTGGACACTGTCAACAGACAGAAGCCAGAATGATTTGCTTCAATATTCTCCCACCTGAATGTTGGCTCCATGGCTACACGCCGATTCTGATAATGTAGGTTGATAAAAAATACATTTTCCAATGGAAAATTTTACCCCTGATACCCTCTGCCTCCATTTCCAGAGTGTCTGATGGATGATGCAGGGGATGGAGGTGGTGTCACTCCAGGGCAGAGAGGGGACCAGCCTTGAGATACTGTCCCACGCTCGGCTTGTGCCTGACCAGGGGCGATGAGCCCAGCCTGTGCCCCTTAACGAATGGGAAAGCATTCCCATGGGTTATTAAGCATTTGTGTATGGGTCTGGAAACCGCAGCCGTGTCACCACAATGCAATTACGGATAAACACAAGGCGGGCCATCAGAGAGCACCAGAGCACAGGGCTGGAAGAAGGGCCCTGTTGCCTTCCCCACCCTCTCCCAGCACTCACTGGGAACGATGGAGATGGCACTGGAGCCGTCAGCTGTGCGCCAGAGCAGCTCTGCCAGCCAGCCCTGGGCACTCCAGGCTTGCCAAAACCAAGCTGGCTGGGGACCAGGCTGTGCCAAGGCAAGCACTGTGAGAGCTCCCTAGGGACAAATCACTTCTGACAGCAGAGAGGGACTCAAATCCTGGCTGAGCCCACTCTTGGTTGTTACTGGGCACCTGCAGTGCAGCCCCAGCTGCTGCAGATGTACCTGTGGGGCTCCAGCCCCCGGGAGCAAAGCCACAGCATCAAAGAGAAAAAAACCAAAGGTGGGGAATAGCATGGCCTTGGTTTCCTGCTAAGCAGCCCTGTGCTTCTGTGGCAGAGGAAGGGAACCAGGAGATGTGCCTGGCTCACTGAGCATTTAATGAAAGTCCAGCACCTCATTAGGCAGCCATGGAGCCCTGTGAAGCCCACTTTCCACTCTGGATCAGCAGTGCCAAGGGCACCCAGCTGGTGCCAGGGTGTGGAGAGACCAGAGAGCCTCGACCGCTGCTGGTCAGGGCCCAGGACATGGGGATGCCAAGCCCTCCTGCCTGGCAGGGCTCACCACAGGACACGGGTGTGTCCAGCCCCCTGTGCTGCTGGCCCCGAGCACCCCCTGCCTGTTCTGCCTGCACCCCTGCCCACTGTACAGCAGAACAGTACCAGAGCCCCTGAGGGGAGCAGAGACCAGGGATGGCTGCTTTCTGCAAGGCCAGGGCCTCCCCAGGGCCCTGGGCACCCCACGTTAGCACAGCCCACGGGCACAGCCTGGTCCAGATGCTGAGCAGATGAGGCTAATGCCTGCAACACCTCGGAGTCAGGAGTTAAAGAGCAGCTGAGAGGCAGCTCTGTGGCCATCTGCCAGGTGATGCAAGCAGGGCTTTCATAATTCAACAGGCAATAAAGTATCAGAGCAAGGTAAGGCCAGCAGCCTGTCTCAGGGAAGGTATCTTGAGAGCAGGACTAGCACCTGAATCCTCAAGCCTGCAGGTGTGGACATGCAGAGGGGAAAGACAGACGCCCTGCAAGCACCCTGCAGACCTCGCTGCAGGATCAGGTAAAAGCAGGTGCTTCTTTAAAGGGTTAGATGTTATTGAGATGAATGAGAACAGGAAATAGAGCTGGACTAATGAAGGCAGCAGCGTGGAAAGCCCTCAGCCCTTGGGGGCTAGGCTGAGTAGCTGGAAAGAAGATTTACCCAAGATCTGCCACTTTCTGTTAGACTCACAGTGCAGAGCACATTCTCCTGTGCTGGGGATTCATCAGCTTCAGCTGCCAGTGAAAGGGAGATGGGAGGCCTTCCTGAGGTGTTCCTCCAGTTCTGCCACCAGAGTTCCCTCTGCAGGCAGCAGGGAAGTGGCTTTCTCCGGATGCCATTCCTGCAGAGCACAGTTACAGATCCTGGATCTTGTGGCATCCCAAAGCCACAAAGATGGCACTTGGCTGTCCCACACTGAGGAGCTTTGGAACAGCCTGGGTCTCACTGGGTGACTTGCCAGACCCACCAACCATGCTCCCCACTCTCTACAGGCTGCCTTCCTGATCTCCAGCTCTGCTGACCCAACGAGGCACTGGGACCAGTGGTGACAGAAAGGGAAAGAAGGTGGCAGCTGGAAACCATGACTTAATATACCCAGAAACCACCACTTAAGATACAGCCCAGCATGGGAATCCCAAAGGCCTGACACTGCTCAGCAAAAAGGTGTTCATAGCTGGCATAGGCAGCTCTGCTGCCCAGGGAGATGGGAAGCACCAGGACAGCCTTGGAGGCACAAGGAGGGTTAACTCACAGCCATGGGAGCAGAAAATGAGGTTCCAGTTATTAGTTGATTTATTGGTCTGTCCTCAGTTGGCACTCAGGACTCAGAAGAAAATGTTCCACTCCAAAGCATTAAGCATCTTCAAAGAGCAGAAGCATTAAAAATTGAAATCATAAAATAGACATGTAAATATAGCAGAGGTAAACGGGGCAGCGAGGAGAGGAGCGGAGCAGAGCCAGCCCCAGCCGAGCCTGCAGGGCAAGGAAAGGGCTGTGCCAGGGGGCTGGAGCCGTGCTGGGGTGGCTGCAGCCCCCCAGGTTGGGGGGGTAGCCTGCAGGGAAGCTCTGGATTGCTTCCCTGAATGACTGCGCTGCTCACCGAGATCTGCAGGGTGCAAACACACCACAGGGCAAAGCTGCCTTGCTGGATGTGTGCAGGAACCTCACCCCACAGCCCCTCACCACCCTCCCCTGGCTGACACTCCATACACTAAAGCCCCTAGGGGTTTTTATACCCCTTCTCCCATACCAGTCCTTCCCAAGATACTTCAGACGTGGCAAGAGGGGGGGAGTGGGGCTGCTGCCAGCAGTTCACCAGGTCGAGCAAACCCAGAGAAGTTACCCAGCTCTACATCAGGAGTCACAGCTGGATGGCAAACTAATGCTGTCACCTCTTTAGGCAAGGGCTGTTGGTCACATGCAGCATTTCACAGTCAGGGACAAGCACTCACTTTCCTCCTCTCCTAGAGGAGCAGGGCAGAACACACCCAAACTCCTCTGGCCAGCTGCCTGCAGGGCAGAAGGATGGTGTCACCCTTCCCTGCCGAAGCACAGGGCTCAGCAGCACTCTCTGAACCTGAGGGTGGGCTGCTGGAGGGCTTCCTGGGCATAGAGGAAGGGAAGGGACTCAAGTCACTGTCCCCATGAAAGAGTCCCTTGCTGGGCCTGGGAAGTGGGAGCTCAGAACCCCTTCACCTGTTGCTCCAGGTGCCTAAGGCACCATCTGCCAGGACAGGTGGCAAGCCAGGGGAAAGATGTGGAAAAAGGGAAAGGGAGGGTGAAGAGGACACAAAACCTCCTTGCCACACTGGGAACACGCATCTGGCTGGGGACTGGCATTTCTGGACAAGTGCGTGGCAAACCCGTCCTCCTTATGACCAGCAAGTGGTGCCTCCTTATGACCATCAGGGCTGCCTGTGGATGATATTTCCAGAGCTACCTGCAGCCCTCCCAGTTTGCCACTGCTTCTCAGGAGGGTGGTGGATACTCAGCCCCTCTCCAGACCCACACCACACTGTGCTCTGGGGCCTTGAACCTCCACAGGCAGGAAGTAAAGCCCTTCAAGGAGCAGCAAACCAGCCAAAGGACAAAACGTGAGGCAGCCACACCAGTGCTCACATGAGCTCCTAAGCTTTCAAACCTCTGGAAGCACAACCATCATCTTGGGAAAGGTCTCTGGTGAGGAAATGGGAAATCACCACATCCTCCAGAGTGCTGGAGTCCCCAGAGGGCCTCATCCCATGTGTGGCCAGCAAGAGGGATCACCACCACTGCCCCTCGCCACGCTCTGGCATGAACCCAGCTCCCTTGGCACCCGTACCTGCTTTTCTTCTACACGCAATTTTTTCTTAATTGGGAGCTTGTTAATTATCCCAATACTTCACAGAGGAAATAAACAGCAATTAGAGAAATAAGTGGTATTTTTATTCTCTGGCACTCTGGCAGAGCTCTGTGACGCCTCCCATCCCCAGCTCCCACACGGGCACATGTTGCTGCCTGCTCCGGCGTCGCTGCCCGGGTGCTCTGCTCCGTCTGTTCCCCACGAGCAGGGCACTGTGCTGGTGGGCTGCCTCGCTCTCCCCCGGGGAGGAAGCGTTACTGTGTGAAAGCAGCAGGCTGTCCCACTCTAATCTGTTTTAAAAGTCATAAATTGCTGAGAAAAGCCAGTTTTCCCGCACAACAGAAGGTTAGCGCGTTTAAAGAGAGCACTGGAACTGTTTTTATTAATCAGAACTGCCATAAAGAAAGCATTTTAATTAACATAATTATCCTGTTTGAGAAGCAGCCCGTACCTCACAGATACTTTTCAAACTAAAGATGCGGGCTGTCACAGTCAGTCATAATTAAGCAAAATGAGCTGGTTTTCCTTGCTCTGTGTCTGCCTCCTTCCAGCCACATGCTTCCCCTTTCCTCTTACACTCAGTAAGAGGCGAGCAGAAACAACATCATGCCATGGGGGTGGCAGGGCAGGTCTCCATCCCTGCATCCCAGTCTCCAGCATGGAGCAGCTGGGGTTAATCTCCATCCAAGCCAGCGGTGCCAACTCCGGGCACTGGCCGAGCTGCAAACCATCAACCTGGAAGATGGAGGTGGCTATAAAAAACCCACAAGATCTGTACGACTCTGTTTGCAGCACAGTCTCACAGTCAACAGATAAAAGATTTATTCTCATTGAAAAAGACAAAAAGAAAACCATAAAAAGCCTGGCACTGGGCTGCCCGCCAATGCCGAGGGAGAGGAGCGGGGAAGGGGAATAAAAGCTGGCACGGGCAGGCAGCTGTGTGGGTCTGGGTTTCTCTGAGCATCCCAGACACAAAGCTGGACCCTGGAGGGCAGTGATTCGACCAGGAACAGCAGCCTTCAGCAGCAGCCCTCATCCTTCTCCCCCTGCCTGCTTCTGCCTGCAGCAGGAGGTTCCATTACAAGCCTTAGGCAGCATCTTCATTCCTCCCAACACAGTAAGAGGCTCAGCAGCTCCCTTGGCACAACCCTGCCCGCCTTTTGCTCCTGATGCTGATGTCCCCTTTCCAAAGGGCAAGATGGGGCACACAGGCTACACAAAGCAATCAAGCATCACCTCCAAACCCAACGTTGGCCAAGACCTCCTGCACCACCAAGGGGTCCTGGAGCAGGACACAGACCTAGGGCTGAAGGTAGCACCTTTAGCAACCAGCCAAAATCCCTTAATGGCAGCACCGTTCCATATTTTAACAAGTATTCTAAAGAATGCTCTGCTATTTGGCAGAATGTGCAGTGTAATAGGCTGTTAACAATTTGTGGTTTTAATTAAAATCTCCTTGATTTACAAAAGATGGTTCTGAGTCGATGGCTCTGCCCTGAAATAGCTCAGCACTGCTGGAGGTGCTCGTGTCACATCTTTCATTCACACCCAGTGTCACCTCCAAGGGACCAAAGTCACCATGCTGAGTCCTCAGCCCTGTGTCCCCAAGGACTGCAGGGACAAGAACACCCATCCTGCCCACACAGCACCCAGTGCTGGGCGTCACCACCCCAGGGCAGCCCACATTCCCTTACTGCCACTCAAGAGCTATCTGCAGGTAGAACAAGGCAAAAAAATTGAAAAGAGGTATTTTTAGATAATTTTTTTCTTTTTTTTTTTTTTTTGTTGGCGTGGTTTCCTTAAGAAAACAAGTCCTGTGCCATCACGTGCTCCACGTGTTGTCTGTCTCCCCTAATTACTCTCCGACTCAGCAGTCAAATTCAACAGCTTGTGAGTGACAGCTGAAAATCTCGAAGTTATTAAATTCCTGGAGGTTTCGTGGAAATTGGCAGGCAGACAGAGTGGAAAGGTCTTCCTCAGCTCAGATGAGCCAGGCTGCAGCAGGAGCCTGGGTCTTGCAAGGCACCAGAGGATCCACATCGGAGAAAGGAAAAGCACAAAAGCCCCGATGATGCAGGGAAGAGGCTGAATCAGAGGATGTAGCGTGCTAGATATTGAAATCAGTCAATCTTCAAGTATTAGCCCCTGGAAAAGCAGCCTTCTGTAGTGCTGAGTGGCGTGTTAACAACCTGTTTTCAAACAGGAAACACAGTTTCCATGGGAGAATCAGGTTTTCTGGATGGAAGAATTAAAATATTCAGGGGGGAAAAAAAATCATCAAACACACTTTTCTTCTTTGGTTCAACACAGACTGACACATTTCAGGTGACTAAAAAGACATCTGGGACCCACCACAGAAAGTCTAGAAGCATCTTCTGCATCAAACGTCACTGAGCAGGGGTCAGAACTCGTGTCAGCCTGCTCCAGGTGCCCCCAGGAGAGCTGGCCGGGGACAAGGAGCAAAAGGAGAGCACAGGGTAGAGGCACCAGGGCAAAGCCTCGGGCTTGCTGCTGGGAGGGCTCTGTGTGGCGCATGGGAGGGCTTTATTTCCACACAGACTATAAAGCACCCACTTCGAGATGTCTCAAGACCTACTTGTAAGACCAAATAAAAATATCTCTCCTGGTTCTCGACGGTGAGATCTGGGAAGGAGGCTTCCAAAATTGGGTTCTCTCCCTGCCTGCGCAGAGGACGGGGCTGTGACACCCCAGAGAAGCTGTTTGTAGGTCTCCGTTCGCAGGCAGGCAGCCTCACCCTCCCTCACCCAGGGCATCTGCCTTCCCCAGCTCCCAGTCCCCGGCACAAATAGGACTCCTCGCTGGAATGCTGTCGGTGGCACTGCAGCTGCTCTCCCGGCCACGTCCCCTCCCTGTGTGGCCCTGGCGCTGTCCGGACAGAAGCCGCAGGGTCGGGGAGCCTTCCCCTGCACCGCCCGCCCGCTCCCCCCGGCACAAACCAAAGCTGCGGCGACAGGAGGCGACGCTTCCTAAACTCCTTAGCAGGGAAATGTTAATGAGCACTGAGCGGAGGGTGAGAAAAGCCCTTAATCGCATTAGCTCCGCTGCCAGAGCTGATGAGCGTCCCCCAGCCGGAGCGCCCCGTGCGGACACGCGGCACGGGGGAGAGCCGGACCCCGAACTGCGGCCCCACCGCCCGGGCCAGGGAGGGAAAACAGTCCTTAAAGCCACACTGATCCCCTGCTTAACCTTTAAAAAACACCTCCTGCGAGCTGGTGGTGCCTAGGCCATGGGGCTCCGGGATCCCATCCTGCCAGGGGTGCCCGCACCCGCGACGAGTCCGGGAATCCGCTGCATAAAGCAGTCACACGCCAGGTTTTATACCGGGGACTCGCTTTTGTGCTTGTGTAACTCTCCGATTTATTTTTTTTTTTGTTTGTTTGTTTTTTTGTTTGTTTGTTTTTTTACGCGGCCAGGAAATTGCCATACCAAGTGTAAGTATAAAAATAACGATTTTGCTCAGCTAAGCAGCCTCGTTCCTCTGGATGCCCGCGTACGCTGTGTGCACACACATGTGCGCTGCTCCGTGACACACCGGGACATTTGTGACACTGACAGCCTGCTGCTCCCCCTTGGGGGGAAATGTGGTTTAATTTTCAGTGTAACCTTAAAAAAAGGAGACTAGCAAAGCAGCTCTCCCATAAATTTTGTAACCGACATTTACTTCTCAGTGCATTATCGCCAGTGACGGACAAATCTGGAATTCAGGGGAGCAGCCATCTTCTCCTGCCAGCTCCAGTGGGATGAGGTGGTTATCTTTAGGCTCAGCTCAGGCACTGCCTGGAAAATCTCCAGATGCTGAGCCCTCTTCTCCCTTCAAGACCTCAGCACAAAGTGTAGCCCCTGTGTGCCTAAGGGGGCTCTGGGTACTCCTTTTGGTGTCTGGAGACCCCATCTCTAAGGAAGCTCCCACTGGGGCTGGACACCAGCAGTAACAGTGAGGTTTCCCACCCAATGCCACCAGCTCAGCCCATGAAAGCATCTCTGGCGCGCTCAGATCCCTGCCCATCCTGGCTGAGGTGTGATGGGGTTTGCTTTAAGAGCTCAACAGATCTTCCTGGTCACTGAGGCGAGCTCCCTGCTACCCAAGCCTGCCAAGCCCCAGTTTGAACACATATAAAAGATCTCAACAGCTGGGTGTTTAATGACAGGGACTAGAAATCAGGTTCTGTAGAGTCACACCAGGTTATTTCAGCTCCCTGGAGCATGCCAGCGAGGCTGGTGCTTCCAGCTCTGTCCAAAAGCACGGTGGTTCAAGGAAACACAAACCATGCCAGATCCCCACACAAACCATGCACAACTCTCAAACCATGCCCAACCCTTAAAGGCTGAGCTCAGAGCAGCACAGGTGGGGATTCACAGCACAGCCCTCTCCAAAATGTGGCGCAGGGGTTTTGCACCTCTGGGTGCCAGGGTGAGATACCATTATTTGTGCCTCAACAGAGGAAAATGCAAGATGCCACTAAGTCCATTACATCCATATGGATTCTACAAGAGACAGAGGGACAGGAGATGTCCAATTTACTACCCTGGAGCTGGACTAGACCCAAAGAAATACCTCCAGTTCCTTCCTACTGACAAAAGATCAAAAGAACAGATTGTTAATGGATAGTGAAGTCTGATGTAATTTGTGGCACAGTTATGTGCACCTAGGAAAAAGCAGGCTGGTGTCAGTCCTCCCATGCCAAGTCCTTGAGTGCTGCCCTGCCTGCTGGTACACAGGGATCTGCAGAGTTTGAATTTCTAGGGAAGAGGTCCTTTTGGAAACCATACTCTGAGCCCTAAAAGACTTGGGCACCTCCAGCCACAAAGTGCTTCAAAATAGCCACAACAGGCTTTCCCCAAGCTCTGAGAGAGTCTGGAAAAGCCTTTTCTTTGGGCAGACAAGCGTTTCCCTCTGCCAAGGTAGCTCAGCATCCCTGGGGATGCCTCTCTGCCGTTCCTGGGGCAGTGTTTGGGCTCCCTCCCTGTCCAGGGGATGGTAAATGCTGAGCAGAGCCAGCAGTGGCTGCCCAGGTCCTGGCCTGTTCCAGTGTCACCCTGGTTTTTACAGTGTTCTGTGTTTTTACTTCGATAGTAAAATTTCCCATGCATTTTCTATAAACATAGTCCTTGTTTTCCACAACAGGCCTAGATTGTTTTGAACTTCCAGATTGTTTTCATTCCTTTCTCCTAAGGTGGAGAAAGATGATATTATCCCGTAAAATTATAGAGATAGTAACCTCATTAACCAATCCACGATTGTCTTAAGAAAGATATAAAAATAAGAAAATTAAAAAAGGCAGGCTCTCGTTTTTCTGGTCATACCTAGGTACCCCTGACCTGCTCTAAAATCTGCATGTCTCTTTTGTGTCCAACAGTGCGACATTCCAGCACCAGCAGCAGCTCTGTGAAACTTGGGACTGACCCTCAGCACTCAAGCAAAGGCATCTCTTGGAGTCCCCCAGCATCGAGGTCCTGTGCTGCCAGGCTCCCCAGGCGTGCTGCCTTCCACCCTCTGAACACACGCTCTGGAAACCCCAGCTGTTGCTTCCTAGACTGTGTGACCAATTCAGGCACTGGCGTCACATCTCCGATCCCCCACGTCACATCCCAGCTGCTTCCTGGCTCCTCCTTGGCCTCTCCACTCAGCAGCGGGCACAAGCCAGTCATGTTTTGGCCAGTCACATTTTTACTGTGACATTTCAGCTGCAGCCCTGATTTAAAAAAATAAGACCACAGGAAAAAAATGAGGCAGCCTGGTGAAGTAGGCAGCCTCAACAATGCTGACCACCAGGACCCATCACCATGCTACCAGGGTTAGGGGTGGCACCCATGGGAGCCCTTGCCTTGGCAGCAGCTCACTCTGAACATGCAACTGAGCCAAGGGAACTGTAATTCTTCCTCTGTGCTGACTGAAGGTGGCATCACCCCCCAAAGGCCCTGGGGGAGTTGAAATAAGGATGAACATCAGGTCAGACATGTCTCCTGCTCACAGCCATGCCCACATCTGCCTCCCCAAAGAGCTTGGAAACAGAGTCACAAGCACAGCCCAGCCCCAAAATGCACTCTGAAGCATGCAGGTGAGGAGCAGGAGAGCTCCTGGGTCAGCCCAGCAGGCTGCAGAGTCTGAGGAGGAGGCTCAGAGATGCTCAGACTGAGCTTTCCACTGTCTCTTGCTCAGGGCTCATGACTCCTGGTGCCCAGTGGTCAGAGACCCCACGGGGCCCTCACAGGCACAGGAGACCAAAACACCCTTCTCCCTCCTCAAAACACCACGTTTATCTGAACACCAGCTTACAGCTGGTCTGAGGGACTCCATGCCCTTGTAAGTTAAGATTTAAAGTTTAAAAAAAAGCCAGTCACTGTTTTGTCTGGGCAAGCTGCTGGGAGCACCAGCAGCTCAATTTTATTGATAAAAGCCTCTTTCTCTAAAAACACAGGACCAGTTCTCCCCATGACAGCAAAGTGTGAGCAACGCAGAGCTTCAGATTGCAAAGGAAAACAGTTTTCCAGCATTTCTGCCAGGCTATGAGGAAAAAAACCACATCCCACAACATCTGCAAAGAGAGTCAGTGTGAAACCCTGAGAGAGCAGTGGGCAGAGCAGGTTTCCAGCCTCTTCCAGCAGCTGGGAGCATGGCAAAGGATGCCACCAGTCACTGTATGGGGCATCTGTGTGTTGCTTTGCTTTGCTGTCCATTATTATGCACCCCCAAAGAAGCAGCTGCCGAGTTGTCAGCAGCCCCCTGCGAGTTCCAGGAGAGCAGCCCCAGCGGATGCCGTCCAAGGTGCTCCCATCGACTGTGGGGGACAAAGCAATCAGGAAGCAGACAAGGAATGCATGACTTTCCCATCGTGGAGGGACTGCTGGGATTTGCTGGAAGGCATCCAATTAGTTAACGAGCACTCCAGAGCTGAGTCTGGTCTGGAATTAGTAATTAATTACCACAAGACAAGCGAGAGCGAATACATAGGAGAAACCCACGGATGTCGCAGGGATGGACTTAGGAGAAGAGAGTCTGCCCAACAAACCCACACTGAAATGGAGAGGAGCAGCTGGCAGCCAACAAGCAAGCAGGATGCTGTGGATCCCAGAAAGATGCACAATATCAGGAGAGAACATCACAACTGGCCCCCATCCTAGATGTCCTGTACCAGGAGCTGGCCCAGCTGGGAGCCCTTGGCCCTGGAGCTGGTTCTCCGTGCTGATCCCAGCCCATCACAGGCAGCACGGGCGCTGTCGGTGAACACTTTGCTTCTGATAATCAAAACTGGAGCAATGAAGCGAACACGGCACATCAGCCTGGCTGGGTGCTTCCACCATCCACAAAGACCACGGCTTTGAAAATCCTGGAGTAATTCCCTCATATTTATTTCCCTCATTAGTCTTCTGCTCCGGGTTCCTGAGCGTGCTCCAGCGCAGGAGGACACATCAGCTTCCAGGTTCGAGGTGGCTCGGAGGAGCTGGGCTGTCACCAGTGGCATCAGCCCTCCCCGGGCAATCTCCCACCAGGTTCTCCTGGTTGAAAATCAGTGGCTGAGCTCTGGGGAGGAGGAGAATGTGTCCTCCCGAGCATTCTCTCCCAGGCCTCAGAGCTCCTCGTCACCATCCGCCTCTCCGGAGCATGTCCCCATGCGGCAGGAGCTGCGGAGCAGCTCTGCATCCAGCCCCTGTGATAAATTAGCCAGGGATTCAGGCATTTCGGCGCAGCTGCCTCATCCTCTGCCAGCGTGACAATGTGATTAATTTTGGGTGCAGATGAAGCTCATTTATCAGAGGCACGTGATGGCTGCGCAGGCTGCAGGGGCGTGCGGGGAGCCCCGGGGTGCGGGGCAGAGTGGGAGCCCAGGCAAAAGGCAGGAGGCAGGGAGGGAGAGTGAAGAGCCAAGCCTGGGGCTTCTCTCAGGAAGGCTGTTTGCCACGTTGGCTCATGATTAAGCATGCTGGGGGAGAAGAGCCCGCGTGGGAAGAGAGCTTTTATCTCTGCTAACACACATGGCCGTGTCTGGGGAGAGAAGTGCAACGGGAGGGGTGTAAGAGGACTGGGGAGAAGAAGCCGTGAGCCGATTACGTTGCGTCGGGAGAGGCAATTCTACCACCACGGCCACTTCTCCCCCACTGCCCCCTCCTCCAGGCCATTTTCCACTTTCTTCCCTTTTCTGAGGACCAATGGGCCCTGTCTTGCCTGTCCCCACTCTGCAGCTACAGACATTTGCTTTTTGCTGCTGGAGGGAGTGTGGCCAGAGCTGCTCCCGCAGGAATTGTCTGGGAAGACAGAGCTGTGTGTTCACTTCCCAATGTGACACAGCCCTGACACAGAAAAATCACTTGATTGCTTCATCCACCGATTGGCTGGAGTTTCTCCACGTGCTGGAGTATGGCAGTGCTGCTTCCTCAACACAGCACAGCTCTCCCAAGAGCCTGAGCTGCTCCCAGCTGAGGCTGCCAAGGTCACGAGCAAGGCATCACGGATCAGGAGTCTCTTCACACTTGAGGAGGGAGGAATAGCTATTGGAGGAAGCTCACACCGTGCCCAATGCCCTCCAGGGACATGGATGCACGAAGAGAGGACATCAGGGCAGTTCCCTTGGCACCAGGATCCACAACCTTCGTTTGCCCCCTGCCATGGTTAGATATGCCCCAGACAGTGGTGTCCCCATCACAGAACAGCTCTGTCTCAGAGCAAGGTCACGCCAGCAGCACCCCAGAACCCTGAGATCACCATAACAACCCTCCCTTCAATATTTTTCAGCCCCAAGTAGTGAACCATTTGTAGCTAAAGAAAAGAAAGCCCCTCAAGTTCAACCTGGGACATCAGTGGCAAATCCTTGAGCACATGGCTGATGTCAGTGCCTTCCGTGGGACTTAATTATCAAACCAACAGAGAGCATCAAACAAAGAGGCTGCTCTTTTTGATAAATGTGTACTTTTTAAAGAGATCATGTCAATAGGACAAAGGTGAAGATGACACAATACACGCTAGCCATGCTGACTGTGAGACACTCCTGCTAATTTACCCCAGCACAGAACCAGGACCCTTTCTGCTGGGTTAAAGGCAAGGTTACATACCCATGGGGACTTAAGAAGTGAAAACGTCAAACACTGAATAGCACAGGGCCTGAAAAAGCCCAGAAATGTTATCCTTCTACCCACTGGTCCCCCAGGAGAGTCAGCTGGGTGGCTGGTGGCAGAGCAGGTGGCCTGAGAGGTGCACATTCCTGGAAAGGTTACAGGTGACAACTCTTGCTTGCAGTCAGGACTGCAGCTGACACTCACATTTCTTCCAGGTCCTAAATGCTCCTTTAGGCCTGGCTCCTCTGCAAAGGTCCCTGGGCAGCTTGTGCTCTCCCTCCACCCATCAGTTCACCTTCTTATTGTTCCAAAGGTCTCCTGAGTCCCACCCAGTGGCAGACACCTCCCAGCTTTTACTACAATCATCATGCCAATCACCAAAATTTTCAGTTCCCATCTAACAAAGTTTACCCAGGAAGGATTAAAGATGCCCACACCGTTTCCCTTCATGGATTATGGAAGGGCACTGACAGACATATCTCAGTGTACTTTCACACACAGGGGAAATAATTCTGGAGTGAAGTGCAGCAGGAACTGGCTTCTTAACAGAGGCACACTCAGGCTCTTCCACCTGCCTGGGGAGCAGTGGTGGTGCCCAGCCCCACTGCCCCTCCAAGCCCCACACAACACTTTGGCAACAGAGGTGGACTCAGCGAGGAGAAAACACAGCTGCACTTACCAGAGCTGAAATCCTACAAGGACCTGCTGGTGAGGCGAGGAACCTGCAAAGGAGGAGAAAAAGAGATGTGGTTCAATGGGTTGGCTGTGGACAGCAGCAGGGGGTGTTGGTGTGGCCCAGCCCTGTAGGGGTGGATGGGGCAGGTGACCTACACCTGCAGAGCATCAGGACCATCTAAATCGGTCAGGGCCACCGAAATCCCCCCAGCTCCACTCACCAGCCTCTCCACATGCTCAGCTGGTGCTGGCAGAGCTGCCACATACAGGAGGAATTCACCGAGGGATTGAGGAGCCATTTCCCACTCCCATCCTGGTATGAACCCAGGGCTGCCCCATCAACGTTCCCCTCTCATCGGCTCCTGGAGCACGCCATGCAAATCTGCGCTAAGGAGTCACAACAACGCACCTGGGAAACCATAAATATCTGTGAAAAATCTCCCCATAAATCCACGGGAAGGGGAATTTACGGCGCTTTCTTTGGAGATTTCTCCGGGTGTTCCCTATTAAGCCATTGTGCTTGTTTGCATAAGTATTCCTCAGGCAGTCAAGTCTCTGCCATCAGTTATCGGCTCTGCAAACAGGAGCAGCACCAGGCGTGGGACGTACAAACACCCAGCTGTAAAGACGAGGGACTGGCTGCTCACCTTGTGAAGAAATAAAGGGTATTAATTGCCTAGTGTAACCACAGCACACTCCCAGCAAGGACAGGGTGAGCTGGCAGCCCTGACACGCACAGAACAACTGAGAAAAGGGAAACGAGCCAAAAACCTCTCGGTGTGCTCTCAGGGTATGCCACACAATGGCAAAACTATGGAAAGAAAGAGGATTTTTCACATCATTGGGGAGAAAAGGATCAAGTGGAGAAGAAATACACAAGTGCTGGAATCAGCCCCAGCTAGCCAAAGAAATTGCTGTAATATATTGTCCAGCCACATGCCAAGGCCACTACAGAAATTAGGGAAGGAAATGCCTTGGTTGATGTAGCAGCAGTGAATACATTTGTTAGTGATAATACATCAGTTACTGGGCTGGGTAGAAGCCTTTCCAACAAGAAAGGTTTACACAGGGCCTTATTAAAGAAGGTAATACCCAGTTGAGACTCCTGCTGGTCTCATCTGATGAATGGTTGACACAACACATCACATATTTTCAGGAGGGGTTTGAAAATAACAGAATATGCTCAATGGTATCAGCCCCCTCCTCTGGAAAAACAAGTCCATGATGTACAACCTGGAGATGACATTTTAATTAACACGTTCTCATGAAAATACAAACTGGAACCTAAGTGGGAAGCACCATATACCAGCTTACTGTGTTCCTATTTTGCTGTTAAAAGTTTAGGAGAAGAAAGATGGATACACCATTCTCCCATCAAGCAGGTGGGAACTAGCCAGCCAGCTGACAAATGACTGACTCCTGGAAAAACTCACATCAGCTAAGAATGAATGGGACATCTCACTACTCTTGGTATTATTGACTCTGTTACTGCTACAGCATAGCAAAGGATAAAAATGATGGATGATCCGGATTAGTGGAAAGTTAACAAATCCAAAGGGAAGATAGTTTTCCTAGATTATATAGGAACGAGGTTCCCAGTTCCTGAAACACCTGACAGGAAGGCTCTTGCTTTCTGGTGTCCATCAGATAAGGTTTATAATTTAGCCTGGGCAGAGGCAAGCAGAAGGACAGGTCTCATTGCCTTGATAATACCAGCTGCTGCTCAAGACTTAATACCAGTTGTTGCATGATGACAGATAATAGCTGAAGAAGTAATAGTATACAATTAACATCACTTGTGAAGTGTTGACCCAGGACTGATTACCCTTTCTCTGCTCATCCCCCTTCAAAGCAAACAAAGAGGGATGGAACTGGTATTAACAGGGACAGGATTGGGAGTCCTAAATGGTGTAGATGTTGAAGTGTTCCTAAATAAACTAAGTGCAACAACAAGTGATTTAAGCAAATTAGAACACCCATCGCGATCCTCTCTGTTAGCATTGGGGACTAATCAATGGCTCTTATCTGATATATTGCCTCTGTGGGAGAAAATGAATGAGAGAGACCACCAGCTGATTGTAGAGGCACTTGGAATGGTCCAGGGCAATCTTTCACCAGCTCTTAGATGTATCCACGCTCAGCTATGGATGCACTCCACAGAGGCTGCAATTATGAGGGCAGGCAAAGATGTGCTTACCCACAGAGGTAGCTTGGGACAACACAACTGAAAGAGAATTTCAATCCTGGCCACTTAGGACCCCATTAACAATAAGGTCACAGTTTCTGTCTTAATAATATAATGCTTCAGTATACAGCATACAGCCAGTTGTTGCACTAAATCACAATACAATCATCCTCTTTCCCATGGAACATAAAGTATGGATACCACAAAGTGGGCACAGGTGGCAAACAGCGTATGGGAACAACGAGGATTCACCCATGAAAGTAACACCATTAAACCCCAAGACATGACTTGACACCGAGCAAAATGTTTGTCATTTTGAAACACACGCCAATGAAATCCCTGCAGCTGCACTTATCTATATTGGGAAAGGATATATTTTCTTAAGGACCCTTTGTGGTTTTGTATTAGTAGGTGATCTTATTGTAGATACAAGGAATCATTTGAATATTTGCATTCGTAACTTTAGTGGAATTATAGGGTATGATTTTAATTATACAGCTCCTGTTACGTCCCACCAGTTGTTACAGCCTAATTATACACTAGTTAAAGACTTGTTACCTACTTCAACTGGAATTAATCTTAATGCTGGTAAGGAAATTATCACAACATGATGACTTATATCAAGTATTAAAACATATATGAATTAATGGAAAAAAACTGTAATCACTGTCCACCATAATGTGGATGAAATGCGGTGTGTGTTCAAAAGAGGAAAAAGAGATGGAGAACACCACTGGTGAAAAACTCCCCTGGGGTGGTCACCTGCAGCCACAGGAATCTATAACCTCCTGCTCCACCCACTGGTAATCGTACTAGCTTTGAGTCTATTAGGTCTGCTGCTTGTGATCATTCTGTATATAAGATTATGGAAGCTGATCATGCTTTTTGAAGGGCTTTGCGAGCTTTGCTAAGTGTATTAGCAGGGATTCTTGATAAAAACAAAGGGAGGGCTGTAAAGAAGTAAAGGATATTAATTGCTTAGCATAACTTGCTTAGCATTAGTAGCTAAGATGTGCTGAAGCTTTAGGCCCCGCTTTGAGCAGATTTCACCCTGCACAGGCTGCCTGGGTTAATTGCCAGGAGAGCAGGTTGTATTTCAGCTATGACATTTCTCTGCATGTTTAATGTATCCCTATCAAGGCTCCAATGTGCTTCTGCATAGATGGGTGGGAGACAGGGGAAAATGAATAACACGTTTCCTTCCAGCATGGAATTGTGAGAGTGTCCTCCACTGAGTGCAATTACTGTGTATATGACTTCTGTAGTCTGGCTAATACTGCTAAGTATACTGGAGATTAAGGGATTTGGGGCTGTAAAGTCCATTTCATCCATCCAGGCCTGAGCAAGGGAATGAGAGCAAGGAAAAAGTCTTGCAGAAACCGCTGGACCATGCAGGGTCAGCCTGCAGGTGACTGTCCCACCACGTCCCCTTGCTGCTCTGAGAGCTCTCCCAGGCAGCTCTGAGCTCTGTGTGGGGGACATGAAGGAGGATGAATGCAGATGCCAGGGCCAAAGCACCTGCAGCCACATCGCCAGGACTGACCCCTCACCAGTGGCTTCCAAACCCAGTTTGCCCCATCAAGGATGCTCCTGACCCCATGCCAAGCACTGCTGTCACGTTCCTGGACTGCTGAGCCCTCCCCAGGGTGGCATGTCGAGGGCACAGGGGACATAGGGAAGCACTTGAGCAGTCATGGTGCTGCTGCTGAGAGTGCTCAGGAGGCGCAGGAGACGAGCTGTTATCCCTGAGCTGGAGAGCTCATAACAACACCAAAGCATTTCTGCTCTGGCTGAGGTGACGGCCCCTCTCTGCCCCATGCAGGGGGAAGTTGCAGTGCTTCCCACAGGGCTGGACTTGCTGCCAGTCCCCAGCCCTGCTGCACCTTGGCTCCTCATCAGAGACTCACCCTGGGGGGAATACCCTGCCCCAGTGCTAGAAGCTAAGGAAGCCTCAAAGATAACTCTCCTACGGAGCCAGCATCCTGCCCAGTTCAGAGCAGGCAGAGGCCAAGCCCTGAGGGGAAGCTGTGGCAATCTCCCTCCAGCTCTTCCAAGCAAACAGAATATGAAGCAGAGCAAATACTGGGTTTTGTGAGAGCATCCAGTAGTGAAGCAGTGCAAGGAGATGGCTTTGAGTAGTAAAAGCTGCCCTTATGTTATGAGCTCAGACACAGCCTTATGCATCCCCAAGCAGCAGAGGAGCCATCTCCACTTTGATCTGAGTTTGATTTAAAATGGAGCATCTCCCTCAGCATCACCCACGGGGCAGCAGTGAAGCAACCTCATTTTCCTCTGCTTTATCCCTTTTGCCACCTGCTGTGTGCCCAAGGTCCCAGGGCCACAAACTCTGGCTCCCTGCACTCCCTGTGCTCCCTGGCCATGATGTTCTGGGGCACAGCCCCCAGCTGTGGGTGCATCCTGCTCCCTCCCTGCTCTGGGGTGGGGATGAGCCAGCACAGAGCCAGGGAAATGAGAACTTGCTGGGGCATAATGCCAATTCAACGCCCATTAACCTCCCACAAATCCTCCGCTCCATGGCCTTATCTTCCTCTGCCACGTCCCTGTGCTCCTTTCCTCCTCCTCCTCCCAGGCTAATGGCCTTTTTGGATGTGGAGACAAGCTGTGTAGGTACCCTTGGCTGTGCCTGGGAGCCCTTCAATGGCAGTATCTGCAGGAAGGTCTGATAGGAGACATCCCTGACACCCCTTGGTGGCATCCCTGACACCCCAGGCACCCATAGGTGATGGGATTGCCCCACACAGCACAGCTCATGGCCAAATGCTCTCCTGCTCTTGCAGATTGGGTATCAGTCTCTGAACGTTAACTTTTACAGCACAACATATCCTGCACCAACCCACACTGCCAGGAGATGCCCCAAAGCCATCACCTCATCTGGATGCCAATGATTGTTTCAAGCACCCCACATGGTCCTGTGCATACAGGACAGATTTACTGTCACTGCCTGTAAAATTAGGAAGGGATAAAACCAAACAACTGAGCAGCAATGTCTGCTGGGCACTGGGGGAGCAACACCAGCACAGCTCAAGGGCTTCAGCTAGAAAGGGAGCTCTGGAATAGACACCAGCACAGCTCACCATGAGACATCTTTGCTTGCAGCTCCTGCCCTGAGAGTGGATTTGACCTGGGAGCCCTCCTGACCTGTGACAGCCTGGCAGAGCTCATTTGAATCAGCACATTCTGCCAGCAGCCACGTTTCAGTGGCCCTTCACTGCAGGGCAGGAGAGACGGGAGGGGCAGGAGGGGCAGGAGGGGCAGGAGGGGCAGGCAGCTCCCCTGGGAGGTCCAGTGAAGTTCCTCAGATCAACAACAGATGCAAAGCACTGACAGTGGAGCTCAGCCCGGCTGCCCTTGCTGCTCTCACTGCACTGCTGGCCATGCAGGAATTCAGTGGCAAGCTTTAGTATTCCACCAGAAACTGTTTGCACAGGAAATTTGTGCCCAGTCCGTTCCATCAAGAGGCACAGCTTCCTACGTGAGGAAGGGCTTTGGAATCCAGAGCATTCCTCAAGGCTGCAGATAAATGCTGGACCAGAGTTAGTGGCTGGAGGCTGGAATCGAGGCAAACTTGGATTAAAATAAGGCCCAACTGCTGCACAGTCACAAGGAATATTGCAGCAGTTGAGTTAGGAGCAAGAGGAACACTCAGCCTTCAGCTATGTCAAGGGAAAGACAGGCTGTTTCTCCAAAGGGGGTGCCACAAGCAACATCCAAGAGTTACAGGTGGAATTCAGCCGTGGAGGGGCTGGTATCCACCAGTGCTGCAGAGCTGTGACACGGTGCTTGGCGATGGCACAGCCACCATGGTCTCAGGTCTGGCACCAGCCTTGGCTCCAGCCAGCAGGTCCCACCCCTCTCTGGCCATGCTGAAGCCGTGGGATGGGATGGGAGAGGAAATGCATTCACAAGCCCATATTCCCTGCCTGTGGGAGCTCATAGCATCCTTACATCAGCAACCATAACTCCTGCAGCATCTCCCAGCCCTTCCAATAAAGGGGAAGGGAAATTCTCCTTCATTGCAGCGCCCACCTTTTATCTTTAAAAACCACAACAGGCAAGGTTAAAAAAAAAACATGACAAATAATCCAAGGAAAAGAATACAACAGCCTTTGAAACCCCATCCTACAGCTGAAAGGGAGGGATGGAGGCAAGGCAAGAAAGCCAGTGTAAAACCTCATTACCATCAGAAATTCTCTCTCCCTGCCCTTACCTTCCCGCTCATTTCCATATCACAGGGGACACAATACCTTTCTTCTCCTGAAAAACATCCCATTTTTGCAGAGATCGGCTGTCCCCACCCCCAGCACTGGCTTATGGAGCTGGGGAACAAAAGCCAGGCTCACACCTGCCCTAGCAGTCGATGTTGGTGTGTGAATCTCCAGGTCCTTATCAGCCTCTCAGGAGCAGTTTTTACTATTATTATTATTAGTCTACTTCATCTTTTTTTTCCCCTTTAGCATCAAGATCCTTTAGTCAGTCAAATTACACTCAGAGTAGCAGAAGTGGCAGAAAATAAAGCATTATAAGGGGTTCAGGAAGTTATTTTCATCTCAAGGAGCACGTAAGAAAGGTTGACAAGTCTTTATTCTGCTCTTATGGGATAATCTGTAGGTTCCCAGCTGATAGGGGGGAAAAAATTAAAAGCATCAGAAGAAATCACAGGAAGAAGTAAAACTGAGGCCTCTGCATAAACTGAAGTAATGTGCTGACAGCTGAAAGCACTGGAGGGTGAAATGTCAGCGCCAGGAAGGAAAGGGGCGGCCGCAGGGGCCGGGCAGGGCTGGACAGGGGGTGCTGGGTGCAGGGCAGGAGGGTCACTCAGCCCCCTCCAGCTGGGCTTTCCTCCTGCTGAGTGGACCTGTCACATCTTTCCAGTCCAGAGCATCACTAAGGGAGCAGGCGGGGAAGGGAGGGGAAGCAAAGCAGCTCAGGCATCAGCCGGCATCCCCCGTACTGCCCTGGATCGCTGGATTTGTCCTGCTCCTGCCTGGCTGCTCCGGTAAAAGCTACAAGCATCAAGTCGGGCACGGCAAAATCCTTCTGCCAAGACTTCAGGTTCTCACATTTACACGCACAGTGCAGGGCCCTGGGAGCTCCCAGCACCCACCCAGCAAGCACTGAATGCAGGGCTGCGAGCAGAGCCGGGGTGCCAAGGACGGAGCCAGGATCGCAGGGGGATGCACAAAGGCGAAGGAAGAGGTGGAACCATCAACTCCTCTCCGGGCCCGTGGGGATTAGAGATGGCCTGACCAAGGGAAGCAGGGGGTCCTGAACAGCTCAGAGAAGGTGCAGCAATGCATCCGTGCTGTGAGACAGCCTTTCCCCCAGCAGCTGCGCGGAGAGCACGGCCATGGGATCCCTCTCCCCACAGCCAGAGCGGGGGTCCGAGGCAGCCCCTCCCCGTGTGGCAGGGCAGCCAGCCCCGATGCCTCTCCGGCTCTTCGTGCCTGAGCCACGCGGTGCCGAGGCGGAGCTGTCACCGGTTGATTGATGGCACGGTTCAGGAGGAAATAAATTCCCAGGCTTTTGCAGGAGGTGAACTGGGGGGTGTATCCATCTTAAAGATGCTTAATGAATGTGCCACAGCCCGCGGAGTGGCAGCAGATACATCTCTGCAGCCAGCACTCCCCACGCTGCTCCTTGCGAGGTTCAGGCACGATTTAACAGCTTCTTATTGATTTTATTTATGTTTCCCAGGCCCTGGCGGTGTCTGGATTGCCCCAGTCCAACAAGAGCCCCAGAGTCACAGAGGGGACCTGCACTTGATTTTCTCATCCTGCTCCTCAACCCTGGGGACAAAACCCGGTGTTTGGCCAGAAAAGATGGAGTTTTTAGGCTCACATGGGCTTCAGCTCCAAAAAAGAGGATGATGCAGGAAAACTGGAGCGATGGCGAGCACTGGCACAGCACCGGGGCAAACTCTGCTGCCACCCACCCACATCGCCCCCGCACCAGGCTCTGGGTTGCACCTTTGGAACTCAAAGCAAAATAAGGACCTTTCCAAAGACACCCTTGCAAGGTGGGCTTTGGAAAGCCCTAGCTTTTATGTATCTTAGCACACCTTAATTTTCAAGGCAAGAAAAATGGCAATCAGCAGTTCTGGCATGTGAGTTAGCTTTGTTTTTCCCTTTTCCCCTTAGGGGAAAAAAAAAAAAGGAAAAAGAAAGAAAAGCAGCAAAGAACAGCAGAGACCCAGCTGACCTTTCCGGCTAAGAGACCTTGTCTGAATCACTGCATGGTAACAATGAATGAAATGCCAGTGCCCTGCCTTATAAATACCAGCTTCCTCTTGGGGTGAAATGCCATCTTCCGAACATGGAAAAGCTGCAAAGAAAATGTCACCCTCGCCAAGGTGTGAAATGCCAGCCTGCTCCAAGATCCTGGGCTCACCCATGGGGAGATGGGCAGGCTGCTGGATCTCCAGATTCCTCCTGTCCAGGGCCTTCTCCAAAGCTCCATGGCATGAAGGGGACAGGACTTCAGTGTGGGACAGCCAGAGCATCATTCCTCCAGCGTCACCTCCAGCATCTCAGCAGTGAGCTACTCAGAAAAGCTTCCTTGAGGATTTGGGTTATTTCCCTTTTCCAGTGGCTGTGAGTCAGAGGGCCAGTAAGACAAACAAATCACATTTCAAGAATGGCTGGACAAGCCAAAACAGTTATTTCCAGTTTTACCAGCGAGATGAAAAAACAATTGAGCATAAGGAGATTTTGCCATCTAGAAAGTTTATCACAACCCGAACTCCTAGTTCCCAGCAAAAGCTGTTGTTGCTGGGTTTAATCCTATTTATTAAACACGGGAAATCATCCAACATGCTGTCCTTACTGTGTGAGAAAATGCTTCCTGTGAAGCTGGTGATATTTGCAGCATCTCTCCTACCCTTCACAGGGCCAAGTCTGGCTTAATCAAAGCCATGTTTTACAGAACCTCATCCTCCCTCTTCCCCCCATTTGGCATCCTCCTACCCCAGTTTCCTGGTACCAAAGCCCCAGAACCAGGTCAGGGCAACACAGCAGGAGGGACAACTTGGATCATCTCTGGGAACTGCAGGGCTGCAGAAAATTAACCAAGCCTTCTTACCTGATAAAATTACGTTGGGAAATGAATGAAGTTGCTTTTTGTCTTCTGCGAACTGGAGCTGTTCTCTTTCCCCACACCCACAACTTCTTTTTTTTTTTCCCCCATAAATGTGTGAAATAATTTTACCACCCTTTTTTTTTTTTCTTTCAGTTACTCCTCCTCCCCTCAGATCTCGCCCTTCCTGGCATTTGAAAATAGCTCATGAAAAGGAGGAGGAAGGAGGGGAATGAAAGGAAGTGTGTGGGGATGCAAGATGGAAGGGGAGAGAAGGGAAAAATACACGAAGACTGAAAATACATGTTTTTCAAAGCAAATCAGAATGGCTGATTGCTTCGACTCCAGAACCCATTCTGGGAAAGGGCTGCTAATCTGGGAAGTTTTCTAAGGCTCTGTGCATCCTCTCAGTTGTTAGGCAACACCTAGGAAGAAAGTGGCACAGCACTGCCTGCAGCTGCCTGTGCCTCGTGTGCAGGCGGCCGTCCCAGCTCGGTGCTGGAGCACAGCAAGGAAACGCGACCTTCCAGGGACCTGGATGTCATTTGTGGTCAGAGCCAACCAGGAATGCTCTAAATGGATTTTTTTTTTTTGACTTGTGCAACACTTGTGGCTGGAACTGAAGCGGCTGGGAAAATCTCCTCAGGTTTGCTAACCTGCCAGCAGAGCAGCAGCCCGGCCCCACAGGACCCAGGGGCACAGTTAGGGGAAGGGTCTCAGCCACCTCTGGCCTCAGAGGGGCTGCAGGCTGAGAGCTGGAAGGTTTTTTCTCCAGCCAGCACCAGGCTGATGACCAGGATGCCCCTGGCTTGCTGGGCAAGCCATTAGTGCTGGAGCAGTTCTGGGGATGGGTTTGTGCCCGACCCCTCTCCCTGCCTGCCTTGTGGAAGATCTCCACAGGAGATGGTTTTAATGCATCAGCATCCATGTGCATCGTGTCCAGGGCTTTCCCCCGAGTGCTTCTCTGTAATGGATTTAATCCTTGACCTGGAGTGATGCTGCTCTCACAGGTCCCCAGGGAATCAGAATTCCAGTTGCTCCACAGCTCTCCTGCCAGGGAGAGGCAGCGGGGCAGCTGGCATCGCACCCCTAACGCAAATCTGCTCTCAGCCTTGGCACTGGTGGGGCTGCAGGCACAGGGGGAGGGATGCTCACTGCTCGGGGAGGCAGCCAGGGCAGTCTTTCCCTCCCACACCCCTCGTCTCCATTTGATATCTCCTCTCTCCCTGCACAGCACCTTCCCCCTCCTTCCTGCTCCTGTTCTTTGGGCAGCAGTTCTGAGGCCAAAACCATGCTTTCCAGCTTTTTTCTTTAAAAAAATCCCCTAAAACCTCATTCGTTGCAAAGCAACCACTGCATGTCTGTGTCTGACACGGAAGGGACTTGGGGATTTGTGTCAGTGGTGGCACCAAGGGGAAGCCTCAGCTGGATCAGCAGCAGCAGGAAGGCTGGCAGCCGCAGGCACTGCCAGCACGGCTGCTGCTGGAGCCCTGGGGAGCCACCCCCTGAGCAGCACAGCTCTGCAGGGATGCACGGATACACTGCCAAGTCCAAAGGATGCCTCCCATCCCCATCAGGAGCATGACAAGCACTCCTCGCCTCGACAGCGTCAGAAGCCAAGAAGGGAACTCCGCCTCATTCTGTGCCGCACCAGCACCGGGAAAGCCGGGCTGGGCTGAGCCTGGGGGAAGTGGCAGCACACCAAGGAGTGCCTGGCTGCTCTGGGTGGGTTCAGGCCAAGCAAGAGCACCCCCACACCCCCAAAAGCGAATATTTTCAGTTTTGATGCTCGCTCAGGACCTTGGAGGGGATGACACCCAGCAGGCAGTGCTGCCCCAGCCCAACACAGTCTGCAGGAGCCCAACAGGACCGCCTGGAGATGGCAGTGGGACACTGAACACTGCTCCAGCTGAACTCCCGAGCCCAGCAATCTGCTTCTTTCCTCAGGAGGTGCCACCCTGCAATGCTCTCTCTTCCCACCCTCCCACAAGGACAGTAATTTTTTCCAGCTGAGCTGAGGAACAAACAAATCATCACCCACTCCAAGGAGGTGGGTTGGCAACGGCCAAGGAGAAGATGCTTTGAGTCTGGCAATGGTCCACAGAGCCAAGTCAGCAAAGGCAGATGATAGGCAGTGAAGGACCCTTTCCAAGAACAGCACTGTGACACGCAGGTCACTCCTGCTCCAGAGCTCTCCAAGGGCTCAGTGTGAACTCCATAATACCCCTGTTTCCAGCTCAGCTGCTTGCAAAGCTAATCATCTACCAGGGTGTCTTCATTAGCCTCAAAGCACTCTGCTGCTGGCCTCCTGCATCCCCACCAGAGGCCCTGGGCCACATCCTGCTCTCGTGTACCACAGTGTAAATGTGTGTATCCACACCTGGAATCACATTATGGATGTTCCACTGGTGTCCAAACATGCTCTTGGAGGCTCAGAAGAGCACCACTCCTTTCATTTCCAAGGTCATAACAAGCCCACAAGACCCCCAGCCCACCTTTTGGATGGAACCTGAGCCTCACGCAGTTCCTCCTCCACAGTCCCACCTTTTAGCTCCGGCAATCTGCAGAAATCCCTCCTCTCCTGAGCTCAACGTGAGGCATTTCAACTACTGAGCCTCAAAATGAGACGCAGCACCTTTTACCCACACATCCCTGCATGCCACAGACCAAGAGGCAAACACTGAAATACACCTTAATCCTCACTCACAGAAGCGCCTCTTTCCAGAGCAGCAAATTATTTTATTATAGGAAAAGTCCAACCAGGGACCACGCTGAAAGCCCTCACAAGCCATGTGCAAATAACCACACATTAACAGCCAGGCAGGCAGCAGAGCAGGGCAGAGCAACGCGGGCTTTTTGTGGAAACACCAGCTCTGCCCCAGGCCTGGCTGGCACTGGGCTTTCCATGTGTAATCCTGAGCCCCCCATCCTCCCTCCTGCTCCCCAGCACCTGCCAGTGGGGTCCCTTTGTATTTTATTCTGCTCATGGGGCTGCTCATGGGGGCAGCTCTCTCTAGTCCAGCCCTGAGAGCCCACACTCCTCTGCACCAATGTGGGAGCATCAAAAGCCTCCACAGGTTTCAACACAGAGTCCCACAAGTGTTTTAGCTTGGCCAAACCAGATTTTTCCCAGGAAATGAAGTTTTGATGGACATTTTCCAGCCAGCTGGAAAGGCACACAGTGCCTGCCAGCACTTGCAGTGCTTGGGTGTTCCCCAAGGGTCTGGACCAGAGCTGGCAGAAGCATAAAGCAGCTCCTAGCCTGGATGGGAGGAGACTGGCTGCAAAGCTGGCAGCTCAGCCTTACAAAGCTAGGCCAGACGTGGGGTTTTCATACTCCATAGCTCCCAGCCTTGCCACATTCCTCACTGGGGATGTGAGATGGCAGGGAGGCACGACAGCCTCGGATGAACCCAGCTCTCCCACGGCCCTGGGCTTGGATGTGGGGCTGATTAGAGGGATTAAAAACCAGCTCAGCAGCGGGCAGCAGGAGGGATGTGCTGGCAAGGCCCAGGCTCGCCAGCCTGTGGGATGCCATGGGAGATCTTGAAAGGAAAGAAAGATCTGAGCGGGCACCGCTGCCCAGCTCCCTCTCTAACAAGGGACAGGAACAACCTGCAGTTCACAAAGAGCTCCCAGATGAAAGCAGCTCCATCCCCAGGATCCTGTTATTACTTCACAGATGTTTCTCACATACCTTTTCTCTATTGCTGTTTTTCTAAAGTCACTCATTGCTCTGATAAACGGGGCCTCCGTGGCTGCAGGCAGTGTGTGGCAGGAAAGGCAGGGCAGCTCTGGGGGGCTGCCCGTGGCACTGGCAGGGCCCAACACTGCCCAGACACACAAACTCCACCGCCAGGGATGTTAAAATGTACCATCAGCAGGTGTTTGGCAGCAAATACCCTGCACAGGACCTCAGCCCACCTCCCCAGCCCCTTCTGCTCCTCACCAGCAGGATGGGCTTTGCAAAGGCTGGTTCCTCTGGGAATTGCTAAAAAATCCCAGCACGAGCAGCATTAGCAAAGAGCAAACTGTTGTGACCCAGCCTTTACCTCTGCCTCCGGGCAGGATTGCCATAAGACAATCTGAAATCCAGGCTGAGGAGATCCTGCCTGGTCTGCCCCAAATCTGGCAGTAAAAACAGAATCCCCCTTCCTTGAAAAGCTAGAGCTGCTAAATGGCAGCCAGGCAAAGCTCTGTCTGTCTTTGCAAAGCAGCCCTGAGCAGGACAGCCTCAGCCAGGGTCACGGGGCAGAGGGACCATGCAGGGATGGGCTGTCCTCCTGCTCTAAGCTGGGCATGCAGCCTGGCCCCTGGCCTCTCCCAAACCCTCACTGAGCTTTTTCAGGGTTAGCATGATGGCTGAGTGACAAGAGAAGACTGAAGGGGGAAAAGGGATTAAATATAGATTCCAGTTTTGTTTCAAATATTGTAAAATAAAAGGTCCTGCAGCAACTATTGCAGAACCAAAAAGCAGGCCCACATCTCGGGCTGCGAGGCAGCTCAACAGCAGATGTATTTTTCATTAAAAGACTATTTAATATTGCAGGTTCCTGCTTTCTTGGCTCTGGCTGATTGCCGGGGAGACACTTCTTCCCCTCCCTTGCCTGGAGGAGCAGGGATTTGCTCCCACAGCCCTGAGCAGCCTCTTTTGCACCTCTCTTTGCCTCAACATCCCCAGGAGCATCTCTGTGCCCCATCAGCATCCACAAGCACACGCCCAGCACTAGCAGAGAGCCCCACATCCAGCACACACCCCATGTATGATCCCATCAACCTGGCAAGCAAAGGTAAATAAGAAACAAATTATATATGTGTTTTCAAAAAGCTAAATGAAGGGCAAGAGCAATCCCAACCGCACAAGCCCAAGGACTGGCAGTAAAGGGAACTCCTTTCCCCCTAATGAGAGACAACTAGATTTTGTTAACTCAAACTTTCTCATTTATCACCTTTGCACTGTCTCCGTCTGCCTCACGGCTGTCAGGCCATGATAATGTATGAAAAACATTCATTTATCCCTCAACACTTCACTTTGTGGTGTGGGAATGGATTTACCCCATGCCCAGTTCAGCTCCCAGCACCCTAAGGCTAATTTAGATATTCAGCCAAACCCTCCTTTCTCCTCTGTCCTCCTTTTATTTTATTTTAAAGCCAACAGGTGCTGGGCTCAGCAATTGGAAGTGACAAGCAGCTGCAGGCAGAACACTGAGGGAAAGCTTCTCCTCTCCTGCCTGCTTCCCTGCCTGTGATGTCCCCTTGGGCACCCACCCCGGGTGCTGGCACCCTGGGGGGCTGCACTGGAGCACCTGGTCCTGCTTGTGCTGAAAAGCAGCACAGGAGCCACCGACACACAGGGGCATCTTAGCAGTGGGGGCCCACCACAGGCAATGACCTCTCCTGGTCCCCCCTGAGGTGGCTTTGGTGTCCCCATGTTTCCCAAACACGCTGTATTTGGTTGGAATTGTGTGCAGAGCGCTGGCTCTGCCTCCCACGCAGCTGTTGATTGTGCAGCAGGGCTCTGCTTGTTTGAGATTTGCAAGAGGGGAGGAGGGAGCAGCAGGCAGCTCTGCCAGGGGGTACGTGGCTCGATCCTGCCATTTCTAAAAATTAAAGAAATTGCCACGAATTAATTCTTAATTAATTAACAGAGGCTTCAACACTGAGAGATGCAGAATGAAGAGGAGAAGAAAAAAGGCAAAAATCCCTGGCTGCTGGACACATTTTCTTCTGGTAGAAAAGCTTTTTAGGAGATTAAAAGATTGATGTTCAGATGATTTTGGAGGAGGCCTGCAGAGCTCCCACGGGTGCTGCCATGGGTGCAGCCCCTGTCCTGGCAGCTCCTGGTGCTCCAGCCCAGCCCATCCCTCTCAGAGGGACACTGCCTTCGATCAAAGGAGCCGCCCACAGAAGTCTCCAGGGCTTGCCATCTTGCTGGGAGAGGAAATATCAAACCTGTCTGAAAATCAAACAGCAGAGTCAGAACAGAGGGAAGAGAAGAAAAAAACACAGGAAACGAAACCTAAACTGACACCCTTTGTAATTGAAAACACCCAATGCAGAGAATTGTCGCTCGGGGGACAACGTGATTTCTGCAGAGGAAATCCAAAGTGACTCCGAGCCCGGAGCAGCTTCCCCAGACACCGCTGGCCATCAGAGAGGGCCTGGGATGAGGGCTGTCACTGCTCTCAGCTGCAGGTTTCTGGCGACAAGCTCTGAGTGTGCAGAGGCCACTGTGTGTGTGATTAAATCCTGTTTGCTGTTTGGGGATGTGAAGCTCGTGCCAAGAGGAGTGGAGCAGGCAGCCCGTGGGCTCGCCCACCACCAGCAGTGGCAAGGCAAACACCCCCCTGGGGTTAGAGCCTTGCCACTGGAAGGAATCTTCCACAGGGGTACCAAAAAAGCTCTGAAGGAGCCCAAACTTCTTCTGTCAGCCTGAAGATGCTGTCCTTTCTGCCACCCAGCTGGCAGCAATGAGCAACGAGCCTGAGAACCTTTCCATTAGCCCAGAGGTTCCAGCAAACCAGCAAAGCACAGAGAAAAAGCAGCCAAAAACCCCTGAGGATGCAGATTCCATGGCTCGCTAATACCTCATTTGAAGGCGTTGTATTATCCTGAACTTTAATGAAAGCCATATAAAATAATAATAATAATAATAATAATAATAATAATAATAATAATAGGTGTTCAAATTGAAAATGGGATGCCATTTCTCTGCTCATCGCTGCTGTGATCTCTTGCTGATCTCCAAGTGGAAGCCATACTTTAAAAATATTCATGTGTGCCAGGCACTCTGGAAGCAAGAGCTCTGGCAATTTGCCACAAAAACCCATACAGGAACTGGAAATCACAGGCAACAGAATGCATTTGCAGTCCCACTGGGAAGGCCAGGGCAGGTAGAAGCAGAAAGTGAGGAAGGAGGGGACAAGGCACATGCTGGATGCTCACGTTCCTTACCCCAGTCTGACCAGTCTGGGGCAGGCACCTCCAGAGCAGAGCAATGTGGCATCCCTGGGGCACCAACAGGGACTTCAGCAAGGCTCCTCAAGCCCACGAAGTGACATGAGACTTCCCAGCCTGGAGCAGCTGGAGGGTTTGCTGCCAGGCTGGACCCGAGCACAAGGAGATGGCTGCGAGGGAGAGATTTGCAGCCACCGTCCCCAGGCCACCCCTGCTGCCCCCACGGCTCCGTCCCCACTGTCCCAGAGCCACCACCATGGCAGGGGCAAGGCTGGGAGATGCTCTGCAGGCGGGCAGCCATGGGAGCTGGCGTTCATCCTCCCCACCCAGCTCCGTCCCAAGCAAGACAGTGGAATTAAGCGCAAGTTATAATTAAGACTGGATGTTTGAAGAGAAACATAATCTCCGTTCCGTGGGATTCGCCGGCACAACAGTAATTAACGTCTCATTAACATTCGCCTAATTAAGCAGTTTATGAAAGTGGATAGATTTGCATACTGCTCCACTTCAGCTTCAGTGCATCCAGTTACATCCAGGCACCAGAATTAACTCTTCCAGGGCATTTCCAACCGAATTCCCAACCCTGCAAGGCTTCCCAGCCTCTCCCTGTGAGGACACAAGCTGCTGTCCCTGCACATCTCACTGCACACTGCTACCCAAAACCTGGTAAAGCATCTCTCCACCACCTCTTTTCTAGCCAAACACCTCATCTCTATTACCTCTTCTCCGGACAAACCCATCCTAAGCCTCTCCAGCTTTCTCCATTGGTTATCTGTTTTTAAATCCCTCAGCTGGTTTCAATGCTTTCCCCTCAACACATTCTAAAGGAAGCAAAGAAGATCTGTAGGAGTTTCTGAAGATAGGGAGAAATGTCTCCTAAAACATTTCACGCTATACTCATTCCCAAATGTTCTTTAATGTTTAAAAGCAATGACTTCAAGATTAAAGAGATGCTCCAAATTCTGAACACCAGTTTAAAAGCAGGATGCAACAGGAGCTTCCAAACGGGTTTTGCCATAGGGAATATGCTCCCTCTCTTTGAGAGCCCTCCTGTCACTGAGAGGAAAGGCAAACCAGCAAAACAGTGACAACACCCAGATGATGCCCTGTCCCTCTTGGGGACAGCAGGACACCATTCCCAGATGGATCCTGGAGCAGCCCATCAAATAAGATGCATCACACACGCATGCCCTTAGCAATAAGTCACTTGAACTGCTGGACATAACATTTTCCGCTGCTAATACCCGCTTTCTCTTCTGGTGTTGGATTAGCAAAGCTGCTGCATCCATCACACGCTTAAAAAGACCATGTGCAAACCTGCCTCCCCCTGGGGCATCTCCTGGGGGGCGAAAAATGAGCTCTTTAGTTAGTGGTTAATGCTTGGAGACGAGATGCAACTTTCCAGCAAATACAGTGGGAAAGAAAAATTCATGACACAGCCTTTCATTGAAAATCAATAAAGCCCAGACCTGCCTGTGATGTACACACTCAATTTATTCCTCGCTCAGCTCACTGCGTCTTCACCACCAGCCCTCTCTCATCAGCCAGGTCCTTGCTGGAGGACACAGTGTCCCTGCCCACCTCTGGGTCATGGCACTGGTGTCACCAGAGCTGTGTTAGTGTGGGGCTGTCACCTCCCTGAGGCTGGCAGCCCCAGGCCCCGGGCTGCAGCAAGCTGGTGGCTGTGATCCAGCCCCATAGCATCCCTCCCCACAAAGCATCCAGGAGTGAGAGCCCAGTTGTGTCCAGAGGCAAAGGCAGTTCCAAAGTTTCCTTCCATCTCCAAGCAGGTTCCTACAGTTACAGCAAAGTGCTGTGCCAGGGAAACACTCTGGATTTGCACTTGGAACACCTCGGCCTTGAAAACATATCTTAATTTCACCCTCTCCCCAGCAGCCAAGAAACCTTCCTGGAAGTGATGATGGAACGAGCCATCCTCCTGAGCCAAGCTAGGACATCCTCCAGTCCTGTCTGAGTCCTGTCCACAGGAACCCCATCATTCGTGCTGTCCTGTTCCCCCTTCCCCTCTGAGGGAGGCTTTGAAATCCCTGTGAGACACTCAAAATCCCTGCAGGTTTAGACGTTAGCTTCTGCCTTTAACCATTTTTTCTTCCTCCCCAAATCTCCCTGACAATGCAGAAAACAGCCCCAGAAAGGAGAAGGGAGGGGTGGGAGGGCGTGTCCCTGAGTTTTGCCCACCCCCAGCTCGTGGGACACCCCAAAATTCCGGGGAGATGGAGAAACGGCTGCTCCTTTCTGATGCTGGGGGTTGCATCCTACATCCCTCCTGCAGCCAAATCCTCCCTGGAGACAGGAGAGCAGCTGAGGGATGCAGGCAGGGGAGATGCAGCACGGCATCCCCTCCCTCCCGCTCTGTCCTCCCTCCAGCTCTGCCTCTCCTCTTGCACGGATCCCACACTGCCACCCCCACCCAGAGCCACCACAGCAGCCCCGAAGAGCCGCCCAGACACCGGGGTGAGGGGCTGATGCCAAGTCAGCCCCACAGCGGCTGCCTCGGGCGCAGGGCTGACTGTGCCTGGCTGTGAGCAGAGAGCTGGGGGGGATCTGGGGAGAGGGGGGTGTCCCGCTGTGCTGGGAGCTTGTGCCGGGCTCTGCAGCACAGCCTGACCTACTTTCTCGGGCGGTACAGCCACACCAGCCGCAGCGGCAGCGCGGGGTTTCTCTTCTCCTCTACCACACACAGATGTGTTCTCACAAACTGGCAGTGGGATCACGGCGGGGTCCCCTCTGTGCCACCAGCTCGAAGCGTTGCCTGTCCCCCTCCCTCACCCCCAGCCAGAGGTGCTGCCTTTGAATGGGTGCCCTCCTTTTCCTACCCTTTCCCGAAAAATTCACGGCACATCTCAGCCAAGAGGAGGATTTATTGATCGTCTTATCTGTGTCTAATCCCAGCCGGAGCGCCGCGATAAACGAAGCCGGCTAAATAAAATGCCTTCCTGCAAGGTCTCTGTGTCGAGAGCAGCTGGCTGCTGGCGGGCTGCAAAGTGGGGAGCAAAGTGGGGAGCAGCCCCCAGGGTCTCCAGACCCACCGGAGCAGGGAAGAGGAGCCCGTGCTGGGCAAAGGCCTTGAAAGGAGGACTGATGTGCTGTGAACACCCATCCAACGCTGAGGACAGGGGTGGGGCACAAACCAAACCCCAGCTACTCCATCTAATCGATGGTAAGCAGTTTAAATGCTCTTTCACTGCAGTTCAGGGAGCCCTAATTCCAGGCATGACCTGAATCTCTTTTTTTAAAGAGAAGGGAGGGGACGCTGGCAGGCAAGGAGTGGGGAAAGCCAGAAATGCCAGGGATGCTAATTTGTCCCTGTTTCCTCTCTGCAGAACAGCATCTGGGAGAAAAAGCACCTGCTACAGAGAAGGGATCCCCGTGGAGCAGAGATCCGGAGGCGCGTGCTCGCAGCAATCCCCATTACCCAGCCCGGACGGGAAACGCTTGACGCAAGAGCAGGATGACGGATGCTTCTGTCTCTGTGGGAGCAACCTGGGGTGCCAGCGAGCACTGACAAACCAGCCCACCCCAGCACAAGGAGGGAGCAGGGGAGCTCAGCCCAAATGCGGTGTGGCTGTATCCAGGTCAGCTGGTGAGCCTGCTGGGAAGCACGGGCTATAAAAAGCACGGGCAGGATGCTGGGATCATCCCCAGAGCAGCGAGGAAGAGGTGAGGACGGCCCTGCCCTCTAAGACAGCAGTGTTGGGATGGCAGTGGGCTGCAGAGGATGGCACCGGCCACACAGGACCATGGGCAAGCACCCTGGGATTTCCAAAGTAATGATCCGTGAGACAGCACTGACTAAGAGTTACTGCTGGTTTTCCAGAGGGAGATGGGGTGTGGAGGAAGGGGGACTGAGGCTGCCAACAAGACAGGGCTGGCAGATGGAGAGGATGCGGTTTGGCACCCCCAGCCCTGACCGAGGAGGTGCAGGAGGAATTGCCATCCCCTGCATCCTTCTCTGCTTGCTACCGAGTGGTTCTGCTCCTTCAGCAGGGAGATGCCATGGGGAGCACCAGCCTGGGACCCCACTCTGCATGGAAGCACCAGCCTGGGACCCCACTCTGCATGGAAGCACCAGCCTGGGACCCCACTCTGCATGGAAGCACCAGCCTAGGACCCCACTCTGCATGGAAGCACCAGCCTGGGACCCCACTCTGCATGGAAGCACCAGCCTGGGACCCCACTCTGGGTGGAAGCACCAGCCTAGGACCCCACTCTGCGTGGAAGCAGATATCTTGGGTGCCGTGGAATGGGGACAAATCCACTGACCAGACAAGCCTGTCATCTCAGCCTGTTCCTGGGCAAGGCACATGCATGTGGCCAAGAGCTTTCCTCTAGCTCAGCATGGCCCCAAATCCCCTACAGACAGTGGGCAGAGGCAGGGCTGGCTACACTGGGCCTTCCTTTCAAGCTGTTCCCACCCTGCTGCTCTCCTGCCACCCAGTGTCATGATGTCCCCTCTGCTCTCCCAAGGAGAATCAGAAATTTGCCTGCAATCCCTCCTTGGAGGCCTGAGCTTTGCCAGACCCTCTGGCAAGCACCACAGAGCAAAGGGTTAATGGGTGATGAGGGGGAAAGGCTTCGATGCCTGTTCCCCGCTCCCCACACCGTGTCCCCCTGCAACAGGACCTGTATGGGCAGCAGTCACTGCAGCCCTGCCCCCCAGCCCCAATTTTGGTAGAGTCTGGCAGGGCACGCAGGGAGCTGTCAGGCCCTATCATGACTCACACAATCATTTCTCCCTTCAAGCCAGGAAAAGAAAAAGACATAATAAATAAAAAAAAAAAAATAATCAGGCAAACGTTTGAAAAACTGGAGATAAACAGAGGAGAGAGGAGATGGAGGCAGCTAATGAGGTCCCTGGCCCCGATGAGAGGTGCGAGGAGAGCACAGATGCTCCGTGGCCGGCAGCGATCCCACCCGTCGGGCACAAGGAGCACACAAGGGACAGCCCTTCCCGGCACAGCCCTGGCACCACCGGCAGGGACCCGCGGGCAGCTCCGGGAGCCGTCCCAGGGCGGTGGAGCAGCCGACCCGGGGGCCAGGACCCCCGGCAGCCCTGGGGCAGAGTCTGCACAACCACACAGCACAGGGATGGCAGCACACACTGGCACAGTGGAAACCTCACCGAGCTGCAACGAGCAGACTAGGGGCACTCCCTGATTTATTTTTCTCCCCCTGCTCTATGAAACACCCATGAGCTGATAAATGATTGGTCAGGAGGAAGCCAGAACCCCAAGCCTGTGCTCATGCAGACCCCCAGCTTCCCTACGACTTAGCCACTCCCAGCCCTAGGAATTGAAAAAGGAGAAAAGCAAAAAAATCCTGATTCTTATAGCTAAAACCGAATGTGTCACCCCAGTAACAAATTGGCCTGCCTGCCTGCCTGGCAGAAATTGCTCCGTTAAAATATATATCCATATTATTCTTTTTGAGTTGCCTTTCCCAAATCTGTTCCAGAATGGGGAAGTTTTCAAGTCCCCGTGGACAGCAAGTCTTTCTGCTCCCTTCCCAGCACCTAGCAAGGTAATTATCTGCCAGGAGCCCCGGGCTGTGCCACGGCTGGTTACACTGCTAATTAGCAGAAACAAGCCAGTCTCCCGGGGCACCCCAGGTCCATCCCTATCCCTCTCTGCCTTCCTCCTCCCCCTCCTCCCCGCCCTGGGGGGCACAGCAGAGCATCTTGTGTTTAGCACTGGGGGGGCCTTGTACTCCTCCCCTGGGTGCCAGAGGTGCAAAGGCACTGCTGCCCACCCAGGGGACGAGGGACAAAAGGGCCCCAGAAACATCCATTGCCAAGAGGATGCTCCTTGCCATGAGGGTACCAGGCGGATGAGGACACCATGGAGAGCACTACTGCTGCTGGTACCAAGAGATTTACAAAGTGAGGAACTTAAAGTCTTTTTCAGCCGCTTCTGGAGGGACACTTAGGAAGTGGAGGCTTCCGAAGAAGTCTTCTCTTCCCAAAATGAAAGGGGAAAAGCTCTGATCTTGAAGGCATTTAAATCTCACCCCTTGGGCTTCTCTAGTTTTCACTCCTCACCAGGCAAAAGTCTCATTTTAAAAAGTCATCAGCTTTGCCAAAAGGGCAGAGCACGAGTTGCCCACTGCCAGAGTGAGCGTCTGCCGAGCGGCACGGGAGGCAGGAGCGGCACGGGAGGCAGGAGCGGCACGGGAGGCAGCCACGGGAGGCAGGAGCGGCACGGGAGGCAGGAGCGGCACGGGAGGCAGCCACGGGAGGCAGCCACGGGAGGCAGGAGCGGCACAGGAGGCAGGAGCGGCACGGGAGGCAGCCAAGGGGAGCGCTGGGAAGATGCCCCTCGTTGCACGTGATGCGTCGGGAGGAGCGTCCCCCAGTGCCTGGCCCAGTGAGATGGGAGGGAGCCGTCAGAGCCCAGCCGCCCTCCCGGGATGGCTGCAGGCTGCCAGGATGCCACGCCATCGTCCTCCTTGGCAGCAGCGCCGACGGGAGCTCGGTGGAATGTGCGGATGGGCGCGCTCCCCACCCCGGGATCACGGAGCGCACACCGGGTCGGTGATCTGAGGAACGCGGACGGCAGCTTGCGCTCTCCGGGTTTACACCCATCCCTTCCTGATGCTTCAGTGCAAGACGTCCGAGGCCCCACGCCACCAGGAGCAGGATCCTTGGATCCCAAAGGAGCAGCAACAGCAAGAACTGGGGCTGTTCTCAGCATGTAAGCTGGTCACCCAGCACCGAAACCTCCCAACCTTCACAGCCTGAAGCTACTTATCCAAAGCTATACCAGGACTCAGAAAGGAACTCCAGATCATCCCTTCAGAGGATCCGAGACTCCGCTGGACCACACACACAGGTTGTCCTCCATCCCCTAGAGGTTCCCTGCTCGGGCTGGATATCCCACCCTGCCCCAGGGAGCCCCGGGTAGGGCTGAAATAGCCCTCAGCCAGCCGGTGCAAGCCCAGAGCTTGTATGTGCCCAGCGTCAATCCCTGCCCACTGCCTGCTTGTTTCAGCTTCCCCAGGAGATGCAGAAGGGGATGAGGCTGGTCCTGCACACCAGGGCTGCCCCACAGAAAGAAATCAGTGGGGCATCTCCTGCTATTAATGGGCAGGATCCCAGGCAGCCCCTGGAAACACCAAAGTGGGATGAGCACAGGACTCATTCCCATCACCATCAGGAAGACAGGACTCCCCCCCTCCAGTAACCCACCTCTTACTGCAAGGCTCTGGGGCCCCCAAATGTGTGGAGCTCCTCAAAGGCTGCACCACCCCAGATGGACCGGAGGAACAGGCACTCACCCAGGCGCCGTTCCTGGCTAACTCAAGCTCCTCTTCCCATTCCCCCCACTCAACCAAGAGCGAGACCAGCTTGCAAGCCAGCGCCCGCTGCTCCACGCTCACCTGTGCTCTGCCCCTCCGGAGAGCGGCTTGGAGCTGCTCAGCCTTTGCAACAAACTCCCTTCCGCAGCAAGACATCAGCCTTTGGGTGCTGCCTGCCCCTTCCACGCGCTGGCTGCTCTGCCTGCCTTGGGGATTTTTTTCCTTTTTTCCCTTCCACCCCGTAGCGTTTTGAACGTGCAGATGCCCCAGCTTCTTAAAATTCAGCCTGGGGGCGTGGGAAGTGTTTTGGAACATGCCCAAGCTGTCTGCTCCGTGCGTGCGCGCTGCTAAAAACGATCCACCTACTGCCCCCATCTCCCGCACCGCTTGTCAGCGCCGCCGTGCCTTTCCAAAGATAAGCAAGCTTACACACGCAGCAGGGAGCAAAACCCCATCGTGGCAGGGGGGCAACTTCTCTGCTCGGGCACCAGGCAAACTTAACGTGGAGCAGTGGACAAGGAGCAGGGTGCCAGGTCTAGTGGAAGGTCTCCCTGCCCTTGCTAGGGGGGTGAAAGGAGATGATCTTTAAGGTCCCTTCCAACACAAACCATTTCATGATGGACAGCCCTGGGAACAATGCCCTTGAGCCAGCTCTACCTCCATCCCCTCTGCATCACAGCAAGGCTGGAGCACCACTGCTGGCACATGGAGAACACATGAAAAAAAGCAATTTCCTTGCTCTTGAAGGATGCAGCAGCAGGGGAGCACAGCCGCCCTCATTACCATGGAGCTGCACTATGAACACGTGCTCAGGACACCCAGCCCTGCCCGACAGCTGAGCATCCGCGTGGCAGCACGGTCCAAGGGAGCGTAACACATCTCCTCCCCAGCAATTCCCAAGGGCTCCACCAACAAATAATCGAGCTGCAGAGATTTGACAAATTAACCTGTAAAACGTTGCTGGCAAAGCCCAGCTTGTCTGAGGCACCAGCAGGCAGCTCTCAGTGGGGCACCCAACCAAGGTAACGGAGCAAGGCCAACACACAGCAATTCAGAGCCTGGCTTCAGCCACCACCATGTTAAAAAATGAAGGGGTATATAAACCACTGAGGCTGAGATTTGGTCAGGAGAGATGGGCTGAGCCCTCCTGCCACATGCACAGTGTACAATGAAGGCTCTAGGTCCCCAAGGGAAAAGGACAGCAGGGCCCGTCCAACAGCCCAACAGCTTGGCTCTGGATTCAAACACAAGCTGCTCAAAATCACTGACAAGGTTGCTTTTTCTTTTGCTTTTAAATCCCTCTGGCAATCTGGCCTTCAAGTGCTCATCAATCCATTCAGGGCCGTCTCCCCACCACCACATTGCTGCTCTGCAAATTTGAGTGAAATTGATATTTTCCTATCAGAAACATGAAATTTCAAACACACAGAACATTGGATTTGAAAGCTGACTTTTGTTGGGAAGGTGCCTGTCTCTTTGTTCACAAAAGGGCTCATTTTTCCTGGAAAAGGGCCCAGAGTTTGAGTGAAAGATCAATAACATGCAGAAAACGGGTCCTTTTATTTAATTTTGCCATGGTACCAGAAAGAAAAGAAAGAATCCAATGCTGAGACTGAATGACTTCAAAATATTTTGCATTTGTTTACCCCAGTTCGATGCTGGAGCATCTATTCAGAGGAGCTCAATGGGAAGGATGCAGCCTTTGGGGCTCCCCTAGAGCCTCCTTTTGTCACCTGCTGGTACCCCACTGGGGACAGCATCCCTGGCACAGCTCCAGTCCAACCCCAGTCCTTTTTTGGGGATTTTCTTAGAGGTTTAATTGCTGCTTCCTCTGCCCTGCCTTGTCCAAGGAGCTCTCTCACCACAATGTTCAAGGATGACCTTCTGCCTACACTAATTATGAGGAAGGGGTGACTCAAACTTTAATTGCAATTACAGCCAGGGCGGGGGGAATAAAGGGAAAAAAAATACACCACGAAGACACAGCATTCAAGATGCCGTGCAACAGTCATGACATGCTGCATCCTCCCCATCCATATGGGGGAAAACTAACACTTTGGCAAATTTATGAGGATGTGTGAAAGTGATTATATTCCTGAAAATATCTCAAGTGGAACGGCCTACCTGGCATATTTTGTTAGTCATGAAACACGCTCCCTCCACCGACTGTAGTTTGTGGCTTTCCATCTGCTTAAATACTTTAAATATCGAAACTTTCTTCTTTTTTTTTTTCTTTTTCCGAGCTGAAATAGCACGCCAGCAGCAGAGTGCTGACTCAGGGGCGCGGGACGAGGACATGCTCACCACCAGCAAAGGCATGCAGGAGATGCCACGCCACAAGGGCAGGAGAGCAGAGGATTCACCACATGGGTGGTAAGTCCTGCCCCTGGCCAAGAAATGCAGGAGGTCAGCCTGTGTTAATTAATTAACTGAATTAATTGAATTAGTGTCCAGCAAGGGAGCACCAAGTGCAAATCAGAAGAATATTATTTTGGGTCAAGTGTGGATGTGAAAGGAAAAAGTTAAAGGAAAGAAATGGCACTGGTTGGCCATTTTAATTTCATTTGGCCTGGAAGAAACAGGCAGCAGTTGTAAAGGTTACAGGTCACTGCTGCCAAGCCCAAACTTTAGCAAGATGGGGTTTATGGCACCCTGATCGCCCCAGTTCCTGCTTTCCTGGGGAGTGATGCCCCTTTGGTCCTGGGGGAGCTGGGGAAAAGGCTCCAAGGCATCAGGGGATCCGGGGCTGCTTCTCTCCTGCCCTCTCCTGCTCTTTACTTAAGAGTTTCTATTTTAAAGCCTTGGCTGGGGTTTTTCTGGCCGCAGTGGCTGGGAAGCGGGGTGGGCATGCACAGGGATGCAGCCAGAGCTCAGCACTGGTGCAAAGAAAACCCAGCCAAGGCTCCCAGTGTCAAAGAAGATGGCCAAGGGACAGCCACAGCATGAGACAAACTTCCCCCTAAACATTTAGGTGCAAGCCCATTCCAACCAGGGAGGTGCCCTTAGATGGGCTTGAGGGTAGTGAGGCCCAGAGAAGCTGAGGCTGCCCCTGGGTCCCTGGAAGTGTCCAAGGCCAGGCTGGACAGAGCTTGGAGCACTGTGGGACAGTGGAAGGTGTCCTTGCCCATGGCACTGGATGAGCTTTGAGGCCCCTTCCAACCCAAACTGAGTCTATGATTCTATTATTGTGTGCCCTGGGAAAACCTGGAATATCAATCAAAATCCCTCTGATTTACCCACAAAGGGATCATTTTGAGTCATCAAAGCAGTTATCTACTTGTTGCATGAGGCAGTGACACTTGTGCCCCTCAAAGCAGCAGTGAGCAGCACTCAGGGTGTAAGCACAGTGCAACCACTCTTTGCCTGATTACAGAGAGTGATCAGAGCACGGGAGCATCTCGGCCGGATCGCCGCCTCCCCGGGGCGTGTGGGCTGTGCAAGAGAAACCCCAGCCACAGATACCCATAAACTGGAGCAGAGACCAGTGGAATATGATGAACATTTTCCCAAATGGCAGTGCAAAGCTGAATATTAGGTGATTTGTGGCAGACTTCCTCCGAGAGGAAATCTCTCCCACCATGGTGGTAAGGTTTTCACAGCTCATTTGGCTTTTCATTTGCTGAACGGTTTTGTGCTGTTCTCCCTTGCAGGACAAGGCCTCATCATTTGTGTTTTTTAACAGGGTTTTTTTTTTTCACCTAGGAGAAAACCATCTCTTCTCCTGCTCTCTGTGAGCCTATTTCTGCATCTCCAGCTGTCGTTCAAGGGTTTTAGAGTTACTCTCACTTTTCAGGGGGATAAATCACCTTGGAGGGCAGGGTTTTTTTTCAAGGTTCAATACCTGGAGAAGGAGTTTCTCCTTCCAAATGCAGATAGTCCCTGAGAGAAATAATCCCATGGGAAATAATCCAGTACAAAGAGGGCTTATTGCATCTTTTCGCAGGCTCTTTCTTACTGACAATTGATGAGTTCATAGCTACCAATATTCATTAGAGGGTTTATTTTATTTCCTGTTAGAAAATAAAAAGGCAGAGCCTGAGAAGAGTAAAACCGGCCACAGAGACCGAAGACTGACAGGAGCTGCCTGGCAGACAGTGAGTGAAAATCCTCTGACAAGATGAAATGTTTTTTCTTTCATTGAAATCACTCCCTTTCCGAATGACTAATACACAGCTATCGCACCATGGATATTTCCAGAGTGATGAGATGTTTTTAAAATATCTCACTGTGCCTCAAAATATCTCACTCTGGCTCAATAGATCATCCAAAACACCACCCACGGAAATCATAAATAAATAGATACTATAGTGCTGTAAAAGAGCAGACTGGCCAGGGCCAGGGCAGCATCGTTCATCGGCGAGCTCAGTGAGGCCACTGAGCCCCTCCCCTCGGCACGTGGCTCCTGCAGCCGGGCTTTGTGGGCACGGAGACACCGAGCCCTTGCAAAGGGAGCTGGGCACCTCCTACTCTCCCAGCACCTTCACAAAGCTGTCCTGTACAGCTCCTTGATGGCACAGATCTCTCCTCGAATGAGCAAACTGGATAGAAGAGGTACAGTGGACTCCATGGGCCACTCAACCGCACGCCCTCAACAGCACAGCGGCCACCAAGAAGGCAGGTGACTTTCTCTGGCCCATGGGCCACCCCTGGAAATCTATGTGCCCTCTTGGGGACCCCCACTGCCTACGCAACAGCTTCAAACCTCACGCTGCAGCGACCAGAAACACTCCATCCTACTCCCTGCCCTGAAACACATCGTTCCCATCAGCAAAGGGACACCCACGGCCTTGGAACAGCTGGTGTTGGGTGACACTGGAGGGGGTGGCTGCCAGCCCAGCAGCCTCCACATCCCCTCGCCCCAGGCTGCAGGGACCAGCCCAGCACAGCACCCACTGCAGAGCCAGGAAGCTGCTGCTCTCCTGACAAAGACTCTGAGGGATTGCAAGGACTGAACGGTTGCAAAGCCACCCCCAGGCAGCTGATTTTTTACACATTTGGATGCACTTGCTCCGGGCTTGGAGAGGAAAAAAAGCAGCCAAATGGCAAGAAGAAATCACACAGCAGGCCTGACTTGCCTTGCACGTGCTCCAACCATTCTGTGTGCATAGAGGACTCGTGCCAGATCCCTGTGATCCCTGTGCCATTGTCCTCCTTGAAGGGAAGAGACCAGAGTTCCATCCCAGGCTTGGATCTCAGTACAAGGACAACTCTGCTTGGTAGCTCAAGCAAAACTCCCGTAGAGTTGGAGTGCAGACATATTTTTGAAAGCTCCCTGGATCCTGGTGCACACAGCCTAGATCCAGCCCAAGGAGAGCTGTGACTCCCAAAACCTCAGCCCAGCCCAGCCTCGGTTCGCTTTGCAGGAGCTGAGTGTGCTTGTTCTCTTCCCTAGGAATCAGGCAACACTCTTCATTTCGCTGATTGAAAGCAAAGAGAGGAAATAGTTTTGAGGAACTGAAAATGGGCTCCTTTGCTTTTCTCAGCAAGATAAAAAAATGGTTCAGATCACCCAGGCGGTGCTGTTCCTAAGTTGTTTCCTCTTTAGTGGCATTTACTGAAGTGCATTTTGAAACTTTGGGAGATGAAGCAGCTTTTCAGAACTGGAGTCAGAATACATCCTTTGGAAACCACAGAGAGTCCGATACTTGTCGTCTTCTTTTCAAAAGGGCTGAAGCTGCTTGTCCAGCACAGCAGGAATTGGTGGATTCCCCAGGTTCAAGGAAGGAAAACATCTTGCCACAGAAATTCAGTCCTAAATGGGGAGCCCTGCAGCAACGGGCCATTGACACCCAACCTTCAGAGAGCTCTGCCAGCCCCAGTCCTTCCTGACAACCTCTGCCTGGCTTTTCCCTCCATTTCCCGTTCTTCCCCTTGGGAACAGGCAGCACGGAGAGGCTGCAGAGCACTGGCAGAGATGCTGCAAAGGCAGGAGGGAGAAAGACAAGGCCCTGCATTTCCAATGAAGATAGCTCCAACATCTGTCCTCAGCCACAAATGTATTCACCCGCACAGACACACTCATCAGATGAGGCTCTAAAATATTTACTGCCCAAATATCAATCCTCATAAAGCGAGGCAGCCATTTGGGCTCGGGGAGGGGGAAGGAGACGGGGCGGGTTGTCAATAATGTCATAACCACGGGCAATTTTATGTATCTCTGGAAATGGCCAAGGAACACGCAGCTTGACAGATGTGCAAACGGGTAATGCAGGCTCCCTAGTTATGAGCATGAGGATGTCAAGAGGAATAGATGAGCAGTAATTCAAAGTATATTGGGCTTGGAGAAGTACATGGGCATCGTAATGAATGCGGGATGGGCACTGCGGTGGAGGGAGGGCTGAAGGAGGATGAGGAGGGATGGGATGCTGGCCGGAGAACGCGGCCCCTGTGGCGCTGGGGAGGGACTGAAGGGACAGGGGACCAGGCTGGGCATTTGGTGGGCAGAATCATGCTGCCATGGGGTGTTACTGCACCGAGGGATGTGTCAGCCTGTCTGCTCTTCTGGAGGCTGGACCAACCTCCAGGCTCCTTCTTCCTCCTTCACAGTTGCATCTCTACACAAGCCTCTCCCACCACTGTGTCACCTTTCCTTCCCCTTGCTGTGAAACTCAAAGTTTTAGCCAAATACCTGTATTTTTCACCACGAAGAGTGAAAAAAAAAACACCTCACCAGGGAACCCAATGATGTTTCAAGTTTAGTCTCAGCAGAACTACAGCTTTTATTTTTTGCCTTCATCTCCAAACTAGAAAACAAACCCCGACGCCGCAGCAAGGGCTGCCGCCGCCCCCGGCGCCGCCTGCGAGGCGCAGGCACTGCTCGCACCTCTGACTGTGCCTCGCCCGGCATTTCCCCATCCCACCTCGGCGGGCTTTAAAAAGCAGCATCACACAGACGCGCTCCACGCCCCCGCCGCACGCTGCCGCCCCGCAGCCACGAATCCCAGCCGCACGACGGGCCACGGGGGCTGGCCGGCTTCCAGCACGAGGGGCGGGAGAGAAGGAAGACCAGTTTAACCCGGGATGGGATGCTGGGACACTCTTCTGCTCAGGTGTTTGGTTTGCCGGAGGAGCGGGGCAGCACGGTGCAAAGAGGACAATTAGCCGGTCCCAACTGAGCTCACTTGGCCGGCCCAGAACAGCACACATGGACATTTCAGCTCCACTCATTTTTCCGTAAGATTCGCCTCCTTCAGCACTTCTGGCAGTGAAATTCCCACTCTCCCACATCCTCCGATGCTCTTTGAAGGGACGCAGTCATTGGCTGCGGCGGTGGAGCCACGCACGCCCTTCCTCCCTCTCAGCTCCTGCAGAGAAGTTCATCGTTTTTCCACACCCTGGTGCTTTCGGAGCTGGGGGGAATTACTCATGAAGGCAAGCAGGCACCCCGCACACCAGCAATCACCATAAAGGTGGTTTTTCCTGTGGAAAAATCCATGAATCACTGTAAAAGTCAGTCTGGCTCAAACCAAGCCACACTACTCACCATTGTTTATTAAAAGGAATTAATCACCAATCTTTTCCTGGCCGATTTTATGAAATATGACTTATCCCAACCATTCACTACTTAAGTTGTTACAACATCCAGCTGCAGACATCCTCTGCGTGTGCTCTGGGAGCCTTCCCCATGGCTCACAGAGTGGCATGCAGTTTTGTTAGGTCAAATGACCAATGACTGAAAAAGCTTAAATCTTGAAGGAGTATTTCCTACAAGTCTCAGACCGCAGATTTTCACTCCTGAGATTCACTTCTGGCACTGGCTGTTCCTGCAAAGGTGTGGCTCAGTGAATAATCCTGCTAGAGCTGAGGAGCCCTGGGCAAGGGGTGACACCACGAGGAGGCAGGGGCACAGGCAGAGCTGGAGCTGACACACACACACACCTCTGCCTTCCATAAAAAACACTCTCTGCCACCATCCCAACCAAGCCACGCACAGGCAGGTGCCAGGAAGGGGAGGCAGGGGCTGGCATCACTCTGCATGAGCTCTGACCCACTGAGACAACCAAGCGGTAACAAATCCATAATGAAAAAAAATCTCTTTTCCTTTCCAAAAAATGTCCTTGTTATAATTTCTTTCTCCTGGCGGCACCCTCCTGTGCACAAGAGCTCAACCATGACATGGTGTAAGAGCAGGAAACTTCAATGCCCACGGTTGTGGGAGCAGAAAAGAGAGATAATTGCACTTCTTACAGCAGCAGTAACTTATCTTGGGGAAACTTCCCCTGCTAACGAGGCCCTTCTGTTCAGACATTCAGCAGGAGCTGAGAGGGCTGGTGCTGCTGCCAGCCCATGGTGGGTGCAGGCAGAGGGCAGGCAGGGGTGGGAAAAGCAGCCCAGGAAATCACCACCATGGTCCCAGTCTCATCACTTTGCAGCTTACTGGGGCTCAGTTTTCCGGTGCTAGCACTGTACCAGTGAGCTGGCTTTAATTTATTTCTCCTCAAAAACAAAACAATCCCACGACATCAGCTCTTGTCTCCTCTGCCTCCTCTTGCCTTTGGCTACATGCTGGTTTCAAGGCATCTCCTGGTAGAGCTGCACCTGCCATCCAATCCCAGGCCTCTGCTAAGGATTTTCTTTCTGCATCAGTGCCCACACCCATACAGGTCCCGGGGAGCCCGTGGCTGGCATTGCCAGGGGCAGCTGGGGACAAGCCTCTGTGTTGATGAGTGCCAGCTGCTGAGTAGGATGCCTGGGCTGCAGCAGCTGGAGGCAGAGGTAGCGATTTGTGTGCTCACCTGGAAAGGCAGACATCCTCTCATCCTTTGCAGAGCTGCTGAGAAACCAGCTCCTGGCTTTTTTCCTAGGAGTTTAACATCACCATACTCCAGCTACCAGGAGAAGATGCAAAATCCCCTCTCCCTTGGGTCCAGACAAACCCACGGCAGGAGCAGAGGTGAGACAGATCTGCAGGAGAGCCAGCTTCCAGGAAAAATGCTTGGAAGGTGGCAGTTGCAGCCAGATGGGATTGCATCTTCTGCTTTGAAGGGAACCATGGGACAGTGCCTGCAGCGTGGCTCTGCTTTGGCACATCCCAGGCTGAGCCGCCAGCACCAGCCTCGCTCCTCATTGGCATGCCAGGCACATGCATCCCAGTGGCATGGGACTGCTCTTCCCGCACTCTGTGTACCCAAGCAGCAGCACCAGGAAGGCTTGGAGAAACAGAGCAAGAGTCGAGAAAAGGAGGGAAGGGGGGCCCAAAGCCACAGCTGAGCGCAGCACTGCAGCTTAGGCTGCAAAGCCAAGGCTGGCAGTGTTGCTCCAGTTACCTGCACGACCTTGAGAGCCCTGGACGAGCTGCAGGGAGGAACAGGAAAGCCTCCAGCAGCAGCTCTGTGTGCTGATAGGGACAGGGGAAGTCAGGCAGGGGACAGAGGGGTGGGTGCCACCTGGGATGTGCCACCTCAGCAACAGAGCACACCAGATGGACCAGGCTGTTTTTACCTCTGTTTCAGCCCCGGAAAGGCAGCTCACAAAACCCCCACACCTTCTTTGGACATCATTTTGTGGGTCTTGGGTTTGTTCCCATGGGAGCACGTGTAGGAAGAGTTGGGACCTCATGTCACTCCTCTGGGACCCAGCATAGGACAGAAGAAGGGGGAGTAGGCTCTGCCTGTGCTCCCCAGAGGGAAGGGCAGCCAGCCCTGCTCTGCCAGGCAGGAGACACCGCCAGCACAAAGGCAGGCTCCCGAGATCACAGCGTGTGTATCTTGAGAGCTCAGAATAAATATTTAAAGGTGGAGGGAAAAAAAAACCCTTCTTGTCTCTGTGAGCAAGTTCTCTGTCTTTGCTCTGGGATTTGAGACAGAGGCAGAAACATGACAAAGGAGACACAGGTTTCAGCAAATCATGGGCACATCAGAAGCGATGGCTTTCAGATGCCAGCTTTGCTGCAAGACAAATTCTCTCCTGGCCAGATGCCTGACAACCCCGACAGCCCTAGGGGACTGCAGGTCTGTGTTCCCTCAGACACAAGGGGCTGCAGCGAGTCCACCCTTCTTACACCCCTCCACTCCAGCCAGGGGTGGGAGCCAGGGTGTTCCCCAAATCCCTTTCCTAGCCAGTAAAGAGCTGATCCTGACCTGTGGGGACATGTGACCCCTCCTTGCCCTGTCCTGCGAGTATGTACAAGGTGACGGGCTCTGCATCCCAGTGTTGGACAAATGTTCCCAAATCCCTGTCCCCACAGCAGAGCTCTGCCAGAGAGGCAAACCATGGCTCAGCTTTCTCCATGCCTCACATGAGCGATGGCTGGGGGCAAGGATGGGAGGTGACAGCTCTGCTCAGCTCCCAACAGCCCCATGCTGGGCCATCACTCGGAGGCAGTGGCCAGAGCAGCCACAGAGAACGGGATGTTCTGTATCACAAGGCTGTCCTTAGGATGCTTTTATTTCCAGAGAGAGCTCATTAGCTCTGGTTGTGCAGGAGTTCAGGGTTTTTTTTCTCCCTGTTACCAAGAGCTGGAAAACTCCACTGAATAACATCCCTGAGCAAGGATGGAACAAAGACAGGGCATGGTGGGGAGAGGGGCAACTAAACCAGAGATAATCAAAGCTACTGCTGCAGCCTCACATCACTTACAATCTCCGTCTCCTTTGGATTTCCCAGCTGGAGTGGTCTCTGCTTGCTCAGCCCCACTCACCATGGCTGCAGGGCTTGACTCTGCTCTGCTCCAAGGGGAAGAAGATGCAGAGGAGATGGCAGGGAAGTGGGTTCAAGGCAGCCCCAGTGGATCAGATGGGATGCCAGGAGCTGAAGGGACTTGCAAATGCACTAGGCAAGGAGGAAGACTCTGTCTCTGGCACTGTCACAGGAGGGGTTTCACACAGGCACACCTGACCCAGGGGTGCTCCAGCTGTGATGCCTTGCCAGGATCAGTCTGGAGCAGCCACCTCCTTACCAAGCCCTGACGCTGCTCTCCCATCACCACACGCTTCAGCACACGCTGCGGGAGACGCAGCCGAGAAATCACGTACCAACAGCAGGAGATAAGCCTCCTTCCCAGATATGATCACAAGCCCCATTATCTCCTTAACCCTTATGCATTCACTTATCCATCCCAGATCTATTCCTCCTTATCTAAATTCTCCTCCTGTTCTTTCCCATCTCTCACCATGGTTGGTCTCAGAGCATCGTGGCCTCTCCAGGAGCGATGGAGGCAGCAGGAGAGCCTGATGCCCCGGGCAGCCACTCACCACAGCTAATGGGATAGGCTCTGATTGACTGGCCCCGGCGATTTAAAGTTAATAAAATGTTAAAAGCGGCCCTATAAATCACCCATGCAGGAAGTGACCTGGACAAGAGGCCTAACGAGTTAGTAGAGGTTTTATTTAAAAGCCATTTGTCTGAGAACTGCAACACAAAGAGTCAAATAACTCTTAGGAAAAACAGCAGTGATGGAGCTACTGGGAGGATTAGAGCTGGCTGGGTGTTTACAGCCTGAGGATGTCAATCTTCCCAGTGCTAACTGGCCTCTGCTTCCCAGCTGGAGCATCCCAACTGATCCCAGCTCCAAAAGTGAACCAGGACAAGCCAGATCACAGCTCTGACTCGTATTTTTGGCTCACTGGGTCCACTGTGACCTTCTCACAGACCTCTCAAAACAGGAGTCTCATGCCCATGTCCATCCTGGGACAGGCTGATGGCATCCTCATCTTCCTCCAGGCTCCAGTTCCCCTGCCCTGGGGATCACACATGGAGAAGCTGCTGTTCTCATACGCTACTGCACACAGCTGACATCTCTGTTTGCATGGAGAAGCTTGAAAACAAGAGGTCCCAAAAATCTCAAACTCCAAAACCACCCTAGAAACCAGGTTTTAGGTTTCTAATCCCAATTTCCACTCCTTAGCCACGAATACTGATTTTGCACCCATCAGGAAGGCAGCTGGGCCTCAGCCCCAGCCCCTACTCACTCCCTACAAGCTGAGCTCTACTTTTTTAACATTAAAAAAACCCTACTGCCAAGTGCAAGGAGCAGACCAGGGTGTTTCCCTGGGACAGGGACTTGGCCCCCTCCCAAATGCCCTCCCCCAGCCATCCCTTCCTCTGCCACTGAAGGAAGCCTCCAATACCCCAAAGGCCTTTTATAGTTGGGAGGAAAGGCAGCTCGTGCTTGGGAAGCCTCCAGAGCATCGTTAAGAGGCAAATTATAGACAATTATCCTCAGAAGTACATCAGGGAAGCAGAGGTAGTCACAAGGCACCAGTCCCACCCAAGCCAGGCTCCTTGCAGCAGCAGGGTAGTGTCTAAAACTAGGAGCAAATTCCAATGGGATACAATCTGCAAGCAACAGGTTTCACCAGCAGCTACCCCGCCTTCAAAATCACCTTTTAATTGCAAGAGAAGTTCTCATCCCCAAGCCACCACCTTTCCTCCCAGCAAGATGAGGAGAAGAGGAGCAGGTAGGAGATGCAGCGACACAAGAAACAACCTGATTTCACTTGAATTTGCCGAGTGAAATTGGGCTGCCTTTGCTTTTCACGGGCATCCTTACCTTGGGAGGGATGCGGGAGGCTGGGCGCGGGCACAGCCGGTTCTCCTCGCCAGCGATGAGCACCTTCCAGGGGAGCAGGGGAGCCTAAGAGTGGCGGGGGGCTGCGGCTGGGGGGCTGCTCCGGCGGCTCTGCGGGCAGCTCATGGCTCCCAGGCACAGGGGGCTGTGGGTGGGAAGGCACAGAAGGTGTCAGTGTGGAAAAACACGGCCTCAAGCACACACCAAGCAAACCCAACCCCACAGAAAGACTGACTTGAATGTTAGGAAAAGAACTTAATATATTGGTATTTTTCTGTATGGCTCTTATTTCCCCTCCTCCCCATCATCAAGGAAAGGAAACCAGTGGGATCTGCTTAGATCTGGATACCTGAAGAGGTCCAGCACCCCCTGAGGGGCTCCTGCCAGGCACAGGCGGATTCTGGGGAGCAGTTTCCTAGGGGGTGTTATATGCTTCCAGCATCACCAGTGGGGAAGGAGAGAAGGCACAAGCTCACCTGTGCAAGCAGCCCCTGGCCCGTGCTGATGCACACAACCATGAACATGCAAGGGAAAGACCCCCCAGCTCAAGAGGCCCAGCCAGGGGTCTCACAAGATGAGGAGAGCTCTCTCCATTGCTCACAAGTCAAGGGATTCCACTGGCACCTTGGAAATGCTAAGAGAAAGATGGTCCTTGACCCACTGATCTGTAATCACTCCTCCCAAATTCAAACCTGAAAGGGAAGCAAGACCCTTTGCTGATGGAGGTGGTACATCCACCCACCAGCTTCACCTTCACATGCAGCACTCTCCAGCTGGAGTTTGATTTAATACATTTATTTAGTGGTGAGGTCCCCAAGGCAGAACTCACATCCTCTTTTTGCATCTCAAACAGTTTTGAGCAGTCAGTGTTTAACAAATTAATAATAATGTGATGGCACTTTGAAAAATAGGCTGTCCTATCCTCAAAAAAGGGGCCACGTCTCCCAATTACTCCAAAGGGCACTGCTTCAGACCTCGCTGAGCAAATGGCATTTAGGCACAGGCACCTTTTAATGGCAATGATGTGATCCTGATACGGCTGCGCTCACAGAATTGTCAGGGTTGAAAGGGACTTCTGCAGATCATCTAGTCCAAGCCCCCTAATTAAAGCAGACCCTTAAAAATTATTAAAAGCACTATTACACATCTCCAAATGACGGTATTACTGAAAATACAATAAAATTACCCCCACCCCGCCACGATGGAGATGAACAATGCCAGGGCGGGGGTCAGACACAACGGAGCAGAGCCCCCCGAGCCCACAGGCCCCGCCATCCCTGGCAGCCTGACCTGAACTTCGGGCCATGGGGGCCACACCCAGCCCTACTGCCTCATCCACCGGTGACAACAAAGGCCACCATGCCCACTCTGCGGCTGTGGAGGGGAAAAGCAGGTATGGGGGTGCTCGCCCATTCCCCCCATCCCGCAGCCCGTGGGAGCCACGCTGACCGGTGAGCGCGGTGTCAGTGTCCTGGCCTTCACACCCACATGCACCATCCAGCATGGCAGGTGTATCTCACCTGCACCTGTCTCCACACTGCACAGCGTGAGGGCAGGGCGCACAAGCAAGTTTAAAAACACCTCTTAGCTCAGGTATTTTTTAGCAGCCATCCCCTACCTGAGGTCTGCCGTCCTACCCCAAGCTGCCAGCTAAGCTCAGCATCTCTCTGTCATGAAAAGTATTCACGAGGTTTGCGGTGGAGGCTGGCAAATATTTGCCAAGGATTCTTCCAAATCTCCAAGCCCGCCATGAGCTCGCTGCAAATTTGTTTGCTGATCGTGGTCCTTGCGCTAATTTGCAAATGGAGAGCAAAGAAAAAGGCGGCTGTATGGTGCAGGGGAAGGCGAGCAAGCAGGATCCTATTCCACGGGGAAGGCAACCCCACGGACCCTAACGAGGGCTCATTAATTAACACCTGCAGCTCCCGATGCTGATTGTGGCGAGGGAAGCGATCTCCCAGCGCAGGCAGCACCGGGAATGGCAGGATGCTGCTGGGGAATGGCAACAGCAGCACCTGCAGGGTGTAAGGGCAGTGATAGCCCCACTCAGACCTCCCTGTGCAGCAAGGTGCAAAGAGGTGCTGGGAAAACATCCTCTCCCCTTCCCTGCTCCCTCCTCAGAGTGGTTACAATCAGAATTTCTCCTGTGGCTTCTCCTCTGATTTTGGCACCTCACCAAGTTCCAGCCCGGGCCAAGCACATTGCTAATTAGCTGCACTAATTAATCACAGTTTCCATTGTTTATTCTTTTGTTCTCGCACAAACGCCCATGCTGCCTGGTGTGGTGAGCTGCCATGGCATTCATGGAGCACCAGCACAGCTGGTGGAGCTGACCCCAGGAAATGTGGGCCACTGGCTGCTGGGCTCCCAGCTGGACACCAGGACAGAACCCATCCCTGGTCCTGCTGGGAAGTGAGTTAAAAGCCAAAGCCATCAATTCTGGCCTGAAACAGTACAAGATTCACAACCCCCCTCACTCTTCCAGCCTGGAATTGCTCATGCCAGCACAGCTCAGACCGTATTTCTGAAACTTCCAGGAGGCCAGGAGCTGCTGGTGGGTTATTTAGTCCATTCCCCCTTTGGGAACTGGGATTTACTGTGCCTAAAGCATGTCCAGTGGTAGAGCCTGGCCTCCAACATCTCCAGCAAAGCCAATTTACAGCCTCCCTTGGTTTCCTGAGGCTGCTGTCAGGGCAAGAGTGGGCTGCAGTTCACTTGCCACCATCCTCGATCCCTCCTGCAGCCATCAGTGCCACATTCTTCCTCTCTCCAGGCACGGGGATGGCTGACTGGCTGTCACTCCAGCAGAACCCCCAGGGAGACACCCCACAATTGCTCCCAGGAGCTGGCACACAGCCCTGGAGCAGAGGCAGCCATCCATCCACCTCTCCCTCAGCTAATCCCACCGAAATCCTGCCTTTGTGCTCATCACATCCATTGCCTGAGCATTAGGCACCGCTGATCCCGAGCTAATCTCCAGAAAGCTCCCTCCCCCAGGGGGGTTCCCCTTCCCTGGGCAGCCCTGGCACCCCAGAGGGGGACAGGAGGATGTGCTGGCTGGGCTCCTTGCCAGCACTGGCAGGATGTGCAGGGAATGAACCGAGCAACCACTCTTCTCGCTCCCTCTTGTCAGGGATTTTTTTTTAACCAGGTATTTCTTAAAAAAAAACCAAAAAAAAAAACACCAAAAGAAGAAAAAAGAACTGTTAGTCCAAGCAAGCCTGTGTTGTTAAATACAGAGAAATCCAAGTCTGAAGTCCAACAGAGGCCAAGGTTTCCGGGCTTTGACACAGCTGACAAGCTAGAGCACAGTGAGAAAATACGCACACAGAAATAGCCAGGCAGGATAAAGGATTTACTGCTCCTTTCACAGAAAACAAAAGAATAGGCTTAAACACTCCATTTAGAAGTGGTAAAAAAAAAAAAAAAAAGAAACATAAAATCTAGATCTGCAGAAAGAATATTTGAGTACAGGATTACCAGGAGGTGAAGAAAAACCAGATGCTGCCTGTCCTGGGTGCAGCAGGGCAGCAGCATCCCCAGGGACCCTCTCCCCTGGCCCAGCAGCATCTTGCAGTGAGCACACACACAAAACACCAGCTCTCACCTCAGAGCCACCCGCTCAGCTCCCCCCTGCCCTGGGTCAGAGCATCCCACACAGCCCACATGCCGGCACAGCCAGCTGTCATACCAACATCTGCATGGTCTCCCCTCTGGAGCATTTCTCTTGGGCTGATTCTGGCTGTAGGATTGCCACCTTCACTCAAATCCCTCTCCAAGGTCCCACTTCCCCAGTGCCAACCACCCCAGCTAATGAGGCTGGGGCTCCGTGCCTTTCAGAAAGGCTCTTCCATGATGGGAAGGCTCCAGGCTCTTGGCTGCCCTCCCTTTCATGAGGAAGTCATCCCAGAACACCTCTTGGGACCTCAGCTGAGGAGGCCTTGATGGAAGGAGAGCCAGGGCTGGCAGGGGCTTTGGAAACAGCTTCTTCCTCCCATCATCTCTCCAGGTCTGTCCTCACTGAAGAGGGAAGTTTTCAGTTCCCTCTAAGTTTCCTCTAACTTGTGATGAAAGAGAAATTCTTAGGAGAATAGACAGGAACCCAGTTTCCCTGATGAAAGTACCACAGTGGGATTTTTTGGGTTTCTTTTCTTTTGAGTAGCGCCAGCCAGAACAGAGCTTTGCAACCAGGCAGGCAGAAGGTTTTACCCTTTCCATGGCAGGAGACCAAGTCTCCCAGCTGGACACCAGGACAGAACCCACCCCTGGTCCTGCCGGGAAGTGAGTTAAAAGCCAAAGCCGTCAATTCTGGCCTGAAACAGCATGAGAGTCACAAACCCACTCACTCCATCAGCCTGGAACTGCTTATGCCAGAGCAGCTCAGACTGTCTGTCTGAAACTCCCAAGAGGCCAGGGGCTACTGGTGGGTCATTCACTCCATCCCCCCTTTGGAAACTGGGATTTACTGTGCCTAAAGCACACCCAATGTCTACGGTCAAGCCTGGCCTCCAACATCTCCAGCAAAGCCAATTCTACAACCTTCCTTGGCAGCTTACAAGCTGCTTAATTGCCCTGATAGTTATGCATCGAGGCTTTTTTTGTAAAAAGCAGCTGATTTCTCAGCAGCAACAAATACTTGGGAAAGCTTTCTCTCTGGCAAACTCTCCCTATTGTTCATCTCTTTCACATAAAACGTTCCTAATGAAGAGGGAAAGCAGGATCTTGGCTTCTTTCAAAACAATCTGAAATATTATATTAAAAACATGCACTGAGTGTTGACATATTTAGTGCATTGCTTTATAAAGCAAATTGCCCGAGCTCATTCAGAGCTTGACACCATTAAGACAACACAGTAGTACATGACTGGGAGGATACCACTGCAAGAAGTGCCACTCTGGGGAGCTGTGGAGCACCTTGGAGCAGCCAGACAGCCTTGACTCCATCCTAGCGAGAAGTGGAAGCCACCAGCATCATCCCCTAAGAGAGGGATGCACAAGCACCACTCAACATGCTAATGTGACAACGACAGCAGCTCTCAGACCATGAATCCTCCCCACCCAAACCCTCCGTTCTTCATCTAGGCATCTGCAAATATCCAAGGCTGGGAGGACTTGGTATGTACCATGCCAGGCTCTCACAGCAGTGGATCTGTGCTGTGGGAGCAAAGCTCGGTCTCTCCCTCAGCACACAAAGCCAAATCCCTTGGAAACAGGAAGCTGGCTGTGGTGGCCAGCCAGGTTTCTCTCCACACCTGGCATAGGCAGGGTCCCTGCAGAGCCCCCTCCTCTCCCACAGTGTCTTTGCAGTGCTCCAGGCTCTGCTGCAATAAGATTTTCCAGACATTAAACTGATGCTCAGAAAACAACCAGACATAGAGAAAGCTTTCCTTACGAGGTTGGTTCATGTCCAAGAGCAGCCCAGGGGCCAGCTAAGATAGGCAGTGGTGCTGTAACAGCCTCTCACCAGAGACCAATGTGAGCTATGGCTCCCTGTGGACTCCCAGTCCGTGCCAGCTCCACACTCACTTTGCAGGAGCAGGGCAGGAGAAATGAGCAGGTTTTATGGCACATTGGCTCTCCTCCAGGGACCAAAAGCTTTGATGCTGATAAAGCCACTGCATCCTCTCCTGCCGTGAGGGTGCCCAGACAAGACTTTTCTGGGTGCTTCTGGAGATCCTGCTGGCCTCAGTAGGGACATCTCAGGGGTGATGACCACCATGACCCCCACCTGCTGCGGGTGGTGGTCCTGGGGGATCACATCTTCTCCTCCAAGCAGGAGATCAGCACCTTAGGGGGTCTGAGCACAGAGAAGGAAACACTGCAGCCATAGTGTGCATGGAGTATGTTTAGGTTCATTTTTCTGTGACCTAACTCCATCTGCACAAGGACCTGGTTCCCCAGGACAGGCTGGTGCAGAACCAAAGACAGCTGCCGCCCCATGCCAGAGTGACACTAAAACCCTCCAGGCAGGGCACAGACCCTCGGAAGACCTGGTGTGACTCAACCTCCTTTAAGTCAGGACCCCAAGCCCTCCATGAAGGTCCAGCATCCCCTCATGACTTCCATCCTCTCCAGTCCCCCTTGGGTTCATCAGCACCAGTGAATGTACAGGCTCCCTGCAGTGAGATCCACTGAGCACAAAGGATCACAACAGACCAGAGAGACCTGGGGCTCCTCCTCATTTATATTCCCCTCCAGCCACAGCCTTCAACATGGCTGAGGAAGGCAAGGCAAGACAAGGCCTACAGAGAATGCCTAAAGATTATTTCTCTCAGATTCCAATTTATTTTCCATCATTAATGTCTTTGAAAGCCCAACACGTCCTGCGGACAGAAAGAGCATGTTAAATGTGCGCGTGGTGGAGCTGCAAAACCGCGGCAAACACGTGCCTGGCACAGGTACCCATCCCACCAGGGAGACCAAGGGAAGGGCTTTGCTGCCAGCGAGCATCACCCTTGCTCAGCAGAAGCTGTGGTAGAGGCCACATTCCCCCCGCAGAGAGGCCCCCACCGTGCACCACTTGAGCCAGGAAAAGCGAGAGCTTCATTCGGGAAAGCGGAGGTACCACAAGCCCCAGTGCTGAGCATTGCACAGTGGCACAGAGGAGGCAGGGCTGGGGGAGAGTGACTTGCATGAAGGATGAGAGGAGCTGGAGCCTTCCGTAATGGAGAGAAAATTGCTTTCGCCAACTATCTGCAGTTTTAAAGCAATTACATTTGGGGGAAAGCCGAGAGCATGTCTGAGCGCTGCGCGCGTGGCGGGCGTGTTTTGAAATACAAGAACCAAGTCAGGAAAAAATAGAAAAAGAAAATGCCATTAAAAAAAAATATTTGATGCAGTAGGCACTGAGAGGATAAAGTATTTATAACTCAGGGTGGGGACAGATACTGGAAGCAGCCAGACATCCCAGCAATGGGGTAATTGAGAGGAGGTGGGGCAGCTTGATCCCACCAGTGTTCCCCTTCCTCCTGAGCTTGGGAAATCCTCCTTGGGAAGCTCTGAACACATCAGCAGCTGAGCATAGCCTAGTCCAGCAGAAATAAATAGAATTTGTTCTAATTAAAACACTGCTCGCCCTCCGCTTCATCTGCTCATGCAGTAGGGACAGTAACAAAAGTCACTGCAGTGACATCAGGGTCAGATCTCCATGAGCTTAAACGCACCTGGGATCGTGCTGCCCTCAGCCAAAACACAGAGCTGCCTTCATACTTCCCCTCACAGACCTGCAGGCTGACCCAAAATCCAGTAAGCACCCAGCAGCTACCAGTTCAAGCCTTTTCAGGACCAGATTCACACTGCGAGGCAACAGCTCGATCTGGCCACAGATAAGAGGCTCCTTCAAGCTGCAAGAAATACTCCTTATCTTCCCTGCAAGCCGTCACCTTTCACCACCATCCTTCTCCTCTAATCTGCTGGAATTAGGAAGGATCCCAGGCCATAAGCACGTCTCCTCTAATGACCAAGGTGGCAGGGCCCGAGCTGCCCTGATCCCCAGAGCTGCTGCACTGACTGCTGCCGGCACTGCTCAGACATCCAATTTATCAGGAGGATGTCCCTTTTGCTTTCTGGCCACGCGCCTTCCCCTTGTCTTTATCTGCTCTGGGGACAAGTGTGGGAAGCGGAGAAGTGGCATCCAGGGCTGCTGGTGACAGAGTCCCTTTTCAAAGGATGTTGTTCAGCTGTTATTACCAACTCTCGCCAAGTGGAATTGAGACATGAAGTAGATTTGTGCCCAAGATAATGGCGTTTATTAGACAAGCTATTGAGGAGAAAACAAAAGCTAACAGTGGAGAGTCACTAAGAGCAATGCCTAAAGAGAATCCATCACGAATACAAAGAGAGGAAGTGCTAATAGTTGGTGCTTCCCATCAATGATTTGAAACCTCAAGCAGTTCCTTAACGACTCCAGGAGAGTGAAGGTTAGTGTCACCCAGCAAGAGGTGACAAACAGCACCAAGGTGTCCTTGCCCTCAAACAAAGCAGTGTCCAACCCCTTCTGCTCTGGTCAGATGTGGCTGAGCATCTCTGCCCCAGGGTGGCGGCCCTCAGCTCACCCATGACCCTTCTCCTCACCTGTATCAGCATCACATAACACCTGTATAACACAACACCTGTACTATATGCTCCTAATGCACACAAGGATGCTCCAGAGCAAGGATCCCAGGAGGACTGCACCCCGCAGGCTGACATCAGCAGGATGGCAAGGAAGGAGAATTTCATCTCTGCACCTCCCTGCAGCAAGCAGGCCCCTTCTGGTAAAGCCCCATGGGAAATGCCTTGAAAATCATGGGTCCATCTAGATTTTCCTATTAGAGACCATCCCCTTCTTTCCTCACCAAAGGAGACATGCTCCTGCAAAACCTTCCAATAAAAAAAAGCTTTTTCTAATAAGAATGAAAGTCTTCCATAGGATCTTCACTGGCATGCTGGTTCACTGCCAGCCAGCCCAAACCCCTGGTGAGATTAGCTGGAGCCTGGCACAGTGCTCACACCCTGAGGCACAGCTGAGATCTTTGGGAAAACACAACACAGATCATGGCTGCTAAACAACAGCTTGTCTGGGTCCTTGGCGGTTCCTACCTTCCAATTTCCAGACAAACAATATAGGAAGCCCCTGAATCCCCTGCCTTGAGGCCTGCTCAAAGGGACCATCAATTTCACACCCAGACCTCTTCATCCCCAGCCTCCTCTCCTTCGCTGGGGTGATGCTCAAGGGCTGGGCTGGGGCAGCAGCACGGGGTGATGTGGAGGAGGGTGAGCCAGGCGAGAGCATGAGGGCATCCACGCAGCCCAGAAGCTCCTGAGAAATTTATTGCTTGCGACACGCTGTCAAAGCAAGGCACGTCTCATTAGTCAGAACCGAAGCAAATGAGCCAATTAAAAATTAAATAATTAAAGAAGGGATGCTCCATGGGGCTCACCACCTCCCCTTCGGCCCTGCTGGCGAGTGGGAAACCCAAGGCAAGATGTAACACAAGTCTGAGTCACAGCTTCTCCCCTTCCCAAGATGGTGAATTCCCCACTTGCAGCGAGCAGCAGCAGCTGGGAGCAGCCAGCGACCATCACAGCCTGGCTGGATCTGGTACAGCCAGATGGAGAACAACAAGCTTGAGGAGCCACACCTGACACTCAGGGAGTTGGAAAAGGAAAGACTTCCTTTCACAGCCCCTGGAGCATTTTGTTTCCCAGCTCTTGAAACGGAGCTCATTGACTCCTCCTGAGTGTCATTCTCTGCTAAAAATTTCTATTTTTAACAGCTTTTCTTTTTTAAATGACGTGGTTTTCCTTTGAGGGTTAAGCTGAGCAGGCACATGACTTTTTTTTGTTGCTTTTTCTTTGTTTTTTTCCTCCAAGATTTACCAGCCATCAGAGCAGAGGGCATTACAAGTCTTCTCCAGCTTGGCAGCAACAACAACCCCCTGGAGTTTTACACTCCTCCTCCACGCCCACCTCCCTGCAGCACTGAGGAGAGGGTGAGCCCATCCCAGACCCCCAAACACAGGTGAAGGCACCATTTTGAGCAGGCACTTACGGGCAATGTTCAGTTTCCCCACCACGAGCCAACTTGAAATTTTACAAGAGCACAGAGGAGCCTGTTACCAACAAACATCCCAGCTCACCACATTCCAGATGGGTGCTGGAGGAACCTGGGAGCTGCAGACAGGCCCATGGGTGTTGGATGGATTGGTGGGGGCACCAAACAGGTCTCACCTCACAGGGGAGGCACATTGAGAAGAGCCCTCTCTCCCCCACCCATACAGTGAGGGAGGGAGAGACCCCAGGGCCAAAGGATGTCATGCCCAGGAGAGACCCCGCCCAGGGCAGACAGGGACACCCCCTCTTCCCACAACACTCCCAAAATGCATCCCTTAAAATACAGCACAGACCTGAAACATGAGCCCAGCCTAGCAGCATTTCCCAAATCAAACAATAAACAAGGAGCTGTTGCAGGTTTCCCTTACGCTGCAGGTCCTGATTAATCCCCACAGTAAACACAGAGGAAAAAAACCACCCTAAGGGGGATGCTGTCTGTTCAAAGGCACAAATAGATGCTAAAAGTAGACAAAGAAGCCAAGCAGAGACATGGCTGGTTTGGGAGCAGGAGGGGAATGGGGAGAAGCCCATGGGCTCTGATGTGGGAAGGAAGAGCAATGGGACTTCAGCCAGTCATGCCAAGCAACCCCTAACCCCTGGAGCCATCCTACAATCCTTGCAGGGTCTGTCACCCTGGCAGGAGAGGGCATCCCCTCACCACCCCCAAAACATCCCAGCCTGAACAAGCTCTTCCCTCCTAGTGCTCCCCGAGGCCAAGCAAGTTGGTTGGGGCTCTCAGGACACAGGCTCTGGGGGAACGGTCAGGCAGCAAAACAACACTTCCTCTTGTGGACAAGGGCCAGGACCCTGGAACCAGCCCCTGTGCCCAGAGACTAACGCTGCACAAGGCTGGTTTCATGAGAAATGCACATTTGAAGCTTTACAGCTCTTGCCGGCAGATTCCCCCCTCTCTTCCCCCACGGTGCACCCAGCTAATTAATTACAGAGCACAATCCAATCAGTCAGGCCATCCTATTGCAGTTAAAGGCGTTTAAGAGATAATGCCATGAAACTCCAGATGGACTGGCCTGACCCCAGACTCTGACACCACTGGGGTGCTCGGGCGATGCTGTCGCTCCAGCTGACATCCCAGGTCCAAACACGCTGGAAAAAACCCTTCAGCCTTGCAGTGTTCTCTGTGGGCTGGGTTTCTGAGTCCCTGCTGACTTTACCAAGAGATGTGCTGTCCTGGTCCACTGGCACTTTGCCCCAGGGCAGCCTGGGCTCGCTGCTGCCCATGGAGCACACACCAGCCTGGCTCAACACAAATGCCAGTGAGGGGGATGCCACCTGCCCTACTTCTGGCTCTGAGTTTGCTTTCAGCGTGGCAGAAGGACAGATCTGAAGGCAAGATGCCAGCCCATCTTCTCCCCACTGCTGCTACACACACCCCACATAGTCAGCTTCAGCAGTGGCTGCCTTGGGGTATCGTGCACCACTGATGCCAGTGTGCCAGGACAGCCTGATCCCTTCACACCTCACCATACAACTCCACTGCACCTCCCCACCACACCAAGTACAGAGAGAGGATGGCCCCTGCTCACCAGCAGCAGGGACTGGCCTCCCTAGAGAGGGGCTTTGGTGGCAAGTGGATGTAGGAGAGTGGCTAAAGTGATGGGATGCTGTACAACCAGCCCCTTTACTGTTATTGCTGTTGTCATTGATGTGCTGATCTTCAGATAGGATGTTCTCAGCTTTGCAGGGATGGCTTAAATCTCCTCCCTGGGCTAAAAGTGCAGGTGTTCTCCCTTCTCAGCACTTGGTTATTGGTTGAAGTTATCAGACCCCTTTGACAAAGGTGGGGGCTTGCATTAACTCAGCCCATTTGGTCCTGAATGAGCCACAGTCCTCCGCAGAGCCCCAGCAAGAGGTTCATTCAGTGGGTGTCCTCGGTACCACAAACAGCCTTTGTTTCTTCATCACACCCCTCTGAAGCCCAGCCCCATCCACGTGTGCCTGGGATCCCTGCTGATTGCCAAGCTGCTCGCTGTAAAGGTATTAAAGGAAAAACCCACGGTGCCAGATCCCGAGCATCCCCCGAAGGACTCAGTGTGGTTATGCTGCTCCCTGCTAGCTGTGTCCCAGCCCTCATGTTTGATGATGAAAGTGGCTGATTCTGTGATTTACTGATCCTACCCTTGGTTAGTTTTGCCTGCCCAGGGTGAGGATAAGCTCCTGGATTTGCACACATTTTGAGGATTGTGGTTTTAATTTTTTTTTCCCCTTATTGTGTGTACAAGCATCAAAAGCTCTTATGCCTTGATCCAAAGCCCAAAGTCAAGGCAGGAGATATATATCAAGTCTAAATATGTTCCTGTCACAGGTGGCACCAAAAGATTGTTGCAGTTGAAATGAGTGAGGGTTCTGCTCTTACTTGGTCCAGCCCATCTCCAAGATGCTTGACCTCCAAGAAGTGCTCCTTAATCTTACCTCCAAAATGCCTTTGTCAGAGACTCAGGGACAGTTAACTATAACAAAGAACAGAAAGCCTCCTCTCAGCTCAAGCCACCCCTAGCCAGATACCCAACACTCCTGCATCAGGACCAGCACCACACAGACCACAGCACCGGGAGTATCTACAAGGTTTTCACCCAAGCAACAACCTACAAGTTTCACTAATGCAGATTTGCAAAGGAGAGATGTGACTCTGGCAGGACTGGAGCACAGCTAATAAGCAAATGGCAGCGTTCACCAAGCACAAGTGTGAAGGAGATGAAGCCAAAATGCCATATAATAACTGGGTCTTCCTGAAAGCACTGTCTCAGCACAACTACAAAACTCACCATGAATGTCTGTCATAGTGTCAGAAAGAGACACCAGCAATTAGTAGAGGGGGCTAGAACATGATTGCTATAGATGAGACAGGACCAACCCCAGACCTCTAACGCCAGCTGCTGTTTCGTGCTTGTAGGGACTGCAGGAGGGCTGGCTTGCTGCACCCAGCACTGAAATGAAGTACAGCTAAGTCATTATCTTGGACCCTAAAACAAGGAACCTAACTACAATAGCAAAACACCATTACTTCACCAGAAAATCAGGATATCACATCTCCAAGGAGCCAGAAGAGATGGGGGCACTGTTTCTTTACAACATCTGTCCCGTGGTCTCCTGGGAATGAGCACAGAGAAGAGCTCAGCATGGATAAACATCGAGAGCTCAGCTGTGGATAAACAATAAAATAAAATAGGACATCCTTCTTCCTCGTGCTGGAGCGTCCCATACCAGGCTGATTACAGGGTCTGGACACAGAGAGGTCTCATTTTGTGGTAGAAATACAGCCATTGTGGCATGCCATCGCTGGAGGAGGTTCTGCTTTCTGATCCAAATCTGGCTCCAGGGGCCAACAACCATGGCACAGATTGGACAGGAGATGAGGATGCAGATGCTCCGTGCATCCAGCACTGCAGCCCAGGCAGGGTGGGGACATCCCCCTGGGAGCCAAACACCCATGCCACAGCTGTTTGGTGAGGGAAGGGGCTTTTCCCCATGGATTCAGAGAACTGAAGCGCTTCAAATGCTTGAGAGCTCCTGTAAACCATCTCGGGGATTTTGGCAGGAGGAGGGAGGAGAAGCTGTTCCATAAGCCATCCCACTTCACACACCCAGAAGACAGCCCCAGAGTGCCCTGGTTCTGGAGTAATTAACTCATTCTCAGCTCTTGGATGCCCCATAAAACTGGGCACATCTCCCAGTGGCCCTGAAAGAACTCTCAAGGAAACCAACTGAAAAGCTGAGAAACCAAGTGAGGCTTAAAACACATCAGCACCTCGGAGGACAGCATGGACTTGAAGTTGTGCTACCAGCCCAGAGCACCCGCTCAGCTCCATACCCAAAAAACAATGCACCAGAGAAAGTTCTTAGCCTTCGGCATCCATCTTCCCTTTCCACAGCTGCAGCACTGGGATCACTGCCGGAGCCTGCACCGTCCCATTTTCTGTACCCTGATATGAACCCTTCCAATTAAACCACTGAACTGTTCCCAGCTCAGTCTCCCATGCATGAAAACGTCCTGTTATTTTGCACCTGCCAAGAGCTGTGTCCCAGCAGATCTATCTTGAACTGACACTTGAGGATAATTAAACCTCTCTCCTCCGTTTGCAGCGCAGCAGATAAAAGGAGAGCCCTGGGGCCCTTGGGTCGCTGTTGTGGTGGGTTGCTCCTGAACAAGTCGAGGAACATGAGATGAGACTCAGTTTCTCAATAGAGACATGGGCGAGGGAGCAGGGGGCCACCTTGGCAATTTGCCCTAATTTAGCAGGGGAGTAAGATGTAAGAAAGCACACAAGCAGCTTCCCTAGCTGGGCAGATTCTCTGATGAACAGAGAGCTGGAAACGAAGTGTCTGGGATCAAATCGAACCCCTGTTGTTGCTAAACCTGAGGTATCATCTGTCATGGAGCCAGCAGTCCCTAAGGACCAAGCTGTGATGTTTCAGGAGCCCTTGTCATCCCCTCTCGGTCTAGTCTGAGCAAGGACTGGCTCCCATTGCCCCCACTGACAGCACTGGGGGCCAGGTGCCCCACAGCACCTGCCCAAAGTTGGCCGGTTATGGGAAGCAGGTGACAAGATGGGAACCTGTCACCCCACATCTCGCTTTGCCTATCTCCTGCGCCAGCTACCTGAGGTTGCTGGATGCATCCAGCCTCAAAGCCAAGCTTCGATCGGGGTGGTTTTGAGGTTGGCACTGAGCATCTGCCGTCACTCCGAGATGGGCCTTCAGCCCCTCGGGGCACTGGTGGGGGGGCCAGAGCACGGCGACCCTGTCTCTGCCTGCCTCACGGAGCTCTTCGCGCCGGGGGAGCCCTTCACTCCGCGGGGGGACCCTTCCCTCATCTCAGCCCCGCTGCGAGGGGATCAAGTCCCACTTGCCGAGTGATGCGCTGCAGAGCCGCAGGTCCCCAGGGACCATGAGTGTCCCCCCTGCCTCCAGGGGGATGGATATTCTCCCCCGCACAAAACCGCATCCCGGTGCCCCCGATCGCCCCGGCCGCCGTTACCTGCGCGGGCTGGGGCGGCGGCCGGGCGGGACGCGCCGCGCTGCAGCTGGGCTCGGCTCCCCGGGGCTCGGCGCATCCTCCGCCGCTCGGGAGGGCTCGGCCGGGCTCCCTCGCCCCGCTCCCCGCCGCTCTCCGCCTTCCTCCGCGTTCCGCTCCCGCTCACCCGCATACCCCGGGGCTAGCGGCTATGCCGGGCTCCGCTCGCCGCCGCGGCGCCGGCCACCTCCCGCAGCAGCCGCCGCCGAACCGAGGCGCCGCGCCCCCCACCCGCCCCCGCCTCCTCCCCGCTCTCGGCCCCGGGATTGCTTTAAAGGGAGAGCGCCTGCACAGACGGAGCGCTGTTTGACATCCCCTCCAAGATGCACCGCACTCCCGTAGCTCTCCATCGCTCCCTGGGAGGCTGGGTGTGCCATGAGGATGAGTCCCAAGAGCTGGACCCACTGATGGCCCTCGTCCCCCCCCGCAGAGCCCGTTCTATTGAGTACGTTCGTCCACTCATCCAGAAAATTCTTATCCCACTGGCTGAGTTTGCCTTACCCCTTCCCAGGGCTGCAGGGAATGGAGCTGCCAAGGGCTCGGCACACCAGACCCTGTCCAGGAGGAAGCTGTGAACCCCTCTCCCAAAGCTGACACCCTGCCACACTTCTGCTTCAGATATCATCAGATGTTTTCATTTTCTCCTGCCAATATTATCCTCATCCTTATTCAAGCGGGAGCCGAGGCTTGCAGGTCTGTGGGTTTTAATCAAAACTGGAATTCTCTTCACACAGTCACTTTATCTCTGTTTGTCATGCCGGAATGAAGCAACGTGTTTGGTGAGGTGTTTTAGAGCATCGCGGGGCGTGAATGCATCCCTGCCCCGAGCAATCTACAGCGGCCACAGCGAGGGCAGGACGCGGGGCAGGAGCAGGCAGAGGTGCTGGCAGCTGGCTCAGGTGTCTGGAGCTGGGATCAGGGCGGTGGGACTGGGCTCTGCAGCATCCCGCAGCCCTGATGCTCGCTGCTTTCCCGCTTGGTGTTTTTCATCAGTGAGCACCATCTGTACCGGAGCCGGGAATTGTTATGACCTTTAAGGCTCCATCCAGTGGCCGCTTCCTTCAGATGCTTTTGTTTCTTACTATGATCCCAGGCACGCTGCCAAACTCTAAACGCACAATGAAGGCAGAGAATATCTTTCCTCCAATTTCAGAAAGGAGAAACATCACCAAAAAAACCTGCCCAGATGCCATGATTGGGTCTAGAATTATTCCTTTTCCATTAATTCTAGAGATAAGTGAGATAGGAAAGCACACCTGGTAGGAGGATTGTAAAGTAATTAATGCATAATATTAGTGATGATCTTCTTATTCCAGCTCTGCTTATTACCACGAGCTTTGCTTGAGTCCACCATGATGTGCTGCATAAAGCAGATATCTCCTGAATCTGATTTCCTGTTTGGAGATGATCTCTAGCTGAGAAATTACCTGCTCTCAAAACTGATTAGAGTCCTCATCAGCAGATTCTTCACCCATCCTTTAGGCAGGCCCTAAAATATACAGGGAATTGAGAATAATTTCATGCAGGAGGTAAAATCTGGAGTTGGTGGCCCAGCTGTGTGCCATTCCCAGTGAAAATCCAGACCAAGCAGTGATGGCAGCAGACTCCCAGCCCTAATCCAGGTGCTCTGAGCTGCCCTGCTCCGATCAGTGAAGGTTTTGTTCCTGTGGCACCTCCCAAGCTGATGGATGCCACTGGCTGCCTCTGGTTCATTACCCCTTCCACCCTGGGCACTTTGGGGGGCTGTCCCAAGTGCCAGGTGCCTGCCAGCCCCTGAACAGAGGCAGACGGGTGTCAGCAGGCCCTGCCTGCAGGAACAAAGCTCCCTGCCTTGGGAAATGGGGATGTCTGAAGTTGCCAGCCGTGCACCCAGCCATCCTGGAAGCAGCCTGGCATGGCAGGACCCTGCCGGCTCCCACGCCAGACCCCTGCCGTTGTAGGCAGCTGGCTTTCTGCTCCCTTCACATGGTGGTCCAGCTGCATTTGGAAAAGCGATGACATATTTTTCCTCCTCTGCTTCCCATGGTTAAAAACTGCCTCCTAATTTCCAGCCTACATTAGCCAGTTTAAGCCTATCTGTTCTTGTGCCAGGACAGTCTTTTAGCTTAAATGGTTCCTTTCTGTACCTGGTGTTTACTGGCTTGATATATTTATAGGGAGTAATCATATTCCTGTTTTGCCTTTCTTTGCTGGGCTAAACAAGCCAGGTGCTTTCAGCTTCATCTTACAAGCCAGGCTCTCCATTCCCTGCCATGCTAATAGCCCTTCTCTGCACCACTCCCAGCATGAATTCAGCTCGCTGGAAGATGGGCCACCAAGGCTGTGTGCACCTCCCAGTGCCTGGCACAGCCACCAGTGCCCGCCCCACCTACACTGGTGCCACCCCGAAGGAGGCAATGGCAGCTCCAGGCATGGTGGTGCTGCACATCTGCTGGCCTTCCCCCCACCAGACTGTCACCTGGATGAGGTGACACTGGCAGGAGACATTGCCTTCTGCCTCAGGCTGGCAGCAGAGAGGCCAGGTGTTCCTGCACACCAAGGAGAGCTGGTTTCTGCCCTCTCTGCTGCACTGCACTGGTGTGCAGGTGGAGCTCTCCCTCAGGGGGTTATAAACTTCCATAGCCTTAAATGAAACTCACAGAGGACGCACAGACTCATCCCACTAAATGCAAGAGGGAGATGGTATCACCATGCTCTGATGGTCACTAATAACTTTACCTCTCCTGTGCTATTCTCAGCAGAGATAAACTTCCAGTGTCTGATGAGCCAGAACAGAAATATCCAATGGCTTTCTGTTCTTTTCTATTTTTGCTGCAAGCTGGTTAACCCTGAAATCCAATTACTGCTCATTATTCAGTGGAACTTGCCTCTTATCAAATGGACACACTGCAGGGCTGCTATGCTGACTCCCAGTGCTAATGGAGCCACAAATTACTCCTGCCACGCTCGTGGACCCATAGGTGTGAGCCCGGGGGTACAGCTCCAGCACCCACACACATGCAGAGCTCTGGGATGCTGACGCCTGCATCCCTTCCTGGGGCAGGCAGCCTGGTGCTGCTGAGCACAGCGGCCTTGGGATAATGCAACCACACACTCCCCAGGGCTGCACTTGGCTCCCAAGGTTGGTGGGGTATGGTCTTGCTGGAGTCACCCTGCCAGCCGCCCATGGGTGCCAAGGGCCAGTCCCGCTCCCCGGCACAGGCTGAGCTTGGCAGCGGCTGCTTGGAGGAGCTGCACGGGCTGAGCCAGCAGCGAGCAGCCTTTGAGCTCCGGGGGTTACGGGCACAGTGTGAAATGCCAGAGGCTGATCCAGGCGCGCCTCGGATTAGCCCGGGAGGCTCGGGGTGCGGGAGAGTCTGGCTCCCTGCATTAGCACGGGAAGCAGGCACGCAGCCAAGCCCAAACGCCGCCTAATTCGCATTCGGTGCTGAATTCAGCAGGTGGGGAAAGGGAAAAAAAAGGCTTTGCAGTTTTCTTTGCTGATTAAAGTCATGGCACAGCAAGTTTCACCTACGTTCGTTAGCAAGAGGGGAGGGAAGGGGGTGTTCCCAGCAGCAGCTGCTGCGATGCTCCCCATGCTCCCCCAGCACGGAAGAGGCAGCGGGCATTGATCAAACCTCCTGCCTGTGACCCCTTGCTCCCCGGGCTGGATGCAGCCCCAGCGCCCTGCATCCTTCTTCCTCTCTCTGGCATGGCCTCAGAATCAGCCTGTCTTAAGCTCCACAATAGTCTCGCTGCCTTTCAGGTGGTCCCTCCATCCTTCTCAAAGACAGTTTAGGTGAATCCCCCGCAGAGGCAGGTGATGGCAATGGCTGGGGATACTCCTGCTGAAGCGTCCTGATGCCACTGGATGTGCCTGCCGCACTTTCTGGCACTCACTGCTGCAGCATCACTGGGTTGCTGGTGAGCCCTGCCAAGTCCTGCCTGCTGCTCCCTCCCTTCCCACTTCTCCCTGCCTGCAATGTCCACCCTCAAGTTTTCTCTTTGACTGGACCAGTGAGCAATTCAGTGGGGACCCAGACCAGCCATGGGCACAGGGCAGCTTCACAACCTCATTATGGAGTGACACAAAGCCCAGGACCAATGTTCACTTGTTCATTCTCACCGCAGAGCTGCTGCTGTTGGCTCTTCCCTGCTTTCCCTGGCTGCAGCAGCCTTTTATTCATTGCACTGGCCTCCCGTGCCCTTCAGAGAGGTGCTCATGTGAAGTGCCATCCACTCACACCCGAGGCTTCGCGGCTGCTGCCAGGAGGATGGGAGCAGCATGATGGATGCTCGGGCAGGATCATCCCCAGCCAAATTTCAGCTCCTCCACCCAGTCCTCTGCTTCCACTTCCTGCTGCCTTGTCAGCTCCAACTGTCCTTATTACACCTGATTAATTCCCTGTGCCACCCTCCCAGCTGGTTAAAGGAATTAGCACCCTGGGAATGACACCAGGGATACCCAGCAGTGGTCTCCCCTCCATTGCAGGGAATTCATCCACACTTGCTGGGCATCCACAAGAACAGAAGCCTTCAAGGTGGCACTCTGAGCTCCTGTAGGACACAGCAGCTCCTCCTGACCCAGGTCTGGTCCCCACTCTCCAGCCCTGGCTTAGCTTCCCTCTGCTCCAACCGAAGGCAGAGCATCCCAGTGAGGGAAGGAGAGAAAGAAACCAATGCAACCCAGTAAGTGAAAGATTAAACATAATGCCAAGTAAATTAATATACAAGAAGGGAAGGCAGGTTTTAAATTAACTCATTACACAGCCTGGCTTTCCAACCCATTTATTTATCCCATAGGTCCTGCAGCTTCATATGGAAAATGGCTTCTGCTTGACTGCTATCAGAGCCCAAAGGCAGCACGCTGTGGCTGCGCGGCAGCCGCCCGAGGCTGGCAGGCGACACCTGAGCGTGCCCACAGAGATGTGCGGGGATGGGTAATTGCACATGCAAAACGCTCGGCTGTGACAGCAAACAGGACGATTGAGCAGAGGAATGGGAATCCATTTCCATGCACAATTACCTGGGGAGGGCTAAAACACGGCTCCGGGAGGCAACAGAGATAGGTCCCCCCCTTCTCCCCCTCCCAGAGTGCTGGATGTGCGGTGTGAGAGCCGCCTCCTCTCCATGCCTGCCTGTTTCCCAGGGGAGCAGGGCATTTCCATCCTCCCAGGAACCGGGGGATGTTGTGCCGAGCTGGATGAGCCCAGTGCTTATTACTGGGTTAGTCTGATTACGGAGCAGACGGCTTATTGAACAAGCTGCTCTTTGGGGTGGATTTTTGGGGAAAAGGGGCACGGAAGGAAGTGAATAGTCTGAGCCTCTTTGTTTGGGAAGTGGCTGCGATCAGGCAAGGCTTTTCTACAGCGTCTCTCTTATTCAGGAATTGCTGTTCCCAGGTCTTACTGATGAGCTGGAGCTGGTTCATAATAGAGGAGAATAAATAAAAGGGCAAGGGGAAGAAAGGAAAAGCCCAGACCTCATTCTCTTCCCAGTGCCTCCTCTTGAGCTGGCAAACAAAAGCCAAGCTGCAAGGCAGGATGCTCGGAGCCCTGGAGAGGTGGCTGGTGCCGGAGGCAGATGCAGAGGTTTCCTGGGGTCTCTGTGTGCCAGGGGCAAGGTCTGGTGCTGGCTCTGCAGAGGGGAGCAGCACAGGCCAGGTCAGCAGCCAGCTGGCAGCCCAGCTTTGTCCCCACTCCTGCTGGCTCTACTGCACTACAATTCCCAGCAGCCTGCAGGAATTGTACACCTTTGCCTTGGAAAGCAGCATCTGAGCAGGTCAGGATAAGGCACTTGGGGGGCAGCAGGCTCAGCACTGGCTGATGGAGATGGATGCAGGCAGTGACACAGCACCAGGAGTTTTTAAGGGCAGGAGCAGGGCTTGGGGGCATGGTTCCATCCCAGCAGCACTGCAGTGGGCAGGGCAGGACTGAGGGCAGGGTGACAGGATCACCCTGTGCACACTCCCACCTCCTCCAAGCATGAGGGTGATGCTTTGTTTCACTCTCCAGCAAGCAGGATCTGCTGCTCTACTGCCTGGACAGGGAGGGGAGATGGTCCCAGATGGCCCAGAAAAGGCTCCTCCGGGTCCAGTCTGGGGGGCACAAACATGGGGGCCACCTCTGTGTCCAGGCTGAAGCAAACCCATCCTTCAAGGACTCTGAGGGCTCTTGAGTCCTGGATTCACGTGGGAAATCCTGGAAGCAGACAGCCCCCAAGCCCCCTCTGCACGTGCCTGTAATTATCACACCTTCAGCTCCAGGAACACCAGCCCTACTTTCCCCCATTCATAATTCAGCCTGACATAGCCCAGCAAAAATCAATTCACTCTTATAAGAAAGTGCCAAGGCAAATTATTTCCCAAAGCCTTCGACAGGGCTTTCTTCTCTCCCAACAACTGTATCTTTGGTGTTGAGTCCTAAATTACAGATTAACCCTTTATGCTCTTCCAGTTTGCCAGGGAGAACAGCCAGACAGGTGACTAATGAAGCCCTCGCCAAGAGCACCTTGTCACCTTGTTGGCCATCCATTAGAGGATGGGCCCATCTAGCTGTTAGTGCATCCATTTGTCCTTCCCTAATTCATCCCTCCAGACACACTGCCAGCTGTATGACCTTGGCAGGGAAGCAAGTGAAGCAAGCCTCAGTTCCTAGTCAGGCTGTTCAGGGATTTGGGAAAGCCTTCTCTGGAGATCCCTGTCTGGCCTTCCCAAGGCAGTTTGTGGCCATCAGACATATTTTTTTTCCCCTTTTCACAGTGTCTCAGTAAAGTCACCATAAGGGAAAATCCAGTTTGGCATCCCTGCTGCCTTGAAAGCCACATCCCAGTGGCAGGGTCCAGTCCTGATGTGCCCTGCAGCACCCCAGGTGACACCCCTGGGAGGACCCACCAGCTCCTGAGCAGACATGGCAGGAAAATACCAGAAGCCTAAAAAGCCATCAAATCTGCTCAATGAAAAGGCTTTCCCCAGCCTTGGACCACAAAGGTTAGAAATCAGAGGGAGCCCATGAAAGAGCAAATCTAATAAAGGGAGTTTTAATCAGAGCCAAAAAAGAGAAGGGGGTGAGAGAATGGATCAGAGTTGTAAACTGGCTGAAAATCAGTCCCTTCATTATCACAAACACATCATCAGAACTTAATAGTATTTGACATTTCATTAATTTAAACCAGGAGTCTCGGGAATAGAGAGAAAAAAAGAAAGAACATTATTAATTTTAAAGACCTCCTCCTGTAAGGGCTCACATTGAAAAAGAAAGAAAAATGTCAGAGGAAAATTGTTTCTTTATATTTTTCCTCACTTTGCTGCCCTGTCTTTTTTCCTGTATCTTGGAAGAGGCTGATAGGCATGGAAAACTCTGGTCAAGGCTTCCCATGCCTTCCCCAGCCCCAAGGGGGGAATGCTGAAGGGCCAGCCCAGCTCTGGGTTACCATGGGGTGGATGTGGGGGTGGGATACAGGATGCACATGGCATAGCCAGGTGTCCCTCTAGTCACCTGGCTATGAACCAGCAAGAGCCATGTGCTGTGAGCAATCCATGGACACGCTCACACAGCCTCAGGATGCTGCCCAACAGTGTCCGTCTGTCCTGCATCCACAGAGGAGCTGAGGACCAAAATAGCCACCCCCAAATCCAGCAGCATCCTCAGAGGCTGCGGTGAGGGGGACATCTCCTCCCTGCTTCCCTGCCAACGAGGAGCGGAAGGCAAAGCTGCCAAAAATAAAACGATTCAGGACAGCGTCTCTATTGTAAGGGCAGATGGAAGGCGCTGGGGCTGTGCTTGAAAAGGCAGATCTAAAAGGATGGAATTAAAGAGACTTTGGAGAAAGACAGGCTTTCTGCTAAAGCCGATGTGCTGCTCTGCAGATAAGGCTCCACAGGTGGAGTGGCAGGCACTCTTTGGATCTAATTGGGAAAGGGAAAAACCCAAGTTAGCCGTCCCCAGATGCCTTTGGCAGCAGGAAGGTGGCTTCCCTCGCTCCTCCAGCTCCCACTGCCAACTTTTTAAAAAGCACTTCTGCATCTTGCCCTGGTATTTCAAGAGAATTCAATAATCTTAGGCAATTATTTCAAAGGATTTTTGAAATTGTCCTATTTTTCCCCTTTCAGTGTGGCTGCACATCACAATGCCCGAGAAGGCCTGGCTGCCTGCGGGGTGGCCAATTTAGCTCCATGGATTTTGACTGCTTTCTCAAGTCCCACTATTGATTTTCTGCTGGGTCCAGCTGAGAATTCAGCTTATTATAAAAATCACAACTAGGGCAGAGCTATGTTGCCGGTGCTGCCTCTGGATGAGGCTTGCACCTTCCCTGAGAGCAGGTCCTGCTGCCCTGCGGGTCCTGTTCTTGTAGGGCTGATGGGGTGATGTGGCCTGTTGATAAAGGAGAGACACTTCCCTGGCTTCCCCAGCGATGCCCAGGGTTTGCTCTGTGCTGGCAAATACCCGTTTCCTGTCTCATGCCCTGTTTAACAGCATTCACTCTCACCTGTTTCCTGCACAGACAGTTTTAAGTCCTCAATTTCTCTCTTCAGCCAAGGACTTCATTTGCTGCCAATGAAGCTGGTGGTTTCAAGAGCTGGGCCAGGTGACTTGCCTTAAGGCAGATGTTCAGTGCTACTCAGCCATCTGAAAATGGGGAAATAATAGGAAAAACAATGACTTCCATGCTGAGCTGCTTGTACTGGCTCCCAACCTCACCATCTCATGCCCAGAGGACACCCCTGTGCCACCATCTCCCCCCAGCTAACAGAGTTTTACTCCTCATTGCTATTCAACATGCCCTGGACGGGGTAAGAAGGCATCAGAGACACTGAAGCCACCCCACCATGGCTTTGGCTTTTGTTCCCTGTTATTGCTGCCTCCTGACAGAGCAGGAACACAGAGGGGATATTTATGAGCCCTCCCAGCAGTGGGGTTGGCTCTGGGCTGTGTTTAAAGCATCTCCATGTTTTCCCAGCTTTAACCACCTCCCAGATATTTACAGCATTTGACAGCTGGAGACAAAGTCAGGCTAAAGTGCTCATCTGCTTCCATGAACGACCTGCACCTCAGGGGGATATTGTTATGGGATACTGGAGGAGAGGGCAGCTCCTGGATGGAAACACGGACATTTCTCTACCACAGCAGGGCCCCCTCCCCAAATTTCCCATGTGAGCATGGCCAGGAGGAGCTGGGGAGGGACATTTATACCGGTGTGAGGGACCCCCTGGTCCCTCACTTCATGCACAGGGGCCAGGCTGGTTGGGGTTTAGCAGGTCCGCTCTTGCCTTCCCTCTGCTTCCCATCCCAGCTACAGATCTGCCTCGTTTTTCTCTCTATCCCACACCCCCTTTATCTCTTGTTTATTTTTCTCCACTGCTTTTGCATCCTATTCATCTGTCTTTCTTTCCATCTCATCTCCCCCATCCTGAAAGGCTTGTCAGGAGAAGAAAGAGCAAGCCCAGCTTCTCCCAGCTCTATTTGCCAAATAAGGCCTAGAGTCAGGTTTTATTTAACAAAAGGAAAATGAACTGAATGCAAGTAGGCCAGAAGAAGCGCCTGTGGATAAAAAGGATGACGGCAAAGGGGAGGATGAGCACGGCAGAGGCAGAGCATCCCCTTGGGGTGCTGGACACAAGCTCGTTGCCAGAGCCCAGGTCCGGTGCTGGGGCAGCCGCTGGCCACAGCCTCGGCTGTTGTGCTCGTTAGTGGTGCTAAAACAGCGTGACAAATGCGGGAGTGTCACGGGAGGTTGGGGAGCCAGTCAGGTGGCTAATGAGCTGGGTTAGGGCATCGTTTGTTTGAAGCCAAAGCAGTGTTTTCTTTCCCCCCATTGGCTATAATGCAATTAGAGAGGCAGCAGCTATTGGGAGCAGCAGCAGCAGCAGCAGACATGGGGGAGTGAGGAGGGGGAGAAAGGCTGTGGAAAGCCCTCCTGCTCCACGCCACGGTGTGGGAAGCACAGCCTTGAGGAAGAGAAACTGCAGGTCAAGCTAGGGGATGCTGTGTCTCATCAGGTCCCCCAAGGACACAGAGCACCAAACCCCCAAGCAACCTGAGGACAAATTCAGCTCAGCCCTGACCTGCAGCATATCTGTCCAGACACTCTGTCCCTAAATCTCAGCTCTCCTGGTGCCTCCCTTCCCAGCCAGGGCTGTCTCTTGGTGCTGGGGGCCCATCTGCCCCCAGTCAGCACTGGACACGGAGGGAGCTTTACCTTGTCTGATGACAAACCCTTCTCCATGTCCTGTGGGCTGCAAGGCATCCCCTGCCTTCCTCCAGCTTTCCTCAGTGATGCTGGAAGAGGGCAGGGCTGGGGGGCCCTTACAGTGCCCCTACAGCACTCATGGAGCTCCTTCAAGGGATCCAGGGGGGAGATAATGCCAGCTCCTCTCAGTCTGCACCCCCTCCCTCAAGCCCACGCTCTCAGGGTTCTTTCTGCACACAGTTCACTTGAGCAGGCTCAAGGCAGCTGAATCAAAAGCAACTCAAAATACATTTTTGAAGCCTTTCTGGAAAAATAGCCTTTAAAGAGGGGCCTGGCCCCGTGCCCAGGAAAGTTAACTTCAATTGACTCGGCTGCATTTCGCTCCAGGCCCTCTCTGATTTTTCTGGAGCGCCTTGTAATATCGAAGTGCTACTGCGAGGAAATTAAATCCACTGCACTTAGCACCAGGGTAAGCTCTTTCCTCCATGCCACACTCTTACACAGGCACCAGAGCATCTCTACCATCACCTACCTCAGCCTGCATCACTGCAAACACACATCCCACAGCATCTGTAGGATCAGGTGCACAGCTCTCCTCCCAGGAACTTGCTGGTTATTCACAGCCTTGGCTCCTGGCTGCACAAAGAGACCCACAGCAGAAACACCACTGCATAGAGCATGTTGCTGGGGTTCAGGATTTTTCCTCGTGTTTCTTTCTCTCAGGGAATTCTGTCCCATCTGTCGCTGAGAAACCTTAGCGACCCGTACTTAAGAGAGACAAAAGAAGTTTCCAGGTGAAGGGGGGTGGCTGGCTACTCTCGTGTCTGAGGGGCTTCTCTTGGAGGGGCAGAGATACCGTGAGGTCCTGCCTGGGGAAAAGGGGTTTGGGTGCAGCTCCTCGCTCTCTTGCTCTCTCAGCACTGGAGGGGAGAGAGGCCGCGGTCGCTGAGGGGAGAGTTCGCCAGCACTGCCAGGCTCCAGCTCCTGCTGCCTTCTCCTATCGGGAGCAAAGCTCTGCTTGTGGGAGCACCCATTGCACTGGAGCTTTATTAACACCCGACCTCGGTAAAACAGGACCCTTCACCATCGGTGCCTCAGGGGAAGCCCCGGAACCCCGGGCCCTTTCCCCCTGCAGGGGAGCCTCTCTCGGCCGTGTTCGGGAGCCGGGCTGCCGCTGCCCAGCCCCGCCACTGCTCCGGGTTTTTTGCTACGCTGTGGCCACACAGCCTGGCAGGACACCCCGCAAGTTTCTGCTGCCTGTCGCTTGCTGCCCGGGTGAGCCGCTCCTGCGGCAGCCCCTCCGCCACCCGGCCCGGCCGCCATCGCCGCGTGAGGGAGACACGGCCGGGCCACAGCGCCCCCTGCAGGCGCGGGAAGCAAGAATCTGCTCAATAGCACAGCGCCCCCTGCAGGCGCGGGGCTCACAAGCGCCCCCTGCAGGCGCGGGGCTCAATCGCACAGCGCCCCCTGCAGGCGCGGGAATCTCGCGCTCACACAGCGCCCCCTGTGGCGCCCCCTGTGAGCGGAACAGCGCCCCCTGCAGGCCGGGGCTCAAGGGAAATGCAGGCGCGGGGCTTGGGCTCCGCAGCGCCCCCTGCAGGCGCGGGGCTCCGCACAGCGCCCCCTGCAGGCGCGGGGCTCAATCGCACAGCGCCCCCTGCAGGCGCGGGAATCTCACGCTCACACAGCGCCCCCTGTGGCGTGAGCGGAACTGCACCGAAGGGAAATGGCGTTGGGCTCCGTGTCCTTGTGTTGGGTCGGTACCGATTGTGTTTGTTTGTTTATTTATTTATGTGTTTGTTTGTTTGTCTCGTTGTGCACACACACACCAGTAAAGAACTGCTATTCCTCTACCCATATCTTTGCCTGAAAGCCCCTTAATTTCAAAGTTGTAATAATTTGGACAGAAGAGAGTCATGTTCCCCATTCCAAGAGAGGTTCCTGCTGGTCTTTCGAACTGAAAGGAATGAGGGACTTGTCTTTACAAACAAACTGTAGGTCTGCTGATAAATAAAATTAAATACTGGGAGATGAAAAAGCAATGGGAAGAACCATAAATTCCATAAGGAATTCCACCGAGTGACACAAGGAAAAGCAAAGCGGGGGGGATCATACATTAGAAGGGGTTCTTAGATATTAGGTGTTTTGGGAAGTCTGTACCTCTTAAGTACCTCAACCAATGGGGGAAAAAAGAGAGGGAAATGTTGCCAGGAAATTGGGATAAAAGGGAGGCTGCATCCTCCAAAAATTTGAGAGACCCCAGGGGACATGCCCCAAGGGTTCTCCCTTTATTTGAATAAAGTTCCAGGACTCCTCTCTCTCCTTTTCGGACATAAACCTCTGCTGTTTGTGGATTAATTTTCCTGACAAAACCAAGACGCTTGTACATTACATATTTTGTATTTACTCCCCATGTGTATCACACTTTCTCCCATCCATACACTGCAACGGGAGCCTTTGTGCTTCCTTGAACTTAAACCCTAATTTACCCAAATAAGCAGGACCTGGATGTCGAATCTCTCTGGCTCATTCCCATTCCCACTCTTATTTGCGTTCCTGGTCATTGCCAACTAGTTGGCCCCTTTTGGCTTGATTTTCTGGGGGAAAATACAAGCCTAGACACCTCATAAGAAGCCTGAGGTGTGATGCAGCTTTCAGGTAGTTGGAGAAGTGGGGACATCCCTGGTTGGGGGGTGTCTGGGATGTTTTTGGGGAGTGGATACTGACCCGCTGGAGGTGCAGCCCCCAAAGCCTCACATCAGGGAATGGGCTGCATGACCACTGCCCTCTGCTCCCAGGGGAACCTGGTGTTTCCTTTCCCACAGCTGGAGAAGCCTCCTGGCAAACCCTCCACCTTGCCTGAAATGTGGCACTTCTTAAAACAAAGGCATTTGGCCTTAAATCCCCTTTAACTCCTCCTCGTGACCAGCTCTGCTCTGGGAGCCGGGTGTGCTCAGCAGCAAGCCCACGTACAAGGAAAGCACATCAGCTCCTGGTGGGAAAGTGAATTATTGAAGTCAAGGGAAGCTGTGACGAAGCAATCAGGGTGGACTGCCGTATGCTCCCAGTGAATTATTCAAAGCCTGGTTTTAAAGCAATTCCTGAAATAAAGATGACAGAGAAACGGGGGTGAAGGAAAAAAAAGCACTGTAAAGGGCCACTGTGATGCCTCCCTGGGTGTGGGGACCAGGCTGTCCCCTCCACGGGCTGCTGCTGCCTGGCAGAGATGGGCATGCACACAAAAATACACCCTGGATGTCTCTTTTAATGCTCTTTTATCCTAAAGTCAGACAATTTAGTCTGGATGGGCTGGTTTAACCCCACTGGCAGGAGAGCCAGGCAAAGAAAAGTCCCTGCTTCAGAGGACATCCTGTGAATTTATTTGATTTCAGCAGACCTGAAAGCAGCAGAACTGGAAGAGACATGCAGTGCAGGGAATGGGGAAAACCAGGCTGAACTGCCTCGAAGGCTCCTAAAGAAAGCCAAACCACAAAGGAAAACAAGAAGGAAAGAGAAAATACTTTATTACATCTGTTTGAAGTGAGGAAGATACAGAAACGAGCAAACACCGAACTGTTTTGCTTCTGCTCACAAATGAGCACACTGCCGAGCCTAATGGGATTTTAGATTAAAAGTTTTTTTAACAAAAAATAACAACCACCTCCACAAATAGAGTTTTATAAGGTCAAATAATAGATGCAGGGGAGCAAAAATCACTGCCGGTGTTTTACCTCCTTCTGCAGGGATCCTTCTCCCAGCCTGAGCCCCTGTCTTCAGGTGTCTTCTTCTAATTCCTGCATTTATTCTTGGTTCTCATTTCCTACTGAGGACAGCTGGGGAATAATCCTCTGGTATCCTATTTTGGCTGCCTTTTCCAGGCAGAGCTTTACAAGCAGTTTGGCTGCCATGAGCCAAGGCCGCCTTTGGGGAGCAGCAGGACTGGGGACACGCAGCAATAGGGTGCTCCACAGGGAAAGGCACTTTCCCATGGGGTTTCCCCATCACTCTTGGGGTTTCTCCAGCAATGCAGGGTTGCAGCTCGCCTTGGCATAGGGCAGAGGACACCCAGGAGGGTTCTGATACCCACTGACACCCCCTTTGCTAATGGGGAAACATCCCTTCCACCCGCAGGCTGTCTCTTTAACCCACCGATTTCTGCTGGGCATCAGCTGCGCGTGCCCGTTTTTGAGTACTTTCAGCAACAACCGACTTCAAGGACATCGGGGGCTTGCAGCACCCTTGAAAAATTAGGCAACTTCTGCACGCCTAAATAGATGCTTAATGACAGCCACTTGTGGGTGAGCTGTTGGCAGGAGCCCAGGGCCGCGGTGAATCAGACAGCGCCGGGATGGGTGATGGGCTCATCCCTCGGAGCTCTGAACGGGACAGCGTGTCCTGGCACCCATCCCCTCCGCGCCCCACCCAGCCCGGCAGCGAGGATGGGCTCCCCCAGAGCACACCCCACGCTCCCAAGAGGGAAGGACGAGAGTGTGAGCACGCAGCACCTTCCTGAGGGATGCTCAGGTGGCTGCCGGAGAGGATCCGCTCCCCAGCGCGGGGTGCGGGGGTTGGCCGCCCCTCGTGGGTCGTGCCGGGGAGCGGATCCTCTCCAGCAGCCGACCCGGACCACCGGGTGATTGAGAAGCATCGTTTGCCTCTCCAGCGCTCTCAGTCCCCCCTCTCCCCCGCTGATTGCAATCAACACCTCATTCATACGCCTCTGTTTACCGATTTTCCAGGAGGTATCATGCTAATGAAGGGAGCCAGGCAATCAAGCAGCCTCCCAGAAGTGGGGAAAAGATTAGGGGAGGGAGAAAGGGCTGGTGCCGGGATAAAGAGGGGAATGGGCCCGGCAAGGCTGAGAGAAGGGAAGGGAGAACTGAAAATGGGGGGCTCCTGGGGTTCACTCTGCCCTCTATCAGCCCTGCATCCCTTCCTGGTGCAGCTGTGGGGAGACAGATGCTGTTACCTGTTAGGCAACATCTGCAGCATCCTCAGCAGAGGTGCTGAGAGAGCTGGGTACCACCCTGAGGAAGATGAGGATGCTGGTCACAGCACTGCTAAGGAGGTTTACGGCTTCTGAAAAAGTTCAGGCCAAGCTCTGGAGAGCACAGCGCCGAGCCCGGGCTCACGGGCTGTGCTCTGCCATGGTGTTTGCCCCAGGAATTATCAAAGTGCTGTACAAGCAAGGGCTCCATGCAGGTAACCGTGCTCAAATCGAGTGCCAGCTCCCTCAGGACACCCTCTTGGCTGCCTGGAGGTGGCATCACCAATGCCTCTGGTAGGTTTACCCCTTCTGCTTACCTGACACAATGGTGAGATAGGCGGGACAGTTTGCTCGCTTCTGACTAAGATGCAGAATAAGGGGGGTGATCCCCTGCCCAAAATCCTACTCTGGCTGCGAGCCTGAAGCCTCCCAGGCAGCATCCCCATCTAGCACAGAGGCTGGAGAGCAGCAGATCCCTGCAGGCAGAGCTGGCAGCTGCAGGGTGGTTTGGTGCTGGATGGAGAGGCCAGAGGAGTGACAGGCAGGGCTGTGTCCCCTCCATGTCCCCGTGCCTTCAGCTGTGTGATTCACGCAGGCCGGGAGTGACAGCCTTGCCACACACGGCAGCTCCGAGCCGGCAGCACCTGGAGCCCTTTCCCAGCTCCCAATGTGCTCGCCCATCAGTCAGCAGGGAGGATGCACGGGCAGGGCAGGACTGCCCACCCCAGAACCACCCAGAGCCGCGGTGTCCCTGTGCCACAGGGCTCGCTGCTGAGAGCACCCGTGTCTGTCCCTTAACAGCACAGCAGCCATAAAGGGCTGTCCAGCAGGATTTGCAGCCCCCAAGCTGCCCAGAACATGCTCTCTCCAGCCTGTTCTTGTCCCTTCTGCAAGGCTGCGCTCGGCTGACTGCCCTGAGGCAGGGTCCAGCCCTGGCCTCTCCGCAGATGGGGACAGGCTCTCCGTCACCTCCCGCTGCTTGCTTGGAGCCAAGCTGCCACGGGACAGCTGCCCATTGCCTGCCTGCTGGCTCCTTCCTGCCAGGACTACAGGTTTAGGGAGGGGTTTTGAGGCAAGGTCCTATTTTTCAGAGCGGAAAGCTCCTCGAGGCAGGATTTGCAGCACTGGTGGCCTGGGATGCCGCGTGGGGCAGGGGGAGCTGCGGGCAGTGCCGAGGCCGCGCAGCTGAGGACAGCTCCTTGCCGGGAAGCCAAGCAGAAAGGATGGCTTACAGGTGGCAATCGGGCAACAAATAACACAGCGGAAGACAGACGTGATTCCAGCCAGATGGAGAAACAGCAACAAACAATCTGTCTCCGGCGGAGGAGCCCCGACAGCCCCAGCCACCGCCGAGAGGGGAGCACCCTTGAGGAGAGGCGAGCAGGGACTTTTTGCCTGGCATCCGGCTGGGTTTGGAGCCCGGCAGGACTTGGACACCTCCCCAGCCCACTCCAATCCCGGGGCACCACCCCTTTTCCCCCAGGAGCTGGGTTTTGAGGCATTGAGGGCTGCCTTTACTCCCCCCTCGCCTGCTAAACCCCAGGCACAGCTGATTGATGAATGGGCTCTCGACATGATTGATCTCATTGACAGTGTGAAACATGGTGATTACCTGGTGCTGGCAGATTTTCCTAAGTGTAGCTCACGCAGGCACAGGACGTTTGTGCCATTATCGTTATTAACTCCATTGTTAACGACTAATCTGTGCAAAGACTTGGCCTGGCCTCTTCGAAACACAGGAGGCGGCTGCTGTGTTCGCGCTGGAGATGGACCCTGCTACAGGAACGGGGATTTTTATCCATTTAGTGGGGTTTTTTTGTTTGTTTGTTTTTTCCTTTCGGGGTCTATTTATGGAGGTGAGAATCCCCCAGGCATTCCTGCTCACTCCTCTGTCCCTTCAGCCCTGGGTGCTCAGCATTTCTAGGTGGTGATGACAAGGTATTTCAGGAGCTCTGCCCCGTCCACTCCCATTAAAATCCACCGCAGGTCTCAGCTTTTCCTTAGAGACAAAAAGTAAAAAAAAATAATAAAAAAAAATTTAAAAAGCTTTTAAAAATGTTTTCTCCCCAAGTATCTACCATTTGCCAAACCTAAATTTCAGCCCAGAAACTTAACCACAATGAGCCTTCTTCTTGCAGACCCCCCTGGAACACAGTCGGCATTTCCTCCTTTGAAAGCAGCAGTCAGCTGAGACCTAATCAACGTCTTTCTAAAGAGGGAAGAAAAAAATATAAATAAACCCTGCACCAAGGCGTTGGAGCTGATGCTCAAGTCAGGGGATCATTTAGGGGATGATTTATTGAACAGCAAACAGGTAAGAGGGAGATTGGGCTAAGGGGGGACGGGCACGACAAAACAGGAGGGATTTAGCAACGAGGTAAAAATAGCCTAAAAACACGACAAATGAGAAAATAGCGACCGTTGCCATCCCCACAAGGATGAGTTAAAATCCTGGCTGGCGTAGCTCAGCAGAGAGCCCGGGAAGCCAATGGAGCTGCAGTAATTTACAATAACTGCTAGTTTGGTTCAATTTAAATAGCTCCGCTTCATGAATACCAGGAATGCATGTGCGAAAGAGGAGAGGAGAGTTGGGAAGGTTTTATTTACACTGCAGCTTAGAAGCTGCTTAAACTGATTTGGAAGCAGGTGAATAATTAATTGCATCTTTAAGGAATCGAGCTGTTAATAATACTCCCCACAGTGGCAGTTTATAAATGTTCCTGTCAGGGTGGAACATGGAGCATCGCAGAGGGAAGGTGGTGGGGGGAGGAAAAGCCTCAAGGAAACTCTTCCCCCCACTCCCCTGCCTGCAGAATGAATTAAAGTTGCCATTTTTTCTGCCATCCAGCTGTTTCTGACACCTGGATGTCAAATCAATATTATAATGACAGCACTACAGCCAAAAAAATTTTTTTAAAATGGAAAAAAAAAAAAGAAGTCCTATTACTACATGGAAAATATTTGTATTGCCTCCCACTCTCCAGGGTACAGCCTGTTAATTGGGCACAGAGGGTAGGATCTGCCTGGAGCCTGCAGGACCCGTTAGGGAAGCAGCTGGTAATGTTATGATGGATTTGGGTAAATGGGTTGTGCCAGGGGAAGAGGGTCCTGAGCAGTGCAGGGGTTGGTCCCTTCTGCTTCTGGACAGCCCAGAACCTCCTGCTGCATCCCTCCCTCCTTTCTGTCCATCCATCCATCCATCCATCCATCTATCCATCCCTGTCACCAGGAGGTGCTTGCAGAAGGGGATGGATGAGCAAACAGGTGCCTTCACACCACTTTCCCCATTTAATGTCCCCCAGTCAAGAGAATCCAAAGCTGGGCCAGCCAGCACAGCCAGGGCTGCAGGGATTAAATCAGCAAAAACCTCCAGAGCCAGGAGTTTTGGGAAGAATCTAAACGCTTGGACTTCAGCACAGGAAGAAACCTCTAGTAGGGAGTCAGGAAGGAAAAGCTGGGGGAAAAGCTGGTTCCTTCAGGGAGAAGGATCTGGCCGTGCAAAATTCTGATCCCTGGTGTGAGTGGCTACAGCAGGGCAGGGGCTGGGTGGGGACATCACCGAGCATCCCCAGCCCTGGGGTGGCAGCAGCCCCTCCATTCCCACCCAGGATCCCAAGAATACCCAAGGTTTTGCTCATGCTCTCTTTTGTTGTTTTCGTGCCTCTTTATTCCGCCAAGGGACAAACCCATCGCTCACCTCTCCAGCTGTTCAAGCCACATCCCAGGACCTGTGTGAGGGGTAGGGGATGGCAAGGGAGCTCCACGCTGATGCTCCCAGCCCACCTCCGAGGTGGAAAATCAGCACCTGCAGGGCCCTGCCTCATTTTCCATGATTAATCAGTTTGCTTGAGAGCAGCAGGACTCCCACCCTCATCCATCCCCCCCGACAGCCACGTGTGAAAGCTGACGTTAATCAGATAAATTCCTTTGCAGTAGCACCAACAATTTTTCTAAAGCACAGTCTCCCTGGAGCTACTCATAATTACTCCAGATCCAGACATTAAAGCACCACCAAAAAAAATGTTTTTAATTAAAAAATTAATTTTTCTGACAGACCCACTGACACTAAATTTGGAACAGCACAACATCCATCAGGAGGGAAAGGAGAGGGATGGCAATGACCTGCTCACAAGCCTCTGCTGGGAAAGGGGTGAGGAGAAGAATTGCATCCCTCAGGGCATTGGAGAAGCTGTCCCACCTCCAAATGTCCTGTAATGTCCCTGCCCTGTACAAGACATCTCAAATGGGGCAGAGTTATGGGGATGCCCAGCTCGGTGATTGCAATCCCAGTTGCACCTTTCCCAAAAAACACCTCTGTGCTGCTGGCAAGAGGAGCCAGGGAAGAACTGTATTTCCAGGTGCCATCTCCCTAGGCCCTGGGAATGACATCCCACAGGCAGGACACCCGCAGCCCCATCAGGTACAGGAGGAATCCTGCAGAATCATCTCCTTCCCTGAAGGCACCCGAACGCTCCAGCCGGGCTGGATTCATTATCCCTGGGCTGGCAGGGGAGAGAATGGAAATAAAAGATGTCATCAGTGGAAAAAAAAAATCCATTACCTCAAAGGGGTTTTGATGGGGAAAAGAGGGGAAGAAAAAGGTTTAGATTCTCTCAGGCCCAGTTTGGGTAGGCAAACTGAGATGCAGCCACAGTAATACAGCATCCAGTGCTAAAAATCCCTGCTATGATGCTCTGGCAAGATCCGTCCCAGTTCCTGGGGTTACAGTCCCAACTTCCTCAGTGCTGGAGCTCTCCTTCCCTCTGGCTGCCTCTCACCCAGGGGGCTCAGAATATAATGAACCTCTTGCCTTGCCCTTCCCAGCACCAAGGCTTGCAGGAGAGGGTAATGAACGTCCCCACCTCGCAGGGTCTGGGGATGTTTTACACGAGCCTGACGGAGGAACGCGGCCGGCAGCGCGCCACTAACAAAGGATGCTTTATTGCAGGAGGATGAAAGGCAGGATGGATCGAGGCAGGGGCTGGATTAATTGGATATGGGAAAATACCTAAATATATACATGGAGGGAGAAGCAGCGAGGTGCTCCTGCAGGATTGAGCTCAGGAAAAGCCAAATTGATGCGCTTAGATAAAGATAGGACGCTGAGAGACGATTCCTCAGTTGCAAGTCGTTCTGCCAGCCTTCTGCAAAAGAGGCAAGGGCAAAAAAGCCTCCAAAACTGGTTAAAATATCCCCTGTACCTTCCCAAAGGGCCTCAAGGCATCATGGCAGGGGAAGAACACTCACCTCCAGTGATGAGCCTGGGGCTCAGGCAGGAGCTGCCCTCCTCCTGGCCTGAGAAGCTGCTAATGAATTCAATGAAGTCAGTCCAGAAGATCTGGGAAACACAAAAGGTTGAATGAATTTGAGTTGCTTAACCCAGAGAAGGGAGTGTCAAGGGCAAAACTGAGTCTGCAAATACAGGTGGTGATGGCTGCAAAGTGGGAGAAAGAAACCTGTTCCCTGCATGCAGTGTGAGGAGGAGAGGAAGGACAGGTCAGATGTTAGCAATGCTCCTTCCAGCAGCTCTGGGGAGGATCTGGGCAGCCCAGGTCCCATCAAAGGATAGTTTCTACTGAGGAAAGCTGCGATTTTTGCAGTTCCCAGGGCAGGTGTTGTGGGTAATTACACCAGTACATCTTCCCACCGCTCCCTGCAGCATCCCACACCCAGACACAGCAGCTTGGCCTCTGCCAGAGCAGGGGCTGGAAGAGGAACAGGACTTGATTTTCCATCAGCTCACCAAACAGGTGAGAAAATAACATGCAGAGCCATTGCCCTTCATGTACAGCCAGCAGAGATTAACAGGGATTTATTATCCCCCTGATAAGCAGCCCCCTCTCCAGGCTGGAGAGATGCTGGGTGAGGGGAAAAGGGAGGAAGGCAAACACCTGTGGGACCTTGAGAACCACAATTCCCTGCTTTTCACCTCTCACTGAGGATAATTCAGTGTCTCGAGCTCTTTTGGAGATCTCAGACCCATCACTGCCTTCCTATGTCTCACTTCTGCCTTATTATGATGCATTTCCCTCTTCTTCCCTCAAAAAAGCAAAAAAAAAAAAAAACACCCAACTCCAACCCTTCAGCTTTTCTGTGATGAGTCAAGACTGTTTCTGCTCACCTGAAAGCCTTCAAAATCAATATATAACTTACCTGCAATAATCCTACACTTCAGAAAATTGCTTCAAATCACATCTATTTGGGGGAGACGGTAATTTAGACTGGCTTCCCCCAGGAATTTCTCCTCTGTAGGCGCACAGCTCAGTCCTGGGAGCAGCAGGTTGACGGAGCAGGTACATAAATACCCTTGGAGAGAAGCCTGGCTCTGTGTCTCAGCCACCTCACAGCTGGCCCTGCCTCTCCTGGCTGCAGCCCCAGCTGATTTCCAGGCCTCCATCACTTCTTAACACATTTCTTTTTCTCCCCCCCGGATTCTTGAAATTAAATGCTGCTAATTTATTTTGCAGAAAACTCTGCAACCTGCTGGTACATCTCTGCCAGCTGTGACCTCATCCCCCAGTGATTGGATTTTGGAGTAAATTAATAGAACCAGTTCATTAATTAATTGCAGCTAACTTGTGCGGTGAACTGGACCCATCTCTCATGTTCCCAGACTGCCCAGGAACCGCTCCAGATTCCAGCTCAGGAAGCACTTACTACGTTTTAATTTCAGCTGAGTGGTTTGGATGAACACTTCCCGGGGTTCCAGCTGTTAGCAAACAGCAAACCTTGATTTATCCCCTGCTCCCCTCCATCTGACCCCCCAAAATAAAGGGGGGAACCCTGAAAACAGCATCCCCAGGCATCAAAGCTTCCATAGCCAAGGATAACACTGAACATCTACATCCTGCTGCAGACAGGAGCTGGCAGCAAGCGAATGCTCCAGCGAAATCTCTAAACACTGCACATATATTTTGGGTTTATTCGCTGGGCTTACCACTGAATCTTATTTGCTGGCGTGGTTTGGGTTTGTTCTTTTTTTTTTTTCTTTCCTTCTTTCTCCCTGGGAGAACTTAATAAATCTTTGAAATCATCAAAAAGAAATGCAGCTTCAACACTTAGAGAGCACGGTTAAGTTACTTCCTGGCAATATAAACTAAGGCTGTAAAGTCAAACATTTCCATGCCGTAACACAAGGCAAAAATGAGGGTTTGGGAACAGAGGGAGCAGGAACGACCCAGCCTCAGCTCTGCCATCACCTGGGGCTGGACGGGGGTGTCACTGTCCCCCCCCCAGTCCCAGCTGCTGCCATCGTTCCCCTCCTGCCACTCGCAGCAATTCCAGCTGCTCTGGTGTCGGTGGCTGCCTCTGCACGGCTCCGCTCCGGGGCAGGGCTGGCTTAGATGGATCTCACCTGCACTGAGGCACCGGCAGAGGCACCTTGGACAGCCCGGGGGTGCCCACCTCCTCCCTCTCTCTCTTTTCGGCTCTTAACGAGGTTTTGTCCGGCGTTCTCAGAGGTGGGAGAGCCCCCTTGCAGCCCCGAGGGAGGAGCCTGGTGGCACTCACGGGCTGCAGGACCGAGGGTGGAAACAGGCAGGATCCCAGGGCGGGATGCGGACAGGACACAGGCAGGACCAGGGATGGATGCAGGCAGCGTTTCCATGGCAACACAACGAAAAAGCAGCGCGGCCACGGCTCCAGGAGGAGAAAGGGGTCAGGAGAAACTTTGTCGCCATGGAGGGCACAGGGACACAAGTCCTCCAGCACCAGGGAGGAGTTGAGGTTCCCACCGCAGGATCTCGGGGTGCCGTGGGGACCCCGATGCCGGTGGGGTCCCTCACCCTCTCCCGGTGCCGGGGAGCTGCGGGTAATTGCGATGCAGAGAGCCGAGGCTGTGCCGTGCCCTTGATTTACTCTCTCCAGCCTCCTGCTTTCTAAATCTCTCTTTATTAGTATCACCACACAGCAGAGTGCAATTAGCAGTATATTAGCAATAAAACAGCAGCCAGAGCCTGAAGTACCGCGGGTTATGGCTTTAAATCCTGCATCTGACAGGGTGGCAGGGGACACGCACCCTCCCCGTGACCCCCAGCCCGGGCTGCGATGTCGCCTCTCCCCACAGACCAGAGGATCCCCAGCACCTCATCCCCGCCCTCTCCAGAGCTTTTATGGGTGCTGCAGCAGAGCCGACACCAGTCCTGGCCACATTTAACCATTTATATTGATTACCCTGTCAGCTCATTTGAATAATTAAAACCAGATGGAGTCCTTTTAAGCATTAAAGGGAGCAGCACCGGGAGCATCCCCGGAGCTGTGTGGTTTTGGCAGATGGGTGCAGGGGAAGGTGGGCGGCTTTTGCTGTCAAATCTTCCTCCTGGTGGCATTTGCCACCCTGTGTGGTACCTCCCATGCCCCTGCTGCCGGGGATGGGGTGATGGAATCAGCACAGTTCCCACCCCCGGGCACATTGGTGGGAATAATTGCTCTTGTACACTGCTACCGTTCCTTCTATAAACAGCATCGAAGCTGCCAGCCACGCACAGCCCTGATTAACAGCAGCAAATTAATGAACCCACAGTGCCAGCAGCCCAGCGTTCCAGTGTGTGTAGGGAAGGGGGAGCAGCATCCTGCCCCACCTTGGCACCGTGTCCCCCAGCTCCTGTCCCAAACCTCACCCAGCTGCAAAGCTCTTACACCAGGGACCTCTGGCTCCTTGAAATGGATGGGTGATACCAGCTCAGCTCTGGTTACTTGTTATTCCATCGTCTTTTCAAAGGGAGTAAAATATTCCTGGCGTGGTGCTGGTTATGCACTCCTGCCATCACGCAGGGATGAGTTATCTTTACAGAAAGAAGCATAGATTAATATGTCAAATGAAAATGAACTATCGGCAGAATAAGATGAAAATGCAATGGCCAGTGACAGGGAGAGAAAGAAGAGAAAAAAGAAAACGAAGCTTCTTGGGAGGACAGGAACATTAAAAACTGAGGAATTGATCAGCGTTGGTGAAGTTGGAAGGAGTTTGAAGAAGAACTCAAGAAGGTCAGGGACCTTCTCCTGCCCAGAGCAGAGCTCCACAGCCTCACCGCGCCTGGGGTTTGTCCTTGAGACCTGGTCCCAGCATCCCCACCTCTGCCCCCAGGTAAAGGGGATTTCCCAGGGCCAGGTGAGCGGCTGGGGTGCTCGGAGCAGCTCTCCCCTTGCAGAACACCATTCCTGACCCTGGCTCTGCTCAAATCCTCCTGCTCCAGGCTGCTTTGACCCTTCTGCACCAGCTGCAGAAGGTGATGGGTCTCCATCCCAGCATCAGACTTGTGCCCCCTTTTCCCCAGAACCACCCGTGCCCCTCTCCCTGCTCTTGGCTCCCCCTCTGCCCCTCACTCCACCAGCCCTGCCGTGACTTCCCAACCCCAGAGCCAACCACCAGAGATAAATACCACTCAAAAATCTTTTTCCAAGCAGGAATGGGTGTCCTCCAGCAGTGTGTCACAATTTACAGGTGTTTATTGTCTGGGATGAGCAGCTGAGCCGAGCTGGTTTTATTTAGACATACTTCCAGTACCTGGAAATAGCTATTTGTATGTCCCAGTGTTTTGACGTGGTTAGGAGCCTGGATTGTGATGGATCAAGCCTCTGAGCAGCAGGCTGGCAGGTTTCTGTTTCCTTTCCTCCCAGCAGATTCCCATGCTCAGGCATCAGGGTGGGAATGGGGAGCCCCTCTGGTGGGCAGGGTCCAGCAGCCTCCCTTTCTCCCCGGCTCCTCAGCATGGAAAAGAGGCCAAAAGGATCCCTTTTCCTGCCTGCTGCTTGCTGCCTCTGTCAGAGATAAGAGTTAATTAAACTTCCCTGCCTTTGTGACTGCCTGGGGGATTCCTCAGCTCCCTCCACCACGGGGTCCATCTGATTTAGGGGGGGAATAGGGATGTACTCTGTTACACGTGTGCTGATGTTGCAGATGGGATATCACCCCTGAGCACTGGACCCATTGCAACAGGAGTATTTGCAGAGCTGCCTCTTCATTCCCCAGTCCCTGGGGTGCCACAGTTCCCTCCAGCAGTGCTGGAATGAGCAGGGCCCAGTCCAACCATAAATCCCACAGGCTTCCACCACCTCAGCCAGGCTTAAAGCCAGGCTGGAGCTTACACAGCAGAATAAGGGCTGGTTCCCTCCAAAACCCATCAGGAATTTGGCTTCCCCCCTGCTCCCTGGGGCTTTCAGAGCTGATGGGACCCTTCCAGAGCCACAGAGGTTGGCTCACCCACACCACAACGCCAGGGAAAAGAGAGAGAGGCTGCTGTCAGCCAGAGGAAAAGGACCAGACTGTGCCATCCTCACAGGACACCTGTGCCACTCAGAGCCACCCTGCTCAAGAGCTTCACCCATGGGAGCTCAGTGTGCCTGGGCAAGCAGCTTTGCCCCAGCTCAGCAGTGACCACCCCGTGCCCTCCAGCCTGTCCTTGCCTGCCCGAGGGTGGCAGGGCTGTAAATGCCTTTGGTGGAGGGGCCTGCCATGAATCACTCTGGATTTACAGCTGAGCTGCAGGAAAGGGAATTATATAACTCTCAGGAGACAGGCCGGTGTGGAATGAACATCCATCAAGCACAAATTCTGGATTATTTACCACTGCTGGATCTTGCCAAGAGAAACACCCCCTGCACCGGACAGCCTGTGCGTGGATGCAGCCGTGGGGGACTGTGCAGCAGACGGGAAGTTTCTGCCCTCCTTGTCAGAGCAAACTGGGATGTTCAGCCCCCCCTGTGCCCACGGGATGAGCCCAGTGCCCGGCAGAGGATGGGGCTCAGCTCAGCACAGCCCCATCTGGATCATGGATCCTGGAGCCAGAGCAGTCTGGCAGCAGTACCAAGCAACCCTTTTTTACGAGCAGCACTTAATTATTCGCCCTCTTAAAACGTTTTGCATCATAAACCTGGAATGGAGCAGAGGAAGGTGATTACTCTGCCGTTCCTTCTCTCGCTGGAGGCCAGGGGTGTGTGCTGGGCACAGCCTGGGGATCCCAGCTCAGCCAGCAGCCAGCCTCACTGGCACCTGCAGTGTCATTTTGCACTGAATTAAGACCCGTACAGGAAGATTTAGGGAGGTGGGATGTACCTCAGGTAGGTATCACAGGCAGAAGGATCCATCACCAAATCGTTGTGTCCTCAGCACCAACAGCCTTAAATCAAGGGAAGGGGGCAGGAGAAGCTCTCCAGAGCCCAGCCTGGGTGGCCACAGGGGTCCCTGTGATATACAGGAGCCATCTTTCCAGACACAGGCTGTATTTTGCTCTCCCTGAGTCCTGGCCATGCCAGCCTGTTGCTCCCACCTTTTGGGAACACTGCTTTTCTGCTTGGCTCTAGCAGCTGATTTAGGAGCAGACCAGTGGGGTGGCCCGAGAGCTAAACGAAACCCTTGTTACATAAATAGCCCTCTAATTGTGCCCTGTTACATCCCTTGAACTGAAGGGAAGCGTTTCCTCAGCTAGAGAGGGATTTGAGCTTCACTTTTAAGGTAGGACTTGCAAATCCCAGGAAACCTGAGCACCCTGGCCCAGTGGAAGGTGTCCCTGCAGTGGGGCTGGAACTGGGTGATCTTTAAAGTCCCTTCCAACCCAAGCCACTCTGCAATTCTATGATCTGAGCCATCACAAGGAGCTTCCCTGTCTCCTCAGCCCTTGCAGAGAGAAAAACAGATTCGATCTGCCCAAATGCTGGCTTTTTAGGAGGGATTTTGGATTCGCTCCCAACCTGGAAACTTTATATCGGCTCTTTGCCGTTTTCCTTAAATTGGCAGTAAAAATTGAGGGAGACTAAAAGTCTGTGATTTGTACTTTGCACATGGGGAGCGGAACAATCTTTTGTTCATTTACTGTGACAACTGCAGTTCACATTTAATTATTTACGATAATGTTCCGAGGCGCATTAGGGAATGTTCTCTTAGTTCATAAAAAATAATGACGCCTTGGTGCTGAGTGGCACCTAGCTCCAGGCTCTGCTACTGCACTGGGGGAGGCACGTGCAGCTCCCCTGGCTGCTTCATGGGTGTATCCATGGCTGTGTTTTTATTCCCCTCTCCTGAAATGTAGCCCAGGAAGCCCCCGTTCCCTCCTGAAGCTGCTGGCAGCCCATGGTTTGTGTTTTCTCTTTGTCCTTGCCTAAACACCCGCTGCCCCACCTCGGTCTGTCTTCCAGCACTTTTTACTGTGTCCTTCTCCATTAGTCACAGGAATTAGGGGAGACAGTTGGTGTTTCATTATTAAATGTCTCACATCCAATAAATAGATCATTATTCTCCCCTGATTAGCAGCTCCACTTCCATCAGTTCAGAATAGTTATGGGTTTTTTTTTTCCTTTCCCATCTTCAAGGAGTAGCACAGTTTCTCCTAAGATCTGTTATAATCAAAGGATTAGAGCTCTGGAAATGTCCCCTGCATACGCAGGAAGGCTTTTTCCTGCTCTCCCTCTCTCAGAGCGAGCGTGCTTTGAAACTCTGGCTCCACGATACTGCCTGTACCTGACCTGGTTTAATTTTAGTCCTGCCCAAATCTGCCACCAGCTCATTTAGCTGCAGCACTGAGAGCTCTCTGTGGAGCTGGCCGCAGGTCAGCTCACGTACTTTTATTACAATTGCAGAGTCCACGCATATCCTGCAGCTCTGACCTGGCTCCTGGGTGTTGGACACCTTCCCTCTCAGGGCTGCAAAATCCCTCTCCTGCAGCCAATCCCTCTGGGATGGGAGGCAGGAGCTGCACCCTGGGCACTGCTCCTCTTCTCTCACAGTACAGGTGTCAACATCAGGTTTTCCAGCTTCAAGGGCTGCAGAGGAAATCAGAGGTGGATGCTGTCTTTTGGGACAATTCCAGCATTTCTGGCACGGCAAGCGGTGCCCCGGAAAGCGCTGACCCAGCTGCCCAGGCACAGCCATGATGGGCCGAGCAAGACGTAAGAGCATGAAAATTCCAATGAATATTCATTTAAAAACTCTCTCCAATATTCCCAGGGTAAATGTGGCTCTGTTTTAATTTCACTCTGCACACTGAGCACATTGCTGTTGCGGAGAGAAAGCTGCACAACCAGATAAAAATAGGTTTGGGGGTCTCTCGCTGGGGTAGGGAAAATTTTAGGACCCCAGCAGCTCTTCCTCCACATGTGCTGAAGGCTCATCTTCCCCCAGGCACAGCTCAGCCAGGACTGGAGCAGCAGTTCTCACCCGGCTCAGAGGAGAGGGCAATTCCCTTCCAGCTCGCATTTTTCCAGAGGTGTGGAAAAATCCCACCCTGAAAAGAGCCACGTAAAGGCTCTCGCTGGACGTTCAGTTCAATCAGCTTGGCTGGGCTCAGAGGCAGGGCTTTAGCTGAGCCTTGCAGGTCACCAGGAGCAGGGCAGCGTGATGAGCCAGAGAATCCCAACGGGAGGCAGATCTTCACCAAACAAACCCAACCACTCGAGCTGCTCCTTCAATCCCAGCTCCTCTTCCACCCATTCTCCGGCTTTTGAACACCCGAGGACCTCCCCTTGCAGCAAACCCCAGTTTGTCCCACTCTCTTCCATCCATTCCTCACACCCTGCAGCTCTTGCCAGGCCGTGATTGGGATGATGGCCACGTTTGCAGACCTGTCTGTCATCAAATTCGCCTTTCCATCCACTCCATAACCCAGGACCCACGCCTATGGATGCATCCATCATCCCCGTGTGCTGCTCCGGCGCTGATTTCCCTGCGAGGGGCTCTGGATTGCCCGGGGGATAACAAGTTTGCATCTTGAACAGCTCCTCCAGTATTTGTAGCCGGCCCCATCCCCGCCTGGCTGGATGTCTCCCATTCCAGGAGGTCTCTAATTGCTGCGGGATGTGTCGGCTCAGCCGGCTGAGCACAAATCACTCTGGCAGCCCGGCCCTCAAAGCGGCACCTCGGGACCAATTCGCTCCGGTGACATCGCAGACAGCTCCGCACAGCGCCGGGAATGGGGATAAGGATGGCAGGGAGGGGACAGTGGGGACCAGGATGCAGACCCAACACAGCTCTCTGCTGTGCAGGGGCTCCAGCAGCCAGAACAAAAAGAAGGGATGTGAAGAATTAGAGCTGGGCAAGCGTAGGAATAAGCAGCCAAGCTTCAGAAAGGCAGGCAGCTTCTGCCTCGTATCAGGAAGTGTTGAAGCCTTCTCCTCTCAGCCCTGGAAAACAATCCCTTCCATGCTCAGGGTCAGCTGCTGCCTGGCTGCTTGGCCCTTCCTAATTCCCACAAATCACAGCTCCTCACTTTCCACCCGTAAATCTGGGGAGCAGCACCTTGTGCTCCGTGAGTTAAAAGACACCAGGAACTATTTGGGATGCTCCTCTCCATCCCCTGCCAGAGGGTAGGTGGCTACCCCGGCTCTTCCCACGTCCCAAGAGCATCAGGATGAGCCAGCACTGAAAAAACAATCCCCGGCCAGGAGGGATTTGGGGAGGGGCCAGGGCTGAGCTGCTCGCAGCCCTCCCCTCCATCCTGGTGAGGATGCTGCAGCTCTTCCCCCATCCCACTCCTTGCTCAGTGGCTTGCTCTGCTCCAGGCTCACAGGGTATTTCAGCCATCTCAGTGCTTCTAATCTCTTTGGGAACATTGCTGAGAAACACAATTTCAAGCCTCCCAAGATGTGACATGACTTGTAATTTGAGGCAGAGGTGAGAGCCTACCACCCAAGGGACAGAAAACAAACTGCCTCTGCACGATTCTGCTCCCAGCCCTCCTCCCTGTGATGTTCCCTTCCCAATCCGAACCCCACAAACTGGGGCTGCAGTTTGTGGGCAGCCCCCTCTGGCAGGAGGGGCCTCTGGCCTCCTTCCTCACACCCAGCACCCCTGGAGAGCACAGCAGAGGCTGGAAAGCACCTGGATGAGGGGCAGGAGATGTGGGGCACGGGGGCTGTAGGTGGTAAGGGGATGGAGGGCAGGGATGGAGGGAAAGGATGGAGGGAAGGGATGGAGGGAAGGGATGGAGGGCTGGGATGGAGGGCAGGGATGGAGGGAAGGGATGGAGGGAAAGGATGGAGGGAAGGGATGGAGGGAAGGGATGGAGGGAAGGGATGGAGGGAAGGGATGGAGGGCAGGGATGGAGGGCAGGGATGGAGGGAAAGGATGGAGGGAAGGGATGGAGGGCAGGGATGGAGGGCAGGGATGGAGGGAAGGGATGGAGGGCAGCCAGCCCCAGCTCGGAGGAGCCAGGGAAGCCGTTTGGGAGCAGCCTGTGCGGAGCAGGAGGCGGAGTGGCACATTCTGGAGTGCCATCTGCTGGCACCCAGCCCTGCTCCCCACCCTGCCAGGAGCCCCCAGCACCAGCCAGGTCCCGGTTCCCCAGGGCAGGATCCCTGTGCAGGGACCCCGGGAGCCTCACAGCCCCAGATCCCACCTGCTGACCAAACCCCCCTTTTGCCTGATGGGCTCCCACAGCTCCACTTGGATCTTCTCTCCATAAAAAGAGCTGCTGGATCAGATCAAGGCTCCAGCTCTGGGCCAGGGTCTCTGGATAAGCAGCTTGTGGGAGCACTCCCCAAACTGAACTGTCCCCGCCAGGTAATCCTGGTACTTTCCACCCAGTATCCCAGTGCTCTGCTGGGTGATGCTAAAACAAGAGGAGAAATAACTCTGCCAATTAGCCTTGATTTTTCTGGGACCAAAAAAAGGGTGAGGAAGAGCAGTGGAAACAAATCAGACATTAAATCTCAGCACCGAGCAAAGCCAGTAAATCATCCCAAATTTCACTCTTTTAGAAACAAACAAAGCTATTATTGATTTTACTGGAGAACACAGGGGTTTTGCAGATCCATGGGCAGGTGCTGGCAGGACCCATCCATGGATCTGCAAAACCCTCACTCCCCCCCTGAGGGCCTGCCTGGCTGGGAAAGGATGGAGAGGATGTGAGTGGGATGGAGCTGGCCGTGCTGGCACATGTGCCTTTGTTTCACATCAGAGGAGGAGATAATAACCACCTGTGATCCTGTAAATTTTGATTTACGCTCCAGCATCCCGAGCAGTGCTCTGTTCGTGGCTCAGGTGTTAATTGGGAGATTCCTCCTCGTTTGTGAATGTAGCAGCTCCCCAGCTTCTTGGCTGGGTGATGGTTTCATTACCATTTCCTATATGTTAGCTTTAAATCCCCAGTAATCCCACACGACTGGAGCCCATTCCAAGTGAGCAGCGAAATCCAATTTAGGATCCTATTCTCTCGGACTGTGTAACCGGAGCCTCCTCCGTGCGGGCACAAAATCCCAATTCAGCTCCTTTGCCTCCCAACAGCTGCCTCCACGAGACTTTTCCAGGTGAAAAAAACATAAACACAAAACCCCACCAGCCAGACTTGGAGGTGAGCCGAGCCCCTCTGGGAGCACAGGCTCTGCTCCTGCATCCCTGCCCTGCCTCCGGAGCTTTTGCAGGGTGAGCTCCTCTCTCACATCATCCATCCCCAACTCCATCCCCTGCCAGAGCCACCTCCCCAGGCACTTTCCAGGTAACGTTTCCCCCTCACAGCCTATTCCCAATGCAGTTTAGTCCCCTCAGGCTCCTCGACCATTCTCATTTAATTTCCATTAACCCCTATTAACCACACAGCATTCACGAAGTCGATCCAGTGCAGAATATTTAAAGATTGCCCAAATTCAGTGACTTGCCCCGTGTCAGTGCCAGGCTGAGGATGTTCCCTGCATCCCAAGGCTGGAGTCATGCTGGAAAATCAGGGTTGGGAGTCAGTGACAGCACTCCCAAAACCAGAATTTGGGCAAGATTGAGTTCTCGATGGGATTGAATTTCTGGCTCCCTGAATCCCCTTTTCAGGGTTCTGGACTGGATTTCAGACACTTTCTTGCTAGAAATGACAAGAAAGGGCTTTGTCACCCCAAAGGGCTGTTGTCCTCACTGCAAAGACACAGAGCCAGGCAGGAAGAGCTGCAGGGAAAGAATGGGAACCAAACCCACCCCACGGAATCCTGACTGGATTCAGTCATCAGCGTTTGCTTCATTTTTTTGTCTTTAGATGTGGCACTGCAAACTCACATTTTCTAGGCAAAAAGTCTTTTGAACCAACTCTTCAGTGTTTTGGATGCTCACAAATCACAGGAATGGGCATTCCAGAGCATTTCTGGGTGCCTGCTTTCAAACTGGGGTGATTTATTGAGCCTGACCTTCCCCACACACTCTGTGCTTGACAAAGGAGCAGTTTCCAACAAATACAACCCAAAGCTGCTCCAAAAATCCATCCTCACAGCTCTCTCCTCCTTTCTTTACGGCTGGCTCATCCTTTCCTCCTCCTGCCTTACTCTTCCTCCTCCAGCTGGAGTTCTTCCCCTCGTGGTTGATTCCCCCCGGGCCCGGGTTGTCTGGGGATCATCTGCATCCCCGTGAAGATTCCTTGATCCTTTCTCCACGCACATCCTGGCAGCCTTGGCTTTCACAGGAAAGTCTTCTGGGATGTACCTGGCCCTTCTAACAAGCTAGAGAACACAAAACAATGATTAAATTTGATGTGCCTCCCTGAGAGCGCATGGAATGAGCAAAGGCAGAGACCAAGGGGAATTTTCATCTGTTTGAGGAGACAGAATGAGGAGAGGGATGTGGGATTTTGGGGAAGCAGGTACAGCTCCTTAACTGAGGGCTCTGGTGGGGGTAGGAGAGGGTGGGAACATGCATGGGGTCAGCTGGAGAGATGCAGAGGATGAGGAGGAGAGGGGGAAGAGGCCATTGCCTGGAGAAGGCTGAGGAGGGGATGGAAGGGCTGAAGCAAACCCGTGCCTCAGGGATGGGGGCTCTTCTCTCACCTTAAACATTTTTGCCCCATTTCCTTCTCCAGCCAGTCAGTCTTCGGTGGCTCTTGTCCCATTTCTGTCATTCCTGCTTCCCTCTCTCCATCTGCAGGGTGACCCAGGCACACCCGAGCGCACACAGCCGGGGTTCACCGGGAGCTCATTGACTGGAAACACAACAGGGGCTGTTCTGTCTGGGATTTTTTCAGTGAAACAGCTCTATTTGTGCCACGTCAGTGCATGACAGCTTTCCAGGGGCTCGCTGGAGCTGCTGGTGGGCTGCAGGATGCTGGCAGGAGGCGAGCCTGCCCTGGGCTGCTGAGCTGCCACTCTCCCTGGCAGTTTTGGGATGCCCAGAGAGCAGCTCTCCCACATCTCCTGGGCGTCACCTGGGGTTTCAGAGAGGCTCCATGAGCCCTTACTGGCTGCTCCAGTCCCACCAGCACCTCCCCATGCGCAGCACATCCATGATCCCATCAGGATTTGAAGTCTGAAGGGGCTCCAGGCACCTCAGGAGTATTTCTCATGGGCAAACAGACCCTTCCCCCTCCCTGTCACTGGCTCAGCTCCAGCCCAGGGTCAACAGAGACAGAAAGTCGTTGCCAGCTGATGAATTCATGCAAGGGAATAAGGCATTGGTCTCACTCTGGTTCTGAGGAGACAGATGCCCACATTGCAGCTGCTCCTGTCACACCCCTGCTAACCAGCATCTTCTCCCCAGGCCAGAAGATTCCCTTCCCACCAGGACAAGTCTCAGTACCCACAAGGGGATTATTTCTGGAAGCATCTCCTCTTCTGCCTTGTGCCTTCACAGGAAAAAAACCAGCAGCTGGTTCCTTCCCTCCAGCACATGACCTGGATCCTCCACATCCCCAGCTTTTATTGGGAATCAGCCCTGCCTGAAAATGTCACGTGCTGGTCCTCATCCTCATTGCTGCCACCTGGAAACTGCTGCACACCTTTGAGGATTGGTACAGCTCATGGAAACTCCAACATTTCACCCTCCAGAAGGAAAAGCCTGTGATCCAAGCAGGAACCATCCTGTAACATCTCCCTCCCGTGTCAGTGGAGTGGGGACACCAGGGAGCCCCCACATGCAACTGAAGAGGCAGTGGCTGCCCCAAAAGTCCCAGCTTTGACCCCTGGAGTTATGGGGCCTCCTCACTGCAGGGCTTGAGTCCTTCCAGCACCAGTCCAGGTGCTCTGGGGCACCGAGGGGAGAGAAGGAAAGGGCACAGAGAGGAGCCAGGGAAGAAGCCAGCAGGTGATGGGCAATGTCAGGAAGATTAATCCACAGACACCAGGGGTTGATGTCCAAAAAGGAGAGAGAGAAGTCCTGGAACTTTATTTGAATAAAGGGAGAGGCCATGGGGCGTTTCCCTGGGGTTTTTCAAATTTTTACAGGACACAGCCTCCTTCTTATCCTGATCCTGTCCACATTTCCCTCTTTTTTTCCCGTTGGCTGAGGTACTCGAGATGTACAGACTTCCCAAAACTCCCAATACCTAAGACCCCCTTCTAATGTATACTCCCCTTTTTCTTTTTCTTTTTTTCTTTTTCTTTTTTTCTTTTTCTTTTTTTCTTTTTCTTTTTTTCTTTTTTTTTTCTTTTTCTTTTTCTTTTTCTTTTTCTTTTTCTTTTTCTTTTTCTTTTTCTTTTTCTTTTTCTTTTTCTTTTTCTTTTTCTTTTCCTTTTCCTTTTCCTTTTTCCTTTCCTTTCCTTTCCTTTCCTTTCCTTTCCTTTCCTTTCCTTTCCTTCCCTTTCCCTTTCCCTTTCCCTTTCCCTTTCCTGTTTCTTTGCACCTCTGTTCTTTTCCTCTAAATCCAGAGATTTAGCACAGCCTTGAGTGACTGACAGCCAGTGTCAATCCGTGGAATTCCTATGGAATTTATGGTTCCCCCCACTGCTTCTTTCCCCTCTCTGTATCTGGCTCTGCCATCAGGCCCACAGTTTGTGTGTAAAGACCCCTCCTGCTCATCCCTTTCTGGTGTCACCCAGAGGGTACCAGAGTGTCCTTGAGGACAGCCAGCCTCGCTCCGTGCAGGACACGGCCCCGCTTTGCCAGCAGCCAGGGGGACAAATCCTGCCAGGAACAAGGCCCCTGTTTCTATGGAGATCAGCACCGCCTTGCAAACACAGCCCTGTGCCACCAGCTGCCTGTGACAGCAGACAGGCAGGACACGGCCCCAGGCACCCCAAAGCCTCCCTGGTGGGGACAGTGCACGGGAGAGTCCTGGCAGAGCCCCCCAGAGCCACAGCCTGGGGGCTCCAGCTGACAAGCAGGTTTAATTGAATGTTTCTCTCTTTATGTTTCTCTTTCCAGCAAATAAAACCAGAGCAAGATAAAAATATATGACGCTTAAAGGGGACACTGCCAAGGAATTTTTATCTGTTTTAATTTGCATTTTACTCTCCGTTTGTTTGCGGCGCTGCGGCTGCAAAATAGCACTTTTTAAAATTTTTATTTTTTATTCCCTTTCCTGAGTTTTGTCATCTTTCCAGCTGGCAAGAAGTGAGTGAGGCCCCTTGTGCCCTGCATCCCAGAGAGGGGTGCAGGTAACCCTGCAGACCACAGCAGGGTGATTGTGGTTTGTCCCACCCTTGCTGTTATTATGGCTTCATTTACACCCTGGCTCCTGGAATTAACGACTGGAAGGAGGATATTAGCTTTAGGATAAAACCCCAATGCCTGAGAGGTCCCAGCTCTTCTGCCCTGTAAATTTTGATAGAATTTATCGCTCTCTGCCGCGCCAGGACCTGAAGGTGGAAATCCAAGGCACGGGTTTTCTTCTCAGGACAAACTAACGCCAAGCTAGAAACAGTCCTGCTAGAATTCCCCACATCCTCTGCTTAGAGCTCCAGGACAAGCCCAGCTCCCCTCCTCCCTGCCCGGGCCCTGCTAATTTCCCCAGCCACCGTGATAAATGGCTGTGCTGGCGAAGTGACATCTTTCTAATCTGCTCCAAGACTGATGGGTTCCTCTGCTGGGAGAGAAATCCCACGGCTCAGCCTGGCTGGGAGGGAAAGCACAGCACTGGGAGCTGGAAGGGGGGCAGGGGGGTGTCATCACATCTTTCTCTGCTTATTTATCCACGCCTTAGATGGGGATGAATTAGAGCTTGGGGGCTTCAGGCACCGTGAGCTTTGCTGGGGATGGAGAAGCAGAGCACAAACATCTGCCCTGGCCAGGTCAGAGCACCTGGAGCAACCACCACCTTCCCAGGTAAGGAAGGCACCTTCATCTTCCTCTGAGAAGCAGCTGAAGCAGCAGCCAGGGTTTTTTAGGATCAGGGCTCCCAGCTGCTGCTGTTCTGGGGATGCTGGTGCTCCTGCAAATGTGTGTTTGGGAAGGCAGCACTGCGCCCCTTCCCAGCCTGGTTTAGTGACAGCAGAGAGGGACAAGGGGCCAAACAGCAGCAAATCAGACCCTCCCAAATCAGCGCGAGTGCCAGACCAGGAGCACGGGGATCAGTCCCCAGCGTGTCCCCGCCTGCTTAGACCTGGGAGAGACAGCGGCCCCCGTCGGCAGTGGGGTCTGCATGGCCCCTGCCCATCCCAAACCCCCGGAGCATCCCTACCCTCCACTCCGGCAGCATCCATCCATCCATCCCTCCATCCATCCATCCCTCCCTTCCTCCAGTCCCCGGCCGGGCGAGCGCGGAGCGCTGGTGCCATCTCCTGGGCTGCGGCCGCTGCCAGCGGCTCCCGAGCCCTGCCCGCTGCGGGAGAGTCCCCAAAATCACATTCCCTGTGGCACCGAGGCGTCCGAACACACGCTCGCTGTCACACCCAGCCGAGCAGGGCCGCCCCAGACTCCCTCCTGCATCTTCCTCACCTCCCACCCTGCTCCCAGCGCTCCCAGTGCTCCCAGTGCTCTGCCAGCTCAACCTGCCCAGAGCCTGCCATGACCTCAGTCACTCAGCTCTGACTTGGTGAGGAAGAGCTCAGTGAAGAGGTTTCTTCAGCAGACACTGTTCTTGTGGCATGGAGTGACAGGACAAGGCTTCAAACTGACAGGGCAGGGTTAGATGGGACATCAGGGAGGAATTGCTCCCCGTGAGGGTGGGGAGGTCCTGGCACAGGGTGCCCAGAGAAGCTGTGGCTGCCTCATGAAAATGTTCAAAGTCAGGTTGGACGGGCTTGGAGCAGCCTGGGATAATGGGAGGTGTCCATGGCAGGAACTGGATGAGCTTTAAAGTCCTTTCCAACCCAAACCCCTCTACAATTCCACTGCCACAAGGTCCCCAAGACCAAGCCCAGCCCTGCCACAGCCCAGCTGTATCCCGAGACCCCACTGAATACACAGAACGAGCCTGAGCAGCCAGCACAGCTCAGCACTGCTCTCCCGTGTGCTCCAAGCCCTCCCCATGCCCTCAGAGAGCTCCCCACTCACACAGTGGGGAATTAGTTCCTTGAGAATGCATCAGTCAATATCTACCTAGTGCTAAAAGCTGGCTCCTCTGTCTGACAAGCCCTGGACAAGATGGTGAGAGTGCTGCCTCCAAATCACAGCTCAGCTCCTCTTCGGAAGCATCCTAAATCCAGGCTAAAAATAAATGGGCTGTATCGATTTCCTTTTTAAAACTAATGCTGGGGAGTGATGTGTTCTGTGCTCAAGGAAGAGCAAAAGGCATTAGTCACAGGGGGGCACAGCCACAGCCCTCCAAACCCCCCCAGGTGTAAATAAAGCCCAGCGCACATCAAACTCCTTGCCCAGGGTCTGGGGGAGCAGCAGCAGAGCGGTGGGGCTGGTCCAGAGGGGCTGCCCCAAGGTCCAGCACAGCTCCAAAGCCCCAGCATGCGAATTTTTGGGGACTTAAAACCCCATCCCAGGACAGAGGCTGCATGTGAGGTACCCAGGTGGCAGCACTGCAAAGTAGCAGCGAGTCAACAGAGAGGAGAGGTTTGCTCACCACACTGGGGACACATCCGCACCCCCAGCCTGGTCAAGGGCAAGGGAACCCCCAAACCAGGCAAGGGGTGCAGAGCCTCTGCCCAGGTCCAGCATCTGCCCTGTGCCACAGCACAGCTCTAGTGAGAAAGAGCAAAAGCTGAAGGCACCTGGGTTTAAAGGCAGCCGGGGTGCTCTCCTTAAATTAACGATTAACACAAGTACCAAGTCTGGTTCGTTGGTGGTTGCAGACACGAACCAGGCTTTGGACTGTGCTTCTCCCATCCTAGTGCAGGGGCAGGCAGGCTTCCCAAATCTCCTGCAGCACCCACAGCACCCCCAACACCCTGCAGCATCCTCTTCCTCTGTGAGTTCATCCCCGAGACAGGGCAGGCATGTCAGAAACACCAGACAGAGCCTGTGACAGCCCCCTCTGCCCCCCTGGGTGAGCCCAGCACATCTGCCCAGCTGTTTCCAACCATGGACATGAGGTCCACATCGCTTTTGCCCCAAGCACAGAGGGAAACCCCTGCTCCTGGGGGAAGGGCTGCACGGCCAAGGCTGCAGAGCCTCCACCCCACACCAGATCCACCCGGAACCTCCGGCCAGGGCTTGGCTTCAGCCAGGTCAGATCCAAAGGCTTTGCTTCGTTTCCTCTTCTAATCCCTCCAGCACATGGGAAGGCAGATGCTGAGGAGCTAAATCCCAGCAGCATTCATGAATGTGCTCTCTGCTGCCAGGGCCGGATGGGATATTCCTTCCAGGCGTGCTCGCCGCTCTCCGCCCTCGCACGGAGCTGCTTCCCCAGCTGCAGCCCCTCACTGCCATCGGGACCCCCATCCTCAGCCCGTGGGTGGCCGACCCCCTCCTGTGCCCGTGGTGGGTGGCAGGGGGGAGCCTGTGCCTGGCACGAGCCCCAGCCAGGGTGCAGGGTGTGGTTTTGGGGGGAAAAGACAAGTAGAGGAGCTGGGCTCTGCCTGTTGAAGGGTGCACAGGGAGCCTCTTCCCTGCAGGTGGATGTTGGCATTCCAGGAAAATGCTTGCCAGGGATGGCTCTGCCCATGCCAAGCAAACTGCCCACACAGCTGTCCAGGGAAAGGGCTCTGCCAGGGAAAGGGCTCCCAGCTTGGCCAGCCCCACAGAGCAGTGGGGTTCCTGTGAGAGATGGGGTGGCCGAGAGGTGCCCAGGTGAGGGGTGCCCCGCAGGCACGGCAGGGCTCGGCGTGGAGGGCTGCAGCTGTGGCTCCACACCTCCACACCTCCCTCTGCACCGGCTGCCCTGGAAACACATCCCAAATAAAGCTGGGACAGGATAAATAAACGCGTCCGGAGGCCGGCGGGTCAGCCAGCACCGAGAGGAGCAGGGGAGCAGCCAGAAGAGATGGGAGCTGTGGCTGCCTCAAACGCCGGCCCCAGGACTGCGGGGGAAGGAAAGAATTCCATTTTTCTTATTCTTTTTCCCCTTCTCAAAGTCCCCCCAAGCCTCCAGCCCCTCAGGGTGGGCACTCACCAAAGGGCAAGGGCAGCTCCCCCCTGTCTGCAAACGGAGCTGGCGCTGGCGTTGGCTCCCCGTGGTTGGAGCTGCCTTGCGGGGAAGGACGAGGATCCCTCGTGCAGAACCAGGCTGCCAGCCCTGCCCGGAGAGGGAAGCTCCACGCTGGCTCTGCCCCTCTGCTGCTCAGCCAGATGTTGGCTGGGAAAGGGAAAAACAAGTCCCCTGGCTGAGGGCTGGGAAATGTGCTGGGAAATGTGCTGGCCAGATGTGGGGCACAGGGCTGCGCTCGGGGCTCGGCGAGGGGGGCGGTAAAGCCGCCGGTAAAGCACTCGGCAGGGATGTTCCTCTGGATAACACAGGAAGTTTCAACCAAGTGCTGTGATTTCCTTGTTGGAGAGGCGAAATATAATAATAATAATAATTTAAAAAGCAGTGGAAGTTTTCCTCAGTCCTTGCTGTAGGCAGGTTTGTGCCAGATATTTTCCCACCCCCTTCCTGCCTGTGGAGTGGACCCTGAGCATCCTCGAGAGGGGGATACTCAGGTTGCTTGGGACCATTTCCGGGCTCAAGCTGTGCTTGCTGCCCTCATCCAAGGCTGATGTTCCCCTGGCAAAGGGTGGTTTGTTCCCAGTGGCCCAGTGAGCAAAGCAAACCTGAGGACAGAGAGTCTGAAGTAAAGCCAGGGATGCCTGATGGTGGCTTGGAGGTGGTCCTGGTGGTTTGGGGATTGTCCTGGTGAGCTGGAGATGGTTCTGGTGGCTTGGAGATGGTCCTGGTAGGTGGGAGAGGAATGGATGTGTTCAGCCCACCTGTTGCCCATGACGTGATGGGGACAGCAGAGATCAAACTCCACCCTGAAGGTTGAAGCCCTGCATCCCCCCCTTCCTCCATCAGCCCCTAAAAGGGGCAAGGAGAGGGGGCTGCTGAGTTCAGACAGAGAGAAAAGCCTCCCAGAGTCCTCAGTAGACCCTAAGATAAAGAGCAGGAAAGGGAATACTTTGCAAAATTGAATCTGTACAAATCAGCCAGCCTGGCTAATACGAAACCCCCAGACTAAACAGAATTAGCTAATGAACTTACCGAGCCCCTGGCAATTACTCAGAAAAAGTTACTGAAAAAACAGCACATCCCAGGTTTATTTAATGTCTTTATTAATGATCTGAAAGCAAAAGTAAACAACAAATTAATTATGTTTGCAGATGACTGTATGCTGGAAGGTGTTGCAAATGCTGCCAAAGACGGCAAAGTCACGCCGAGGGCCCTGGAGGGGTTAGAATTAACCCAGCAGGAAACAAGGCACATGTAATCCATCAGCCAAACACAGCACGGGGAGGGGGAAAAGGGCCTGAAATCCAGACATCCATGAGGAAGGAGGGGTGTGCTGCACCAGAGCCAGGGAAGAGGATGGCAGCACCTTTGGAGAGGGTTGGACAGATGGGACATGAGCGAGGAGCCGGGTGGGATGCTGTGTCTCCAGAGGGTCCTGGCCTTGTCCTGAATCAGCTTTGCACAGGAGGAGAAGCTGGAAAGTTCTTTTCCCAGCGTTGTGCTAACACAGTTGGAGTGCTGTGAGCCCCGAGGGCCAAAGGTCGTCCTGACTGCCAGCTGAGAGAGGTGTGAGGCTTGCAGAGCCTCTTCAGGAATACAGCCAGGGGTGGGTGATGGCAGCTTTGGGGCCGAGTCGCTGATCTGGGTCTGTGCGGACCCCAGGAACCGGCTTTGCTCCCCCAGAAGTGCCAAGGGATCTCTGGAGATCAGCTCAGCTGGTTAAAACACGGTGCTAATAACACCAAGCTTTCATCCCTGCACGGGCCATTCACTCAACAGTTGGACTCGATGATCCTTGTGGGCCGCTTCCAACTCGGAATATTCTGGGATTCTGTGACATCCCGCTCAGCCCGGGGCAGGCGGTGCCTCCGGAGCCGCCCCTCGCACCCCACTCGGGCCCTTTCCCCGCTCCTCCCTCCGCTCCCCGGCGGGAACAAGGCTGCTTTCAGCAGCGGCTGTGGGTGGCGAGGGCCTCTAGCCCTTTAAGAAAATTGGGTTTGTAATCTGAGCGAATTTCTCCTTTCTGACAGGCGGGAGAAGTTACGGGTCCCTCCCTCGCTCCGCTTTATTAAATATAGTACTAGCAGGAGCCCTCGCCTGGAAAGCAGGCGCCGGCCGAGGCTGTCCCGTCCCGGAGCCCTCGCCGCTGCCGCAGCCCCGGGGGACACGATGGGTGCCCGAGGTGGCATCGCCACCGCGCTGCTGCTGCTGCTGCTGCTGGCCGGCCACCCCCGGCCCCTCAGCGCGGGACCCCCGGCCGGAGGTGAGTCCCGTGCTCCCAGCCCAGCCGGGAGCGAAGGGTGGGAGATCCTACGGGATGCGGCTCCTGGGAGAGCTGTGGAGCCAGCGGGGAGCGGAGTGGACGTGGGTGAGCCATCGGTGCAGGCTGTGGCTGTGGCTGTGGCTGTGGCTGTGGCTGTGGCTGTGGCTGTCCCTGTCCCTGTCCCTGTCCCTGTCCCTGTCGCTGTCCCTGTCGCTGTGGCCAGGCTGGCCGGAGCGCGGTGCTGCCAGTTTTGGGGCAGGGCGTTTGGGAAAGCCGAGGGTGGGAGAGGAGCAGCGTGGCTCTCAGGGCGGTGGGTTCCTTGCCGTTCTGGCCGCTCGCTTTCCGCGGGGCACACGGGGATGTGCTGAGTGTGGGACGGGGCTCGGAGCAGCCGCGGGGCTTCGCTCGGCGCCGGGGGCGGCCGGCGGGGGAGAGGCACCGGCGCTGCCCCGCCAAGCCCGGCGCCACCGGCAGGGAGCTCGCCAGCCCTCCCTGCCCATGTTTGGCCTTGCCACGGGAGCCGCCTGCCAGGGCAGCCCCTCTTCATCCCAGCAGCGGGGGCTCGGCCGGCAGGAGGGAGCTGGAGCTTTGCGGGGTGTGTGTCACCTCCCGCGGCTGCTCCGTCGGGCTGTCCTGGGCGCTGGGCTGCATGGTGGCCTGGGACCAGGGGCGAGTGGCTCAGCTCTCCCACCGGCACAGCCCGGAGGGGTGCGGGACCACCCCTGCAGTGACAGGGCACCGAGGGTCCCCCCAAGGTGCCACAGGGGTGACAGGGCACCGGGGACCAGCTGGGGCGGAGGTCAGAACTGGGCATGGCAGTCACAGCGGGACAGAAGTGGGGGATTTATACCCAGTTTTCCCCATGAAGCAGCCAGGTTTGCCCACCCAGCTCTTGTCACGGAGTGTGTCCAGCCTGAGCATCCTGACAGCCGTCCCACAGCCCTGCTCCCTCCCCTGTCCCACAGCTCCCTCCCTGCTCCTCCCCTGCTCCGTGATGCTCTGAGCCTCAGCAGGCTCTGCGGGTCTGGACAGGGGCCTCATTCCTCTGGGACAGGTCTGACCCTCCGAGCTGTGCCTGAGCACTGCTCTGCATCACCAGCATCTGCAGCTTTGAGAGTGAAATTAATTACATTTAAATTTTAAAAGCACTTTTATGTCCCTAACTCACCCCAAAAATAAGATGTCATTTCACTGAGCAGTTTCTCTTCCCCAAACTTCCCCCCGGGGACCAGGACTCTGACCAGCAGTGAGGCAGGAGCTTGCTCCCAGCAGTTCCCAAAGGAATTACTGAAAACCTCCAGTCTTTTGCTTCCCAACCATCCTCTGCATCCCAGCCTGTGTCAGTGCAAGGAGGAGGATGACCCCAGAGCCCAGCCTTGTGGCCCTCAGCACCTGCAGGGCTGCTGTTGGTCTCTTGTTGTCCCCGTTCCCTCCCAGAGAGCAGGTGGCCTCTGGGACGTGCTCCTTTCATTACCTTAGGCCTTGTTCTTTCTATTTTTTGTCATGCACCAAAATAGGAGGGTGCCTGGCAAGCTGAGTGGAAAAACATCCCTTTTGTTAATGAACAGAGTGGTCTCCTTCCTCCCAGCCCTGACCTTTCCATCGCGGGATGGGATTTCCCCACATGGATCTGCTGCCTGTGTGGTGTCCGGGGTTTGGGTCCGAGGGCTGCCCTGGCAGTCCCAAACCTTTTCATGGTGAATGGGCTGGAGAAAGCCCCAAAAAGGGCCCGTGGCTTTCACTGACACCTGCCAGCACCCCCAGATTCCCCCCAGGTCAGTCCCCCATGGCTCTAACAGAGCTCTGGGGATCAATGGGTCAACACGCAGGGCCAGGGAAGAAAATGGGGTTCACACCCATTTTCCAATACTGGGGACTGTTTCTGCACTGGGCTGAACCAGATGTGCCAGCTGTGAGCCTGGCTCTGGGCAGCAGCTCCCCACGAGCCCCCTGCAGTTGAGAACATCCCTGCTGAGACCAGCAGTGCTCATTCCAGCTGTTCCCATGGGCTGCCTGCCGTGGGACATCCCCGTGGCTCCGGCAGGGAGAGCCACGAGCAGCATGCCGAGCACGGGGCTGAGGATTTTGGGGGTGAAGCCTGTGTTTTGTGTTCCCTCTGAGCTTGGGTTCAGGAACCCGGGGCTTCCTGCCCAGCCCAGCATGGGAAGAGTCACCATGCACTTCATCAAATGCACGATTATACCAAAAAGAAAAAACATTCATAAAATTTGTCCTCTTGACATCAAAGTGTGAAGTTTTAGTAAACTGTTTTTGACAGCCTGGATCCCCTCCGGTTCCCAGTGAGGTCACCCACAGGCTGGGCTCTCCCTTCCCCAAAATCCCTGTTCCTAGAGGTTTGGAATGAGGGGAGAGGAGAGAATTGGATGTGTGGACTCCCCGTGAGCAGCGTTCACCCCAAGATTCCAGCAAGTGGGTGCCAAAAATGTGACACCCTCCAAAGTTCAGGTGGACCCCAGAAGCAGGGATGGGGTGCTGGGGATGGAAGTGGGATGCTGGCTTGTCCCATGGATAGGGAGCTGGGGTATCCATCCAGGATCCCTCCTGCCTTCTCCGCGTTTCTCAGCTCCATGGAGCCACCTCGGCCCTTCCTTCCCTCCGCTTTTGGAAATCTGACTGATTTATTCAAACTTTCTCTTTTATGATCGCGCCACATGTTTTAAGGTCACAGCTCGAAGCAGCTGGAAGAGTTTCCAGCTGATGGGAAAGAACAGGAAAAATTCCAAAAAGGGGGGAGAACTCAAACTGGTATCGTGGGAATCGGGGAGGAATATTCTTGTCTCACTCATATTTAGCAACAGAGGGCTGCGGGCAAATATATAATGAGTGCATTCCTGCAGGATTGCAGGACAGGGTTAAGCTCACCCCGAGGAGCTCACGTCAGGTTGAAGGCTGGACAGGAACAGGGCCTGGGAGGCGGGAGCCTGCGTGCCTAAATAAAGCTCAAAGCACAGACTGTTCGCAGCAGGCGTTGGCCCAGCCCAGCCCCGGCTCCCCGGGGCTGCTCCCGCGGCCCTTTCCAGGTGCTGGGCTTGGCTTGTCTCCTTTTTGGGAAGCTTCCCTGGTGTTAGCATCACCCCAGCCTTCAGCTGGGAGACTCTGAGGAACTCCTGTGCCCTTCCCAGCTCTCACCTGGGCGTCCCAAGCCACCAGCCCCTTCACCACACTCCCAATCCCTGGTATCTCCAAACCCCCTGGAGACACAGAGGGAGGAATGTGTCCAGCAGAGCTCCCTCATTCCCAAAACTGCCCTTCCCCAAGCTGTGTCCGTCGTGCCCGGGACATTGCCATGTTGGACACCCCTCAGTCCTTTTCTGAGGTAAAAAAAGGGAGAAAAGGGGAGAAAAAGGGGAGAAAAAGGGAGAAAAGGGGAGAAAAAGGGGAGAAAAAGGGAGAAAAAGGGGAGAAAAAGGGGAGAAAAAGGGAGAAAAAGGGAGAAAAAGGGAGGTAGAGTTTTTATGTTATATTGACCAATAGAGCGGAATATCGTTAGATATTGGTATATGGGGATCATTTTTATTCTGTTGTATGGATAGAACATTAATGTAGCCTGTAAAGTATATTCTAAATGCGTTCTGTATAGTCAGAGAACCTTTCACAAAGCCTTTGCTGAGAATCAGGGCAGCACTGGACCCTGCAAAGCCAGGCTAAAATCCATAGGAGCAGGACTGCTGTAGCTCTTCCCAACCCCAGCATAGGGACAATGCCTGATTTGTCACCCATTTCCAGTCATTTATCCTCAGGACAGACCAAACAGGGCCTCTCAGCTGGCATCAGGGTGGGATGGGAGATGTTTGTGCCCTGAGCTGTGGATCCGAGAGGGTGATAAATTCCCATTTTCCATCCGTGCTCCCCGGGGTGTGTCACCCATTGCGCATGGCCGCGGGCAATACCTCCGGGAGCTGCCCTGTGCCCAAGGGCTGCTCTTGGCTGCCTGACAGCCGGACAGACAGACGGAAAGCAGCCCGGAGAAGGGTGGGTGCTGCCAAAAATTGCTGGGAGTGGAGAAAGTCATGGGGCAAACAGCGTGGTTTGGAGGTGGCCGGGCCCATCACGTGCCCGCCAGACAAGGAGACGGAGACGCAAATTCATCCATCACCGTGACTCACTGGCTGGGGAAGGAGCTCTGAGTCAGCTCGGGACTGCCCTGAGAATCCCTGCTGCTACTTTTGCCCAAATCTTGGCTTTCTGGGAGTTGTTTTTGCTCTTTGCTGCAAGGCAGGAGAGGGAGGGAAGGTTTGGAGTCACCAGCTGCTCGTGGTGCCATCCCCAGCCGTGTTCATGGGTGCTGCCCGTCCTCTCCCATCTCACAGCCCTGGCAGAAAGAGGGGCGGGCAGCAGGAATTTCCCATTCCCTTTCCCAGCCTCAGAAGGGCTTCAAGGTTTTCAGCATCCCATCCCACGGACATTTCTGAGCCCACCAGGGTCATTTCCTCTGGGAGCTTGGGAGAAGAGAGGGAAGTCTTGGCCCGAGGTAGATGAGGCTGAGAAAGGCTTGCAGCCCTGGGAGGGGATGTGAGCAGCCGCTTCCACACCCCCACAGCCCCCCCGCCGGCCGTGCCTCCCCCCTGTGCTACAAATAGAGCAGGCATTTATTTCCTCTATAAACATCACCCGGCGGGTGTTTCTCATGCATGGAAAAGTCAGGGAGTGGGGAGGGGGAGGCAGGGCAGGGAGGGGACCCCCGGGAGGATGCAGAGGAGAGGGCAGAGCTTTCAGCTCTAGAAAGAGGGGGGTAAAAAGAAAATCCTAATTTTCTTTGCAGACAGTTTAGCATGTCAGCCCCAGAGGAGCAAAAAATATCTTTTTTTCCCCCCATCCACACTGCAAAGCCCCATCTCTGTCCGTGGGGACACTTTTTCTCTGCCCCTCACAGCACTCAGCATCACCAAAAGCGCATCCTGGCCGTGCTCCTTGGTGCTCTGTGTCGTGCAGAGTGCAGTGACCACAACTCAAGCTGAACCACCCCGATTTACACATTTTTACCCCACAACTGCACGTTTTACCTTCTCTCTTAAAACATTTCCCCATCCCTGAGCGCTGGATGCTGCAGTTTAGGCAAGCAGGTACCTTCTGGCAGGGTTTCAACCCTGCCGCTCGTGCTCATTCTTCCCCCACAATTTTTGGCTGATAACTGCCCCCATCCTGGCACGTCAGGAGCCACTTGACACCAGCGGGGCTGGGAACCATCAGAGCCGGGGCGGCTGGAGCCGGGCCCCTCTCCGGCGGCGGCTGCCGCTGTTTGTTGACAGCAGGCGAGGATCTCTCCGGTAACACCGAGCCGTTCCAGGCGCGGCTCTGAGCATCCCCTGGCCGGGTTCCTCCAATCCCCCGCCAGCTCCTTCCCCTCGCTGGGTTTGGGATGAGCTTGGGAACAGGCACTGCTGGGCAGGCAGGGGTGGGATTCAGGGGTCACAGGTGGGATGTGCACCCAGGTGCCCCATTCCCCAATAACCCAGACTCCTCCAGGGTTCCGCCTGCACGGGGTTGGCTGGGATTGTCCCCTCCTGTGCCCACCACATGCCCTCCTGCAAGCTTTTCCTTGGGTGGGTGGGAAGCAGCTGGGGCAGGGAACAGGGTGGGAGCGGGTGCCAGGATGGGCAGGGTGGAGCTGGAAAACCTGCCAGCCTGTGAGACACGGGAAGAGGGCTTGGGAGAGAGAGAAAGAGAGGAAAAAAATGGAACAAAACCCGACTTCGAATGGTTTGGAAACCACGTCCTCTGGGGCTGATACAATATTTCCAGGCCAACTTCTCCTGGCAGCAGGAGGCTGAGCGAGCCTGAGTCACGCTGCAGGGGACGGCACAAAAGCCCCATTGAGCCTCGCCGCTTCCCCAAATCCTCCCACTTTCTCCCCCCTCGCTTCACTTCCCAGGGCAAACACTCCAAAGGCTGCTTCCAGCTTGGGCTGATTCCTCAGGTCCCTCCGGAGCCATTGAGGCATCGTTAAAAGCTCTTCATCCCTGCTCCTGCTCACACCAGGCTTTGGGGGCGCATCCCCCCAGCTCTTCCCAAAAGCATCGTGACCTTCATGGGGGGTTCTGGGCTGGCTCCCAGCCCCCTGCCCTCCCCTCCACGGCTCTGCATCTGGCCGAGCAGGAGAGCTCAGGAAATACCATCAGCTTTAGGGCTGTGCTTGAATCATCGTAAAACCATGCTGGATAAGCCATGGATCTCTGGAGCTCTGGCCAAGCCTCCAGGACCCTGCTTTGTGGCCTCCAGCTATCACAGCTCCCAGTGCTGCTCCCTAAGGACGGGGAGGGCAGGCAGGAGCAGGCACAGGCGCTGGGCAGGGGGCTGGGGGCTGGCTGGAGAGGGAAGGCACATCCAGCCCTCTCCCAGGCAGCACAGGATTAGCAGGGGGCATGTTTCCATGTTCTCCCCTGACCCCGCAGTCCGTGGGCTGTGAAAAGGCTGTTTTTTCCCCCAAAGCTGTCAGGCAGGAGGCTGGGGAAGGCGAGCAGAGAGCAGCTGGCTGGGGAACGGGGGAGAGGAACTGGATGAATAAACACAGGAGGAGAGGCTCAAAGCAGCGCGGTGCAGCCAGAGGCCACCACGGTGGGATGGGGGCGAAGCAAAGCACCCCTGGCCAGGACTCCCCAGAACAAGGGTGCTGGCACTTCTGGGGGCCGGCAGCCCCGGGGAGGTGACCAGCCACAGCTTTTCTTGGGTGCTGCTTTCCAGCAATCTCGGCTGGCCAGCACTCCTGGAAAGCGCCGGCCCCCGGGAGCCCCGCCGGGAGGGAGGGAGGGAGGGCCAGATGGAGGGTGGGAGGCGAGAACCGGAGCACTCATTCCCACTGCCGGGGTTGGAAAAGCTCACACAGCCCTGGCTCAGGATGTGGGAGCAGCAATCACTGGAATTACTGGGACTGAGGATAAAAAGAAAACGTCGTGCTCCGTGCCAGGAGCTATCACAGCAGGGATGGATCTGTGCCCATCACACCCCATGCCATAAATCTTGGGACAGAACCCCAAGCTCTCCTGGGGCAGGCACAAGGGCACTGTGGTGGGATCCCAAGGTCCCCGCTGGGTCTGAACGCTGTTGCTGCAGACTAAACCCAGCTCATCTCCATTGCATGGGGATTTCTTTGCTGTGCAGACCCGGGTGGGTGCTCAGCTCAGGTCTTGGGGCACGTCTGAAGGCAGCAGCCCCCCATTTGTCCCCCCAGCTCCCCCTCCTCCCAGCACAGCCCCAGCCAAAGCCGAGGGCCACTGTGTTTGCCTTAACCTCCTCGCAGGCTGCTCATTTCCTTCCCTGGCTGTAAATAAAACCACACCGTAAAATGAAGGGAATGTGGGACATAATGAAGCCTTTCTCCAAAAGCCCATTGGATCCTTTCCTCCCGTGGCCCCTCCACCGTGTGTGGGGACAGGGGCACAGCCCAGCCCCAGCTCCGGGGGGCTACGGGTCCCATTGGACATCCCAGAGCCGGGCTGGGGACAAGCCCGAGCCCTGGACCACCCAGGGCGCTGGCAGGAGGCTGATCCTGCCCACCCTGACTGCTGGGAGAGGGACAGGAGCCTCATGCACACACTGCGGGGGGAACAGGAGGGGATCAAGCTGCTGAGCAGCATCCCCAGGGCTGGGCAGCCACTCCTGAACCCCTCCAGTGTTTGCATCCCCCTGAACCCCTCTGATGTTCACATCGCCCCAGCCCCTCTGGTGCTGGCATTTCCCTGAACCCCTCCAGTATTTTCATCCCCTGAACCCCTCCAGTATTTTCATCCCCTGAACCCCTCCCGTGTTCACATCCCCCTGAACCCCTCCCATGTTCACATCCCCCCCGAATCCCTCCCCTGTTCGCATCCCCCAGCCCCTTTGGCGTTGGCACAGCGGGTGGGTGCAGAACAATGGGGCAGGCAACGCGTGACCTCACTGCCTTTAAAGTTACTTAAATAAAAAAAACCCAACCCCAAACAACTCGGAGGGCCTCCAAACCAGCTCCTGAGGCTGCGGAGAAGGAAAGCTGCCCTTGGGGCGGCCCAGCAGCACCCCAGCAGCAGGCACAGGGGCCGCTTGTTGGCACAGGCAGGCGGGCAGGAAGGAGGGCAGCCGGCGGGCTGGGCTGCACCAGCGGCCGCACAAGCCCGGGGCTGTTCGGGCAACAAGGAGCTTTCACTCCCCGGCTGTTTTTCCACCGTTGGAAAACCGGTGTGGCCGGGGTGGGAAGCGGCTGCGAACACAGGGAGCCTTTCAGGGGGGCTCGTGTGGCTGCGCGGGGCTCTCCTGGCACCCGCTTTGCTTGTCATTAAGCGCTGCTTTAATGAATTCCCAGTTCCCCTCCCTGCAAACACAGCCGGCCACCGGCCCTGGCCCCCACCTCCCCACCGCAGCCTGAATGGAGCCTGTTGAGCATCCAGCCCCTCCCGGCTCCACCACCCCAACCCCGGGCGGGCTTTTGCTCCGCTCCTTCCGTCCTCAGCCTTCAGCATTCTTCTGTGCCAGAGCAGCGGACACCCTGCGGCCTCTCAGGGGCTCGTCGGACCCCAGACACGCCGATGCACCTCTCCTTGCACACCCAAACAACGGCTGGCTGGTCCCTTGCACCTCCTCCTCCACACCCAAAACACGGCTGGCTGTCCCCCTGCACCTCCTCCTGCCACACCCCAAAAACACGGCTGGCTGTCAACCCTTGCACTCCCCTGCACACCCAAAACACGGCTGCGTCCCCTGCCCTCCTCCTGCACACCCAAAACACGGCTGGCTGTCCCCCTGCACCTCCTCCTGCACACCCAAAACGCGGCTGGCTGTCCCCTTGCACCTCCTCCTGCACACCCAAAACGCGGCTGGCTGTCCCCTTGCACCTCCTCCTGCACACTCAAAACGCGGCTGGCTGTCCCCTTGCACCTCCTCCTGCACACCCAAAACACGGCTGGCTGTCCTGCGGCAGGGCTGGGGATGCCCCACGCTGGGGTAGGAGCCTTCGGGTAGGGCAGCATCCACCCAGCAGCACACACGCCCTCCCACACACCCCGGAGACATCTCCCCGCTCCAAAAACCCTTTGTGTCCAGTGCCGGTTCTCTCTGAGCTCAGCTTTCCAAGTACTTCCCTTTGCCTGGGCCTGGAGTTGGCTCCTTCAGCCTCCTACGTGCTGGGAAGGAGTTTTTGTGCTGAGATGTCTGCTCAAACACAAAGGAGAGCCCAAAACAGCCTCGCTGAGCCCCAAGCACTCCCAGAGCCCTCAGCCCAGAGCCCCCTGAGCGGACGGGGATCCCCCCAGGCTCCTCTCCCCCAGCCAGAAAATTCCCTGAACACCAAAACAACAGCAACTGGAGAGGCCAAAGCAGCCGTGTTTTCAGCTGGAGGAGCAGGGGCCGAGGGCCAAGGCGCCCGGAGCCGGCGCGTGGCCGGCGGCTGGGGCGGCTGCCGGGGCAGGGCCGGCTCGCACAGAGCCCTCGCTTGTTTGCCGGCCCCGGGAGCAGCCCAGCACACCCGGGGCCTCGCTCCCAGACCCCTCCTTAGAGCTTTTGGCTCATCTCCTTGTTTTTTAAGATGTAAAAAAAAAAAAAAAAAAACCCCAAACCCAAGTGACACTGCAGTCTATAATCTGCCGGCTGCTGGCGGGCTGCTCGGAAACTGTGACGGGGCTGCTCTCGCCTCGTCAACGCCTTTCAATCGGCTTGGCAAGGCACCCACGGTGATTTCCTGTGGGATGCAGCAAGCTGGGAATGTCAATTGTTTTTATCTGGGGTGAGTGGGACATCCGGGGTGTCCGCTCCAACCCGTGGCCAGGACATGGGGACCTTTTGCTCCCCATGACTGGAGAGGAGGGGCCACCTTGGGCATCTGCATCCAGGGATGAGGGGTACAACACCCCTGTGCTGTGATCATGGCATCCCTAAATCACTTGAGATGGCTGCTTTTGGGCCATGGGAACTCATCCTCAGGGGATGATCCCAGGAGCTCCCCTGAGCATGCCCACAGATGGGGATGGGTGCCTGGAAATCCCTGCTTGCTCCAAGTGATGGACCAGGATGGGGCACCCTGTCCCATGGAGGCTCCTCCAGAGCAAAATGCATTTGAAACAAAGCCAAAAAATCCATGTTTTCTGCATCTTTTCCGAAGTGGAGGGCAAGGAAGAGGGGAGGTGGAGGTGAGAAGCTGCAGGTCCCTTGTGAAAGTGAAATGTCCCAGGACGAGTGGCGTTCACATCCTGGCTGGGCTGATGAGGGAGGAGGAGAGTGGCCCTGAAATAAAGCAGGAATTGGGGAAGACAAACAGCAGTAATTCACATGGCTCTGCTGCTGGAGAAAAATTCCAGCGCCTCCTGGAGCCGGGCAAGGGTCCTCCCTCCTCCCCAACAAACAGCACCACTCCCCATGGCATCCGCACCTCTGGGAGCTTTTTATTATTAGCATTTTATGAGAGAGGAAGAAAAACATTTCTGGCAGCTTTGGGAGAGTGAAGGCAGGACAAAATGTGCTGGCTGCAGGAGCTGGTGCCCCCTGGCACACTGGAAAACAAACTGGTCTTGCTGGAGCAGCCCCAAACCCTCATCCCCAGCACCCTGGGCAAGCATGGGAGCTGCTGGTGGGTCCAGCCCAGCCAAGCTTTCCCTCCCCATGAGAGCAGCCACTCAGTACCCATCTGAAAAATGTTTTTTGAATTAGGGGAAGCCACTAAAATGTAGCAAAATCCCAGGGGGGAACTGGAGCATGGAGCACGCACGGGGAACCTCGACGGGAGCCAGCACATAACGTCCGTGGATGTCTCTGGGGACCACATGTGCACGCACGTGTGCCTGTGCTTGTGCAAGGAGGGACAGGAAAACTCCCTTTCCCACCGTGCCACATCACTGCTGCTCAGCCAGCCCCAGGACAGGGCGGTGCTGAGAGCCCCAGCACCCACCACCCCTGGCCGCTGGGCAAGGCTGGTTTTGCTGGGAGCGCGGGAAGGAGGGAGCGGGTCAGGGAAGGACAGAGCCCTGCAGAGAACAGCACAGCTCCTCTGAGTCACTGGCTGGGCTGAAGAGGACAAGGAAGCCAAAGTGCCCCATGCCAGCAGCAGGCACGAGGGCCAGGGAATGAGCAGGCACCCTGACAGCCTTGCCCTGGGCCGGGCAAAGGGCTCGGTGTTACAGCAAAGGGCAGATATTTCCATGGTGCCATTTCCTCCCTGTCCAGGACGGGTGGGGTGATGGTCCTTGCAACACCCACGTCATCCTCCCAGACCACAGGGGAAAACTGAGGCACTTTTTTCTGCTGCCAGTGGCAGGAAATGATTTTTTGTGGTGTCCTGGACGAGGAGGTCTCCCCGTTCCCAAAGGGCTCAGAAGAGCATCCCCCATGCAGGGCTCAGCTCTGAAGAAAATGTGAAAAGCTAAACACAGAGTGCTCCAACTCTGTCCATGCCCGGCTGACTTTTGCCATCACCTCTACAGATGGTCCCCTTCCAAATGCCTCAGTGACTGTGGTTGCCATGCTGGATAGGGTTTGCAGTTGCTGGGTTGGGTTTTCAGTTGCTGCACCACCCTGTGAGCAAAGCCTGCATTGCCCGTTCCCTCCCTGGTCATCCCCACAGAAATTTGGGCAAGAGGAAAATGCCACCAGGGCAGCAGTTGTGAGAGCAGATGTGGGGGTTTATACCCAGACCTCACTGTGCAGAAGATTGGTTTCACCCCAGCATCCACCATCCACGCCTGCCTCCTTCGAAAGAGATCAGGGGCTGGGACCCTGAAAGCCAAATTCCTGTCCTTGTTTGCCCATGGCACCTCAGCAAGAAAGATCTGGGACCCCAAACCTGAGTGTAGGTCGGCAGCTGGGTGGATCTGATGAGTGCCCTAGTAAAGCACAGCAGGAAAACCTCACACACATGAACTCCAGCAGAGCCTGGGACTACACACGGACTGAAAATGTGCATTTGCCCCCCATCCCTGACACAGCCTCCCCAGACATTTCCAGCTTACAGGGCTGCAGTGTTTATGCTTGAACACTGAGTTTTGCCACGGGCTGAGCTGGAGCCAAGCAGGATGGGTGGCTGCACGCCCCAGCCACACACGTTTAACATGTGTGAGATGCACATGCGTGCTTTGAGTCAGCTCAAAACCAAAAGCGCTCTAAAATTAAGCCTCGCCGCTCCCTGTACTCCTAATCCTGCCCTCTCCTGCCTCTGCCCTGTGACACAGTCTGTCATTTCATGACCACATGCCATTGAGCTGAGTCCTCCCGTGCTGGTGTATACTGGGTGTTGAACAGGTTCCAGCTGCGTCTCCAGGCGCTCACTTTGAGCTGAGGTTTCCGTACACTCTCACATCCACATATGGATCACTGGCACTCCTGTTTATTCCTCCAGCACTGAGGAGAAACACAGTTTCTCTAAGCAGAAGGTGCTGAGGCCCTGGCACAGGGTGCCCAGAGAAGCTGTGGCTGTCCCTGGATCCCTGGAAGTGTCCAAGGCCAGGCTGGACGGGGCTTGGAGCAACCTGGGATAGTGAAAGGTGTCCTTGACCATAGCAGGGGACTTGGACCAGATGAGCTTTAAGTTTCCTTCCAACCAAACCCCTTCTAGCATTCCTCTACAAAAATCAGAAAAACAGACTCCCCCAAGGGTCTTTTCAGGCTGCTGGGCTCCAGCAACCTGTCAGATGGCAAACAAGGGAAGGGCTGATGGACGGGTTTGGGAGGCTCCATGATCACAGCACCCACCTGGACGGGGCTTGCAGGAGGTGTCCTTCCCTGGCTGACCTTTCTCCCTTTTCTCCCCAGCCTCTTTCTTTGGGGACAGCTTCGTGGAGATGCCGCTGGCGGACGCCTCGCGCACGGTGCGGCTCCGCCTGCAGCTGTTCACCAGCCAGGGCAACGGGCTGCTCTTCCTGGCTGCCGGCCAGCCCGACCACCTCCTGCTCCAGCTGCAAGCTGGCCGCCTGCAGGTCAGCACCCAGCACCCCGATCCTCTCCCCAGGCCGGGGAATCTCTGTCGTGGCTTCATCCAGTGAGAGGATGAAGGGGCAGCCCAGCTGAGAGGGAACGCCGAGAGTACCAGAGGAGAGTGGGCACGGTCTTGGAGGATTTGGTTAAATACAAACAGGCTCCATGTGGGGAATCTCCTCACCCATCTGCCTGGGTGATGCTGGGGGTGGTCACGGGGACACCCTGAGTCTGGCAGCCCGTGTGCATTGTGTGGTCAGACACAGCACCCTCAGGTGTGAGGAGGGGAGACAGGAGGGAGGATCCAGGGAAAGAAGAGATCTCCCTTGTCCCGGCTGGAACATGGGAAGCAATCAAGACAGAGGAATGAAATTCCCTGTTGTGTGTATGGTGTTGGAATCCACCATGAAGGAGAGAAGCAGGGAGCATCAGAGGTGCACATCCTGCCTCTCCTGCAGCCTGGGCTGGGCTGCCAACCACATCAAACCAAAGCAGAAGGGCAAGCGAGCCGCTGGCCAGAGGTGTCCCTAATGCAGAGCATGTGTCTCACCAGCTAACCCTCTACTTAGGCAGGCTCCAGGCTGCTGCCCACGAGGAGTGAAGCCTGCTATTTCCCCTGCCAGTTCCCAGGGAAAGGGCTGGAAGCAGCCCAGGTTGCAAGGATGGAGGGCAAGACAGAGCCGGGAAGGAGGAGCCAACATCTGGCAGGGCTGCTCTGTGAGGGGAGAGGAAAAGCCCAGCTGTGGGGCTGGGAGGTGGAGGACCCCAGCCTCGAGATTGGGATTTGCTGAGAATGAGTGAAAAAGGAGAGAAATTCAGAGAGCAGGACAAAGAGGGCAGGTCCACGGGGAGGATGAAGGAGGAGCACATCCAGAGGTGGAGGAGGGAACCGAGGGACCAAAACCCTTGCGAGCACCTGGGTGTGGGTCCATGCTTCAGCAGGTATTTCTGGAAGGTGGAGAGGTCTCACTTGAGCTGAGGGTTCTGTGTCTTTCCCTGCAGGCCAGGCTGCAGTTGGGCTTGGAGGAGGTGACCTTGCAGTCCCCAGCAGGGCTGCAGCTCAATAACCTGGCAGTGCACGACGTGGAGCTGCTGGTGGAAGATGGCAGGATGACACTGACCATCGACAGCCTCTTCAACAGCTCCGCAGACATCCCAGGGCCAGCAAGGGAGCTGGACATCCAGCACGGCCTCTATGCCGGCGGGACGGGCAGCCTGGACCTGCCGTACCTCGCCCAGGCCAGCCCTCCCTTCAGGGGCTGTCTTCACTTGGTGACATTCAACGGCCTGGATGTCCTCTCCCACCTGTCTGCTGATGGCAGCTCCAAGACCTTCCACCACGTCCAGGAAGGGTGCAGCGCACAGTTCTCTGCAGAGCCTGAGGACCCATTCGGGTTCCCGGGGCCACACTCCTACATCGCCTTTCCCACGTGGGACGCGAGGCAGGAAGCGACCATCGAGTTTGTGATAACGACGAGCATCACCCAGGCACCCCTCGTCTACCACGCGGGGCTGGAGAATGACTTCTTCTACCTGGAGATCTCCAACGGGCGCCTGCGGGGGTTTGTGGAGAAGGGGAACGGCGTCATCGTCCTGCACAACAACGTCTTCATCAGCGACGAGCAGCAGCACTACGTCAAAGTCCACACAGACGTCCACAAGTTCGAGATACTGATTGATTATTATGCTTCATCCACGTCCAACCGTGGCATCAACAACTACCTGGACCTTCAGGGAAACCTCTTCATTGGAGGTATGGATGAAAAAGCTTTGCAGAGGCTGAGGGAGCACCACCTTTCTTTCATCTCACTGTGGACCATGACCAACCAGTCGTTTGTTGGCTGCTTGGAGGACCTGCGGATAAACCTGCAGAGGAGGAGCCTGCAGGACGCCGTGATCACAAAGGACATCACAGCAGGCTGTGGGAAGCAGGACCACTACTGGGACTATGAGGAGGTGTACGAGCAGGATGAGGCATCCACCTCCCCACCTCCAAATGGCTTTTCCGGAGCACCAGGCCTGGTGGTGGAACCGTGCCGGCCCGACAGCAGCTTCCCACCCGCCTTTGCCAACGTCAGCAGGCTGCTGCACGTCAGCCCCCTCATCGTCTCTGAAGGGGGCATGGCCTACCTGGAGTGGAAACACGCCCAGCCAACGGTGGACTTGAGCCTGGCCAACATCCGCCAGTCCCAAATCCTCTTCAGCATCACCAATGACCCCAGGCATGGCCAGCTGGAGCTGGACATTCCCGGGTCCAGGAGCAGAAGGAAGTTTACCTTGCTGGACATTGTGAATCGGAAAGTCAGGTATATCCACGATGGCTCCGAGGGGCCCATGGACCAGCTGATGCTGGAGGTGACAGTGACCACCCAGCAAGGGGTCCCAGAGTGCCTGCGGCAGGGCCAGGTGTACCTGCTGCCCATCATGATCAACCCCGTCAACGATGCCCCGCAGGTGATCTTCCCCCATGGCAACCACATGACAATCCTGAAGCACACACGGAAACACCTGACCACCGACGTCCTGCAGGTCCTGGATGATGACTCCTCCTGTGATGACCTGGAATTCCAGCTGCACGGTCAGCAGATGGAGGAGGGCTATGTGGAGCTAGACTTCCACCCTGGAGTGCCCATTGAAGAGTTCTCCTGCAGAGATCTGGAAGCTGGCAACGTAGTCTATGTGCACCAGGGTGGGACAAACTTACAGCTCACCTTGCAGGTGAGCGATGGCACCGTCCCCAGCCCCATCGCCACCCTGAGGATCCTCGCCATCGACCCTGAGATCCGCCTGCTCAACAACACCGGCCTCTCCCTCTCCCAAGGAGGGGCCGCACGCATCACCACAGCCAACCTGTCGGTGGAGACGAACGCTGTGGAACAACGGGTCTCCATCCTGTACGTCCTCACGGAGCCCCTGGAGTATGGTGAGCTCCAGAAGCAAGGGAGCATGGGAGGGGAGTGGAAAAAGGTTGAGTCCTTCCACCAACAGGACCTGGAGCAAGGGCGCATCCAGTATTTTAGCACAGACCCAGAGCACCATCTGGAAGACAGCGTGGAGGAAGTGAGATTCAAAGTCCAGGTGGGACAGAAGCTCTTGCCAAACAACACCTTCCTTGTAAGGATTAAAAGAGCCACCATTAAGATGAGGACCATGGCTCCCCTCCAGATGAAGAATAAGCGGCACAGAAATATCACCAGCAGGGAGCTGGAGGCAATGTTGGAAGATCCAAACTCTGCCCCAGTTCCTTTCCACTACATGATCATCCAGGCTCCCAAAAAGGGAAACCTGGAGCTGCTTGGCAACAGGCTGACTGAAGGCTTTGGATTTACTGAAGAGGACCTGAAGGGAAACCACCTGAGCTACAGTGTGACCATCAGGAACTCCCAGCAAGCCGAGGATTTCTTCCAGTTCCGCGTCCACGCCGGTGAGCAGCACTCGCCCGTCTACACCTACAGGATCAGCATTGGTGGGGACCCTGATGCACCGACTCTGACCAACGTGCTCCTGACCGTGCAGGAAGGCGGGCAGGCCGTCATCTCCAAGGATCACTTGTTTGTGCAGAGCGTGAACAGCATGGACTACGCCTACGAGGTGATTGAGGGGCCAGCCCACGGGAGGCTGGCCTGGGCTGCGTCCCACGGTTGGGCCTCCAGAGAGGAGATCACGGAGTTCACCAACGACGACATCCTGCAGCGCCGGCTGCTGTACCAGCACGACGACTCCGAGACGCTGGAGGACGATATCCCCTTCGTAGCCATCAGGCAGGGTGAGGGCAGCGCCGAGCCCGAGGCCGAGGAGGTGAGGGGCGTTTTCAGGGTCTCCATCCAGCCCGTCAATGACCACAGCCCTGTCCGGGCAGTGAACAGAGTCTTCCACGTGGTGCGCAATGGGCAGCACCTGCTGACCACTGACGACATTGCCTTCACCGACAAGGACTCCGGCTTCTCCGACACGCAGCTGGTGCTGACCAGGAAGGACATCTTATTTGGCAGCATCGTGTCTGTTGACGACAGAAGCCACCAGGTCTATCGGTTCACACAGGATGACTTGAGGAAGAAGAAGATCCTCTTTGTCCATTCTGGGGCTGACCGGGGCTGGATCCAGCTACAGGTCTCAGATGGCCTCCACCAAACCACAGCCCTCCTGGAGGTGCAGGCATCAGACCCCTACATCAGAATAGTCAACAACACCGGTCTGGTCATCCACCAGGGCACCCGAGGCAGCATTGACTCCTCTGTCCTCAGCCTGGAGACCAACATGGACATCAGGTCAGACGAAGAGATACGGTTCCTGATAACCACCCCCCCAAGGTGGGGGACCGTGCTGAGAGGGGAGCAGCCGGTCCTGGCCTTCTCCCAGAGGGACCTGCTGGCAGGAGAGATCTCCTACCACCACAACGGGAGCAGGAACAGCCGGGACGAGCTCCAGTTCACTGTAGAAGCAAATGAGGTGGCAGTGGAGGACACACTGGCCATCAGCGTGTTCTTGGATACCCATCCCAGCCCGCTGAGCATAGTCAACCACAAGGAGATCTATGTTTTCCAGGGGGAAGCGGCTGGGATCAAGGAGGAGGACTTACTGGTGAGTATCCCCTTCTCCAGTCATTCCCCATGCCTGCATGACTTCCCTGGCCACCGAACCAGGACAGCCACCCATGGGACTCCATTTTACTCCCACCTGCTCAGAGCCAAGGCCTTGTGTTCTTGTCAGGCCTTGCCCAGGGTCAGAGAGGGCTTCAGGCATGGCCTCAGTAAGGTGGTTCTTGCAGTTCATCCCACAGCAAAGCTTTGAGGGGTTGATTGCACAGCAGGTGGGCTGTGGGGCAGCCCAGCCTCAGTTACCAGCCCTCCCACTCATGCCTCGTCTCCCCCCCACTCCCAGGTGACCCACGAAGAGATACCTTCCCAAGACATTGTCTACCTGGTGAGCAGCCCCCCAGCCTCCGGCTTCCTGGCAATGCTTCAGCACAGCCAGGACATGAACGAGCAGCCCAGCCTGGACCCCATCCAGTCCTTCACCCAGGAGGACATCAACAGTGGCAGAGTCCTCTACCTCCACTCCAAGCCCAGCGAGGAGCGTGACCGGTTTGTTTTGGACATCACAGCCCGCAGTGCAGACCCTCTGGAGGGGGTGGTGGTCAGCCTGGTTGTGCTCCCCATCACTGTCCCCTTGGAAGTCCACAACATCACAGTGCCAGGAGGTGGCTCTGTTGTCATCTCCTCAGGCATCCTCCGCATTCCCAATGGCCACTACCCAGCTCTTGGCCTGCAGTTCAGGGTGCTGGAGCCCCCCCGGTTTGGCACCCTCCTGAGCAGCCAGCGGCCCGAGCAGGGCGGGCTGCACAGCTTCACCTGGAGCGAGGTACAGCACCCACCTGCCCACCACGCTGCTTTCCGAGGGTTTGGGGAGAGCCCAGGGGTGGTCTCCAGCCCCCAGCCACACTGGGAGATTGGGGAAGGCTGCAGGAGTCTTGTCCCCATGAGAAGGGATGGAGGCGTTTGTGGTGATGGGTTTGTTCTGCAGCCCCTGGGGATACAGGGTGGGGATGCAGGCAGAGCACCCGTGCTGGGCTCCAGGTCTGCTTCCCACAGAGATCCCACTCGTGCCCTGTGGATCCACCCCGCGGGGTTGCCCCTGGGCTAGCGGTGGGTTGCCATCATCCTCCCAGGATGGCTCAGGGTGCCCTCCCCAGAGGGGCCTGCGTCCTCCATGGAGAATAACCCGGCCCTTGCCCCGCAGGTGGAGAACCAGCAGATCCAGTACAGGCAGGACGGTCCCCGCTCCCTCCGTGACAGTTTCACCATCCTGGCCAACGCCTCCGAGGTGTCCCGACAGAGCCAGCCCGGGACTCTCTTCATCACCATCCTGCCCCGCAGCACCAAGGGGCCGCGGCTCAAGGTCAACGCCGGTTTGCAGGTAAGGCTGGGACGCCAGGGGAGGGGCGGCCAGCGCAGCGCGGGGACCCCGCTCCGCTCCCGGTGCCTCGCCCGGGGAAGCCGCGGCTCGCCGGAGCCGCGCTGCCGCCCAGAGGCGGCCCACGGGCAATGGGCAAAGGAGGAGCGTTTTGCCGGCGGGGCGAGGCTCTGGAGGAGGCGGAGAGCGAGCTGTCCTCGCCCCCGGCCGATGCGGGGATCGGCCGCGAGGTGGGAGCATCGCCCCGCGATCCCGGCGCGGCCAGCGCTGCCACGGCGGCAGCGGCGCCTCCGAGCCCCCGCTCTCGGGATAATCCCCGGCAGCTCCCAGAGCAGCTCGCCCGCCTTTCACCAACACAGGCTGGAATTACTCCATCATCTGGGCAGCTTTCATACCTCTCTTTACGTCCATCCCGGCAGAAAGGAAGGGATCCCACCTGCTGCTGAAGTCCCACCTTCTGCTTCCAACACCTCTCTGTCCCATTCGGGGTCACTGATGCAAAATTCCAGCAAAGAATTTAGTGGAAAACACAGGAGCACAATCATTCCCCCCACATTCCCCTGCACGTACTTTCACTATCCCAGGGTTTCCCAGGCTGGCAGCTGGAAATCAATCTGCTCCATGGGGATCATCACACAGTTGTCTTGGGAAGGGTTCTGGGAGCCTGGGCTCTGCAGAAGATGCCCGAGGGGAAGGGGCTGCCCTGCCTAGCCTCAGAGACAGCCATTTCGAGGGATACCAAAAAAGTCTGGGAGCTACCCCCAGCCCCAGCTCTGTGCCTGCCCCAGTTTTCCCCATCCAGCCCAGGAAGCTTCCCAGCAAATCCCTTTTGTAGACCTGCCTCAGCTGGGCCAAAATTCAGGGAGAAGTTGACCCCTCAGCTGCCAGGTCCATGCCAGCCCCTTTTCCCCACTCCAGACATGCCGTGTAAGCATGGCCTTCCCTCCCTCCCAGCCATCATGCTAAGAATAAGGGAGAAAAGACAGAAAAACCTCCTAAAAATAAACTCTGAGGCAGTATTTTTTCTGCCTTTCCATGGGAATCCCTCTGCACCCTGGGAAGAGTAACCACAGCTGCCCAGAGGAGCTCTGGAGCTGGCAAAGGCATCCTTCCCCCAACGGGAGTGATGGGAGAGGCCCGGCCCTGCTGTGTTTGTGCTCTGGTGAGGGATGACTTCAGTGCTTAAAGGTCAGGCCAGGCCTGGAAGAGGGATTGCACAAAGGTTTCCAGGGATGCCGAGTCCTGGCAGGGCTGGGAGACAACAGGCTGGGTCTAGACCCCAAAGTGGAGCCCCTGGGGAAGGAGCAGCAGCTTTCGGGCTGGGTCTGAAAGAAGGATGGCTGGATGCCACCAAGAGAGAGGCTCCCACTGCTGCCCTGCGGCGCACAGCCACGCTCCCAGCACTGCTCTGCCACCTCCCCAGTGCTCTCCCCCAGAGCAGAGGCGACACGGAGGCTGAGCAAACACAATGAGCCGAGGAGCGAGCGCAGGAGCCAGGCGGAAGGCTTTAATAATTCAGGGAGGACGAGGAGCACGCAGAAATGGGTCAGCTCCCGCGGCGCGGGCTCTGGGCGGGGAGCAGAGCTACTCCAGCCACTCTGGCTGTCCCTTCCCTGTGGACAGCCATGCCCTGGGGCTGCCTGTCCCCCCTGCTTTGCACACAGGGAGGTTTCTTTGGCTCCAAGCCCTCAGTGTGATTGCGGTTGCCACTGCTGTGGGTGCCGGGGAGAGGAAGCAGCCCAAAAAACTCAGTGTGCGCACAGTGAAGCTCCTGTCTCAGCTGTGTGTCCAGCAGCACTTCCCCCACCCTGCCTCTCCAAGGCTGTGTTTTCCAGCCTGCCTCTGCCATCCCGTGGGGACTGCTGAGGGATTTAATTTCTCTGTCGGCACCCACACCCACTCAAGCAATGTTTTGGGTTAGGCCAGCTGAAAACAGCAGAAAAGAGCTCATCCAGCAGAGCACCTCCTCCAGCGCCTGCCTGGGTGTTGTCTCGCAGATTCCCAAGATGCAGATTTCCAAGATCCCGGCCTCACGATGCTGTGGGATGCTGCACATCCCACCCCTCCACCCCACGTGAGCCGTGGCACGGCTCCATCCATGCACCCCATGATTTCAGGGCATCCTGAGGGCAAAGGGCAGCTCTGGGCTGTGTGGGCAGAACCTGTTTGGCAGCACGAGATTCACCCCTGTGGTCTGCCAAGATGGAGATATGGCACAGGGTCACGAGCAGGGAAAACTGTTGCCTCCAGCTGGAGATGGGAGATGCCAGGGCTTTGGGGTGGCAGTGTTCCCACAGGAGGGCAGGCACCACTGGATGGCAGGAAGTGGTCCTGGGAAGCTCCACAGTGGCTCTGAACTCGGCCACATACTTGTCATTCCTGGAGGGTTTGCTGGGACAGCAGGGCTTGCTGTAGCCTTGTGAGGGGGCGGTGGGACGGGAACTGGGACAGGAGCAGCAGCCAGGGAGGGACAGGGCTGCTTGTGGTCATTGTGCACCCAGCAGCAGCTTGTGCACCCCACTAAAACCCCTTCCCCTGCCAAGCAAGGTCTCGAAGGCACAGCCCCTGCCCCTGGGCACCGTGGCCTCTTCCACTTGCAGGAGCTGGGGACACTGAGGCAGCCTTGCCCTGCAGCGCACGGCGTGCAGAGGCACAGGCCCAGCTGTGTGGCACGTGCTGGCAAACACGGCAGGGCTGGGAAGAGGCCAGGCCGTGGAGGCGTCACCCGGGACGCGGACAAGGAGCCCTTGTTGGGCTGGGATGTGCTCTGGCACCCAGCAGAGCAGCCTGAGCTGGGACAGGAGAAAGGGGCGAGGTGCCAGGGGTACCCCGGGGGGATGACAGCCTCTCCCTGTCCCCCAGCTGCGGGAAGGTGCCACGGCTGTCCTCAGCCCCCACATCCTGAGTGCCGAGGACGAGGACTCCCCGGCGGAGGAGGTGACCTACTCCATCCAGCCCCCGGCCAACGGGAAGGTTGTGCTGAGGTCAGCGCCCGGCGCTGAGGTCCAGAGGTTCACTCAGGCCCAGATAGACAACGGCCTCATCCTCTTCGTGCACCAAGGTAGGGCAGGGCTGAGGTGCCCCAGGCCCCCTGCACCACCCCAGGGTGATGGGGAGCACAGGGGATGCTAACCCCATCCCCGGTCCAAAACCCTACAGGTTAATGGGGAGCTGCATCTCCTCTGTCCCCCACAAATGCCCAGGTTTGTGCTTTCCACAGGAGCCCTGGATGGTGGCTTTGCCTTCGATCTGTGGGATGGTGAGAACCTATCTCCTGGGCACTTCTTCCTCATCAGGGCCCAGAGAGAGCCCGTCGTCAGCCTGGCCAGGAAGCAGAGCCTCACTGTGTGCCCAGGTGGGTACCAGCACATTCCCCCTTCTCCCAGTTCCAATGGGGCCCCCTTGGACCTCCTCCCCTTGCCCAGGCACTGCTGAGACGCCCACGGCAGAGGCTGCAGGTGGGTGGCAAGGTGAGTGGTTGGAATCCATGCTGGATGTGTTTTCCAGGTGCCCTGCAGCCCATCACCAGCCAGAACCTGCAGGCAGTGAGCAACAGCCCCGCCAGCTCCAGCACTCTGTACTACAGCATCGAGCAAGCGCCGCGCCTGGGCAGGCTGATCACCTCACAGGGCGAGGAAATCAGGAACTTCACCCAAGCCCAGGTGAGATTTCAACTCCTCCAGCCCCTCAGAACCCCAAACACAGCCCTTCATCCCAGCGTGGGGGTCCCAGTCTGAGCCCACTGCCACCACAGGCACCTGATCCCAGGCAGGAGGCGAGGCAAGGCTCCAGCCCTGCCGTGACTTTCCCAGCTCTGCCAACAGCTGCTAAGAGGGATTAAGAGCTGCTGCCCTAGCCTTGGATTTAGCACTGGGGGTGGCTGAGGGAGCTATAATCCCTTTTCCTAGGCCATCTCCCTGCTGCAGAGCCGGCCAGCCTGGCTGCTGCTGAAGGGAAGAGCCGAGCAGGATTTTTTCACCCCTGCTCTGGAAAAACCCTTCTCCTGTGGGGCCAAATTTTGCAGGGCTTAGCAAGGGTCTTATTTTATTCCATCACTCAGAAACACATAGGTTTAACCTCCCTGGAAGCTCCTCTGTGCTGTGCTCACCCTTGGAGGATGCTGAGCAAGCTCAACCCTTCCTCTGAGCCTCAGTTCCCCTGGCTGCTGGGAGAAACATCAGAGTCACAGAATGGTTTGGGCTGGGAGATTAAAGGTCACCTTGTTCCCCTCCTCCATGAACAGGGACACTTTCCACTGGACCAGGTTGCTCCAAGCCCTGTCCAGCTTGGCTTTGAACACTTCCAGGGATGGGGCAGCCACAGCTTCACCTGGTAAAGAAACACCATGAGCTCTCCATGATGACTACCGTGCCGTGGCTAGTGAAAAATCTCAGTTTCTTACCTAATTAAAGCTTGGTTGTTTCATCCCAGAGTCAAGATAGGAGCAGATCAAGAGGTTTTTTTTGATTTTCAGGTGGACAGCAAGCTGATTTTCTACCAGCACGAGATGCCAGACAAGCCCTTCTGGCTGGCCCAAGACGCCGTCCGCTTCCGTGTGGTCACTCCCACGACCATCTCAGATTCCTTCATCCTCCTCGTCCTGATCTCCTTCGAGGAAAATTGCCCCCAGCGCTTGACTCAGCTTTGGAAAAATGCAGGTAAGGGTAGGATGGAGAAGCATGGGACAAACCAGCTCTTCAGGAGGGTTTGTTTGTCTGAAGAAGACACCGCTGTGTTGTTTTCCATGGTTGAAAACCATGTTTTCCATCAGACATCTAAAACTGCATCCAATTCCTTCTTCCATCATTGCATCAAACTCTCACCAACCTTCATGAGTTGATTCTCGCCCCTTTTCTCACCAGGTCTGCAGCTCACAAGGGCTCAGCAGGCTGAGATTGACACCTCGGTGTTGGATGCCTCCAACCTCCTGAGCCAAATCCTGGTCCCTGAGAGGGCTGGATACGACGTCGTCTTCCTGGTGACGGAGCCACCAGCCCATGGACAGCTCTTGGTGGCCGATGTGCCTCTGGAGCAGTCACGGCCGTTTTTCCTGCAGTCAGACCTGGCAGCCAGGCGTTTGGCGTACGCCCATGCTGGGGACAGCATCTCCAAAGACCATTTCAGTTTCAAGGCTTGGCTGCAGCCCCGGGAGCAGCGGTCTGCCCGTCCCCCACAGGACGGGGTGGTCATCTCTGAAGCATTCAACATCACAGTGACCAGCAGCACCACGTCACCGCGGGTGGTGAAGCGGCGAGAAGTGCTGCAGGTCCCAGCAGGCTCCGTGGTCACCTTGTCACAGGAGTACCTGGATGTGGCAGAGCCGCTGGTGTCCCCACAGGAGATGGTGTACAGCGTCCTCCAGAGACCCCTCGCTGGCCACGTGGCCAGCGCACAGAACCCACGGGAGCCCATCGGCCGCTTCACCCAGGCTGATGTCAATGCCGGCCGCGTGGTGTTTGTAGCCACTGGGAGCCGTGCCCCAGGGTCCTTAGCCCTGAGGCTGTCCAGTGGCCACCACCCGCCCATCCAGACCTCCCTGGAGATCGAGGTGCTGCCAGCCCTGAGCACCGCTGCCAGCCCGGCACTGCTGGAGGTGCCCCAAGACCTGAACAGGGCCCCCGTGTCCCACCGTCACCTGCTGGGTGCCACCCCACGAGGGGCAGGCAACGTCCTGTACAGGATCACCAGGGAGCCCAGGTTTGGACAGGTGCAAGTCAACCAAAAACCATCACGGGGCTTCTCCCAGAAGCAGCTGGACCGCAGGGAGGTGACGTTCACCTTCAGTGACCTCCGGTCGCCCGAGGATGACTTCCAGTTCGTTGCCATATCGCGGGCAGGAAACAGGACCGGCGTGGTGAACGTGACCGTCCGTGCCGCGGTGAAGACCCGAGCGGGCAGCCTGTGGCCCCGAGGCACCACGGCCCTGCTGGACACCAGTGTCCTGGATGCCAGCGAGCTGGCCAACCACACCAAGAGCGTCCCAGTCTTCAAGGTCCGCAGGGCGCCCCGTGCCAGCCGTCTGGTGAAGGTGTCCAGGGATCCAGGACAAGCCACGTCCCCGATCGAAACCTTCAGCCAGAGCGAGCTGGAGCAAGGGCTGGTGGGGCTGGAGGTGCTGGATGCTGGGGACGCCCAACAACACCTGCAGAGGGACAGCTTTGTCTTCGAGCTGGTGGCTGCCGGCGTGCCACCGGCACTGGCATCCCTGGAGTACGGCATCGAGCCCTACAACGCCTCCAAATCCTACGGTGTCACCCTGCTGACGGTGCCACTGGCACCCTCACCCCCGGTGCCCCACGGCACGGCACGGAGCAGCCCCAATGCCAGCGAGCTGGGCGTGCCCCCCACTGCCTGGCTGGCCCCCGGTGCCACCACCAGCCCCAGCCCCAGGGCGGGGGGCACCTTCCTCAGCTTCATCGAGGCCAACATGTTCAGCATCATCATCCCCATCTGCCTCATCTTCCTCCTGCTGGCCCTCATCTTGCCCCTGCTCTTCTACCTGCACAAGCGCAACAAGACGGGCAAGCACCACGTCCAGGGCACTCCGGCCTCCAAGGCCAAGAACGGGGCCGTGCCGGACCACGAGACCTTCCGGAGGACAGACCCCAGCCAAAGCATCCCCCTAACGACTGTCACCACCCCAGAGGGCAAGGGCACGGGCCCTCTGCCCCCGGGCACGGGCTCTGGGGCACCTCCAGACCCCGAGCTCCTCCAGTACTGCCGGACTTCCAACCCCCCGCTGAAAAACAACCAGTACTGGGTGTGAAGGGCTCAGGTGCGGTGGCACGGGACCACCTGGGCATCCAGCCCCTCCTGCAGCACCACCAGCCACCTCCTCCCGGCTCTCCTCCTCCTCCTCCCTGGGAGCTGGCATCCCACAGATGCAGGAGGGCCCTGGGGGTACATACAGGGGCTGCTGCTCCAGCCCACCTGGCAGCCCCACGTCTTCTTTGGGCAGGGGAGGGGGGCACTGCATTAGCAATTGGGGACAGGCAAAATTCCTGAGCATCGCTGGGAATCGCTGGGTTTGGGTGCTCGTTTGGGCCACCTGATGGAGGCCACAGTGCTGGGGGGGGTCCTGGTGACACTGGTTCCCGCAGAGCCACCCGGGCTGGTCCAGGGGTGGCTCCTCCCAAGGCAGCACAGTCACCGCAGGGGTGCTTTTCACAGCTTTGGGTAAGAGAGGGAGGATGAGGAGCAGCTTGCGCTGAGTCAGGCTGGGGATGAAGCTGCCCAAATTCCCCAGGGCTAGGCGGGCTCAGACACTGGAGCAGAGGCTCGGAAAATATTCTGTGGCCAATGCCAGGGGAATTTAGGAGTCCCCACCCACTTGGAAAAACACCCGCCTCGCTCTTTCCCTACTTGCCGTGTGCTGCATGAAGCCGATTGCACCGAGCCCTGGGGGGGTTGCACAACAGGCAGGATGCCCTTGGCAGGGAGGGATGGCTGGAGCTCACCTGGGCAGTGTGGAACCGGAGAGGAGAGCAGAGCAGAGCAGAGCAGCGGAGCCAGCGCGGTTTTCCACTGTACACTCCAGTATGGCAGAAGTAAACAGAATAAAGTGCCTTTTCCGAGGTGCATCACTGTTTTCCTAAGCTGCCTCCCTTGCCAGGCCTGTTTTAAGCTGCTGAGCGACATTTGGAGGTAATGGACCATATTCTGGGCTCTTGCTCAAATTTTCCCCAGCCTGGAGTCCTAAAAACTTAAATAGAAACTGTCTGAGGGAGGGCAGAGGAAAAACTGAGCGCTGAGCTCAGGATGGGACCCAACAAAAATACCCTGCGCTGCTCCAGCTGGGAATCTCATCACAGGGCACATCCTGCTCACACACGCCTCATGGGAAGCTGACACGAGCCCCCAGGGACCACGGGGCACCTCTTGCACCTCTCTCACCCAAGATAAAATCCACCACATGGTCCCTCCCTGAACAACAACCCTGTGTGGTCCTACTCCAAGAGCTGGGATGTTTGCCTGGCTCATGCCAGCAGTTTTCCTGAGCAGTAAATCACACCTGCCCTGCTTCAGCTGCTGCTGGCGCATCTCATGGGCACCCAAAGCCATCAGGGTGCAGGCAGGGTGTCCCCATGCCCCACAGGACAGGGCACGGTGGAAACCTGGCACCTCCGAGGCTGCTCAGCCCAAGGGGGGCAGCTGATGGATGTCTGCTCCCCACCTCCAAATCCCTCATCTAGAGGGAAAAGGGGTTTTCCTTGTGCTCAGAGGCAAACCACACCCTCTCCCCTCTGTGAAATGGGGCCGGGGTGACCGTGCTGCCCACGCCACAGCTGGGAGATTGCCAGGGCCGTGCTGCTGCCCAGAGGTTGGGACAACTTCTGCCACTGACTCCAGATCACAGCTCTGCACCTCCCCCATCTCATTCAAACACACTTTTATTATCTTCACTAATTACATCCCCCCCCCCAGCGAGGGATGGGGGCTGCATCCACCTCCATCCACCGAGGGCTGCCTTGGAAGCGTCGCCGTGTTTTCCTTCCCAGTGACTCTCGCCTTGTGCCCAGGGATTAAACAGAAGGAACGTGGCCTATTTTGTAAGGAACACTGAAAGCAAACCAGGTTATTTTTAAGGCTTGTGGTTGTATTCCCGCTGCTGGGAAACATCCCCTTCCTGAGGTCAGGGGAGGACAGGCAGTAACCTGGAAAACGGCGGCTCTCCGGGACCAAGCTCTGCTGGAAGGGTTTAAATCCTCAAAAATGAAGGATTGGGTTATTCAGGGTTTGCAGGATCAGATGTGGAAGTGCTGCCACTGCCACCCGCCCTCCTGAGGAAGGGCTGGGGGTCCAGGTGGGCTCCTGCCTGCACATGGAACACAAACCACAGCCCAAACAAGCTCAGAAGTTTCCTGGCCAGGCCCTTTGGCTTCCCTGGCACCCTTCCCTGCCAAGCTGCCTATAAAGCTAGCTGAGGTTCAGGGGAGATCATGGAATGGTTTGGGTTGGAAGGGACCTTAAAGGTCACCTTGTTCCACCCTCCTGCCATGGGCAGGGACACCTTCCACTGTCCCAGGGTGCTCCAAGCCTCATTCAACCTGGCCTGAACACTTCCAGGGATCCAGGGGCAGCCACAGCTTCTCTGGGCAACCTGTGCCAGGGCCTCCCCACCCTCACAGGGAAGAATTTCTTCCCAATATCCCATCTATCCCTGCCCTCTGGCAGTGGGAAGCCATTCCCTGTGTCCTGTCCCTCCATCCCTTGTCCCCAGTCCCTCTCCAGCTCTCTTGGAGCCCGTTTTGACATTGGAAGGGGCTCTGAGGTCTCCCCGAAGCCTTCTCCTCTCCAGGCGAACACCCCCATTCCTCCCAGCCTGTCCCCAGAGTCCTCGGAGAGCATCTCGGCAAGAAGGGAGGGGACCATAACCCCCCGGCCATCCCACCTGCGACAGGCTGGCTCCGACACCTCTCCTGGGTTAATAACAGCGGCAGCGTGCGCTCGGCTCAGGTTTCAGCAGGAGGCACTGGGGCTCACAGGCAGGGATGGACAGAGAGCAGGAGGGGAGGCTGTCACAGCTCCGGTGACACCAACCAGTTTCCAGGCACCTATTCAAACGCAAACAAAGAATCCACCCAGGGCAGGTTGGATCCTTTGGCACTGAGAACCCCTCCCGCCCCGGGAAGCTTTAGCCGTGCAAATGCAGGGGTTCAGCAAATGTGGGGCTTTATTCCCAGCCAGGAGACTGGGACCCACGGTAGCATCACATGCCTCCAAAATCCACTCTGTTTTGGGGAGGCATGGTCGCAGGGCTCCTGCCTCTCTGTCCCAATCCCAAAACCTCCCCGGCAGACCTCACCAACCCCAGGAGATGCTCTGGACTCCACCGGGAGCCAGCAGCAGCATCCCGGGGTCCCCTCAGGGTGGCAGATGATGAGGAGCAGTCTCCTGGGAGGGCAGGAGGACACCGAGGCGGGTGAAGGGGGGGTCAGGTCCTGCTGGGAGCTCTCCTGTGCGGATAACTCAGAGCCAGACCCGAGGCTGACAGGCTCAGCACCTGCACTCGGCTCCGAGCCGAGATGCCGGGACACCTTCCACTTCCACCTTCCAGGGATGCCGGGAGCCTTCCCTGCCTGCTACGTGCCTGTGTGATCGGGGCCAGCCATGCCCACAGCCTGCAGAACAGGCTCGGCTGGCAGCAAGCCCGGCAGGACGCGGTGGAGCCCGGGGGCAGAGCTGGAACGTCACCCTGGGAGCACCTCAAACAAACCCACACAGGGACAGTGCCGGCCCCGGGAGCCTGGCACCTCTGCCACCACCTGCCCACGGGAGATAAAGCACATGGATTCTCACTGCAGGGCCAGAGGACATTCCCAGGTCCTAGGGAAGGCATGGAGTGGTGAGGACTCGGACACCAGAAAGGATCCCCCGTGCCTGCCATGGCTCCCCAGCCCAGCTGCGATTTAAATTTCAGACAAATTGAGCCTGACCTCTGTTTCCACACCCAGCAACTCCAAGGCAGACAGACAATGACGGAGGGATAACCACATCCCGGAGCCTGGGCTCTCCACCCCTGCTGCACAAACAACACACCCAGACACAGCTCCCAGGCAGTGCAGGACCCACTTCCCTGAGCTCAGCACCTTCCCGGGGACCAGAGACAGGGAATCCAGGCATGGAGAGCTGAGACAGGGTCTGACCTGAGCATCACACTGGCTGTGCCTAGCAGGGGGAACCTGGAGGGCTGATACACCCCCATTAAAGCTGTTTCCCAGCTTATTCCCTAAAACAGACACCACTGATCCCCCATAATTTCCCTGGGCTGGGAGCAGGAGGGAGCATTTACAGCCACAGCCAAGGGAACCAGCTGGTGCTCGTATCTTTGCCTGGAGGAGCCGACTCAGGGTCACGCTTCGGAAATATTTGAGAAGCACAGCAATTAAAAGATTGGAGCTGGCAGGCTGAGCTGTCTCCCTCTGCCCTGATCCATGCCTGTGTCCTCCCACCTGCATCCGCCCGGAGTCACTCCTCTACACACTCATCGTGACACGGTGGGGGTGGCAGTGAAACTCCACCTGGCTCCATCCCCTGAGGAGCTGCTGGCCCTGATGGGCAGGCAGGACTTCTCCCCGCTCCCCCAGGAGCTCCCCGTTGGCAGCTGTGCCTCTCCACCCCCCTTGCCAGCGTGTGCCGGCAGCGTGGCGTGCACAGCAAGCCCCGTCCTGCCCCGCCAGCAGCTGCACCCTGCACTCCTCCTCGCATGGGAGGAGCTGGGTTGGGTCACTGCGCTCCTCTGGTGGCTGATCCCGAAGTAGTGAGCGCTGCTGGGTGTATCCGTGTGGCTGGCAAGGCTCTGACCAGCAGCTCTGCTCTCCCAGCATTGCCATCATTCACCCTCCAGCTGTCCCTGTGGGACCCCAGCTGGTCCTGCCCACCTGGGGCACCTCGCTGGGCTCAGGACACACGCACAGGTCGTCCCTACAGCCTGACAGCCTGGCCCACACCCAAACCCTGGGCTCCCAGAGCTCGGAACAGGGATGCCAGGTTTTCTTCCCATGGTGGTGGAGGGAGGCCCAAAGAGAAGCAGCAAGAGAAGAGCTCTGGGAAGCAGGAGCAGAGGCAGTCAGGGGCTCTCTGGTGCTGGCTGCAGGGCTCTCCAGGGAGGATGCTCCAGCCACCACCGCTGCTGCCACCTCCCAGCCCTGCAGTCAACACTGGCGGGACTCACACGGGGCCTCGGCCTTGGCTTTCCCACGCAGGAGCAGCCTTGGGAAGTGGGAGGAGGAAACGGATCCGCTCCGTGTTCCCGGTGCTTCCTCTCAGCCCTCTGTGCCCTGATTTTTTTTTCTCCTGTGGGAGCAGGGAGCAGCCTGTGTCACAGACAGCAAAGGCAGTGACAGACAGTGCTGGGGCATGTGAAGCACTGTGTACACCCCCAGACTCCTCCCCACCATCATCCTGCACCCTGGGACAGCCACCCAAATGCTCGGAGCTGGTTCCATCCTCCAACCCTTGACACGTTTGCACGATGCTGTCGGAGATGTGGGGGCAGCAGCAGAATGCTCAAACCCCCCCATCTGGCCAGGGCAGAACCCAAAATGCCCACCCATGGGCAGTGAAGGCCCAGCTGCCTGCTGCCAGGCGGCAGAGGGAAAAGGCAGGAATGTTAATGGAATACAGGTTCTAGCCTATGGATTTGCTGTTTCCTGGGAGTGTGGTCCAGACATGAGGGTACAGACGGGGCAGATGGTGGAGCAGGGAGACCTTTGTGAATGCTGAAGGACCACAGAGAGCACAGGTCCATCTTTGGGGAAACTGAGGCACAGCCTTCCCCACGGGGACCCCAGCGCATCGCTATCCCCATGCCAGGACACCAGAGCAGAGGATGAACTCCTGGGGTGCTGGGACATCTCCCTGCTCCAGCTGCACACCCCATCTTCAGGACATCCCAGGGACCCAGCTGCCACAGGGCACCCCGGGCAGGGGATCCCCTTGCCCAGCCAGGCCCAGGGGAGCTGGGATGCTGGCTCAGCCCTGGAGGCTGCCTGCAGTGCCAGAGGCTGGCTGCCTGCCCGGGGATGGCGGTGGCAGGCTCAGTCCCAGTGCCCATTGTGCTCCTGAGGGAACAGGGCTAGGGGAAGGGACTTGTCCTGGCCTCAACGTGGGGCCAAGGCCACCATGGTCACCCAGAGGATGGCCAGCAAGGCTGGGGACACGTCACTCCTGCAGGATTAGCACAGGGTTGGACACCATTCCCACGGCTGCTGAACTGGGATGAGGCCAGGGTGAGGAGGGAATGGGGTGAGATGGTGCCAAGGAAGGAGGTGGTTAGGTTAGGATAGGGCTGGGGTGGGATGGGGCCAGGGCAGGGTGGGACCAGGGTGGGACAGGGCCAAGAACGTGGCCAGGGTAGCATGGGATTGCAGTAGGATGGGGTTGGGATAGGATGGGATCAGGGTGGGATGGGGCCAGGGTAGAACATGGCCAGGGTAGCATGGGATTGCAGTAGGATGGGGTTGGGATAGGATGGGATCAGGGTGGGATGGGACTTGGATGGGAATGGGGTGGGATAGTGCCATGTAAAGATGCAGCCTGGGTGGGATGGGACTAGATTGGAAGAGGGCCGGGGTAGGATGTGGCCAGGCTAGAATGGAGCTGTGGTGGAATGGGGTGGGATGGGATGGGATGGGGATGGGATTGGGGTGGGATGGGATGGAATGGGATGGGATGGGATGGGATGGGATGGGATGGGATGGGATGGGATGGGATTGGGGTGGGATGGGATGGGGGTGGGATGGGATGGGGTGGGATGGGATGGGATGGGATGGGAGGGGTGGGATGGGATGGGGGGGTGGGATGGGATGGGATTGGGGTGGGATGGGATGGGATGGGATGGGATGGGATGGGATGGGATGGGATGGGATGGGATGGGACGGGATGGGATGGGAGGGGTTTGGATGGGATGGGATTGAGGTGGGATGGGATGGGATTGAGGTGGGCTGGTACCAGAGCATGATGGGAACGGGGTAGGACGGAGCCAAGGCAGGATGCAGCGAGGCTGGGACTGGTGTGGGGTGGACCCAGGGTGGGATGGGTCCGTGGTGAAGGGGCCTGTCCTGGCTGTGGGATGCAGGAGGAAGCACGTCCTGCCGGGATGGAGGCTGCGTGCCGGGCTGTCCCTCGGAGTGCTCATCCCTGCAGGCTGGGGAGGGCTCCGGGAGGACGGAGCGCAGCCCGCAGCATTCCCAGCGTCGCTGTTAGTTTAACAATACCCCGCTGGCCTGCATGCCGGGGCTAATTTTATCCCTGGAGCCAGGCCAAGGCGGCCCTAACTTTCCTCGCTGTGATTTATCCCAGCCATTTCCCTTCAAAAACAAGGCCCCCGTGCCAGCCCTGCTGTCTCCCAGGCAGCGGCATACTGTCCCAGCCGGGGCAGAGCGGGGCAGGATTTGTCCCTCGGTGGGTTGTTTAGAGAGTGGGAGGGTGGTGGCTGTGGGAACCCCTCCTGGGGTCATTCCCCCCACGGCATGGGGATGTTCAAAGCTGGCTGGAAGCCAGGGGATGCTCAGGCAGAGCCTTCCCCGGGATCCTGGAGCAGCTCTGTTTTCCACAGACATCTCTGGGAAGGAGGTGGGTGTTTTTTCTACCAACGATTTTATTGAAAAGGCTGCGGGGCTATTTTTTTTTTCCCTTTTTTTCCCCTTTTTCATCCCTTTTCCCAGTCAGCAGCCATACTTGAGAGAGATTTCTCTTTGCCTCTGTGCATCTAGTTAAAAACTGATCGGTAAAAATGCTGCAGAAAAATGGAAAATATTGAAAATATCTCATGACAAACAAACAAAAAAAAACCTCTTCCAAATAAAGATCTCTTTTCTTCTCTTTCTTTTTTTTTTTTTTTTTCCATCAGAAAAGCTTTTAGTGTGCAAAATGTCGACCGCCTGGATTTCTTCTCCCAGCAGGCTGGGATGCACCCACCCCTGCTCCAGGAGAGGGGCGTTTTCAGAAAGCTAAAAATCACTGGGCAGAGACCCCAGCGCCGTTCCCTCCACGTCTGTCCCTCTTGTGACCCCCCCACGCCCCCGCCAGACCCGTGGCAGGGTGGGAGGCCCCCGGGGGAAGCAAGAGGCGGCACGGCCAGCCCGCGGGCCAGCCCTTCCCTGCCAGCCTGGGAAGGGGGAGGAAAAGCCCAAACTCATTTGGTCACTAGCGTGATGAGTTCCCATCCGTGCTCAGCCCGTCCCCGGGCAGAGGAGGCCCGGGGAGCCGCGGGCAGGGCGGGAGGAGGCGTTAGAGGTTGTCGTACATGCGCAGCGTCTTCTCCAGCTGCTGGCTGACGCGCTGGTAGAAGACGATCTGCTGCCTCAGGTAGGACTGCATCATCCTCTTGAAGTCGGCCACGCGCCGCTCGTGGAAGTGGTTCATCTCGGCCTGCAGGGCGAAGCCCACCACGCGGCAGCGCTTGCGGATCCCGTCCGCCTCCTCCTGGTCCATCCTGCCCTCGTCGCTCATGCGCTGGCTCTCCTTCACCTTGGCGAAGGCGCCTGGCGGGGCAGGGAGCGGCGTCAGGGGATCCGTGCCACCCTCGGTCTCGTTGCCCACCCCATGCCAGGGCACTGGGTTGGACCCAAGGCGGAGGCACGGAGCCGCCCCGCGTCAGGGAGGGATCTGCCTGCATCTCCCCCTGCCCATCAAAGCCGTCCCCTCTCCTCCAGGCAGCATTTTCGCTCTGGACTCTGGCATCCCCAGCTCTTTTTCCATCCCATCCCTAGGCTGTCAGCCTCATGTATAGCTGGTGTTTGGGGGGTCTGGGCTCCTGGGGTGCTGTGACTCAAGGCCTGGGGTGGGAAGCTGACGTTGGGGCAGTGTTAGCACAGTCAAGCACCCCAGCCAAGCCTCCCCTCCAAATATTCCATGCCATTCCATGAATGGGGATCAGGAGCAGCCCTGGGAGACCCCAGCCCAGGAAGCAGTGAACCAGGATGTGGCAAGGCCATGTGGTGCTGTCTGGAGCTCGGCTGGGAAACATCTCCCACTCCCAGAGGCAGCTGATGCTCTAACACCAGTTTACCCCCCTCCTTCCATGTTTTTTTACAGCTCGGTTTCGAAAGAATCCTGCCTGGCTCCAGCCCTGCATTCCTCCCCCTCATTAGCACAGAGGCTAAAAAACTAAAAACAGGATCTGGCCCGCACTGGGCTCTTTTCCCTTCTCCCTGCCCTTTGCCGGGAGCACCAGACCCGGGGTTACAGCGCTCCCGCTGCGCCAGCCCTGCTCCCAGAGGGGGTGAGGAGGAGGAGGAGGAAGGAGCAAAGTTTGGAGGCCAAATCCTGCCTTCCGCTCTGCCCACGCGGCCTCGCTTCCGGACGGGATCCAGCCCCTCTCCATGGGTAAACAACACTCAGAGGAAAGGCAAGGAAGCTGCCCGGGCAGGACTGAACCCTCCCTGCCCCCTTTGCCTCCCCCAGGGACGTGGAGTGATGCACGGACACCCCTGGAGGCTTGGACACAGCCCTGGCTTCACCCTGGGGAAAACCTGTCCTCCAAACCCTGGGGACACTGGTGTGGGTGCCCCTCCCTGCTGCGGGCAGCTGGGCTGGGAGGGAGGAGTGTGTGGACTTCGGCCTCGCTCCGACACCCGTGGCTGCCTGGGTGCAAAGGGACACCGAACCCTCCCTGCCTGCCCCAGGGAGAGAACAGCAGACACTTCTCCCCTCCTCTGATCCCACCAAATCCAGGGAACCAGGGCATGGGGAGCTCTGATGCCCTGGGGGTGTAACTCCCTCCTGCTGGGCTTGGAGGTGTAGGGACATGGTCCTGAAAAGTGCGACCCTGGTTGTCCCCAGAGGTTCAGTGTGTCCTCAGCTCTGCACAGCCCCTTCAACCCACCCAAGGCCATGTCCAGCCACGTCCCAGCCCTGGGGGCCCATCCACTGCCTTGGCAGGGAGGGAGGATGAGGAGGGACAAGTGGCAGCGGGTGGGGATGCACAGGGGTGCCAGGCAGGGCCCCCCAAAGCCCACAGCAGCAATGCTGGCTCCCGCTCATGGTCTGGGGGAAGTGACATCCATGCTGATCCCCCCAGCCAGTGCTTTGGGAAGCACCAGCAGCAGTTATGGAGTCCACGGCACCACTGGGGCAGGAGCTGCACCCAACAGCCCAGGCAGACCCTCCCAGGCTGTGGGGACTGGAGGGTTGTGCCAGCAGGGATCCCATTGCCACCCTAAGAGGCACAGGCGGTGGTTCCCATCCTCATTCCCATCCTCATTCCCATCCTCATTCCCTTCATGGCCCACCAGAGGATTTCCTCACTGCATCCCCATCCCACTAGCCCCACCACTCCCGCTCACATGGGGCCATTCCTGGGGAGAAGAACGCCTCCTTACCTTTCTGCAGGTGGATGATGTCTGGGAAGTTGGAGAGGAGCCCTTGGTACAAGGAGAGAGTGTCCAGCATGAGGAACAGGTCGTTCTTGGGCTGCTCGGCGAACATCTCCCCCACGGTCTCGTAGGTCTTGCCCGTGTGGGAGATGGCGTTGTTGAGGGCGTCCAAGCTGTAGGGAGGGTCCATGTGGAAGGAGTGGCTGATGGCTTGGAAGGCATTGCCCAGCTTCTGGAACTCCTTGCGGAAGCCGCCCACGTGCTTGCGCACCAGCTCCGACGCCACGTTGGTCAGCTGCAGGACGCTGTCGTCCATCTTCTTGCTGAAGGCCTTGAAGGCGTCCACGCGGTCCTCCACGTCCTGCAGGTCCTGGTGCTCCGTGGGGATCTGGATGGTGAGGAGGAAGCTGGCGCCCACCATCTCGTCCTTCTCCGCCCGGCGTTTGCCCAGCTTCCACTGCTTCTCGTCGCGGCAGCAGAGGAAGTGCTGGAAGCCCTCGTACTGGGAGAGCACGGGGTGGCTGGTCATGTGCTCCATCCAGAGGATCAGCCGCCGCTTGCGCTTCTCGATGAAGTCCTCCTCGAAGCGCCCGGTGGCCTGCTTCTCGGGCAGGTGGGGCACCGAGATCACCGTGAACTTGTGCAGCAGGCGGTTGTAGAGCCAGTCGAAGTGCTTGTACCGCCGGTACACGGGCGAGTTGATGTTGCTGGGCGTCAGCTTGTAGGAGATGTAGCTCTTGATGCCCTTGAACTTGGTCTGCTTGGTGGGGTCCTCCACGGAGCAGATGAAGGGGTGGGGGTTGGCCCTCCACTGCGGGCCCCTGGAGCCCATCTCGATGCAGTAGGTCTCGGCGATCTTGGACATCAGGGGCACGTCGCCCAGGATGAAGGCTTCCACCCCCGAGCGCACGAAGCAGGAGAAGCGGTTGAGGTTTCTGCCCACCACGCTGCCCCTCTTGGAGGAGCTCATGCTGTCCTGCCTCTCCAGCGCCGGCTTGGGCCGGTAGCCGGCGTGCTGGTGGTGGCCGTAGGCCGCCGGGTACTGCAGGCTGGGCGAGGGGTGCCCGTTCGTGCCCGGCGCGCTCCGGGGCTCCTCCACCACCGTGCACGCGTCGTCCCAGTCGTCCCAATCGTCGTCATCGTCATCCTCAAAACTGCCCTGGTAGGAGATGCCGGCGCTGGGGGACGCTGAGTACAGGGAGGAATCGTGCCCGGGGGAGCCCACCGGGCTGCTGGAATAGTCCGTGTAGTTGGAGCCCGAGCGGGAGCGGAGGATCTCGACGTAGGAAGCGGGGAAGAGGCCGGTCTCCCCACGGCTGTTTTGGCCCTGTAACCACCCGTCCAGGGAGTTCTCGCTGAAGATGACGAGCTCCTCGTTCTCCTGGATGCTGATCTCCTCTTTGTTTTCGCTCTGGAAGTTGTAAAGCGCTCTGGCTTTCAACGCCATGGCCGGTCCCGGGTCGGGAAGAGCGGGGGGAGCCAGCGGAACGCGATCCCCCCCCCCCCCAAAAGCCAAAACAAACCCCCCCACCCCCGGCAATACCGCGGCTCCGGGATCACCACTACGCGCTGTGGGAAATGGCTTGGCCGCTTTCCCAGGAAAATAAAAAAAAAAAAAATTAAAAAAAACAAAAGTGGAGAAGAAATCCCTCACGAGGTGACGCCAATGTCCCTAGGTCCAAGTGACCCCCCCTGATCCCGGCGCCCCGGTTAAAAAGAACATTCCCCGTTTAAAAACGGCATTCCCTGGATAAAAACAAGATTCCCAGTCAGGCGAGCGGCGTTTCCCCGGCTCCTCCGGGATGTGAATCCCGGCCGCCCCGAGAGCCGGGCTCTGCCATGTCCACGCAGGGTTTATCTCTCCGGGAGGCTGATCCCGAGGTCTCACTCTCCGGGAGGAAAACCCCTGGCCGCCAACGAGGAAATAAATCCAAAGCGATTTTTCTCGGGGCTCCCGTGGCTAAAACACGGGCGCCGGGAGAGCGCCGGGAACGACCCCAAACCCTGCCCAACCTCCCGGTGATCCCGGGATTTTGCAATTCCTTTCCGGGCCGACCTTCCCGGCGGGTGGTGGGGTTGGGTTTTCCCCTGAAATCCGTAAATCTCACGCAGGACGGAGGCGGCGCCGGTGGCGGTGCCCGTGTCGGTGTCGGTGTCGGGGCAGGTCCCGCTGCCACTCACTGGATGTGACGGGGCAGCGCCGGGGCTGCTCCGAGGTCGCTGCCGGGGCTTCTCCCGTTGCCGAAGGGCTGGCGGAGCCGGCCGCCAGCCTCCCGTGACGCAGGGCAGCGCCGCTCTCCCCGCTCCGCCGCCCGGTTCGCGGCGGGGAGCGGCCCGGCCCGGCCCGGCCAGCCGCACGCTGCCCTCTGCAGGCAGCCGGCCCCGAGGGCACCAATCCCCGCCCGCGGGGGCTGCGGCTGCTCCCTCGGCCCTGCCGGGATGTGCCCCTCGGCCGTGCCCGGTGCCGGCCCGCAGCGCCCCGTGCCGGTGCCCGCCCGCGGGGGACACTGAGGCACGGGGCGAGCGCGCTGCGGGGCGGCCGCGGCTCCTCCCGGCCGCGCGGTGGCGCTGCGGGCGGGGCGGCGGCGCGGGCGGAAGCGCGGCGGGCGCGGCGTTGCCATGGAGGAGCTGAGCGCGGCGCTGGCGGCGGGCGTGGGGCTGGCGGGGCCCTGCAGCCCGGCCGCGCCGCATCCCCGCCTCGCCGCCTACAAACCCCGCGGCGGCCCCGGGCAGGCCGAGCGCCGGCAGCGCCTCCTCCGCATCCAGAGAGAGTGAGCGCGGCCGCGGGCAAACGGCGGGGGAGCGTTCGGCCGCTCCGGAGCTGCCTGAGGGGAGCGGCCCGGGCTGGGTGGGCCCTGGGTGACCTGACCGGGCTGGGTGGGCCCTGGGTGACCTGAGTCCCCCCTGGGTTGTTCCTGGCCTGGTCTGGGTGGGCCGTGCGTGACCTGGCTCCCCTCGAGGTTGTTCCTGGTTCAGGCTGGGTGGGCCCTGGGTGACCTGAATCCCCTCTGGGTTGTTCCTGGCCTGGTCTGGGTGGGCTCTGGGTGACCTGGCTCCCCCCTGGGTTGTTCCTGGTTCAGGCTGGGTGGGCTCTGGGTGACCTGAATCCCCTCTGGGTTGTTCCTGGTTCAGGCTGAGTGAGCCCTGGGTGACCTGCCGGGTTGTTTCCTCCACCCCAGGAGGCGGCTGGACTACGTGAACCATGCCAGGAGGCTGGCGGAGGATGACTGGGCAGGGGTGGAGAGCGAGGACGAGGACAGGGAAGGGGAAGATGCGGAGGAAGAGGCGATGGATGTGGATGCTGGCAAAAAGCTGCCCAAGCGCTACGCCAATCAGGTGAGGAGCCGTCCTGGTGGGACAGGGATGTGGGGTGGTTTGAGGCCACCACAGTGGCTGTTTGGGGGCTCAGAGGAGCGTGTTCTGCCTGGCTTGGTGCTCACAGAGAAACTGTGTTTAGTTCACTTCCAAACTGTGCTGAGTTCAAATGGAAAACAGGCAGAGGTGGGATGCCTGTGGGCTTTAGAATGACTTAGGCTGGAAAAGACCTCCAAGGTCATCAATTCCAACCATCGAGCCTGTACCACTTTAGGAGATTTCCCACTTTCTCCACTTTAGGAGATTTCAACTCAGCTAGCAGCACGAGAACCCTGTTAGGCAGTGTTCAGCTACAGATCTCTGTCTTTGCCTGTGTTTGGAAAGGAAGGAAGGGCAAACTCAGCTGGGTTTCATCAGCCTGGGTGTTGTATCAATCCTAGATAACACACGGACACTTGGGCAACCTCTGAAGAGACCAACTTGTCCAGGCTCTTTACTCCTAACATTTTGGAACCTCTAAGCCTTGCTAAGTTTTTAAGAGTAAAGTGCTGCAGTGGAAACCAAGGTGTGGGGTGCTGTGAGCCCTGTGCTGTGGTCTGAAGCGCAGTCAGCAGCTGGGAAGCAAGATAAAGACTTGGGGAAGAATGTGTTAGGCAGGTTTGACTTCATTAGAGGGGAGGGAAGGAGCCCTTTTGGGGTGACAAGCAGTGCCAGCTGCCTCTGAAGCACCCAGTGTAGCTGTCAAAGCTTCATCCTTGGGCTGTTTGTTGTCCATAACTGCAGCAGAGCTGTCACTGACTGGTTCTTCTGCCTGGACTCTCCGTAGCTGATGCTCTCAGAGTGGCTGGTGGATGTCCCCTCGGATCTGGAGCAGGAGTGGGTGGTGGTGGTGTGTCCTGTTGGGAAGAGGGCTCTCGTCGTGGCCTCCAGGGTAAGTTGGGTTCCACCAGCTGCTAAAGGACCTGTACCCCTTCCCACCCAGCATAAAACTGGCCTGACTGGGTTTTTTCCCTCTCCTTTTTCCCTCACAGGGCACAACAGCAGCTTACACCAAGAGTGGCTTCTGTGTCAACAGGTTCCCATCCCTGCTGCCGGGGGGAAACCGGCACAACTCGACCAGTGACAAAGGTACAGGCGTGAGGAGGCATTTGGGATAGAGAGGGGGGAACTGCCTGCTTCTCACTGTGCTGCTGTTCCTCCAGCTCCCCCCAAGTCCCACAGTTACGCCCCTTTTTTGTGCTGGGGTTGGGGGTCAGCTCCAGGCCTGTTTCTGTATCTCTGGAGATAACTAGATGGGAACAATATCGAATGTCTTTGTGCTAGGTGAGCACAGAGAATCCCCAAATGGTTTGGGTTGGGAGAGACTTTAAAGCTCATCTTGTTCCACTGCCCTGCCAAGGACAGAGGAGCTTCCCCTAAACCAGATTGCTCCAAGCCCCATCCAACCTGGCCTTGGACACTTCCAGGGATGGGGCAGCCACAGTTTCCCTGGACAATCTGTGCCAGGGATTCAGCACCCTCACAGGGAAGAATTTCTTCTGAACATCTAATCTAAAGTTGCCCTTTTCCAGTTTAAAACTGTTGCCCCATGTCCTGCCACAGATTTTAGTAAGCTGCCTGTTTGACTGACACTCTTAAACCCCAATATCCTCTCTGTCCTCTAACAGAGACCTCTGTGTGGTGTCATCTTCCTTAATACCTCTTGGAATTCATATTTTTTGCCCTGAAAAAAGAGACTTATTGTCCAGTAAATTTAGTAAACAAGGCCATTTTCTGAAACATGCCCTTGCTTGCTGTGCCTCTGCCTGGTCCCTTTGCAGCCTCGTGGGATCCCTCAAGCTCCAGGCCTCTTGTGGCTGCAGTTTCTGCCTCTGCACCCCACAGTCTCACATCAGGGCAGGATTAATGAGGGAGAGCTGTGACCTGGTGTTTTCCAGCTGGGTTGGGCAGTGTTTGGAGCAGGCCTGGACCTCCCTGTGTTTGTGTGTGCAGTGTACAGCATCCTGGACTGCATCTACAACGAGGCCAAGCAGACCTACTACATCCTGGACGTGATGTGCTGGAGAGGACACCCTGTGTATGACTGCCAGGTACTGAGTGAGTCCCTGCCCTCCCTGCTGCTCCCTGAGCTGCTGTGCTCCAGCACTGCACGCAGCTCACTCTGCAAAAGGAGGATATTTCTCCTAAGCAGCAGCATCTTTACAGCTTTAGGGCTGCTGCATGAGTGTGTGGATGTTTTGGGGTGGAGTAGCAGGGTTTGGGGTGCTGGTTCTGCAGATGAAGTCGAGTTGTGGATCTCCCAGGTGAGTGCAGAGGAATAGACACTGCACAGATGCTGTCAGGTGATGGTCACTAACTCTGCCTCCTTTCACAGACTGACTTCAGATTCTTCTGGCTCTCCTCAAAACTCCAAGAGGAGGAAGGGCTGGGAGAGAAAAGCAGGATTAATCCAGTAAGTCCTTTTTGTACTGAGGAGGAGGCTGGGAGGGGGGAAGGTCTCCTGTTCAGCAGGCTTCAGCAGTTTCTTTCACAAGTGGAAGCTTTTCTCCTTCTTTTTCTTTCCCCTCACAGATCAGGCTTCAAAGTGTGCATCTGATGAAATGGGATGCCATGGTCAGGATGTAAATAGAACCACTGCATATTGTAAATGAGTTCAGTGGGGATTTTTTCCCCCATCCAAAGTGCTGAGGGAGATCACACTGCAGGGTATCAGCTAACTTCCATGCTGTTTTTAGCTTTCCCTTGTAATGGAATGGAAAACCAGTGTGGTTTCTTCAGGAGCAGTGTTGGTTGGCAGCCTGACTACAATGGGGTTTATTCTTGCAGTCTTGTGGGTTTGTAAAGCTTTAAGCCTTGCCTCTGTTTAAACATTGAACATTCTGGTCATTGAAGTTGTCGGGATGAATGCTGGGCTGGCACTCAGAGTCCCTGCTGAGCCAGAATAAAAAGTCTGCCTTTGAAGGCTTACACGTGGGGGTCAGACCTAGAGCCCACAGCAGCTTGGAACGTGATTTTCAGGCACAGACACGAGAGATTTGTCTGCTGAGACATGGCCAAGCAGAGCAGCTCCTGTGAGCTGAGCATCTCAGTGATAAATGGGGCTGACTGCAGTGAGGGTGTCTGTTCAGAGAACATCCTGTCCTGACTCCCAACAGGAATATCCACAAGATAACTTCCTAATGAAGGGGGGGGTCGTTTCAGCTTTCATTTCCTGGGTGGAAAGATTGGCTTGGCTGAGCCAGCAGCCTGGAGCAGACGTCTGTCTGCTTTGCATCCTGCCTGGAGGTCATCATTTTCTATTTTGGTTAGAAGAGCATCTCTGGGTCAGGTCTCCTGAAAAATCCTTCCTGCAGTCTGAGGTGCTTGGGAAAAAAAGGTATCAGGAGTGTGTGGGAGCTGTCCCTCACCCTTTCCCTCTTATGCCTGATGCTGCACTGCAGGAACCCTTCCTTCTTAGCTGCCTGCACACCAGTGCTGGATGCAGCAACTTGTTCTCCTGCAGGCCAGCCCGTTGCCTCCTCTAACCCTCTCTTACTCTTGCAGTACAAATTTGTGGGCCTGCAGAACTTCCCCTGCTCCTCGGACAGCCTGTGTGAGCTGCTGGCTACGGACTTTCCCTTTGAGGTGAGAACACCCAGGTGGGGGCCTGGAGCCCAGCCTTGGCAACAGCTCTGACAGTGCTGGGAGAGAGGTGCATCCCCTCTCCTTGGGAACTGGCTCTCCTGAGGCTGCAGAAAGCTTGCCAAGCTGCTGTTTCCTGTGAGGGATGGAGGCCTTTACACCCATGTTTGATCTGTTGCCTTGTCTCCAGCCTCACACAACCACACAAAGGAGCAAGAGTTAAACCACAGCACTCCCCGTGTTTGTGCTGCCCTTGCTGCAGTTGGCTGTGGCTGAAAGAGCCTTTTGGGATAAGAGGACACTCAGGCCTCCTCCAGAAGCAGCACAGCTCAGGTTTACACGGCAGTGTGATGGACAGCTGACCTTTGTAGGTCCAAAACTGGTACTGACCACTGCCCTGGATGGGCTTGGTGTGTTTCCTTGGTGTTGGTGCTTCCAACAAGGTACCTGGCTGTTTTGTGGGGAGGAAGGAGAAGGGTGGTGGTGAGATCCCAATGGTTTCTGGGGGGTTTGGGTGTTCATGATGGGTGCCTGAGGGGTGCTGGAGCTGGGGGCAGTTGGCTGTCCAGAAATGACTGAGCAGGACACCTGCATTTTCTTTATCAGCTTTAAAAGCAGAATCATAGAATCACACAATACTGAGTGGAAAGGGACCTGCTAGGAGCATCAAAGCCCAGCTCCTGGCCCTGCACAGGACAGCTCCAAGAATCCCACCCTGGACCTGAGAGTGTTGTCCAAAGGCTCCCTGAGCTCTGGCAAGCTTGGGGCTGATGACCACAGTTGTGGAGAGCCTATTCCAGTGCCTGACCACCCTCTGGGGGAAGAACCTTTTCCTAATATCCACTCTAAACTTCCCCTGACACAGCTGCTGTGCTGTTCTGACCTTTGGGGAAGAGCAGGATGGGCAAATCCAAGTGCCACCCAGCTCAGCTCCGTGTGGCTGCGAGCCCTGAGTCACAGACCCTCATGGAATCAGCTCTGGCTGCTTCTGCCTGCCCTGGCTGGCTTGTCACTGCAAGGGAAGAGGATGGAGGAGGCAGTGGCATTCCGACCCGGTGACAGTGACAACATCTGTGAGCCAGAAGCTGCACCACTGGCTGCAGCTGTTCCTGGGAGTGCCCAGTCCCAGCCCCACGTCAGGAGCAGCCTCCACAGAGGTTTCTTGTCCCACGAAGCCAAGAGCCACGTTGATGTGACAGTGCCTCTCGTGCTCTCCCATCCCGAGCTAGCCATTAACACAGGTGTAGGTTTAAGTTAAAGGCACCGACTTGGCTGTGGGAGCTGACTTTGCTTTCTGCTTGTGAAAGCCAGGACAGTCATCAGAGCAAGCTGGAAAGTCCCAACCCCTCACTGGTCTTGCCAGACCCTTCCCAGCTTTCTTACAGCTTGCTCAGTAATAAAAGCTCCAAGTGCCTCTGTAGGAACAGTCATTCCTGGCTTTCCCGAGGAAAGTCCTCATTCCTTCCTGAGGCATCTGCTCCCATGAGGAAAGGCTGAGGAGCATTTGCCCTCTGCAGTCAGAGCAGCAAACTGCTGGGCTACAGAGGAGACCATTGCGAAACTCTGGAGCAGGAGATGGAGCTGAACGGACTCCAGCTGTGAAATCCAGCTGTGATTTGCCCCCCAGGCCCTCTGCTGTATCAGGGTGTGACCCCAAAAGCAGAACGTGGTGTGGGTTGGCTCAAAGCATCCCCAGCAGCACAGGAACCGTGGTGCTTTTTCCGGGAAGAAGGGAGCTGTGGGTCTCTGTGGTGTGCCACAAGAGGGAGCCCAAAAATCCCCAAAAACACCTTCCATCACCAGCACAGAACAGAATAAACTTTGCAGGAGGTGAAATACATCCTGGCTATGGATGAACAGAGGTGGTGTTAGGTGTGGACCCAGCATCTTTTGGTCCTGACAGGGATCTTGTGTGCGTGGTGGCCACAGAGGAGGTCAGTGCTTTCAGGTCTGGGTCTTCAGAGTTCCTCTGTAACCTCAGGGCTAGGGCCTGATCCACTTTATTCCAGTGAATCAGTAGACTTTGGATCAGTTGACTGGCTCTGAATTTCAGGTGGTTTTTGGAGTGGATCTTAAGAGCTACTGTCCTTCTCACAGATCTGAGTAAAACCCTGCTTTCCACGAAGGCAGGGCAGGCAAAGCCTCTGAGAAACCCCGATGGTTAGGAATGGGAGGACTGTTAAGCACCTAAAATCTGGAAAGCGTGGCTGTGGAATGTTAAATCTTGCCAGGCCAGTCTCTCCTCAGGTTCAGCCATTTAGGAACAGCATCAGTCCTTGTTCTGATGTGGCCACTGTCACTGTGGTGACTCAGGGTAGGAACCCAGCCAACAAACCAAACAAACGGGAAGGAACACAGGAGTCACTTAAACCAGGGAATGGAGAACATGACCTAACTTCGCCAGGCTGAACTCCTTTGAATTCTCTAGCTTGGGGAAGGTGTTTGGAGTGGTCTGGAAGGCCTTTCCAGGCTCTGATCTTTACCAAAACATTCTTGTGGGTACCAGAGAATCCCCATTGCTCACCAAGTGCCACGCACCCACAGGAATGGGCTGGATATGCTGGAGTGCTGCAGATTCTGGTTCTTCCCGGGAGGCACGGTGGGGGAAAAGCTTTTCACTTCACATGTCCAGAGGGGTTGCACAAGCTCATCCTGATGTTTACTGTTCTGGTTTTATGTTTTCCTAGCACAGAAATCCCCCTTTTTCTGGGATTATTTTGCAAGATGTTAACAGTGACTGAAAATTATGGACAGAATAGTGCCAGAAGCTTTACCCTCTCTGCCAGAGGTTAGCATCTGTGGAGCAGGAGTGGATATATGCTGCTTTGTGCTCATCCAGCGTGCCTGTTCTGGGGGCTGTAGGATCAGGGAGGGGCCTGGGAGCAGTTCATCCCGAGGTGGGCTCCTGCTCTCTTCTCTTCTGCCCACTCAGCCACTCTTCCTCGTAGCCAAATGGCCTCTTAAGAGCTTGTGAAGCTGAGCTAAGAGGAGCACCACCTCCAGCATTAGTCAGCCTGACAGCAGGATCCAGCCTCACAGAGCACACCCCTGGGAAGCGTGGGAAGAGGGGGGATGAGATCCCTGAGCACGGTGGGGAAGTGGGGAAAACGTCAGCCAGCTGCAGCACTGCAGAGTGTGGAAATAGCAGCACAAGAGTTAGGGCCTAAACCTTAAAAGTCCTGAGTGCCCTTAACTGTCGCTGATTGCTGGGAGAAGTTCTCTCCTGGGGAACATTAAGAATTTTTTTGGCATAAGCCAGCTGAAAGAGCTGTTAGGAATCGGGGCTCCTTGGCGTCACACGCTCGGACTAATTACTTTCCAAATGTATTATTTAAAATAACCCTAATCCAGTAAAGTGGGCTGCCTTATTGAGAAACCCTCTGGCTTTTCTGCAGGATGGGATGAAAGCATCCAGAGGACACTGCTCTGTGCCGACACCGGGCTGGAATTGTTTGCCTTTGACAATTTAAAGCCACCTGGGAGTCGCTGATCTTTCAGGGCAGGAGCTCTGCAGGTTTCTTCTTTCCCTTCCGCTATTTATTGCACTGCTTGAGGAAAAACGATCCAGCTGGTGGTTTTGGCCTGCAAACAGAGAGCAGAGCCATTTGTCTGGTGCCTGCTCATTCACCTGCAGCAGCCTCAGCTCTGCCCTTCCGTTCATTCATTCACTCTTTCCTCCTCTCTCCTGCCCGCAGGTCGACGGGCTGCTCTTCTACCACAAGCAGACCCACTACACCCCGGGCAGCACCCCGCTGGTGGGCTGGCTCCGGCCCTACATGGTCCCCGAAATCCTGGGGCTCGCCGTGCCCGCCACCGCGCTCACGGCCAAGCCGGACTACGCCGGGAGGCAGCTCCAGCAGATCATCGAGAGCAAGAGGAGTAAAAAGCTGGCGGGGGAAAGGGGCCAGCCCAGCGGGCAGGAGGCCGCGAGGAACGGGCACTACGAGCTGGAGCACTTGTCCACACCTCAGCCAGAAAAGTGTCCGCAGGGCCGGGATGGAGCAGCGAGCCAGATGGAGAGTTAAGCTGCTGGGACAGCTCCCTGCTTCTCACTGTGCCTCGTGCTCCTGAGAGGGGGCAGAGTAATGATGATAGGATGGCTTTGTTTAAAGGGTATGACAGTGGAATATCTTGCCCCAAGTGCTGCTGGATTTTTTTTTTTTTAATTTGTTGTTGTTAATGTACTTTTTGCCAGGACTTCTGTGAGGCCTTAACAGGATTGTCCGGTTCTTCGCTGCAGCATTCATGTGTTGGGAAATGATCTGTCCCCACAGTGCAGGGATACAGTTCAGCTCCTGACCCTGCTTCTGTGAGAGTCCTGGCAAAACTCCAGCATAGGAACAGTGCTTGGACCTCTGAGGTGCAGCTGCTGCTTGTGACCCTTGCAGCAGCCCCACCTTCCCAGCCCTGGAAATCGGGGCTGCTCAGCCTTTGATCCAGCTGTTTTCTGAGGCCTTTTCAATGAGAGTTGTTACCTACAAAAAGTTTGCAGGGAGCTGCTGTAAATCCAAAGCCTGGACTTTCCACACCCACGCGTTCTCGGGAAAAATCTAAATTTCCTTGCCTTGCAGCAGGACCTGCCTCGGAACGGGGCTTTGTGCAGCACAAGCACGGCAGAAGCCTCTCTCTCCTCGAGGCTTTTCTCAGTGGGGGGAGGAAGGAATGGGTTCGCTCTGAAAAACGCTACCATTGATCGTGCCAAATAAAAGGTTTCTCAGAAAGACAAATTCTTGAGCGTCTTCCTGCTACCTAAGGGCGGATGCGTGCCGTGCCTCCCAAATAGGGATTGAAAAATTGGTTCCAGTGCTGACTGGAGCAGAGGAAACACTTGTGTGGGTTTAATTCTCTGCACAGCAAGGTACTTCAGTCTCTTGTCCTGTCTTCTCTCATCCCAGCCCAATCCCACTTTTTAAGCTCCAGCTGCTCCCCCTCCCTGGTTTTAGGGGGATGAAATGATTGTTCTCACTGTCCCCAGGTTGGTTTCCAGAGGGGGATCAAAAGGAGGGAGATGAAACATCAAACTCAAGGCAGCGTTGGGAACTCCCCTCCCAGCTCTTTATGGAAATGCCCCTGGAGGAGATACCGAGAGTGGGGATGGCCACCTGCAGATAGTGGGTGCACTTGTATCCTGCCCTTGCACCCCCCGTTTTTCCCAGAAAAAGGCTGATTTCTGTGCCAAGCGTGTGGGCTGTGTGTGACCATCTGGCCGTGCAGCCGCTATTGATGGCACCAGCAGGCAGCAGGAACTGGCCTGGCTGTGGGAGGGGGCTGCCCTCGGCTCCCCTTCCCCACGAGGGAAGTGGCACCCAGTGTTCGGAGCTGTCTCTTTCAAACAGCTGCTTAATTTACTGTTTTCGGTATTATTTCTTTTAACGCATGAAGCAGCTGGCCCAGGGAAAGAGGAAGAGCACGTGGACTGCCTCAACCTCCCCATCCCTCACAGGTTCCAACCTCCAGCCTCTCTGGCTGGCAGACATCTGCAGGGAGAGCGCTGAGCAGGAGACCCCATCCAGCCTCCTGTCAGCACGGTTTTCCTTCCATCAGGCAACTGAACCCGGAGGTGGGCATCTGGATGGAAGATTTGTGCATCCCTTAGGGCAGAGAAAGCTGCGGCTCAGGTTACTGCCCTCCAGCAGCCTCCCAAGGTCCCCCAGCCGAGGGAAGGAGAGGAAATACAGCCGAAGAGGGGCTGTGTGCTCTGATGGAGGAGAGCAAGAGGGACTGCGGCTTCCCGCCGGCTCCAGATGATGCCTCATAGTTTCCCTTTTAAAAGCATGAGCTGGGCTGGAGAAATAAATATTTGCGTTACAATTCCTGTCGGGAACGAAAGGCTGTTTTTGGAGAGAGGGTGTCAAACGGAAGTCGCAGGGGCCAGCGCAGTTCGGTGCCGTGACTGCTCTGTTTGCTGGGTGCGATCCCACTCCCAGCTGGAACAGGCAGCAGCTCCGCCGGAGGGGTCACCCCACCGCCGGCTCAAATTTGGCCCGGGGCAGGAGAGCTGAGCGGGCAGCTCGACCTGGAGACGTGGCCTGGGGCGCTGGGAGAAGAGCCAGCCCTGGAGCCCTCATCCAGCCGGGTCTCAGCCCCTTCCCTCTGTCCTACTTCCATTTTCTCCCAGTTAGGTGCAGAGGCTCCGGCTGCAGGCACGCTGCCAGCACAGTGCTCCTCGGCTGAACAAAATGTCCCCTTGTCCCAGGGCCTGGCTTTTTGGAGCGATCGTTGCTGCGCTTCCCGGGACCCCCGCTCCTTCCCGGAGGAGCTTCGGGACTCTCCATCCAGGCGCCGACACCTGCGCTCAGCTGGAAAATGCAATTTAGGGATCGTGGAGGAGGGAGTGGAAAGAGACGCCTGGAAACCCCGGACTCCCGCTAGTGGGGGGAAGGCTGCGAGGCTGGAATACCGGCAAGGGAGAATGCTGTGCCGGGAATTTCATCCAGTAACAGCGAGGGAGGATGCTGCTGCCGGGAATTTTATCCAGCACCAGCAAAGGGAGGAGGATGCTGCCACCATTTTAGCGGCGCTGCTCCCGCCTGCCGCGGCCGGAACCGGGGCTGGGGGAGCCGGCGCGGAGCGGGGGGGGGACACCGGACCCCTCCGGCCCCATCCCGGCTGCTGCCCCCCGCTCCCCCCCCGCCGGAGAGGGCTTCCTGTCCCCCGCCCGCCCTGCGGGGTCGGAGGAGCCGCGGGGAGGGGACGGGGAGGAGGGACCGGGGGCTGCGGGCGCTTCCTGCCGCCGCCCCCGCCGGGGCAGAGCGGAGCGGGGCGGGAGCTGGGCTCGGCCCGGCCCAGCCGAGCGGCGCTCCCGGGCCGAGCCAAACTTCTCGGGGGGCTCAGACATACGCACACGCATATATAGATATTTAATTTAATTTTTTTTTTTTTTTTTTTTTTGGAATTTTATTTTAATTTTTTCGGCACTTTCGGCGGGGCCCCTGGGGCGGAGCCGCCCTCGCCGCCGGGAGGGGCCGGTGCCCGCAGCGCCGGGGATGGGCTCCGCCGGGGCGCCCTCCGCCTAGAGCAGCCCGGCTCGGCTCGGCCCGGCCCGGCCCGGCCCGGCCCGGCGAGCAGCATGGCCGCGGAGCTCAGCGCCGAGGAGGAGCAGGTAGGTCCCGCCGAGCTCCCCTTCCCCGCCTCGGGCTGGGCAGGACCCCGGCGGTTCCTTCTCCCCGCCGCTCCTTTCCCATCGCTATTCGGCTACCCCGGCTTGCAGGGCTGTTTTCCCCCCGCGATGCGATTCTCCCGATGGGAAGCCCCCCCGCCCAGCCCCATCCCCACGCACTCCCCCATCCATGCAGCCGCAGCCTCCCAACCCACGCAGCTCCCACCCTCCAGCCCCCATCCACGCACCCCACAACCCTCCCGCTCCCCAGGAACCCTCGCAAGGCCCGTGCCGTGGGTGCTGGGGCGTGGGTCCCACGTCCCCGCTGGCAGGGCTGCCTGCGGTGGGGATGATGCTGCGTGGGGATGGTGATGATGATGATGATGATGATGATGCGTGGGGATGCGTGTGCACGCGCTTCCCACGCCCCAGGCCTCCCGTGACGTCCCCGCTTCCTCCGCCGGCCTTGCGTCACCGCGGGAGGATGAGGATGTTGCTGGGCTCGGGGAACGGGGCCCGGGAGCCGGCCGGGGCGCCCCGGGTGGCCGGAGCGATCCCTGCCTCTCCCCTCCTTTGTCCTCTTGCCCAGGTTTGTCCACCCGCGACCGCCGGGCTTTCCTCTGGATGGGGATGTGGAGCCCGGCAGCGGGACTGGGCTCCCTCTGCGCCCTCGGGCTGTCACATTGGCCACGTTGGTGGCGCTGGGGACTGCAGCGCGGAGGCAAAAAGTCCCGTTTTCCTCCCAAAATGGTCGGTTTTCCAGTTGGTCGGTTTTCTCCTTTAAAAAATCCTTCGTTTCTCCAGGGAGGTTTAGGAGGGCTGGGACGGAGATGCCGAGCTCTCAAAGCCTCCATGGAAGAGCCCCTCCTGCAGCCTGCGCTGGTGCTCAGCAAATGCGGAGCTACCGAGCTTTTTCCTCCTGGGAGCAGTGCTGCTCTCTCCAGGGTGATAAAATCCCAAGGAATGGGGAGTGTCCTTGCCCTCTGTCCCCACAGGTGCCTGAGATTTGCGTTTCTCCTGTGTCATGGAGGGGGCAAAGCTTGCAGAAACAGGGTTTTTGAGAGCCTGCGGTGGCAGGGAGTGTTGGTTTGCAGCAGGAGCAGAGTCCCGGGAGAGGGGTCTGAGATGTTTGGTTTGTTTGGGAATGTTGGATGGAGAAGGTGAAGAGATGTTTGCAGTTATGGCTCCATCAGCTTGGTGTGGGGAAGGCTGCCTTTCGTGCTGCCCTTGGTGGCTTGGAAGCCAAAATAATGGACGTTTCCTTCTTCTCATCGGTAAGTGGTGGAACGTGCCCTTCCTGCCATCCCTTCATCCTTCTCAGGACCATCAAGATTTCCTCCACTCTCCCCTGTTACCGACAGCAAGCCAGGGAGAAATTCACCCTTCTCCTCTTAGGCGAGCCTTGGGACATCCCCAGCCTATCCCCGAGGAGCCAAACCAATTTTCCTTGAGGGTTTTCAGCCCAGCTGCAGTTTCACAGATGCATCCCCCTCTTCCCCACGCTGAAGAAGGAGGGCTAGGTTTGCTGCCTGGGGGAGGAGGGCTGGAAGAACCCCCGGATTCCGGCAGCGGTGGCTTTGTCACCACCCTGCTCCAGCGCAGCGGGGACGTGGATGACGCCAGCACTCCAAAGACCAGCATTGTTCCAAACACCCAGCCACGGACAGTTTCCCTCCCAGTGCTGCCGAAACAGAGCTTCTTGCTGCAGCTCTGGGTCACGGGCTTTGTTTTTGGCACGTGGAGCGATCCCTGCTCCGCTGGGATTGACGGGTGTATAAATCCATGTGGGATTGGGGTAGGATTGATGGTGAGACCCAGTGGAGCGCACCAAGGGGGCAGGCAGCGATGCTCAGCTCCGTAATGCCTGGCTCCCTGCTGTTGAATGGCGGCACTGGTGAGTTTGGAATTTGGTTTTGTTCCCGGGGAAAGCTGGAATTCATGGCTGAGCTGCCCTGCAAAGCCAGTGCTCGTTCTTGCCCGTCGTCCCTCGTGACGGGTGCTGGGAATGGGGTTGTGTGAAGTGTGACGGGTGAGATGTTGAGGAAGGAGACCTGAGCCACAGGTTGCATCCTCCCCTCATTGCCGTCGTGCCCTTTGGGACCCTCTTCCCATCATCTGGGGACGCCCTTCCCATCATCTTAGGGTGTCCTTGCCATCTCAGGCTGCCGTGCTGGCTCTGGTCTCTGAGGGAAGTGGGAGTTGTGCCTGGCCCTCACCCCCATTCCTGGGCCGTCCTGCACGTGCTGGGGAAGGATCATCCTCACTGTTATTTTGGGTTTGCATCTGCAGCCCTGGATTTTGGGACGCCCTGGCAAAGTGGAGGTGTGCCCAGGATATGTTTATGGATGGGATGTATTCCTGTATGTGTGCTGTGTTAAGGCTGAAGATGGTTCCTGTAGTGCCCCATTTATTCTCCTGTGGTGCTTGCCTGGCTGCTTTGGTGACTCTGGGACCAAGTGAGGGATCTCGTGGCTGCAGTGTGCTGGGAGCCAGACCCCTGGGATGGGATGGGATGGGATGGGATGGGATGGGATGGGATGGGATGGGATGGGATGGGATGGGCTCCTCTGGCTCATCCCATGAGAGGGGCTCGCTGTCCCTGGCGAGCCTCTCGCCGCCGATAAACCCCGGCCCTTCGCTTCCTCCTGTCGGAAGTCATTAACACCGACAAAGCTTTTCTGGCTCAATAGCTCCCAGTAACTCTGAATAGTTCCCAGTAACTTCGTGCCGCCGCCTGACATCCTACACCGCTGCCTGCCTGCGCTCCCTGCTCCCTGAGCCAGCCTTCAGCACTCCCCATCCCTCCTCCACCACTCTGGGGAGGACGGGAGCTGTTTCATTTTGGTGTGTACCTGAGTGGGAGTGAGGCATTTTGGTGTCTCCCTCCATCCTGCCTGCATCCTTTGAGCAGGATGTGGTGGAAGGCTGGGCTGTGCTGCCCCGTCTCCCTTGGGGCTCCTGTGTGGGACTGGGGACCAATGCAGCACAGGGCAAAGCTCCGTCCTGGCACCCTCCTGGTCTTCCATGGATGTGTGAAACTGGTGTTACTGGGCAAGCTGGTCCATGTCCTGTAGCAGGTTGAAGTGTCAGCCCTCCCCGTTCATTACCTGTGTTCCCACAGCCAAGTTCACTGCTCCATGGTGGAGCTGCAGCCCCAGGAGGCCGCTGCCAGCTGATGGGGCTGTGCTGGGGATGCTGTGTTTGAATGGGAGTTTGTTGCCTCTAAAATCCTCCTTTTGCTCCCCCTCTCCCTTCCATAAGTGTCCCCCAGCCTCCAGGCCGTTTTTCCCACCCCCTGCTCCCTTTCCCCTGTGGCATTTCTGCCATTTCCATCTTCCCTGCCCTTTCCCCTTTTGTTGTGCAGCTCCCTGCTTCACCCTGAGAAGCTGCTCCAGCAATGACCAGGGATGCTCCTCGGGCACCCCTCCTCCTCCTCTTCCTCTCACCCTGTCTCACCACACGCCCCTGATCTCCCCCACAGGCAACCAAGCAGTTCCTGGAGGAGATCAACAAGTGGACAGGCCAGTACAATGTGTCCCCTCTCTCCTGGAATGTGGCTGTCAAGTTCCTCATGGCCCGCAAGTTCGACGTCCTGCGGGCCATCGAGCTCTTCCACTCCTACCGGGTAAGCAAGAGGGGCCAGAGCCCCCCAGCCCAGGGCTTCCTGCTCTGTGAGAGATCCCTGCTCCCTAGGACCACCCTCCCCTGCTCTTTTATCTTTTTCTCTCTCCCTTACGAGTTTTATCCAGCTGGCAAATCCTTTTTCAGCCAAGGCAGGTCGCTATGGAGATCTCCCCATCCCAATCCCTTCCCCTCCTCTGGGAGGAGCTCCTGGGGTGCCCTCCTGGCTGGTGTGTGCTGCCCACGGAGCATTTCCCTGTATATTAAGGATATAGATCCATGCACGCCTTTTCCAACCTGGTGTTGCAAAGCTGCTCCCCCTCTTACTGGGGGATGAGCTGGGAAATGACCCCATGGGGCAGAGGTGGCATGGCTGGGTGCCCCATGGGGCAGAGGTGGCATGGCTGGGTGCCCCGTGGGGCAGAGATGGGATGGCTGGGTGCCCCATGGGGCAGAGAGGGGCCGTGCTCCCTGTCACTGCCCTCCCTGCCCGCAGGAGACACGGCTGAAGGAGGGAATTGTGAAGCTGAAGCCGCACGAGGAGCCGCTGCGCTCAGAGCTGCTCAGCGGGAAGTTCACCATCCTGGTAGGTGGGGTGTTCCCATGGAGTTATCCCAGCTGGGGGGTTTATCCCAGCTCTGCTCCGTGTGGGTTCTGCAGGAGCCTGACCCCGTTTCCTCGGCAGAGCGTGCGGGACCCCTCCGGAGCCTCCATCGCCCTGTTCACGGCCAAGCTGCACCACCCCAGCAAGAGCGTGCAGCACGTGGTGCTCCAGGCACTCTTCTACCTGCTGGACCGAGCTGTGGAGAGGTGAGCCTGCCTCTGCAGAGCTGCCCTGCCTCACACTGGAGAGCCCCTGGGCAGCACATTCCCTCCCAGCGCTCCCCATGGCTTGAAATTCCCCGGTTTGAGCTCTAACCAATCCTCCTTATGGAGTTGTTCAGCAGGGGAACAAAATACCCCAAGCCCTGGACCAGGCTCTTTGCAGCCTTGCCCTGTCCACGCCCTGGGTTCAGTTTAGCAAAGCCCCAGATTCCTGCAGGTCCTTGCTGGGGAGAAGGCAGCCCCCCCATCAGCCAGACGTAACGTGAGCCCTGCCAAAAATACAAACTCGGGACATTCCCCTGCCATTTATCCTGCTGGGCTCTTTCTGGTTTTGACCTTACCCATCACGGGTGATGCTGCTGAGGCAGGCTTAAGGCACGAGTCGGGCTTAAATGAAGGCTTTAGGGAGAGGTGGTGGAGCAGCTGGGAAGTGCAGAAGCAAGGTTTGGGTCTGTGAGTCCTTCTGGAAGCATGGGAAGGGATTTTTGGGGGTCAGTGTGGGGCAGAGCTGCTGATGCAGGAGCCAGGTGGTTGCACGTCGTGGGGGTTGACGTTGTTCTTTTCCCCCCTCTCAGCTTTGAGACGCAGAGGAATGGGCTGGTGTTCATCTACGACATGGCAGGGTCACAGTACACCAACTTCGAGCTGGACCTCAGCAAGAAGATCCTCAATCTGCTCAAGGTGGTGCCTGCGGCTTAACTGGTGTCTGGGGACAGCGTGTGGGCCACTGGCTCACCAAGAACCCAAAGCCCTGTGGTTTTGGCATCAGTTTGCTCCCCAGGCCACGCTGAGCACGTCCCAGGCCAGGAGCACCAGCTCCAGCCCCGCAGGAGCTGGGGAAGGCACTGGGAGCTCGCCAGGCTGGACCCGGCTGCGGCTGTGGTGTCGCGCGGGCGGGAGGGATCAGCTGTCCCCGGGCTGGATTCCTCTCACAGCTGCTGGCAGCACTTCTGGGAAAACAGATGCAAATTGTTTTTTAATCGTGCTGGCATTCGGTGCCTCCTCCCTTCTCCGGAAAAAAAAAGCAGTAAGAGTAAATACTGGCCGGGGTGTGTCCTTTGCATAATCCCAGTTCCCAGTCTTCACCTCTCCCCTGCCGAGCCAAGCCCTCTGCCTACCTAATTCCTAGGAAGTCATTTGTTTCCTTATCGCCTCGTAAGAGCAAGCACGGCCGTGAGCGTGCGAGGCACACTTCAGATGTGGCATTGCCGTCGTGGGGTGCCTTTGCTGGTTGCCAGCTCTGCTGGGATTTGTCCCCTGCCACAGCAGAGTTGATCTGAGCCCCTCCTCATGCCCACAGGGTGCCTTCCCAGCTCGGCTCAAGAAGGTTTTCATCGTGGGAGCACCCATGTGGTTCCGCGTGCCCTACTCCATCATCAGCCTGCTGCTGAAGGAGAAGCTGCGGGAGCGGGTGAGTGGGGACCCTCCTGGCATGGGATTGTCCTGGCACAGAACCCTCGGCGGGCAGGGCTGAGGCTGCTTTCCCTTTGTGACAGGGTGGTGGAAGCAGCTTGTGCCATTCAGCCTCATCTGCTGGAAGCTGCTGAGCACCAGACCTCTGGCATCCCTGTCCCCATCCCCAGCAAATCCTCTTCAACCTCCTTGGAGTCACCGCTGCCTTTCCTCTTCCTCCCACAGGTGCAGATGGTGAAGATGTCGGAGCTGAAGGAACACCTGCCCCGGGAATGCCTCCCGGAGTACCTGGGAGGGTCCCTCAAGCTGGACCCTCTGAGCTGGAATTGCCGGTTCCTGCCGCAGCAGAACGGGCACCCCGACCCCCTGGACGAGCTGATCCTGGTGCCGCTGGCGGCCCCCAAAGACAACGGCTCCGTCCACGTCCCCGGGCCCAAGTCTGTCACCCTCCAGGATCTGCTGGATCACGTCAGCCACAAGCAGAAACGTGGCATCTACGAGGAGTACGAGGACATTCGGCGCAGGAGCCCGGCCGGCACCTTCGTCTGCTCTTTGTGAGTCGGTGGCAGGGAGCCAGGTGCCCCTCTCACCCCAAAAAGCTGGGTACCCCTCTCCCCACGCTTCTGCTGCTGCGTGGTGCTCCATCGACCTCTTTATGGTGTGGTGCTTTGGGTTCACAACGGAGAACCCCGGCCGAGGGATGGTCTGAGCCCCTTCTGTGGGTGCTGCAGCCTCTGGGGACGGGAGGGAGCCGCGGAGGACAGCAGGGAGCGGGACCTGGCCGGGACTCTGCTTCCCGAGGCTTTGGCCAGGTGATGGCAGCAGAGCCCAGGCTACGGGCCCCAAGGCTCGCCCAGAGGGAGGGAGGGAGGGAGGGATGCTGCCTGCGATACATCCCTGCTTCCCTCTCCCAGGGCACCCTACAACCAGGACAAGAACCGGTACGGGGACGTGCCCTGCCTGGACCAAACCCGTGTCAAGCTGGCGAAGCCGTACAGCCGCCCGGAGGTGAGCCAGCCCAGGATGGACACTCACAGTCCTGGGGGAAGCTGGCACAGCTGTGCCAGGGTTCTGGAGGCCTTTTCTCACCCCTGCTTTTCTCCCTGCAGCTGACTGACTACATCAACGCGAGCTTCATGGATGGCTACAAGCAGAGGAATGCTTACATTGGCACTCAGGGTATGGCTGAGCCAACGAAGGCTTGTTCTGCTCCTGGTGCACCCTTGGCTTCCACCTCTCTGCTCAGTGTCAGCCTCTGGCCATGGGGGACATCCCAGGAGCAGGGCACTGCCCAGCAGCTCCCCCTTCTCTCAGGGTGTATTTACTCCTCCCTGGGTGTGTTTATTCCCCTCCCAGTTTCCAGCTAGCAGACTGAGGTTTTTCCTGGGACAGAGCAAGGGGATCCATCCTCCTCCATCCTCTCCCTCCCCCTGCTCCTATCCCAGCTCTGGATTTGCCCCATCTGCCCAAGGATGAGCAGAGAGGTGGGATCAGCGTTGAGCTGCAGGGACTCGGTGCTGGGGGTGGCAATCAGTGGCAGCTCCAGGCAGTGTTTGTGGAGCCACACCACCCTACAGGAAGGGGCTGTGGTTCCCTGTGGGTTTGATGGGGGGCTGGTGGATGCAGCTGGGCAGGGGGTTGCCCAGATCCATGAGGTTTTGGGCTGATGTGTGGATTGTCCCTGCAGGGCCTCTGGAAAACACCTACGGTGACTTCTGGCGCATGGTGTGGGAGCAGAATGTCCTGGTGATCGTGATGACAACCCGGTGAGTGCTCCTGGAGGGATACAGCCCTCTTCTTCTGTGCAAAATGAGCGTTTTTGGTGTGGGATGAGCAGTGCTGGGCTCAGTGCAGTGATCCTGCAGCAGAACCCCATAGAGGTGGGACATGGAGTCGAGGACAAACTGGTCCCCGTGGAATCCCCAAAGGACCAAGGCTGGGTGGCGTGGGAGATGTCCCAGGCAGGGCAAGGAGGACATCACCAGCTTGTCCTTGTCCTGCTCCCAGGCTGGAGGAAGGAGGCAGGAGGAAGTGTGGCCAATACTGGCCCCTGGAGAAGGATTTCCAGGTGTGCTTTGGGGCGCTGACCATCACCAACCTGGGCGTAGAGAACCTCAACCATTACAAGAAAACCATCCTGGAGATCCACAGCTCAGAGGTGCGTGACCACAGCTGCCTGGTGGGGGACTGGCACGGGGGCACCAGGGGTCAGAGGAGGAAAGAGGCTCTAAACCCCCTGCTTTCCCCAGACCAGGGAGCGGCGGCTGGTGTCCCACTTCCAGTACCTGAGCTGGCCAGATTATGGCGTCCCCTCTTCCGCCGCCACCCTCATTGACTTTTTGGGGGCCGTGAAGCAGCAGCAGAGGGTGGCTGTCAGCGCCCTGGGACCCCGCTTCAAGGGTCACCCCGGGGGACCCCCGGTTGTGGTGCACTGCAGCGCTGGCATTGGCAGGACAGGTAATGGGTGAGGGGGGCGTTTGGGGATGGTGTGGTGACAAGTTCAGCTTCCTTGGGGCGTTTCCGTCCCGGGGACCCACGGTGTGTTTGCAAGCTGATTGACCTGAGACACATCCTCAGGACTTCCCACAACCATGAGACCCGGGAGAAGTCCCCAGATGCCCGTGGGAGATGGGTGGGGGGCTGAGCACCACCACCGCACTTCTCACAAGGGGCAGCGACGGTGACATTTGGCATCTGGTGCCATCCCTGCCATCATCCCTAGGTACCTTCTGCGCACTGGACATCTGCCTGTCGCAGCTGCACGACGTGGGCACTCTGAACATCTACCAGACCGTGCTGCGCATGCGGAGCCAGCGCGCCTTCAGCATCCAGACCCCCGAGCAGTATTACTTCTGCTACACCGCCATCCTGGAGCACGCCCAGCGCGAGGGCCTGCTGCTCACCAACCACAGCTGGGCCGCCCAGGACAGGAGCTCGCCGGGGCACTGAGACCCCGCCGCCTCCCTGCCCATCCTCGGGGGCTGCCGGAGCCGCCTCGGTGCCCGCCGGGACTCAGCAGAGCCGGAGCACCTCAGCTGTCAGCACTGCTATGGAACTGTGCCTTATTCGACCCAAAGGGTGGCTGTCGCTTGCCGGCACGGGAAGGGGCTCTCGCTCCTCGCCGTCGTGTTTCGGTTGGGTTTGGTTGGTTGGGGAGGTGGTTTGTCTTCTCTTCAAGTTGTTGGGTTTTCTTTTTTTGTTTTGTTATTTTTTGTTTCGGTTTGGTTTTTGTTTTGTTTATTTCTGTTCTTGCTTTTTTTTTGGTTTTTGTTTTTTTTGTTGTTGGGACCACCTAAGATGTACCTAGAGAGGGGCTTTGCAAAGTCCTAGGAAATGTATTCCCAGTCCTGGGGCTGAGGAAGAGGCACGTGCTTGGGTCTCAGCTGACGCTCCACCTGTGTGTCTGTATGTATGTGTGTATATAATATACCCCCCTGTGACCCCCCGGCTATTATATAGATACATATATACAACCTCCCCTCTAGCAGCTCCCAAGGGTCCCCGCTGTCCTGCCACCTCACTGCTGTGATCTCTGGAGCGGTGAGTTTGGTCCTGGCTCTGTCTTGTCTTCCCCGTCCCCCTCATGGGCAGCGCTGGGACCCGGCACCCCCTCCCGTGCCCGTCCCGCTGGACGCACAAAGATACTTGATGGTGTCCCCTCTGTTTCTTTGTCTCATCCTCCCTGTGGAGACAGCAGCTCTGCTCCAGGGAGGATCTGGAGGACTGGGGTGTCCCGGGGGTGCTGAGCTCACAGGCATCCCCTGCCCCTGTGGGAGTCACTCGGTACGAGGTGATGGGGCCACGGCGACCGACCGGCTCTCCAGGTTGCCCGGCTTTCCCAAGCCGCCGCTGGGAACCCGCAGGCCCAGCCCTGCGTTGAGTCACGGGCTGGGAAAGCGCTGAGCAAGAATAAACCCCAAACCCTGGAGAGGCAGCGAGCCTCTGCCCCAGCCCCAGCCCCCACCACTGCCTGGGCCTCCCCAACTTTATACTGTAATAAGCTCTTTGAATGTGTATATTCTTATTTTTTTATAATCTTGGGGGAGGGAGGCGCAGGGTTTGGGAGGTTTTGTTTTGTTTTCTTTTGGGGTTTTTTTTTTGTGTTTGGGTTTTGTTTTTTTTTGTATTTAACATTAACTTGATCCAAGCCAGAGCCAGAAGTATTTGTAAATGTTCTTATTTTGCTCTCAGAGAAACCTTTTTGTTGTCATTACTTTTTTGGGAGTTGTTTTGTTTTTATTTGTATTGATATATAAATATACCACCAGTGACCAGTCCTCTTTGCTGTTGTGGGGACATTGGGCAGGACAGAAGAAGGAAGGAATTTAGAGCTTTGCACAGGCTGTGATCTCTGAAAACCAGCTGGCCCCATCCCTGGCTACACGTGGACTTTGAGGAGCACAGAGCTGTGTCCAGGGCTTCTTGTGGCCTGGGTGAGGCTGAGACAGAGATAACCAGGCTGCAGGAAGCTTTCCTGGGCAGGCAGGATAGTGTCAGGAGGAAAGGCAGCACAATGGGCTGGCATAGCCAGAGGTGACACAAGCCACCCTGCTCCGAGCTCCTGCCTCTTTTCCCAGGGCCTTGGCAAGCCTCAGGACATCAGTCTCCTGTCTGGCCGTGCTATCTGCCTGCTGCTGCCTTTTTCTGCAGGATTTGGGGGTGCAGGTGTAGCCTCTGTGCTTCTGAATCCCCTCTGAGCAGGCAGGTAGGGCGCAAAAATTAGGGGGAACTCCTGTCAGGCAGCCCCAGTGCCTTCAGGTGCAAGCAATGCCAGTCCCAGAGCAGCAGCCGCCGCCTGAGGCTTTGGGACGAGGGAAGGAAAAAGGCAGCTTGTGCAAATGAAGCCCTAGAGCCAGCGAGAGAGCTCGTGCCCCAGAGCAGGGCAGCTGGCGGGTGTGAAGAGCAGCACCTGTGTTTGCTCAGCTGGAGCCTACAAAAGTGAGGGATGCCAGGGTCCTTCTAGGACTAACACAGGGAGAAGCATTCCCCTGTGTTCTGGGTGTGGGCTGGCTCGGCTGTGCCAAACCAAGGTCAGACACAAGCACTAGAAGGCTGGAAAAGAACCAGAGGCAGCAGGGAATCCGTCTGGAAAAGGGCTGCATGTCCCAGTGCCTAGGAGTGCGTGAGAGGCGGGCGTTGGGAGCATCCCTGGAGCCGTGCACATCCATGCAGAGTGGTTCTGCTTCAGCTGCAGTGTCCCACCCTTCCAGGTACCATTTTCCACCCAGCTCTCTCCTGGAGGAGCATCAGCCCAGGCAGTGTGATCTGCTCCTCCAGCTCAGGCTGCCCTCAAGTTTCCCTCCAAGCACCCCTCGTGGGGTGGCTCCTCCGAGGGAGCCCTCATCCTCTGAAGGAAGGCTTGAGGAGCCCTCATCCTCTGAAGGAAGGCTTCCAGGGGCCTCCCTCCTCGCTGCCAAACTTTTTCACCCAGCTGGGCTTTCTTCTGGGCACACGTGCAGGAAGGGAGTGTTTGCAGTTTGTTCTTAATCCTGTGCTGTCAGCAGCAGCTCTCTGTGGCTCAGCGGGGCTTTTGGCAAAGTGTTGGGTCCAGATCTGAAAGCTGCAGGTGATGCCAGGTGTCCCACGTGGCCCCACGAATGTGCCCAGCCCACGTCTCTCTTCCACGGGCTGTGAAATCCCAACCAAGCCCGCTCTGTGCGCACGGTAAAGGTGGTTGTGCCTTCTAGCCTCAATTCCACGTGATGTGGGCACAGAGAACCAAAACTTTTCCAAGAAGACTCGTGTCCTGGGTGTCTGGTAGGAATAACCAGAGGGGAGGGATGGAGATCTGAATGGGAACAGCTCGGATATGCTGCTCCCTTCGAGGAGGGATGACGATCCCATCTGTGCTGGAGGCGGAGGAAGAGGTTGTAAACCTTTTCCATGGAAAAACAACCCAAACACTCACCCTCCCTTACTATTTCTTACTGTTTCTTCTCAAAGCCAGCGTTTTCAGTCCTCTTGCACAACATGGGGTTTTGTTCCATCCATTCCTTCTGTGCCAGCAAGTCCTGCTCAGCAGCAGGAATACGGATTTCTCTGGAAATGGTCACTTCACGCAGACAGCCAGAAATTACTGGAAAGCAAATCTTTGTATCGTTTGCAGAGCGCTGGGAAAAACGGGCTGCTGAGTGCAAGCAGCCTGATGCCTGCAGAATCTCCCCTTCGCTGGAGTGGCCCAGACACAGGGATCAGTCACCACGGGCAAAAGTAACAACACAGGCAACTCCAAGAACGAAATCCAGAGTTCCGCTGGAGTTTGGAAACGGGGATATAAAGGCATCGCAGGGCACTCCTAAAGCGGCGCTGCCATCGCTGTGCCCACCTGTCTCATTTGGCTTTCTCGGCTGCATGCACGCCGCCTCGCTAATGACGATTACTTTAGTGCTTGTAATTTTGCGCCCTGGGAGTTTGGAAAGAGCCTGGCTCCAGAGCGCTTCATTTCCCAGCCCTTCTGCTTCCTCGCCGCCGGTTTCCAAGGTTCAGGCTCGATCTCCAGTGGCACTGCAGCCGGTGCAGGCTCAAATCCCTCTGCTGAGAGCCCTTCCAGGAGTTAAACCCGAGCTGCAGCTCCCAGCTCCAGGGACCCTCCTCTGCTGTGCCTGCTTGTCCTGGCACCACCCCACTGCCTGCTCCTGCGACACTCTCCCCGTCTGAGAAAGGGAGAATAGCTGGGAAAAAAAAAAAAATTAGGAGATTTAGACCTTGTTTGAGTGAAAGTGCCTGAGATACACATTTTAAGAGAAGCGTGGAACATGTGTGTTCCTATTTCACCCTTAGCCGAGCACGCTCTGGATGCCCAGACGAGCACTAAGGGGCGGCCAGGCCTGGCTCCTCCAGCCTCCGTCTGGGCAACGCAGCAACTCGCTCCACAACTTTCCAAAGGGAGAGAAACGCGGTACTCGCAGGCATTAACCCCCACCTCTGTCTCGTGTTTTAGCGGAGGGGAACGCCGGCTACCGCGGCCGGGGCAGCGGCTCCCTCGGCTCCCTCCCGCCCTCCGCCGTGAGGCCTTTCCCTCACACACCCCCCCTCCCTCCTCCCGTGGGCGGTGCGGCCGTGACGATCGGCACCGCGGGGCCAATCCGCCCCGGGGGGAGTTCCCCCTCCATTCAGGGCTGCTCGCCTGCGCGCTGAGGGTATGTAACAGCTGCTTTCCCCACACACACTTTCCCAGTTCGGCTCCCTCCCCCCCCGCCGCGCCTTCCCTTCGCGGGAATCGCTCCCCACGGAGCGGGCGGGAACCTGAGGGAAAAGCCGGGAGGGGGTAGGAGGAGGAGCGCGCGCCTCCGGATCCCGCCGGCAGGAAGCGCGCGACGGGCAGGGGAGGGAGGCGAGTGGCTGTGTGTGTGCGGAGGGCATTGCCGCGGTGGCCACGCCCCCTCCCTCGCACGCCATTGGCTGAAGCGGCCGAGGGCGCCGCCCCCCGCGGCGCGCACCGCCCACGCCCCCCCCCGCCCCTCCTCCTGCTGCCGCTCGGTGCGTGCGTGCGTGAGCGGGAGTGTGTGCGTGAGCCCGAGTGTGTGTGCGCGCGTGTGTGTGTGTGAGTGTGTGCGCGCCGCGTCCCCCCGCCCGCACGTGTAACCCACCCGCCCCACGTGGGGCGCCGCCATCCCGGAAGTGAAGGGGTCGGGGGACAAAAGGCAGCGCCGCGCCGCCCCCGAACCCGGGCCCCGCCGCCAAGTCCCCCCCTCCTTCCTCCCGCCGCCGAAGCGGTTGGCGGCGGGGCCAGGGCCCGGGGGGGGCCGGCGGGGGGAGCCGCTGGCGCGGGCCGCGGCCGCGATGTAAACATTCCACAAAAGGGCTCCCCAGAGAGGGGGGCGTGGCCTCGCCGCCGGGGGGCGGGGCCAATTCGCCGCGTGGGTGGGGTTCTCGCCGTGACGGCGGCGCGGCCCCGCTCGCCGATTGGCCGGCGCTTTGGCCCGGCGGCCAATAGGGCGGCGGGGGAGGCGGGGCGGGGGCGGGGCGCGCTGCTTATACGGACATTTTTCTTCGGCGGTCGCTCCCCCCCCTCCTCTCCTCCCTCCCTTCCTCTCCACATCCCCTTCCTGGGGGCCGCGGCCAATAGGGGAGGGCCTGGTGGGCGGGGCCAGCGCTCCCATTGGCCGAGCGGGTGACGGGCGCGCGTCTCGCCCAACGGGCGCTCGGGGCTCCCCCCCTGCGCGAGGAGGGGCGGGATTTCCCGGGGAACAGAGAAGCGGGCAGCGCTCCGCCGCGGCGGCCGACAGACGGTTACTCCATCTTACCCCCCCCGCCGAGCCCCCCGCCCCCGCCGGGGCACCGGCGCCGCCCCCGCCCGCCCCCCCCCTCCGGGAGGAGGGGCGCGGGGACCCCCCCTTCTCACTGCGCCGGGGACAGCCCGCCCCCGCCGCCCGCCCGGGAGGTACCCGCCACCCCCGGACCCTGAGGGACACCCGGCCGCTGCCAGGGCCCGCTTCGAGGTAAGGAAGAGCGGGGCGGCGGGCACGGGAGGCCGCAGGGCCCGGGGCCGGCCCCCTCCGGCGATCCGTAGGGGGCGGGGCCCGGCGCCGGTGCGGCGGCGGCGCGGGGTGGCGGGGGGGGGGCCGGTCGGTGCCCGCGGCGCGGCTCCCCGGGGATCCCGGGCCCGCGCGGGCGGCCGCGCGTCCTCCCGCCCCGCCCCGCCCCGCCGGGGTGTCCCGGCCCCGGCATGGCGGGAGCGGCGGGCGGAGCGTGCGGCGGCCGCTGGGCGCGCTGCGAGCCGGGCGCCGCCTCCTCCCCCCGCCCCTCCGCCCTCCCTCCGCCCGGTGCCGCTCCCGGGCTGCGGCGGGACCGCCCCCGGCAGCGCTCGCCCGCATTGCACGGCCCCGGTACCGGCCGCACCGCGCGCCCCGGCCGCCGCCGCCGCTCCCGCCCGCCCGGGGGGGGCGCGTTCCGAGAGCCGGCGAGGCGACGCGGCGCTCTCCCGGTGCCGCTGTTCGCCCAACTTGCCGGCGGAGTTGCCATGAGAGCGCTTGGCCGGGCCGGGCCCCCCCGGCGGGGTGCCGCTCCGGGGTTCCCCCCGTGGCTTCCCGCAGTTGCGCGGCTCCGCGGCGCGGCTCTCCGAAAGGACCTGTTGGAGCGGCGCGGAGATGATGCGAGCGGGGAAAGCCGAGAGCTCCTCGTGCGCACGTTAATTTTCCAGCGGTTTTAATAGCGAGCCGGATCCCTCTGCTCGTCCTGCCGTGCTGCGAACTCGGCAGACGCTTGCGCTGGTATTTCATCGCTTTTTTTTAAATTCTTCGGGCTGTTGTACATCCCTAGAAACTACTTCATGATTTACGCTTGCGTTGGTATTTCATCGCTTTTTAAAAATTCTTTGGGTTGTTGTATATCCCTAGAAACTACTTCAGGATTTTTGGGTTGTTTTTTTTTGTAGCAGGAGGCTGGTGGAGTTCAGGTAGCTTTAAAAGGTATGACTTTGCTTGGTGTCTGCTTAACTAAATCCTGGTTTTTTCTGCCTTTTCCTGGCCTGGGTTCAGAATGATTTTTAACAGTTATTTGTGTGAGTAGCACGTGCATTTAGATAGAAGTTACATCCCTGAAGAAATCCGTTTATTTGGACCACTGAAATGGGGCAGAATAACTTGTGTCAGCCGTATTTTAAACTACTTATCAAAGGCATCTCCAGCTGTGCGTGGATTTTCAGTCTCCCACGCTGTCCAGAGGAATCTGAACCTGGTCTGTGTGTTAAAGTGTAGCTTAAGGCTGACATAACACATCATGTTTCTCTTTTAACTTGCCGCTTTTAGTTGTGCTAAAAGGTGTAGGGTCAGTAAACAAGTGGGAAATGCCCAACTTAATTCAGTACAGCTGTACCTGTACTGGCCATTTTCCACTCCTAGCATGTAATTATTTAAAAAAAAATACAGTTTCAGAAAGGTAAACATTCTAGGATTAACTGTATAGTACAGTATTTTAAATTAAAATGGCGTTTTATTTCAACACACTAATTTTAAAGCATCTGTGAAACTTCCTTCATCACATAAAGTGCCTTGGCAGCCTGGTGTCAGCCCGTGCTGGATCTCCAAGGACAGAAAGCCACTTTTTAGAGTCTTTTTTTTCTCCCTGCTGAGGTGAAGTTAGCAGTTTTTCACATGGTTACACTCTTTGCAAAAAGAAATTGTGCTTTTTGCCCTCCCAAAGCATCTTACCCTCATCCCTCCCACCTTCTGCTTCTGGTGGAGACACATGGTCTCACCATAAATTTGTTTGAGATGCTACAACATCATCACTCATCCCAAAAAACGCCACTAATTTGCTCAAGTTTGGGGGAACCCTGGCTGATTCAGGGTGGTTTTGTGAGCAGTGTGGGGCAGGGGGATGCTCTGCCCCTGGCCCCAGGCTGGATTTTGCTGGGGGAGCCCCCTCTGCACGGCTCCTGGCACGTGTGGCTCTCGGGGCTGGGAGCATCGTGTTGGAATTGGCAGGCGGATCATTTACGTTTTCCAGGATTTATGAATCGTTTTTCTGTCCAGATTGCTGTTCTGGACTTCTCCAGCGTTGGAAAGCTTTTATGGCTGCTGGAGCAGAAAAGAGCCCTGTAATAGCTGTCACTTCAGCCTGGCTGCGCTTCTGGGACCACGCTACTTTTTTCCAGCCCCGCTGGGGTCTTTTCCTTTTTTCATTTGGTTAAATAATTCTCTCTCACAGATCATCCTCTCTGTGCATGGGGTATGTGCAGTCAGGTAACAGGGCTAAACAATGCTCTGAGCTCTGTAGAGCTTGTTTTGGGTCGTGCTGTGGGGTTTGGCACGCGGGCCGCTTTTTGGCAAAGCAGGGATCAGCGCCTTCCCAACTTGCTCCCCATCTGGACAAGAGGGGTGTATTTGTGTCCCATCTGCCACAATGTCAGAAAACTCTCCTAGCTGCTCCCAAAGCTTCAGGGTGTGCTTTTCCCAACACCTTTTTTTTCTGGGGATGCTTCTCATTTCGTTGTGGAGCGATGCTCTGGTCCTGGCTGTGCCTCTCTGCAGCGTGGCCACGGGGTTCTCCCCGTGCTGCAGGCTGTGTGGCACCGTACAAACAAAGCGTAGCAGTGGCTGCTGAACAAGCTGGGTCATGTTCTGGAAGTCCTGTGGCTGGGTTAGCAGAGCTGCCAGAACCTCCTTTCCAGCAGGCACTGCCTTGTGCTCCTCAGTAATCCCGTGTGGGATGTGTCCTGCAGGACATCCCTCACTGTTCCGGGAGCACAGCTGAGACTTCAGTTTGCTGCTCCTGACTTTTGAGTCCTCTCTCCCTCGAAAGAAAGCCTTCTGAAAAGCCCTTACATCTGTTAAACTAATCCTGTGCAGCTCTGCAATTTCCCTGCAGTTTTTCAGAGGGACCAAAAACTCCTGCAGTGGATCTTTCACAGCTTGTTGGTGACTTTGGTGTTTATCCACAGGTGTGGTGGGTTTGCAGCAGGTGCTGAGGCAGCACACCTTCCTAAATTGCTTTCCTCCTAGTCTCTATTTGGCTTTTTCTTTTTGCTGTACCAGCTGATCTCTAATGCCAAGAAGTCCCCGCTTATGTGGTGGGAAAACCTGCAATAGAAATGATGGAGATTTTTGGGATATTGTGTGGTAAAAGCCTGGGGAGCAGAGCTGCCACAGGGGAGGCAGTTTTTCCATGGAAGATGAGAGCACCTCCCGTGCTTCTGTTGCCCCCATGGAGCAGTGAGGAGGCAGGAGGAGAGCCCTGCAGTGCTCCACCAGCTGAATCCAGCCTTGTCCCTGCTTTGTTCCTTCTCTTTCTGTGGCAGTACTGCCACTCCTCTGCTCTCCCCAGTACTGGAGGGAAAGGGACGTGCTCCACTTGCCTTTATCTGTCCCACCTGGCTTGTGTGAGGCAGATGGATGGGGAAACCCTCTGGTGAAGTCGGCGAGGTAGAATTGCATAATTCTCGTGTTGTTACTGAGATGCAACATAGCTTTTCCTAATTTTCCCTTTGCTTTAACAGCTGAGGATCCTCTGTGTGCGTGTGTGTTTGTCTGCCTGATCCATCCTACCTGTGGCACGGAGCTGCTGAGCTGGGAAGTGGCACAGGTGGGAAGACCCAGAGGTGTGTTCCCATGCAGCATCCTTTTCCTGTGAAGGGGAGCACTAAAAACCTCAGGAAAAAAAAAAAAAACCCAATCGTTTTCATCCTCCCCTCGATGGAATGAAGTGTGCTCTAAGTGGAGTTAAAAGGGAGATTGGGTAGAAATGCTGCTGGGGAAAGGGAATGCAATTCTTGACTTAGTCTGCTCAGGTAGTGCCAAGATCCCCTACACGTGTCCTGTCAATGCTTTCAACTGAGGAAAGTACCTGAAAATTTTGTGACGTACTTTCAGTCCCTGCTGTATTTTGAGGGCTTTTCAACCCTCAGATGAAGGTTACAGATGGTGCAGTTTGATGTGGGGCTCTCTGAATCTACACTTCAAAGTCTGCAGGGGGATGTCAGAGATGTGTGCTACATTTCTGGGATGACGACAGGAGCGTACTATTGTTTGTAATGAGGAGGGGAAACAAGTCTTTGATATTGTGTGTTTATTCTCAAAACACCTTTCCTTTAGCTGGGCTTTGCCATCATTAAGGAAAAAAATCACTTGTTGCTGAGGGGGGAAGTGGGTGGAATTGTCCCTGTGAGCAGCATGATTTGGTTAAATCAGTTCAAAATGCCACGTCTGGTCTTGGGTTCGCTCTCACTGCTCCTTCCTCAGCTCTTTGGGGGGATGTAGGAGGGCTGGGATTTGCTGCAGGACAGATCTCTCCAGCTTTTCAACAGAGGAGATGCCAGGTCAAGGTTAGCAGGGCTTCAGTGAGGAAATGAATGCACTTGGGGATCACTCAGCATCGTATCTCCTTCTGTTCTGCTGCTGGTTTGCTTTCCCCTCTCTGTTGTTTGGGTGGTGGTGGGTGCAGATTTATCATCCCTGTCTAGGTACAGCAGAGCTTCCAAGATCATCTCTCTGCTAGGATTAATAAAGCCTGTTAAGTCAGTTAGCTATCTCCATTAAAGGCTCTTCCTCCATGGATTGCAGACCCTTGGTAGGAGTTAGCAGGCTGTTATCTGGGAAGGTTGACTGGTGGTATTGACTATTACCTATCTATTGATTCTATATATCTGTATACACATCCAAATATAACACCAAATTTCACAGTTTTGAAGCAGGTCCTGTGCTTGGATAAGAGCAGAGTCCAAGCTCTGCTGGTGAAGGTGAGGGGAATTCAGAGGGAGGATGAACATACATGAGCTTTAAATTTTTTCCTTTACAGAAGTTTTAGTATCAACCCTACAGCAAACCGGATTTTTGGAGGATTGTACACTTGGCCTGCAAGAATCAGGAGCTTCAAAAACTGATCTTCATCCTGCTGGTGTGTGTGTGGTGATGGATCCTTGCTGCTAGCATGATTCCCATGGCCTCACAGGCCAAGAATTTTGGTAGCTTCATGGGGAAAAGTCTTCTCAGGCAGCTTAAGGTGACATTTTAATCCTCATAAGGGTCTTCCAGCCACTGTCTGCCCTCAAACAGCCTCTGCTTTAGGGGCTGCTGGGTCCATCTGAAGGGCTGAGTGTTGCTGTGGGGAATGAGAGCCAGGGCTGGGACACTGAGCAGCCACCACACCACAGATGCACCGCGTGGATCTGCACACAATATTGAAAGGGTCAGGGGAGAAGCAGCCTGGGAGATGAAAAGCAGGGCTGGCTGAGGGAGCAGGGTTTGAGAGCAGAAGGGTGTCCAAGTTGGTGAGTGGGTTATAAATAGCTGCCACCAAAGCTTTGCCCAGACTTTACTCATGCACTCGGCCATTGTCATGCAGAATCCTGGCCAGCTCTGCTCGTGGGTGGATGGTGTGAGGCCAGATTTACTCCGTTTAGTCCCAGCCTTATTAGCGTAAAACTATGTTTTTGCAAAGCTAAGTGTGGTCTGTGCCTGAGAGAAGAAGCTCTGTGAGGGGAGTAGCTCCGTGTTCACCTTCCTGGCTCTTTATTTATCAGCAGAGACCAGTGCAGGCACCACTGGAAAAGTGAGCTCCTGGAGTGAGCTCCTCTGCTTGCTGAGTGTGTGCTGAGGGTCAGGCTTACTTTGGGTTTGTAGCTTGCAATTAAGGTGCAGCTGATGAGCTTTCCCCTTTCCTTGGAGCAAGGAGTCCTCCTCTGCTTCCTGTCTGATCTGCCAGGTGATTTGGGGACCTCTCGAGAGGTTAAACTTGAAGAGTAACTTCAAAAAGAAAGGAAGTCATCTTCCTTGTTGTCCTACCCTCTCCAAGTGAAAGGAGGGACTAGTAGAGAGAGTTTGTGTTGGATACTGGGGAGAAATTTTTCCCTGTGAGGGTGGTGAGGCCCTGGCACAGGGTGCCCAGAGAAGCTGCAGCTGCCCCTGGATTCTTGGAAGTGTCCCAGGCCAGGCTGGACAGGGCTTGGAGCACCCTGGGACAGTGGAAGGTGTCCCTGCCATGGCAGGGGGTGGAATGAGATGATAATTAAGGTCCCTGCCAAAACAAATCTTTCCAAATCTTTTCTGTGTTTTTGTCATGGAGGGGAAAGTCTGCACCTCTGTCCTGCTGACTCCTGTTTCCATATTTGACATGAGATTTTAGTCAATGATCTCTGGGTTATTTGATTGATGACAGATTTAGAGTGTGAGGAGCTGTCCTGGCTTGGTGGATGGGGATGGGCTCAGTTGGCTGTTGTACCATTATTCTGGGGGAATGTCACTCCTTGTTTATCCATGTGTTTGCCTTAGCAATGAGTGTGTCTGACTGCACTGAGCTGAAAAGGCCTTGTTTTGGAGAGATCCTGAAGCAGAAGAGGGTGGTTGCACTGTTTTCTGTCCCTCAAATGTCGTAACAGGCTTTTGATAAACAGCAGGTAGCACCTCAAGGATGGCAATAACTATCAATGGACAGGAAACAGTGCTGGGATTTGCTTGCAGTAAAGAGTACTGGGGTGAGCAGTTCAATCCAAGAGCCAGGAATTCATGGTTCCTTGTGGAGTGGGACAGTGGCAGAATGAGCTGTCAGATTTGAAGTGAGTTCAAGTTGCAGAAAAGCAGCTTGAGGTTGGGCAGGAACTTGAAGGAAAATACTGCGGAGTGAGTGAGGGAGCTGCTGATCCTGGCAGGCAGGAATCCAGCTGCTGAGTGGGGCCAGGGTGCTGGCAGGACCACAGGTGTGGCATGTGGCATCCCAAATACTCCTGGTACAGCAGGCCTGTGTCTTTCCCTGAAATTATCCATCAAATGTGCTTAATACCCGTGTATTAAACGCAGAACACTTTGTAAGTGACTTCAGACTCTGATTCTGCATCCTGCTTTTCCCCATGTTATAAAGCATCTCTCAGAGCTGTCTGTCATCCTACCTGGACTGTCCAGGAGAGGTTTTATCTGTTGTCAGTGTAAACTGTGTGTGGGTAGCACATCCTTCCTCAGTCTGTTGCGTTCGAACGCCGTGTTCACGAGCTTTGCATCGCTCGGGGTCTGTGTGTGCTTCAGATTAGCAACATCCTCTAGGTGAGACTGAAGAGATCATAAACTTCCAAGCTACTACAACAATAAGGCTGTACTTTCCGTGGTGAGATACAGTTGCATGTTTTATGCTGAAAGCTGAATCTTTAGTCCCACTTTCCCATCTCAAGGTACCAGCGAACGGACGGAAACTCGCCGTGACCTCGCCATCACCCGCAGCACGCTGGACCAGTGACTCCCTGTGCTAACAGGTGTGTTCTCCCCAGGTTTTGTGGTGCTTGCCGAGCATGAGTTCAGCATGAAGCGGCGATTGGATGAGCAGGAGTCACCCGTGTATGCGTCGCAGCAGAGACGTATCACCAGCAGCACCGAGGCTTTCCCGCACCAGCACCGCGTGCTCGCCCCGGCCCCGCCGGTCTATGAGGCGGTTTCGGAGACCATGCAGTCGGCCACGGGGATCCAGTACTCTGTAACTCCCAGCTACCAGGTGTGTGTGCTCAGCCCTCAGCCCCTGTGGCCAGCCAGCACCGTGTCGTGGCACCGTAGAGTTCTGTGTTTGACACGCGGTTGGGTTTAAGAAACGGACGGCGCGCTTATCGTACGTCTCCTTTTCGATGCTTGCTTTATCGCCTTCCTTCGTGAACCAGCATGGTGTGACCTGGCTTTCTTGAACACCTGGTTCTCTCAGACCATGGTCTCTGAATGTTTGTGGAGGGCTTTTCCTCCATGTTCCTGTTTTTCAGCAGGAGAAGGTTCGCCGTTGTAAAAGGCGCGCGGTGTCTTGGGTGATCTTAAGCTTAACAGACTAGATCAGCATTTAGATTGAAGACTTTCAGGAAAATTGAAATGTTTCAGAAAACATTACCCTAGAGTCATTAGGTGGCACTCTTCCCTCTCTTGCCTCCTTTACAAGGAGCTGGCAGTTGGGAACAGGGCAAAAAAATCTCTTTTTAAGAGTACACTGGAGATAGCTGTCAGTGCAAGAGCAGGGAAAGGCTGTTTGTGTGATATTTGTCTTTGCCACATTTCTGGCATGTTTAATCCTCCACACTTGTGTTGCTGGTGAGCTGCTCTCCCTGTCTAGTGCCTGATTTTACACACAGCTTCATCCTTGCTTCTGCAGAAGGGGATATTCACACTGATAGTGGCAGCCACAGAGCTGGAGAGCTGCAGGCAGACCCTTGCAGGGGCTGGAAGAGGATGTGTTGATGCTGCCAGTCCTTCCTAAAAAGAACTGAGATGGACCAGCAGGCAAATCTTATTTTGTTCATGAGGATTAAAAAAATATGTCCTGTCTAAAAGAGGCTTGAATGGAAAAATGGGTTTGTGAAAATGGTTTTCCAAATTGAAACTTTTCTGGTTTATGGTATGAAGAAGTCCCAGAAGTGCATGCTTTCTGTTCTTTCCCTCTTTCTCTAGGGGAATACCAAGCTGGGTTTTCCCCTGAGCCTGCTGATTCCAGAGAGCCACAATTTGGCTTCCAGTGCCCAAACTGAATTAGCAAGAAGATAGCAACCCATAAAATCGTTCGCTCAGATTATTACTTGTGACATAAAGGGAAAGGAGAGCATACTGCCTCTTGTCAGATTAGAGGTTCCATTTTACCCTCCTTTTCCAGGTCTTTATGTCAGGGGCCATAGTGGACAGCCAGTGAGTGTGCAATGTGTTTGCAGGGAGAGCTTCCCTGTGTTTGCAGGATGGGATGAGAGCTGAATGCAGTGCGTTGACTAAAGTTGTTCTCAGTCCTGATTAAAGCTCAAACCAACCCGTGTTCTGCTTCTTTGGTTGTACTGCTGCGTGTGGGAAGCCTGGGGAGGCTCTCTGCTACCAGGCTGTGGCTGATGCCTTTTTCCTGGTCTTGGGAAATAAAAGCTCAGACACACTTAGAGAGTTGGGGGTCATTTACCTCAGGATTTAATAAGATCCCATTCAATGGCTTTGCAAAAAGCCCAGTCCCCCCCAGTCCAGTACACAATTAAAGACTCTACACATTAGCATACCTAACAAGAGGGCCCAATAAGGGGCTTGGGTGGGCTAACTTCCAGTCTACAGAATCTGTCCTGCCAGGAGACCTCGAGTGCCCACAACAATAGAGCGTTTGCTCTTCTAACTCCACGCACTCTCAGGGTTGTTCAGCTTCCCAGCCCACCAAACACCGCAAAACCGGGCCGAATTACCACCCAAACCCGTGAACGTGGGGAACTGTGTGCAAAGCATTGAGGAGAAAAGCAAAACAAAAATCCTTCAGGCATGGTGGCTGACGTGCTGTTTGCCTTGGCAGGTGTCGGCCGTGCCGCAGAGCTCGGGCAGCCACGGGCCGGCCATCGCGGCCGTGCACGGCGGCCACCACCACCCCGCGCCCGTGCAGCCCCACGGCAGCCAGGTGGTGCAGAGCCACACTCACCCCACGCCCCCGGCCGTGCCCGTGCAGGGCCAGCAGCAGTTCCAGAGGCTCAAGGTAACGTCCAGAAGTGCTGCCCCGCGTCTCCCGGAATTCCTCCTGCGGCCCCTTTCTCTCCATCCTTTTTACTTCCCTGCTGTTGGCTTGCTGAAAGGTTTCTTTTGACGCTTCTCGTGTTTGGGCGTCTGTTGAATGCGGAGATGGGCTTCTCTTTCTGCTGTATTGTAATAAAAAGAAATTTGGGCTTGCTGGGAAAAGGTTTGTGGCAGGGAGGAAAGGGAAAAATGGATTGCTTCGAGTGTTTGGGTGAATGGGTTAAATTACCAAAACATTTGGTGCTTTTCTGAACACATGGCGTATGTGGGTGGTTGTGTGGGAGTAATTTGGGAGTAAGGAAGGCTCTATTCTCAGATGATGTGCTGTAAAAGCCTTAAACAAAGAGAAAAGTCCACCAAAAATAACCCCTTTAAGTTGCTACATTTGGAGAAGGCATATCCATACAAATTGATGCCTGTTCCAGCTTCTTCCAAATACGGTGTGAATCTTTTCCAGTTTTGGTGGAAAGCACTGCCCTTTCCTTTTGCTGAACGTGGGAAACTCCATTTCTACAAACCTCTGAAAGCCAGTTTCTGAAAGAGGGTTTCTTCCTCCATGGAAAATCCTTTACTGGTGCAAGGTTGGGGCTATACCTGAGACCTTCTTGTGTTGCTGCTGTTTAATTTCAGAGGAAAGACAGGTCCCGTGTGTAGCTCTTGCAGCTGCTGGAGGCACAGAGCTCTCACTTTGGGCTGTGGCTGTTCTTCCAGAACCCCTGGAAAAATTGGCTGTTGGTACACGAATCATGAACCTCTTGCTGTTTGAGGTGTAGAACAATTTGCCGCCCACAGTTGCCATTTTCAAACCCTTTCTGTGTGGAACTGAAATGTCTGGCTTTTTGGGAGAAGTGCAAGCGTGTACCTGGCAGACAGCTACTACACTGAATATGTCATTTCCACTTTCTGCTTATTCTTAGACTTCCATAATAATTTCCACATATGAATGCAGGAAAAATACTCAGTCTAGTTCTGTTTATCCTAGCAGTCGCTTCACTGATGGTAAATTTGGAGTGTGGGGTTTTTTTGATTTGTTGGGTTTTTTTGGGTTTTTTTTTAATAATTCTGAGTAATTCTGCTGATCTGTGTTGCTTTTTTTTTTTTTTCCTTTTTGTCTCTTTTTGGTGCAGTTTTATCTCGTGGGCCAGGAGTGGGGAGTGAGTACCTCTTATTCAAACAGTGCTGGTAGTACACTAACCAGGCTCATGAGCTTTTTGCTCCTTAATTCCCTGCCCAGGCTCAGGGCTAACAGCTGTGTTTTCAAATAATGAGTGTTTTACAGAACAATGGCAGGTGAAATGAAATCTTCTCTGCTAATTTAATCTGTCTGGTCTGTCTCCAGGTGGAGGATGCATTGTCTTACCTTGACCAGGTGAAGCTACAGTTTGGTAGTCAGCCACAGGTCTACAATGACTTCTTGGATATTATGAAGGAATTTAAATCTCAAAGGTAACCAGCTGCATTTTGCTTCTTCCTTCCAGGTTTGGAGGAGTGTATGTAGACATGGGAGCACAGGGCAGGAGCTAAAGCCTGTCCTTTGTATACAGAATAACACATCTGGACAATGATATAAAAACAGTTGTGTGCTTTATTCTCTGGAAATGAAATGCATCCCTTCATTTATACTAAACCTCTGCTTGGAGTGGGAGTTCACAAGTTCAGCCTTGACAGCTGATTCATCTGGCTGTCTGGTTGTCTGGCCATTAATAATGGTCAGACCTGGGACTAGATCTCATGGATATCAAATGCTGCCTGGGCTAATAAAATAATGCTAATGTCACTCTTGAGCTCAGCAGCGTGTTCATAGGACTCAGTTTTGCATTGTTTCATGGGTTAGAGGTGATGAGGGAAAGAAATCTAAAGGGAGATTGCTGTGTGGAGAGCCTTGTCCCCCTGCAAGGTCCAGGGGGTGGTGACACTGTCATCTCATTCCTCCTCAGCATCGACACTCCAGGGGTGATCAGCCGCGTGTCGCAGCTCTTCAAGGGCCACCCAGACCTCATCATGGGCTTCAACACCTTCTTGCCACCTGGCTACAAGATTGAGGTGCAGACCAACGACATGGTGAACGTGACAACCCCGGGGCAGGTTCACCAGATCCCCACCCACGGGCTGCAGCCCCAGCCGCAGCCGCAGCCGCCGCATCCGTCGCAGCCTTCGGCGCAGTCGACCCCGACACCAGCACAGCCGGCACCACAGCCCACACCTGCCAAAATCAGCAAGGTGAGAGGCTCTGGGGGACCTGCACCAAGAGCACGGGGATCCTGCTGCCTCCAGCTGGAGCTGGTGTGGGGCTAGAGAGTGAAAAATGAGCTTCCACGCCGCTTTTCCGCGGTATTTGTGAACCTTTGCGCGTTCCCCTTCTGCTGCTGGGTTGGTTTCTCGTTTTCAAACTTTTGAAGATGCAGTCGTAGTTAATTTGACAGCAATTCAAATAAGCTTTCCAAAACATTAAGGGTTTGGAAGAGCCTTGTTGCTGGCAGTGGGGAACTGAAAGACAGTCAGAGCATCTGGTGAATGGCACACACGTTATTCAAGAAGTGATCCAGCAACCCTAGGGAAAAGGTTCCCAGTTAAAGCACTGGGCACACGTTATCTGCCTGCTTTTGTGTACATTGCCTTGGGCCTAAAGTCCCAAGAAATTGCCCATAAAACAGAGGTTGTGATAAAGATGTTCTTTCTGGTGTGAAAGAGTGTGTGTGTGTGTGGTTTCAAATGCTTGAGTCTGTTAGGCCTTTAGGAAACCTTCATTTGTTATTTGGTGGATTCTGCATTGCTTGAAGTCTTGTTTTCACATTGGATGGTTTTTGTAGAGGGGTCTGGTTCAGCCATCAGGCTGGAAGGGTTCAGGAGTTATTGGCAAGGTCTGAAGTGCAAGAGTTTAGGCAAGATGACCATGATGGTGCCTGTAGGTATTGGTGTGTGTGTGCCCAAAACAGGAACCTTTCAGTAACAAAGGAAATTTGGCTCTGGTTTAGATATAATCCAGATGCTACTGTCCAAAAGATGTATTTTATGTGAAACAGAACAGGATAATAGATGTCCAAGGAGATTACTCCAGATAAAACATCTTGTGTTTTAGCCTCAAAATGCAAAAATAGTTCAGAGCCTTGGGGAGGGAATCTCCAAAGTTTCAAGGGTTAATCCCTAAACTGCTAGATAACAATTGGCTGGGAAAGCTATAGAGGAGGGTAATAGGCAGTTAAAAAGCAGCAGGATTTCAACTGTGGCAGTTAGCTGATCTCTGGACAAACATTGTTGGGACATGCAACTTCCTGCTCAGAAATGGCAAACAAAAACATGCTGAAAGATTTGCTGAAAGATTTGCCAAGCTGGACACTGCAGATCATTCCAGAATGAACTTGCCCGTACCAGATTTCAAGGATTTTTTTTCTGAAGGAGTAGGACATGCTCTCAGTAAAGATGTAGCACCATGGCATAAGTGGTTTTCTCCCTGTCAACCTGCAAAGTGTTGAACTGTGTTTGCTGAAACTGTTAAAATGAACCCGAGGGACAGGCTAGACAATGAGGTGAGATGTCCCTACCAGGCAGGTAAAGCTGTAGCTGAGCAAGGCAGGACCTTGTAACAGGATATTTATGGCCATCCTAAGACAGTTATTTACATTCTCAGTCCTGAAAACTCCATGTAATACAAGTTTCGAAATTTAAAACATGAGGGGAACAAGTACTTCCATTTCCATTTAAAATTGCTACCTCAAAAGTAAATTTTCACCTGGCTGTTTGCTGTCCATTAAGGTATTCAAAATAATTACTCCCTGCCTGCTTTTGGTCTTGAGAAACTCCAGTGTTCCCTTGCTCTTGCCTTTATACATCCCACAATTCTTCACTTCTCTGGTGAAAACCAGTGTGAAAATAACGGGCAGTGTTGGAGCCAGCCATGCCTGTGCATTTTAACTCTGTTAAATTTTTGAGGTAGTTTGTGTCTCTTGTCAGGTTTCAATCCAAAGCAATTAGGAAAATCACCTTAATACCAACAGCCCGAACGCTCCAGGCGTTTTGTCTCCCCGATGAAGTCTAGTCTCTGCTGGCCCTTTATCTATCTATAAGTGGGTTAAAAGTGCCTTTATCCCAACCATGAAGAGATCTGTTGGTTCCTAACCAGGCTTGTGTTGTCCCCAGCCATCTCAGCTGCAGGCACATACTCCTGCCAGCCAGCAGACGCCCCCGATCCCGCCGTACGCGTCGCCGCGCTCGCCGCCCGTGCAGCCCCACACGCCTGTGACAATCTCTCTGGGCACCACACCCTCCCTGCAGAACAATCAGCCCGTGGAGTTCAACCACGCCATCAACTACGTCAACAAGATCAAGAATCGCTTCCAGGGACAGCCAGACATCTACAAAGCCTTCCTGGAGATTCTCCACACGTATCAGGTGAGCGTTGGAAACGCGAGTTTGCGTCTACGTGTGGTTGTTTCTCTTCCTTTGCTTTTGGGGGAGTGTCCAAAACTTGCATTTGGGTCTTCTGCTGTACTGGCAGTGGCCAGCAAATAATCACAGACTGGTTTGGATTGGAAGGGACCTTCAAGATGATCTAGTCCAACCCTTTGCCATTGCCTGGGATACCTTCCACTAGATCAGCTTGCTGCAAGCCCTGTCCAGCCTGGTGTGGAATTCTGCTTGAACTGAGAAGAATTCTTGCAAGTTCAAAAGATGATGTAGCAGAATGAAGTAATAGATTTCAATCTCTCACCTTCTTTTGGAAGTGTCTGAAATGCTTGTTTCAAAATTGGATTTGGTGTTTTCCTGTGGGCCTGTGTCAGGGTGAGGCAGTGTGGCCACAGCTCTGTGTTAAAAGCAAAGAACCCACTTCCTTGATCAGTGTCTCACTGTTCCAGGGCCCCTTGGACATTTAGGATGTATTTACAGTTTATATAAGTACAGATATTTCAAATATATAAGAGTCATACCATGAATATTGTATGATGCTTTACGTCAGAAGCTGAGACCTCTGCTGTTTCATTATTTATATCGCTGGAAGTTTGTTTATTTTTTCTCTGTCACTTGAATAGTTTGTGCATCCTTTCTTCTGACACTTCTCCTCTTCCCTCTGGCAGAAGGAGCAGCGGAATGCCAAGGAGGCAGGAGGGAACTACACGCCAGCTCTGACAGAGCAGGAGGTCTATGCCCAGGTGGCTCGGCTCTTCAAGAACCAGGAGGATCTGCTCTCGGAATTTGGGCAATTCCTGCCTGATGCCAACAGCTCTGTGGTGAGTACCCTTGGAGGCAGGGTCAAATACCTAGTGCAGAGTGTTTTGTGTGAGGCCAGTGGGCAGAAAAATGTGCTTTTGCTGGTTCTTTCCTGGGGTGTAGGGATGAGGTCAGGGGGCTAGACTGAGTTTTCTGAGTTTTAAGAGAAATAACTTATTTTAAATACAATTCCTTTGCCTAAAAGGAATTCCAAGTTACTGCTGTAACTGCAGTAAAATCCATTGATGATCTAGAGCTAGGAGGAGCAGCAGACCCCACTGGAGTGCTGCATCCAGCTTTGGGGTCCCCAGCACAGGAAGGACATTGACCTGTCAGAGCAAGTCCAGAGGAGGTCACCAAGATGGTCAGAGGGATGAAGCAACTCTCCTGTGAGGAAAGGCTTGAGAGAATTCGGATGGTTCTGCCTGGAAAAGAGAAGGCTCAGTGGTCACCTAATTGTGGCCTTCCAGTATGTGAAGAGAGCCTCAAAGAGAGATGGAGAGACTCTTTACAGGGGCATGGAGTGACAGGACAAGAGGGAAAGGCTTCAAACTGAGAGAGGATAGGTTTAGATTAGCTGTTAGAAAAAAATTCCTCCCTGTGAGGGTGATGAGACACTGCCACAGGTTACCCTGAGAAGCTGTGGCTGCCCCATCCCTGGAGGTGTTCAAGGGCAGGTCAAATGAAACTCTGAGCAGCTTGGAATAAGTGGAAGGTGTTCCTGACCATTGGAACTGAATGATCTTAAAAGGTCCCTTCCAACCCAGACCGTTCTGTGACATTCTGTGTGGAACTTTTAGCCCTAATGGTCTTGTGGGTTTGTCTCTGAACAAGCTGTTGAGTAAGACAACTGCAGAGAAGGTGGAGTCAGTCAGGAATGACCACGGGGGCACAGTGAAGAAGCCACAGCTCAACAACAAGCAGCAGAGACCCAACCAGAACGGCTGCCAGATCCGACGGCACTCGGGCACCGGGGCAACCCCTCCGGTGAAGGTAAGAGCCTGTGCTGCTCCTTCAGAGCCCTCCTTGTCCCAGGAGGCTGTGGCAGAGCAGGATGTGTTTCCCAAGTCCTTGTGATTTCTGTGGCTGCAGCTTGAGAACATGGAAAATCATCTTTGTCCTTAAACCTTTGAGAAGTCCTTGTTTCCAAGCACAAATCTTTGCCTTTGATTTTTGCAAACCTGGTGGTGGTATCTGTTCCTGAGGGTGGGATATAGTTACTTTAATGGCTTGGGAAAACAGAGTTTTCATCACTTTCTAATAAAGATGTAGTTTTATTAGCAGTGTTTAATGAGGGGAAGTGTGGAGACAAAAGTCTCAGTAATGCCACAGAATAAATTTGTCCAAAATTTGCAGGAAACGTTCCTAAGGCACGTAGGAAAAGACGAGCTGAAAAGGTGTGCCTGAAAGCTTTGTTGTAGTAGGACTTGGAGCAGATGCAGTGGAGTGATGTTTGCTCCTCTTCCCTGTGATAAACCTTTTAATACAATGATAAATGATTATTCTCTCAGCAGAGTTTGCCCTTTTCAAGCAACACACGATCTGTGAGAGCAGCGAGGCTTTGTAGTGCAACAAAAATTGTCCTGTGGCCAGGTGGCTTCGTGTTTGTGCATGAAGGATAAATCTGCCTGCTTTTTTTGAAGCCAGTATATCTTCCTTTGTCATGAAAAGCATTAGCAGGCATAATTGTATCATTTAAACCCAGTGATTTAAGTCCCCTTCTGCCCTTTCTCCTCCTCTTCTAATCGAGGGCACCAAAATAAAGCACGTTTTGGAGGCAACTTTCAGCCTTTCTGAGGATGGAGAGTGCAGGGGTGGGATGGGGGAAATAAAGCATCTTGCAGTGGAATGCAAGAGAGGAAAAAATTGTTATTCTGGGGAGGTGTAAGACTCACAGAACTGGATGAGTGATAGGAAAATCATTTCTTCTGGCAGTTTTCCAAGCTAGTTATCAGAATGAGATATGCTGTAGGATGATTGAAACAATCAGCTAGTTACAGGAAAGGGTGCAACAATGTATTACAAATATTTGGAGTGGCGTGCTACTTATTAACATTCCATAAATTAACTTGTAGCACATGTTTTAATAGAGTGTTCCTGGAAAAAAAAAACCCACCTTTCCTTTCATGGGAAGCACAGGATGGGGTCAGGTAGCTGGCGCTGGTGTGTGATAGATAATCAAATTCTCTCAACTTGCTGAACACCCCGTTTATTTTTAATTGCCTTTCTCTTTTTGATAACAGAAGAAACCAAAGCTGCTTGGTTTGAAAGACCAGTCTTTGGCAGAAGCCAGCAAACATGGCGTGGGGACAGAGTCTCTCTTCTTTGAGAAGGTGAGAGGCAGGATGTGGATGTTTCATGTCCTTGGTGTGTGTCCTTCTTGTGTACACGTCTGGATTTTTATCACAGCGAAGTGTGTGAGATTTCCACCACCCTGCTAACATTTCTCAGCCTGACCTCAGATGTATCCTGTGACCTCCAAGTCAGATCCATTGAAATTTTTAAAAATTGATATTTTTCACGTGTGTCTTTTCCCCAAAGTTCCTCCTCCAGCTTTCCAGCTGCTGCAGTTGATTTGAGGGAATGGGAATTGTTTGCTGTATCCCACACTCCAGATCGTTTTCCCCTTTATAAAATCCCTGTACAGCTGATGATGTGCATGGTGTGTCAGCACAGCTTGTACCCATCTACAGCCAGCTGCCTGCAGTGGGGGAGCCCAGTTTACAAAGCACCTGATTCGTATTTACATTGGGTTGGTGGTTTCTTTTTTTTTCCCCCCCTCAGAGATTAATCTAATTAATTGCACAGTTGTTACCTGTTGCTGGTTTAGCACACAGATCAAGTGCAGGAGATATGGGATGTTTCCAAGTGGTACCCTGGTGTCTTCTCTGAGATGTCCATGCATCCCCTTATAGCTCAGAGGGGAGCGTGGAATGAACTTAAACCCATCCTTTTAAGCAATATTCATGCACTGATGACAGTCTTGGTGGCTCCCTGCTGATGTGGTGAATTTTGCAGCGTGATGGGAACCAGCTAATGGTAACTGGGAACCAATTTATTGCTTGGAGGATGTGTAGGTGTTAACATGAGTAAACCTAGAAATCCCTGCTGTGGAATTATAGCCATAATGATGAATGACTTACCAGTGATAGATCTCGGTCTGATGTGTAGATCCAGCTGTTCTTGTGGGAAAGGTAATGGTGTTGGGGTGGATAGTTTGGCTTCCTCATTCTGTGAAGATCAGGGTTACAGAAGGAGGATTGTCTGTGATAATCCAAGAAGCTGGAAGCAGGCAGAGGCTGGAGAGGTGCTACCCAGGGCATGGGTCTCACACCCCCACTCCCTACTTGAAATACTCTCTGGAGTTTAAAAGCAGCCTGGGGGGGTTAGTGGTGCTGCAGTTACAACTCATGTTGTCCACAATTCCAGTGTTTTGTAATCCAGTTGTTACAGGGTCCTTTGAAGGATTTAATTCTTCACTTGCAGGTCCTTTCTTAGAGTGATGCCCCAGTGCTGACATCGCAGGGGATCCCAGCGTGGGGATGGCTCCTATCAGAACCACTTTGTCTGTCCAGCTCACTTAAAGATTTGTGTGCCTTGGTGGGAAGCACAAGTGTCAAATCCAGGTGCTCTGGACCTCCCCCTGCTTAGTCTCAGCCTGACAGCTCCTCTTTTCCTCTTGTCTCCTCTCCATCAGGTGCGCAAGGCTCTGCGGAGCACCGAGGCCTACGAGAACTTCCTGCGCTGCCTGGTGATTTTCAACCAGGAGGTGATCTCCAGAGCCGAGCTTGTGCAGCTGGTTTCTCCATTCCTGGGGTAAGTGCAGCCCCTTGCCTCATAGGAGGCAAGCAGCTTAACCTCCTTGCTCTGTTTCTGTTGTGGAGCCAGGAAAGGAACACTCACCTTCGTGGTCTTCTGCACTGCCCTTTCCTATTCCTTATCCCGGAGAGATTCCCAGCTGTGTCCTGACAGGCAGCATGCACGTGTTGCTTGCTGTGTATCTTCCCTTTCCAGTGGGGCAAACAAAATTATTAGCAGCCTGTTATTGAAGTTTCTTACTCTGGAATCGTGGGTTATGTCATTTGAGAAAAGACTGACTGTCTTAATTACTGTAGGAAACGTCCCCCCAAGAAAGCAGAGTGCTGATATAAACTCTAGTTTATAAACAGTAAAGTTTGCAAAAAGCAGCTGAATTCTGGCACAGAGCCAAAAATGTTAAGGAACTCTGTACTTTAAATAGGAATTTATGACTTCCATGATTGTCAATAGTGTACAGAGCAGCTCTATTAATTTGTTAAAACCAACAGATACCCTCTCATCAACTTTGGGCAGCAGGATTAGTGTTTCCTTTGCCTGGGCACTGAATTGCTGGTTTCCAGGGAGAAGGCAGCAGCAACATAAATTGGGTTCAGGACCCCATTACTGTAGCTGCTGTGCAGAGAAACTGCCCTGAGGAGCTTCCACTCACTCTGTAGATCCACTGGAATTAGGCACCAGCAGATGCCTGACTTCAGGTAGAAAAGGTGCAATATTTGACCAAAAAAAAAAAATCTGTACTTTTCCCATCTACTGCCTGTGCTCCTAACTATAGGGAAAGATATAATACAGGGTTTTTTTTATTCTGGAGTTGGACATTATCTTTTGCCACATAATGAAAAAGCAATGAATAACCAGTGATTCAATTAGTAAAAGGTTCAATTCATCCTGTTGCTGGAGCTTTGCATGAGATAAGAGGACTTGAACAAAGGCAGTATTTTAGACTAATAAATTCTTCAGGAAACTTTGCAAGCAGGCAAGATTGGGCCTTGCAGGCAAAGGCTTCTCCATGATTTATGCTGCTCTGTGAAGTCTGGTTGAAGCGAGTGCGTGGCACTGAAACCTTTTGCTGTGTAGTTACAGAATTGCCTTTTAGTTTCTTCTTGCTGCTTCTGGAAAGAAAAGGTCTGGTTTAAGGTTCAAAGCATTGGCAAACAGCTGGGAATGTGGCCTGAGGTCACTGCCAGGGTAGCTTGGGAAGAGCCAGATGTGACCATGCCATGAGTGCTGTTCCTGCAGCCAAAGCTTTGACAGCTGCTCCTTGCTTGTCACTAATCCTAAAGCACCTTAGATGCACCAAGAGAGCTGTCCCCCACCTGATCCACAACAGGTGCTGGCTTCTGGTTTGGTCAGGCTCTGTGGAAGTGGGGTTGAGCAGATTGAATTATCAATCTTCTCACCAGATTGATAATTTAGGGGGTTGTCTGTAGTAATCAGTCCCAGCCTCAGCATCATGGCTCAGCGCTGCTTGCGTTCCGCTTAGCTCGTTTTTCACTTCACTCCTTTTGATTTTAGGAAATTCCCAGAGCTGTTCACTTGGTTTAAAAACTTCCTGGGGTACAAGGAGTCTGTTCACATGGAGACGTACCCGAAGGAGCGGGCTACTGAGGGGATTGCCATGGAGATTGACTATGCCTCCTGCAAGAGGCTGGGCTCCAGCTACCGAGCCCTGCCCAAGAGCTACCAGCAGCCCAAGTGCACGGGGAGGACCCCGCTGTGTAAAGAGGTAAGGCAGGGGCTCTGCCACACAGGAAGGCTCTTCCCAGCCTTTGGAGCAAAGGCATTGGAGCAGTGTCACGAATGGATGTGGGAGTTGAAATCAGTCCTTGCCTCCTGGCCAGGCCTTGGCAGTAGGTAGAAACCTTATTGAGGTAACCAGCACCCCAAAACTCACTTCCATGTATAAGTTCTTTTAATGATGACTGATTCTGTCTATTATAGAATGAATCATTTATTAATGGATGGGGAAACAAACAGATATAAGATTTAAAAGCAAACCAATACTACACAGGAATAAAACAAAAAAAAAGACTACGAGTAGTTTAATATATACAGTGCACGAGAATGGTACCTTTTTCAGTTACAGCTACCAAAGAAATAGTAAAAGCTTAGGATTCAATGTATCTCACCATCCACTTTGTTGGTGCAGCACATCCAGATCCTTTCCCTCAATCCCTAGGGAAGTAACCAGGAAGCCTGCGTCCAAACTTCAGGGAGAAGCTTCAGACTTTAGGGTGTGAGAGACTTCTGCCCCAGTGATAGCTCGTGTATCTTTTATAGTTTAAAACGATGATAAGTCTTAAGTCAGTGATTTTTCCTCTATCTCTCCTCCTATCAGCTCTCCAGACTAAGATGTTAATTCTTAGCTGAGGCTTGAGCCCTCTGGCACCAGAGATGAGCCCTGCTGGTCCTTCCTGCCCTTGGGTTATCTCTTTATGCACCCATTATCTGTGCCACACAGGAGGAGGACACAGTGGGGTAAACGTCCTGCCACAAGCAGCATGGGGAGTTTAGTTTGTATCCCAGTGCTGGAGAGGTTCCTGGGGATGTCAGGGCACGTGTGGTGGTGGTGGTGGTGAGCACAGAGCTGGGGCCAGGCTGCTGCCTGCTTAGCACTGATGCTCCATGCTGCTGCTGCTGCACCCAGGCGTGTGTGGGCACAGCATCCTGGCTCGGGATCCTCACGGAGCGTGTGGCAGCCCGAGGGGAGCACAGCTCAGGAATTCCTGGTGGCACTCCCGGGAACATCTGGATCATATCCAGGAGCTGCTGCACGGGGTGAGGTGTCAGTCTAGGAACTGGGTTATGCTGGAAGCTGCCTGGGAGTCGTGGCACCCACGTGGCTTTGATGGTTGGCATCAGCTCTTCCCCAGCAGTGTTTGTGAAAGGTTTGCATGGAACATTGGGGAATAGCTGGAGAAAAACCTACTGAATAGTGATGGTGGTTAATTACTGCCATACCTAATCCTCCTACGTTTGATTTATGGTGTGTTACGTAGTACAACCTGTGAAAGGAACATTAAGATTGCAAACTTAAATAGGAGATGACAGAACTGGTTTTCCATGTGGTCTTAATGTGATCTCAGAGGTCCTTTACAAGGTAATTTGTAATTCAGGATTATTGCTACCTTTTTACCTAAATTCCCACTTAGCTTGCTTTCAGAGTTGTCTCTAGGCCAACTTTAAAAGAAAGTGGTGTTTTCTGTAGACAGATTCTCCCACATATTCCCTCAGATGCATCTTTCTTTCTCCCTGAAGTGCTGAATTTTTAACCCATGTCTTGACACGTCTCTCAAAAGCTTCTTGTGTGATGCAGTTACAAACTTTCCTCCCTGTGAGAATCGAATGACTCAGTTGTTCAGGCTTTGGGTTTATGAAAACTGGGCCTGGCTTTCAAGACTCTCTGCCAAAATCATTGTTTCTTTGCCTTTGGCCTCTTTGAGGTTGTTGTTGGTTTTTTTGTTTGTTTGCTTTTTAATGTCCTGCTCCTGTACTGAGAGCTGCAGGTGCTGAGCTGTTTTGTCAGGAAAGGTGATGCTGGGGTATGGTTTTATACTTCCAATTAACCTTATTTGGAGGCAGCAGCTGTGTCCTGTCTAACAGTCAGGTCTGCTGTGGTGACCACACGGTGTTGATGCTGAATCACCCATGAGGAACCAGCTGGTTGCAGCTGACTAATCCAAAGTAGCAGAAAAGCTCCTTTCACCTTTATTTTCCTCTTCTCTCACAAGTTTTTTCCTCACAGCTCCAGCCCATGAGTTTTTCAGGCTTCCTGGCTGTTTGGGTTCTGGCTCTTTGGGGCTTCCCTGTGAATGCTGGGCTTTGGAAGGGGCACACACATTTTCCAGCTGGGGAATTAGGTTGTGCCATCAGAAAACTGGGCTTGAAGCTGGCCAGGTGTGATCCCCTTGAGCACTGACCACAACTCTGCCTCTCTCAAAGGTTTTGAATGACACCTGGGTCTCCTTCCCATCCTGGTCTGAAGATTCCACGTTTGTGAGCTCCAAGAAGACACAATATGAAGAGCACATCTACAGGTGTGAGGACGAGCGTTTTGAGGTAAATTGCTTTTCCTTGTCTCGGAAAGCTCTGTTCTGTGAACACTTAATGAACTTCATGTAATGATACCTTTAATCCTGCATCTTTTATTGTGTCTGCCACCTGTGTTTTGGCATAAAAGCTTGTGTTCTCTTCTGCATAACCACTGAGCTGCCACCTTGCCCCTCACCTTCAGTGCAGAGCTCTTTGTTGACCCTGCTCCCCATTAAATTGTTGAATGGCCAGCATGGAATCCTTGCATCTTTTCTGTTCTTCCTGCCCACGTAGTGCATGAGAACGTGCATGCCCCTGTAATCACCTGCAGAGCAATACCTTCAGGGTGTTAAACAACTGACATCTTGCCTGGAAATGGAACTTAGCTGGGCAATTACCTGAATCCACCCAGATTTGCCACGTCCTTTTGTAGAATAACTGTCGGTTGTGTTCTGTTCCCAGCTGGAAGATGGCATTTCCAAGCAGTATCATTCTGGTAGCCTTTAAATTCTTACACTGTATTATTTAGGCAGCAGATGAAATATAATTGGATTATTTTAGAGCAGCTGAACACCAAAGTGCTGGAGCACACCTTGTTAAAACAGGCGCAGCTTCTTGTTGGGTGTCACCTGAATGTTTGCCTGGCTGAAGGATCGCGTTTTGTCTGTTCAAACGCCGCTAACGCGCCGCTCTCCGCAGCTGGATGTTGTCTTGGAGACCAACCTGGCGACCATCCGCGTCCTGGAGGCGATCCAGAAGAAGCTGTCGCGCTTGTCGGCCGAGGAGCAGGCCAAATTCCGGCTGGACAACACCCTGGGGGGCACCTCGGAGGTGATCCACCGCAAGGCTCTCCAGAGGATATACGCCGACAAGGCGGCCGACATCATCGATGGGCTGCGCAAGAACCCCTCCGTGGCCGTTCCCATCGTGCTCAAAAGGTACTGGCTGCCCCAGCATCCCACCTCAGGCTCCTTTCCCATAAATCTGGATGGCTTTCCCCTCTGGAAAGTGGCTCATTTCTGCCCCTAAAGGAGTGTCACCTCCACAAGGCTCTGAATTTGTCCCAAAAGGTTGTGGCTGCTCCGCTCCTGGGGGTGTTCAAGGCCAGGTTGGGCAGGGCTTGGAGCAACGTGGTCCGGTGGGAAGTGTCCCTGCCTGTGGGACAAGATGTTCTGTAAGGTCTCTTCTGAACCAAACGGTTCCATGAGTCTGTTCTTCTGTGAATCTAAGAAGTTCATTTATATTCTGGACAGTTGGTGTATTCCATAATCATCACCTAGAGGGAATTGCCCTGCTGAAACAAAATCCTTGCAGCTCAGCTGGAAGGATATAGAGCTTTTGTTGTCTCCTCTTAAACTTTTTTCTCCCCTGGTGTCAGCACTGTGTGTAAGATAAGGAAGCTGCTGTCCCAGGGCTAAATGTGATCCCTTTGCAAATCCTATGGCCCTGTGTGCCCTGATCATGGTGTCTCTGCTATCCTCAGAATCCCAATCCTGTTTCTGTTGTCAGCCTCCCCTTCCTCAGTTAAAAGGAAGGGAGTGGATGCTGCAGCTCCTTGGGGAAGGTTGAGGAGATGCATAAGCAGCACATCAGCTGTTTTCTCTCTGTGGGACTCTTGGTCCCGGGGTTTGGAGTTCTGGAGTTGGGGGTAGCAGCCTTCTCAGGATCCCTGCAAGATCCTGGTTTCCCTACCCCTTCTTGGACTGAATCAGGGGTGCTTTGCTTGGGATGCTGAGTCAAAGTGTGCATTCCCAGGACACTCAGGTGTCCCTGCTTTGTTCATTGTCCAAACTAAGCTGCCCCTGTGTCACAGGTGGAGCTCTGTGACTTTCTGAGGATTTCTGAAAGACCAGGGCCACCTTTTTTGACTTCCCTGTCCCTTTATCCCATCTCCTGGGGCTGCTTTGTTCCTACATGGTTTTATTTAGATGTGAGAGAAACCCAGAGTGGTTTCTCCAGAAGAGTGTGTCTGGAAAGCTCCTTTCTGTGGGATATCTTTGATCCATGCCCATTTCAGCTCTTGTCAGCACTCACCAAAAACCATGGGAGGTTTTTCCTGTATGCTCACCTCTTAGCTCACCTTTGTTTTCTTGATCCAAGGTTAAAGATGAAAGAGGAAGAGTGGCGAGAAGCCCAGAGAGGATTTAATAAAGTCTGGCGAGAGCAGAACGAGAAGTATTACCTGAAATCCTTGGACCACCAGGGCATCAACTTCAAGCAGAATGATACCAAGGTCCTAAGGTCAAAGAGTCTCCTCAATGAGATTGAAAGCATCTATGATGAGGTGAGATGGTCACCAATAGTTTCCTTCCCTCAAGCTTATGTACTTTGCTAGTGCGGTTTCAGTTCCTGTTCCTCACGGCTTGACGAGGCAGGAAATCTGTTCCACTGGCAGAGCTTTCTTAGCAGGCTCTTGGGTGGTGGAGAGGGATTGTTCAGGCTGATTTTTATGCTGTTTCTCCCTTGTAGAGGCAAGAACAGGCTTCAGAGGACAATGCTGGAGTCCCCACGGGCCCACACCTGTCGCTAGCCTATGAAGACAAGCAGATCCTGGAAGATGCTGCCTCTCTCATCATCCACCACGTGAAGCGGCAGACGGGGATCCAGAAAGAGGACAAGTACAAAATCAAGCAGATCATGTATCACTTCATTCCAGACCTGCTGTTCGCTCAGCGAGGTGAACTCTCGGATGTGGAAGAGGAAGAAGAGGAGGAGATGGATGTGGACGAAGCCACCGGGGCCGCGAAAAAGCACAACGGCGTCGGGGGCAGCCCTCCCAAAACCAAGCTGATGTTCAACAACACGACAGCGCAGAAGCTGCGGGGCATGGACGAGGTCTACAACCTCTTCTACGTGAACAGCAACTGGTACATCTTCATGAGGCTGCACCAGATCCTGTGCCTGCGGCTGCTGCGGATCTGCACCCAGGCCGAGCGGCAGATCGAGGAGGAGACGCGGGAGCGGGAGTGGGAGAGGGAAGTGCTGGGCATAAAGCGAGACAAGAGCGACAGTCCTGCCATCCAGCTGCGACTGAAGGAGCCCAGTGAGTGACTTCTGGTGGGAGGCTGTGGGGGGAAAAGGTGCTTCTGTTTGTGGTGTGATGACGGGGCTGGTTTGGTGTCTTCGGGCACTTTAAGATGGGTTCTCTTTTGTTAACCCTGGGGAGATGGGAAGATGTGGAGAACATGGAATAGAAGGATAATACACAGCAGTTGTTTCATAAGAGCTTTCATTTTACACTTGCATGTCTAAAGTACCCTCAAGTTCCCTAAGTAAAAGCTTTCAGAAATAAGAAGCTCATGGAGGAGGCTAGAGCTAGAAAGCAAGAGATGATGAAAACACCTGTGGCCTTAAAAGGACTTACTTATGTCCATAAAAGACAAGTTTGTGTCTACGTGTGGTTATTTCTCTTCCTTTGCTTTTGGGGGAGTGTCCAAAACTTGCATTTGGGTCTTCTGCTGTACTGGCAGTGGCCAGCAAATAATCACAGACTGGTTTGGATTGGAAGGGACCTTCAAGATGATCTAGTCCCACCCTTTGCCAAGGCTGGGATACCTTCCACTAGATCAGCTTGCTGCAAGCCCTGTCCAGCCTGGTGTGGAATTCTGCTTGAACTGAGAAGAATTCTTGCAAGTTCAAAAGATGATGTAGCAGAATGAAGTAATAGATTTCAATCTCTCACCTTCTTTTGGAAGTGTCTGAAATGCTTGTTTCAAAATTGGATTTGGTGTTTTCCTTTGGGCCTGTGTCAGGGTGAGGCAGTGTGGCCACAGCTCTGTGTTAAAAGCAAAGAACCCACTTCCTTGATCAGTGTCTCACTGTTCCAGGGCCCCTTGGGCATTTAGGATGTATTTATAGTTTATATAAGTACAGATATTTCAAATATACAAGAGTCTCCATATATACATACATATCTCCAGCTCAAGTGGGGTCACCTGAGGATGGAAACTCAGAGCGACCCTTGCTGGGGGTGGTGTGCCCGTGGTGTGCCCGTGGTGTGCCCGTGGTGTGCCCATGGTGTGCCCATGTGTCCCCTCGTGTGCTCTTGCAGTGGACATTGATGTGGAGGATTATTACCCGGCCTTCCTGGACATGGTGCGGAACCTCCTCGATGGCAACATGGACTCGTCGCAGTACGAGGACTCCCTGCGCGAGATGTTCACCATCCACGCCTACATCGCCTTCACCATGGACAAGCTGATCCAGAGCATCGTCAGACAGGTGCCTGCCAGCAAGGCTTGGGGCTCTGTGGGGTGGGGAAGGCAAAATGGGCAGGTTGTTTGCTGCAGTGAGAGCGCAGGTTCATGTTGGGGGCCTTGTTGTGTGCCTAAATGGGGAGTTTCGGGGGTAAGCAGGGGAATTTGGGGTGCTTCTTCACCCAGCTCTCTCACCCTCACAGTAGAAAAATTATAGAAGCTTATTTCCAATCAGTTGAAATTATTGAGAATATCCTCTACAGAGTTCTTGTTGTTTTCCAGGTGTTTTAGGATATAAGTATTCAAAGCATGTCCAGAGCTGATCTTGCTTTAACTTTGAAAAAAAAGAAAAAAAAAAAAAAAAGACATCTAAATAGTTCCTTTCCATCGGTGCTGTAGGAGTGCACACTTTTTCTGAAAGCCTTTTGTCTCTTTTATCTGGCTGCTGGAGTAGCTCATTTTGGCTGTTAAACTCCAGTCCTTTTATTGGGTTGGTAGGAAGAATGTATGAGCAGAGGAAAAATTCTCCTTGTGCCTTTCTGTAGCGTAAAGAACAAAAACAGACACAAGGGGCTGGAAGTGCAATAACTTGAAAGGCCTTCCCTCTTTCAGAAGGGTAGAGCTGCTCTTCAGAAGCCCTTCAGTGCAGAGATTAACTGAATTCTGAGGACAGTTGGGGGATTTTTGATTTTTAAACTTCCACAAAATACGGATTTGATCTTAAACCTCCCACCCCTCTCCTCAGGCACAGCAGCAGCCCCTTGGTGAGGGGAGGACACGCTGTGTCACAGAGCTCTGGCCCTTCCTCTCCTGCTGCTGATCAGAATGGTCTCTGTGTGGAGTTTTTTCTCTGAGTAGCTGTGCTTTGCCACCTGCTAATTTTTCTAAAGATGCTGTGGGTTTTTCACATAGTAGCAGAGATCATCTGCAAGTGGAAGAATCCAACGGTGTTTTTCACTCGAGCTCAATCCGATTATTACACTCTTAATTTAATCAATTCCGATGGGGGCGTAGCAGCCTCCCTGACAAACACCTTGCCCCTGCTGTTCCTGCTTGCAGCTCCAGCACATCGTGAGTGACGAGATCTGCGTGCAGGTGACAGACCTGTACCTGTCAGAGAACAGCAACGGGGCCACGGGAGGGCTGCTGGCGTCCCAGTCCTCGCGCGCGCTCCTGGAGGCCGCGTACCAGCGCAAAGCCGAGCAGCTCATGTCCGAGGAGAACTGCTTCAAGGTAAAGCCAGGCTCTGAACCACAGCGTAAAACCAGCAAGAGATGAGGGGGATGCCTTTTAAGAAGGGAGAGGCACCGCTCCTTCAAAAAGGAGCCACCCAAAAATGGAGAAAATTGACCCCATTCCAGCCCAAAGCAGCTGCCAGCTTTTGGAACAGGAGTTGCTGCTTCTGTAAGGACTCCCCAGAAATGAAGTTTCAAAGAGGAATACATTTCCTGGAACAGCAATGCATATCCCCTGTGCTTTACAGCAGCTTTGGGCTGTATCATGCTGACTGCTTGGCTGCCACTGGTTTTAATTTCTGAGCTCAAACTCTTCTGTCTCTCTGGTGTCTCAGTTTTGTCGACTGCTGGGAGATCTGCCACTACTGACTGGGCATTAAATCACTGCTGCCTGCATACATTGCTAATAAACCTGTGCTAATCAAATCCATACTTCCTTTGCTGAAGAGGCAGGAAGTGGTCAGGGCCCTTTCTGAGCCAGAGAAGTACTTTGGATAAAAGCCTGAGTGTGTAATATCTTTTCCCATGCCCTCAAACTTACTTTGGGGGCTCAAGAAGGTTCCCTTTGAAACTGCCAACTTGCTTCATTCTCCCTCTGCCCCAGTGAGAAGTGAAGGTGTTTGTTTCTGTTTCAAACCTCCTCTTACTGAAGTTCCTTCTGCTTTTTCTTTATAGCTGATGTTCATTCAGAGCAGAGGTCAAGTTCAGTTGACCATTGAGCTGCTGGACACTGAAGAGGAAAACTCAGATGACCCTGTGGAAGCAGAGGTAAGGGCAGCTTGTCCAGAGAGCTGTGATGGTCAGGGTTGCACTGGACCAGAGTGTCCGGTTGACTGATGGTGTGAACATCAAGGACATGCCATAAAGCTTCCAGTGATGTGAGCAGGGCAAATCCTTCTTGGTTTATTTTTTATTAGAAAACACTCAAACTCGCATAAAGAAACCATGTACCTGCCTTTTTGGTGCACGGAGCCTTCAGAAGTGATGTTGTGTTCTTCCAGCTTAGCCCCCTTGGACCCTGGCACGTTGTTGGGTTGATGCCTTACAAAAGGCTGACCTGAAACAGAAGCTGGGAAGAGTTAAAAGAATAAAAGAAGTATTTATTAAAACAAGGTACACTTTGGGCCATGCAGGAGTCTCACAGAGACTACACCCAAAATGGACGCCTAGCACGTGTTTTTGGGACAGATATACCTTTGGTTCATCTGCTTGTCAGAAACTCATTGTCCAATTAAAGCTTCAGGTCCTGAAGTCCCATCCCCTTCTTCTCTCACTGCTGTCCATGGTTGTTTACATTTTGGGCTTTTGGAGAAACAGTGAATCCTTGAAACTCCGCCTTAGAGAGAAATTGTTTCATCTAAATAACAGTAACAGAACACCAGCTGACAATTTATGGAGCCTTAGAGCAGTCCTGATGTAGAAAATAAGAAGTTAAAAGCTAAGGCATCGGGGTGGGAGGGAGGGCAGTGTGTGATGTGTGCCCTGTGCTTGCTCGCAGCGCTGGTCTGACTACGTGGAGCGGTACGTCAACTCCGACTCTACCTCCCCCGAGCTCCGCGAGCACCTGGCCCAGAAACCCGTCTTCCTGCCCAGGTGAGTGGCCAGGCTGGGCTGGGAAAAGCCCTTAAAGCTCATCTCATTCCATCCCCTGACACTTAAGACCAGGTTGTTCCAAGCCCTGTCCAGCCTGGCCTTGGCTTCCACTGCTTCCACCCGGCTTTGGAATTCCAAGAGGGGTTCTCTGGTTTGCAGGAACCTGCGGCGGATCCGCAAGTGTCAGCGTGGTCGGGAGCAGCAGGAAAAGGAAGGGAAGGAGGGGAACAGTAAGAAGTCCATGGAGAACGTGGAGAGCCTGGATAAGCTGGAGTGTAAATTCAAGCTGAACTCCTACAAGATGGTGTACGTGATCAAGTCGGAGGATTACATGTACAGGAGAACCGCGCTGCTGCGAGCTCAGCAGGTAGGAGCCAGCAGCAGAACAGGCTGGGCTCTGCTGGTGCTTCCTGGGACCCAGGAGAAGGGAAGGAGGCATTGCCTCTTTGGGAAGCTGTAAAGGTTTGGGTTTATCCAAGATGAAACAGGTCTGTGGCTCCAGGTGGGTGAAATTTAGGAGGAAAGGGATCTGGTCATCTGGATGCTTTGACACTCTCCTTTTCTCGTCTTGTGGGAATATTTCCACCCACTTCTATCATGTGTTTAGATTTATAAAGCAACTACTTACCATGTTTCCTGCTGATGAGATGCAGATAGTGGCTTTACTTCATTGGTTGTAAAGTAATTCTCTTAAACTTTGCATCCACATCAGATGAGAGCATTTTATTGCAGCAATAAAAATATTTTATTTATGGCTCTGAAATGCTGATACTGAGGATTTTGATTGAATTCTGTCTGTGCCATTCAACTGGCACGAACCTCAAGGAAATGGAAGCTCACAAGCAGGATACTACGTGCCAGTGCTCTTCACAGAGAGCCTGAACATAAATTCTTGAAGTGTTAAATATGTAGTGTGCAGCTTAGCCCTTGGTTACTGGAATACACTGAGGGAGCTGTAGAAGCTACGTTGGATTTTGGAAACAAATCTATTGGACTTAGCAGTTAACACCACAAAGCAGTCAGTCTCTGGGAGAAGAACAAACATAATAAAATCTGTAAGTTTTAATCTGGAGGTTTCATTACATTGGCTGTTTTCAATTATGACTGTAGCCATGGCTTTATACCATCTGTCCTGGAGTTTGCATTCCTTAGGCAGATGCTCTTACCCAAAAAAGTGCACAGTTCTTCCTCTCCTGATGTTTCTGTTAAGCCAGAGCTCCTTGAGCCTCTTAGATCTGACCTGGGTCTTAATTTTCTGTCACAGTTGTGTCCCTAGTGTGTGTAATGCATGCTGGACTTGCTCTTTCCTGGGACTGTGCCCCTCTGTGGAGGCTGGAGACAGACCCTGAGGGCTGGGAAGAGCAGGGCTTGCCTGGTCCTGGCTGCTAGAGGAGGAGGAGGAGGAGGAGGCAGCAGCATCTTTTGGGCAATGCAGAAGGGACTCACTCTGAGCTGGGCATGCAACTTTCAGGCTCCCGCTGGATATGATCCATGTCCCCAGCCATGAACTGCTGTATTAAACAAAGAGCATAAAGTTTTTAGTATTTCTGAGCTCATTTTGCCACTAATTTTGGAGAGGAGACCCGGGGAACCTTCATCAGAGCTTTCCCTCTGTCACGAGTCCAGTGTGTCAGCATTAGGAATTCCCTGTGTGTTTGATCCCCGTGGCTGTGTCAGCCAGTAGCCGAGCTTTGTGTAAATGCTGCATTTTGGGGGCCAAAGCTGCCTTTTCCTAACGCCTCCCCCTGTTTCTGCAGTCCCACGAGAGGGTGAGCAAGCGGCTGCACCAGCGCTTCCAGGCCTGGGTGGACAAATGGACCAAGGAGCACGTGCCCCGTGAAATGGCAGCCGAGACAAGCAAGTGGCTCATGGGCGAAGGCTTGGAGGGCTTGGTGCCCTGCACCACCACCTGTGACACAGAGACCCTGCACTTTGTCAGCATCAACAAGTACCGCGTCAAATACGGCACGATATTCAAGACACCCTAGGAGCGCCCCGGGGCCGGGGCGGAGCCCGGGGGATGTGTGTGTGTGCGCGCATCCAGGGAAGGAGGGAGAAGCCTTTCTCCCCTCACTGTGTCTCTCCATGGCCACTTGACTAGGGCGTGGCTGGTACAAGCCAGTCCCGGCGGGATTCCCCGTGGGGACACGTGGATCTCGGCCCGGGGCCGCGGGCTGCCGGCCCTTTCTGGGCAGGAAGGACCCTTCTCTGAACTGAGCCATCCCAGAGAAACACAACGAGCTCGTACACACCAGCAGCGTCGAGGCTTTGACTCCCCTGAGCGGCGAGGGAGGGGAACAGGATGCTCTGCAGCACGGGGGCCGCTGGGGTGTGTCCCCAAAGTCCCCAGGTGCCTGTCACCACCGGATTCTCCTCTCCTTGCGGGCTCCGGCGTGGGGCAGCGAGCCCCGGCTTCCTCTCCTCCCTCCTCTCCCTCCCAGGCTGGACTCACCCTGTGCAGATCGGTCTGTCCTTTCTAGTGCCAGTGGAACTGTTTTATTTTTATTTGGGGTTTTTGTTTTTTCGGTTTTGTTTTTTTTTGGTTTTGTTTTTTTTTTTTTTGTACCTGCTTGTTTACTAGTCTCTCCTAGTGCCATGCACCAGCTTTTCACACACATGTACGTACACACACACACACACACAGCAGAGAACAACACGATTTTAACATGTTCCCCTCCTTTTTTGTAAATAAATGTACAAATTGTCAATTTTTGGGGTTTTTTTTTTTTTGGTTTTTTTTTTCCTTTTCGGTTTGTTGTTTTGTTTTGGTTTTTGTTTTCTTTTTTTTTTTTTAATTAAAGGAATTATGCTTGATGTGCTAGCATAACTGTACTAGCTTCTTGTGTACCATAGTACCAGGTGGCTTGAGAATTAGTACCGACAGACAGACCGATGGAGACATTTATTACACTTTTTACCAAAGGGAGTTATCATTGTAGTGCTTTTGTGTGGAAACTTTTTTCTCCTTTTTTTGTAAATAAAAAAAATAATGTCTTTGTTCTTAACTGGAGGAAGAGGCTCGCTCACCCCCAGCCGTGTTCCTGGTCTCAAAGGCACCGTCGCAGCGTGCAGGTTTCGGGGTGGGAAAGGGGAGGGAAGAGGGGAGGTGGGATCCAACCCTTTTTATGAGGCTGGCAAGGAGGAAACAGCAGAGGCAGCGTGTGGTGTTTGGGGGTTAAACAGCTTGAGGTCCAAGCAGCCTCAAAGAGATATAAATATAGAGTATATAATTTTAATTTTGAAAGATTTTTGGCTTTTTTTTTTTCCTGGTGGTGGGTGATTTTTATCCACCTTGTCTTCCAGCTCCCAAGGATCTTCGCTTTTGGGAAGTGTTAGCTGGGGCTGGTTGTGCTGATGTATTTTTCCCTTTCTGTGTTGGAGAAAACATTGTGGGAAATACCAAACCAGTGTTTGACAGAGCTGCTCTGCGTGTGTGTGTGTGTGTGCAAGGAGGAGGGATTGGAGGGGTCTCGGTGCATTTCACTCCTCAAACCCACAGATGGGAGATATATTTTTTTTAAGCAGAGAAATTTAACGCTGGCAGATATTTAAAATGAGGGGGAAGATTCTGATTTTAAAAATAAAGAAGTCGGCACAGACTTTCTGAGCCACGCCAGCCACCACTGCACTGAGTCTCCTCAAAGGAGGTGGATTCCCTTGCAAAAAAAATGCTGCTGGCAGTCCTGCACACCTGGAGTGGCTTCCATCCTCCCTGGGTGGGGAGCCACGAGCTTTGCCACAGCCTCAGCCCCTCCCAGGGACTCACGGTATTTTGGGACAGCAGATTCATGGGATCACAGAACGGCCTGGCTTGAGAGGGACCTTAAATCTCATCCAGTTCCAGGTTCTCTCCTCCTGTCCCTGCAGCTCCTTCCCTTCGTGGAGAGCGGCTGGAAGGCACAGCCCCGAGGGGCCACTGGTCATTGGCAGCCACTGCACAGCAGGCGGGTCTGGAATGGGAGCCTCCTGTGGAGACAGAGGGAAGCTCCAGCAGGGGATTTTCACACTTTGCCAGCAATAAATCACCCGTCTGGTTTCTCCTTCTCAGCTGTAACCAGGCAGGAAGGGGCTCTCGTGTGTCCTCTTCCATTCCAAAGGTGTCACGCACGCTCCCCTATTATTTCCCCCCTTTTTTTATTCTGGTGTGTGCTCAAGGTGATCTGGAAGGGAAAATCTTGGGTGATTTAGAATTTGGCCAGCTTGGAAGGACCAGCTGCTGCTGCTGCTTGGTGGGAGTCTCACCCAGGAGTCATTGAGCCAAGGGGGGCTGGTGCAGGTCCCTGGGACAGACCGTGGGGACACCTCTGCCTCTGCTGCTCCATCTGACATCCCAGCTCTGCTCCCAGCCTGGACAACAGCAGAGGTTTGTGTTTTGGTTTTTTTAATTTTCTTTTTATTTGATCTTTTTGTTTTTGTATTCTGTAACATGACCTTGGCCCACGACCCGTGTGATTTCTACACCAATGTTGTGAACTTGACTGTAGCGCAGTGTCTCCATTAAAACAGCAGGGCTGAGCATGGTGTTCAGATTCTTCCTTCCCTCCAGATGATACATAGTGCCATTTTGGGGCGATTTGGAGGCAAACCAGGACACGGAGAGGAGGGTGCAGGATTGCTTAGGCTGAGGGACAGCGGTGAGAGGGGTTCTGCCTTCTCACCCAGGGAGTGCTCAGGGTGGGATCTTCTCCCAAATTTGACAAGCAAACACATCCTCCCCAGAAGCATCAGAGACACAACCTTGGTCACAAGGAGCTCTCAGCAGAAACGAGCAAGAAACTTCTCTGTTCCCTCATGAGATCTCCCCAAGGGCGTCTGGGCAGGCACCTCCAAGCTCTCAGCGGGGAAGAAGAGCAGCATCTCAATGTCTTCAGCAGGGACAGCTTGGGAGGACTCACACTCACACAAATAACTCCGAGACGGGAGCTCCAGACCCACCACGGGCTCAGCACCACCGAAACCCGGTACTCACGTGGGCCCGAAGGACTCCCCGACTTGAGCCGGCTTGAATTCCTGCTCCACAGCCTCCTCGTACGGGATGCGCCGCGGAGTCTGGAAGTAGAAGAGCTGCAAGTGAGGAGAGCGGGCGGGCTCCGGGCGGGCTCCGGGCGGGCTCCGGGCGGGCTCCGGGCGGGCCCCGGGCGGGCCCCGGGCGGGCTCCGGGCGGGCCCCGGGCGGGCTCCGGGCGGGCCCCGGGCGGGCCCCGGGCGGGCTCCGGGCGGGCTCCGGGCGGGCTCCGGGCGGGCTCCGGGCGGGCTCCGGGCGGGCTCCGGGCGGGCTCCGGGCGGGCTCCGGGCGGGCTCCGGGCGGGCTCCGGGGCTCGGCAGCGCCTGCGCCAGTCGGTGCAGGGCGGGGACAGTGGCGCTGCCATGGCCGCGATCAAGAACCGGCGGACGGCTCTGGAGAGAGTGGAGAAGTTCCTGTCCGACACCTACTTCACCGACTGCAACCTGCGGGGCAGGTGGGCGCCGGGGGAACTCTCCGGGACAACCCCCGGGTGTGGGATGCTGCTGCCGGCCGTGGGTGCGGGGGCTCGGGGGGCTCGAGGGGCTCAAGCCGAGGGGACAAATCACACACAGACACTCAGCAGCATGGAGCGCTGCCTTGGGCTCCATGGCACAGCCCCCCAGCCCTCCCCTGGCCACCAGGGGCCAACAGGGCGCTTTGGTCCTCAGTGATCTGTTAAAATTATTGAGGGTGTTGCGTGGTGGCAGGGCGATTCAGCCACGCTGTGAAAGCTCCTTGTACCACCCTGTGCGGGACTGAGCCTGTTAATGTCTCCTGGCCGTATCTGACCACAGGCTTTTTGGGGATCGCTGTCCACTGGCGTCGCTCTCCTACTTCCATACTCCGCGGCGCATCCCGTACGAGGAGGCTGTGGAGCAGGAATTCAAGCCGGCTCAAGTCGGGGAGTCCTTCGGGCCCACGTGAGTACCGGGTTTCGGTGGTGCTGAGCCCGTGGTGGGGTTGGAGCTCGCGTCTCGGAGTTATTCGTGTGCGTGTGAGTCCTCCCAAGCTGTCCCTGCTGAAGACATTGAGATGCTGCTCTTCTTCCCCGCTGAGAGCTTGGAGGTGCCTGCCCAGACGCCCTTGGGGAGATTTCCTGAGGGAACAGAGAAGTTTCTTGCTCGTTTCTGCTGAGTTCCTTGTGACCAAGGTTGTGTCTCTGATGCTTCTGGGGGGGGGGGGGGATGTGTTTGCTTGTCGAGTTTGGGAGAAGATTCTTATCCCAGCAGTGGTCATTCAAGATGCCACTGACTGTTTCTGTGGGGTTCCAGAAGGGCACAGGTTAAATCAGGTGTAAGTATGGACAGGCAGCATCCGTGTGTCTGCTCTGGTGGAGCACAGGTTAAATCAGGTGTGAGTATGGACAGGCAGCCTCCTTGTGTGTGAATGCCATCAGAGCCGTGGGCTATCCCCACCCTGCCTGTTCCATGGAGGCTCAGGGGAAGCTGCTTTCCCTCGGGGGAAGGTCACACAGAGGACTGAGGCTGCTGCTTGCTCTCTTCCAGGTGGGAGACGTGCTGGTTTAAGGTGGAGCTGAGCATCCCCCCGGCATGGGCAGGGCGGGAAGTGCACTTTGTGTGGGAGAGCGATGGGGAGGGCATGGTGTGGCGAGATGCCCAGCCTGTCCAGGTGAGGAGACACGGGTCAGGGGTGTGCCAGTGCCCTGCTGTGTGCAGAGTGCTGACCTTTGGCACCCCTGCCATGTTCTGTGGTGGTGTGTGCAGGGTTCATGGTGCTGCTGGGGCAGCAGCAGTTCCTGTTCCTGTTCTTGTGCCAACAATTATCCCACAGTGGGTAGGACCAGTCCAGCTGGACTTTGGGGGTATCTTAACCATGCCCATCCAGCCTGCTGTCAGGGACCTCTGCTGGCATGTGCTGAACGTGCCACCTTCCTGTGCAGGGGTTGACCAAGGAAGGAGAGAAGACCAGCTACATCCTGACAAGAAGCCTGAAAGAGTCCGAGCCCCACAGGTGGGTGATCAGCCAAGCCAGAGCCCCACACTGCTGGGGGACCTTGGTGTTGTTGGAAGCCAAGAGGCCGGGGATTCCCACATCCTTGTCTGTGTGCTGGTGCTTGTGAGCTGCTCCCTGATGGCTTTCTCTTGTCCCCACAGCCTGACGCTGTACGTGGAGCTGGCCTGCAATGGGCTCTTTGGAGCAGGCAAGGGCAGCATGATCGCCCCTCCAGACCCGGACAGGAGGGTCACCCTCAGCAAGGCTGAGCTGGTTGTCTTCAACAGAGATGTCTATGAACTGCTGGTGGATCTGGAAATACTGCTGAACATGGCTCAGGTCTGGCAGCTCCTCTTCCCTTCTCTTCAACTGCATTTTATTTCCTCCTCCTCCATGACCTGAGACCTTGGAGGAGAAAATGTTTGCTGCTTCTGCTTAAGCACAACTGACACTGTCTGGACTCGATGATGCTTGTGGCTCCCTTCCAACTCAGGCTATTCTAGAGGAGGAGAAAACTGAATTGAGAGAAACCACAGGGGTTTTTTTATCCACTTTCTGTTCCAAAGCAGGATGTGTTAACCACAGTCCCCCAGGTTAACACATGTGGAGCCTGGATTTGGAAGGCACGTGAGGAAAGGCATAATGTTGTGTTTGTGAAGCAGAGGCATGGTGTTTACCTGTTATGACTGCCTGAGACAGAGGTTGAAAGGAGGCAGCAGGTTCTCCCTGAGGCAGGTGACATCTGAGCTGATACAGTGGCCAGATCATATTTTATCCCTCTCAACCCCAGCTCCTCGGGGAGGAAGACCAGAGGAGTTTCCAGGCACTGTACACTGCCAACCAGATGGTGAACGTGTGTGATGTCATGGACCCCTCCACCTTCCCTGCTGCCCGTGACCTGGCTGCAGCCATCTTCAGCCAGAGGAACGGCGAGAGCCAGCACACCGTCCACGCCGTGGGACACTGCCACATTGACTCTGGTGAGAGCCACACAGCCCTCCCTCTCCGCTCACCTGGAGGCCAGGCTGGGCTGCCCAAGGGGAGGACAAGCTGCCCTTGGGCTCCATGCCTTGAGAGAAGAGAGTGGGACCCGTGTGCTGCCACGTGGCTGGTTTGTCACTGAGGCAGAGTGGGAACGTGGGTCTGGCTAGCTGTGCCCTTTGGAACACCGATGGGATGGGGATGAGGGATGAATTACAGCCTGTCTTCGACCTGTTGGGCTTCACCCCTCGATTCCCCATCCCAGGAGGGGTTTAGAGAGGCTGCAGCTGTGTGAGGAGCTGGTGTCAGGTAATAACCCTGGTGTGGCCACCCCTGTCCCTGCAGCCTGGCTGTGGCCGTACGAGGAGAGCGTCCGCAAGTGCGCCCGGAGCTGGGTCACCGTGGTCCAGCTGATGGAGCACAACCCAGAGCTCACCTTCGCCTGCTCCCAGGTGGGGGACCCCCTCTGGACACCTGGCATGTTGCTTGTCCAGCAGGAGGTGGAGGGAGGGCCAGCAGTGTTGCAGAGCTCAGGGTGTGGGGTGGTGTGGGGGAGCTGGGGCTGACCCCTGAGCTCTGGCAGGCTCAGCAGTTCGAGTGGGTGCGGAGCTGCTACCCCGGGCTCTACGCACGGATCCAGGACTTCGTGGCCAAGGGACAGTTCATTCCTGTTGGAGGCACCTGGGTGGAGATGGTGAGTAGAGCCTTTGCTGAGCCTGTCTGGTTGGTGATTGTCTCCAGGCCTAGGAACAGCAGCTCTCTGAAGAGTCCAGCCTAGCAAAAACACAATGCTCCCAAATCATTCCCTGAGAAAGGAGCTTTGAGCTCCCTGGTGTGCTCCTCCTTTTCCCCTCTGCCGAGCCCTGTTCAGGTTCTCCCCATGATCTGCCAGGTCAGGTGGGTGGGAATGGGGTTCTTAAAAGATCTCTCCTTCCCTGGTGCCTGGCTCTCCTCGCTGATCCCTGTGCCTTCCCCCCAGGACGGGAACCTGCCCAGCGGCGAGTCCATGGTGCGGCAGTTCCTCCAGGGACAGAGATTCTTCCAGGAGCAGTTTGGCCGGATCTGCTCCGAGGTTCTTTTCCATCACACCTTCCTTGCCCACCATCTCCCCCCTCCCCTTGCTCTCGGTGAGGCTGGGCTGACCTGTGTGTGTCCCTGTCCCTGTGCTGCTGTCCCCTGTGCAGTTCTGGCTGCCGGACACGTTCGGATACTCGGCCCAGCTGCCCCAGCTGATGCGTGGCTGCGGCATCCGGCGCTTCCTCACGCAGAAACTCAGCTGGAACCTGGTGAACTCCTTCCCGGTGAGCTGGGCTTGCCTTCTCCCCAGGGGATGGACATGGGGGTGCTGGAGCCTTCTGTTGGTTCCAGAGTCTTTCAGTTCAGCTAACACAGGCTCTGCTTCCAGAAGCCACTAGGTTTTGGTGGTGGTGATGTCCTGTCAGGCTTTAGGACAGAGGAAGGACATGGTTAGAGATCCCAGCCGAGCCCCTGGCCTGGATATTCCTCCTGCTTTTAGATGGGAAGCTGTGTCCTGTGTGCAGGTCCAACAGACAGCAAATCCAGCCCCTGCCCTTGTGGCATTCCCCATTCTTGTTCCCTCCTTGAACTGATCCATCGGGACATCCTGCACCTCCCTGGAGAGAAAGTGAAGGCCCACTTTGGATCCTGAAGAGGCTTTGAAATGCCCATCCCTTGTGCAGCACGTTTTCCTTTCTCTCCCCTGCAGCACCACACCTTTTTCTGGGAAGGCATTGACGGTTCCCAGGTCCTGACCCACTTCCCCCCTGGTGATTCCTATGGGATGCAAGGGCGAGTGGAGGAGGTGAGTGAGGGTGCCAGACCTGCACATGAAGACCCCTTGAGGCCAGGTCTGAGGCTCCTGGGAAGGGTGGGGGACATCTGGCAGCATTGCTGGGCAAAGCCTGTTGAGGTGCCTGACCCCAAGATGTGCCCGTGCCTGATTTAGGCACTTTGGGCCAGAGAAGAGGAGCAAGACTGAGCTTTGCACCCTAAAGACTGACCTGGCTTTGTTGTATGGAGCTGTGGGAGCTGGAGCTGGGTGCCAGGGGATTGCAGCTGCCCAAAAATCCCTGCAGGTGCTGAAGACAGTGAAGAACAACAAGGACAAAGGCCGTGTGAACCACAGCGCGTTCCTCTTCGGCTTCGGAGACGGAGGAGGGGGACCCACGCAGAAGATGCTGGACAGGATGAAGAGAATGAGTGACACAGATGGGCTGCCCAGGTGACAGGAGAGCTCCCATCCCCTCTGCTGGCAGGGGCATTTGCTTTGAGCCAGGCCTGGCCTTCGGCAGTGCCAGAAGAAGGGGAGAAGGGCAGGGAGGTGGGCGAGCAGAGGGCTGGGAAGGATTTTTGGGGGGATGGAATCTCTCCATTGTCAAGAGCTGTAAGAACAGGTCCACAGGACAGCCATGGACTGCTTGTGACCCCTCAGGAGAGCCATGCACAGCAGCTGTGCCTGGGGAATGTCCACAGGAGGGGGACAGGGTCACAGGGTCACAGGGGAGGGGTAGCAGAAGGGTGAGGAGAACACTTTGCGTGGTTGTGTTGCAGTTTCTGTCACCTCTCCATTAGCATGTCACAGGCTTCTCCCCAGCTCATCACTGTGTGTTTGTCTGTCCCACAGGGTGCAGATCTCCACTCCTGACCAGCTCTTTTCTGTCCTGGAGAAGGAGTCATCCCAGCTGTGCACCTGGGTGGGAGAGCTCTTCCTGGAGCTGCACAACGGCACCTACACCACCCAGGCCCAGGTGAGGGTCCCACTGCCAGGCAAGGCAAACCCAGGACACCAGTAAGCAACCAAGCCTCCTGCACCGGAGCTGGGATTCTGCCACTGGTGTGAGGGATCCACTCCCAGCTACCCATTTCCTGAGCATCTTCCTCCTGTCCTTCACTGGCACCAGATAAAGAAGGGGAATCGGGAGTGTGAGCGGATTCTCCACGACGTGGAGGTGCTCAGCACCCTGGCTGTGGCTCAGGACAGAGAGTTCCAGTACCCTGCCAGCCAGCTCCAGAGGCTCTGGAGGTGAGGGAGCACTGGTGGTACTGGGGGAGAGCTCAGTGCTGCAGCACTGAGTGTGCACAACCCCTGCCAAAAACCGATCAGCAATCTACCCGGAAAGAATTTGCTGCTTTGCTTGATTCTCCTGTTGAAAGATAACTCCAAACCCTTGCTACTCTGCTGCCTGGAAGCTTCATTTCCTACCAGAGCTTATTTTGACTTGTTTGAGCTTGTGCAACAACGTATCTGGTAGCCCCGAGGGATAAAAACAAATGGCTCTTGCTGCCCATGGTTGTGGTTTACTGAGGTGACAGCTGACAAGCCCTAACATAAAAGGATTTAAAGGATGCTGTGGAAAAAACCCTTTTCTGTCAAGTGTTGGGTAATGGGGGAGTAAGGAACAGTTATTAGGTTTATCTTGCAAACAGGGCTCTTGTCTGGGAGAAGAGCTTGTTCTAAGCCAGCACAAATCCAGTGCTCTCCACCCTTTCCTTCCTTCCTTCCCTGCTTTCTGCTCTCTTTTAGGCTCCTGCTGCTCAACCAGTTCCACGATGTGCTGCCAGGCAGCTGCATCCAGCTGGTGGTTGAGGATGCCCTGCAGTACTACACAGGTGAGCAGGGAGGTTGGCTGGGAGGGCACTCACTGGGGGAGCAGGTCCTGCCCGGTGGGGCTGTGGAGGTTCCAGCCTCAGCAGGATGTCTGAAATAGTGTTAAATTAGCAGGGGAGCCAAGGGATTGAGATCCATCCCAATTTATCGACTTTTCTGCTTGCTCCTGGCATGCCAGGGTAGACTCCCCCCCCTCCCCAGGTTTGTTTGTGCTTGCAGGAGCTTCGTGAACCAGGATATTCCAGCTGAGCTGGCACAGCTCACTGCAATCGTGCAATAACAAAGTTCAGACTAATTATACACTTGAATTACTTACCAATAGATAATAATAATTAATGATCATTAGCAGCTGCAGCTTGGAAGGAGATAAAAGTGTGTGTACATTGCACGGGGAGGGAGCGCCAGGAGCTCTCTCAGATCCAGCTCAGGCCCCTCTGTTGCTCAGAGATCCGCAGGGCTGGTGCTGAGCTGCAGGAGGGAGCTGTGCAAGCCCTGTGCAGGGAGCTGCTGCAGCCCGAGGCACAGAGCCCCCAGAGCAGCCTCGTGGTGAACACTTTGCCCTGGCAACGCAGCGAGGTGATCTCCAGACCCGGGCCAGACGGAACAGAGACTTTGGGTACGTCTGACCTGGGAGTAACTCTCGTATCAGAATTCCTTACAGGGGCAGAGATAGCTGACAGGGAAATACTCTGCCTCTCCCTGCCCTGGGGAGGGTTTTATTGACTGTTCAGTTCGTTCTTTGGGCAGCTTGAAATAGGATAAAGTCCCCTGAAGAGGAGGAGGGTATGGGAGGAGGTGGTAGATGTGACATGGGAGCAGCAGGGCAGCAGTCCTGTGACTCAGGGTTCAGTCTGGGGCCAGTGTTGGAACAGAACCTCTTTGCTTTCCAGCTCTGGTGACAGTCCCCAGCATGGGCTATGCTCCAGTGCAGGAGCCACTGGTGCCTCCTCAGCCTGTGGCAGTGAGGAAACAGGTAAGCACAAGGCAGATTCCCTCAGGTCTGTGTTCCCCACATCAGAGGTTGTTTGAGGAGAAATCCAAGGAATCCACCTATGAGAGTTGCAATGGAGGCACTCAGCTCGCAGGTGTGGGTCTGTGACCCCAGTTTCTGGCCTCTTCCCAAGGAGGATGGCTCCATTACCATGGAGAACGGGCTGATTTCTGTCTGCCTGGACACCATGGGGCACCTGACCTCGCTGCGGCTGCTGGACTCCGGCAGGTCTGTGTCACCCAGCTCCTGGCCCTGAGCTCCTCAGGCCTCCCCCAGGACTCCTCCCTGTACACCTGTCTCCACTGCCAGCCCTTCTGATGCTGCTGTTGCCCTTTCTTTCAGAGAGTCAGTCCCAGATGGCTGCTATGCCAACCAGTTTGCACTCTTTGATGATGTTCCCCTCTACTGGGATGCCTGGGATGTGATGGATTATCACTTGCAAACCAGGTAGAGGAGCAGTGCATGCAGCTCTTGGATTTTGGCTTTGCCCTGAGATTCTTGCCTCCCTGTCAGTCCCAGCTGTAAGAGAAACATTCACTCTGGAGCAGTCAGTGCCTGCCGTGCAGGTGGCTGCATTGGGATTTGGGAACCTGGATCTCTCTCTGCCTTCATTCCTTCCTCTAGGAAGCCAGTGACAACACTGCTGGAGCCTCTGGAAATCACCCAGGCTGGGGGCCTGCGGGGAAGTGTGAGGTTCTCCCTGCAGGTGGGGAAAAGCAGCACCTTAACCCAGGAGATCATCCTGGATGCCACGTGCCCGTACCTCCGCTTCGTGACTCAGGTTTGGCCCCCGGCTGCTGTGTGATGCCAACATTCCGTGCAGCTGGGAACTGGGGAGCTGAATTATATCCCCCCCTCCCCCCTCCCTGTTTTCTTCCCTGGAGTCCCCTTCTGCCTGTCCTCCTCTGCAGAAAGCAGGGACAGGGGTGGAAGAGGGACCCAGCAGTTCATCCGTGTTCAGACTCTGGTGTGGTTTTGCCGCAGCTGCCGTGGACTGGCTGCTGCACACGGGGACACGAGAAGTGCGGTCTCTGCCTGCCAGTCCCCCATGGTGACACCCCTCTGCTGCCCCATTTAGGTGGAGTGGAAGGAGGCTCACAAGTTCCTGAAGGTGGAGTTCCCTGTGCAGGTGCGGAGCACAAACGCCACCTACGAGATCCAGTTCGGCCACGTGCAGCGCCCGACGCACTGGAACACGTCCTGGGACTGGGCTCGCTTCGAGGTGAGGAGGAGCTGCTCTGCTCCCAGGGCTCAGCTGCTCCTGCTCCGTGTGCTGAGCACATCCCTCGGTACCTGCTGCAGGTGTGGGCTCACAAGTGGCTGGACCTCTCCGAGCACGGCTTTGGGGTAGCTCTGCTGAACGACTGCAAATACGGGGCCTCGGCCCACAGGAACGTCCTCAGCCTCTCCCTGTGAGTTGGGCGTGGGTGAGGGGGGAGCTGCTGCTGCTGCTCTGCCTCCTGAGGTGTCTCTTGGATGTCAAGGCAACACCTGGTCCTGAATTAGGGATTCCCATTGTAATCCCCGTAATTCCCTGAATGGGAATTAGTTAACGAGGAAATGGCCTGGTGGGTGGCTGTTTTCTGAGAATTTGGCTGACTTACATTATCTCAGTCAATTAGAACGAATTCCTGTGAACTCAAAGATAATTCACGAGAGATCCAATTCATATCTGTAGCAGGTAGCTTTTCTGTTGCTAACCAAAACATTCCCCAGGAAGGGAGGCTTAAGGAGAGGAAAGGAACAGGAGTGTTAATGTTAGGGGTGCATACAAAGCTGAAAGAAACTGCCTGTTTCAGTTTGGCTCCGTCTGCCACAATTTTCACAGGATGACACCCCAGATTTTTAGCTTCAGGGTCTGTTTGCTGTTGTGTATTTGCTTCCACCTCAGGGCCCAGCCTCGAGGTAGCAAGGGAAGCAGTTGTCTTGTCCCAGCGCTCTGGCTCTGCTCTGGGTGACACTGGGTGCTGCCAAGACGCCGCTCTCACTCACTCACCTCGTGTCACCTTAGGCTGAGAGCACCCAAGTCCCCTGATGCCACGGCAGACATTGGGCACCACCAGTTCACCTACGCTGTGATGCCTCACCAGGGTGAGTGACAGGCAGGGCTGGGCCCCGTGGGGACGTGCAGGGTGGGAGCTGCTCCAGCGAGCCTCGGGGTGATCGTGCCTCTGGCTGTGCACGTACAGAGGTTCTGGTGCCGCAGGTTCCTTCCAGGAGGCCGGTGTGATTCAGCAAGCCTACAACTTGAATTTCCCCCTCCACGTGGTCCCAGCCAGCGGTGCCCAGTGCCCAGCCTGGAGTGCCTTTTCTGTCAGCTCACCTGCCATCGTGCTGGAGACTGTCAAGCAGGCAGGTGCTGGGGTGGAGGAGCGGAGGGCAGAGGGGCTGAGGTGCTGCTGCTGAGCAGGGCTTGCTCTGCCACCCACACCGAGTGGTGCTCAGGCTCAGCTGAGCACAGCAGCTTGTGCTGGAGAGGCTGTGCCTGTCTCACCTGCCTGAACTCCCCCGAAGGCTGAGGACAGACCTGAGGCTGTGCTGGTTCGGCTCTACGAGGCCCATGGCAGCACGGTCACCGCCTGGCTCCACACCTCCCTCCCCGTGAAGGAGGCAATGCTGTGAGTCCTGCTGGGGGTGTGTGGGGATGGAGATCAGTCCCTTCAGCCTTGTGCTTTGGACATCAATCCCTTCAGCCTTGTGCTTTGGACATCAATCCCTTCAGCCTTGTGCTTTGGAGATCCATCAGTCCCTTCATCCTTGTGCTCTGTCCCCCAGCTGTGACCTCCTGGAGCGTCCGGCTGCGCGGGGCCGCCTGCGGCTGGAGGAACGGGGCCTGAGGCTTTCCTTCACCCCCTTCCGTGTGCTCTCCGTCCTGCTGGTGCTGAGCCGCTGACACCAAACCCCGCCCCTGCTGATGCTGCGGCCGCCCGGAGCAGCGCTGGGAGCTCACATCGCAGGCTGAGCCGTCCCCCTTCCCAAGAGCTGTGAAAGGCAGCGGCTCCAGGGAAGGGCAGTGTCCCCGTGTCCTGTCCCCAATGTCCTGCACCATCTTCTCCTCAGGGAAGGAGGCCAGCTGCCCACTGCCCAGCCAGGGTAGGTGGTGTCGAGTTCTGAGTTCACTGAAGTGTGGACAAAGGTGGTGGCCCTGCAGCTGTAGAGGTTTGGGGAGCAGCAGCTTCCAGAGCAACTCCTGTGTCTCAGCCTTCATCCTGTCCAGCAGTGAGTGTAAATATACACTCCACTCCTTCCCTTCTCCCTCTGCCTGCCCCTTGCACTGCCCTTGCAGAAGAGGAAACACAAAAAAAAAAAAAAATCAAGAGAATTACATAAAAACAAGCTCCAACCTGTTTCCTTAACTTGTTTCCAGGTAACTGCACTGACCTGCCTCCTCCCAGGGGCTTTGTTGTAGTTTTAGAATCCACCTGAGAAGGATCTCACTCCTGGGACTGGGGAGGCTGACCTTACCTTTATTTTGGGGGGTGAGGTGGAGGGGAAGTCTACTCCAGCCCCCGTGGGGAAGAGGCTGGGCACACAGGGATTTATCCTTAGCGTGAAAAGGCATGCACAATGATTTCTACACAAAATACTTTATTAGTCAGCTAAAAACAGTGGTTGGATCAGCAGCCACAAAGGGAAGAGGGGGAGAGGAGAGTCAGAGCCCAGCACAACATGTGCTCCTGGCCCTTTTTCCCCTCAAATGCCCGTGGACAGCAGGAAAAAGCCCCATCACCACGCTCAGCTTCTCCCTCCCTGGCAGGATGCAGCAGTAGCAAATAAGTGTGAGCACAGGTACAGACCAGCTCCATTTTCACTGGCACTAACCCTGGTCTGTGGCCAGGCCCTCCCTGAGCTCCTCTTGGCCCCTTAAATGCCCCTCAGGAGGTGGCAGCAGGTGACACTCACACGGCAGGGGCTGCACCTAGAGAATGAAGAGGGAACTGAGGAGTCACAGGGCAAGGGGGTGTCTGGCTGTGCCCTGTGGGCTTCTCTCCTGCCTTTTGGCACCCCTCAGACCCCTTGGCTCTCCCACAGCCCCCACCTGTGCACCAAAGCCACGGGGGCTGCCAGTCTCACCTTTGCCCCTGCGAGCAGATGTCCGGCGGCTTCTTCTGACACTCGGAGGCACCTCAGGCTCAGGCAAGGCTGCAGCAGCAGTCACTTTCCTCCTCCCACGAGCACGTCCCTTCCTTGGCCCCTCAGCCTCCTCTCCCTTCTCCTCCTCCTTCTCCTCTGCATTCGGGGGGTTCTCTGCAGCCCTGCGCCGCCGCTTCGGGGCACGTGGGGTGACCTGGGGGAGCACCACAGCTGGAGCTTGCCAAGGTGAGAAACTCCACGAAGGATCATCAGCATGAACTCACGAGCAGCCCCAGCGAGCCACGGGGAACAGGACAGCCAGACACAGGCACAAAGCTGCTCACCTTGGGGCTCGGGGCCTCAGGGTCTGCCTTCAGCTGAGGGCTCTTCTTGTGGCGCATCTTGCGGGGTCTCTGCCCTGCATGAGGGGATGTGCCTGGGTTAGGCAGGGTGAGGAGGGGATGAGGCACTCCAAGGGACAGCCCATGGCACGGGGAGCTCGCAGGGATGTTGTCCTGGGTGCAGGATCAAAAACCGTCCAGCAGCCGTGCTCAGGCAGGTTGGGATGCTGGTAGGAAGCCTTGGGGACAAATGGCTTCTGTCCCTTGGTGCCAATGATTGTCACAGGCCTGTCAGCACCTCAGAGAGAATGGCCTTGCTCCTCCCTGTGCCCTTGTGCTGCACAGCAAGAACAGCGTTTCCCAGGCTCCAGCCTTCCTGGAGCAAGAGTGAGTCCCACAGCAAGGGGAGAGGAGACTCACCTTTGGGAGCCATGGGGCCAGGCTCTCCCTGCAAGGAAAGGACAGAGCATTGACTGGGATGCAGTCATTGTGCAGGCAGCAGCAGCAGCAGAATCCCTGCAGGCACTGCAGTGACAGGGACACAGCCGCGTTTCCCTGGGATGGCAGGGGAGTCGGGACTCTGCTGTCAATCCCTGTACGTGCAAGGCCCCAAACACAGGGCACAGGAGGGAGGAACAGGGCTGCCAGACCACCCAAAGCCCCCCATTCCCTCCATCTGCTCCAGATTGCTCACCACCCATTAGCTGGCTGCCCACCACAAAGGAGGTCCTTGTCACATCCACTCCCAGAAGCTTGATGGACAGGGAGACCCCCAGCCACACAGTGTAATGGGAGTCTCAGCAAGCAGAAAACAGGCCACTGTCCCCTCAGAGGAGTGGTTTGGGGGCTCCCCAGGTGCAGGCAGCAGCCCCAGGCTCCTACCTGGAACCAGATGGTCCTGCCACTGCGGTCACGCAGGGAGCTCATGCCAGGCACCAAGTAACAGCGCAGCCAGTTCTTGAAGGCAGCATAATTATCTGAGTGCTCGGGGTCAAAGAGCTGCTGCTCTGGGAGGGGAGGCAGGGAAAGGACAGAATCAGAGCAGAAGTCATGATCACCGTGTCAGGGTGTCCCCCCAGACCTCCTGATGCTGAGAGTGCAAAGCCCTGGCCTCCCTGCCAGCCCCATCCCCCATTGTCTGCCTTGTCCCCTCACCTGCCGTGATCACCTCCATGGGCACACTGTGGCACAGCTCCAGGAGATCTGGGTTCTCTTGCTTCAGCTTCAACTTCTTGCTCAGTGTCAGGGAAGGATCCTGCAGGGATGGAGAAGGGCAGAGAAGTCACCTGCCAGTTACCTCAGCTTCTCTCCTCCCATCTTCTTCCCCATCTCTTGCCCTCCAGAGGATGAGCTCCCACACTCTCCACACACGATAGCCCTGAGCTCACCACACCAGGCTTCCAACTTAGCTACAAAGACATGAAAGAGGGCTAACACACAAAGACACCAGCAGCAGGTCATGTAGCTCGTTTTCAGGCTTCTTTAAAACAGCCACTTCCTCTCCCCTGAGGCCACAAGACCAGCCTTGGCCTTTACTGCTGCCTTCCCCTTGGAGATTTTAAGCTTGCAAGGCGTTTGTTTCCCTCACCTCTTCCTCTTCACCCACCCCAAAAACACTTGTAGACTTCCTTAGGGCAGAAGACTGTCAGAGCTCATCATGAAGAGCTACAGGCAACCAAACCCCTGCTTCTGGCATCTGTCTGGAAACCTGCTGCTTCCTGAGCCTGTCAAAGCACCTGCTGTTCCCCACCTTCTTCCTCCTCTCCTGCTCCTGCTCCTTCAGGGCCTCCAGTACGGTCCGAGCTTTTTCAAAGGGAGGGATCTTCACCCTGAGAGAGTTACACAAAGCCTGAGGCCTCGCTTCTGCCACTTCCAGTGTCTACCAGGTGAGGAGGCACAGCTGGCTTAGCCGAGGAGCTGCCAAGCTGCAGCAAACTCACAGACTAAACCTCCCTGAAAGGTCAGCGGGTGCTCAACCCACCTCACCTGTACAGGATCTCAGCACGCAGGTAATTCCCAATCCCATTGAAATACTTCTGGTTTAAGAGCACCTCGCAGATGGGCTTGTCAAAAGCCCTGTCCTCCAGGTTCTTCAGCACATTCTCCCTGCAAGAGAGCCCGGGGCATCAAGAAGAGTCACCCGGACATGTCTGTGCAGGAAAAGCAGCCCAAAACAAGCAGGAGGCATTGCTCAGGACGCTCACCTGAAGGCCTGGTACTCGGACACGACGCAGGGCCCGCGTTCGGGCTGCCAGGCATCCCCCAGGCGCCACGACCCGAAGCGCCGGGGGTCCACGAAGCAGAGGGCGCGCGGGGGGCTCTCCCGGGTCAGGAAGCGCAGGTGGGCATGGCGAGGCAGCTCGGCGACGGGGCACAGCCGGAACGAGCCCGACATGCCGAAGCGGAACACCAGATCCTGCGGCGGGGGGCCGGCGGCGGGGTCCAGCGCGCTCAGCGTCAGCCGCAGCTCCTTGCCCCGGGCAAGGGCCGAGATGCTGTAGGCCTCGCTGCGGAAGGGCACCTCCGGGCCGCGGCCCACCGCCGAGCGCTCCACGCCGCCCGCGAACACCAGCGCTCCGCATTTCGCGTTAATGAAGCGCCCGGCCAGGTGCAGCTCCGGGCACTCGGGCATGGCCGCGACCGCACGGCACAGCCCGAACCCGCCGCCGCCGTCTGCGGGCACGGCCCGCCCCCATTGGCTGCGCGGCGGGCGGAGCGCGCTCCTATTGGCTGCGCAGCGGGCGGTGCGCGCTGCCATTGGCTGCGCCCTGATACCGGAGCTTGGCGTCCTGCTGAGGCGGTGCTGCCGTGGGGAGATGTCGCACAACGCGGGGACATAGCGGGACACGGCTCAGCTTTGTCACCGGGACTTTATTGGAGCTGCCCCGCGGACCCCCGGAGGGCAGGGAAACGTCCTCCTCCCCAGCCAGGAGCATCAATCTGGGCCCCAAACTCAGTGTTGCAGCCTCCCCGCCATGCTGGCTCCTCAGAGGAGGGTGTTCATCAGGGCCTGGGCCTGCTTCAGCTCTGCAGGAAGAGGACGGAGATGTGGGGGAGCTGCTGGTATTGCAGCATCCCTTCCAGCATCCCCTTCCCAGCACACCTCCCACAGCATCTCCTGCTGTGGAATCCCCCACGGAGGTCTCCATTGCCACCCCCAGCATCTCCCCCTGCAGAATCCCCCACAGAGGTCCCTGCTGCCTCACCTGCCAGCAGCACCCGGAACTTGTTGGCCGAGAGCGTCACAGGGACAGCCGTCACCTCCTCGCACTCCCTGTCCCGCACGTTGAAGGTCAGGTGCACCACGGGCTCATTGACCTCGTGCAGCTCGCTGGAGCTCAGGGTGTAATCCACCCGCCAGCGCACCGAGCCCAGCTGGCTCACTGGGGCGGGCAGTGGGATGGTGTCAGCACCCGGCTCACTCCAGCAGGAGGGCTGACACTGACCCCACAGCCCTACTGACACCCAACACCCCACTCACACTACAGGGTGACTGACACTGACCCCACAGCCCTACTGACACCCAACACCCCACTCACACTGCAGGGTGACTGACACTGACCCCACACCCCTACTGAGACCCAACACCCCACTCACATCGCAGGTGACTGACACTGACCCCACAGCCCTACTGAGACCCAACACCCCACTCACACTGCAGGGTGACTGACACTGACCCCACAGCCCTACTGACACCCAACACCCCACTCACACTGCAGGGTGACTGACACTGACCCCACAGCCCTACCGAGACCCAACACCCCACTCACACTGCAGGGTGACTGACACTGACCCCATCGCCCTACTGAGACCCAACACCCCACTCACATCGCAGGTGACTGACACTGACCCCACAGCCCTACTGAGACCCAACACCCCACTCACATCGCAGGCTGCAGGCCCTGAGCCTGTCCTGGAGCGGGCTCTGCTTCTCCTCGTAGGAACGGCACAACCCGCTGGCATGCTCTGCTCGTGAAGAGAGAAGAACCCCTCTGCTCACACCAGAGCTGCAGCTGCCAAAACTCACCAGACCCTCAGGGATTGATGGTACAGAGAAGGGAGGTGATGGAGGACAGCACAGCAGCCAGCCTGCCCTCCGTCTGGGGGTGAAAAAGGCAGGGCTGGGAACTGTCAGGACCATCCCACCACGTCTGGCTCATGGTGCCACCCCGAGGGTTTCCCCTACCTTTGGGCAGTCCCAGCTGCTGCAGCTCACTCGACAGAGACTCACTGTCCACGTTGTGCTTGGCTGCACTGGAGAGGATGAAGCTGAGGACAGCAATGGTCGCCTTCACATCCCCTGACTCTGCAGACAGGAGCGAGGGTGAGCTCTGTCACCTTGGGAAGGCATCCCCAGACAGATTAAATAGCATGGCTCCATCGGGGGATCCTGGTAAGGACAGCAGTGCTCACCTAACTTTGCATCTGAGGTCAGCTTCAGGATCTTCTCATACTGTGGGAGCAGAGCGTCACAGTAAACACTCACTACTAGTGTTAACACTAACAATTCTTACCTAAATATTAATACTAATAACACTTATTATGCATATTATTGCTACCAATAGAGACCGGTAGCGTTCTTAACTCTGAGACTCCCATGAAGAACACGAGATTAATTAATGCTGCTGATTATGCCACTGTAGTGTTGAAACACTCGGCCGCCACTGCGGTAGCCCCACACTTACCTCGATGGCCTCCCCCAGCAGGTCCCGCAGCACCTGGGCGCAGATCAGCTTCAGCTTCACCGAGGACTGCGGGGAAGAAGGAGGGTGAGCAGCGGGCCCGGAGCAGGCGGGGGCCGGGCAGGGGGACGCGGGGGGCGCGGGCACTTAACTATTTTGGCCAGGGTGCTGATCTCGGCCAGCACCCAGTCGGGGCAGTCCAAGTCCCCGCAGAAGCGGAATCGCTGCGGGGAAAGAGGCGGTCAGGGCCCGCAGCGGGCTCTGCAAACCCTCCCCGCTCCCCGCCGCCCATCCCCGTCCCCACCATGTCGCCGCCGCTCCCCGGCCCGCGGTGCTCCCGCAGATCCCGCTCCGCGACCCGGAACCACTCCCGGGCTGGCTGCCGGCCCCTCCCCGCCCTTGCCCCGAGCGCCGATGGGGCTCTCCGGTAGGGGCTCTGCCGGGGGCTGGGGGCTTTTAGCCGGGACCAGGGCACGAGAGAGGGTCGGGGAAGGGGACGGGGGTCTCGGGAGCGGGACGCAGGCTGCCCGCAGAGCCTTCGAGCACCCCTGCCTCCGCCCAACTGAGTGCTCCCCGGAGCCGCAGCCTCACAGCTGCCGAGCCCCGCCTTTCTCCGCCCTGTGCAATCACAGCCGCCCCTTCAATGCGGGCGGGGCCCTGCCGAGCTCAGCCCGTCCCCGCTCCCCCGTTCCCCTCAGGCGCCGTCCCTTCAGCCCGGTCCCGTTCCCCTCAGCCCATTCCCGCTCCCCCGTTCCCCTCAAGCCCGCTCCCCTCAGGCGCCGTCCCCTCAGCCCGGCCCCGCTCCCCCGTTCCCCTCAGGCGCCGTCCCTTCAGCCCGGCCCCGCTGCCCCGTTCCCCTCAGGCGCCGTCCCTTCAGCCCGGTCCCGTTCCCCTCAGCCCAGCCCCGCTGCCCCGTTCCCCTCAGGCGCCGTCCCTTCAGCCCGGTCCCGTTCCCCTCAGCCCATTCCCGCTCCCCTCAGCCCGGCCCTTCTCCCCTGCTCCCCTCAGGCGCCGCTCCAGCCGCCGCCGCTTTGGGAGCCGCCGGAGCCGTGCCCCCGCTGCCGCAGCCCCGCCAGGTGCTGCTGGGGCCGGGGAAGGGCGGACAGAAGCTCCCGTTCAGGTCCCGGCCGGGAGCTCTCCAAGGGAAGCGGGGAGCGGGCGGGATCGGCCCCGCAGCGGCGGCGGGAGCAGGGCCTGAGGGGACAGCAGGGGGAACCTAACCCTTCCATGGTCTTTGGATTTAAAGTAATGTTTAAAATACAGGGTATAAAGCTTGTTTTTTACCCCTATTTTTATTATTTTGTTCTGCTTTTATTTGAAATAATAATGATTTTCTTATCCCAGGGCAGGGGGAAGGTACATGTTGGGGTTCAGGCCTCATGTATCCCCAAAGCAGGGATCTCACTAGGAGACATTGAAGTGGTGACAATAACTGAGTTGTGGCCTTACCAACAGCCCCGGGCTGCAGTGAGAAGGAGCAGCAGCTTTTACCTGCAGGCAGGGGGAAGATTGGAGCTGGAACTGAGGCAGCAGAGCTGGAGGAGACAGAAATATGGTAGGGTTTGGGGTGAAACCCCTGTGGGGCTGGGATAGGGAACATGGAGCTGGAATGTGAACTGTGAGGCTGGAGCTGAAATCCCTGTCAGGCTGGGATAGGGACTGCGGAGCTGCAGCTGGAACAAGGAGTAGCAGAATGGGGCTGCAATATGGTTTTAAGAGCTGAGCTGAAAGCACACAGAGCTGGAGCTAAAACCAAGATCTGACCCTGAGAAGCAGCTTTATGTGGCACTGCTGGGAGGATGGGGAGCCAGAAGAGAAACAGCAGAGCTGTCAGCTTCACAGACCTCAGCCCAAAATAAAGATCCTGTTCTGGTGCATGAGCAGCTGCACCTGACCACAGAGGGAAGAGGCAGAGCTGGCAGTGAAATAAAACTTTGTGAGAGGGGAATAGGGAATGTAGGGCTGGGATCTCATACAATCTTTATAAAGATTGTGGGGACATGATGCTGATCTGGGGCTGAAATAAAACCCCTCAGCTCACCTGAAATCCAGGCCCCTGGGCTGGAGGTAAAATAAAAACTGTAGCCAGGAAAAGGCAAAATAAAGGTCCTGGGGGTGAGGCTGGAGTAGGGACTGCAGAGCCAGAGGCAGAACAGCACAGAATTTGATCTGAAATAAAGACTGGGGTGCTCAGCACGCAGAACAGGAGCTGAGATAAATCTGGGGGACAGGATTGGGACTGGAAGAAACACATGAGATAATAAATAAATAAAATCCAGTGTGCTGGAACAGAAAGCACTGTGGAGCTGGAGAAGTGACTTATTCTTGCTTTTTTAACTCCCCAGCACTAGGGCCAAGTTATCCCAGAGCTGGAGAGCACCAAGCCCAGCTCACTGGCACCAGTTAGAGCAGCAGCACAGGGCTGTGGTGGCATGGGGAGCCCAGGGCAGGGAAGGAGGGTTCAACACCACCCCCCAAAGCAGACACACCTCCTTCACAACGGGGTTTGACGGTCTATAAACACTTTATTTAAGATACAAAATGATTCCTTTACACACCTGAGTCTGCATTCCGCTCAGGGAGCACCTGGCAGCTGCTGCTGCATGATCAGGGAGAGCCTCTCAGCATCTCCTGCCCACCTACAGCCTCTCTCCAAGCTCCCCCAGCTGCTGCTGCTTCTCTCCTCAGGCAGAAGTGCTCTGCCACTGCATGTGGCCATCGTCAGGGTCCTGCAGGGGACAGGGAAGAAGTCACTGTAAACACCTCCAATTAAGGCAGGAACGAGAGTCCCTTCCCTGCAGCTCTCCACAGGTTTCTCCAACCCCAGAGATCATCACCAGGTAAGAAAAGAACCCATGACCTGCAGAAACACAAACTCCCAGGCACAGAAAACAATCCAAGGCATGCAAAGGCCACTCACCTCCACCCAGAACCCCTGGTTATCCATTTCCAGCGTCTGGATCCCCACTTCAGGGTCTCTCCTGTCCCAAAGAGCTCTCCTGTCCCAAAAGGCTCTTCCATCCTGCCAGGCCAGCCTCTTGGTGCCCAGGCACTGGGGAGAAGAGCACAGGTGCTGCAGCCAGCCCTGCCTGGCCCCACAGGGCCCCTCAGCCCAGCCCACACGAGTGGGGGGAGGCCAGAACTCGCCCTTACCACGAGCACGACGGGCGCGGTGATGATGCAGAGGCCACCAATGACCATGATGGCCACGCCGTAGGCTGGGAAGCCCGGGGGGGATGGAGGTGAGGGACGGTCCAGGGTGTCCTCTGGAGCAGAGCAGAGCACAGCACTCAGAGCCTGGAGAGCCCACTCTGCTCCAGGACAAACACGCAGCATACAACAGCACCTGTTCCACATCCTTCGTGCCCCTTTCCTCCCATCCTACACCAGAAGGTCTCCAACTCCAATCCCCTCAGGGCCATGCAGAGAGAAAGGGCACAACTGTCACTAAAATTTTACTTTCTGGTCACCCCACCAGCCAAGGTATCTCACCCTTTCTTCACACAAGGGGTCAGCTGTGGATCTACTCAGCTCATATTCCCAAGTCCCAGCAGGGACCTTACCTCCCACAGAAAGAGAGTATGGATCCACAAGGATGTCAGAGTCAGCCAAAGCCTTGTTTGGCCCCACTGAGAGCAGGAGTGTCTGCAAAACTTCCACGCTGGCTGGAGCAGGGTGCCGGAATATCATGTTCCCATGGCAGAGCACAGAGCCAGGCCTGCAGACAGGGGTGGGAAGAGCTCCAGCAGCTGCCAGCCCCTCCACGACCCCACAGGGAATGGGGTGGGCACACCCAGCCTCCTCCCAGAGGGTTTTGCTCAATAGGAAGAGATCTCTGCACTCAGGGAAGGGACATCCCTGGAGGTCCAGCAAGTCACCGCTGATACAGTGGGTTAATGCTTGACCTCAGCTTCCTATGCAAATCCTTCTGTAGCCAAAAATATGCGCCTGTCAGCTGTGACCTTTTGGCTGAAATCTGAAGGGAGACCTCCCTGTCCACCCCTGCCCCAGCAGAGCCCCTGCTCCCACTCACAGGAATTCTCTCATGATCGCTTTCAGGAAGGTTGGGTAATCCCTCAGGGCTCTCAGCACCTGGAAGAAAGGTTGTGCTCAGCTCCCCAGAAGCGTTTGGGGGTGTTTGGACACCCCAAAGCAGCTCCTCTTCTGACCCTGCTGGGATGACCTGAATCCCCTTCTCCCACCAGCCCGGTTCCTACCACATCCTCCAGTTGCCTGGAGAGGTTGTAGTGCTCTACAGAGAGCGGATCCTGAAGCTCCTGGCTGAAGTGTCTGTTGGTGACGAGGAAGGACAGGGGGTACACACTCACACCAAGCTTGGACCCTGAAGGAGCAAGAAACAAGTGCTTGGGTGTGCAGGTTTGGCAGCCACCCTGCCCACATCACACCACACCCAGGGGCTGTCCTTGTCCTTACCCTCCACTGACAGGGACGCCAGGTCCATGGAGAGTAAAGTCAGAGTTTCCAGAACCTCTGCAACGTCAGCATGGACAATTGTGTCCAGGTAGAGCTCTCCAGTGATCTCCATGTTCCCGTTGAGGTTTCTGAGAGGAGAGAGGAGCTCTGAGCAAGGCAGGAGGGCTGGGACCCAGCTCCAGCACCTTCACTGGTGGTTTTCCCTTGAGAGCCCACAGAAGGTGCTCAGTTGCAGTTTGCTCCAGCTGCACAGCCCCTCCCAGCCTTTCCCATCCTCTCCATCCTTGCAGCACAGCTCGTTAGCTGCAGAGGGCACAAGAGACAGCAAAGGTAATTAAATTAAGATGTAGCTGCATCCCATACCTGAGCTGGGAGATGGTGAAATTCCTCACGTTGTAGAGGGGATTGACAGATGAAGTTACCTGGGTGAAGAGAAGGCGACAGTTCACACCTGCCCCTGTTCAGCACAGGTTATTCCAGCCCCAGGGCAGCCTGTGCCCGTTTTCCCCGGCCCCCAAGGCTTGGCATACCTCGCTGACCAGCCTCTCCAGAGGATCCATCCTGCTCATGCCAAGCTGGGAGCCTGTGAGGGAGATGCAGAGCTTCTCCGGGTCCAGGTTCTCCAGGTTGAAGCCTAAGGGAGTTTGGAAGAGTTACGTTCATACCTTCACCTCCACCTTCCCTGGGAGATTTGTTCAGCCTTGAGCCCATCCACAGCCACACACCAGAAGCAGAACCCAGCAGGGCAGCTGAGTGAGGAGGAATTCCTTTGGATGTGGAGAAGGGGTCAGGATGTGCCATTTCCCAGCACAGGAGAGCTGGGGCAAAGAGGGGAGGCCAAAGCAGAAGCAGTGGCCCACACAGATGTGCTCTCCACAACCCTCAACATCCTTACAATGGCTTTACACGGGTCAGGGGAAGGGACGTTGGGTGAAGGAAAAGCCTGGAATCCAAACTGCACAGGTTTTGCTGTGATAGAGGCACCAGGAGGGCATTGGCAGCTGCAGCCCTGCTGTGGGACAACCTTCAGCACTCACCACCAGACTGGACAGACTGGGGCTCCAGCTGCCAGCTGAAGATGCTCCTTCCCTTGCTCGCCTCTGTGAGGATCGTCCGGATGAGGTGGGAGTTGGTGGGAGCAGGAGCATCCCCCCGGAACAGAACCTCCGCTCGCACCACCACCGAGCCGTTCCTGGGGGGGAGAGGACACACTGGGCAGCACCTGCTTCTTTTTTATTTTATCCAGAAAATCACACAGGGATCCTTCAGGATGATAATGCTAGGGAGGGGGTATTTTCCTGAGCAAACCCTTCCCTCCAAGCCAAACCTGCAGCAGCTTGGAAAAAAACCAGAGACCGCTGCTTCTTCCAGCAGGATCCATCTTGATTACATACACCCCAATATTTGAGTTTCTACTATGGGAAAGTTTGAAGAAAATCTTGGAGGAAAGACAAAACAGCCAAAATACTCATTAGAGCAGATGTTCCTGCCTTTATCAGCCATTCACTCAAACATTTGGCATTCCAGCATTCTGGGAGGCAAAGGAAAAACATTCACACGTGGAGTTTTTATGGCTGTGGTCATTCCTCTGCTATGCACCTTTCCCCAAGAGAACAGAGAGTCTTTATCAAATCAAGGTAAGCATCACAAGCTGCTCTTCTACACAGGACTCTCCTCAAGGCCAGGATCCCAGTGCTGCTCCAAAACCCAGCCCTCCACATCACTCACATGAACTCCAGGACGTTTGCCTGCAGGAAGGTCTCGTAGCTGGACAGCATCTGGTTCAGCTGGGAGGAAGAAGCACCTGGTAACTGAGGAGGTTTTCCAAGCTCCCCCATGTGAAGGGGAGATACTCCAGCAATAAATCCAGGGGAGTCAGCTCAGCCTGCCCAGGGAGTGCCAGCCCTCTGGGAACACCCAGGGATGAGCTGGGATACCCAGAGCCCAATCCCACCTCAAACCAAGCTCCAGTGGAGCAGTGCCAGGGATTCACCCCCTTCCACCACGCCCAGGTGGGCAATCAACCAACCAAGGACTGATGCAGCAGCACCCAGGCTCCTCACCCAGCAGGGCCTGGCACCACCCTGCACCCCCAAAGTGCCACCCCCAGTCTGTGCCAGCCACCTCCAGCACTCACCATCAGGCTCACGTCTCCCTGCAGCCGCCGGAAGCTCTGGGAATTCCTGGTGCCCAGATCCGGGGTGTAAGCGATGCCCAGCAGCCGGAACTGCAAGGGCAGCACATGCCCAGGCTGCGTGGGGAAGGGGAGGCTGGAGGGGTGGGCTGCAGGGGGTTCCATCCCGCTGGAGCCGGGTTTGCCCTTTGGCATCAGCTCAGCTGGGCTGGAGGCCTCTGTGGTGGCTGCAGGGAGCTGCTCCATAGCTGTGGAAGTGCTGGAGCCACTGGACACGGTGTGGGCATCGAGGGGCACTGCTGTGGGCACAGCCAGGGCCTGGGAGCCGGGCAGGGAGCTGGCTGCACACCCAGCTCCAGGAGGAGTCAGCAGGCAGGATGGGGATGTCACACTGGCCGTGGCAGTGCGGTGCCCATGCTCCAGAGCAGGGTTTGTGGAGCACAGGGGAGGCTCAGAGCCTGGGCTGGGCCCTGGAGATCCTGCAGGAGCAGGAATGGGTCCCAGGGATGCTGTCCTGGGCTGGCTGGGCCTGGATTCTTCCATCTCAAACACCTCTCCAAGCTCTGGGATGTCACTGGTGGCTGTGGAGTTCACCCCAGTCACGGTGGGACCTGTGGGGCTGGGAGTCCTGGTCAGGGCTGGGGGGGCTCCAGTGGACACTGGCTGTGCAGGGGGGGATGGCAGGTCACTCTGCACCCCTGAGGTGACAGCAGGACCCCCAGACTCCACCGTGGGCAGGAAGGAAGCCAGCACTTGCTGATCGTGGGCACCAGGAGCTGCTGCAGGGGCAGGAAGCGATGCCAGGGCTGCATCCAGGAGTCCAGACCCATTCCCTGGAACCTGGGCCAACGCAGAATCCTCCAGCAGAGCAACTTTCCCAGGCAGGGCAGTGCCAGCAGTGCCCCAGAGCCCCTCGGGGGTCAGGGCAGGGGGCACCCACGCAGTGCCAGGGTGCAGCCCGGGTGTCCCTCGTGTGGGCAGAGCAGAGGTCACTCCTGCTCGGCTGTGCTGGGGCTCCAGGAGTGAGCATCCATCAGTGTCCATGCTGGGACAGTGGGTGGCACCTGAGCCCCCCCAGCTGTCCCCTGGAGTGGCACCAGTTGGTTGGGTGCCACCTGCATCGCTGCAGAGGGGCCAGAAGCAGCTGTGGCAAGGGAAGGAGGGTGCAGCCACACGTGGGAGGTGACAGGGACCCCAGCAGGTGGCTCACTCCCAGCTCTGGAGGTGGCCTCAGACCCACTCTGGGGCTCTGCTGTGCCCACGGGCTGCCCCAGGCCACCAGCTGAAGTCACTGCTGACACCTGCGTGGCACCATGTGAGCCTGGCCCTGCTCTGGGGACATTCTCAGTCTGGAAGAGCCGAGCTGAGGTCGCAGGAACCTTTTTGCCAGGCCACTGTGCAGGGGACAGTGACACAGGCACTGCTGTGCCCAGCCTGAGCCCCTCCCTGTCCCCAGATCCAGGCTGCCACTGCAGGGAGGTCCGAGGTGTCCCTGTGGCCGCAGTCCGTGTCCCCAGGCTCCCAGCACAGGTCACATCTCCTCGGGAGCAGCCTGAGGTGACGAGGTCCCCACACGGTGTCACCAGAGTGTCGCCCACACCTGCCTGGGAGCCCGGGGCAGCCCAGGGGACAGCAGCCAGAGTGGCCAGGCCGTAGGGGACAGCGGTGGCACACACACACAGAGCCAGCAGCAGCAGGGCTCTGCAGCACAGCCCGCAGGCAGCAGGGCACAGGGCAGTGCCCGCAGCCCCTGCCCTCTCACCACAGAGCACTCCTGGCTGCAGGGGGGGGTTTGGTGCTCCAGCCCCTCGGTTCATCCTGGGACAGGCCATGGAGACAGCTCAGCTGTGGAGAGGGACAGCAGCAGGTTTAGGGTGGGTCCCTGCAGCTCCCCGCCCCAGTGACTGCCCCATTCTCACCCCATTAAAACCTTCCTTCTCTCTGGGAAAGCCTGGGAGGCTCCCAACTCATAACCAACCCTGGGCTCAGACATCACCTCATCCCCTGCCCCCAACACCCACCTTGTCCCCAGAAACCTCCCCAAGGAGGGCCAGGCCCACCAGCACCCCTCACCTGGCAGCACCCCACGAAGAGAGAGCACCAACACCCACCCTACCCAAGCCCTGGCTTTTATCTGGTTTCCCAGGGGGCTGTGGCTCCATTCCAGCTGCTCCCAATTAACACAGACTCATCTGCACTCCCCCAGGAGAAGCTGGAGGGGTCTCAGCTTCCCTCTGCTGCTCACTGAGCCCCTGGCAGCAGCAGGGGGGGCTGTGCCCGCCCCTCCAGGCAGGGTGATCCCCAAACCCTGCTGATGACCCCACACCAGCCTGGCTGTGAGCAGTGGGCTGTGGCAGTGCTGTTCACCTGCTGCTGAACACTCATCAGGGCTGAAAATCAGATCGGGGTCCCTGGCCTTTGGGATCAGGCAGATTCTGTGCCTGATGGAGGCTCCCAAGAGGGGAGGGGGTCTCATCCCCACTGAGCACCCCGCACTCTCCCGCCCAGTTTCTGATGCTCAGACACATCCACCAGCACCCTGTTCTGGGCTGTCACCCGGGGGGTTTGGGAGGCTGGGATGTGCTGCTGTGATGGCACCCTGGGCACTGGATGGAGCCCCCTGGGATGGGGCAGAGGGGCTGGGCACGGGGTGAGGGATTTGGGCACCCTCCAAGCCCAGGAAGGTCCCACGCTGGGAAGCAGAGACGGAAGCAGGGCACGTCTGCAAATGAGCCAAACTCTTTTAAACCAGGTGAGGCAACTCTTCATATTCTTACAAAAAAAAGAGAATTAAATAAAGGGAAGGAACTTTTCTTCCCCTGGACGTTCTACAGGTACAAAAACCAGCAACATTGTGAACAAACACTGCTTTCCAAATCACTGTGCACAGGCATGGAGTGCTGAGGGGGAGTGAGGGGAACAGCAGCATCCCCCTCACCCATCCCACCCACAGCCACTCCATCATCCTCACAGAAAACCAGCAAGGCACCCACAGAAATCCCCCAGTAGCACACACACCTTTTGGTTAAAACAGGTACAGTTTGGGCAGGGTCATTTGTGTATCTGGTTTTCACCCCCTCCCCGCCTCTGTTTTTTTTTTCAGTTTAAAATAAATACTCCCTGTAGTGAAATTTTAAAAAATCTGAATGAGCCTTGTTTGGCTCCTCTGTGCCCTGCAGCAGCTTGAAGAACACCTGAGTGATGAGTTTTTAAGGCCTCTGCTGTGTACCCTCTGCTGCACCCCCCAGGGTCAGGGGATGTCCTTCAGTCCTGGGATGCCCAAAACCCTTTGGGACGGAAAGGATCCCTCCTTCCAAGGTCTCTGCCCCTTCAGTCTCCACCAAAATGGTCCCTCTAAAGGTGAATCTCCCACGTTCTCCTTTAGGACAGGAGATCTAAAGTGATTTGGTTTTCTTTTCTTTTGGAGTCTTTACATCTTTCTTGCAGCTTTTTAGTTTAAATAAAAAGACACGTATAAATTACTGTATTTAAAGAAAAAAAAACAACAACCCAAAATACACGACCTGAAGGCAGCAGCTCCTTATAAAGGTAAATCCAGAACATTTGTAAAATGTCTTCATTTATAACAAAAAAAAACTTAGTCCTGGGACTACGGAAGTCACGTTTCCCTCGCCCTTGGTGTCGTGCCAGGTCTTTGTGGCATTTAAAGGTGAAAATCCCAGAGGAAGGGGAGGTTTATTGGGAATGGTGTGGATAAAGCAGGAGAGGGGATTCAGAGGAGAGAGGAGGTGGGATGTCACCCCTGCAGTCCCCTTTCTCCAAGGCTGGGGACGGTGCTGTGGCCATTCCCGCGCTCCTCTTGCTCCAGCTCCACTGGAACTCCAGCCATTCCCTCCCAGCCCAGCAGGGCAGGCACGGATGGAGGTGGGAGATGCACTCGAAGATGATCCAACCGAAGAAAAGCAGCTCCAGCTGCCGTGAGGGGCTCAAACACATCCAACATCCCTGTGCGTGTCCCTGGAGCACCCCTGAGTGTTCTGCACCCTGAGCAGCACCCTCAGAGCGTCCCTGGAAGGTGCCAGCACCCTGGAGGATCCTGATGCTGGTGGGACCAAAGCATCTGCCTGCAGGGCTCTGGGGACAATTCCCATTCCCTCAAACATCATTTGGCTGTTGCCCCTGGCACATCCTCAGTACCTCCTTTTCCTCGATCTCTCCGTGCTGTCGCTTTGCCATCAGCTTTCAGTGTCTCCATGCCAGGGCTACCTGGGAGAGGAAGGAGTGGTCAGGGAGGGCACAGCTCCACATCCAGAGTATTCCCCAGCCCAGGGAGTGGAGCCTCCCCAGGCAGCTCAAGCTGCTCATCATCGCATGAAATCCCCACACAAACCCCTCCACATGACACACAAATCCCATCAGTTCCTAGAAACCCACGTGGAAGAGGAGTTACCTACTTGGAAGGCTGCTGGCCATTCTCTGAGCTCGCACCTGGAAGAAATGAAAGTTGCTGGTAATGGCCTTGAGCAGCAACCAAAGGTTACCTGGACAGGGCAGTGAAGTCACCAGCAGGATGGGACAGCTGTGGGTGGCAGATGAGCAGAGGTGGCCTGGAGCTGACTGAAACCTCCTTGATACCCCCAGGATGAGTTTTCTCCCTCCCAGCTCAAACTTCTCCCCTCCACAACCCACAGAGGAAAAGCTGGGCAGAACCCTCAGTGGGACGGATGCTGAGGCAGCTCTGGGTGCTCCCCGAGAACAGCAGCACCTGGAGGGCAGGAGCAGCTGGAGCAGCCCTGGGACAGCCCCAGGGACCCAACCCCAGGAGATTTTGAGCTACCTACCGAGCTGCTGCTGGATGGAGTTGTGCCAGTGCAGGTTGAGCAGGTCAGGGTAGATTTCTGGAAGCTGCTTGAGTGCCAGGAGCTTCAGCATTCGGGAGGTGCAACTCTTCAGCTCCAGGTCCCTCAGGTGCTTCTCCTCCGAGAGGGTGGTGGGACGCAGCTCCACTTTGTGCTTCTGCAGCACTTGGTCCACGAAGTTCCCAGGCAGCTTCGGGAAGAGCTTCTCCTTCACCACGTGGATGGGGATGAAGACGGCTCCGGCCCGGACCACGTGGGGGAAAGGGCAGGCGAACATGAAGGTCTCCAGCTGGGAGAGCAGATTGGAGAGGAGCACGGCCACGTCCTGGAAAGCCAGCCAGATCTCCTTGCCATTGCTGGGCTTCTGAGGATTGGCAGCCTTGGAGCCATTTTTGGGCTTGGGCAGGGATTTGGGCACCTCTCGCAGCTCTTCGGCTGGCTCAGCTTTCTGCAGCCACTGGCGCAGCAGCTCCGGGGACGAGCGCGACACCGAGCCCGAGATGGTGTCACACAGCCAGGTGTGCAGGGTGGTGAAGTACTGCCTGGAGGGGGTCTGTGGGGGGACACCACCAACCTGCCCCACCAGCAAGACCCCCTCCTCCCCCGGGGCAGAGGGGGCTTTGGGAGGCAGGGCCTGGGGAGGGGTTGGGGCTGGCACGGCGCTGAGCAGGGGGACCGGGGGGTTGCTGGCTGGGGAGGGGGTTGGCTGAGCTGGCGTGGGGGGGCTGGGCTGGGGGGGCTGGGGGCTCCCCTCCTGCTGGGGGGGCTCAGTGCTGGGCGGGAGGGAGGGCAGGAGTTTGTATTTTTGGAACATGAAGGTGGCTGAGCTCTGGAAGCTGCTCCTGTCCCCGGAGTCCACCTCAGGCAGCCGGGGCTGCGTCCTCTCTCCCAACCTCACCTTCTCCCCTGCAGCCTCTTTGTCCTCCTTGTCCTCTCGGTCCAGCATCCCCTCCCCACAGCCAACGGGTTTCTGGGTGTCCCCAGCTTCCACCAGTCTCTTCTTCAAGCTAAGGTCCAGTGCCATGTCCTCAGGGGGCGGCTCCTCAGTGCCCACCCCATCAGGGCTGCCCTCCTGACACTCCAGCTCCTGGGGCTCAGGCTTTGGCTTTTTTGCGATGCTGCTGTAACAGCTTTCCCCTTGGCTCTGCACTGCACCACTGCAGGATGCCAGCGAGACGTCTCCATGGGCAGCAGGCTCCTGGCTGCCCTCTGTGTTTTGGGGTGGGGGATCCTCCCACAGATGCTTCCTGCAGAAGAGGATGGGGTCCGAGCCCTTGGCTCTCTCCAGGTACTCACGGTAAGGTGCCAGGCTGAAGACGTTGTGGATCACAGGCATGGGTGGGGAGGATGACAAAGCCTTGGTGTCCCTCAGCTCTTCCAGCCCCTTTGTGGGGGTCAGGGATGGAGAAGGGCGGCTCAGCTCCTTGGCTGGATCCTTGCAGGCATTTCCTTCCCCTGCTCCCCCACGGGGGCTGTCCTGAGGGGCCGGGCTGCTCTTCCTCCTCCCTGCGTGCAGGGGCTCCTCCTCCCCCTGCCTGGCTTTCTCCCAGCTCCCTCCTCTCTCAGGAATCGTCTCTTTGAGCCCACCAGCACCGCCTGGAAGCTTCTCAGAGGTGCACACAGGTTGGAAAGCGCTGCTGTGCCTCGGTGCCACTCGCCACTGCGGGCTGGCTGCCCTGTGCTGCTCACAGCCCGGCTCCGGGCTGGGAAAGGAGGCGTGGAACACGGATCCATCCCCCAGGCTGGCAGCAAACCCCGGGTACCCCGTGCTCCTGGGCAGCTCGGCATCCCTGGGCGGCTCAGCATCCCTCAGCACCGCTCCCGGCCCAGCACCCGCCGGCCTTGGCACGTAGGGACCCAAGGGGCTGGGAAAGAAACTCCTGGCGACCTGGGGCCTGAGGTAGGCACCAGGAAAGGGCTCCCTGCTCCCCACGTAGCCAAAGCCGGGCAGGGCACTGGGCTCGCCGGCAGTGGCAGCTGGGGGGTGGTAGAGGGGCCCAGCTCTGTGGGGTGACAGCGGGTAGGGCTGGGGGGGGTAGCACATCGCTGACCTCTCCGGGGTCCCCGCGCTGCCATCGGGTGCCTGGAACCTGGGCCAGGGCTCCGGGCTGAGCCTGGGCACCTCCGGCACCGGCTGCTGGCTCGGGGCAGTGGCACAGCTTGCTTCCAGGAACGGGCTGCTGGGAGTTGGCCTGAACTTATCAAAGGTGGTGCAGTAGCGGGGTAAGGCAGAGGGAGAGCCCAGCTGCTCCTTGGAAGGCAGGGCCAGGTTGGAGGGCAGCGGCGGGAGGTCGTGGTCGGAGCAGGGACCCCTCTGGTGGGGCTCGCCGGGGTGGAGTGGATGGGAGGTGGGGGACAGAGCCCAGTTTGCCTCCCCTGGGCGCTGCTGCGGGCTCTCAGCTTCTCTTCCCAGCAGCAAAGCCATCCTGGGAGCCAGGAAGGAGGCGGGGGCTCCGTACACCGGCTTGGGGGCCAGCAGCGGCGCCGCCTTCTTCACCACCACCGGCTTCTTCAGCGGCAGCGGGCACCTGGGGCTGTCCAGCTTCTTCCTGGCCATCAGCTGCTCCTGGCTCAGGCCCTCCTTGCACTTCTGGGCGTCCAGGGGCTGCGGCCTGGTGGCCAGGCTGTCGGGTGGGTACAGCAGGAGGCCCAGCAGCGGCCCCTCGGCGGGCACGGGCTGGCTCAGGGCGGCGGGCACGGGACTCCAGCCGGCCAGGGGCTGCTCGGGACCCTTGGGGCTCTGCAGAGGGCAGGCAAAGTAGGAGCCCTTGTAGCTGAAGTGGTGTTCAGAGGCAGGGTGGGGCACAGGGCTGGATGCGGCGGGGGTTTTGCCGGGCAGGAAGGCGCTGGCGGGCTCCAGGCGAGGTAGCTTGTGGAAAATCACGGCGTCCGCAGACTCCGAGTACCGTTTTGAGGCCATTTATTTGTTGCTGTCGGTGTCAGCACGGGAGGGGCGAGCTGGCCTTCCTGAGTAAGAGAGAGAATAAGCCGTGAGCAAAGCAAGTCCCCACAGCCAGCAGCCTGGGGTGGCACAGGGTGACAGAGTTACGACTCACCCCACAGGGTGAGGGTAACCCAGGCTCTTGTTAATGGAACCCTGGGGGCTCATTAGGGTGAAACAACCCTGAATAGCCAGTGTTATAAACATATATACAGATATGGGGTTGATTTTAGAACCACTTGATTGCAGTGGAGCTGTTTCAGGTATCATCTCCTGTAATACAGCAAATACAAAAGCATAAAAACAACACTTCAGAAAACACCTAAGAAAAAGAAAGGAAAGGGTAAGAGCAGGAAGATCCCAGCACCTGTGGATCTTCCAACCACACTGGGTTGCTGCAGTTCCACCGTGGCGGTGGCTGTGCTGATGGACCTGGGGGGAGGGAAGCGCGGGTGTCACGAACACGAGCGGGAGTCGCGACGGTTCCTTAACAGATCTCAGAGTGCAAAAGAAACACAAGCAGGGAATTTTAGTTTCAATCAAAACCAAAAGCACTTCTACTGAGTGCCAACAACACCATTACGTGATAGAGGAGAGAGAGAGAAATAAAGAAACAAAGTACAGGGGGGTAAACAGCTACCAACAGAGAGATGAAGTCCTCGGGGTCCCGTGCCAATAGATTTCGTCTTCTTTCCGCGGGGAGATCTCGTAGGGGTCTTTTCAGCAAGTCCCTTTATAGTCTTCCCAAAAGGGAGGGGCAGCTGGCCAAGAGGTGGGGGGGTGAGGCCCATTGTTTTGGGGTACAGGAGCACAGCACAGTTCATTCTGTGCGCTCCTTTCCGCCTTGGCAGCCAGAACGATGCAGTCTACCGTGACCCGCGCTAATTTTCTCAGGAATGTGGACCTGTTCACACACACCTGCCCTTGGCAGGCATCCCACCTCGGTCTGGCCGGACTTCTCGTGCCAAAGTCCTCTTTCCCCTTTGGGGTTTTTCGGGTTTTCAGTCCCTGTCCTCTCCTCGATGATCGTGAGGCAGATGAGGGATTCTCTCACCCCAAGTTCCATGGGTTAATATCATGCTCAGGCTCGGTGGGAACGCCCAGGTTCCTCCCCCGGGGCAGGGAGTTTTACCCTGGATGATGTAATGCGGATCACGGGACACCTCGGAGGTTTTATTTGCCTGTGACACCTCTTGAGGAGTGTCATTGTGTTCCAGAGGCCAATTATGGCCCATCAGAGGGGACAATACCTGCAGGCAGAGCTGTGATTGTCCTGCTAAGGGGAGTTTTCACAGCTGAGCCTCTCATTAGGGACATCGGCAGGACCAAAAAGCATCATCCCACTTGGCAGGGTTTTTATCAGCCTCTTCCCCTTATCTCGTCCCACAGGCAACCTGGGCACTCACTGCAAATGCTCGATTGTTTGAGGCATTAACCATTAACATTCCAGCCTCTTACACCACCCAACATTCCATCAGCTCTCTCCTGCTGCTGCTCACTCCAAATCCTCTCCCACGGAGGTGATTTTCAGTATCACGGGACAGAAGGTGATGTTGTTGGAATGAATACAACTCCTAAATTTTATTTGTCTAGTCAGGCTTGACTTAACGTTGGCTTGGGGAAAAGAACTTTTCTCTAGTGTTTTTTTAGGAGATGAGTTGAACATAACAGACTGGGAGTAGCCCAAAGATACCCAAAAATAAAAGACCATCAACAAAACATCAGTGGAACATCAAAGCAAGGTCAGCGGCCCAGACTCTGCCAGGGGTGGAGATGGAGACATCTCCGGGAAAGGCTGATAAGGAATGAAGATCTAATTAACATCAGAGGCGAGAGAATTCCAGACCCAACGAGAAACCAAATACTGGAGGTTGCTCAACTCTGCACCAAAAACGTTGGAACAAAACATTTCTATGGGTTTGACTGCATAAAGTCTGGGGGAAATCCGTGTGTTTGGAATATTTTCCTTGGCACATCCTGGCCAGAAAATAAAGCAATGCCTGATTCTCTATCACGCCAAACGCAGTGTAAGAGAGTTTTTATTTTCCTCCCGATTTTTGGTGACACAGGGATCTCCCTTTTCCGCGGGATCCAAGCCTCCCTGGCAGTGGGGGGAGTCCTGGGGGGGGCTGGCTGGGCATTTCTCCATCTGCCTCCTTGGAAAAGCCCTGGAGAGCTCAGGCTGCTTTGGCTCCAAAGCTTCAACCAGCGTCTGCTGCAGGCAGCAGGGAGCAAAACTGGGTGAGCTCAGGTGAGGAGCAGCAGACACAGAGTGGCCAAAATTCCCATTCCCGGCTTCACCTTGTGAAGTGATTTGAGGTTTTCACCCCAAGGTAGCAGCTCACTCTTCCTCAGGGGATTTGGGGCTGCAGTGACAGGTGGTGGGTGCCAGCAGGTGGAGCTGGCAGCCTGTCCCAGCACAGTCCTGCGTCCCTGAGAACCTCAAGTGTTCTCTCAGCACCAGCGGGCATCACCGAGCACCTCCTGAGCATCCCAGAGACACCTGAGCACCACCTGAGCACCGCTGGACCATCCGCCAGCATCCCCCCAGCATCACCTGAGCATCCTGTACATCCCCTGAGCAGCCCCAGGACAAACCTGAGCATCACCCAGCACCCTCCCAGCATCACCCAGCATCTCCTGAGCATCCCAGAGACACCTGAGCACCACCTGAGCACCGCTGGACCATCCATCAGCATCCCCCCAGCATCACCTGAGCATCCTGTACATCACCTGAGTATCCTGTACCTCACCTGAGCGGCCCCAGGACAAATCTGAGCACCACTCAGCACCCCCCCATCATCACCCAGCACCTCCTGAGCATCCCAGAGACACCTGAGCATCACCTGAGCACTGCTGGACCATCCGCCAGCATCCCCCCAGCATCACCTGAGCATCCTGTACATCACCTGAGCATCCTGTACCTCACCTGAGTATCCTGTACCTCACCTGAGCAGCCCCAGGACAAACCTGAGCATCACCCAGCACCCTCCCAGCCGGGCCAAATGTCACCCCCTGTCCCCCAGCACGGCCCAGCAACCCCGAGCCCAGGGATGGACTCCCTGCAGTAGGATTTCCTCCATATTTGGGTTTTTTTTTTCCTTTTGTGGCAGCGTTAGCAGAGAAGCCAAGGAGGAAACGGAGGAAGAGCACGTGGAGATAAGATAAAAGCCACATCAACAGCAGGGGAAACAGAGCAGATATGGGGGGAGCCTCGTGGGGGGAGATAAGGGAGGAGCCGCTGGTGCTGCTGCAGCTCTGGAGGCGACCAGAGCTCCCCAGCTCACCCCAAACCAGCACAGCCGAGGCTGCCCCCCTCACTGAGCCTTCCTGGGAGCTTCTCACGCAAGCTCCAACAATTCACGGCTTCCCCGGAAGGACACTGCTTCCCTGGAATCCTCTGGAAACCCCCACGGGAGCCTCGGTGCTTCCCTCCCTGCCTGCACCCTCGGGAGCAGCTCCTGCACATCATTCCCAGCTTTACCCTCGGGATGAGGCCTTGGGGTCATTTCCAAGACGGGCAGTACCAATTAAATTTGCCAGCACTTAGATCCAGGGAAAACAGCTCCCTTCGAATTGAAGAAAGCTCCAAGTAAACTCCAGACTGAGGTGGTTTTTTTTCCCTTCCAAAAGGGATCTCCTGGGGGGGCGGTGTTTGAATCCATCTCCCTGGGAGATGCAGCGTGCGAGGGCGATGGGATCACTTCCCGGCTGGGACTCTGGGAGGGGTGACCAAGCTGGGACAGAAATCCACGATCTTGTGAGTCCCGAGGTTTCCCCACTGCTTCTTCCCCTTTCCCCGAAGGGATCCACGAGTCCCCAGCGCGGGGATGTTGTGACAGCGGCCCTGCTGTCACCACGGGATCGGGTGACGCCACCGGGCACGATGCAATCGCCCCGTTTCACCCAGCTCCGACTGAAACCCTTGCAGAGCAGGACAAATCCCACAGCAGCAGCTCCCGGGCACACGGATCGGCTGATAGGGCTGAGCTCATTAAGCAAATTAGGGTGAGGGCATTCAGGGGCTCCCTCTCCCCAGGAAACCCACGGGGACCGTGCCCAGCCGGTGCCATCCCCACGCCACGAAATCTGCTCTGCTCTTGCTGTCACCGCCAGCCTTTTCCCTCTTGCAGCCAGCGGGGGAGGAGAGGAACGCGTGGGAATCAAGGCTGGGCTGGGGGGGGGATGCTTGGGACAACCCCACCACACGCAGTCACTAATTCCGAAACCCCACAGCCGGGAATCGCGGCGGGCGGAATAAACACAACCCGTTATTCCTCTCTTTTTTTTCCATGTTCTTTTCATTTTTTCCCCTCGTCCTTCTTCTCAAGCTTTTTTTTTCCCCACAAGGGGCCGTTTGGCGGGGAGGGAGTAAAAGTAAAACCAAACGCGGAGGAACACGTGCCACCAGCAGCGAAACCACCCCGATAAGCCACAGCGGGCCTCAGAAAACCTTATCTGCCGCGTTTCGGCTGTCCAAAGGACACGGGAGCCTCCTCCGCGGGGCTCCCGGGCCTGCCGAGAACGTTGGGAACACCTCAGACATCTCTTTTTGCTGCGAACAATGCGCCCGTGTGCGTTATCAGCGGCGTGCCGGGCGCGGCGCGCCGGCTCCCCGGAATTTCCTCCCCGGGATGCGATGCCCGGAGCGGGAGCCTCTCAGCGCAGCCTCCCGCCTCCTCCATCGCCACGTGATGCCAAAAAACAGCCGCCAACTCCCGGCTAACCCGCGAGAACCGAGATATAAAATCTGCTAAAGCCGCTGGCGTGCAGCATCCTCAGTGCCCGCGAGGCGCTGCGGCGGGGGGGGTTCGGAGTCTCCCCGAAATTCATGGATTCTCCCGCTAAGGAGGCGGATTCCAGGCCGGCTGCAATCCTGGTTTCACAACCTCGGGGACTTTGGGATCCTGCCGAGGAGGTCACCTTTCCCATCTCCGGCGGGTTGGGAGGAGCTCACCGGCATCGCCCCCCTCAACTTCGGTCGTTTGGGGGAACGAGCAAGAGGCCTCAGCGATCTCGGCTCCCTCATTCCATGTCTTGTCCCTTTTCCCACAAAGTTTGCAGCTCCCGAGCTTCTCCAAGGCAGCTGCTGTTCAGGGCAGTATCCTTAGGGAATGCATGCACCAAGCCACGGCTTGTCTGCGAATTCAGCTGAAAATCCTCCCCCCCCAGCCCCAGGAATATTCACTTTTATTTTAAAAACCCCAAAAACTTCACGGAGCATCGAGCAGTCACCAGAAGAGCTCAGTGACTGCGTTCCCTTCTACCTGAGGGGATTAAACCCCCTCCAAAACTCATCGATCCCATTCCGCCCCATCGATGTCACATCCACGCTTGGCCACGGTCACGGCTGGGACCCCCTGGGACACTGGGACCCCTGCCAGGACACGCGGTTCGGATGTGGCAGGGCTGGGTGGCAGTGTCCGTCCTTCTGTCCCCTCCGCACACCCACGGCCGCCGCTTTCGCGTGGGCAGCGCTCCGGCGGCCCCCAAAATAAACCTCTCGCAGGAGCCTGAGCGCGCTCCCGCTGCGAATCAGCCGCACGATCCAAAGTGTCCATAAATGGGTAAAATCCCGGGATGCGGAGCCTGCAAGCCCGCTTTTCCTCGCACGGCCCAAGGAGAAGCGGACGATCCCGAGGAAGGCGTGCAGGGATCCCCCCCGCCTTGCTCGAGGGTTTCGCCCGCCGAGGGAGCCCCGAGGCGCTGGCTGGGGGTCCCCCCGCCCCGTTGCCCCCGCATCCCTCCGCGGCTCCTGCGGGACGCGCATCCCTCCGGCCCCGCACTCACTCACCTGCGGCTGCGGCTGCGGCGCGGTGCCTCCCCCGGAGCATCGCTACGGGCTGGGCTGGGGGGCTCGGGGGGAACGGGGGGGCGCTGCCCCTCCTCGGCCGGCAGCCCGCGTTGTGCGGAGGAAGTGGGAGGAGGAGGAGGAGGAGGAGAAGGAGGAGGAGGAGGAGGGCTGGGTGTGCGTGTGGGCCGGCCGGAGGAGGGGACGGGACAGGAGGGGACAGCCCAGCCCAGCCCAGCCCAGCCACATGTGCGCTGAGCTGCTCGGGGCTCCGCACTCGGAGCGGGGACTCTCGGGACCAGGGACATCCCCCGCGTTACGGGGGACACCGGCAGGCGGGGAGCCCCTGCACGGGGGGGTCCCCGGTGCAGCGAGCCCCCCGTTAGAGAGGAGGGCAGGGTTATGAAGGGCAGTCCCCATTATTCGGTGCCCCATTAAGGGGAGCCCCCATTAAAGAGAGCATTTCAGGCAGCCCCCATTAGGAACTACCCTGCCATTAAGGGTAGGGAGGAGGACATTAAGGGGACTCTCCTTACAAGCTGTCCCCATTAGGGAGGGACCCCCATTAAGGACCCCCCAGATGCAGCCGGTGGCAGTAGGGGTGTCCCCGCACTTCCAGGCAGCCCCATTAGAGCGGACCCCCATCGAGGGCTCCCCCAAGGGCAGGTGTTGAGGCCGAAGCCTCAGTTCATGGCGAGACTGTGGAATTCTGAAGGTTCGGGAACAGCTCCATGCAGCCCAAGCCGATCGAGGGGCTCCAAGGGTAACAAATTGTTCAAAAGCCAGACCTTCACATGTAACATTTTCTGATTAATTCCACGCCGGTTAACAGAGACTTGTATCATCTGAGCCATGAGCGCACCTCGGGCGGGGTCACCCGCCCCGTATCCGGCCAGATAAAAACGTCTGCTCCTTAATACTGCACTGCTGTGACGGGGTTTTATTTCCTAATTTCCGTGACACTGGCGTCCCCATGAAGAGGATTCCCCTTTGCAGCCCAGGCACTGTGGGGTTCTGTGTGAAACACGGCACTCTCAGCACAGAGGAGCCTCCCTCAAGCTGAGCCCAGCTCAGGGATGCGGCCGGAGCTCCACACAACTCCCTGTGCCCACAAAAAAATCGCTTTCCCATCTCGTGTGCGGGGCCAGGGATGCGCTGGCAGCCTGGGGGCGGCTCCTGAGCCCCCTCAGAGTCACTCCCCGCCCCAAAGCAAAGCCCTTCCTCTTGGATTTAAACCCCGCCAGCCCCAAGCATTAACACGGCGCGTTTATCTGAGGAGCGCGTCTGGAAAAGTCCAGGCAAACATTCCCGGACTAATCATTAACCCTCATAAAAGGCACGTAAATATGATTAACCCAGTGACACAGATCCTGGCAGATCGAGCGCGCTGCCCAAGGCCGTGGACTGAAGCAGAGGCAGAGGCTCAGCTCCCTCGGGCAGTGAGAAATAAAGATTTCTAAGTGAAAAAAAAAAAAAAATCCATTTTTTTATGTTTTCATTGAACAAAGACCGAGAAGGCAGGGTCTGAATCCTCCTCTCCCTGGCCTCACAAGCACTATTTTCCACGTACAGCTTTAATTTATAGCAGTTTTGTGGCAGCAGCAAAGAAAACAAGGATCTGGGAGGAGCTGGTGCTGAATTCCCAGTCCCTTGGCTCCGAAGTTTGCACACCACTGCTTTGTCTGGAGCTCATCGATCAGGTGTTGCCATTAATATTTTCTTTGGTCAAATGCTGATGCAATTAGAGAATAATTATTACATTTCATGATGAGATGTTACATATTAGTGTGCAACACAGGATAGTGATTATGTATCAAACCAAGCAAACGGGTGGATAACACAGCTTGTTATTTGGAGTTCTGGGCAGTTAAAACCATCAGTGTTCATTTTTACCTCACTGAACAGCATCACAATTCCCTGCACACGGCGGATAATCCCTTTAAGCCTGAGTTGGCTCATCCATTTGCATGACCTTACTCAAGAAACACCTTTCCCCGTCCCGGTTTGGCCACATCCCTGCTGCCAGGCATCCAGCTGGACGCTGAAAACTAAATTTCGACATCATTTTCTCACTCTTACGTTTCTCTGGCGCAGAGAGGGAGTTTCTACCTGTTGTCTCAGCAAATACCTGCTGTTCTTTTCTCTTTCCTGCGAATTTCCTTCTCTCAGCTTTCCCTGTGGTTTCTCTCTGCCTTAGAATCTCAGATGACCTGAGCAGCTCCTTGCTGAGGCATCAAACCTGCTGGCAACAGGAGACACCAACTTCAAAAAAAACCCCATTATTTAACATTTATTTTATTGTTTTAATTTTTATGTTAATTTTTAAAGACTCGGGAATGTGTCTTTGGGGGAAAGGTGGGTGGTGATTCCCACTCAGGGCATGGCCACTCCCACTCTTTTTGCCCCTGGAGCCATCAGCATCCTCTTTGTTGGGTACCCAGTGATGGGAGCAGCCCCACCATCCCCACAGGGGTTGCTGTGACCCCAGGGAGGTGAGGATTTGACTGATCTAGTCAAATTTTGGCCGTGTGGTTTTCAATTTTCCTTTTGAGGCTTCTCAGCCTCAGCATCTCCCTTCGGTCTGTTGTTTGCTGGGCTGTGGCTCCCTCCAAGTGCTCAGGAAACCTGCTGGCTTCACATTGCCACTGCCTGCAGGGTCCCCAAATTCCGTGTCCGAGGTGGGACACCCATCCTGGGGCTCACAGGGATAGGGGGGGCTCCAGGTGGGAATATCAGCATCAGGTTCCCAGCTCCAGGCAGCGCTTGGAGTTCATTGCTGCTCCCCAGCCACACCACTTCTCCCAAAAGGGTGGGTTCTTGTCCCAGCTTTTGCTCCCCAGTTTGTCCTCATTGGTGCTAATTCAGCCCCTCAGAAGGATTTAACCCCCTCTAGGAGGGCAGAACCCACAGTGATGGTGGCCAGGGGTTTGAGTGGTGGAGAAGGGTGGGTGGTGCAGCTCACAGGCCTGTCCATCTCCTCTTCCCATGGCAGACCTGTCCAGGAACATCTCCATTCATTCCTTTTCCCTCTTTTCCCCCCTCTTTTCTTTGATTTGCTTCCTCATGGAGTTGTGCTTTAGGCTCAGGAGGGATCAGCTGCTCAACTGATCCCCTGGTGACACGGAGAGGTGGGATTTAAAGCTGCCACAGACCCCGCAGCTTCCCTGGTTTTGAACACAGCATCCCTCCAAAAAGACCTCAGGTCTGCTCCTGGGAACCAGACAACCCCTCCCCACTCCTCAAATCATCTGGCAACCCCCAAATTATCCAACAGAGCCGAAGCAGAGATGGTTTCTTTGGCTCAGGAGCCATTTGGAGGCGAGTGGGAGATGGAAGGGCCCTCCTCTCTACACCTGAAACACGTCCCAGGTATGGAATGAAGGCAAATCCCTGGGTACCGCAAGGAATTTGGGACACTGATGCCTTGGAGTGGCTGCCTAGAACAGAGGTTAGACAGAGCTAAGGGAGTGATGTGGGTATTTATTAAAGGCCTTCAATAAGACAGAGTTAGGAGGGTAATTTGGGTATTTTTTAAAGGCCTTCAACAGCTACACCTTGGGCAGTGCAGGAGCCTCACAGAGGCTGCACCCAAGAGGGTCACGAGATTTTCAGACAGAGATAAGTTTGGTCTATTTACATATCAGAAGTTAATTGTCCAATTATAGCTGCAGGTAATGAAGTAATACTCCCCTGGTTTGCTCCCCCCCCAAATTCTCTTTTGTTTATACTTTCTGGGGCCTGAAGCTGAGGATGACCTTGGTTCCCAGGCTTAGGAGGATTGTTTCGTCTGACCAAAATGGGGAGAGAGCTCACTAACGCTCTGTGGAGCTCAGAGTCATACACTAAAGCAGCACAGCATCTGAAAATTGTAAAAGCTGAAACTTTTACAGCACCTCTGTCCAAGAGGGGACTTCATCCCACCCCAACACCATCCCCAGGGCTCCTGCTGGGGACCTCCCGGCCTCGTTAGCAGCTCTCCCCTCGGAGACATCCTTGGTGGCAGCAGCACCCCTGATGAGGCTCTAATTATGGAGCTAACTGGAATAAAAGAGCTGTACAGACAGTCCCAACCTCCCACCACGCACAGCCTGGCTGGAGGAGAGGGGCACAGGAAAACAGGGATGAAGGGATGGAGTGGTGGGAGGGGAGGATTAGGGAGGGCTCCCAACAGCTGCCATTGTGGTTAAATTTAAAGTACACTTATTGTGAAGAGAGAGATCCACGTTTCCTCATCCCACTCGTTTCTTCTGGGGCCAAGAAGGAGTTGAAGCCCTGGGAGCTGCCAGCTCCTTCCAAGCCTCCAGTGAGTGCTGGCAGTGAGAGGAGGAGACCCAAACGTCCTCTGAAATTCCCACCCCCACATCTCTCCCTGTCCTGGAGGTCAGATCCCACGCTCTGAGGATTTTTGGGGTGGGTCTTTACAGCTTCTCCCACCTCTCCTTGCTCTGGATCTCCTTCCATCCAGGAGAGGATCCCCTTTTAGGCTGAACTAGGAGAAAATTAGGTTTGGAACTGGATGATTTTTAAAGTCCCTTACGACCCAAACCATTCTATGATTCTAAAAAAAAAAATAAGGCATGGGCAGGTCTGATTGCTCATTCAATATTTCTCCAGCTTTATCTCCTACAAAACTTTGGTTTGGATCCTATCAGGGCCTACAGTTATTGGTAAATAAATAAATATCCCAACTTGCACTGCTTGCTGCCCCAGGAAAGCAATAAAGGCAACCCAGAGCAACCCAGAGATGCAGGTACCTCATTATCTCTAGATAATTATCTGTAGGTAATGAGATATCCAAGCCCCAGCAAGAGCAGAGTGGGAATAACTCCCCAAAGGACACGAAGCATCATCGCTTTCCCACCCGGAATCGTGGAATCGAGCAGACCCCAGCAGCCAAGAGGGTTTTTCTCTGCGAAGCCATTCCCTCAGCAAGCTGCTCTCCAAGGAACACTGAAAACAAAACCAATCCTGTTCTCCCAGGAGGAGGAATCCAAAAATAACCCCGTGGATGAATGAGCAGCACAAAGCCAAGCGCTGAGGCTCGGGTTGAGTTTGGGAGCTGAAAGCTTTCCAGCTCCGTGTTCCCGCCTGAATTACTGCCCGGGCATTCTCACGCCGTTCCTGCGCTTCAGAATAAAAAACCCGTGGGGTTTCTTTTTGCTTTTGTTTCCCAGTATGGGAGGTGAAATCCTGCGAAACCCTGGGGGAGGATGCAGGGAGGGAGAAGCCCAGAGGCTGATGGAACCCATCCAAAGCTGAGGAAAGCCTCAGGACACGGGCTTGGAGTCCGTGGCTCCAGCGCTGAATTCCACAGCCGGGCTCGCTCAGCTTGGCACGTTTGGATGCTCCCTCTGTGGGAAGTCCTGGCACGGTGGCAGCGCTGGGGATGCTCCTGACATGCTCCCTGCTCTCTCAGCAGGCACTGGGGTGCCTCAGGAAACACCCCTGAAACCAAGGATACCCATGGAATATCCAGGACAGTCCCACGGCACAGTTTCTCACCAGCACCAGGAACATCCTGGGGCATGAGAAAAGGCCTTTCGCAGGAATCTCACACCCAGGAGAAGAAATTCCTGGGCTGGGATTCCCCTGTGAGCACCCCCTCTGCATCCTGCCCTTCCACTGGGAAGCAGCCCCTGCTTGGGTTTGCTCCCTGGGCACCTCCAGGGACACCCCAGCATTCCTGTTTCGGAGGAAGAGAGCAGCCAGGGCAGGGAAACCACCTTGCTCAGTGCTGGGTGGTGAGGAAGAGCCGTGGGTGTGGTGCCAGCTGAGCCAGGGAAGCTGGAGAGCTGCCCTCTGCTCTGGCCAGCAGCATCCGTGCAGTGCCAGCCACAGGATCACAGGATGAGCACAGCCAGGAGCCAGCCCCGTGCCCCAACACCCCTGACCTCCCTGGGCTCCCTCCGTGGGGACACCAGCAGTGTCCCTCTTTGAGAAGCTGGCCTCAGTGGCACAGCTGGGATTGGGGTGCCACCATCCCCCCTTCCACAGGCTCTGGAGCTGAGGCTCTCAGGGATCTGCATCCTAATAAGCACCATGATGTAACTCCGAGGAAGCCTTGCAAGGGATCAGCCTGAGGAAGCTGCTGTTTCTTACCTCTTTTTTTTTTTGTTTTCTCCCTCCCTTTTTTCTGCTCTGGTCACCGAGTTTGAACCTCAGCAAGACACAGACCTTCTTCCCCTTCTCCTCCCATCTGTGGCCTTGCTCCCGAAGAGAATCCCTGTGTCTGTGCCAGCGCCGATGCTGTTGTGCGTACCTAAAGCTCTGGAATGGTTAATGAATTTATTTCTACATGATTCCCAGTGTGGGAATGGCTACAAGGCTCTGTAACACCTCTGGATTCTGTTTTCCACCAGTTGTCTCTGGTGTCCATGTGTTCAGTGTTCCCCCAGGCTGCCTCCCACCCATCCAGTGCCCACAAGCCTCCCACGGATGCACTGAGATGCTCCAAAAGTCTTTAAAACAGTTTTTGTTCCCTCCTGGCAGGGGTCAGGAGTGGGTTCACCTCTCCAGGGTGTTTGCATGGCATTGCTGTGGTATCTCTCACATTCCTTTACTCTGTGTGGGAGGACAGGCATGGAATCGTGATGAATTTGACCATTTTATTCCCTCTCCTGCCTGCAGAAACCACTGTCAGTCCTGGAAACACTTCAGTCTCCTGCGAGGCTCCCTGGCTCTGGGCTGGCTCCAGCCCTGCTCTGGAGGCTGCTCTCTTCCCTCTGGGATGGTCCAGGGTGGTCTCTCCTCTTCCTCTAGGAGCACTCAGCACGTGGCACTGATGGGGAAGAGGACACCAAGATGGATGAAAGTTTTCCACAGGGAAGAGCCAAGCTCCTGCAGGAGCCCCAGGGACCGGGGTGGAAGGCATCAGGATCCAGTGGGATCCATGGCTGCACAAGTGGCCACCAGATCCCTGGAGCTCAGAGGCTTTTGCTGTGCCAGCAGGGAGGTCCCTCTCCTGCAGGATCATCTCCTCTTCCTCCTGTGGGATCATCTCCTCTTCCTCCCAGCTGGTGCTGAGTCTCTCAACTGGGCTCTTCCCAGTTGGCTCCACTCCCCGCACGTCAGGGTGAGCCACGAGTGTCGCTGCTGCTCAGCACCAAAAAATGGTGACACAGGTTATAAAAACAACACAAGCGGTGGGAAAGGGATGTTCTCCTCCTGGTGGGACATCTCCAAGAAGCTCCATATGTGAGGGGATGGCCCAGGAGGCCAGCTGGAGCTCCACCATCCTCCTCTCCTGGGTGGCTTGGCCCGAGGACTCAGCAGAGGAGAGAGCAGAGCATCCCCCTAAGCTGCCAGGGTGCATTCGGGCTGTCTGCTCCAGCCTGCAGCCTGATTGCAGAGGTGGGAGCAGGAAGAGGAGCCTTCTCTGTTTACTCACATAGTTTCAAGGTGAGTAACACACGCTGGGCCCTGTCAGAGAGCGAGACCTTCCCCTCCCAGCTCCCCCAGCCCTTGGGTGGCTGCCAGGATGGGCTGGAGAAGCTCTCAAATGGAAGGACACAGGGCTTTGAACCCCATCCTGCACCATCCTGGAGGGGCTGGGGGCCACAGAACTCTCCTTGCCCAGCACACAGGATCTTTGTCCTCCTTCCCTCGCCTTCCCCCTTCCTCTTGGCACACAAGGAGCTGCTTTGATGCCCTAATGAGACAGATTTTCAACAGATCGTGGTGATAACAGATCCTTGTGCTCACCCCTGTGACTGGCTCCTACTGACTCATTCTTCCCGTGGGGTTAAATCCTGGTGTCTCCAGATCCCTTCAGCCACCTTAGGAATGGGGGTATCTTGTTTCCTTCATGTCCACCTCCACCAAATAACCCCCTCCTGCTCCTGCTCCTGCTCCTGCTCAGGCCTGCCAGTCCTGACCCTGGCCCTTGGGCAGCCTGTCCCCAGGAACTGACTGCTACCTTGTGCCTTGAACGTGGGACCAACACCTCGCTGATGGGTTTTCTTCCTCCTCAACCATCGGCTGAAGCAGAGGATCCCATCAGACCTCAGTGAGCTTCGACACCCAGCAGAGTGAGCTGGCAATGGTCTCGGTGTCCTGGGTGGCTTCCTCTTCCAGGAATTGCTTTTGGATTGCATCCTTTGTGTCAGGAGAAATCCTATGGAGAAACATCTCCTTCGGACATGCTGGACGCATTGGATGGTCGAGGGTTTTGCACAAGAGGCAGTGAGTCACCACCCTCTCATCACTTATCTTCCCTGGACTCATCAGGACATTCCAGACCTCGGTCACCTCTGCCCTTGGTGCCCCTTCCCAGCCTGTTTCACCACCCTGAGTTTTCGAGGAGCCGAGCTTTGGGGACAGCGACTCTCCGAGGGTGTTTTCCGTGGAAAGCTGCTGGGGGAAAGGATGCTCGCGGGATTTGGGAAGCCGCCCTTGTTTGCCGGAGCTGCGCGGGGTGTGAGGAGCCTTGTCTGGGAACATTTTGTGCTCTGCAGCCGCCGGCAGTGGGAGGTGCTGATGGCTCCGGGGGTTATTGCTGCATCACTGAGGTAAGAGGTTGGGAAACGGGCCGGACCCTCCTGCCGAGCTGGAGTCGAATTGCAGCAGAGCACCAGCGGCTCCTCGAAGAGCCCGAGGCCGCGGGCTGGCAATCGCCGCCCCGGCAGGCTGGGACATCTTATTGCCCTCGTAAAAACCTCCTTTCACTCATCGGGCTAATGTGGGTTTTGGCTGGAGCAATTAGAGCCTCATAAAGGGACCGCTGCACCTCGCCATCCCCGCCGTCCCCAACCTCCCCCTGGCTCCGCCCTCCGTGCCAAGTATTTCCTTCTTTTCTCCGCAGTGACAATGCAGGAAAAAAAATCCCAACCAAACCCCACAAAAAGGCCATTTCCCCCCCGCTTTTTGTCTTGCAGCAAACCCGTGGGCGCAGGGAGCTGTCGGAGCAGGAGCAGCCGGGGTTTTGGCAGGGATGCTGCAGGCCTGTCCCGTCTGTAGGAGCTGAGGCAGCCGAGCCTGCCAAGCACTGGAGGAGAGCTGGGGATGAACCTGAAGCCGTTCCTTGAGCTGGGAGCCGGCCAAGCTCTACTGGCCAAGTGTCTTCTTTATTCCCTTCTAGGCTTTTTCCATGCCTGGGTGTATTTCCACAGCGTGGAGATGGGTGGAAAATTACTGGTGATGCTCCAGTGCCAGGTCCCTGCCCTGGCAGAGGTGAGCTAAGGCTGTGTGTTCATCCAGGGAACTTCTCACCACGGGATGCTGCTGGGGCTGGAATGCCTTGAAGAACCAGCTAAGGAGTTTAAAAAAAAAAAAAACAACAAAATGAAAGCTATTAAAAATAAATAAGTTTGTTGGTTTGGGGTTTTTTTTGTAGCTTAAAAATGTTTCTCTGAACAGATCTGTCCATCCTGGCCCACTGAAGTTTTTGCAGCTCAGCAACTGCCTGGGTTCTGCTCCTGAGAAAGCACACATACATCCCCAACAGAGCAGATAAACCAGGATCAATGATGGAATTTAAAATGAGGAAAGCAGCAGTGACAGAGAGCTTGGGATGACAGGGAGCACCTGGGTTTGCTGCAATGACTCGGAAAGGGATGGAGGGAGGGATGGATGGAGGGAGGGATGGATGGATGGAGGGATGGATGGATGGATGGATGGATGGAGGGAATGGTTCCATGGATGGATGGATGGATGGATGGATGGATGGATAGTTGAAGGGATGTTTAGAGGAGCAGGGAGCAAGCCCTAAAGATCTCCTTTCTTCCACCCCAGGCATGATTCACAGCCCACATGCTGCTCCTCAAGGAAGCAGAGGGAACACCACAATCCTCCTGTTACGGGAAAACCCCGACTTCAACACGCAAGCCAAGGAGCTGAGGTTGGGGTGCTGCATCCCTGGGACCCAGCGTGGTTCCCCACCTCCAGGCTCAGGGATGCTCACCTAACCCAGTTCCCACGAGCCAGGACTGGTGGGAGGGATGGAGCATGCCCTGCTCACATCCAGGTCATTGGAAAATCCCTTTGGCTGGGGCAGAAGCAGCACGTGGACACCACATACCTCAGATGGCTGAGCTTGGCCTCTCCCCTCCGCTGCAATGGCGCCTCCAGCCTTCCTCTTTTTCTCCTGAAACTTCCAATTTGGCCTCTGTTTGTGAGCAGTTTTAGGGAATTTCACTCTTCCAGCCAGGAAGGGCAATTCCAAGTGTTTTGGTGCCCATCAAAGGAAAACATCTGCTTGGCAAACATAGCAAAGCCATTCATCACCTTCAGACACCTCTCTTCCCACGCAGCAATTTTCAGTGCCTGGAAAGGAAAAGAAAATAACAATGAACGGGTGAAGCTCTTGGCTGTGCCTGCTGCAGCATCCCTGGATGGGGCTGAGGGACCTTCTCCAGGCTGCTGTGAGACAGGACATGCCACCTTGGATGTACAAGCTGTCCTTTCCATCCCTCTGTTACTGGGACACTGACTTTGGGGCTGTCCCCAGCTCCCTCAGCAGGGCTTTTATTGCGGAAACCCTCGGGAAGGAGGGCTGGGAATGAAGTGGTGCTGGGATAAGCCATGCTGCCAGTTCAGGGATGGCTTTACCATGCCAGGCAGAGGAGAGGAGAGGAGAGGAGAGGAGAGGAGAGGAGAGGAGAGGAGAGGAGAGGAGAGGAGAGGAGAGGAGAGGAGAGGAGAGGAGAGGAGAGGAGAGGAGAGGAACGGCTGCTCAGGGCTTAGGGCTGAAATGACCCCCTACCCTGCTCCATTCCATCCCAACCCCACACCCTGATCATCCTGCAGCTCATGGAAACCTGTTAGAAGGAGGTTTGCTCCTCTGGGATACCAGCAGCTGGATCAGCCCTTCCCACAGGGAACCACAGCTTGGCCCCAGTTCAGCATCTGCCCCCAGGCTGGGGACTCCCCAGCTCCAGCTGGCAGCTGACCTTGATGCCACCAAAGTTCCCGGGGACTTCCCAGCCTTTGGAAGGGTTCCCATTGCATCAGCCAGGCCTGGAGGAGATGCTCAGTGACACCCAGGGATCTCCTCCTCACTCTCTTGGCTTTCAAAGCTCTTCCTGCTTTGCTTGTTCTCCAGAAGGAAGCCAGATCTCCCTGGGGCACTCTTGGTGCCACTTGGATGGGGACTTCCTTGGATCAGACATTAAGAAAACACAAATCCACACGGTTTTTGTCCTCAGGCAGGTAATTAGTGGCCTGGGCTTTGCCTACGCCAAACCAGTGGCTCTGCGAGACACAGCAGGTCCTGGGTTTTCCAGACTCCTCATCAGCTGGCCAGTGGCATACATCAATCCCAGCGCAGGAAAATCCTGGATGAGCTTTTGCTGTTCTCCACAGTCCCAAAACCCAGCACTTTCCCATCAAAGCTCAGCACCAGCAGAAGAACTGTGCTCAGTGCAGGGTCCCCTCTGCTCTCCAGAAGGTGATTCCCAGCTCACAAGTCCAGCTTGGGCCTCCTAGCCCCAGCAGGACTTTTCAGCCCCAAGCAATGATGAATTTTTGGAGAAGGCTCCATTACCCAGCATGGCCGTGGCCATCCCATCACCACATCCCAACATGTTTTTCCCCAACGCCCCACAGCAAGAGGGAAAAATTCCCCATAGCCTTTGGTCCTCCCATCCCACCACCAGCTTGGGAGGCTTCCTGACCTCCTTGCTGCTCCAAACATCTCTGGTGGCTCAGTGGATGGCCTGGGGCTGGGTTGCTGTGTCCTGCTGGATTTGACTCTCAGGGATTAGGGATGGATGGGGAGGCAGCACAGGATGTCCTCACAGCCTCAAAGCTTGAAGGGACCATCATGGCCTGGGATGGTTATAAGCTGGTGCCTTCCCTAATATCCCCATTAGATCCCCACAAAAACGTGTGGGCAGCACATGGGGAAGTCCTTCTCCATGTCAGGAGTTCAACAGTTCAGGAGGAAAAAGATATTCCAGAGGATAAATCAATAAACTTCTCCCAAACATGGTTTTAATTATCAGTGTTGATGCAGACTTCAAAGGGAGGAAGGAGAGAAGAGGTGAGTGAGGAGGAGGAGGAGGAGAGGCTCTGATTTATCCCTTAGCAATGCGTATTTGTCTGCATCCAGCACGGATTGAGAAAGGGACTGGTTTTGAAAAAACCAAAAACCCCAGATGTCAACACATTTGCAACCCAAAAAGCCCCAAATCGCCACATTCCTGCCCTGATGCCCATCAGCCTCTCCCAAACACACGTGGCCACTGCTGACATCGGTTCCAGGAGAGCCGCAGGAGCTGGGAGGCGTTTTGGGGCCAACCCGCGTGTTTTGGAAACACCTTCCTCATTTCAAGGGCGGTGCCAGCTCATCTCGGGCACGATCCCACCCTTTATCTTCGGCTTCTCCATCGCCCCCGAGGCCGCTCCTCCCAAGGTCATCCCACTGATCCACCGGGGTTGCTGCTCCTCGTCGGGCGAGCCGGGAGAGCGCAGCCTCCCCTGTCCCCTCCAGGGATGCATGCCAGGCTGAGATAAGGATCCGCTGGCTCCAGGGAGGGGAAGGGAAGGAGCTTCTCCCATCCAAGCACGAGGTGGAGAGGACCAGCTGCCATCAGGTCACCCGCTGGGCCAAAGAGCCCCAGGGCACCTCGTGCACATTGTCCGGGCACGCTTGGAAAGGGGAAAATTGACATAAAGCGAGATAAAAATGAGAAAATTAGCACAAAATGTATATCCAGCCAGGAGAGGAGGGTGAGAGAGAAGCTGTTGCACTTCTCCAGGTGTTTCCAAAACTCTTCCCTCCAGAGCTACAGTAGGAGAAAGCTGATTTTCCTCCAACATTCTGTGCAGGCTGAGGCCAGCAGAGAACCAAGACCAGGGAGAAAACCAAACCCAAACCTAAACCCGTGGCGTTTTGCATCTCATCCTCTGCTGGGCCTGGCGGGATGCTCGGGAGAGCCTCAGATCCTGGCCCAGAGGGGTCCATCTCCACTATCCTCACCACCTCCTGGTTTCCAGCAGGGAAGAGGAGATGTTAGCACGATGGAAGCTCAGCTGGAGCATCCCACCGGCACTCCTGGCTGCGATGGGAGAGCTGCTGGCTCCGGGGAACGGGAAGGGCTCATGGGGAAGCACTGGGAGGAGCTGGAGCCCACGGACAGCGCCATCATCCCCGGGTCGGGACGCGGCCGGCCGGGATTTTCAGCAGCTGAGTGAGCCAGCAGAGCAAACACGAGCAAAGAGCTCCCGAGTCACGTAAACAAACAACCAATTAAGAGATGAAATAAATCTCCCAGGTACACAACCTTTCTATTTAAACACTGCGGGCCTGGAAAAGTTCCAGCGCATCTGACCCAGCCTCGCCTGTGATCTCCCTGCCGAGCTCCCGCGGGATGAAAGGGGCTGGGTTTCAGGGAGTGACTTCTTCTGCCTTTCCCCCAACCGAATTTTCTTTTTCTTTTTTCCTTTTCTTTTCTTTTCTTTTCTTTTCTTTTCTTTTCTTTTCTTTTCTTTTCTTTTCTTTTCTTTTCTTTTCTTTTCTTTTCTCTTTTTTCTTTTCCTTTTCTTCTTTTCTCTTCTCTTCTTCTCTTCTCTTCTCTTCTCTTCTCTTCTCTTCTCTTCTCTTCTCTTCTCTTCTCTTCTCTTCTCTTCTCTTCTCTTCTCTTCTCTTCTCTTCTCTTCTCTTCTCTTCTCTTCTCTTCTCTTCATGGTTTAATCCAGAGGGAAAGTCCCCAGATGTTTCCTCCTGCATCCCCTCCTCGGCACGGAGCAGGACCTGCCTCCCTCCCCATCCCAGGAACATTGACCTGTTAATTTGGAATTTAAGGCCGGTATGGAGGAAAAGGGGGGCAAACTGACCCAGCAGCATTAAAGGAGCAGAGGGAAGAGAAAAACCAGGCTTTAAAAGGGAGGCAGAAATCCCTGGGAGAATTCTGGGGGAGAATGAGGATGCTCCTTCCACAGCAGGACAAAGCACAGAGGCTCAGGCAGGTTAAACCCGATGGGTGTGGGGAGAGTGTTGTTAATTTTATTGGGGTTTCTGTCCCCTACAGCTCAGCCAGCTCCCTCCTTTGAGCATCCAACACCCCACGAGCTCCCCGCCCGCTCTGGGGCTTCCCTGTGCAGCCACTGCTGATTCAGGACAGCCAGGGACTCACCCCGCTGGCTTCAGCACAGCCTCTAATCCCAGGCTTAACTTTAAACCCAGCTTTGGGGTCCTGCAGAGGACAGTAGTCACACAGCCCGGCCGAGGTCTTAGCCAAGTTAAACTGACTTTCCAGGGATGTTTTAATTAGTGCTGTTGAATTGCTTCAATCCACGCATCTGCAGCATTTTTGTTACCCAAAACTAAGCGTGGAGGCTGCAGGGATAAGGAGCATTTAGGAGAAGCATCACTAATTATTTTTGGAGAAAGAAAACTCTTGCTTGACACCAGACTAGGAGCTCTTCCAACCCCTGGTGACTGCATTTCATGTTAAAATGGCTTTTACTGAGGTGCTTGATGTACCCTAACACCCTGCTCTGCCCCACCACCACGTGCCTGGTCCTGCAGAAAATATTTGGGGACAGCAACCACGTATTTGTGAGTCTGCTTAAAAGATTAAAATACCTCCTTATTTGGAGGCCAAAGATGCAGATGCAGCCCCTGTGCCACGGGATGGAAAGGGGATGGAGGGGGTGATGCAGCTTGGATATATCTGCATCCCTGGCAGGGACCAGTCCCCAAAATTCAGCACACCAGGAGTGCTGGGTGATCCTCCCAAACCCCACCGTGCAGGGATGCTCAGCAGTCCCCAAACTCTAGTGGCACATGTGGCACCCACCTCCGGTGACACCAACCACACCCAGCCCAGGGTGGAATTTATGAGCATAGACAGGGACGGGGTTAAAAATAGCCCGAAGCCAAGAAAACCTGCACAGACAGGGAAGTGAGAACCCCAAAGATAGTGCTCCCACTCTTTCACATCTGAGCTTTCAGTAATCACAGCTGCTTTCAGTTCCCCTTTGCCCTCTGCCTGTTCCTCCGCTGCTGGGTTTTGGTTCCTCTCTGCTCCCCCATCACCTTCCCCCTTCGGAGGCCAAGCCTTCAAAGCACTTCAGCTTTTATTTCCCTGGGGTGCTGCCAGTTCCCATGTCCCGGCTCTGGCACAACAGTGCCCGCCGAGGAGCTGGGGATGTGACGGGGATGTGAGGTGATGTCCCTGTCCCTTCCCCTGCAGTGATCCGGCTTGGATGGGTGCCCTGGGGGAGGATGGATGCTGGCTCAGGGGAGGGACAGAAGCAGAGCAGCCGGAGCTCTCTTCCTCCACGGCTTTCCCCAGGTATTTGGCTTCCAACAAAGCCCCAGCAGACCCAACTATTTAAGGATGATTCTTTTGAAAGAGCCGGCGCAGAGAGGGACGCGCCGGGCTTTGTTCTGCTCTGGCAGCGGGAGTGCCGGTGCGTGCGAGCGCTGCCGGACGGTCAATATTGACTTTCTGCTGAGGCAACTGGCAGGGTTCACGGGCTGCAGGCGTTTGGGTGCTCCAGCTGCACCCTGCCCGCACCTCAGCAGCTTCTTCCCGGCACCGAGAGCGGTTTCCTATCGATGAGAAAAGCTGCTGTAAATAACATCCACCCAGAGCATCTCAGAGCAGACTCACCCCGAGGGTATGCAGGATGCAGACTCCCTGGGGATGCTGCGAGAGCAGGAGCTCCCCGCCCTCAGGAAGGATATTCTGGATGAGAACAAGGGGCAGAGCTCTCTGCCTGTACCTTGGCACATCCCAGAGCTGGAATTCATTCTGATAATGGCCGCGTTCTCTCCTCACAGCCAAATTTTGCTGCCTTTATAAAGGGGCTGTGTTTGCCAGGATGGCAAACACGATGTGTTTGCAGCAGGAATCAGGTCAGGGCTTTCCCTGCCACCCTCATTCCCACCAGTGCAGGAAATCTTGGCTTCCTGAGCCATGTGCCCAGCAGGCACATGGTGCTGCCCAGTAGAGCAAGGGGACAAAGGGACAATGCTTCCCTCGCCTGCCACTCACTCAGGAGCTCGCTTTGGGATGGCTCTGGCGTGGCTCCCAGACCCCACGCCGGTTCCTGATCCTCGGGGAAGCAGAGCAGTGCCCTGGAGGGAGGCTGGAGCCTCGGGAGCACAGTCAGCCCTGTGCAAACACAACAGCTCCTGCCATCAATTATCCCCAGTTAGGAAGTTTGGCTGACCCCCGCCTGTGGAGTTTATCTGGAGTCATCCCATGGCCTCAGAGATGCAGTGGATTTGGGGGACAAGAGCCCCTGGAGCAGGGATGGGAGGCTTTCAGCTATTTTTTCAGGCACACGTTCTCATCTTGTCCCTTCTTACGCCCGATCCCCTCTCCAAGGGGTTTTGCCAGCTGCAGGCTGGGCTCTCTACCAGCCACATTCCTTCAGGTTGACGTGGCTTTTCTTTCCTCCCTCATCCTTATCACACTGGAGTTCATGAATCATATTTCTCCAAAACTATAAACCACCCAAGCACCCTGTGGAAATCAAGCCAGACACAGCAGAGCCAGGCCCAGGGGGCTCAGGCTGCTCTGGGGGGCACAGCTCTCCTGGGGAAAGGCTCTTCCAGCCATCCAAGGAGCCATGGAGGAATAAATCCCTTTTCTAAAGGAATTTTTTTATCGCTGTGCTTGGCCCTCCCCCAGCTTGTTTTGGCACTGCCTGTCCTGGCATGCTGGAAGCAGGATGTGGGGGATTTTCTGGATGCTCCTGTGGGAGCAGGGGGACAAAGGGTCCCTGGGGTGCTCACCCCCCACAGCTGGCAGTGGCCAACCATGATGTGCCAGGGGTTGAGCGCCATGGGACTGGGAGCACAGCAGGCACTCCCTGATTTCAGACTGAGGGGTCTGTGCGATCACACTTGATGCAGCCTGATCTTAAGCCTGGTTTTAGGAGTCTCCATGCAAAGCCCATTTCTCTTCAGGATCCCAGGAGCCTGTGGTCAGGAGTATGTTCATTTTATCTTTACTGTGATGACTGAAGTGACCTTTATTCCTCATCTCCCTGGACAGCACAAAGGCTTTTTGTTCCTTCCATCCCCTTTATCCCATTTTCCTCAGAGAGTCAGAAGAGTGAGGTACAACACCAAAGCCAGCATTCCCAGAGAAAAATCCTCATTTCCATCTAAGGGACAACATGAGATCCCATGAATAAAACCCCAGACAGTGTGAGACCTAGCAGAGAAGAATAAAACCCCAGACAGGGTAAGACCTAGCAGGGAAGTGCCCCACTGGATTATTTCCATCTGCTGTGCATCTCAGAGCATCCCAGCTCTGGGGAATTCAAGGTTCTAATTAAGCTCAATTACTCCTGGAAACAATTTTTCAAGCACCCACCGAGGCAGGTGGCCAGGGGAAGAACCCTGCACCTGCAGGTTTTAATTGGGAGCTTGTCCCACCCAAGCCAAGCTATCTGGGGCTGCTGGTGCCAAGGAGTCTGCGCCGAGCCCTGCTGGGTCTTTTGGCTTTACCAGGCAGGAGATGCAGCTGCTCCCCAACCTCCCCCAAGTCAGGAAAAAAAATAACCACATGGAAAGCAAAACACGAGGGCAGAGGTTGGAACCACCACCGTCCCTTTGGATCATCTCCTTTTTCCACTGTCACTGCAATCTTACAGGAGGAAGGTTTGTGTCTCGTGGTGTTGTTTTGAACCCTGACAGAAGAGGAAAGGAAAAAACCTCCCAACACCCCCAGTTCTCACTTGCCACCGCTGATCTGTCACCCTGTGGCAACCCCCAGTGCCTGGCTGGGCTGTGGTTGGGACAAACCCACTTCCTGCCACCTCACGTGCCCCAGGGATCCGGAGTGGGCGGCATCCCCGTGCCCGGGGGTGGGGGCGGGTGCCAAATCCGGAGCCCCAGGGTGCAAAGCCACCACACCAGGTGCATCAGGGAGGCACCTCTGCTCGAAGGCTAAATATGGGGAGGTTCTGTCACTGTTTTAAGTTGGTTTTTTTCCTGCTTCGGGCTCCCAAGGTGGAGGAGTGGGATGGGACAGGCAGGTGGGATGATGCAATCCCCATCCCAAGTCAAGCTGGGGAGCCAAGTCCTGACCAAAGCAGCACCACGGCATCTCCATCCTCCTCCAAATCCGAGCAGCAAAGGGATCCCATGGAGTTTGGGATGGGGGGAGCAGCCTGCCTAAGGCAGAGATGCTGAGAGGCACATGCAAGCCCAGGAAAGGAGGTGGGCTGCTGCCTTCACTGAGCTTTTGTCCCAGCTCTTTATCACTCCCAAGCCATGCCGAGAGAAACGGTTTTAAGCAGGATGAATGAAATTGCAACGCAGCAGGATTGATGGGGGTGCTGCTTCTGTCACCCCAGAGTTTCATGGGAAAGTGAAACAAAAAATCAGCACGTGGCTTCAAAAGAAGAGCTGAAGGAAAAGGAAAAGCTCATGGGAAGTGTCTCGAGCCTGCCCTGTGAACCTGAGTCACACACAGAGCTGAGAGGGATGGAGGTGGAAGCCTGAATGCCCTGAGGGATCCATCCCTCAACGCCTCTTGGTGACATCACTGCCTGAGGAGAGCCTGGCAGCGCCTATTCCCCCAGCTGGCACAGAGCCCTGCTTTGGAATCAGGTCCTTCATCACCACCCCAAGCCTCATCCTAGAAAAAGTCCCAAAGTCACCTCCTCAAGCAGACAGGGCTTCCCCCAGCTTCTATTCCTGCTCCTTTTCCACAGGCAGCAGCTCCTGTGGCCACGAGAGGGGACCTGCACCCGTGCCAGGCTGGAAGCTGCTCCTGCCTCCCAGAAGGAACTTGACTGTTTCTTCTACTTGCTCTGAAGGAAAGGTGGTTTGGGCACGGGTTTATGCCAGCCTGGAATGCCATCACAACCTGCTTCCAAATGAAAAAAATCACAGCACGTGTGCAGAGGATCTCTTGGCAACATTTCTGGGGCAGCTCAAGGCAGCAAAGCAGGCTTGGAAGAGAAGGAGGCTCTTATCAGGGACGTGGTGTTTTGTCCTGGGACAGGGGGATGCCTGTTGGATTTTCTGTGCTGCCAAGGCAGGGAGCAGGAGGAGGGATAAACAACTCCAGGCACAGGAGACAGCCACGACAGAGCCCCAAGGACAAATGTCAGCTGTAACAGCCAGAACACCGATTCCCCTGGGAGCAGGAGAAACACCAACCATCAAAATTCATGGAAGCCACAAACTTCTGTCAACAAGCTTAAGGGAAGGTCTTCTGAGAGGCTGAAGCCAAGAGCAAAGGATGCTCCACAAATCCTGGCAAAATGGGACAGTCACAGCCACACCACCACTACAGCCCTCTGTGCGAGCCACAAGCTCTGCTCACACCAAGATCCCTCTCAGAAATTGTGACTCCCTGGATCTCTGTCAGTGAAGGAGCAAAACCAGGGAAAGTTCAGAGGTTTTATTTGTGCGGGATGGGAAAGTCAAGCAAACCTAACCCAGTGACCTCTTCCCTCGTGCACAGCGGGCTGGAGGTTTCCCCCACGGGCAGGATTCACATGCTGTACCCAAGGCTTCCAATTGTTTGGGTTTAGTCAAAAATGAACTCTGTAGGTCAGCAGGGCTCTGCTAGAGCAGCATGTTCCACAGCTCCCATTCCCCTCAGGAGCAAGACCGTGTTCCCAAGGAAAGGCTGGACTTGGGGAGCCCTGCCTGCTCTGGCCCACAAAGGCACAGGATTTCCCAACTTACTCATGCCAGGCAGTCAATTTTCAAGCTGAAAAGGTCATCAAAGGGGAAGTTTGACTTCATTCCCTTGGGAAACACCCACCCTTGGCTTTCCATGAGGGCCTGGCCTGCTTGTTTCCTGACTGGGGCAGCCAGATGGGCAGGAGGCACTTTGGAATGAGGCTGATCCCTGCATCCCTCTCCAGACAACAGCTACAAAAGGGCAAAAGGACCAGAGAGCTCCTTCAAGTCAATTTTTCTCCATATCTGATAAAAAACCATGAGCAGACACAACAACTTGGCAAAGATACTGGCTGGGAACACCTCCCAAAGCAGTTACAAGAGGCAACTCATCAGGGGCAGGATTCAAAACCCTTTTTTATGAAGTTCCTAGAGGGAAAATGCTTTTTAGACAGTGACTCCTGCTGGGAACGTGCAGCCAGCACAGCTGTGGAGAGCAGGAATGGTCCAGAAGACACTTTGCTAGAAGGGGCTGGAATTACCCTGCACCAGAATTTGCAGGGCCTTTTCCTCTCTAGAACCACTGGTGCTCAAACTCCTTCTGCAGCCTGCCCAGAACAGAGCTCCTGTGGAGCACTGGGGGCTGAGCAGCCTTGGGAACGTTACTCCCAGGATACCACAGGGTTTTCCACACTAAAGCAGCACATTCTTGGCTCTGGTTTTTGAAAGTCTGTGGTGAGGTACCACATTTTCAGGTTGGTATCAGCTGGAAGACAACCGTTGGCTCCTTCTGTTGAAGAGCAGCTAAAGGTATGCATGCCATGGGTACCAGGGCAGCTGAGCCCAGCTTCCTGCTGGCTTTATCTCCAACCCATCATGAAGGCACAAAACCACCATTTACATGCCAAAAACATCAGCTCTGCCTTGGCACATCCCGTTCTTCAAGGATCCTTTTGATTCTTTCCACGATGGTCCACACTTCTGCCATGGCACCTGGGCCTGCAGGGCAAGAGCAAAACCACATTGTGAAATCCAGGCTGGGGGAAACACAAAAAAAAGGGTGTGGAGCAAAATTCCTTATCTCACCTCCTTCCTCCAGGGTGAGCATTGTGCGTTTTCAGGATCTTTCTGAAATGATCTTTGCCTATACAAAAGATTTGCCAAATCCACGCCATCCCCATGGCTCTGCACTGGAGAAATGAGCTGCATTACAGAAGGCTGGCCTGGATTCCCTGGCCTGAGTCTTGGGAGCAACCCTTGGAGAAGGCTGAGTGCTGGACAGAACAAAATGGAAAGGCTTTTCCTGGTTTGCCTGGTTACCTGCCAGCTGAACATCTCATCTGTGCTGTGCTGCTGCTTCACTTTGAAACAGTTTTTAACTCAGGTGCAGAATTTTAAAGCCAGAGATGATTAAATCACCTGGTCTAACCCTGTGTACTGAACTCAGCACTGGGAACTGAGGCCATTCACTCTTCTAATTTGCCTGGAGCTGAGGAAAGATGCTTCTCCCACAGGTATTTGTCTCTTTTGGAAGACTGAAAAGGAGTGTCTCTCTCTTGATATTTTGTCCTGCTGGCTAATTGATCTCAGAATTTATTGCTCAGCAGAAATTTTTTCCCCTTTTTCAGACCTGTAAATCCCAGCAGGTCTGGAGCATCCTGTGGACAAGCTGCAGGCAGATTTGGACCCTTCTGCTCTTCTAATCTCACTGAGAAAAGCTGCACCTGGCAAGAGACATTCCCTGACTGCCTCTGCGTGGTTTGGCAGAGCTACACCCTTCCAGAACACTTCCAAGGCCTCCCTTCTTCCTCCACCACCTCTGGCAATTCACAGCTGGATTTTTAGGTTTAGCAAAGCAAACTCTTCCAGCAAAACTCATGGCTATAGGTGGAAATCTGCCAGTGTGGCAGGCTCTAGAAATCCAGCCAAGGATGATGAAGACAATGGCAGTATGGAATCTATCCAAGCAAGAAGCTCAGTTTGGTGTTTCATCTCTTTTAGCTGGACTTCCTGTCTAAACCCACCCATTCACTAAGGGAGAAAAATGAATCAGGTAAAACTCGGGGGCAAGTGAGGATCTGGTGCATTTCAGATGAGACCCAACCACATGGGGTGAGGAAGAGAAACCTCCTAGAGCAAAACAAACCACAATGTCAACAGACTAAACTGGTGCAAACTGGGTCTCTCCTGCAGCAAACGTGTGAGCTTTGCTGCGTGCTGTTTGTGTGGAAACCAGGGAAACCCCTGCGAGGATGGAAGCCACAAAACCAAAATGAGTGTGGAAGAGGCTGTGGGGTGAGAGGCCTGAGAAAAGGGGAAGGGGTGAAGAAAAAGTCAGTTTGGGTCTTCAGAGAGATGGAATCCATCAGTGCCCTGCCATGATCTCCCTCCAAGGTGCCAGGAACAGTCCTGGTGTTTGCCATCAGGAAGATCTTGTTGTGAATTGACTCACAAGCACGAGTGGAGTCCAGTCAGATGTGGCTGCTCCTGGCATCCCTGCATCCCTCTCCTCCAAGCTCCTTCAGGAGTTTGCTCTCACAGCTGAGGCAGCTAGGCTGGATATGAAGAAATTCGGTGTAATCATGTCTAAAATCCCTGTGGAAGGCTAATCATCCAGGATATTTCAGCTGATGACTGAATTACTTGACTACGCTTACCTAATTGTAAATATTTCTTGATTTTCAGTTCCCAAAGTACAAATCTCTAGATTGCATCTACCTAAGGAATCCAAAACTAAGCCAGACCTAGAATTTAACCATGAGGGGCATTTTAACACCCTGTGTTTGTTACAGACTGTTTATTGGACTGAAGGGTGGTTAGAATCCTGCTGGAGCTGGGGTTTTACACACAAGCTGTGCAGGTAATAGCTGCTGTGGCTGGAACTGGAGATTTTACAGGGATTTGCCCAATAAAATTTTAATAAAAAAGCAAATCCATTCATCCAAATGGTTTGTATCAAAACATCTCCATTTAAAGCAGCTACTAAAACTCAAATGAGAGCATTATTTCTTAGCACTGCAAGCTAAATGTATTAAATCTGAACTTCCTCCACACCCCTCTTTCACTTCACAGAACTCTGGTGTCAAAACCCCCAATCAAAATTTGTTTGGGAAGCTAAAAAGTAACCCAGGCAACAACAATAACAAATGTTAAATATGTGTCCAGCTACACCCCCAGCCACATCTGCAAAGGGTTTTTCTCACTGTCTGCTCTCAGGGACAAGGTTTAATCCCAATGACAGAGATGAGGAACTGAGGCATAAGAAAAACAGCCCCCAGTCCCAGCAGAGGGCAAATCCCAGGCTGAACATGATAGCCTAGGGGTAGTTTAGTAGGTAGGCCTTAAGGGAGAAGGTGTAAGTGTTGTTTCTGTTATGAGAACCCACACCTGTGTGCTTTCCTGTGATGGTTGCTTCTAACAAGATTAATGAAATGATTGCTTACCAAACGTAAGTGAGAATAATAATTCAATCTCAATGATCATGAGAAGTGTTAGAGGGGTAGTAGGAAAGGAGAGGGCTGAAACTCATGCTTGGGTAAAAACAGTATCTGCAATAGAAACAGTATCGAAGGTGAAAGTCATTCTTGAGTGAAAACAATCCATCCAATAGAGCAATGCTGAATTAATGATTAACTGATGATCATATGATGGTTATGTAAGGAACAAGTATAAAATGTGTCAGTTTTTGAATCCATGTCGGAGCTTGCTTTGGGTTTGAACCCCAGGCTCCCAGGGCCCTTCAATGAAAGCACCTGCACATAAACATTCTGTGATGATGTGTTTCTACACTAACAAACACACTCACCACGGACCCTTCCTTCTCTTTGATCTCCTCTCCTCCTGAATGAGCATTCCTGCTCAATACCAGGCTCATCTGAAAGCTCTTAAGGCTACTTAAAAATTAACGGTAACACAGGGCAAAGCTTCAGCTTGTTTGTACAAAGGGTGGAGTTTGACACCTCCACACAGCAGAACGCAGCACACCCCTGCAGGATGAGGGGAAGGGGCAGGAGCCACGGGAAAGGACTGACCTTCATCTCCACACACGAGTTTCTTCACCACGCAGGGGATCTCAGTGTAGCCAAAGGCCTTGAGCTGCTCCACGTGCTGAGCTGTGATGGGGTGCTCCCACATGGCCGTGTTCATGGCTGGGCAGAAGAGCAGGGGTTTGCTCAGGTCCCACGCGCGGATCACACACGTCTGTGGGAGAAGCCAAGGGAGGGCTTGGATTTCCTCGTTCCTTCCCATCCCTTTCCAGCCTGGCTGTCATTTTGTCAGTGCAGCTGGACTGAGCTGATGCCTCAAGCTTTTAGCTTTGATATTTTTCAGATGCTGTGCTGCATTAGTGTGTAATTCTGAACTCTAAATAGAGTGTTGTCGCCCTGGTTTTTACAGTGTTTGATGTTTTTACTTCGGTAGTAGAATTTCCCATGCATCTTCTATAAACATAATCCTTGTTTCCTTAACCAGCCCAGATTGCTTTGAACTTCTGGATTGTTTTCATTCCTTTCTCCTAAAGTGGAGAAAGATGATAGACTATGTCATTATCCTATAGAATTGTAGAGGTGATAACCTCATTGACCAATCCACGATTGTCTTAAGAAAGATATCAAAATGAGTGAATAAAAAAAGGCAGGCTCCCTTGTCTAGCCCTGCCTGGGTGGTTCCTGACCTGCTCTAAAGTCTGTGTGTTTCTTTTGTGTCCAACACAGTGCAACAGAGTGTTAGTGAGTTCTCTTCACAGTTTGATCAGACAAAACAATCCTTTCCCAGATTCAGGGTCACCATCTCAGCCTCAGGCCCCAAAAAGTATAAACAAAAGTGAATCGGGGGGAGCAAAGAGGGGGAACGTGACTTCATTATCTGAAGCTGTAATTGGACAATTAAGCTCTGATATGCAAGTAGACCAAACTTATCTCTGAAAAACTCATGACCATTGTCCATCTTGGGTGTAACCTCTGCAAGGCTTTGACTGCCCAAGGTGTACCCTTTGAAGGTCTTTTCATAAATACCTACTTTATTCTCTACCTCTCTCTATCCTCTGTTCTAGGTAGCCTCTCCACGGCATCAACCCAAGGGCTGAGACTAACCTGTAGCACATTCCAGCCAAGCTCACCTCTGACAGGCAGGAAAGATGAGGGAGGCTGCACAGAGGATAAATCCCACCCTGCTCCAGCCAGCAGCCCAGGCTGGAGCAAACCAAGCTGGAACAGGATGTGTGCAGAGTGTGTGGGAGACAGAGAAGCTGAGAGGTGGCCACAGATCTTATCAGCCACAGAGAAACCCCCAGGGCAACACTTCAGATAAGCCAGCTGAACACTGGAACTTGGCAATGAGTCCTTCTGACATGATTTGTCAGCTGGATTCCAACAAGGGAAGCAGTGCTGCGTCCAGGATTCAAGATGAGAACATCTGGGCTGCTGCAGGAGATGCTGGTGGGTTACAAAGCATCTGGCAGCTCCTGTGTGCTACAGGCAATCAAATCTGGCTCCTCAGCACTTCCAGATAACCCAGGATCACCTCAAAGATGAATGCTGGTTGCTCTTAGGGCAATGTCCATCAGATCCCCCAGGTCTTGTAGCATTCCAAACAAAGGAGCCCTTACAGGAACCCTGCCCATCCTTGTTTACACCCTTGTGACTTGAACCCTTCCCAGCACAAGGAAATCCGATGGAATCTGTTCTGAACTGCCAACCAGCACCTCCAGCACCCACTTTGCTTTCCTGGAGCTGTCTCTTCCCTTCACAAGGCTCTCAAAGAACTGGCAGTGATGCCTTACAAAAGGCTGACCTGAAACAGAAGCTGGGCAGAGTTAAAAGAATAAAATAAGTATTTATTAAAACAAGGTACACTTTGGGCCATGCAGGAGTCTCTCAGAGACTACACCCAAAATGGACGCCTAGCACGTGTTTTTGGGACAGATATACCTTTGGTTCATCTGCATATCAGAAACCCATTGTCCAATTACAGTTTTGGGTCTTGAAGTCCCATCCCCAGCTTGTCCCCTTCTTCTCTTCTCTGCTGTCCATGGGTGTTTACATTTTGGGCTTTTGGAACAAACAGTATGTCCTTGAAACTCCAGCCCAGAGAGAAATTGTTTTGTCTAAATGACAGTAACAGAACACTAGATGACAATTTATGGAGTTTTAGAGTCATATACTAGAGCAATCCTGATGTAGAAAAATAAGAAGTTAAAACCTAAGGCATCAGCAGGAGTGTTTGAAGCCATGCATCCCTGACATCCATTCCTGAGCTCTTCCCTCGGCTAAACCAGCACACCCACAGGGGACCCAGAGGGACAAGACATTGCTTGTCCCTCGCACAGCTCCTTCTGGCTTCTCTCAGATCCCCGGTGATCTGCTCTGGGTGGATTTTGTTCATTTATATGCACTTCTTACGCAAAAGGCTGCAGGTCATGCAGATCTGCAGCTTCCTGAGATCTTCTGTGTGGTTAATGCCTGGCCACAAAATATTCAGCCCCGCTGAAGGTCCCCAGCACTCAACAAAGAAGCACACACTCCCTTTAAATACACTTTCTGATAAGCCTGAAGAGCCTCGAGAGCAGTTTAAATACCAAAAAACAAGCCTGAACAAGCAAAATCCTCTGTAGCTGAGGCTGGGAGGTGAGTGGGCATGAGCACGTTTGAAAGTCTGTGCTATGTTAGGTGACGGAGGTGGTGAAGCAGCAGGAAGTAAACAGTTTTATCTGATCTTACAGGTGCCTTTCCAGATTGCATTGAAATAACACAGAGGAACTCAAAAGTGAGTGAGCGTGTGTTTGTGTGCACGAGTGACAGAGAGAGGATGGAGGCAGAAAGAAATACCTCCCTCCAGAAAAAGCAGGGAAGACACAAAGCAGGGAGTGGGAAATGAGATGAAAGACTGACAGAGCCGAGGAGTGAGAAGGGATTAGGTCAGGGAAGGAAAGAGAAGGAGCAGGGGAACCATGCTGGGGAAGAGAGAGACAGAGAGAGGATGGAGGCAGAAAGAAATACCACCCTGCAGAAAAAGCAGGGAAGACACAAAGCAGGGAGTGGGAAAAGAGACAAGAGACTGACAGAGCTGAGGAGTGGGAAGGGATTAGGTCAGGGAAGGAAAGAGAAGGAGCAGGGGAACCATGCTGGGGAGGAGAGAGACAAGCAGATGAAGGGGGAGCAGAACACACAAATCTCACTGTTGGTGATGCTGCAGAAGCACCACCATTCCATGAGGGCAAGGTCAGGCGGCCCTGAGGGGTGGCAGCAGTGGCAGGCAGAGCCTGTTACTCACCAGCAGGTTGTCACAGACGCCATTGGCCACCTTGGCCAGCGTGTTGGCGTCCAGAGGTGCCACCACCATGAGGTCAGCCCAGCGCCGCAGCTCGATGTGCAGGACGGGGTCCGAGCGGCCCTTCCACAGCTGGGGGGAGACAAGGGGGGAGCACCAAACCCTCACACACCTCATCAATGCCACCTCAGGAAACACCATTCCTCAGGGAATTCCCGTGGGATTATGCTTATGGAATTGAAGGGATGGCAGCAGATCAGGAGATGGGGGGATCCTTTCCCCACAAAGACAATTCACACATCTGACAAGCCCAGGTCTCAACTCACAGCAACGAGCTGTGCCCATCCACAGCATCCCTGAGCTCTGGAATTATTCCCAAGAGCTCCATCCTACTGAAGCCAGGCAGGCCCAAACCAGGGCTACATTTCCTGGGGAACCCTGTGTGATTTATAAGCTTCCCACTGGTGCAGACCCCTAACTGAACAAGCCACTTTTAATCAGGAGGCACAACCCTACTCACACTCACAGCAGCAAAGGAAACCCTCCTAAATGCTGCAGAGAACTGTGTCCTGTTGCCTTTCTCCACGATGGATGAGGTTTATCCAATTTGGCACTTCCCTCCTCTCTCAGATCTTAAAATCACAGAACGGTTTGGGTTGGGAGGGACCTTAAAACTCACCTTGTTCCAACCCCTGCCACGAGCAGGGACACCTTCCACTTGACCAAGTTGCTCCAAGCCCTGTCCAACCTGGCCCTGAACACTTCCAGGGATGGGGCAGCCATAGCTTCTCCTTGACACACTCACTCCTGAGTGAATATTTATTTAAAGCCCCGAATTGCTCAAGAGAACCCTGGTCTTCAGAGCTCAGTTAACCGGGAAAGAGTCCCAAGAGGCAGCAAACAGCATCAGGTGCTCATTCCCCAGAGGACACCCAACCACAGGCCAGCACGGGCTGCGTTGGGGCCACAAACTCCTTCTCTGAGTCACGGGAAGCCACAACAAAAAGGCAGCAAAAAGGCAGCATCCGAAAAGCTGAGGCTTCCTGAACACCTTTCCTACCTCCTCCACTCACTTCTGTTCTTTCTCGTCACTTTATTGTCAGAGGGAAATATCCCACAAAGAGATGCTGAGCAGGCTGTCACAGTGAGCACAATGAGGCCATCAAGCTGATCAGAGGGATGGAGCACCTCTCCCAGGAGCAAAGGCTGAGACCACTGGCACTGTTCAGCCTGGAGAGGAGAAGGCTTTGGCATGACCTAATTGTGTCCTTCCAGTGCCTGAAGGAGCCTGCAAGATGGAGGGAGGTGATTTAAAAGGGCCTGGAGCAACAGGACAAGGGGAAATGGCATCCAGCTGTCAGAGGGCAGGGCTGGATGGGATATTGGGAAGGAATTGTTCCCTGTGAGGGTGGGGAGGCCCCGGCACAGGGTGCCCAGAGAAGCTGTGGCTGCCCCATCCCTGGAAGTGTCCAAGGCCAGGTTGGAGCAACCTGGGACAGTGGAAGGTGTCCCTGCCATGGCAGGGGTGGAACTGGGTGAGCTTTGAGTCCCTTCCAAGCTGAACCATTCTGTGATTATTCCCCACCACAAGGGCTCTCTCTCCAGTGTGCCAGCAGACCCCAAAGCCTGACCTGCACCCCTTCCAGCACCCCAGTGAGGGTTCCTCAGAGATAACTGCCTGAGGCACCCTGGCATCCAGCAGGTATCCACCAATCCCTGAGACCACCCAGCAAGTTTCCTGGCCATTGCCATTGGTGTGTTTCTGTCCACTTAAAGGCAATGCTCACGTGGGAGCAGGAGCAGGGGTAAGGAGAGGTCACCTTGTACTCAGATCAGTACTGCAAAGCAGGGATGAAATGTATGGAAAAACAAATCTTGATGCTTACACAATGAAGCTCTTCACACTCGAGGGCTCTCAAAGTGTGTCAGCAAAACTGCAGTCAGGAGAAAAAGCCATTTCACGGCGTGCAGAGATGTTCACAGCCCTGACAGCTGAGCTAAGGAGAACGAAGCTGCTGCCTGCGTGACAAGTATGACTCATGACAAGCACCAAACACGCTCACCATGGCTCTGCAGTGGCTGCCTTGACGCTTCCTGACACTCCTCTTAGAGCAGCTGAGCCCAGGGTGGAGGGAGACCACTGCTACCCTCCCTGCCTGCTGCAGGACAAAACCCTGCAATGCACCAGGGCAGCCTCTCTCTTCCTCCTCATTTACAGCACGTTCTTCAAAAGCCACATTAAAACATGCATTACTAGACCAAGGGGTCAGTCTTGGTCCAGGTTTAAAAAAAGAACTAAGTGTGGTTTCTTGCAGGAAAACTGAGAGGAACGATTCCATTTGTAAGAACAACTCACCTGCCACTCCTCTTCATCACCATAGAGGGTCACAGGAATCTCCTGGGCGTTGTAGAAGTGTTTTGCCCTCTCAGTAGTGACCACCTTCACCTCAAGCTAAGCAGAAAGAAAAAGACCACTGGTTAGACTTGAGGACAGTTTTCAAGGTTTTGTGTCTTCCCAGAGAGCCTTCCCTACTCACAGCTGAAAGGCCAGGCCACCACAGGCATCCACAGGAGCCAGGAACTCATTTCATGCCAGCCTAAAACAGGCCAAGCAAAGGGGAAACTGTGCAGGTGTTTTCATAGCAGAAGGTTTCTGTGCAGCAAACCAATGGCTTCCACAAAGAGAGACTGAGAGATGATATGAGGGCTGTCTCTGAAATCTCAGATAAACCTGCAAAGCCACTGGAACCTTCATTTATCAGTGTCTACTGGGGAAAGCCCATCCCATCCTTCAGATGTTTATCCAACACCAAAAGGTGCTAAAGGTGAACCTCTCGTTTCCTTCTGCAGGAATCTTCCCAAGTGGAAAAGGGGACTTTTCCCTGTTTCCTGTGTGCCCTGGAGCTCTGATAAATGTTGCCAACAGCTCCTGTCACAGGCAGTGAACCAGAGGTGTCCTTCCCATAGCGGGATCACTCAGTGTCCAAGTGGTTCTGACTGTCCCATGCAGGACATGGAGCTGAATTTCCAGCTGCCATTCCCCCCAAAGATGTTCCTTAAACCAAGCCAACAAATGTATGGAGCAGTCTGAAATCTGCTAATGAGGAAGATGAACCTCAGGCTGCTGATGACAGTGAAAAATACCCCTTTTCCATGGTATTGCCTGCTCCTTCCAGCAGCTCTCAGAACCCACTGCGTGGTTCTGTTGACCTGGCAGTGAGATGGGGAGAAACCAGCCCCACCAGCAGCTCCTTCCTGCTGGAAAACTGTGCCCTGAGGGAGAAAACTGATGAGGCACTCACTGTGTGCACTCCTTGCTACAATCAACTGCTGGAAACCTCCAAGCTCCCACAAGTTCTCTGCAACAGCAGCAGTAATGTAACAGAGCACGTTAATCCAGCTCCCAACACCATCCATTCCACTGGGAATGAGGCAGCATTGGCTCCTTGCATCCTATGAGACTAAAATAACAGCAGGGAGCACTGGAAAATCCCAGCCTTGGCATTTTGTGGCTGCTGGTAATTTCCCCCATTTTCTGAAGGAAAAGTGACAGGATAATACAGGTGCACAACACATTTTCGGTACTGTCTGGTTGCTTTTTTTGCCTCTTCTAAACATCTGTTCTTCTCGAAGCAGCCCTGACTGGGAATCACAGGTGTCTGCAGTGTTTCTGAGTGTGAAGATCACGCTCACAGGCATTAGCTAACTGTATGATTTCCATGCTAAGCTCACCCCACAGGAAGCTGCTCGGGCCAAGCAGCGACACCCACAGAGGCGCTATCGCCGCTCGGCTGCGCCGCGGGCCTCGGGTGAGGCGTTAACCTCAGTCTGCAAGAGAATTTATTTATTTGGGGGCTTTAAAGGGCACTGTGCAGCTTGGAGGAGGGTGGCTGCTCTCTGAAATGATACCATTGAAAAAAAATATTTATTCCTTCCAAGCACAAGCCCAGGATTAGGAAAGAGCTCTGGCTGTCGAGCACTGCGTCCAATCATTCCAGGTCAGAACGTTCCAGAGGGATGTTCAAGGAGCTCTGGTGGCTGAAATCCCACCACTCCCCAAAGAAAGTTGTTCTGTGAGTTAAATATTCTCCCTAATGAAGGTTTTCAGGGGTGGGCTCCTGGCTCCCTCGTTCTCAGCAAGTCCTTCAGCCACCCTGGGAAGAGGTCAGTGGTCTCAAGATCACTTTAGCCTACGTAGTTCATTCTTTCTATTTACCTGGCACACCCTCTGTTTGCCTGGGGATATCTTCAACAGCAAAGGCAGCCTGGCCACACTCAAAACTCCCTCACTGGAGACAGTTTAGATTAGTCACAGGTCTTTGGCTTAAGCCAGATCTCCAAAACAAACTTTACCACAAGCTGCTCTCCTGTGTTCAGGCAGCACTGCTGGGCTCTGATAGAGGATTCTCCTGGCACAGCCCTTTCAACCTGATGTCCATGTGACATCCTGCAGCTTCAAGAGCAAAACATCTTGCCCGGTGAAAAGTGGGACACCTTTAATTTCCTTTCCAACCCAAACCATTCTGTGACCCTAGGATAAAGAAAGGCAAGGACAACCACCTTTAATTTCCTTTCCAACCCAAACCATTCTGTGACCCTAGGATAAAGAAAGGCAAGGACAACCAAGGTTGTCCTTGCCTTTCTTTATCCTAGGGTCACAGAATGGTTTGGGTTGGACAGGTAATTAAAAGTGTTCCAGTTTCAGCCCCTGTCAGTGCTCCAAGCCCCATCCAGCCTGGCCTGGGACACTTCCAGGACAAGTCAAGCAAGAGGCAGTGAGCTGCAGTCACATCCCCTGCCACCCTCGAGGACGTGTTAAAAGTTTAATGAGCAGCAAAATCACTCTGCCAAGTCGCTCACCACAGACCATTTCAGGCAAAACATCAATTTAAGCTAACCACGCTGGTTGCACGCCTGTGACCACATCTCCTCTGGTATCAAAGCCTTCCCTCTGCTCCTGCCCTGCCTGCTTTGTAAAGTTCTGCTCCAGCAGCAAAGAAATCGATGCAACAGCCCGGTGCAGGACCCGACAAACTCCATGGGAAAGTTACACCCACCCAGCAGGCCTGGAAATCACAAATAACTTTGATTAATAAACTGTTATAAACTCCTGGATGGGTCACTTTTGCTTTTTCCTGGCCACAAAGTCTGCACTGGATGTCACAGACCTCTGGGCCTGCACAGAGGGTTGGAGTCCAGCTGTCTGCAGCTTTTAATTATGAAACAAGCACTGAGAGAGAGGCAAAGGGTTTCACCCACATTCTTACCATGGGTCATTTGCATTCTGCCTGTCACCTGCACAGGGGGATGTCCCAAGCTCCAGGAGCAAAGGAAAATGGACAATCCAAGAGGGACAGGATTAGGAGATCCCTATCTCTGGCTCTGGGCTGGTCACCCCATTCCTTGGTGACATTTTTCTTTGTCCTTCTTATTCAGGCTGGGACCTTTGACCTCAGTAATCACGTCAGGTCAAGTCAGAAATGAACTGAGGCCTCACCTGCAGCGTCCTTTCCAGCTTGGAGATCAGCATGAAGCAGAGAAATCAGCACCCCCTCTGCTTCTGCTCAATGCATCCACAGCCTCCCAAGCCATCCCAAAGGAGATCATGCAGCAATCTAACCAATAAACCTGCAGATTTCAGTGCCCCCTCTTGCTCCTGCTGCTCTTTTCTTCCACTGCTCCTAAATATTTCCTTCATTCCTAAAAAGCTGAGCGTTTTCTGTGTTTAACTTTATCCTACAGCAGAAAAGAGGATGTTTCTCTCCCTGATCAGTCACCAGTGGCCTCTGCTGGGCACCTCTGTTACTCCAGACAACAAGGAGTAAAAAAATACTACAGACACATAGAGCAGCTCGTGTTTTCTAGTTCTGCTTTTGCAAGGTCTCTTTTCCATTTCTGGGAAATGGGATTACATTTGGGAAAGCCCTTTCTGGATCCCATTTGGAAGAGCCACATCCCACCCATGGAAAACTGCAACATCCTGGAGATTCCAAGTTTCAGAAGCATCACCTCTGTGTGCAACCACACCTGATAACTTGACAAGGACAAACTCCAGGAAAAAAACCTCATCCAAACCTTTTCAAGTATGAAATGATAAGGGGGGGAAAAAAAAAAAAAGTATTTTTAAAATCAGGTGGAATCCTCCTCAGAGAAATTTTTAAACCAAAGGGCCCCCAAGGAGGAACTTGTCATTTCAGCAGAGGCCATGTGATCTCTCCTCAAAACCAGGGTAACTCCAGCTTTACAAAACTCCACTCACCCCGGGGATTTTCAGCAGCTCAGCGACGAGCAGGGGCAGCTTGAGGGCAGCCACGCTTCCCGTCACTCCCACCAGCACATGGAATTTTCCCTGAGCCACAGACGAGCTGCTCCCTGCAGGGATCCCTGGTTCTGGCAGGGAGAGGGGCTCCATGCTCCAACCAAACTGTGCAGGGACAGAGAAATAAAAATATGGGATGACAGAGCCCCCAAGCCAAACAAATTCCTGAGGGCACGGATCCGAGCCTGGAATCTGCAGGATTGAGTCACCCAAAACTCTCATTTCAAGCACCAACAGAACTTTGTTTAATGGTTAATTAATTAGTTAATTCTTCTCTCAGATACTGGCAAACAAGACTCCTAAAACTTGAGCAGAGAAGCCATAAAGATAAAGTTCATCCCCATCCAAAAATTAAGATTCTCACGTGCTGATCACGGTCCAGAATTTAGGACAGATAAAGAAAGAAATTTGGGATTTGTGAAGGCAAACAAAGCCCCTGCTGAGCTGCTTTCCCTCTGCACTCTCTGGTGATTAATAAATGCACAGAGATGTCTTAATAATTAAAAATGTGGGGCCTCACTGCATGCAAAACCATCTTGTTTCTCATTGTGTTCCTAAATATTTACAGAAATTACTCCCCAGCAGCTCCAATTCCTGCCTCCTCCTGGCCTCCCTGATTAAAAAAAAATCAGAAATTAACGTTTTGGTGAGGAAATGGTTACAACTGACACAAGTATCTTGAATATCATCAATTAATGATTGATTAGTTAGCATAGAGTAAATTCAGCTCTTGAAAAACCACGGCATTCAGTGAGGTTTGTTCCGTTTCAGTGATGTCCTCATTCAAACTGAGCTGCTTGGAATCACTTCGGGTGGAAAGAAGAGATTCAGGCTGCCCTGATTCTGATTTTTGGGATCAGCTCGGAGGTTGGAGAGAGGAATTCCACAGGATCACAGCCTGGGTTGGACTGGAAAAGAAACTAAAAGTGACCAAATCCCACCCCCTGCCTCCACTAAAAGCCCAATTTTCAGCTTTGCTGATTAGCAAGGGTAATTAAGAGGTGAGGAAATGCAGCAGCACATTGGCCGAGAGATTTTAATGCTCCCACCACGCTTGGCGTATTTATCTACACCTAATTAAAATCAGGAAATTACTATTTATAAATAATTTAAATTATGATCTACTTAAAGCATCCTTAGGATGCTTCCAAAACGTCCCCTGCGATTCTTAAATGACATTTAATTCCGCCGAAGCATCCACAAATTAAAACCTCGCAATTAAAACGTGAATTTTACAGGAGGAAACTTTAAAAAGGCGTATAAATGGAAATGATTAAAAGGGTAAAAATGGTAAAATTATAAAGCGGTTATTAAAATCGAAAAACAATGGTAAATACAATGGTAAAAAGGTGAAAACTTTGAAAGTGGCACAAATAAAAAATTAATGGCAAAAATAGCAAAAGTGGTAAAAATTATAAAATAATGGCAGAGGGTTATAAGAAAAGCTGTATATATAATAATATACGTAGTATAACGATAAAAAAACGTGCTGGGCCGCGCTTTCCTCTTACCCAAACACAGCTGTGGGGAAGCAGCCACTAGAAAACACGCAATTTACAGGAGCTTAGGGGTTAATGAAACCGACTTTGAATGCTGAAATAGGCTCCAAATATGCACGCAACAGCAACGAGAAGGCCCGGGGGCTCCCAAAAGGTAAAAAAAGCGCTCCGGTACCGAGCGAGGCCGGGCCGGGAGCGCCGTGAGGGCCGCGGGCGGAGCGGAAGCCGCGGGGAGTGGCGGGAGCCGGAGCACGGCGCTGATTGGTGCGGGCTGCTCCCGCCCACGGCGCTGATTGGTGCGATTGTTCCCGCCCACGGTGCTGATTGGTGCGAGCTGTCCCCACCTGCGCGCTGATTGGTGCGGACCGCTCGAGCCCCCGGCGCTGATTGGTCCCGGCAGCGCGCGGCCGCGCGGCGGGAGGGAGAGAGGGAGGGGGTGTCATGGCGGCCCCTCACGGCCCCGCTCAGGGTCGTGGCGGCTGCGCGGCCGCTTGGGAGGGCTCTGTGCCCCTCTGTGCCTCGGTCGTGCCCACGCGAAGGATCTCAGGCTGCTCTGGAAGTCGTCTTAACGGCGATTCTAGCTCCTGGCAGGGTTTTGGACCGTAACAAAGGCCAAAGAAGCTCGGCGTGGAAGGCGTGTGGGGAATGGGGTGGAGGAAAGGGTCTGAGGGGCCCTCAAATGACAGGGGTGGTATCTGAGCCCAGGAAAGTGTTCGAGACCAGGAGCGAAACCTCTCATGCGGGATCCAGGGCAGTCACACAGAACTGCCAAGGGAAAGCGGGTTAAAGGACTGAGTATTTATTGTCTGATGCACAGACAGGATAAGGAGGGATGGATCCCCATGCCAGAGGGCAGCGTTAGGTGGGATATTGGGAAGGAAGCACTGTGACGGTGCTGAGGCCCTGGCACAGGCTGCGCAGGGAAGCTGTGGCTGCCCCATCCCTGGAAGCGTCCAAGGCCAGGGTGGAGCAACCTGGGACAGTGGAAGGTGTCCCTGCTGGATGAGCTTTGAGGTCCCTTCCCACCCAAACCATCCCATGATTATGTGGGCACGGTGGATGCTGGGCAGCACGGGGTCCCCAGCCCTTTGCAAATCCAGCTTGAAAGCAGCAGTTATTTGGAAACCCCTCTGATACCGGCCACAAACAAGCAGCAAGGGCAGCATGAGGCAGAGAGCTCTGCTCTGCTTTGCTTTGCTTTGCTTTGCTTTGCTCTGCTTGCTGCAGCACATGGAAGGCGACAGGAAAAGCCCAGGTGTGTTCTTTCCTGAGAGGCCTCTTGCCCAGCAGGGGGAACAGCCCCATCCCTCCCACCCTGTGGGCTTCAGCAGCACCACGCTCTGATCACACCCACAGCAGCCCCACCTGGAGCTCACAAATCACCCAGGTGAGAACAAGGGGGTCGAGTTTCCCAGCCGGCTGGAGCCATGGGGACAATGTTTCAGCGCTCACACACTCAGGAGACACATCGCAGAGGAGGGTTAGGTGCTGAAGCAATGTCTGTTAGTTACAGCTCGTTACAGTTATTATTGATGCATCTTATTGTCAATGCAAGAGGTGAAGTCACTTAATCCATCATTTCTCAGACACAGATGACAGAGCACGTGGTTTGGCAGAGTAAGTTTTAGGCGAGCTAGAAATGGATTGCACAATATTTAAACCTGATTAAGTACATAATAGGCTTAGCAAAGGATTAACTTTTCTCCTGACATTTTATACATAAATATATACACACACACACACAGACAGGCGTTTTATCAGTAGCTGCATTTTAGTCTGGTCAAGAGACGACTGCCTATTGCAGAATGACTGGAGTGATACCCTTAAAAAGGAAACTTAGTCTCGGTGTGCTTTGCTGGAGAAGAGAAGGTCCTTTTTGGGGTGATTCTCAGGGGTTGGGGTCACATCCAAGCATCACTGGAGAGGACAGACACGGGGCTGGGGACTCGCACAGTCCTGGCTGGTGGCACACTGAGCTCCTTCCCTGTGCCAGGCAGGGTATGGGAGCCAAGGGGCTGGATTGGATTCTGTTTGGGCTGCTTTTCAAGGACTTGGAGAAAAATTTGGCTTATTTAAAGTGCATTTAGAGTTGAAAAGCATCTCGGAGAAGTAGCTCTCCCTACTCCTACCCTGCAGCATCCACCCCATTTATGCTCCCACTCAGGGTCTTTTCCAGGCTGTGCCAGTCACCTGCCCCAAAAGGTGTTAGTCTGAGCTCAGCTGCCTCCTGCCAGGGTGCAGGATCATTATTTATTGTCCAGCATTCCCAAACTGGGCAGGGATTGGGGCCTGACAGGGATTTCTGCACCAGGAAAACACACGGCCACATCTCACCACGCTTTTTAGGAGCGCGAGCGAGCAGGAGTCCTTCCCTCCAGCCTGGAGGTTTCCTGAAGAGCCTTAAATTAGCACAAACCTCCAGAGCTAACGGGGACAAATCTTGGCCTGCCTATTTCCACGATCAGGGAGACTGCTTGGATGTGCTGGGAGACGGGGTGGCAAGATTTGACCCGCAGCCTTGCCCAAGAGTAGGTCCTCTGAGGAACGCTCTGCCGCTTTTACAGCTGCTTTTCGAAACAGAAGCCTTTGAAAAAAACAGACTCAGGATGCAGAATCTGGCATGGGATGGTTGCATCCCGCAGGGAAAACCTGTCCTTGCTCCCCAACACACACACACATGCACACACACGCACACTGGTCCTCCACGTCAAAGTGTAAACTACTCACTTACAACACCACACACTGAGAGAAGTTGTAGATCCTGAGCCAGGGTGTAGATTAGGAATCTCTTGGCTTCCAGCATATCAACAGCAGGATTGAGGGGTTTCTTATCTTTTTTTTTTTTCCCTTTTTTTTTCTTTTTTTTTTTTTTTTAATGCTAAATCAGCCAGCCACCTGCTAGTTAAAAAGCAAAAGAAAAAAGGAGAATTCCCAGGATTGCTTGCCCTTGCTGAGACGGTGGCAAGTGGCTGGACTCTACCAACTGAAAGAAAACTCACACACGTCAAAAACCCGTGGTTCAGGGCTTATTCCAAGAGGGAAGATGGGTGCTGGTTGCTGTTTTTCCCTTTTTGGGGACATGGGGGGGCTTTTGGCTGATGAGGTTCTAACGTACACCTATCACCACAGTAATTAAAAAACCACCACCATACACTATTCCACAGGGAAAGAGAAGACACGTGAACAGACACTGACTACCACGCACAACAAGAGCCCTGCAGGTCAACTCACGGCCTCTTCAGAATGGAAAAGAAAGGAGAAAAGGAGAGCTCAAGACAAGAAAAAAAAAAAAAAAAGGGAAAGAAAAGAAAAGAAAGGAAAAAAAATCCCAAAGGATCTGGTTACAAAGACAGGAAAAGAACCAGCGTTATGGTACACTCCGACTTTCTGAGACAGCTGCAGAAACTCGGCTCAGCCTTCCTCCTCCCTTTTTCCCCCCCAGCTCTTCCTCCCGAGGACAGAGTCCCGCTGCGGCTCACATCTCGTTGGAGTAGGTGTAGTTGGGGGTGGCCGAGTACTGCGTCTCGTGCTGCATCATCGCGCCCTGCGCCGCCCCCATGGCCGCGTTCTGCGCCGCCTGCTGCACGTGCGGGTTCTTCCAGGCCCCCGTGGTCCACTCCTCCTGCGCTTTGCTGAAGCTCCCGCCGCTGCCCCGGTAAAACTTGTGCACCTGCAGGGGAAAATCCAGAAGGGTTGAGCACCTGCAGCTCCCGGGGTGGTGGCGAGTGCCGCCCAAAGCAGTGTGGGACACTCGTTTTTCCTGCCGTACCATGGTGAGAGCGATGAAGGAGAAGACTGCCATGGCCGTGAAGAGCACGGTGGGGATCAGCATCACTACGGCCGAGCCCACGTTGGTCCCGAAGAAGGAAATGGCTGCAATCCAGCCGCTGCAAGGAGATGGAAACAACTGGTTCGTTCACCAGCTTTCCCAAACTGCCAGCAGCCCTCCCAGCTCCTCAAACCATCTTCCCCAAGGAGAGATCCAGTCAGGAAGCTAAAACACCACGGTGACCACCCTCGTAGCCAACACAGCAGCATTCTCCTTACCAGACCCCCCATCCAGGGATGCCCACTGCCTGGATAATGCTGATCACCAGCTGGGCCATGAAGGTGAAGAAGAAGGCCATGAAGCTGAAGGAGCTGTCTGTCCTGCAAGAGAAGGCTCAGTCACTCCTGCACCTCCATCCCTGCTGCACTCCAAGGGAAGGGAGATGCTCCTGCGTATCACACCTGGCTGTGGTTGAGCAGGAGGGTCATGAAAAGTGAAATTAAAGGCAGAGGAGAAACTGCAAGAGGCTGGAGGTGGTCATGGGACACCAGACCCTCCCCACGGCTCAGTCAGCTGGGCTTGAGGACATCTGTCTTGGGACACGGCTCTCGGCTCACACCACCCCACATGGGGAATGAATACACCCCTAGTTCTCTAGATTTGGGATTCACCTCAGCACCGTGGGTAATCCATACAAACACCTCGAGGACTCATGGAAAAATATAAAAGATGCCTCAGGGATGAGAGGGAAAGTGGCAGCCCAACTGCATCCTCACCAGTGTCCCCCACCACCACACAGAGGCACACGGAGTGTCCTTACATCGCCTGATTGGGGGTTTGGCCCCCAGGAAATCCCAAACACTCTGGTTTTGAAGGTTAGAAAGTAAAGCTAAAGGGCTGCACAGAAAGCAATTCCCCCAGTTAGTCAGGCAATGCCCCAAGCTAAACACTGACCATTCACGAAGGAAAACAAGGCAAAAAGAAGCCAGGCTCAGGTGCGACCACTTACTTGAAAGCTTTGTAAATAGGTCTAAACCAGCAGACATAGGAGCAGGGCGTAAAGAGAATGAGCCAGAGAATTGCCAGTCCAAAATTTACAGCTCCGCCGCCTCCAATGAGCCACGCGAGGCAGCCCACGAGATTCACTGCCAAGGTGATGCTGTTCACTGCAAACACACACACACACAGAGCAGAGTAGCGCGGACGCAAGGGTGCCACTGAGACACTGAGGACCCCGACCCCAGGGATGCGGCCTCAGAGTCCTGCCCTAGCTGGACTTGCCTTAAATTAAGCTGGGAGCACATTCCCAGGCTTGCTGGGCTGAGGGGGGTCAGGCCTCAGCTGAATGTAACAGGAGGAAAATCAATGTATCGCTCAGAGTTGTAATTCCCTAAGCAATGCCAGGGCTCTGGAGATTGGCAGGAGTCACATCCTCCCGCTCCTGTGGAGCCAGGACACATTTCCAGTAACAGAAGGAATCGTGGTGAAGTTTTTTGCTTGCTCCAGATACATCTTTGCTGAAGGAGCTTGTGCAGGAGCTCCCCGAGCACCGCTGAGAGCCAAAATCCTGAACTCCTGACCCCGCCTCGCCACTTCAGGGGGTGACACGTTTCCCTCGCCCACCCCTGCTTGGGATCAGGCCACACAAGGGCTCCGACTATGAATCCCAGCTCAGCAGACACAGGACAAAGCAGAGAAGGCTCAGCTGCGTTCTGACGCCTCCGAGTTGGGAGAATGATTCATTATTTCGACGAGAACCAAAGCCCTCCCACCGCCGCCTGCCTGAGAGCTGCAGCTGGCAAGGGAAGGAGCTCAGCTGCCTGGGCTGCCCTAAAGGACACGAAGGGACCTTCCAGGCACTCTGTGCTGGGTGTCTGAGGGGCTGCTGGGGAGAAAATGACCCAGAGAGGAGCTCCGGAGGCAGAAACCAAGGGAGAGGGATGGGGTCTGGGAGCTGGTGCTTGTGCTGTGGAGCCAGGACCAAGCTCTGTTCCATTAAGAGAAGAACATCCTGGTTGGGATGGGGAGGGAATTGAACACTCCCTGGAGAGCTTCCCTGGGGAAGCACAGCTTTTCTCCTCCCATTCCTTAAACAAGCAAACCCTCCTGACATGATGAACTACCTCAGGGTCACCTGCCTGACAGGACACAGCCCCAGGAGTGCCAGCCTGGTGCCATGCCAAAAGCAGGAACACACAATCTCTCTGGTGTTAGCTCAGCTCTTCCTAACCTGCCCCTAAAGCACAAGGCACTCCCTGGGCTCTGACGCTTCCAAAGTTCACGGGAAATGCCTGATAAGGGAACTAAGTTCTCCTAAAATGAACTGAAATGCTGGTGCCAGCTTGCCCTGAGCTGTGCATGTTCCCACCTATGCTCGGGTGGGACCTGTCCCTCTGGCTCTATTCCCTGCCCAGGGCTGGTGAAGAAGAGAGGTCCAGGATAGTTGGAAGAGCTGGAAGCTGGTGACAGCTCTGTTAGCACAGCACGGCACACAGAGGCATGCAAGAGGAACAGGCAAGCTCCGGGAAGCCTCCAGCTCCCTGATTTGGGGAGCAGGCACAGCGGCCCTCCAGTCTGAGCAGTCTCCTCCTTACAGCAGGACATCAACGTCACCACCAGTGGCCCTGGGACACTGAGCCAGCTCCATCCTGGAGGCTGGAAGGGCTGGGATCCACGGGATGCTGCAGCCCGCCTCTCATTCCTGAGTTTTAACAGGAGACACCAAGGTCTGGAGGGGCAGAGGGGCTTCCCCTGACCTTGCCCTGCCCTTTCAGCTGGCAGCTCCCAGAGGAGCAGCCTTTGGAGAGGCAGACAAACCCCACTGGAGCCAATCCCACGCAGCCACTCACGCATCCAGAGGTAGTAAAGCCGCTTGGCCATGGTCCGGTGCTGCGGCGGGATCTCCGCATCGAAGTCCTGGTAGAAACATGGCTTCAGGGGGATGAACTTGGGCAGGGGAGGGAAGTTGTTCACCTTTTCTGCAAGGGAAAGTTTCACTGGCATCAGGCACTGCTCAGAGCTGAACAGAAACCAAGAGGCTTCCTAAACAGCCCCAAGAACTGACAAGTTTTACACAGGAGTTAAGGATTTACCATGGAAACCACCACCACCCCACCCAAAAGGATCAAATTCAGGCCTCACTGGCCACACAGATCCTGTTCGTTCATGTCACGGACACCCACCACCCCACTGGAGACCAAGGAGGTGACATTATGGCCAGCAAAGCCCACGATGGTCTTCAGAGCCCCCCAGCCCGTACCTGCCATGCCGGCACACGCTCAGCCTCTCTGCTCCTCAGGAAAAACACTTGGGAAAAACGTGGGAGCTTTAGCAAAGCTGGAGGAGAACGAGAGAAAAGGTGATTGAAGTGGTCAGGCAGAAGCCTTCACCTTCCCCCAGTTCCAAAACAACTCAAGGACAGCAGTTGGCTTCACTTCTGTGCCACTCTGGACTGTCACACATCCAGGCTGGCACCTGGCTGGCAGTGTGATAAATCCTGGCTCCTCGGGCTCAGGCTTATGTACCAGTTAAGGCAGAAGATTAAGGCAGCGATGTGGGGCCTCCCACTCCCGACTGACCTACATCCAGGAGAGGGCCAGGTAGGGCAGCAGGGAAAGGAGGTGGCTGTGGGCAGATTGAAGCCCTCGAGTTCATTACGTGGCCCCAAAATGATTCTTTTAAAAAATTTATTATTATTGTTTTTGCTGAATTCCAGCACGGGGGGACTACCTGGCTCCCTGGAAGCTGCCAAAAACAAGGCCAAAAAGGGAGCAGGGAAATCAGAGCAGAGAAAGCGGCTGGAAAAAAAGATAAATCAGTGGCGATTGTCACTAATGAGTCACTTGAGTGCCTGGCTTAACAATTACTCATGTCATTTGGCACCTCATTCCAGAGCCATGCAGGTGGGAAAGGGGAGAGCTCGGCATCCCAGGACCATCCCAGGCCATTCCATGCTCAGCTCTGGGCCAGAAGTGTAAATTAAGAAATTAAGGCGAATTCAAGCAAAAACGAAGAGCTGAGATTTTAAACAGAAGCGTGAAGATGGCGTATCCCCACCTGCCCGCAGGTTCTGCCCTCTCCCAGCTATCCAACACATTTCCCAGGACACGGGGTGCTCCCGGGGGGATTTGGGGGGTTCTTTCCAGAGAGAGCCAAAGACACAGGCCGGGCACAGCGAACCCCCAGGGCTCGCCGGCTCCCGACATCCACCGGCAGCCCCCGGATGCTTCCATCCCGCCGGTGCTATAAATACGAGCTCCTCGGGCGCGGTGACATCCAGCCGGCCACCCGCACCCACGTGTGCCCAGAGCGGGGACACTCGGACAGCCGACCCCCGACCCCGCACCTGCGCCACCGTGGGGCGAAAACACCGGGATGTCGATAAATTCGGGCGGGGTTTTCAGTGCAAAATTAGGAATATGGTGGCGGGGTCGGAATATGGTGGAGCGGATGGAAAAAGGGGGGGTTCGTCACATGGGTGGTGGCACCGAGGAGAAACCCCTGCGGTGCGTGGGGTGGCTTTGGGGAGGGCGGGCAGGGCTCGGCCTCGCCGTGCATCGCTGCCCGTGCCTTTCCACGCAGCCCCACCTCAAAGCCGGCCTGGATCGGGGAGAAGGGCGGCCCAAGCCCGGCTCGGTCCCCGCTGCACCCACGCGTGTGCAGGGTCACCGCGGCTGCCCCCACGCCGCGCATCCCCCCCCTCCCCCGCAAGCGCGGTGCAGAGCGGGAGCTCGGTGCAAAGGGCGGCCAGCCCCCTCGCGGGGAGCATCCAGCGCCCTCACCCCGAGGCAGTTCCCCTCTCCACGCTCCCGGGACTCACCACGTGGCGTGACCCGTCCCGTCCCCTCCGGTCCCCGGCGGGTGGCGGCGGCCGCCCGCCCGCCCGGTGCTGCTCCTGCCGCAGCGACCGCGCTCTCGCGAGACTGCGGCGCCGCCGCTGCCCGGCCTATGGGCAGCGCCGGGATCTCGCGAGAGCGCTCGCCGCTGTCCAGGGTCCTGATGCCGCCCGATGGGGGCGGGGCCGAGGGGAAGGGGCGTGGTCCAGGAAAAAGGGGCGGGGCCTATGTGGGGGCTCCATAGGGCTTGGGGGGCTTTATAGCAATGGGGGTCTGTGGGGCTGGGAGTGCCCTATAGGGCTGGGAATGTTCTGTAGGGCTTGGGGTTCCATAGGGCTTGGGGGGCTTTATAGCAATGGGGGTCTGTGGGGCTTGGGGGCTCTATAGGGCTGGGAGTGCTCTGTGGGGCTTGGGGGGCTCTATAGGGTTTGGGGGCCTTTATAGCAATGGGGGGTCTGTAGGGCTTGGGGGCTCTATAGGGCTGAGAGTGCTCTGTGGAGCTTGGGGGGCTCTATAGGGCTGGGAGTGCTCTGTGGGGCTCTATAGGGCTGGGAGTGCTCTGTGGAGCTTGGGGGGCTCTATAGGGATGGGGGTTTTGTGGGGCAGAAGTGCGGTGACCCCTAGCCAGGGCATGGCACTAGGCAGGGCACACAGGTGCCCTGTATCCAGGAGGCAGTGGGAAGCCAGCAGGTCCCACCAGCAGGGCCAAGTTTGGGATAGTCCATGTCCATGCCCTGATGTGCTTCATTCTGGGAGCAGTAATTAATTAATTAATGGCTTGCATGAAGGGCAGAGGATATGCTGATTGCTTTTGGCAGCGATGCCAAGTTTGGGATGTAGAGGGCAGGGGAAGGGACTGGATTGATTCACAGATGGAACAGGGATCAAAAGCTCCTAAAGGGGATATAAATCCCAAATCAGCCTGGGCACCCCATAGCCTGTGTCCCTTGTCCTCAGTGGCATCACACAGAGTTCTGTGCACACCACTTGGACCTCCTGCCTTAGTGCTCGTGAGACTATTAGTGAACTGTTGTGAAAATTACTTTATTTGACAGCAAAATCATTCTCCTTTCCTGGGGTCCAACCTTGAGGGTCATGGAGGGGCAGCAAGGACAACTCCCACAATGGGAAGATAGGAACAGCTGGGCAAGGGAACAGAAAATCTCTTCACACCAGTGAGCTCTGGTGGCCAAATATCTTCAGCAGGGGAACAGCGTTGCTGTGGGGATGCAAGGAAGGAAACCTGGCAGGAACAGGGAAAATGCCTGCTTCACAGATGGCAAAATAGAGGGAAGCAGGAAAAGCAGCGTGCCACAGGTGACCCCATAGCAGGAGGCCCAGCTGTCCACTCTGAGCCCTTTCTGGGTCCTGGACCCTGAGCTGTTCCCCACAGAGAGCAGGGACCCCTGCACATCCAGCTGCACACCCTGCCCAGCAGCAGGGAGGGAAAGGGAGGAGGGCATGGGGTCATGGATTCCCACTCCTGCCCAGCACTGGGGATGCTCAGCGCCTTGGAGAGCTGCTCTGGCTCTGCTGAGCACCCTGGTGATTTGGGGCTGATTTCTTGTCCCTTTTTTCTTCTCTCTTGAGTTTTCTCTCACCTAAATTTCCTCCCCACCTGCATCTCTGCTGCCTCAGCACCTTGCCATCCTGCTGAGGCTTTGGGAATGGTCACCTACAGAGCTGATCCTTGCCCTCAGCACCACCACATTCCTGTCTGCCTGCAGGTTTTCCAGTCAGGGATACTCAGGAATCAAATGGATGTGTGCTCCTCTCCTTCACAGGGGGGAGCCAAGGGATAACAGAGGGAAGAGGCTCCCTGTCAGTGCCACTCTCCCTAAGCAGCGCAGGCTGGGGAGCATGGGCAGGTCCAAAGGAAAGGCTGGATCAAGCAGCAAATTCCCAGCAAGCAAACAGGTTCAAAAACAAGGAAATCAATCCACAGGTCCAGTTTAGGGTCAGTCTGTAGGTTGGAGTCCAGACCAGCTGCAGCTGACCCGAAGACTGGTCCTGACACAGCTGAGGCTAGGACTGAGACCCCTGGGCTGAGCTTAAAAAGAGTTCTGGGCCACGGGCAGGGTGTGGGTGTGGGTCCCAGGTGGGCTTGGTGAGGAACATTCAGGTTTATTAATGCCCTCAGGGTCCTTACACATCCCTCTGCTCATCACGCTGGAGCTCTGCAAAGGGATTTGTCTTATGAAAGGGATTTTTCCCTTTTCTTTTACTGTCAAAATGAGGATTATCTTGAGCTCTGTAATTTTCTGCTTACGGTGGGGATAAGGACTCAGCCAGCAGAGAGCTGGTGCCACCCGAGGATGCTCCAAGGGTTCCTCTGGCCTCTCGACACAGCCCCTGCACCCTGGGGTGCATCCTCAGGGGGCTGCTCCTGGAAAGCAGCAGCTCCAGGACCCCGGTTAGGATTAGGGCAGGGCATCCCTGCTGCTGTGGCATCCTGGGGGTCCCTCTGCACCCCTTTTGCCAGGGTTCCAATCAGCCCTGGCATCAGCCTGCTGCCGAGTGCAACGTGATGAGAGGCTGAGACCTGAGCCGGGCCGATGTGACGCAGAGATGGGCGATGGCACCGACACTTTCCTTGTATCGGATGCTCCCACTTTCCGTCCCCTTCCCGAGCAGGGCCACCTTGCATGAAAGAAAATATGGAGAGGGCAGGTGGAGGACAGGGGTTCGGGTTACTGCTCCTCTCCAGCTGCCCTGATCTCCCTTAGGAATGTGTTTCTGGGGTTTTTTCCCCACTTTCCCAGGTTTGGCTGGGCTCCACGCTGGGCCCAGCAGTGCTCTCCATTCTTGCCATCAGCAGCTCTCCTCTTGGATGCTCTCCCCAAGAGCTCTTCCAAGCTCACACCTCCTGTGGGATTGGGACCAGGCAAGAGGGTCCTGCAGGGATTTGGAACTCCTCTGGCATAGGGTTGGGATGGCACTGGAATGATCAGAGAGAAACTGGAATGGGAAAAAGGGAGGCAGAAACCACTCCCTGGGTCCCACTGTAACCAGAGTGGCTGCTCAGGAAGGACAGATGGACAATACTCAGGGTTTCATTCCTTTACTTTCATTTTTTCCTCGCTCCTGCCTTTCCCATTTGTTTCTTCTCCATTTTAAAGGACTCCCTATCCTCTTTTCCAGCTTTTGTTTCCCTGATCCCCCACGGCTGGAGCTGTCTGTGCCTTTGTCCCCCCATCCCTGCTTTTCCTCTCCCACCCTGCTGAGCTCATTTCAGCTATCCTTGGCTTGGAGTAACCCATCCACTCTGTTGTCCTCCAACAAATAAGCTGACAGGCTAATGAATGGCTTCGGCTGGTAATTAGCAACGGAGTTGCTAATAATGAATTTCATTTACATTTTAAGCGCTGCAGAGGGAAAATAAGCCCCTGCCATTGATGCCCCCCCTGCTCCCAGCACAGCCTTGGCCTTGGGGGGAGCTCACTCTCTGGAAGCCTTTCCATGATTGCTCCTCTCCCGCCTCCATTTCGGAGGCTGCGATAAGCAGAGTTCGTTAAGCAGCAATTAGAGATGGGGGGGAGAAGCTGCTGCCGCTTCCATCATCCAATGGTGGGGAAGAGCCACACCACCATGGAAAATGGGCCACGGGAGGCAGGAGCTGGTTCTGGGCCAGGAAAGAAGGGCTGGATGATTCAGCCAGCACCAGGGATCCACGTGGCTTTGCCCAGAGCCCGGGAGCTGTCAGCCCTCCATGTCCATGGAACCCTCCCAGCCTACCTGGATAATGACCCTGAGGGATTTCTCAGTCACTAAAATCCCTCCTGATTATTTCCCCGTGGGTTTAGCACATTTTGAAGGCAGGAATTTCCCTGAGGGATTTAATCCATCCTTGCCTGCCCAAGGAAGGAGCCAAGTGTCTTCTGCACAGATGTCATAAAGAATTGTCAAATGGAAAGATAGAGAAATGTCATTGTTTTGTCTCGTAGCAGTGAGGAATCCATGGAAAGGGTTTGCTCCCTACTGTAGAGCACCAGAGGGGACTTGGGGATGCTCAAAGCCTGGGTCTGGTGCTGGGGGTGAGCCCGGGAGCATCGCCTGCCCTGCCTCAGTTTCCTTCTCTGTGCCCAAGGGGCCTCAGGGAGGGTGAGATGGATTGGGGAACACTGCTCTGCATCTCTGGGGGTTTTCCAGGGCTGCTCATGGATGGAGGATCCCATCCCATCCCATCCCCATTCCCATCCCATTCCCATCCCCATCCCAGTGGTTGGATCAGGGGGTGTCCCACACCCCCCCCCCATTAAGGCAGTGGTACCCACAAGAAGCCGCTTTGGGGACCACAGGGATGTGGGATTCTCCCCAGCTAGGGGTGACAGCCGCATCCTGCCTTCACCTCCACGGCCATGGGATCGATTGATTTATTTATTTATGTATTTTTTCAAGCCCTGCTCGGAGTGAAACCAATCCAGGGGCCTTCAGAGGCCGATAAGATTTGACTGCAAGTCAATACTCACATGTCTTTCCACTGTGCAATGATCCCCCGGCCAGCGGGGCGGGAGGGGACGGGCAGGTGACAGGGGCGGGCACAGGGCCAGCCTCGGGCAGGGACGTCGCCTCTGGCCCGGGAAGGGATTGGGGGCAGGAAGGGGACATCTCCTGGCCCGCAACAGGGATTTTCTGGGATTTGTTGCCAGTACATGTAATGGTGAGCCCGGAGTGGGCAGCTCCACATCGGGGATGTGGAGATGAGTGAGGGACAGGGACTGGGAGAGCAGCGGGGAGAGGGAGGGATGGGGACGGAGGAGGAGCGGTGGAGAGAGAGAGAAATCGCCCGTGAAAACCAGCTCTGCCACGGCATCTGCTCCTCGGAGCTTTGGGAATTGAGAGGTTTTCCTGCCGGGGCTGAGGATGCGGGGTGCTGGGGGGAGCAGAGCCCTGGCACACTCGATGCACGCTCGCCTGCGATGCCATCTGCCAGGCTTTCTCCTGGCCGCGGGTTCCAGTGGCTTCTCTCACGGCTAATAAGGGTCGAGCTCAGGCTCCAAAGTACTTCCCGAAGTACCTGCTGCATCTCTGTGCCATCTCTGGGCACAGCGTGGCTGGGATTCCGCATCCCTCTGGGAATGCTGCAGGGCAGGCAGGCAGGGTGACATTCGCAGTTAGCAGAGGGTGTCCTTGAGAGGAGCGAGCACCGAGAGAAGGGACCAGGTTCTCTTTAAGGGGGCAGGACTTTGGGAACATCATGAAGGCAAGAGTGAGCTTCTCCCTCTGCCTTCCACCCTCCCCTCCCTCCCTTCCCTGTTCCGGGACGGAGACCTGGGTTCCCTGCCCTCCCCTTTGCCTGGCAGGGATGAAGGCAGGAGCTGGGTGCTGGGATGGGCGGCTGAGCAGGGGAGGAGGAGGAGGAGGGGAGGAAGGGGAGGGAGAGGGGGAGGATCTGCTAATTACACAGAACAGCTCTGGGGGCTGCTGAAGTCCAGAATGAAGCAAAGAGCAGCAGAAGCGAGTGCTGCAGTGGGAGCGGAGGAGCCCAAGCATCACCGAGAGCCGGAGCCGGCTGTTATCCCTGCTGGGAGCAACTGGGAGCACCCAGGGCATCCTGCAGCCCTGTCTCCCACAGGAGACAGCCTCTGGCACTGCCACTGAGCCCACTGCCAGCCCCTGGAGAGCCGAGGGGAAGGGGCTGGTGGTTGCAGGACGCAGGGCTGGGCTGGAGGGCAGCGAGGTCAGCCCTGCTATGCTCACGGGGGGCTAGGAGCCTGCGTGGATCCACCGGCAGAGAGGTGAAGGATGGCTGCTGAAGGAGGGAGAGCCAAGCCCACCACCCAGTCCAGGATGGAGAACTTCCGAAAGGTGAGGACATCAGAGGAGGAGATGCCGTTGCCCTTCCCAGACCTGCCCCCGGACGTGGTGGAGATGAAAGTGAAGGAGGGCAGCAAGATCAGGAACCTGATGAACTTTGCCATGGCCCAGATGGAGCTGAAGGGCCGGCGGCAGATCGTGTTCAGCGGCTGCGGCAGGGCGGTCACCAAGACCATCACCTGCGTGGAGATCATGAAGCGCAAGCTGGGAGGGCTCCACCAGGTCACCAAGGTACGCTACAAAACCGTGCTGGAGGTCTGGGAGAACCAGGACCCGCCGCCCGACGGCCCCGCGCAGAACCTGACCGTCCACAAGAACGTCCCCTCCATCTGCATCCTGCTCTCCCGAGACCCCCTGGACCCCAACCAGACGGGATATCAGCCCCCGGAGCCCCGGCAGGAGGCGGGAGAAGAAACATCGGGATCCTCCGCCAAGGGGCTGAAGCGGCCGCTGCCGCCTCCCTGCGAGGAGCTGCTGCCCAAGAAGCTGCAGGTACAGGTGTCTGACAGCCCCAGGGGCTCGGGGGCCACCGCTGGCCAGCTGGACCACTGACCCCAATGCTGCCCACCCCACCGGCCAGGTATCGAGGCAGGAATGTCCGCTCATTCCGGGGTCACTGGTGGGCTGCAGGATCCCCCTGCCCTGTCCCCACTTGCTGCTCCTTGACCCCTGTGGATGGGGACTCCCCAGATTTGGCGTGAGGGTTAAACCCACCATCTCTTGGTTATGGATTGAAGCAGGTGAGGATGTGGGGGGGGAGCTGGTGACCTCTAATTGAGCCACCCAGGGACACTGTGACCACCAGCCACGCCGTGCAGCGACTCCCACGGAGCCAGAGCAGCCGAGGGGTGCCCGGACCACCACCACCGCTCCCCACTGCAACACCTCATCCATCAGGAGAGACGGGTTTGCCCCAAGCTTGCTGGAATAAAACCTCCATTATCAAACCCGCTGCTGAGGAGCTGTCAGGGTTATTCATGCCAGGCTCAGCATCCTGTGGGACTGTGATTCATCCCAAAAAACCACCCAAACAAGCACGGGGGTCGCCAAGCACTGCACTGTGCTGCCTGCCTGTGGGACAGCACAAGGAAATAAAACAACCTGCACTGGATACTCTGGTCTGGAGTTGGGGGAAACCACGGTGTGGGGAGCTGGGGGCAGTGGAAGCGTTGGGTGGGTGGTTATCGTGACTGGATGCAGTGCCCAGCACAGGTCGAGGAGGATTTGGGGTCGTGCCTTGGCTGCAGAGCCCTTCGGAGCAAAATCCCTGCTACTTCCAGGGGGTAAAGGGAAATGAATGGAAAATAAAAGCTCTTTAGAAATAGTTGAGATACGTCTATGGGAAAATGGGGGGATGATCTTGGCTGCTGGCCACGGCACGGATCAGCACAGTGAAGGCTGCTGCCAACCCAGGACAAGGAGATCCCAGCCAAACTCTGTCCCTTGGAAGAACAGCATTGGGGTCTCCTGTGCTGGCACAGCAGCACCTGGCAAAGCCCCATTTCCAGTGGGAACAGGGGAGATGTGGGGAATGGGTTGTGGGATGCCAAGCCCTGACCCACCTGGTTCCCTCAGCCCAGCGCCCAGGGGCACTGCGGGATGAATTAAACGGATATTAAGGAGCAAACCCTTCCCAAAAACCCCGTGTGAGGGATTCTCTGCCTGCAGCTGCCTTATCTCCCTGCCTCACTCCCGCTCTCCAGGGACAGCCAGCATTCCCTCTTTGTCAAGGGCTTGCTTGGCTGGGAGCGGGAATGAAAGGAGAGGAGGAGGAGGAGGAGGAAGCAGGGTCTGTTTTGTGTGGCAATGACCTTGTTATCTCCCTCAGCAGGCAGCTGCTCCTCGGCCCAGAGGTTTGTGCTTAATCTGTCTTGCTGCAGATTGATTCCCTTCACTTGAGCATTAATTTCCAACTGGTTTTTTTTTATGTTAATGATCATTTTTTGTGGGTTTGGGGCTGGGAGAGCTTTGGGCTCTGTGCCATCCAACTCTTCCCAGTTCAGACCCCATTCAGGATCAACCCTCTACCCCACACAGGAGCACCAGGTACAGGTTTCTACCCCAAATGCATTCAAAATCACTTACAAAATTAATTAATAAACCTGTATTTAATAAATCCCTCTGTAAACACTGTGATCAGAGCCTGAAGACTGGGGGAGCCACACAGTTGAATACTACATCCCTTCACTTCCACTGCTGCCACCTCACATTTCCCTGAGCAAGTAAAACAAAATAAAAATCACTCATTTCTCCTTATTTTGTTAATGTGCAAGATTTTAAAAATTGATTTCACAGGAAAATAGTTTCCAACCACGGAGGCAGCATCGGGGATTTTACCCTCCTTGACGGCTTCCTACATGAGAAAATAATAAAAAATGACCGTAACAAAAACCAAACAAACAAACAAGCAAAAAAAAAAAAAGTATTTAAAACAGGCTGATGATACCAGGGGAGATGCCGAGTGGAATAATCACGACAGTTTAGTGCGGCACTGCTGAGGCGCAGCACCAGGGACGAGCTCTGGGGCGATTTCGTGCCCGGGTCGGTGCGATGCTGGCTGAGGGCAGCAGCCCATGGCGTGGGGACACTTTCAGAGAACCGGGGAGCTGCTCCGTTCTGATCCCATTCCCTTCAAAAAGGAGTTTAAGCCCCTCAAAAACGATTCCAAACACCGCCGAGGAGCCGCTCGCTGCGCTCACAGAGCCCCCTCAGCCGCTCCCCTCACGCACAAAATGGCGGCCGGCTCCGCCCCAAGATGGCGGCGGCCCCGCCCCGCCGCGCCCTCAGCCCGTCCCCGCGGCCTGCCGCCATCCCGGCTGCCGCTCCGTCCCCGCCGCGCCGCCGTACCCGCCTCCGCGGCCCCCCCGGCCCTCACCTCCGTCCCTCCCTGCCTCCCGGTGCGGTAGCCAGCGGCGCGCCCCCGGTACCCGGTGCTGTCTCCCTCCTTCACAGCCCGCCGCCATGCTGGCCGCCAGCGCCTCTCTCCTCCGCCGCTGCGCCGTCTCCAGCCTCCGCGCCGCCGTCCGCCGGCCCGCCGGCCCAGCAGGTGAGCGGCGGCTCTCGTCCGCGTCCCTCCCGCCGCGCTTCGCGCCCGCGTCCCTCCCGCCGCGCTTCGCGCCCGGGCTCCCGGCCCGGCGGGCTGTGAGGCGGCGGGGCCCGGCGTGTCCTTGCGGTGACCCCGCGGCCTAGCGCGGGCCGCTCCGGGCACCGCCTCAGGGGACACCGGCACCGCCTCAGGGGACACCGGCACCGCCTCAGGGGACACCGGGCACCTCCCGGGGGCTGCCGAGGGAGGCGGCGGCGCTTTCCCTGCGGCCCCCGCCAAGGTGACATTGATGGAGGGCGGCGGTGACCTCCGCAGCACCGGGGCACCGGCCGCCCCCGGGGCCGCTGCGGCTCCGCGCCTGCCCTCACCGTCCCGATTAACACCCCTAATTAATTTTATTTATAATATTAACACGTTATTAACGCCGCGGTTAATAGGGAGAGGAGGAGGTGCGGCCCCCAGGCAGCGTGGTGTGATGGTGGCAGGCTTGGAAGACAGAGACTGCGGACAACACGCTGCCTCTGCATCGCAATTAATGGCTAATTAACTTCTGCATCGCAATTAATAGCTAATTAACGGAGGCTAATAAAGCTCGGAGACTTGTGTGCGCCTCCGCTGCGGCACGTGCGAGTTAAACAGCTGCCTTAGGGAGCTTGTGGCTGCGACTTTTTAAACAATTAAGCTCAGGATTTCTTAGGTGCCGCTTAAAACCCTCGGTCTTTTGTTATTTTAAATCCACTAAAAGTCTTTGCTGGCTGCTCCTTTGAGCTGCTGAGCCCCGGCTGCTCGTGGGCCTCCTTTCCAGCAGGATCCACCTTCTTCTTTTCCAAGGTCTTGTGTTACAAGCATCTCTTTTAATCCTTTGCCTTAGTGTGGCTTTGGGGGGGTTTGTGTTGCTGCAAAACCTCCCCTGGGCTCCTCCTTCTCAGATTTTCAGTCAATTAATGTTTTTCTTCATGTGATTTTTTTTTTTTTTTTCTTCTGGAGAAAACTGACCTTGCGGGAGAAGGTTTGATACGTTTTTTAGAGATGTCATATTAGGTGATTTTAGGCTTCAATGCCTGTTGAGTTCACTTTAAAATAAAGGTACTCCCCGCTTTGGTTCTTCCTGGAGCTGGGAATCTCTGCCTGGATAGGTTGGCTGTCACAAACACGTCACTGTGTGTGGCAGTGACCTTGATGGACCCCGCTGGAAGCACAGGGATGCTCAGAGTCCAATCTCCAGACACAAACATGGAAACACGTGGGAAAGAACCGTAGCAGCGACTGGAAAACACACCCTGCAAACCCAGGCTTTCCGTTCTCATGGTCTGTGTTTGCCTCCTGGATCCAGGGAATGGTTTGGTTGAGGAAAGACTTCAGATTTTGACTTAAAGATGGTAGTTCAGTGCTTCAGTTGAGGCTTTTCTCCAGCTGAGATTTGCTGTTTCTCTGTAGGATTTTCTTTTTGTTGAGGAAAAATAAGGATTCCCCTTCAAGCAGGTGAAAGCTGAAGGGTTTTCAGCAGTGTCCTGGGAGCAGGAGCATTTGCAGAGCCCTGCCCTTGCTCTGAGCTCAGCTGTGCAGGTGATTTGTTGCAGAAAGCAGGGCCAAAGGTTTGCTTTGAGGCTGGGGAGAGGAGGGGGAATTTCCCTGCAGGAGCCAAAAAAGCATTTTAATTGTGGCTTGGCCTGTTGTTTGCTTTTCCATGGCTAAAATAAATAAAACTGTTCTCATGCTTCCGTTGCATAAACCAGGATTGCAGCTGAAATGTTGGAGCAGGTTAAATTTTGTTGAAAAAGCAGATTGCCTGCTAATTGGGCTGCCATTAATGAGACCAAAGAGAAGGATATCAGCAAAAATACCACCCAGCTCTGGCTTGTTTTTATCTTTTATATCAAACTCAGTAGTTGATCACTGTGAGGGGTTCGTGCTGGGTTAAGAAAGAAAAAGTCAGGAGCTAAATTTGACTTGTGTGAAGCAGAGCTTTGAGCTCCAAGGTCGTATCTGCTGTGTGACCTCTCTGCAAATATTAGTGGAGTGAGATTAGCAGTGAGGAAAGGAAGCACCAGGCTTGTGGTCCTTAAGCTTAGTTCCCTTGAAAAACTGTTCCAGCCTTTGTGGGGGTAAGAAAAGGACAAGTTAATCCAGAAAATCTGCAATTTGTGATAGTGCTGAGTCAAGAAACGAATCAATAATCGTATCAGGCTAATTTTGCATTAGGATAAAATCTGCCTTTGTGATTAGTTATTAAATATTAATGCAATTGCAGCCTTGAGATCCAGGAGTTTTCCCTTGGATAAACAGAGTGATCATTTTTTAATCCTCCTCCTACCCTTCTGTTGGAAGGAATCTCTCCCACCCCTTTGCTTTTGAGAGCCTCTGTAGGAATTGCATGGAATTTTGTTGGCGAAGGATGTGCCTGGTAAAGCTTCTCTGGCTGTGGGAATTCCAAGGGAGAATTCCTGTATCCTACAGAAACAGGAATGCCAGAAAACCTCTTGAGGCCTGGTATCCAGAGCTGGGTTTTGTGTGTGTCACCAGTGCTCTGGGAGCACTTTGGAACTCTGATGTGGGACAAAAACAAACAACATAAACGGTGATATTGAATAAGTTACATCCACCCACTGCTCATCCACTGTAACAAGGGAAATCCGTGTTTTACAGGTTCTGGCCTCTTGGTCAGGACTGGAGCAGTGTTGTTTTCCTTCTGCTCCAAGTTTGTTGCCTTTTTTCTGGCTTCAGCTGCGCTTCCTGCCCGCTGCTACTCTCACGGCTCACAAGAGACAGACGAGGAGTTCGACGCTCGCTGGGTGACGTATTTCAACAAGCCAGACATCGATGCCTGGGAGCTCAGGAAAGGTGGGTGGAGCACCAGGGGAGCCTAACCTGGAGTAAATACAACTTTTGTGACCAGAAATAACAATTTCAGCTGGTGTTTAGCTGGCATTCCCCATCCCTAGAAGTGTCCATGGCTGGGTTGGACAGGGCTTGGAGCGACCTGGGATGGTGGAAGGTGTCCCTGCCATGGCAGAATGGTGGGCTGGATGATCTTTGAGGTCCCATTCCATGATTCCATGATTTTAACTCCTGGATGGGAGGGAGAGCAACGCTTGCTCCAAGGAAAGTGTGTTTGAGCTCTGCTACGCTCATTTTTCTTTGGACTTCAACTGCTGGCTTGGCCATAACTCCTTGCAGACTTTTCATCTGCCTGTCTCCAGTTGTTTGCTGCAGCATTGCCAGCTTTTATTAAACTCCCCCAATTAGTCCTTAAAAACATGACTGCATAAGCAGACAACTCCAGCCAGAGGGATCATCCCACCTGGCTGACGAGGCTTTTTCTGCTGCAGAGGAAGGGAGTGGGCAGCAAGGGGTTCCTTTTGGGAGCGTGACAAGCTGGTTCTGAGTCCCCTTTGGCGTTTCCTTGTCTCCACAGGCATAAACACTCTGGTGGGTTACGACCTGGTCCCGGAGCCCAAAATCATCGACGCTGCTCTCAGGGCCTGCCGACGGTTAAATGACTTTGCCAGCGCTGTCCGCATCCTGGAAGTTGTCAAGGTGGGTGCAGCTGCTCTGTTCCCATTGCTGGAGCCTTCCTGCAGGGGAGTTTTCCCTGGATTTTTCCTGCTGCCGAGGGAAAACACGTTTTTCCTGCTGCCGGAATCGACGGCTCCGCGATGAGCACGAGCTTTGTGAGGGGTTGGGAGGAGGAACTCGGCGAGCTGTCTTGGAAAACACCTGGAAGCAGCTCCTTGAAACCTGAATCCAGCCTCCCCAGGGAGTTTAGAGAAGCCAGGGCTTTTATTTCAGGCCAGGAGCTCTGCTCTGCCACAAGCCAGAGCTGGGCTGGGAGGCTTTGGAGATGGTGTGTGTTGAAATAACTCCATCCTTTTGTTTTTTGGGGTTTTTTTTTTTTTCAGGACAAAGCAGGACCCCACAAGGAAATCTATCCTTACGTTATCCAGGAGCTCAGACCAACTTTGAGTGAACTTGGAATCTCCACTCCAGAGGAACTGGGCCTGGACAAAGCATAAACCTTGTTGGTAAGGTTTGATGTTGCTTCCCGGACTCTTGGGACTCCTCTAACCCCAAACCCCCTGGCAAAAACAGCATAGACAAAACCTAATGTGCTCTAATCCCAGACTAAAATTAAGCCCTAAAGAAAAATCCTTGTGAAAGTGAGGCCTCTTAACTCAGTCTCCCCAGGAGATGACCATCATATTCTTTTTTAAAATGTTGTGCTTAGAGTAGAGATACTGTGTATCAGATGGTAAATAGGACTGGATTCTGCATCTTTAAGTCCTTTTCCTCCTCCTTGGCTACAATGTCTTAGTGCCAGGGGTCCTGAATCAGCTCTGCTGGGAATGCATTTTTGTCCTGAGGATGTTTAAACAGGGCTTTGAGGGTAAAAGGGATGGAAAGAACTCATTTGGGACCTCCTGGAAACTTTGTGGAGATTCTGGGCTGCTTCTTTAATGCATTTTTTTCCCCCCCTGTTCTTTTCCAGGTGCATTACTCAAGCGTTTCACTGATGCTACCTGATTGTACACAGTCACCTGGAGAGGCAAACTTTAAATCTTACCTGAAATAAGTTCTTCCTTTATTGAGTCACAATGTAAGTGCTGGTGGAGTTGGGCCTAATAAAGGAAAAAAACTGGTTTGGCTGATGCAGCTGTGTGGTTATTTCTCGTTGATTTTTGTAAGGAAAAAGAAGGAACAAACCATAAAATGTGCTCTTAGGAGCTTCCAAAATGTTGTTTACTCTGCAAAGTCTGTGTCCAGAGCCTTCCCAAGCATCTGGCTCTGGGAGGGGAAGACAAGGAGCTGTTTGGAGGGCATGGTTCCTGTATGCACAGCTTTGGGGACGAGGAGAACAAGGACTGGCAGGAGGAATGATGTGGGTTGGAGGGTCCTGTTTGAAGGGTTTTGTCTTCACAGGGATGGATACTGTCCCTATTTTAATCATTTTAATAATAATATTGTCCCTAATTTCCACTCAGCTCTGGCCCAGGCAAGGGTTTGGGGAAGAAAAAAAAAACCAAAACAACAAAAGTGGCTGGGAGGAGAGGGGAAATATCTTAATTCAGTTGTTATTTTCCTCCTAGAAAAGGGGAATTTTCTGGGAAAACAGGAATTTGTATCTGCACAGTGGGCTCAGGGCAAGAGCTGCCTGGGGTGGGATTGGGTCCAGCTGTGCTGTCCCTGTCCCGCTGCCCCATCCCATGGTCCCGTCTCACTGTCCTGTTCCATCCTGTCCCATTGTCCCATCTCACCCCACAGTTCATCCGCCGGTCTGATCCCGTCCCGCTATCCCATCCCGTCATCCCGTCCCATCATCCTGTCCCATCTCATCATCCCATCCCGTCCCTATCCCTTTCCATCATCGCGTCCCTGTCTCATCCCATCCCATCATCCCTGTCCCATATCCCGTCCCCGCTCTCCCATCCCGTCCCCGCTCTCCGGTCCCACCGCGCATGCGCGGCGGAGGGGCGCGCCCTTTCCCCACCTCCCATTGGCTGAGCCCCGGCAGCCCCGCGCTGCCATTGGCGGACGGGCCAGGGGGCGGGGCCAGGGGCGGCCATGGCGACGGGCGGTGGCGGAGCCGGGGCAGCTCCCGCTGCCGGAGCCTCTCCCGGAGCCGCTGCCGGAGCCTCTCCCGGGCCTGCTGCGAGCGGAGCCGGCGGCCGGCGGGGCCCGGCGGTACGTGCGATGTACGGGGATGGGGCTGGATGGGGTGGCTGCATGGGGGGTATGGGGCTGGGGGGAGCGTGGGGCCGTGTGAGATACGTGAATAGGGGTGGGGGGTGTCCATGGGGCAGTGTAGGGGACGTGAATAGGGGTTATAGGGCTGGGGTATACCCATGGGGCAGTATGGGGTGTGTGCACAGGGGTTATGGGGCTGGGGTATATCCATGGGGCAGTGTAGGGTACGTGAATAAGGGTGGGTATGGGGCTGGGGTATATCCATGGGGCAGTATGGAGTGTGTGCACAGGGGTTATGGGGCTGGGGTATATCCATGGGGCAGTATGGAGTGTGTGCACTGGGGTTGATTAGGGCTGGGGTGTATCCATGGGGCAGTGTAGGGGACGTGAATAGGGGTTATAGGGCTGGGGTATGTCCATGGGGCAGTATGAGGTGTGTGCACAGGGGTGATGGGGCTGGGGTATACCCATGGGGCAGTATGGAGTGTGTGCACGGGGGTTATGGGGCTGGGGTGTATCCATGGGGCAGTGTGGGGTGTGTACAGGGGTTATGTTATGGGGCTGGGGGTATCTGTAGGGCAGTATGGGGTAGGCTAGTGTGTGTGTGTGTGGGGCAATACAGAGGGAGAGTTCATCTTTCAGTTACAGGCACAGTACTGTATACAGTGTGTATATTTCTATATATTTCTATATATTTATGTATTTTTAAATTTATTTATCTATAAATGAGGCCCAGGTGTATCAGCAGACCCTCAGCTGCCTGGGGAGGGGCACAGCACATCCAAAGGATCTGGGGGGGCTCTGCCTGCCCCGTTATTCCCACGAGAAGGCTCTGTCCTGCTAATTCCAGCTTAAGGCACTGAGGCTAATCCTGGCTCTGCTCTCCAATCCCAAGTCCTCTGCCTTGTTCCTTTAATTCCATGTCCCTCCTGCACCAACTCTCTCTGTTTTCCCCTCTGTTTTCTGCATTATTTCTTATGTTTGTGGAGGTTTTTTCCTCCCCATTAGAAGCATTATTTCCCCTTGACGACAATAATTGGATAAAAGGAGGAGCTGGAAAGGCTCAAACCCTGAATTAAAATAAACTCTCCTTACATTTGTGTTTGATTAATCTCTCAGTAAATCTCCTCCACCACCTTTTCCCAAGAATTACTGCAGCCAGCCTTGCACAGGAGCTGGTGGTGGCCACCTGAGCTTTTAATTAGCATCACCATTCCCAAATAATCCTTTCATCTGCTAATAGATCTGCTTATTCCTTTTCCTCTCCCTCCTCCCGGGCTGGGAAGGAGGAGCTGGGGACAGATTTCCCTGCTGACCTTGAGCTCCCAGGAATGCCTGGATGCTCCCAGATGACTCTGCTTTACTTCACCCCCATGCAGAGATTCTAAACACTTCTTCCACTTTTTTTTTTTTTTTTATTTTATTTTTTAGCTGCTTTGGGCTGAAAAGAAGAGGCTGAACAAAGGGACGGATGCGCTGGAGAAAAGGGGCCCATACATCATGAGCAAACCTCCCTCCATTCAGGCCAAGCTGAGTAAGTGATGCTGGGGGGACTCTGCTGGGATTTTGGGAGTCATTTCCACCTCTCTCGCTGAGCTGGAGTTACCAAGAGCCCTTTCATTCCTTGGTGGGATGAAACCTTTGTAAAATCCCATTGAAAACCTTTATAAAATCCCATGAAAAACCTTTAAAAAATCCCATGAAAAACCTTTAAAAAATCCCATTGAAAACCTTTAAAAAATCCCATGAAAAACCTTTAAAAAATCCCATGAAAAACCTTTATAAAATCCCATTGAAAACCTTTAAAAAATCCCATTAAAAACCTTTAAAAATCCCATTGAAAACCTTCATAAAATCCCATTGAAAACCTTTAAAAAATCCCATGAAAAACCTTTAAAAAATCCCATGAAAAACCTTTAAAAAATCCCATTGAAAACCTTTAAAAAATCCCATGAAAAACCTTTAAAAAATCCCATTGAAAACCTTTAAAAAATCCCATTAAAAACCTTTTAAAAATCCCATTAAAAACCTTTAAAAAATCCCATTAAAAACCTTTAAAAAATCCCATTGAAAATCCTTAAAATCCCATTCAAAACCCATAGAGCTGCCTTTGGAAAGCACTGCAACACCCTCCTCACCCCATTCCCCAAAAGAACAAACCCTTTGGGAGCACCTGGGAGTTTTCATCTCCTGTCCCTGTGCTTGGCTTTCAGAGAGGCAGCGGGAGCTGGCAAAGGCAGCGCTGCGAAGGCAGGGGCTGCTGGGGGGCCCCACTGCCCCGAAACCAACTCCTAAAAGGTCTGATCCCCTCTTCCTACTCTCAAAATGTGCTTTTTACTGGCTTTAGGGAGACTGGGAAACTCAGAGCATTAAAAATAAAGAGTTTGGGACCTTATTCTGCTGGCTTTGTTTGGCCAGGAACATCCAGTATAATAAAATGCAATTTTCTCTTTATTTTGGGGATGATTTGGTGGTGTGGATTTATTTGAGTAGCCTGGAGTTTAGCTGGTGGTGGCCCTGGGTGGAAAGGAGTGGGATTCACTCAGCCTGTCATGTCCAAGGATGTGTTCCCACATAAAACATCAGTCCTGGTCTCACTCCTCTGCTTTCTGGCAGGTCGGTGAAGTTTAACAAGGGCTACACGGCGCTCAGCCAGACAGCTGATGAAAACCTGGTGTCCCTCGACTCAGACAGGTGAATACCCCAGGGTTTTGGGTGAACATCCCACCATTTTGAGGGTGGGGGTGCTCACAGGTGGCTTTTTTGGGGGGTTGATTCTCCTTGTCCCTTGCAGAGCATCCCTGATGGCACTGGGCACCTCCGAGCAGCGAAACGCTCCCGTTGCCCCAGATTCCAAATACCCCTTGGGGTTGCACTTCCAGCTCCTTTTCCCCCCCTCTAAATTCCTCCTCAAGACCCCATTTTCTGGCCAGCTCTGTTTCTTTTTTCCCCCCCTCAGCGACGGGGAGCCAGGATCCAGGTGTTCCTCAGGATACTCCTCCGCTGAGGCAAGTGTGGGGCTGTGGCTCTGACACCGTGGGGTCCCCATGGGGTCCCTATGGGGTCCCTCACTCCCCTGACCCCACAGGGCTCTGGCCAGGGGCTGGAAGCATCACCCCACAGAGCGTGGCCGTGTGTCCATCCTGCAGAGCCCTGCTTTGTCCCCTGCAGCAGGTGACCCAGGACCTGAGCCGGCAGCTGCTGCAGGACGGGTACCACCTGGACGAGGTCCCCGATGACGAGGACCTGGATCTCATCCCCCCCAAACCCGCCTCCTCCTCTTCTTGCCCCTGTTGTTTTGGGGAAAATCTCTCCTGCGTGATCCAGTAGCTGCACGAGAATCAAACAGCCAGCACTTTGTTTGGATGGCTGGTGGGTGTCTGGGTCCTGCAGCAGGACGGGGACACAAGGACTGAACCATGCTGCTCGTGGCAGAGACCAGCTGGCCCCAAAGGGCTTCTCCTTACACTCAGCAATATCAGGGGGAGGTGGCACAGTGACGTTTTTGGTGGCCTGGATGGGACCTGGCACTTTGGCTGGGGTGGGAAGGGAGGACAGGCAGAGCCTGGCACCTGCACAGGGGTGTAAAGGGAAGGGTTTGGGAGTTCCTGGGGTTGGAGCTAATGGCTCATTCCCATTCTCCACAACGCTGCTTTGATGCAGGTGAGGCACAGCCCAGAGCTCCCCATCCCAGCTCCACACAGGGCTTGGATTTGGGGGGGGCTGCAGAAGCCTCCCTGCTGCAAACCATAAACGCTGCCTTAAACCATGGTCCTGCTCTATGACACAGAGGACAATCAGCTTCTTATACAGAAAATATTTAAATATTTCATGTCAAGAGACATGGGCAGGTTGGGTGGGTGGGGGGGGTGTTGTTTGTTTGGTTTTGTATTTTCCTTGTAAAAGGGAGCACTCAATAAACTGGATCCCATCACTCAGAGGGGGTGCTGGTGCTGTGAGGGGGAGCGCTCCTGTTCTCCCTCATCACATTTTACTCCTGTCAGAGTAAAATTTACTGCCTGAGGAGCAATGGGGGGATCACAGCCAGTGTTGGGGGGATGCTGGAGCTGCTCCCAGCCTTTCTGGCCCCCTCTACCACACCGTCCTTTGCCAGGGACAAAGTCACCTCTTTATTCACAGCACTGGAAGCTCTCCAGCTCCACCACCCCCCCCAGGCAGCCCCCGTTTACAGCCAGGGAGGGGTGGCACTGCCTGCCACCAGCCAGGCTTGGGGAAGAGCCCACCAGAAGCAGCAGAAAGCCTCAGCCTGCTCTGCTCTGCTCTGCTCTCCATCCCAGGAGTCGATCCACGGAATCGCTCTTTCTATACAGCAGCGCTGCTTTTTCGGGATTTAATAGGCGGAGGGAAAACTTTTCAAGCGAGAAGACTTTGCCCACACCAGTTTCTATCTACTCAAAACACGGAGTGATGCGGAGGAAGCGTCCCAGGCGCTGCTCAGAGGAGGCAGCAGGCTCGGAAGAGCAGCATCCCGTCGGGAGAGGAGAGGTGCAGGGAGATGCTCTCGTTGGCCGAGATGAAGAGCACGGAGCCGCGCTGCAGGGACATCTCGGAGGCGGCGGCTGTGGACGTGCCCACGGCCGTCCCGTGGATCACCAGCAGGATGCTGGCAGAGTCCATGGCAGAGACGAGGTACAGCTTGATGGAGGCAGGGATCTGCCAAGGGAAACGTCACCGTGGCTGGGAGTGTCCCTGAGCTTTCCTTCCTCTCTCTGGAGAGCTGCCAGGGGGTTGTCCCCATCCCCACCCCTTCGCTGTGCCTGCAGCAGCCCGAGCCCAGGGACCTCAGCTTGGCACAGGACACCCAAAACCTCGTCCTGGTTCTCCCTCTGCCCACAGCTGCTGGAGAAGGTGAACAAGCTCCAGGCAGAGGGGAGGTTTAAAGAGCCCAGCACCCCACGATGCCCAAGCATCCTTTCCTTACAAAGGTGAGCAAGCCCCAGGCAGCGCTGGGCTGTCCCAGCTGGTGTCCCCAGCACGGATCTGCCACCGCTCACCTCTATCCTCATGATGGTGAAGTCTGGCACGGGCGGGTCATAGAGGTAGACGTTGGGATCGAGCTGGCTCTGCGCTGCTGGGAAGATCTTGGAGCTGCTGGGTGCTGGTGTGTAGTTGAGCATCTCACACAAGGTGAGCACGTCGATGAACTTGGGGGTGAGCCCAGCGCGCACCGTGTTATCCGAGCACGCCATGATCTCCACGCAGTCTGCGGGGACGGGGCAGCGCCGTCAGCCTTCCCACCTGTCCTGGCCCTCCCACCTGTCCTGGCCCTCTCCAGCTCTCCCACCTGTCCCAGCCCTCCTGGCCCTCCCACCTGTCCCAGCTCTCCCACCTGTCCCAACCCTCCCAGCTCTCCCAACCATCCCACCTGTCCTAGCCCTCCCAGCTCTCCCACCTTTCCCAGCCCTCCCACATGTCCTGGCCCTCCCACCTGTCCCAGTCCACCCCAGCCCTCCCACCTGCCCCAACCCTTCCCAACCCTCCCACTTTGTCCCAGCCCTCTCACCTGTCCCAGCCCTCTCCCCAGCCCTCCCACCTGTCCTGGCCCTCTCCCCAGCCCTCCCAGCTGTCCCAGTCCTAGCAGGATGCTGGGTTAGGACAGCCCCTCCCTGACCCTCACCTCCGTGCAGGTAGGCGTGGGGCTCGTTGGCTCCCAGGAACATGGCCTCCCCCGGCTCCAGCCTCACCAGGTTCAGGAAATAAATGGTGAAGCAGCCGATGTCCCCGGGGTACTGGGAGTGCAGCCTCAGCAGAAGGTCCCCGTTGCTCCCCGATGTGTCCTTCCCTTCCGCCGCTGTCGGGGAAGAGACCAGACCCACGGTGGGGAGGGGGCTGGGGGCGCCCCGGCCTCTCCCCTGAACGGTTTTGGGGTGTCCCAGCCAGCACCCACCTTCCTGGGAGATCCTCTTCACCAGCATGTTCAGCTGGTCCACAAAGAACTTCTTCTCGCTCTTCATGAGGCGGGTGAAGCAGACGCGGAGGGCGGCCGAGACCCCGCGGGGGTCGTCGCTGCCGCTGCGCTCCAGCTGCTCCGCTGCCACCTCCCCGATCAGCGCCCGCAGCTCGGGGACATCTGTGGGGACAGCCCCAGTCAGGGACAGCCCCCTGTCCTGGGGGAACACGGCCCCAGCACGCCCAGCCCAGGGAAACACAGCCCCGGGCAGAGGCAGCACCCCCATCCCTGGGGATGGCAGCGTCCCCACCCCAAATCCCATCCCTGGGGAGCACTGCCCTCATCCCCACCCCAAATCCCATCCCTGGGGATGGCACCATCCCCACCCCAAACCCCATCCCTGGGGAGCACAGGCACCATCCCCACCCCAAATCCCATCCCTGGGGATGGCACCATCCCCACCCCAAATCCCATCCCTGGGGAGCACGGCCCCCACCCCAAACCCCAAAGGAGCATGGCCACCATTCCCACCCCAAACCCCATCCCTGGGGAGCACAACCACCATCCCCACCCCAGGGTCCGGCCATGCACCCTCCATCCTTACTCTGGAGGAAGGACACGATCTCCTCCACGGGCCTGAAGCCACACATGCCCTCAAAGGGGGTGAGGGCGATGGCCATCTCGGGCTTGTGGTTGGCATCGGGGTAGTGCTCAGGGAACTGGGCGTGGAGCTTCGCCGCCAGCTCCTGGGGACAGGGGAAAGCAGTTGGGTGACCTCCCCAGGGAGGCGGGGCTGCCCCCCCCGGGGCCCTCCCTACCTTGTTGGGGTGCGCCTGGACGGACAGGGCGGTGTTGACCGACAGCACCTTGAAGAGGAAGGGCAGGTGTCCCTGGAAGGCGTCCTTGACCTTGGCCCCCAGGCAGGCGGGGTTGTCGGCGATCCACTGGCCCAGGGTTTTTTGGGGGATGCGGTTGTCCCGGATGAGGGCATCGCCCCGGGGGTGTGTGCCCATCCACAGCTGCGACACAGACGGCACCTGAGCCGGGCACCCGTGACTTGGAATTTCCCGAGGCTGCCCGGCCCCGGAGGTGATCCCTGGCGGCTCCCTCGGGGGCTGAGTCATGCCGGGATTCTCGCCAAGCCGGCCAGCCACCCCCCCCGGGGGACATGGGACAGCTGGGGGTCCCCGCGGCATCCTGGCAGGACACGGGATGCTGAGAGGCACATGGATGGACACACGGATGGCACGGACAGGATGGACACACAGATGGGACAGAGACACGGACAGGATGGACACAGAGACGGGGCAGAGACACGGACAGGATGGACACAGAGACGGGACAGAGACACGGACAGGATGGACACACAGAGATGGGACAGAGACACGGACAGGATGGACACACAGACGGGACAATGACATGGACAGGATGGACACACAGACGGGACAGAGACACGGACAGGATGGACACACAGACGGGACAGAGACACGGACAGGATGGACACACAGACGGGACAATGACACGGACAGGATGGACACAGAGACGGGACAGAGACACGGACAGGATGGACACAGAGATGGGACAGAGACACGGACAGGATGGACACAGAGATGGGACAATGACACGGACAGGATGGACACACAGACGGGGCAGAGACACGGACAGGATGGACACACAGACACACTCACCTCGGCGTAGGGCTGGTCAGGCTGGATCTGGACCAGGGGGTCACCACTGACCACCAGCTTGGCCACCTCGCTCTCCAGGCCCAGCTTCCCCCAGGAATAGTTCTGCACCACGCACGACAGGGGGAACACTGCGGGAGGGAAGCCAGGCGTTAGCGGGGCACAGAGGGAACCCCCAAAATCCCTCGGGACACCCCCGGGGCGGGGCGAGAGGCTGCCAGGGAGGGAGAGGACCACGGGCTCCGCAGGAGAAACTCCGCGGGAGGGGAGGTTTCCAACCATCGCACGGCGACCTGGGGGCGGTGGGGCTGGGGGCGGCGCTCACGGGACCCCCGCCCCACCGCCCTGGGGGTTCCCATGGGGGGTTCCCATGGGGGGTGCCCTGGGGGTTCCCATGGGGGTTCCCGTGGGGGGTCCCGATGCCCCGGGCGGGCAGGGGGTGCCCGGTGCCCCGCTCACCCCGGATCTCCGCCATGGCTGGGCCGGGCAGGGCCTGCCCCCCCCCTCCCCCTCCCCTTCCCCTCCTCCACCCCCACCCGCCGGCTATAAGCGCGCCTGTGACGTCACGCGGCCACGCCCACAGGGTTAACCCCGCGCGAGCTGTGCGCGCCGCCGTGACGTCACGCGGCTCCCGGTCACGCGGGTGCCCCGGAAGCGCCAGCGGCGGCGGCGGCGGCGGGATCGGGAGCGGAGCGGAGCGGACCGCGCCCATGTCGGGCTTCGACACCAACCCGTTCGCCGACCCGGTGGACATCAACCCCTTCCAGGTGCGAGCGGGGCGCGGGCGGGGCGGCCTCCCCCTGGCGCGGCGCGGCCCGGCCCGGCCCGGCCCCCCCGTGCCCCGCACGCCGGGACGTGGCACTGATTGAAGCGCCGCCGGCCAATGGCGGGGCCGCTCCTCCGCGCCTCGGCCAATCAGAGCGAGGGGGCGGGAGCAGGGGGGCGTGAGGCGGCCGCGACCCCCGGCCCTGAGGGCGGCCTGGGAGCCGTGGCCGAAGCGCGGCTCCCGCTGCCCTCCCTGCGCCCCCGGCCGGCCGGGGCACAGCGTCCCCTTCCTTCCTTCCTTCCATCCCTGTGTCCCCCTTCCTTCCATCCCTGTGTCCCCCTCCAGCCCGGACACGGGATCCCGAGCCCCCCGCACGGCCAGGGCCGGGGGTCCCGTCCCCCTTGCCCAGCTCCCCTCAGGCCGGCCCTGAGCGCTGTGGCCGCCCCGGGTCCCTCCCGCTCTGTGCCCCGAGCAGGCCGCTCCTCACCTGGAGCCAGGCACGGCCTCCCCTCGCTCACCTCACCTCAGCCGGCGGTGGGAGCAGGGTTTGCTGCCTCTCAGCATGGACAGCAGCCGTATCTGTGGGATTGTTAAAAATAATCCATTGCTGGAGCTCTCCCGGCCGTGCTGCGGGATGGTCTGCGTGTCTCTGGGTCTGTTTTTAAGGTGCTTCAGCTCGTTGCCAAGGCAAAGCTGTGGATTTCGTGGCTCAGAGCAGGGGGGATTCTTCTTGAGGCCGCTGGTGTGTGTTCGCTGGGTTTCTCCTCTCTGGGATTAACCTCTGGAATTGGGGTCATTCCTGCAGGAGCAGCCTGCGGGATGCGGTGCCTGTGTGAAAATCAGAGTGTGGCCTTTGGCTCCTGCCCGGGAGCTCAGCCTCACCTCTGGGCTCTGATCCACACCAAGGAGTGTTTTCCTGACCTCGAATTTCAGGGCTGAGCCAAACACAAACCGTTTGTTGATGGAGCTGAGATTTTCGAGGAATCAAAGTGAAACAATTCTTTCTCTTCTTCTTCTTCACTTTCATTTTAACCTGGCCTTGTGACTCCTGGGAATGGGGAGAGTTGGGGTGATTGTTTTTCCTTTGATGTTTGTGCTGGGGGTGGAATTTATTGCTGTTCGTGGACATGGGGTTTGTTGCTTCAGCTATGAGGAAGTGAATATTCCTAGAATCACAGCATGCTTTGGGTTGGAAGGGACCTTAAAGCTCATCCAGACCCACCCCCTGCCATGGGCAGGGACACCTTCCACTGTCCCAGGCTGCTCCAAGCTCATCCAGCCTGGCCTTGGGCACTTCCAGGGATCCAGGGGCAGCCACAGCTTCTCTGGGCACCCTGTGCCAGGGCCTCCTCACCCTCACAGGGAGGAATTTCCTAATATCCAATCTAATCTCTGTCAGTTTGAAGCCGTTCTCCCTTGTCCTGTCACTTCAGCCCCTTGTAAAAAATCCATCTCCATCCTTCTTGTCATCTCCCTTCGGCTGCTTTGTGCACGTTAAAGCTGCCCTGGTATCTGAGAGAACAGGGCCCTGCTCACTCTTTATTCACTGTGCAAACGAAAAAATAAGGTTGAAGGTGATTTCCAGGCAGTGACTCCCAGGTCAGGCTCACCTCTTAACGAGGATTAACTCATGTCCCACCGTGGATTCCCCTGGGAGGGCTCTCTGCAGCTCATCTGCTCCTTGTGGAAGGTTCTGGATCCTCCTTTTTGAACTTTTTTTTTTTGTCAAGACAAATTCCCCAGTCCCCAGCAGCTGCTTGTGAGGAATTTCTGACTGCTGCTTCCTGGCACAGCCTGTTCCCTGCTGGATCCAGGTGTTGGCTCCATGCTGGGGTGACACTGTCCCACTGACCCCTCCTTTCTCATTTTTGGGAAGGAGCAGAAGCACCGTCACCCTCCCAGCCCCTGAATCTCTCTTGCCACAGCACCAGGGCTGTCCCTGCTTGCTGGGAACCCCAGTTCAGTGCTTCATCCTCCTCAAATCCTGCCGTGACCGGGATCTCTGCCTTTTCAGGAGACTCTGTTCATGATGTTCGTTAAGCTTTGTGTAAAATAAGCTGCTTTGGGCCTGTTAAAAATATCTCTGGCTTCTCTGTTACTTATTGTAACCGGTTAATGAGAGATGATTAACTTCCTTCCTTTATCTAGGAACCTGCTGGAAGTGGCAGCTGCCTCCAAAACTTTGATCCAAGCCTCAGGCAGAGCTGGAAACTTCCATCCTTTTCCGAGATATCGATAATAAAACCCTCAGGGTTTCCCTCAGTGCATCTTCCAGGCAGTAGCAGCACTCTGAGTCTGCAGGACCGGTTATATTTGATGATATTTTGACAGCTGTGTTGAGTTCCAGGTGATTCTAGGTTGAGCTCCTTTTCCTTGAGAGGCCTCTCATTTTGTTTCTTTTATCTGTGGGAGCAGAAAGAAAAGAAAAAACCAAAACTTCTTGCACAAACCTGTTGTATCCAAACCTTCCAGCAGCGCCACAGCAACTTTGTATTTGCATCCAGCTACATTTGAAAATAATTTTAATACCCGTGGCAGTGCAGTTCGGTCGAGATGTGAAATTTCTCTGCTCTGGGGGCACCTGGAGCTGTGAAAAATAACAACACCTATCCCTGGTGCTTGAGGAAGGGCAACAAATGGGATCTGCTGGTGGCATCCCAGAGGATGAATTGTGAGCACAACCTTTGTGGCTGCACACACTCAGTCCTGAACTAAACCCCCGTCTCCTGCTCCTTTCTGAGGGCCAGCTTTCGAGGGGATCAGCTGCCTCTTGTGGCAGAAAATCCCCGTGAAAGGTGAAGTTTGTGGGCAGCTCCTCGCCGATCTCCGCGTTCCTGGTGCTCGCCCGTCCCTCGCGGGAGCTGCTGCCCGTGTGTCACCCTCTGCTCTCCTTCCTGCCCTCCCCAGGCACGTGGCCAAACACTGCAGCTCCGTTGCAGTTTCCCTGCTCTTTGGGTTCCTGTTTTAGGCACGCTTGCACAATAGAAGGGGAGTTAAGCCGAGCTGCTGGGCCTTGGCCTTAGGGTCCAATTGAGTGCCTTTTCTTGAGGCTGTGCAGGAAGGTGAGAGCTTGGCTGCCTTGGCAATCCCACTGTGGCGCTGCTGCCCCTGCCCTTGCAGAGCCTCCAGCTTTGTTTTGGGTGCAGATGAGCCAGGAGCAGTAAAATGAGTGTTTTATGGTGGCACTGCAGCGTTTCTCCTTATTCCTGAGCACTTCCCTCCCAGGCTCTCCAGAGGGTTATGCAGCTTTCACTTTCCACTTCCCACACCTTGAAGGGAGTTTCTCTTCCTTGTGCAGTTGTTTTCTGCTGGACTTTGATCCATCTGGGGCTCCGGACTAAAGCGTTTGTGCTGATGTGAGGGGAAGTGTCAGCTCGTGCTGACAGCCCTTAACTGCACACAGGAGGAGCCAGGAGTGAAAGAAAAGCACATTTTATTTCCAGTCCTGCTGCTTCTTCCCACTTTTTTTGCAGCCCTTCCTCGCTGGGGAGCTGAACTTCCCGGAGCAGCATCGGAGCGATGCCCCAGCCCGGGGTGATTCACAAACGAGTGTGACCTGTTGGTGGGGAGTGCCTGCCGTGCAGGAGCTCTGCAGTTACTCATTAACTGCTCCCTGTGGATCCTGCTGGGCTGAAGACTGCGCTAGAACCCCGGGAATGGCTCCAGAGGGGTTTTCCTGCATGCCCTGGCTCCCTCAGCCCTGCACGCCCCTCGCTTCCTTCTCGCCTCATTAAGCGCCAAATTAGAAGGACTGGCCTGGGCACACGAGCTGCTGAGGGAGGGAGAAGCCACTTTTTAATGTTATAACCCACACCCAGCTCTTGGGTTGCCAGGCAGGAGGATTTCTGAGTTCCAGAAGAGCCTTGGTTCTGGAATAACTGGGAACAGGAGTGCTCCAGAGGGCAACATCTGCCAGGCAGGAGGATTTCTGAGTTCCAAAAGGGCCTTGGTTCTGGAATAATTGGGGACAGGAGTGCTCCAGAGGGCAACATCTGCCAGGCAGGAGGATTTCTGAGTTCCAAAAGGGCCTTGGTTCTGGAATAATTGGGGACAGGAGTGCTCCAGAGGGCAACATCTGCCAGGTGGGACAATTTGAGTGCCTAAAGGGCCTTGGTTCTGGAATAACTGGGGACAGGAGTGCTCCAGAGAGCAACATCTGCCAGGCAGGAGGATTTCTGAGTTCCTAAGGGGCCTTGGTTCTGGAATAACTGGGAATAGGAGTGCTCCAGAGGGCAAAATCTGCCAGGCAGGAGGATTTCTGAGTTCCTAAAGGGCCTTGGTTCTGGAATAGTTGGGGACAGGAGTGCTCCAGAGGGCAGCACCTGGCTGTTCTGGAATAACTGGGGACAGGAGTGCTCCAGAGGGCAGCACCTGGCTGTTCTGGAATAATTGGGGACAGGAGTGCTCCAGAGGGCAGCACCTGGCTGTTCTGGAATAATTGGGGACAGGAGTGCTCCAGAGAGCAACATCTGCCAGGCAGGAGGATTTCCAAGCTCCAGAAGAGCCTTGGATCTGCAATAACTGGGGACAGGAGTGCTCCAGAGGGCAGCACCTGGCTGTTCTGGAATAACTGGGGACAGGAGTGCTCCAGAGGACAACACCTGGCTGTTCTGGAATAACTGGGGACAGGAGTGCTCCAGAGGGCAGCACCTGGCTGTTCTGGAATAACTGGGGACAGGAGTGCTCCAGAGGGCAGCACCTGGCTGCCCCAGAGGAATCTCTACATGGGAAGGAGGAGGAGGTAGAAAAAAAGGAGATAAAAGCAGCTGTGTGCATTGCAGGTGAGGGGAGAGAGGTGCTCTGAGGTGTAGGGAGCCTGTTTTTAAACATCAGAGGAGTTGATGGAGACGAGTGGGAGGTGCTGTGAGTGGAAGTGAGAGCTGTTATGCCAGCAGCATTAAAACCTCCTAAAATAATTGGTGTCACACCTCCAGCTCAATTTTCCTGAGTGTTTCCCTTATCCAGAGCAATCCCTGGCATTTTAGCTTGCTGGCATCTCTCAGCCAGGATCAGTTGGATTTCAAACCTCGTTCTGTGTGGCTCTGCTGTACTTTGTGTCTTCGTGCTTGCTTTTGTGAGGCCCAGCAACATCCTGCCCATGGGTGGCTGAATCCAAACCCCTGGAAATTGGGAATAACTCACTGTGGGTGAGCAGAAGTCACCTGCACAAAGCGTTCCTGTGCCACAAGCACGTTGTGGTTGTTGAGACACAGATTTTTTCTGCTCACAAGTCTTGCCTTGCTCATCTCCTTGGATATTTGAATTCCATGCCAGCCAGGGCCATCCCCCTGTGGCAGGGATGTGTTTCACCCCCTCCAATCCCCAGCTAAGGAGCAGATGGGAAGCAGGCAGCGTGGATAAGATGGACCTGATGTTCTGGAAGGCCTTTCCCAAACGGAACAGCTCAGTGCCGTATCCAGTGGTGATTTCTCCTTGTGCTCTCTCCCTCCAGGACCCCTCGGTGACACAGCTCACAAACACCAGCCAAAGTGGCTTGGATGAATTCAACCCCTTTTCCGAGAGCTCCCAGCTGGTACGTGCCACGTGTCTTTGTGCTCAGTGTACCCGGTGGTGCTTTTAGTGCTGTAGGAGATCCCTCGATAGGCGCAGCTTAAAAACAGAGGCGTTCCCAGCTGATTTTCCTGTGGAATTCGGCTCACGGGGGGGCGTGGTGCGGGAGCGGGCAGCGGCTCCTGCACTGGAGCACTAACGAGCTCCCAGCTGGAGCTCTCCACTCACACGGAACAGCTCCTCTCCAGCTGGCAGCTGACTGCCAGGGAAGCCCCTGAAGTGTGAAGGGAGGATGGTTTGTGGCAGGACACAGCAGGATTTATCTGCTCCCTGGCCTGCGAGCTGAGCTGCCCTGGCGGTGCCATTGATGGATGGCTGCGAGAGCCTCATCTTTATTCCCTGGTTGCTGCCGTGAGCCAGGTGGGAGGAGGAGGGCAGGAAGCTGAGATTTATGGTCTAAACAATTCACCTGTTGTTTCTCCTGCCCTGTTTTTACCTGGCTGCCCGTGGTCCCTCGCAGACGAATGCGGCGCGGACGACGCCGGCGGCGCAGCCCTCGGGCCACTCGCAGCCGGCCGTGCTGCAGACATCCGTGGAGCCCACCCCACAGGTACAGCCCCTCTCTGCTGCCCTCACAGCCTCCTCGAGCTGCCAGGGCCTCTGGGAACACAGGATTCCCTGGGGTGGTGGCTGGGAAGCTGCAGGTGATCTTTTCAGCTTGAATTTTCGAGGCAGATCTTTATGGGGAATGCACACGGCCAGTCATTCTTGTGTCTCTTTCCCTGTCCCTCTGGTGGCAGAGCTTGCTTTGCCTTGTGTCCTGTTGGCTCTGGCTTCCCTCTGGGAACCCTGGAATGTGTCCTGCTAATGCTTTTAGCTTAGTTCTGGTGTCTGGTCTGGTACCTGACTGCCAGGACCACCTCATCCAAAGAACTGAGGCTGCTGGGAGAAAGAATCCTTTCTCAGAACAGGTAGAAGAGATCCTTAGGAGGTGTGGTAGGCAGCTGGGAAGGGAATTGTCCTGGGAAGCCCAGGAACCCTGCTCACCACTCTGGTGTGAGGTGCTCAGAGCAGTGAGGTCAACTTGGGAGGTAGAAGAAGCTGTGGATAAGCCCCCTGCCAGCCCCATCTTCCTGTGGGATAACTGGATTTTTGTCCTTCACTGGCAGAACGAAGATGTCTGAGGCTGAGCTTTCATGTCACCCTGTGCCCTGCTTCCCTCCCAGCCTGGCCCACGGCAGGGCTGACCCCTCTGACCTCTCTGTCCCCTCCCCAGGCCGTGGCTGCAGCAGCACAGGCAGGGCTGCTCCAGCAGCAGGCAGAGCTAGAGAGGAAGGCAGCTGAGCTGGAGAAGAAGGAAAGGGAACTGCAGAGCCACGCTGCCAGCATCGACCGTGAGTACCAACTGCTGCCCAGGGCAGCCTGGGCTGCTTGGGCTGCCAGCATTTTGGGAAAACTCCCTGTGGGAACCCTTCTGGGACAGTGCCTGGCATCCCACAGCTTGCAAGGTGGGAAGGCAGCTCTGAGGGGTGTGCTCTGATGGGTCCCTGCCCTCAAGGGTGCTCTGAGCTGCTGCATTTCACCACCAAAAACCCTTCACGCACTGATCTGTCCCCGTGTCAGAGCTGGTGGGTGACCCTGCCACGCTGAGGCTTCTCACTGAGAGCAGCAAAGCTCTTCTCCTCAGCCTCAAGGCTCTCTTAACCACAGGAACCCAATATTTCCCCCTAATCTTGGTTTGAAGTGGCTGGAAGTGGGCTCCCAGGGCTGAGTGGTGGTGGTGGCTGTGGTGGCCCTTTGGCCAGTGCAGGGGAACTCTGCCTTCCCCAAGGGAAAACCTCCACACATCTGCTCTGCCAGCGTTCATCCCACTCCTGCTGCAACTGCCCAACCCCTGCACTCTGCCAAGGGTTTTGATGTACAAATTAAACAACAGCTGCTTGGAAATTCTGGGGTGGGAATTAGTGTGTGAACGAGAGAAGAGCAAGTGGAGAGCTGCTCCTCCCTCCCTTCCTTCCTCCCACAGCGAGGCAGAACAACTGGCCACCTCTCCCCAAGAGATGTCCCATCAAGCCATGCTTCTACCAGGACTTCTCTGCAGACATCCCAGCTGACTACCAGCGGATATGCAAGATGCTCTATTACTTGTGGATGTGTAAGTAAGGGCTTGAACTGCACTCAGAATCCTTCCTGAGGGGGTTCTGTGTGAAAGGCTGGGCTCTGTCGCACAGTGATTTCTGTTGGTGTTGTCTGCCAGGCTAAAATCACATTTCCCTCCTTTCTTGTGATGGTAAATGTGAAGAGCCCCAAGTTTCTGCTTTGGGAATGGCTCGTGCCTGACAGAATTTTAATTGTTTAATGGAGGCTTGAGCACCTGTTTAAGATTTGGCCATGAGCAGCGGGGTCAGACGAGCTTCTTAGGTCAAGCTCTGTTTCCCTTCCACGGGAGGCAGGGAAATTGGATGGCCCCAAATCACCTTAATTTCTGCGGCTCTCCATGTGTTCAGTGAGAGATTAGGGATGCTTTGGAGTTTCCAAGAGCTTGCTGATGGTTTTTTTTTCCCCTCTGTCTCCCACCCCAAACAGTGCATTCCATCACCCTGCTCCTAAACCTGCTCGCTTGCCTGGCGTGGTTCACAGTCGACAACAACAGAGGAGTAGACTTTGGTCTCTCCATTCTGTGGTTAATTTTATTCACCCCTTGTGCCTTTCTCTGTTGGTACCGACCAATCTACAAGGCTTTCAGGCAAGTACTGGGTGGTTTTTTTTTTCCCTGTATCTCTTAGTGGGAGGAGCTTTGGGTTTATCTGTTCCCATCGTGTATTGCCTGAAGGATTTTTCCAGCTCTTTGCATCATTAGCTAAACTCAAACCACTATGTTACTAAACATATTAGATCTGTCTGATAGAACTTAATCATGGTGATCCTTTTTCATCCTGAAATCCAAGCCTAGGCAGACATGGGGTGCTTTTAATTCGTTTTTTATTCACTTTCTTAATTTCGGAGACACTGTTTGTTGAGCACACTGCATTTGTTGAGGGAGCTGCCTTCACCCCATCTTGCAGGGGTTGGATTTGCAGTGCACACATTTGGGTGCCCAAATTCTTCCCCTCAGCAGCTCTTCCCTGGAGAAAGGAGCTCCTCTCTGAAGCTGCTCCTCTCAGAGCAGGGCCTCAGTACAGCAGGGATCACGGGTTTCACTCTTGCACTGGGCAGAGCGTTGGATTTGCAGTGCACAGATGTGGGTGCCCAAATTCTTCCCCTCAGCAGCTCTTCCCTGGAGAAAGGAGCTCACTGAAGCTGCTCCTCTCCTCTCAGAGCAGGGCCTCAGAACAGCAGGGATCACGGGTTTCACTCCTGTTGCCATCTCTCCTGCAGGTCTGACAGCTCCTTCAGCTTCTTCGTCTTCTTTTTCATCTTCTTCTGCCAAATAGCAATCTACATCATCCAGGCTGTCGGAATTCCTGGCTGGGGAGACAGGTGAGCTTGGCTGCCACTCACAGATCCCTTTTCTCACCAGGGCTGGGACTGGCAGGAGCTTTGGGGCCCGTTCCTGACAGCTGCCTGTTCTTCCTGCTGTGGTTTTCCTCTCTCAGGCCCTGCACACACAGCCTTGGCAGGTCCCAGCTGGGCTGCCTCCCTCCTCTGCTCTTCCCATCCTGATCCCAGCGCCTCGGCTGCTTCCCTGCTGAGGGGAGCGTGTGAATTACTGGATATTGGGAAGAAATCCTTCCCTGTGAGGGTGGGGAGGCTCTGGCACAGGGTGCCCAGAGGAGCTGTGGCTGCCCCTGGATCCCTGGAAATGTTCCAGGCCAGGTTGGACAGAACTTGGAGCAGCCTGGGGTAGTGGAAGGTGTCCCTGCCTGTGGCAGGGGAGTGGAATATGCTGAGTTTTGAGGCCCCTTCCAACCCAAACCATTCTGTGATTCTGTGATAACTCTTCCATGCCTCTTCTGCTGCCTTCTCCCTCACTCAGCACAGATCATATCTCCTCTAGCGTGAACCAGATCTGCCTTGCTCAAACTGGAGCCTTCCCTGGCAGCAGTGTGGGGCTGAGGGATCCCTGACCTGAAATCTGCTCATCTCAATACTGCTGCCACCAGCCTGACTCTGCCCCCAAACTCCTCCCGAATCCCTCTGGAGCGTTTTGTTGATGGGCTGAGATCAGCAGAGGCTTTTAGCCTCGCCCTTTCTCGCTGACATTGTCCAGAAGGGTGAGCCTGGGCTCCTGGAGTGGCTCCAGCAGCCTCGTGTCAGCAGCTGTGCCCTGCAGGGAGAGCTCAGCCTTTCCTCTCGCCCTGCTGCCTCGGCTGCAGCTCCCATCCAGAGCACAGGGAAAGGTCAGCAGCCCCTGGTGCTCCTCCCGAGGGGAAGCCTCCAGCTGCGAGCTGCTGCCTATTTTTGCCCTCTGCCTGCGGAAGGGCTCGTGGGCAGAGCTGTCCCCGGCCTCCCCCAGCTGCCTGAGTCGCGGGGGACAGGGAGGGGGCACTGGGGGTTGAGTCTGGCTCGGAGAGGCTGCCTGGAGCTCTGTGCTGCGTTTCCTCCTGCCAGACACCGCGGGTATTTTTGGCTGCAGTGCGTGGTGAAGCCTTTCCGCTTCCCTGTGCCACCAGGACCTGTTCCCTCCCTCCCTCCCTCTCTCTCTCCTGCTGGGCTGAGCACTTGGGAAGGTTCCTTCCTGCAGCACCCAGGAAGGTGCCCTGAGTGAGGTGTCTCAGTGTTTTCAGCTGCAGCCAAGTGCTGGTAACTCCTTGAGTTCTGCCCCTTCCCTTCAGCAGCTCCCAGTGGCTGTTACTTGTGGAATCACAGAGTGGTTTGGGTTGGAAGGGACCTTGATGCTCATCTCGTTCATGGGCAGGGACACCTTCCACTATCCCAGGTTGCTCCAAACCCCTTCCAACCTGGTCTGGGACACCTCCAGGGATGGAGCAGCCACAGCTTCTCTGGTCCCCTGTGCCAGGGTTTCACCACCTCCATCCCTTCCCTGCCTTTTCCTCCCACTCCCAACTCCCTGTCAGGGTGACACTCAGGTCCAGGCTCCAGACCTGCCTGCTGATCTCCTCTAATTTAGCTGTTCCAGCCTCTCTTCACCCCACTTGGCTGAATTTCGAGAAGGTGCCCATGGAGGTCACTGTTGGCTCCAGGGTATTGATTCTGCTGCCTGAGGGGAGGGCACAGGGCTGGAACGTGGGTGGGGTGAGCAAAATCCTCCTCTAAAAATGCTAATGGCAACTCTACACCCAAAACAAGGGCCTGCAGGGGCTCCGGGCTCCTGTTTTGGTTTTGCCCTCCCCTGTAACCTTCCCCTGGAGCACGTGTGGGTGCTGCAGCTGCTCTGGAATTCTCTCCATGCTCACCCCTCTCTCCTGTCTCCTGTCCCAGCGGCTGGATCGCGGCGCTGTCGGAGGTGCACGGGAACCTGGCCGTGGTGGTGATCATGATGGTGGTGGCAGCCTTCTTCACGCTCTGCGCCGTCCTCTCCCTCTTCCTCCTCAAGCAGGTGAGTGGCTCGGGGGCCAGCAGAGCTCAGGCTGCTCCCAGGGGGTCCCAGGTTTGGTACCTCCCTTCACCAGTCTGGGAATGACAGGGCTGGGGCACTGGGGGGTCGAGAGGTTTTGATTAAAGTGTTTTTGCTTGTGCTTCCCGTGCCAAATTTCCTGGAAGTAGCCTCCCTTTGGAGTCATAGAATCATGGAATGGTTTGGGCTGGAAGGGACCTTAAAGCTCATCTTACTCCACCTCCTGCCAAGGGCAGGGACACCTTCCACTCTCCCAGGTTGCTCCAAGCCCTGTCCAACCTGGTCTGGAACATTTCCAGGGATCCAGGGGCAGCCACAGCTCCTCTGGGCAGCCTGTGCCAGGGCCTCCCCACCCTCACAGAGAAGGATTTTTTCCTGGTATCCCATCTAACCCTGCCCTCTGGCAGTTTAAAACCATTGCCCCTTGTCCTGCCCAGAGCTGGCTGTGGCTCTGTTCAGCATCCAGGGATTTTCAGTCACTGCTCCCACAGCATTGTGGGGCTTTCCAAATTGTGGTGGGATCCCATTGAGTGCCTTCCCACTGATTCCCAAGCCCAGCCCTCCTCCCTCCTCCTGCCTGGCCACAGCAGCGCTGCATTTCTGCAGGAGCAGCAGAAACTGAGCTTGAGGGAAGGCAAGCACAGGCTGGACTGATCCTGTTTTTATTGCTACTTCCTTTTATTTTCTCCTGCATTTATCTTGAAGGAAATACCTGACGCTGTTGGCACTTCCAGGAGGTGCTGGGTTAAGTCTGTGCCATCACAGCGTGGAGAGTTTTGGGTTTAAAACCAGCAATTTTGCTGAGAACTCCCCATTTTACAGCAAATCCTGAGCTCTGCAGCATCCTGTGCTGAGAGCCAGCAGCTCTGGCTGCAGCCCCATCCTCTCCAGCTGCCAAAGGAGCTGTGTGCAGCAATCCCACGCTGATTTCATCCTCCCTTCCCTCCCCTTTTGTCCCCAGGTGCATTCCCTGTATCGGCGCACGGGAGCCAGCTTCCAAAGGGCCCAGGAGGAGTTTTCCCAAGGCATCCTCACCAACAGAAGCTTCCAGAACGCAGCGGCCGGCGCGGCCTCCTCGGCTGCACAGAGCGCTTTCCGAGGGAATTAACCCTTCCCAGGAAAACCAGCCCTTCCCAGGAAAACCAGCCCTTCCTGGGCCACCCCCCTCTCGCTTCCTCTGCCCTCATCTCCCCCAACCTTCATCTGGTTTTTTTTGGTTTTTTTTTTTCTAAAAATGCACTTTTCGGGGGTACCCTGTGAGCTCTGTGATGCCGACACTCCTGATGACAAGAGGAATTTTTTTTGGCTTCAGCTGAGCTATGGTTTTGATGATTAAGTTTTCCCTGTCTTGTTTTAGGCTGTGGGGAGATGGGGGAAGACATTCTCTGAGGCAAATACTCCTCTCTCCAGGACCTTCTGGGTGTTTGTCTCTTGCTCCCCCTCGCTCTGTCTGTAGCAGGAGGATGAGGGGAAGCAGGTTTTTGATTTCACTCTCTCTCTTCTCTCGGCCTTTGCTACGAAGAATTTGATTATCTGCTGTTTCGGGAGGGTTTTGTAACGTGCATGTAGTTGATGTCGTTGATTTTAAGAACAGAAACTGTACTTTGGGTTCGTTACACTCACACAATGCTGTGTTTTGACCTCTGAGCTTCCTGAGAGCCAGGATAACGTGGCACCAAGGAAAATCTGGGAGCAGGGGTGAGTGTGTGGGGGGTTGTGTCTCTCCTGGTCCCCCCAGGGCACATCCCTTGCTTCCAAGAGAATCCTGCAGGTGATGGGGAGAAGGGATCAGTGGAGGTTGAGTCTTCTCAGTGACTTGAAACCAGGAGAAGAAGGGGAAAAGGGATTTGCGTTGGGAAAGGTGGAGATGCCAGGTCACAGAGTGCCTGTGACGCCCTTCTCCAGCAAACCTCGAACGAGTTTCTCCAGGGAAGGCTCCTCCCTGCCTTCCTCCTCACGAGTTTCATCTTTATTTTAGCTGGGAAGGAACTGGTTTAAGTTTTTCAGCTGCATCCCGAGCTGGGATGTCCCTTGGGACGCAGGGGTGGATGGGGGCAGATTCCCACCTCTGCCTCCTTTTTGGGTGTTGGGGAGGGGGTTTCACGCAGATTTTGGCTTTGTGGCGCCCCTTTGCCAGCGTGGGGGTGGTACCAGATCCCCATCCTGCACTGCCGGGATACAGAAATCGGGATTTTTACACCCTTTTCCTCCTGTATTATCGGGTTGTGTTGTTTTTTTTTTTTTTCCCTGCGTCTGATCTTTTAATGTTTAAAAAATTATTAATAAAAAAAAACCTGTTCATGTGGTCCAGACGCGGTGCCCGTGCCAGCGGAGGGGGCGTGGCCAGCCTGGTGGGCGGGGCTGTGGGTGGAAAAAAATGAATGGGGTGTGGCCAAAATGAATGGGGTGTGGCCAAAATGAATGGGGTGTGGCCAAAATGAATGGGGTGTGGCCAAAATGAATGGGCTGTGCCAGGGGCGTGGCCAAAATGAATGGGGTGGCTTGGGGGCGTGGCCTAGGTGGCGGGTTAAGCCTCGGGGGCGTGGCCTGAGCCGCGGGTTAATATGAGGTGGGCGTGGCCGTGCGCATTAGGGGTGTGGCTTAGTTCGTTGTGGGCGTGGCCATGCGCATCAGGGGGCGTGGTTTGTCCCCTTGTGGGCGTGGCCGGCGCCGTGGCGCGCCGGGAAGGCGGAAGCGGCTCCCGGGCCCCGAGTGGCGGCTCCGGGGCTCCGGGGGAGCCATGGCCGGGCCCGGCTGGGCCCCGCCGCGCCTCGACGAGTTCATCCTCACCGAACCCCTCGGCTCCGGCACCTACGCCACCGTCTACAAGGCCTACAGGAAGGTAGGGCCGAGCCCGCCGCGGGGTCGCCGTTTTGCTGCTCCATCTGCTCCCCCCGTTCCCTTTTTGCTGCTGTCCACGTTGGGTAGCACCCCTGTAACCCCCGCGTGGCACCTGCAGCCGCCTCGCAGGGGTTCCTCCCGTTCCCTGCCCATCGTGCGGGCTGGGGGAGCAGCCCAGGGTGGCTGTTTGGGTGGGGGGCTCCAGCGCTGTCCCCGCTCCTCGGCAGAGGGACACGCGGGAGGTGGTGGCCATCAAGTGCGTCAACAAGAGGAGCCTGAACCGGGCGTCGGTGGAGAACCTGCTGACAGAGATCGAGATCCTCAAAACCATCCGCCATCCCAACATCGTGGAGCTCAAGGACTTCCAGGTGGGCTTGGGGGCTTCCCGCGGGGCTTCTGAGCCGGAGCTGCTCTGTCTCGGATCCATCCTGCCTTCCCAAGGGTGTATCCGTGGGGCTCGCTGCCAGCAACTGGGCAAACTGGTCCGGGTGAACCCGTGTGGGTGGGACTGGCTGGGGTGGCACGACGGGGTCTTACTGCCCGGCAGTGGGACAGCGACCACATCTACCTGATCATGGAGTTCTGCGCCGGGGGGGACCTGTCCCGCTTCATCCGGACGCGCCGGCTCCTCCCCGAGAAGGTGGCGCGCATCTTCCTGCAGCAGCTCGGTGAGGCCGCCCCGCCTGCCTCCCACCCCAGCTCCCCTCCCCGGGGCTTTTGGGGTGCAGGGCTGTGCCATCACATCCCCATCCCCCCGCCCAGCCTGCGCCCTCAAGTTCCTCCACGACCGCAACATCTCCCACCTGGACCTGAAGCCGCAGAACATCCTCCTGAGCGCCCCGGAGAACCCGCAGCTGAAGCTGGCAGGTCAGGGCAGCTCCCCACCAGGGGCTGGGAGGGGGCAGATCCCCTCTCGCCGTGCCCCCACGAGCTCTGTGCCCGGCAGATTTTGGCTTTGCCCAGTACATGTCCCCGTGGGACGAGAAGCACGTGCTGCGGGGCTCGCCGCTCTACATGGCCCCCGAGATGGTGTGTCGGCAGCAGTACGACGCCCGCGTGGACCTCTGGTCCGTGGGAGTCATCCTTTATGGTGGGTTTGGCTTTCATTCCCCCTGGGGGGGGCTCTGCTCAGGGCTGGTTTCCCCCTCTCCACCTCCCCCCTTGCTCCTTTCCCCCCTGCAGAAGCGCTTTTTGGGAAGCCGCCCTTTGCTTCCCGCTCCTTCGCCGAGCTGGAGGAGAAGATCCGCAGCAACCGCGCCGTGGAGGTACCGTGGGCTGGTGGGGTGGAGCTGGGAGGGGTCTCACAGCGCTCCCTGGGCTCAGCCCCTTCCCTCCCCAGCTTCCCAGCCGGCCCCAGCTCTCTCTGGAATGCCGGGATCTCCTGGGACAGCTGCTGGAGAGGGACCCTCGCAAGCGCATCTCCTTCGAGGGCTTCTTTGCCCACCCCTTCGTGGACATGGAGCACGTGCCCGGCCCCGAGAGCCTGGGCAAGGCGGTGAGCAGGGGCTGGGGGCTGCTCCCTGGGATCAGGGGGGTTCCAAGCCCTGAGACCTCCTCCTTGTGCCCTCCCAGACCGACCTGGTGGTGGAGGCGGTGAGGAAGGACCAGGAGGGAGACGCCAACGCCGCCTTCTCCCTCTACTGCAAAGCCCTGGAGTATTTCGTGCCAGCACTGCACTGTGAGTGCCCCCCGGGGGTTCTGTGGGGCCTGAGTGTATTTTTTGGGGGGCAGCACCCTGGGGGAGCCCAGTTTTCAGCCCACCCACCCCGGTGTGTGGTCGTTCTCCCCCTCAGATGAAAGCGATGCGCGGCGCAAAGAAGCCATCCGGGCTAAGGTGAGCCAAAACCCCTGGGGGGCTGGGGGCAGCACCCCCATCCTCTGCACCCCGTATCTGGGGTCTCCTCACCCCCAAAACGTGCACAGGTGAGGCAGTACATCTCCCGAGCAGAGGAGCTGAAGGTGGTGGTCACCTCCAGCAACAAGAACCTCCTGGAGAAAGGAAACCCGGCCAGGGAGCTCCTTAAAGGTAGTGATTTTTGAGCAGCCCCCAGTGCTGGAGCTGGCAGGGGCAGCGGTGGGGTTTTGGGCTGAAAGGTGAAGGTTTTGGGCTGAAAGGTGAAGGTTTTGGGCCGTCCCCTTGCAGAGATGGCCAAGGACAAGCCCCGGCTCTGCGCGGCGCTGGAAGTGGCTTCGGCCGCCATCGCCAAGGTGAGGGGTGGGCTTGGGGGTCCCCTCCTCACCCCTCGAGGGAAAGGGAAGGTGCAAACCCAGTGGGGAGGGGGCTGCTGGATCCCCCCCAGCCACAGCCAGCCCCCGGGGGCTCTTGCAGGAGGAGGAGGGCAGGGATGACAGCGACGCCCTGGAGCTGTACCAGCAGAGCCTGGGGGAGCTGCTGCTGCTCCTGGCCGGTGAGTTGGGGCTGGGGCAGGGCTTTTGGGGTGAGGATGGATCCTGCTCCCATCCCTCATCCCGTGGCACATTTCCCCTGCAGCGGAGCCGGCGGGGCGGCGGCGGGAGCTGCTCCATGCCGAGGTGAGTGCCAGCCCTGGGACACACGCCCGTCCCCATGGCCTGGCTCCAGAGTGACCCTGTCCTCTCTCTCTCTGTCCACCAGATCCAGACCCTGATGGCCCGAGCCGAGTACCTGAAGGATCAGATCAAGGTATGATGACCGGGAGGGCTCCGGGGCGTGCTGGGAGGGAGGGGACAGAGGCTGGAAGAGCTCCCTGTCCCTCGGCAGATGCGGGAGGCACAATCCATGGGCAAAGAGGCGCTGGCAGACTCCGTCCGGAGCGGTGAGTCTCCCTTCTCCCAGGGGACACGGGGGACATCCCAAGCTGCCGTGGGGCCATTCCTGGCCTGGCTGATCCCCCCCAGCAGCAGGAGCCCTCCCGGGGGGCTGGCAGCGGCTGGGCAGCCCGGTGAGTGCCCGTGTGCCCCGGCACAGGCTGTACCTTGCAGTGACATCCAGGAGCTGCCCAGCAGCACGCTGCTCGCTGCCCTGCCAGGAGACGCCGGCGTGAAGACCAGCCTTCTGTCCCCCCCAGCAGGGTGTCACCTCGGGGCTCCCAGCCCCGGGGGACCCGTGGGGCCATCTGTCCCTCTCGCTGGCTGATTTCCCTGCCTCGGCCGTCTGCTGCCGCAGCCTCCCCTGCCACAGCGGGCGGGTTATTCCACTCTAATTCCCTCCGCTGGCTGCCACGGGAAGGGTATTTTTATCCTGGCACTGGCCTCTGGCAGGACACCCCCCCCCTGCTTTTTTGGCCTCCACCTCCCAAATTCCGGGGGAGCCTGCAGGGCGCAGCTCCAGGAATCCGGCTGGGAGCTGAGGGTGGACAGGGATGCTCTGCTGTGCCTTCCTCGCCCAGCATCTACCTCTGCATCCAGCGCTGCTCGTGCAGCCTGCAGCGCCCCACTGCACTCCCCAGCCCGGCCTCACCTCCCTCCCTCTCGCTGCTGGAGCACTGGGAATGAGGCTTTTTCCCTCCTAAACCCGGAGCGTGGCAGGTACCGGCTGCGTCATCGGTGTCACCGGTGCTCGGTGGGGACACGAGCAGCAATCAGTCACCTTCAGGGAGACAATCTGGGCATCCTGCCCACCCTCCTGCACTGCTCAGGGCTCTGACACCCCCAGCCCCCAAATTGTGTTCCCAGGGGTCACTGGTACGGGGTGCTGGGGTTGCCTGTCCCTCTAAACAAGGTATTTGTCTCAAAACCTACTGTATCTCAAGGGAATGTTATTTATTGTGTTTAATAAACTCTAATTTTGGTTTCTCCACCTTCTCCGTGCTCGGGTTTGTGATTTAAGCCTAAGAGGGGTCCCCAGGCAAGCCCAGGCCCCTGGAGCCATCGAGGAGGGCTGGGGACCCTCGTCCCTGTTGCCCCAGGGTGTCCCCTCCTCTGCTCCAGCAGTGCCCTCCCTCCCTGTGCTCCCCGGGGACACGAGGCAGCCAAAGCAAGGTTTGACCTTGTTTTCACTTCCCATCTTTTTATTTCAGTGTGTGTGTGGAAAACACGGAGCAGAACAGCGCGAGCCGTTACGTAAAATCCTGTTTTCTCCGATAGATTTGTGTGGCGGCTGAGGAAGGGCCGTGAGGGAAGGCAGGAGGGCTGGAGCAAACAACAAGGCGGATTTTTGGGGTGTCCCATGGCTATCCTGAGCCATGACCTCTTCCCAAGACATCTCCCCCCAGATCCTGCCCCGTGCCAGCGGCTCAAACCAGCACAGAGCTTCCCGGGCAGATGCCATAAGGCACTTTTATATCTTTTTTTTCATTGTTATTCCGAGCAGAGATTACATCCCGAGGCTCTAAAGCTCTTTCCCAGCCCGTGTCCTCCCCCGGGCCGTGGCGGGCGCGGGGCCGGCAGCGGCGGCAGCCGGCGCGGATAATCGCATCTGCCTTCACGCTCGGCCGCCAGCGCGCCGCATCCCCAGCCTTGGGAAGCAGGACGAGCCTCTGGATGCTCCCCCGGGGCGGATGGAGCCCGAGGTGGCCTGGCTTTGAGTCGGGGTGGATGTGGCACCGGGGTTTTTTTTGGCGGAGCGTTGCCCAAATGTCACCGAGGGAAGGCGGCACGAAGCCTCGGCCGCTCCGCTCCACTCCGGTCCCATCCAGCCCTCACAAAGGGCTCCTCCAGCCCTCCCTGGGTGGCTCTCGGGGCCGGATTGTCACCCAGAGAGGCAGCTGGGTTGTCACCCTGGCGGTGCCAGCGCGCGGGTTGACGCGAGGTCACGCGCGCCGTGGGTTGGGCAGAGCCGGGTCCGTGTGTGGAGCCAGCCTTGGGCTTTCCCAGGGCTCTTAAATCTGGATTAATCCCGGTTGTTGGACCAGCAGTGGATGGATGGATGGATGGAGGGAGGGATGGATGGATGGATGGATGGATGGATGGAGGGAGGGATGGATGGATGGAGGGATGGAGGGATGGATGGATGGATGGATGGAGGGAGGGATGGATGGAGGGATGGAGGGATGGATGGATGGAGGGATGGAGGGATGGATGGATGGATGGATGGACCATCCCTTCCCACTGCAGTTTAATTGCCTGCACAAAGGAGAAGGGAGATTCCCGGGCCTGCCGTGGCAGCTCATTTGTTTCAGTGCTTTAACAATTGCTCACTTAATGTTTATCCATTGGGGAAGCCTCTCGCTCACCAGTGGGAAGGAGGAGAATCCTGCAGCTGGCTGAGGTGCAGGAGGGCAGGAGTTTTGTCCATAAAATTTATGTCATTTATTAATAAAATTTATTTTATTGATAAAATTCCCTGCTGCCAGCATCTTCCAGCAAGGGCCTGCTTGGACAAACCAATCCCAATCCTGGCCCTATGGGTGAGGAAATTACATAGGACCTGTAAAAGAGGGGGAAAAATAATTTTTTTCTGCTTTAATCCACACTTATTCTTTGCTTTAAGATTTTTAATCTGTATGTTGATGCCTGGAGCATTTGGATGGCATGGAGGCTCAGGATACAGCAGCAGGAACAGCTGGAAACTGGGATACATCCCTTGGAGAGCAGGGAAAAGGCAGGAGGGGCTGCCTGTGCCTGCTCCCTCCATCCCAGCCTCTCATTCCCTCATCCCAGCCCCTCATCCCTCCATCCCAGCCTCTCATCCCTCCATCCGAGCCTCTCATTCCCTCATCCCAGCCCCTCATCCCTCTATCCCAACCTCTCATCCTTCCTTCCAAGCCTCTTATTCCCCCATCCCACCCCTCCATCCCAGCCTCTCCTCCCTCCATCCCAGCCCCTCATCCCTCCATCCCAACCTCTCATCCTTCCTTCCAAGCCTCTTATTCCCCCATCCCACCCCTCCATCCCTCCATCCCAACCTCTCCTCCCTCTATCCCTCCATCCCAGCCTCTCCTCCCTCCATCCCAGCCTCTCCTCCCCCCTGCAGGCGGCGATCCGGCGGTGGCAGCAGGGCGTGCGGGCTCGGAGGAGCATCCTCGGAGCTGCCGGTGCTCCGCTTCGCCGGGAACGCTTTGCTGAGGCTTAAACGCGGCGTGCGGGGCCGGGCGGGGGGAGCGCCGGCTGCCTGGCTTTTCACATGCCTGGGGGTCATGGAGCCTCCTAAAATAAACGCGCTCAGCTTCACGCGGCCTTTGCGTGGCGGCACGTGGAGAGCACCGAGCACAGCCCAGGGGTCGGGCACGGGGGACGGGGCGAGGGAAGGGGGGAGGAAAAGGGGTGGGAAGGGATCCTGGCTGGTTTGGGGGGGGATGGACAGAGGGGCTGCATCCCCTGACCCCATGGCTCCCTGCTCCAGGGGTCGGGCACGGGGAAGGCGAAGGGAAGGGGGGAGGAAAAGGGGTGGGAAGGGATCCTGGCTGGTTTGGGGGGGGATGGACAGAGGGGCTGCATGCCCCGACCCCGTGGCTCCACATCCCCTGACCCCATGGCTTCCTGCTCCAGGGGTCGGGCACGGGGGACAGCGGATGGGCAGGGGGGAGGAAAAGGGGGTGGGAGGGGATCCTGGCTGGTTTTGGGGGGGATGGACCGCTGGGCTGCATCCTCTGACCCCGCGGAGCTGCATCCTCTGACCCCGCGGGGCTGCATCCTCTGACCCCGTGGCTCCGCATTCCCTGACCCCATGGCTCCCTGCTCCAGGGGTCCGGCACGGGGGACAGGGGATGGGCAGGGGGGAGGAAAAGGAGGTGGGAGGGGATCCTGGCTGGTTTTGGGGGGGACGGACCGCGGGGCTGCATCCCCTGACCCCGTGGCTCCATCCCTCTCTCCCGTGGGGTGATGCTGACCGTGCCTTGCATCGGGCTGGGATTTAAACACGGAGGGCTCGGCTCGGGGCCGTGCCTGCTCCCCGCTATCCCTTTCCTGGTGAGGGATTAAATCAGCTCGGGCTGATCCTCATCAGGTATGATCTCCTTCCAGAGCTAAAGCTGCTCCTGCCAATCTCCCCTCTGGTTTCTCTCCCAGCTGTGTGGGGCTGGATTTGGGATCTGATGGGAGCAGATGGCCCAGGAGCTGCTGGAGTCTCCCAAGGGCTGGAGGGTGGTGAGGATGTGTCCCCGTGGGCAGAGTCTGTCTGTCCTCTCAGGGATGGACATCAGGAGTTTCCCAGAGCTACCAGGGGAGTTTTTAGGGGGCTGGGGGCAGAGAGGAATCTCTTGGCGCAGCCATGGCCTGATCCAGCACTCATAATAATAATAATAATAATAATAATAATAATAATAATAATAATAATAATAATAATAATAATAATAATAAATAACAATAATAACAAGATCGGTTTCCCAGCACCCTCTCCTGTGTTTTCCTGGATCACCCACCCTCCCCTGCAAACCCGAACTGCAGTTAATCACCTCCCACGGGATTTGGAGCGATAAATTCCCAGCCCATGCCAAGTTTTTCCAGGAAGCCTCTCCACAGGAGCCCGCAGCCTGCTGGGGCTGGGAGTCACACCTGTGCTCATCCCTGCCGAGAGTGTCCTTGCTTGGAGCAGCGCCGTGGGCATCCCGCAGCGAGACTGAGTGTTCTGTGGGTTTTATATTAAAACAGCCAAAATTCTGCGGAAAAATGGGAATTTGGTTTGCTTTTAAACCCGGCTGCCGACAACGAGCTGCTCGGAGCGTCCCTTTGGTCCTAAACGGGGGCACAACCAGGAGCGGTGCTTTCTTTGGGATGCTGCTGCCACGGAGCTCTCCTCGGAAGGGGCACCCCAAAACCGGGAGAACGGGAGAATCCGGCCAGGAAAACAGAGCTCGGGGAGAAAAAGAACTGCATAGACATCTCCTGGTATTTATTCCACCGGTTATAACAGTACCATGGCACGGGGACAGCACAGGAGGTGAGGGACACTCGACCGAGCACGGCACGACTACAGCACGACGAGCGGGAGGGCGGGGGGATGTTCCCTTCTCCTGGAAGGAACAAGGACAGGAGCGGATCCCAGCCCGGGAGAGGGACACCTCTGCTCCGGGGAAGGGCTGGGGAGGGCTCAGCTCGGCAGGCTCCTTCAGAGGAGCCCTCAAGGGGCTGGTGTCCCTTGCAGGGTTGGGATGTCGCTCCCGGGGTGATGGGTTCGGGACGCAGCCAGGGCGGTGCTCCACGCCCTGCCTCGTCCTTGCGGGGCAGAGCGGAGCCTCGCGGCCGTTTCCGGGAGGCTGAGCGGAGATGAGGAGGCAGAGCCACCGCTCCGAGGTCAAGGACACTCCAAGGTCACCGTCCTGCCCTGCGAGCTGCCGGCTCTGGCTGCGGGCACGGGAGGAGGCCGGGGGTACGGGGTGGGGACATGCTGGCTCTTGGCTCTAACCTCAGCCCGGAGGATGACGGAACGAAAACCACACATCAGGGACATCAGGGTCAGGGACTCGAGGGGTCACGCGGCTCAGCAGGACCCGAGTGACACACGGCAAGGGTGACAACGTGGCTGGGGTCCCCGCCGCGGGCAGCAGCCCCCGCGCTGCGTCCCCTCCCTGCTCCCCCGCCGTGGCGGCGAGGGCGGCTCAGCCCCGTCACATCACGGAGCACTTCTCCGCCGATTGCTTCAGGTCCTCTAGCGTGGCCGAGGCTTTGTCCTTCAAGGAATCAAGGTCCAGGTTCTGGATGTTGCTGAGCTGCCCGATGACCGAGTTCTTCTCCTCCTCCTCCTCGTTGTCCTGCTCGATCATCTTGGCCAGCTCCTTGGGCAGCTCCACGTCACCTCCCACCAGCTGGATCTGGTTGTCATCGGTTTCGTTCTGGAAGGGGCCGGGAGAGGGTCAGGAGGGGGCTTCTGGAAGCTCACAGAAGGGGCTTTGGGCCGTCCTTCACTTTCAGGACCGTGTGGGAAGGTCCCTGGGGCTGAGGGTGGGATGCTGATCCAGGCTCAGCAGAGCCTGGGCGCTCACAGCGAGAGCCGAGATGGAAACCCACGCGCAGCACCAGCACAGACTGGTTTCCAGCTCGCGTTGCGGGGGGTTAGGAGCCTAATTAAGCTGCGCTTATGCTTAACGACTGCTCTGGGATCAGCTCTGTGCCGGGAGCCACCGGGAGACTCGGGATGAGGCAGCCCGGCTGCCAAGCGGGATCAGTAATGAGCAGAAGAAACTTGTCAAAAGATGAGAAGGGACATCTCAAGCACAAGAAGGCAGGGAAAGGATGGTGGGGCCAGATCCAAACCAATCCCAGTTTCCCCTGGAGAATAAAAAAAAATCTCCATCTCTTCTTTCTCTGCCTTCTCTGGCTTTTGGCAGGGGATATTTCCTGGATGTGAAAGGGGGGTGGGGAGCAGGGGGGATTGAATCCAGGCTGGTTGAACAACGCCAAACAACCAGAACAATCTCACTTGGCTTAGCTGACCCCTGGGAACTAATATTAGCCCAGCTCCAATTTGGGGTATTCACCACTGAGCGACTCTTCCTGAATAAAGGGTGGGTTTGGAGGGAGAGGAGCTTGTGGCAGTTCCAAGAAAGGCTGAATTATCCCTTGATTAAATTGTTTTTAGTGAATCGTTCATCGGGAGGAAATTCCAAAACTGGAGTTGAGGTGGGCGAGCTTTGCCAAATAATCCGGGGAGAGGAGCCGGCTAATCCAGCAGAAAGGTGGCTCCACTCCCGGCTCCAGGGAGTTCGGGGTGAAGGTGGTTTTCCCTCACCCAGTTGGATTTCGGGGGCAAAAGTGACAAGAGGGGGATCGAGCAAGGCTGCGAGTCCCACAGTCTCGGGCTGGTGGTCCGCGGTGCTCAGGGGGGAAGGAAAGGGGCCAAAGCTCGGGGAGAAGGATGGTTTTGAGGGGAATTTCTTTGCATTTGGGCTTTGTGGCTCAATCCCCAGCCAGCCAAGGGGGTCCTTGTCCCTTCCCCTCGGCCCAGAGCTCCATCCGGAGCCGGGCTCCCCCCGTGCCCCCCACTCCCAGCACGGCCGTACCTTGGGCAGCCTGTACTTGTCTCGGAAGTGGGACCTGACCGTGGCTCTCTCTGCCTTGCGCTGGGCAAACTGGGCATCTCTCTCCATCCTGCGGAGCACACGGGGCGCTTACCGACAGCCCGAGCCCCCCCTCCCTGGGTTTGCGCTCCCCCCCAACCCCAGCACCCCCCATTTTCACTGAAAACTCCCGGTCTCCCACAATTTCCTCCCCCCAGCGCAGCCTGGAAGGAGAAAACAATCCCATCTCCCGGGCGAGGAAGCGGATTAAGGGATTAGGGGGCTCATTAAACCCCCTCACGGTCCTGCTGTCCCCAGCGCCGGCTCCCCCCAGCTCCCATGCCCGGGATGTGGGACCCCTTCCCGCAGGGACCGCGGGGGTCCGGCCCGTCCCTGTGCCGCTCGCACTCACTTCTCCTCCACCAGCTGCCGCTGATATTCCTCATACTCCTCTCGGGTCATGCCCTGCGCCTCGGCCGGAGATTTCTCGCTCTCGCTTTTCTCCTCGCCGCCCAGGCCGCCCGTGAGGTTCTTCAGCTGCCCCCCCACCATGCTCTTCACCATGAACGCCATGGCAGCGCCTTCGGGGGGCCGCGGGGCCGGGGGGCAGCGCGGCTCTGCAGCTGGGACAGCCGGGGTCACCGGGGGGCTCGGGGCAAGCTGGGGATGGGGAATGTGAGGAGCCCCCGAGGAACGCGGCTAAGGGTGAGCTGGAGCGCCGGGGAGCCGAGGAATGGTCAGTGCTGGGGAGCCGGGAGTGGGGAATCAGCGGGATGCTGCCGATGGAGCAGCTGGGGACAGCGGAGATCAGCTCCCGGGCAGCTGGAGCGCGGAGAGCCCGCGGAGCTGGGACACCGAGAGGTGGAAGAGCCGGGATCAGCGGAGCGGGGGCACCGGGTTGTGGAGCAGGTGGGAACAACGGAGATGATTTCCCGGGGAGCTGGGATACCGGGTTATGGAGGATCCAGAATCAGCGAAGCCAAGCGCACAAGGAGCCGGAGCACCGAATTCCCGAGGAGCCGGGATCAGCAGAGCTGAATTTCCCGGGAGGCGGAATGCCGAGTGATGAGAAGCCGGGGTCAGCAGAGCTGAGCCCCCGGGAGCTGCGGCGCGGGGTTATGGAGGAGAGGGGCTCACGGAGATGAACTCCCGGGATGACGGAGGGCTGAGTTCCCGGGGTGCCGGAGCACCGGGTGGCGGAGGAGCCAGGGACGGGGGAGATGGGATCGCGGGGAGCTGGGGCACGGGGTTACGGGGGAGATGGGGTCAGCGGAGATGGATTCCCGGGATGACACAGTACCGGATTCCCGAGGAGCCGGGACCAGCGGTCAGCACAGCGGAGTTCCCGGGCCGGTGGAGCACGGAGTTCCCGGGATGCCGGAGTACTGAGAGACGGAGCAGCCGGGCTCAGCGGAGCGGAGTTCCCGGCGAGCCGGGATGCTGTGGCGGTGAGTTCCCGGGACAGCGGAGTCCGGAGCTCCGGGGATGCCGGCGGCAGCGGAGCGGAGTTGCCGGGATGCCGGAGTGGGGGATGCGGGAGTTGGGGATGCCGGAGCTGCTGCCGGGCTGTGCGGGCTCAGCGGGGCCGAGCCGCCCGGCCGCCCATGGCGGAGCGGTCCCGGCCGGCAGCGGAGCGGAGCGGAGCGGAGCGGGCGCTGCAACACCGGGGCTCGCACAGCTCCGGTGTGTGTGTCCCTGCACGGCGGCGGCGGCACCGCCTCCCCCCGGCCCCGCCGCCTCCCCCCGGCCCCGCCGCCTCCCCCCGGCCCCGCCGCCTCCCGCCCGGCCCCGCCGCCTCCCCCCGGCCCCGCCGCCTCCCCCCGGCCCCGCCACCCTCCGCCGGGCGGAGCCGCCGCCGTCCCCACCCGCCCCGGGGCACCGCCACCCCCGCGGGAAGAAAGAGCCCCCAGACAGGAGACACCGGCGGTGGATGGAGCCACGGTGGAGGCTGCGGGGAGCCCCCCGGGCACGCTTCCCTCCGTGATTCCCGGCTGCTTCATCCCACCGAGGAGCAAACCCACTCCAGTGCCCTTTTTCCCACTCTGCTCCCCATCCTTCGGGTCCGGCAGGAGGAGAAGCCGGGCTTGACACTCGGAACAAGCTGTGTGTACCAGCACCGCTCACAGCTGCTGTTTGCTCATGGATCCAAGGGCTGGTGCCCAAAAATTCCCTCCCCTTTATCCCATTAATGATATCCCTGGAAGTATTCTGGTGTCTGGAAGTGACCAAGGCCAGGCTGGACAGGGCTTGGAGCAGCCTGGGATAGTGGAAAGTGTCCCTGCCCATGGCAGGAGGTTGGAGCTTGGAAGAGCTTTAAGGTCCCTTCTCTCCCCAATCATTCTGCGATTCCGCGATTGTACAACATTAATTAATTAATTAATCCTTAAGCTGCTCTCAGCCCCCAGCACTCAGGCACGAAAGCGTTCATTGATCACCTGAATCAGGAGGACGGAGCAGGCATTGACGGTGTTGCATCATTCCCTCGCCCTCTCCAACCCCGCTCCCACTCCTGCTCTTCCCTTTGACTGCAGCCGCGCTCCAGGCCTTGGGGAGTGAGCAATTAATGGCATCAGCAGCGCACCTCCCTTCCAGATGGCCAGCCTGGCCTTAACAGACATTTCTCCCTTTTTTCTTCTCCGCTCATGAAAAAACGAGCGCGGATCCGAACCCCAATCCCGGCTTGCGGGGAATCATTTCATTTCCGAAATATAAAGACAATCTCTGCAGATTAAAATGATGGAACAGCTGTGAGGCGACGGAACAAAGTGACAGAGGGAGGGGGGACAGGCCCATCTCCTCCCATCCCCCCCCCAATCCAAGGTAAAATTATGCCTTAAGAGGAAAACAGATTAAAAAAATAATGCATTTTTTTTCTCTCAGATAATAATCTGGCCAGCAGCTTGGCAGTGACTGCTGCTCTTAGGGCTTGGAACACACTTTTGGAGGTGACAACAGGGGATTTGTCCTGGCGGAGCAGAGCCCCTGCTTGATGCCAGCAGTTCCCTTGAGTCCACCCAAATGTGCAAACCGGCACTGGGATGAGGGAGGTCCCCCCGAGGCCTCCGTTTGGCACAAGTCCAGCGTCACCCACAGCATCCCCCACCACGCAGGTGCCCCTGTTCCTGCTGCTCGCCCCGAGCTGCCAGCTCAGGAGCCTCGACAGCTTTTTGAAGTGATGATTTCTGCTTTTCACACCGCTCCGCAGGCCCCCCCTAAGCGCTTTCCCATGGAAAACCCATGGAAAATTAATTTTAACCCACAATGAACCCGCTGAGGAAGGGGCTGGGAGCCCCGGGCGCTCCGCAGGTGTCCCAGTGCCAACAGCGTGGTCACGTCCCGGCTGTCAGCGTGGCTGGGAAGAGGGGCAGGGAGCAGGAGCAGCACCCCTGGCTGTGTCCTTGGGTGCTGGCCCGAGCCTCGTGCGGGCTCGGAGCAGATTTCGGACGCGGCTGGTCCTGGGAGCTCCGCTCGCTCCGGATTTCGCTGCGAGCATCCGTTAACAATAAGAGACTGGAAGTCAGGACCGATTTTTTCCAGCTGGGTTAGATGGGTCAGCTCCCACGGAGCCTCCCTGTCTGAGGCACTAACAGCAAACAGCTCCTGATGAGCAGAAACACCCGGCCAAGGCAAATAGGTGAAAACACGCCCGGCGTTCCCGGCGGCACCTCGGATCCCGTCCCTCGTGGCAGCGATCCTCGCTCCCCAGCTTGGGCCTCTCCCAGGCCAGGTTTGACAGGGAAGGAGCCAAAGGCACCTCCAGAGAGGTTTGCAGCTCTCCCCTCCCCTCGGCCTGTCCTGACAAGGCCGCCGTCCCACCTGGAGGCAGAGCTGGGGGGACAATCAGAAGGAGCAGCCAGCTGGTAAATGATGCTTCGAGGTGGTTGATTTTCCCCATTTGCTTTTCCTTGGGCAGCCGAGCCTCTCCTCATCCCTGAAATATATTCAAGCGAGGATGAGTCATCCTCGCCGCCAGGACTCTAACCTGCCGTAATGAGATGTAAATCCTTGCATGACCCATTATATTAGCTTATGCTATATCACACATCTCCGCGGATTAGACGGCAGCGAGATGAGACGTCCCCCCGCCGCAGCCTGCGACAAGACGGTGGAAGTTAAGAGGATCCTCTCGCAGCGTTGACACCTGATTTAAATTGGGTGCCAGCAGCTCCCTCTGCCATGCTGGGAGGAATCATTCCAGCTCTTCTCTCCAGGTAACTGGCTCCAAAAGCAGTTACCACGACCCGGGGTTCTCGGGATGCTCCAGAGATCCCTGAAGTGAGCGGCCGGTTCCTGGAGTGGAGTGCAGAGGGGAGGGGAAGGCTCGGTGACCTCGAGCTGCAGGGCCATGGCAATAAGGCCACCACGAGACCTGATCCGTCAGCCTGAAATCCAGGGAACGCGAACATTTAAACCTTTGGGAGACCCCGAGTAGGTGCGGGAATCCTGGAAAGCCGCGCGTGTGCGCGACAGGCAGGAAATGAGAAGGCGTTTCCAAAGCGAGCAGGCAGCCCGCTGCTGCTGCCGGGGGAAGCCACGCCGGCACTCGGCAGCTGATTGTCACTTGTGGTGATGGGGACAGGCACCGCCACCTCGGGGACCGCCGCGCTCGGCTCTGAGCCCCGGGAGCAGCGGCGGAGTCGCCTTCGCTCTCCCCGCCTGCCCACGGGGGCGCTCCGGCGGGATGGGGACAGGGACACCGCGGACACAAGGCATGGTGACATCTCTCCGGAGGGTCCCGCTGCTGTTGGGGACCACCCAGCTCCCAGGAGTTGGAGGGAAAATATCCTGAAGGTCTTGAGCAAAACACCCCTTCAGGGGGCAGTGGGGTCCCCCCGGGGAGCGCCTTTGCTGGGGTCAAAGTGTTGCCGTGTCACGGACAGAGGGAATAAAGAAACTTTAGGATAAGGGTGCTGTAAATTGCCAAATGAAATGACTTCTGGCACGTTTCTTGGACAGAACTCCACAAAGCTGGAATTTGCCTCGGCTGAGGACGACGGGCTGCATTTCAGTGGAAATGAAACCAGAGATGCCTTTCCCTGACCTAGGGAGGCGTTCCCATGGAAAACCTCCCCATTCCTACAGAACCAAGCCTTTAAGTTCCCAAAATCTGACATCACCTCCACAGGGTGAAAAAAATCCCAGGGCACCCCTGCTCGCCCTGAGGTGCCCTGGCAGAGTCCCTGGGAGCCCCTGAGTGGTCCCTGGGAAGGGAAACCTGGAGTGGGGACGCTGCTGGCGTGTCCCCCCCAAATCCCTCGGTGTTCCCTGCTCTCATCTTCGTGTCACTGAACACGGGGCTGCCCAGACTCATCGTTGTGGGGTTTGGGAGCTTTGGGGTGGGAATGGGCCTGTCATGTAGTACATTCACCCCGAGGGATGGGGATTTGGGATGGGTCCTGTCATACAGAACATCCATCCTAAGGGATGGGGATTTGGGGTGGGAATGGTCCTGTCACAAAGAACATTCACCCCGAGGGATGGGGGATTTGGGGTGGGAATGGGCCTGTCATGTAGAACATTCACTCCCAGGGATGGGGATTTGGGATGGGTCCTGTCATACAGAACATCAATCCCGAGAGATGTGGGTTTGGGGTGGGAATGGTCCTGTCATACAGAACATTCACCCCGAGGGATGGCGATTTGGGGTGGGAATGGTCACACAGGACATACAGCCCCTGTCCTCAGGGATGGGGATTTGGTTTGGGAATGATCCTGTCATACAGAACATAAACCCCTAGGGATGGGGATTTGGAATGGGAACGATCCTGTCATGTAGAACATTCACTCCCAGGGATGGGGATTTGGGATGGGTCCTGTCATACAGAACATTCACCCTGAGAGATGGGGATTTGGGGTGGGAACGGTCCTGTTATACAGAACATCCATCCTAAGGGATGGGGGATTTGGGGTGGGAATGGTCACACAAGACATAGAGGTCCTGTCCCCAGGGATGGAGATGTTTTGGGGTGGGAATGGTCACACAGGACATAGAGGTCCTGTCCCCAGGGATGGAGAGGTTTTGGGGTGGGAAAGGCCCTGTCACACAGGACA